>CM062806.1:379676278-382076278 GCA_031772625.1 Pinus tabuliformis | reverse complement strand
TATCCACGCAGAAAAGAGGGCTTCCATTAAAATCCTCGCTTCACGATCTCGTTGAAAGCTTTTATCTCGTCCCTGTTCCATGATCACTTGATTCTTTATGGCTGCAGCCCCCATAGATACATAGCCGCACAGATCTGGGTAGATTTGTGGCGTTTGACTGCTAAGGACATGGGTTGAAACGAGCTTAACCTCTAAACGCCATACGCCCAGCATGCATCTTTGTTCATGGCCGCGGATAGGAGCCTCAAACCTTCGCAGGAGGAAACCCTTCTTGTATCTCCACGCAGCCTCGGTATCTTTCGTTGATGCCTGCACCCCTTCTCGCTGAAGACGCAGATCTGAGTAAATTTGGGCCGTGCGCCTGCGTGAAGCCAACCGTTCCTCTGAGAATGCTTTCAGTATAGACGGCCTTCCAACAATGATCACCGGTTCCCGAGCTCCTAAGCCGCCTTCGGCCCTTGAGACAGGCTTGGGAGTCGTTGCGGCAGCAACCAGAACGCTGTTCAAAACCCTTACCATCGCCATCGCTCCTCCCATTCTAGTATATCTAAATCCGTAGCCTAGCTGAGACTTAGACCAGCAGGCATGACAATTAAGAGAATAGTGACTTGTTTATTGTATGTAGTTGGAATTAAGGGGGAGTGTTGGAAACCATAAGTAATTCCAACAACCTGTGAGCAATATTCAACAAATATTTAATGCTTTATCTAGAAATCAGCCGCTGTTCTAGAAGTCGGCAGATACATTGACAATGGGGGAGGCTTCTCCAAGAAGCCACCGACTGAACCCTGCTCCAGAAACATCTACAGCTTGTATATATATGTCTGATCAATGGAAGCAAGTTCTCATGTTCTTGTGTTCAATAGTTAGTTCTGTGTTGTGTGAGAGCAGCGTGCGCCTCTAATCACTTTCAGGAAAAGCATCTTCCTTCATCTTGGTGCTCCGACTGCACCAAAATATTGATGTAGTTTTTGAAGTCATCCAAGAAACTTCAGCCAGAAATATCCTGTATTTTGATATTTTTTTAATTGTCCAATGTATTAGTGTAAGAATGCTTGACATATAACTTCAAACTAAGTTTCAACTCCATGTCACCATATTTATGTTACGATTCTTTTGTGGTATTCTTATTTTTATTTCTTTAAACTTTTCTACAATTTTTGAATTCATTGAAAATACATACATAACTACCCAAAAATCAGAATGTGATCGATAATTGTATAGCCAAATTCTGAACCTTTTTCCTTATTCTTAGATTTTAGGTTTTTGCTTAAACTTTCTACAGTTCTGAATTCATTGATGTATTTAAATTAAATATAAAACTACCAACAACCATAATCTGATTGAAAATTGTATAACCAAATTCTGAAAAAAAAAACATTTACCCTTTATAGAACAGCTTTTAAAGCATTTAAAATAACAAAAGCAATCATGAAAAAAAATTGGCACCCTTTTTCCAAGTCCGGCAAATGAACGTCTCTCGAACGAAGCAGATTTTTTACCTTTTTCTAGAGGATATGCTATGGGTTAAAAAATTGGTTTACATGTTGGAGCTCTCACAACTTCAATGCTATCCGAGTAGCTCACAACTTAAATAAAATATTTGAAGCGTCTTATAATAAAAATAATCTATTTATATTTTCTAATAGAATTATTTATATTCTTATAAAAGTTCGTCGTAAAGTTGTTGGTAGGAAAAATTATGTAGCTGCTTACGTTAGAATATACCTGCCGCAAGACAACCGGCCTAACTCACAACTTAAATAACGTATTTTAAACATTTTATAATGGAAAACACTATATATGCTTTTTAATGGAAATATTTATAAAATTTCAATCATAAAATTGTTGTTGGAAAAAATGATGTAGCTGCTTACAGTTTTATTAGTCCCTACCATCTGGTAATGGCAAGGACTATAGTAATCGAAATGGTAGTTATAAGCATTAGTTTCAAGGATTCATTATAACAAATAAGACTTATAAGCAATGTTTTGGCAGGGAATAAGCAATGTTTTTAGGTTTAAGTGTATTTTCAATAGCTCAATTTTTTTAGCCATTTTATTTGTCCTTTTCTCGAGGCCAAAGGCTATAACCATATAATATAATCAGTCGTTTTGGCAGGGAATAAGCAATGTTTTTAGGTTTAAGTGTATTTTCAACCGCACAATTTTTTTTATCCATCTTATTTGGCCTCTTCTCGAGGCCAGAGGCTATAACCATATAATATAATCAGCGTTTTCCTTCGCATTTCCTTCGCATTCTGAAATCAGGAAACTAATGCTAGCATTACCTGAAATGTTATGATTTAATGACTTGCAAGGGACTATATATTATTTCTAGCAAGGGTTTTTTTAACACGAACTCTATGCGACCATGTTAATAGTGCAACCATGTAATCCATATTTGGATGTAATCTGACATCTGCCAAAGTATGTAATCTAACAATAGTAAAATTTGCATGTAATCTAACGTCTGACATCTGTGCAATACTTCCCTTGTGTCTCATCCTTGTCCTTCATTGGTACCTCCTACTTCTTTTGTTGGCTGTGTGGCTTTTGCTACTGCTGGCAGGCTTTTATACTTCTTTTGTTCATTGGTTGGCTTTTGCTATTGCTAGCTTTTGCTGTGCTTTTGTTGGCTAGCTGGCTTTTGCTGTGGGATATTCGCAGAGACAGGCAGCAGAAGATGCGAGAGAAATTGAGATAAATTGAAAGGTGGCTATTGTTGTGGGATATTTGTAGATATCGACAACGGAAGAGACTGGCAGCGGAAGATGATGGGAGATAAGTTAAGATAAATTGAAAGGTTTACTTCTTTTGCTGGCTTTTATTGATGCTGGGGAATAACACAACCGAGGATGGGTGAGAAATTGAGAGAAATTGAAAGGTTTACTTCTTTTGCTGGCTTTTATTGTTGTTGGGGAATAACACAACTAATTTCCTTTGGATATTTCAAGTCTCTGCTTGTGCGATGCATGAGGTGGCTCTGCCCTTGTTCTAGTAAGCCCTTGTTCTGATAAGTATAAAGGTAGGTGTGATCCCCATATTTCTAGAATGTGCATCCCTTTTGTTTGATTACAGAGGCTGCATCCATACATTCACAATGAAAAAATGTCAGAATTGCATTTAACTCACCGGGATTATAAAATAGCACCAAAGACTACATAAATGTAAGTAATCTAATCGTTTATTCTTAGAACAGTAACTTCAAAGATTATTTTGGTGACATTATCCTAAGCTCTACAATGCAATGCAACATCCTTACAATGGATTGGCAACACTACAGTTAGGTTTTGGAGTTTACTTGAGCGTCCTGACAATGGATTTGTGCTACTACAGTCTAGTTTTGGAGTTTACCTGAGCGGTTGAAGCCTTTACAATGGAATTGTGATGCAGAGTCGGGTTTTGGAGTTTACCAATTTTCTCAATGGCCAGCGCACAAAGTTTTTGCACTTCATTGCCAGAGGAAAGGTCCCACCTCATCTTAAAGTTTTCTTGCTGCCCTGAGCACAGCGTTTTCCCTGAGCACACTAAGCACAGTGTCTTCCCTGAGCACAATGTCAGTAAAGACAGGTCCCAGAGACTTATGCGCAAGCCTCATTACCCTCTCTTAAAACCACCAGCTGGAACCTTGCTTTCATCCTTTACATACTGCCTCTTGACCCAACAGAGTCTAGCATAACGTAGGCACTATCGTTGTGAACCTTTCACCCCTGCCTTCCATTTCTAAAAGCAAACAAGCGAGCAAGCAGTCGCTTAGCATAAAAGCTGTTGATCCCATCAATCTGTAGCAGCAAGTGAAGACCATCAATCCGAGCCACCGGCCTGGAAGATCTTTAAGGCTCGAAGGCCATGAAATTGAAACTGGTGCACTTGTAGTGGGCAGTTGAAACTAGTGCACCTGCAGTGGGTTGTTTTATTAGCTTGATGTCTCATGTATTGACATATTAACATATTATCATGATACGATGTTAAGTGGAATGGTTTAAGCCCTGCATGATATGTTATGGAGAAGGCGAGGCATGTGGCGCTCATGGGAGGGCCCACATGGTCCATGGACGCCTTTTTATTTTTATTTTTTTAAGCACTTTACAGACCACCACTCATTTGCGAAACTATATATAGGTATTTTATTTTAATTTTATGTAACGGAGGTACCTAGAGAAATTCTAGTGACAAAAATGCGGGAAAAACATTGTCTATTTGATTGCTATAGGGGCCATATGAGGCTCATGTGTAACGGTTGCACTAATCAAGTTATCTTCAAGGTCAGTTTTGCATTTTGCCCAGATGGTTTAAAGGGAAATAACTTACTTCATATTTATGTTCACATATAGTTTGCTTTAGAGTTTAACAACCCATTAATGTTCCCATAAGTGTATTTTGATTGGAATTAAATTCATTCACTTTGATATAATTTACCCAGGAAAAGGGTTTATTCAAAGGCTTGCAAGATTTGATATTGTCATACTTGTATTTTGAATGTTCATGGTGTATGCTTATCTCAGTGCCGTCTTACAACACACCTATGTTATAAGCTTAAAAAACCCAAAATAGAAGACATGAATGCTTTTGTTATTTATTCTAGCTTTGTGGCAATTGGACATGTGAAAATTGCAACTTAAACAAAATGTTGAAATGTTGAAATTGTTTTCATGTAATCCTAAAAGATTAGAAAATAATCAAAGCTTTGATTAATTTGGCACTTGAATGTCGTTAGATCTCACTTTATAGCTGCAGAAGTTATTGCATGAAATTCGTCTTCCATATCCTTAATCTCACTCTAAGAAACTCAAAAGAAAGTAGTAAATGCCAGAAAAGGAAGGATAAAATCCTTCAATTCCACAGGCAAGATTCTAAGCTATATGTCAATTTTACATTTGATTTAATATTGCATTAAAATTTTGTACATAGAATAATAAGCTGGACAATTATGTTATGTTACGGATAGAACGTCGATACTTTCATCTGCAGATCATTTTTGTAGGTGAGATTTTGGATTGATAAGCTTGAGTCTGCATCATCTCCGACAATCTGTAACTTGCTGACCCCCTTTTATTTTTTGAACCCTTTTGCAGTCTGCACTATCAGCAGAAGGTTGTAGTGGTACCTAGCAGTATCCTCAAGCAAGTGTGATTACCAGGCTTCTGAACGTTGTCACGTGATCCAACTGCACCATCAGTCATGGTGATAGTTGTAGCTTCTGTGAAGGTAGGTGGGTTCTACGGATAACAGTTAATAAGCAAGGCGTTGCGGCACATAAGCATTAGTGGTCAAGTTCGAGATAGGTATTACTGTCCATGACAACAGTAGCACCATCTCTCGTATCATCCATGTAAGATTCATCACAAATCCTGAAATAAATGTGTGAACAAGTGTGCTTTCCATTTACAAGTGGAGACATTTGAGCTTTGTTGAGAATTCCATTTACAAGTGGAGTTATTTGAGCATACATGGTCAGACCTAGGAAGCTTATCATTGGCAACTGTAATTGTACTGAATAGTTGGTATCTATACTGGTATGGCTCTCATATCTCTTTGTGAACATCGGCTCTCATATAAAGGTAGGCCAAGATTTTCACCAGCTTGCCTAACAATAACCATACAAGGATAAAGAAATGCCTCGTCAACTGCCTTTCATTAAAGGAGTGCATGCACACTCGCATTTTGCCTATTCCCTATGATGAGATCTTCGAATCATATGATTTATCGACATCTCATCAAGTGCGTCATCTACCTTTTGTTGTTGCTTTTTGTCAGGAGATGATCTGGAAAAGTCCTTATACAAAAAGAAAACTGCATGCGGCTCTGCAACTATACAAGCTGGTCTTTCTTTTAGCTGCCACTCATTGTTCCTCCCGCTCCTCCCCCTTAAGGCAGGGACTAGTTGCCATGCAGCCATCCTTGTTATATATATATAAATGTTCATTCGGTTGGATGTGTCATTGCATTGTTTTTCCTTTTTGCTCTTAAATATGGGTTTGGATTCTGTATAACATATTTACCATCTTTTTTTAATTTAAATTATAAGAGTAATTTATATATGAGTTAGTTATGTCCCCGATGGGGTGAGATTCTTGACATGAGTGAAGATTTGGATGTGTGCCATCGTCTAGAGGTGCCACCTCTAGTTAAATGTTGCGGCAAAAGTTTAGTGTAGAGGGGTTGTTCTTTTATAGTTGAGTGTGCAATTTTAAATAGGTTATGATGTTTAAAGAATGTTTAAGGTGTGGGGCTAGTATAACTGGAAGTGAGCTCGTTTCTTGTTTTCCTTTACATGTTTTAAATGGGTGAGCTTTATATTTATGTTTGGTTTTCTAGTGTAAGTGGGTACGTAATTTTATTGAGAAGTGGTTGTGGGAAGATATCAAGTGATTGAGGGATCAGTAAAGTGTTCAATGGTGGTTGAAACTAGTGGTTATGATGTTTAAAGAATGTTTAAGGTGTGGGGCTACTATAACTGGAAGTGAGCTCGTTTCTTGTTTTCCTTCAAATGTTTTAAATGGGTGAGCTTTATATTTATTTTTGGTTTTCTAGTGGAAGTGTGTATGTAATTTTATTGAGAAGCAGTTGTGGGAAGATATCAAGTGATTGAGGGATTAGTAAAGTGTTCAATGGTGGTTGAAACTAGTGGCAAAATGTAGATCTCCTCTCTCTGAATCTAAATAACTAAATTTTTTGCAGGTTGGATGGAGGATTGCTGACTCGACAGTACATATGCTAACTAGGCAGGTTGACAGGACAGGCTGACTATGTTTTTCAAGCCAATGGCAGGCTGGCAAGTGGCCTCACCGGATTGGCTTGAATTGGCATGTTTTAATTGGTTGTGGATGGTTTTTTTTGGCCCAATAGTTGGGTGCCACATGGCCCAATCATAAGTTGCCACGTGACACCCTGGGGTTGTGTAAACTTTTGTTATGAACAGACTGGCTTCTAGGGGAATCAAACTCATGACCTTCAAGCAAACTTTGCAATGCCCTACCATTGTGTCATGGGTGTTTCTTAACCCCTAAAGTGACAAAATGTTATTTAAAGTTTTATTGGTGTTCATTTGTGGGACGGGGTTAGGGCGAAGCCTTGGCCCCTGCTCACCCCACTCCCACGAGGCTGTAGGGAGAAGGGAGCCAAGGGCTTGGGCATAACCCTGTCTAAGATTCTAGAACCCTCATGTAACCACAACACGACAGAGGTTTGGAGCTTTCAGACAGGGGGCTAGAGATTAAGCCAAGGTCCAAGTCATATGCACAAAATAGAAATATGGGCATGATGTTAAATAGACGGTTGCATAAATCAGGGTCAACCCTAGCTTATGTGGCACCATAAAATCAACGACCTAGGGAACATGGGGCCTATGCCAATGGGGGCAGGTAGTTAGCCCGAGCCCCTAGTCTTATGACCCATGTCGCCCTATTTTTCCACCAGAAGGGGGTCATTGGGCATTTAAAGGAAGCAACAAATTGCACCCGAAACGATGTGAATATCACCAGCGCCGAACGAAAATGTCTCTTGATAGTTCTAGAAAGGGCAGAATTTGTAGAACAATTAGCAGGGACGTCGAGTTTGTAGAGTAGTTAGTAGCAAAACTTCTCTAGAGCATAACTTTCTCCATTTCTGGCCAAATTGAGCCTAGCAAGAGTGCAACTTAGGGTATTTTTACTGTTCTAGAGCCACTGGAGACATTATTTTTACACTTTGATTAATGTAAATCCATGAAATCATAGATTTTAGCTCTTAATGAAAGAGGCCCAACATTGAAAGTTGGATCAAGAGATGTAGCCCAAGACGCATGAACTCCTTTATCATTTTGTTGTCTTGCCTTGTTTTGTATGGTATATTTGTTTCTTTTTTTATGCTACAAACTGAGTTAAAAGAAACATTAATTTATGTACTTTTTCAAATTGATCCATTGTCAAAAAGACAAACATTTACATGCAAATTTTCCATAAATCTTCAAGTTTGTAATAAAAATCAATTTCTTAACAAAGCTGAAGGTTATTTTGAAGTTTTGATTTTCTTTGCAAGTCTTTTCTGATGCTTACAAGGTTGAAGCTGAAAAGAGGAGTGCTTGTAGAACTAAAATCTCAAGTGGGTTCAAAGGAATCCACACATACCTCAAGCTTCATCAGTCATGGCACATGAAGAAGGTCATAAAGGGATGTTTGAAGATGAGAAAACTTTCATAAAAGCTTTCTTCGAAATTTTTGAAGTCATGAAAGTTCTTTACGAGGAGAAGAACTCAAGCTTGCATGGAGAGAGCTGAAAACCTAATAAAGGAAATGGAGAAAATAGAGACAAACCTCCAAAAGGGAATGGACAAGATGGTGACAAGCCACACCTTCACATCCATCCCCACCCTTTACAAACACATCCACACTCTCCAAAGGGACATGGTAAAACTTATTTGTTAAAGCTTGACATAAAGTTTGAATTGCCTATGTACAATGGAGAGGTTAATGTTGACAAATTAGATAATTGGGTTCATTAGATTGAAGTGTATTGCATGATACAAAGAATCAAGGATGATGAAACCAAAATTCAACATGCTTCTCTTAGGTTGGAAAGTGCAGCACTCATTTGGTGAGAGGCCAAAACTTTAGAGGACATTAAGAAAAGTGGTAAGGTTATTTCCTCTTGGGAATGATTTTTTTGTTGCACTAAGAAGAAAATTTTATCCATTAGCATACCTGGAAAAAAATTATAATGGATTGGAAAAACTTTAGGCAAGCTAAGGGTCAAAGTGTGCAAAGTTATACACATGGATTTAGGAAAAGATCTTTGATTTTGGGTATAAATTTATCGTCGCAAGATACTCTACTAAAATACATTGGAGGTTTACATAGTTATTTGAGACACACATTTCTCATGTTTAACCCTACAAATCTAGATGAAGTATGTGTATAGGAAACTCATTTATAAGCAAGAGGGATGAATGTTCCCCAAGAGGGCGGAAAAAATCCATTTAAGAGTGGAGACAAAGGAAAGGGGAAATTCAAAGGCAAAGCGAAGAAGAATGCTTCAGTCGAGGAGGAGGGAGAAAAACTCACATGTCAAAATTGTTCAAAAGAAGCTCATGATGAAGACCATTGTTGGAAACTTCATCTTGAGATGAGACCCAAAAAGTTTAACAAAAAAGGGAAACAAAAGATTGTTGCAACTACACAACATGATTTAGGATCCGATTCCAAGGATGGAACAAAGATCCCAACCATGGGATTAAAAGGTAAGGACTGTATTGCAAGTACTAGTTCTTCTTGCAAGCCCATTTAAACTCAAAATGAGAAAGAAAGAATTGAGCTTTTCCATATTAGGGTCATAACAAAACATAACAATGTAGATACTCTGTTTGAGAGTGGATCCAAGGCTAATCTTATTTCATAGGCCATTGTGAAGAAACTAAATTTGGAAACCATTCATCATCCTAAACCTTATCCTTTGGGTTGGGTGTGTAACAATCCACAATTGCGAGTGACAAGAAAATGCATACTTCAATTTTCCATGACTGCAAATTTTATTGATGAGGTACAACCTGTTGTAGTACAACTTGAAATATGTGGGATTTTTTTGATAAGCCCATGTATATATGATAGGAAAGTCATCTATCATTGCCATAAGAAGAAGTATTATTTGTTTAAAGATGATACTGAGTATATTTTTATAGCACAACACAAAAAGTTAAATTTGTCTATTGTGAATGCTAGACAAATGAAGAGGCTTGTTAACACCAGTAATAATTTTGTACTCTTGATGATCAAACTCAAAGATGATACTAAAACATGAAGCCTTCCAAGGATGTGATGAAAAACTTAAATCTAATTTGGTTGAGATTGTTAACACATATGACAAGATGTTTCAGGAACCTGAAGGATTGCCTCCTAAAAGAGGAATCCAACAAGATATCCAATTGCAACAGGATTTTCCTGTTCTGAACATTGGCATGTATAGGATGTCAATCATAGAGAATCAAAAAATCAAGAAACAAATCCAATAGTTGTTTGATAAAGAGGTCATCAAACCAAGCACATCGTAATGCAGATCTCTTATTGTTTTGGTACCAAACAAGGATGGTACATGGCGCATGTGTGTGGACTTTAGAGCCTTAAACAAAATTATGGTAAAGACCCACTATCCTCTTCCTTGAATTGATGATTTACTTGATCAATTAAAAGATATTTTTTATTTCGCTAAGTTGGACATGAGAAGTGGCCATCATCAGATTACGATTGCTAAAGGAGACGTATGGAAGAAAACCTTCCAAACAAATCAAGGTTTGTTTGAATGGTTTTTTATTCCATTCAGGCTTTGTAATGGTCTTGCAACATTCATGAGAGTTATGAATGATGTTTTAAGAACGTTCCTTGCTGATTTTGTCATAATTTATTTAGATGACATACTGATTTTCAGTAACACTCATGAAGCGAATGTCAAGCATGTTAGGAAAGTTTTATATGTCTTAAAGATATATTTTTTTTAATGTGTCTAAATGTGAATTTGGAAAAACCTCATTACTCTATTTTGGGCATATTGTTGGAGGGGGTGAATTGAAGATAGATCCCTCAAAGGTAGAAGTCATTTTGAATTGGCCTAAACTCAATAATGTAACAAAGGTTAGAAGCTTTTTGGGAGCAACCAAATATTGGAGAAATTTCAGTTCTAACTTATCATCAATTACAACTCCATTATATACTTTGACAAGTGTGAAATAGGTTTTTCAGTGGGGAGGCAAGTAGCCAAAAGCCTTCAATGCACTGAAAGAGAGAATGAGTACAAAACCAGTTCTTGCACTTCCTGATTTAAGGCATCCATTTGACATAAAAATCGATGCAAGTGCCTATGTTATGGATGCCATCTTGATGCAACATGGTAAGCCTATTTGTTACCATTCTGAAACTTTAACGGTGCAATACTTAACTATCCAACATATGAAAAAGAATTGTATGCTTTGGTCTAATGTGTGAAAAAATGGAGACATTATTTGATGGGAAATGAAACTATCACTCAGAGTGATTATCAAACATTGCAATACTTGCAATCACAAACCAGGTTATAATAAGCAAGACATTTTAGATAGATGGGATTCTTGCAGAAATTCCACTTGGTGATAAGTGGTATAAAAAAGGCATCTATAACAAAGTTGTTGATATGCTATTTAGAACAATTGTTAGTGCATCCATTATTCTTAAGAATAATTCTATCATGCATGAGTTCCATGTTGAACAATATGCTTTAGATGAATATTTTAAGGATTTATATGCAAATTTGCATCAAGGCAACCATGTAGAGGAGTTAGATTACTATGTTCATGATAAATTGTTGTATCGTCTTCACAAGTTATGCATTCCACGAGCTGAAAGACTTGACATAATAAGGGAAGCACATACTTCTCTCATTGCTGGACATTTTGGTGTAGGCAAGATGGTGGCACAATTACAGAGGTATTGTTATTGGCCACGTATGAATGAAAGTGTGTCACAATATGTAAGAGGATGATCTTTGTTTGCTACTAAGCCTAACAATAGAAAGTTAGGATTGTATACTCCACTTCCAGTTCCTTTCCTTCCTTGGGAAAGTGTTTCTATGGACTTTGTAGGAGGACTACCTATGTCTAGGAAAAATCATGATTATCTTTATGTTGTGGTCGATCATTGCAAAAAAATGTGTATGTTGATGCCTTGTAAGAAGGAGGTTACAACTGAATAGACTACACAAATGTTCTTTAAAAATGTACGGGTGCATTTTGGGTTTCCCACATCTTTTATTTTTGATCAAGATTCTCGATTTGTCGGGAAATTTCCATCAAGATTATGGGTACTCATTGACACCAAGTTGAAGAAGAGAATAACATTCTATCCACAAACCGATGGTCAGATAGAAGTGGTGAAAATGACTGTAGTACATGTTCTTCGTGGATATTGTAGTAGACATCCTAAGCTTTGGGATGAAAATTTAAACTACATTCACCATTCTTACAATCGGGCCAACAATTCATCGACTCAAACATCTCCATTTGAGGCATGCTTGGGATTCTTACCCAAATCTCCTTTAGATTTTATCTTGATGGACATTGTGACTTAGATAAGGCCAAGCGATTTATTGAAAAAAATTAATTGGTGCATCAGATGGTTCAAGAACTATTGGAAAAGAGTCAAGCCAAGTACAAGACAAGGCATGATAAGCATGGCGTTGACCATATTTTTTAGGTTGGAGATGAAGTTTGGATTTAAATTAGCAAGGAGAGGCTTCAGTGAGAAGTTAAAAAACTTAAACCAATCATATGTGGTCCTTTTAAGATTTTAGAAAAGATTTGTAATAATGTCTTCTAGTTGGATTTGCCTCCATATATAGAATTTATGCAGTTGTTAATGTTGAGAACTTGAGATTATATGAGCATCATTTGATTGAATATCAAGGAGAGAATGTCAAAATTCCTTTAATAGAAGATTTTCCTCGTGAATATCTTGAAGAATTGTAGCAAGATACTATCCTTGATAGAAAAACAAGAACTTCAAGAAGAGAGAACGTGGAGTACCTTCGTGTGGGGCTCAAAGGTACAAATCCAAGTAAATCCAAATGGATTGAGATTGGAAGGGTGAGGGAAATGTACTCTCATCTGTTTGTTGGCTAAAAATAGTCTTTTAGAGGTCCAAAAGCTTTCAGTGGGGAGGAATGATCCAGGATCAGTATATCTCATCTCCTTGAATCTAACGCAACTTGAATCACTCAAAATTGATATTGTGTTTGGATTATTTTCTTAAATAGATAAAAATTTTGCAGGTCAGGTGCAGGACTGCTAACTGGGCAAGTTGACTAAACACGCTGACTACTTTTCTCAAGTTAATGGGAGGTTTCCAAGTCGCCTCACTAGATTGCCTTGAATTTGCAGGTTCTCATTAGTCATGGATGGTTTCTATTGGCCCAAAGATTGGGTTCCACATGACGCAATCATAGACCACCACATGGTACCCTAGGGTTGTGTCAAATTTTGCTATGACTGAACTCGCCTCTGGGGGAATCAAACTCATGACTTCTAAGCAAATGTTGATGCACTCTACCATTGTTTTGTGGGTGTTTCTTAACCCCTATAGAGGAAAAATATTATTTAAAGTTTCGTTGGTGTTCATTTGGGGACGGGGTCGGCGCTAAGACTTGGCCCCCAATCACCCCACGCCCACAAGACCGTAAGAAGAAGGGATCTAAGGGCTCGGGCCTATCCCTGGCCCAATTTTTTGGAAACCTCATGTAACCATAACACAACAGAGGTTTGGAGCTTTCGGACATGGGGCTCGAGACTAAGCCATGTTCCAAGTCATATGCAGAGACACAACTGTGGGCGTAGTGTTAGATAGATTGGTGCATAAATCAGGGGCTATCCTTAGGTTATATGGTAGCATAAGAAAATAGTGTGAGAAAAATAGGACCCATGGTGATGAGGGTGGGTAGTTATTCCTAGGCCCCGGGCATATGGTGAATGTGGCCCTATTTTTCCACTCAAACAGGTCATTGGGTATTTAAAGGAAGCGATGAATTTCACATCAAACATCGCGAATGTTGCCAGTGTCAGGCAACATTTTTTCTTGGTGGTTCGGGAAATGGTGGAATTGGTAGAACATTTAGCAGGGAAGTCCAGTTTGTAGAGCAATTAGCAGCAAAACTTGTCTAGAGCATAATTTTCTTAGTTTCTGGCCAAATTGAGCCCAAAAAGAGCCCAACTTGGGGTTTTTACAATTTTTGTTCCATTGGAGACATTATTTTTACATTATGAGCATTTTAAATCTATTAAATGACATTTTTGAGCACTTAATAAAAAAGGCCCAACATTGGAAGCTATACTAGAAGATGTAGCCCAAGAGGTGTGAACTCATTTATCATTTTGATGTCTTATGTTGTTGTGTATAGTATATTTGTCTCTTTTATTATGTTGCAAACTAAGTTAAAAGACCCATTAATTTATGTACTTTTATAAATTGATCCATTTCCTAAAAGACATAAAATTTTACTTGCAAATTTTTCATAAATCTTTAGGTTTGTAATACAGCTCATCAAGGATGTCTTTTATCATGGAATTGAATGGTGGTATGGCCTCTATATTCTAATCTTGCTCCTTTTGTTTCCTATTTCATTGAGGTTTTCTACTCTATGCTATGGTCTCTCCAGTATTGTGTAGTTGAGTGGTTCCTTAATAATTTAAGTCTTGTTGCAAAGCCTTTAATGTTAGTTGAAGTTGTCAACACTATCTTGCGGTCTTGGTTCATTCTCTCAGTTTGTTATAGTTTGTTAGTCCTCTAGTCCTTTTGAGTTTTTACCACATTATGCCCTCTATTCACTTTATATGATGATTCTTTTTCTCTTGAGGTGGTTGTGATAGAATTTTTTGAGTTGGAATTTGGTTTTTAGCATTGGTTTGGTTTGAATTACTTGCTCTCTGTCTAGTTAGTAAAATGGTATCAAAGTACTAAAATTGTCTTGGTTGGTCTAGGTTTTGCAATGTTATCATTTTGTTCAAGGGACTCAGTCATGTGCTTCACTTTTACTTTTACTACTCATTTCCCTCAATTTTTTCTTGTTAGTTGTTCTTTTGGTGATGACCTATTAGTATTCAGTTTGGTTTGTCCAAGCGGTACATATTCGACCTTTCCTAGTTTTAGAGGGAAGGGTTTCCATTTTTTAGGGTCCTAGTGTTTATTGAAAACTACTTCAATGCCTCCTCACAAAGGATGACCTCCAAGAAGGGTGGAGGAGGAAATATTAGTAAGAAGAGGTACCATCCTTTGCATATGATTCCATGGCCACCCTCTTAGATGTAGTTCATCTAGCAGTTCAAAGAGAGATCTTATTGCTGGAAAGAAAAGAGGACATTGGTCACCCTTATCACTTAGAATCATAGGTATATGGTGATGAGTTGAGATGGGTTCTAGACCTTGGAAAATCTTGGAAGAAACGACTTCACTTTCTCAATTTTGTAGCCTTACACCATCTACTGTACTACACCTTGTATTTCAATATAAGAAAGATGAGACCTATAATCTCTTTTTTTCCTTTAATATATTAAAATAATTCTTCGTAACCTATAGTATTGTATTGATAGTTTGGATTCCCCTTTGGCTCATGTTGAGGGATTTCTACTTAATCATTTATCTTCTCGAGACCTTACAAATCCTCTAGTTGATCATGATGCCACTTCCATTATCCTTTCTTTTGATCATAGCTAAGGTTATTGCAATTAATAGATTTTGCTGTAATTTTTGGTTTCAGAGGTTCCCATCTACAGATAACATGTTTGTTCACTTCTCTTGGAGGTGGTGGACTCCTAGTGATGTTTTCGATATTATTCCTACTTATAATTTTGATGGCGGTTCAAGCATAAGCTCTCATGAGACTTAGGTTTTGGAGCTAAATGTGCATTCTTTATCTTCTTTCATTCCATGTGCACATCAAACTTACATTTTGGCAATTGCAACATGTTTCACTATATGTTTTCAATTTAGCTTGCAAAGAAAAGGACGGGTATATTTTCCTTTGAGTATGTGGCTACTCTTTGTTTGTTGGGTGGAAAGCACATTTTATGTAGTTTTAGATTTTGGATCAGTTTGTTAATCTTTCCCCTACCAACTATTGCAATTATATGGGCTTGTTTTACTCAGATTTTCATGGTTGTAATTCCTAAAGAGAAGTTAATCATTGTTTATGCTCAATATTTTTTTGCATTCATCTCAATTGATGAAGGGTATAAAACCTTGTTGGAACTCTTTAGTTTTCATTTGATAATGGGTCTCTATCATTGTTATACTGGTGATTTTAGTGTATATTGTTGGACACCTAATCCTCTATGGGTTAGTGTGGAAGTCGAATAGACATAGGAAGTCCAAGAGACCTTGGGATGTGGAACCTAACGATCACACAATGTACTATAAATGTATATCATTTGTTAATAATAAATGTACTCTCTTATTTATCTTTCATATTATGTTGTTGCCATGTGTGTGCTTAACATGGTATCAGAGCGGGCAATCTCCTGCCCCGCTGAAATTTGAGCCATTTTCTTGTGGCCTTTGTATATTTGAGCACTTCTCCTTATCGATTTTGTGCCTTTCGAAACTGCTTCACTGAAACTTTGGTTCTTCTCTACTTTGGATGCTCCTTTACCTAAAAATTTGAGCTACCTAACGACACAACTGTGCAGCAGTTGCCGTCTTCCATAACTGCTCCTGCATGAGATCATTTGCTATCCAAGCCATTTCCTCAGGCTACGCCTACTTTAACACTCTGAAATCTGTGTCTACTCCCTAGCTCCAGTGGATTCCATAAACACTCTCTGCCATTGCAGAAGTGTAGTTCTACCTTTCTGGACGCTCTCTGACACATTGCTTTGTTGCTAGCATCAGTCATGGTATTCATTTCATTCTTAGTCTTAGTGTTGTGCTCGATTCCATATTCCACCTGCTCAATTCCGTTACAGTTGAACAGGTCAGGAATATATACAATCTCTTCCCAATCTACGCTTTGAGATTTCAGGCCACTCTTTTTCGAGCTCTAAAAAGACAAATAATCTTTCTAGACCCATTATGAGCCTGAGCAACCAGATTTTGGCAAGGTGGAATAAGAATCATTGGAAGAATTATTGGTTGGATCTTTCTCGACTTCTCAAATCCCATCTCTGAGTACAAACCTCTTATTAGTTTAGGTGAAAGGTTCAACTCCTCAAATGTCTTTCCTAAAGTATAAGGAGTGTCACCAATAGTGACTACTCTGATATTCGAGTCTTCCGAACTGACTATGTGTACGGGCCCTTCCTTTTTGAAAACAACTTCAGCTCTATCCAACATTTGATTCCTATATTTGGGTTACAACTCCTAAATGGAGTGTTGAGTCCATGTGTAACTCCTGGTCTCCATTGAAGTATGATGGTATTTGTGTGTTTAATGGTTCGAAGTCACGTTTGCCCATATTTGTTGGCATTATGATATAGGTATGACTCAAGAATTTTCCTTGATGGCAACTCACTCAGATGATAGACCATAGTTTAGTCTCATAGAATGAAGAAAGAAAGGTATATGCAGGGTCACTATATACCAAGTCACGTATATACGCAGGTTCACTATATACCAAGTCGTGCACACACAGAGGTTCACTATATACCAAGTCGCGTATATATGTAGGTTCTCTATATACCAAGTAGTGTATACACGCATGTTCACTACATACAATGATGCTATAATGTACACACGCACTTTCACAAAAGGAATGGCACCTACATGTCAGAAAACTAAGTTTTGGTCCATGGTATTTGGTACATGGTATTTTGGTATTTGGTCCATGGTATTTTGTCTGAGGTATTGACCCCTGGTATTGGGTCCAAGTTATTGGTCCTATGTGGTTTTGGACGATGGTATTGAGAGAGGCCTAAACCTATATAAGGAGAAGAAGATCATTAGGCCAAAGTGCAAGTGTGCAAGTGATGAATATCTGATAAATGGTGAGATCTAGTATGCAGGTTATGGGTATGTGATGCTTTGTTAAGGATGTACCTATGTGGCGAATGAAGGTTGACAAACCGAGATGATGAAGTCTAAATTTCATTATCATTATATGGTATGATCATGAATAGATCTAAATACTGACACATGTCTTATCATTTATATCTTATGTTCTGGGTATATTTGAAGTTGAAAATTGCAGTGAAGGTATAAGAAATTATTTTCAGATCTGTAAGCGGGTTCCCTTTGGTGAAAGTGCGTATAAATGTTGGTTCAACACAGCCAAGTAGCGTATACCTTATAAGATTTGATATTTGAGGTTGTTGTTGGTTCTAGTGGTTGTTGCAGAGTTCTAGGTTTTGCTCTATGTTTTGGTGACTGTGTTTTGATGACAGGGTTTTAGTGATTCAGTTGTTGTATGATTCAGAGATTGATATTGCAGATATAGATGATGGTTGTATTGCAGTGGTGATTGCTTTGTATTGATGGATCCAGTTTGAAAATTTATGAAACGTGGTTACTTGAAGAAAAGAGAAGGTGGTAGCCTCCTCTAGGCCAGTGCCTACGTACTATTAAACATATTGGCTAGTACAAGAGCTAGGGAGTTGTAGCCCCCTTCCAATAGTCACTAGAGAATGAGAGAAGGTTGTAGCCTTCTATAGGTGGGTGCCTGTGTACTGATATGAGTCTGCGCCAGTGCAAAATTGTAAAAAGAAGTTTCTTATTAAAAACAAGATAGAGATGATTGCAGCAGGTGGTTTTCACCCACAGTGGGTTTCCACCTTATATCATGGTGTTCATGTGTGCTTCTTATGTGAGATGATCTATTCTATTTTACTGCACCTGTTTATTGTTTATATGATTAATAATGTTTTGATGCACTCATTAAAGATCAACTAACTCAATCATAAGTTTGCTGGATACACACTAATTGCATTAAACAGAGTTGCGTATACACGTGGGTTGCCTTAACTGAAGTAGCGTATATGAATCTAAGTATGGAATTGTAGAAAGGTTATTGATTTGCTAATACTGATTCACCTCCCCCCCTTCTCAACATTATTTCCAACAATATCTCAACGGAGAGCTTCAGCGATCGGATTCTGGTTTCCTTCCATAAGCTCTAAGATTTGCTTGAGTTGAGAAATTCTCCACTCGTGGCTTCTCGTGCGGCTGGAAGAAAACACCACCCACAGTTCTCCAACGATGGAATCTGCGTTAAATTCCATCTCTGACACACAAATTTGTCAAGGAAGGAGGAAAGATCTGTGATCTTTGATAGAATTTATGAAGCTTAGTTGCAACTGACAACGCGCAATTCAAGATTTGGTGTTCTAGTGTTTCAGTGAATAATTGGTACAACTGTGACCTCCAACCTTCGCATTCTCAGTATTGACCTTTACCCAGTGAACAGCCTGGTTTGCCCACATGTATAGCTGGATGGATGATTGCATATAATTTTTCTTTCTTCAACCAATTCATACTCTGGTCCCTTGTTTTCTTCAAACAGTTCAAAAGACTTGCCAAGAAGAGTTATGAAAATGTATGGAAGGTGGAGTGTTATAACAGCCTTCGGGGTGGTCGAACCCTCGGCATCTAGCTTTGGATAAACAATCCACTGCATTTCTCCGACAGCTGTTCTGGCTTTGCCTATGTAATCAAATTGAAGAAGTTGTTGCCTCTGATCTTCTTCTTTATTCATCATTGTAATCTTGTCATCGAATTAAGGCTTAAGAATTCACAAAGGATACAAAATCGAAGAACAATCCATAGAAAATCAATCTATGTCGATCGTAATACCTGTTATTGTATTACTCTGAGTGCCCAGTCATACTATCAATTTGGCATTCAAAGTTCCATTCTTCAGATAATTATTCCCACGTACTTCAAATAATTATTTTATTAATTTCGATACTTGCATTCCTATAATTCGGAAGGAAGATAATCAATAAGGGTATTGTATTTTCAATATCCATTTCCTTGGTCGTATCATTTTCGTGATTATTGACATTCCTTGGGTCTCAAACAATTGGAGGACTGAGTAACAAGAGTAATTGGCAGTGATATTGTCTAGAGTCTTTATTGTGTTTATTGAAATTGTTTTGAGATCCTCGCAGAGCAGAGCTAGAGGTCTTTTAAAGGTTTTGAAAGCTCAACAAGGAGCATATTTAGACAAAGATATTTGTTCGAGAAGAAAGTCATTTCACAAAAGGGAGTAAAATTTTGCTAAGAAAAATGGTTCCAATTGGTGAAATATTAGAGTTACTAGACAGTCTGATACTCTCTACTATGGATAATACAGTCAAAATCAGCAAAACTTTTCTCACCGATATCCGTAGTTGTTTAGAAGATGCACATAAAAATATTGATTTTTTGTAGCTTGAATCTCAACTATAACCGGAAGAATTACAACAATGGAGTCATCATTCTGAACCTGTTTCTGTTCAGAAGAATGAAATAGACTCCCATAAACAACAAGACAATAATCTTACAATTGATTCAGATCCAGTGCCCAATAAAGCAGCAAAATTGCATGCATAAGCAGAAATTCAATCTGCACTTCTCAAGCTCATCATCAGACCTTGGGAACAACTTGCCCACAACAAGCATAGAACTGGTCTTGGATATGACAAGGATGTGTCCTTTCATATTCCAGATTACTCAAAGCCCATCAAGTTTCAGAGTGTTGGATTCCTTCATGATAGTTCACCTTCAACTATTCTAGATTTTGCTCCTCTTCCACAGCAACGATAATAGATTGTGAAATGCTAACATTGTGACCAAGTTGGCCATCAAAAATATCATTGTTTTGATCTCCATCCACGTAAGCACTGTCATAAACTAGTCATTCTTCAAACAGATGCTTCAGAAACAAACCTCCTGCAAGAACAAAGATTCATCTAGGATGGATCGCTTCTTGGCAATGGGCATAAATAGACAAGAAGATATTCTAGTCACATGTCAGAACTTGTTCTAGAGTATTGAACAATCTTCCAGTTGAGTTTTCTCCATCATCTCACCTTGTATCTGATAGGGGGTGAAATGACGGTCATCTACAAGCTTCAAAGTCACATCAAGCGAGCCTGAGGCACAACCTGCCACACTAGTTTCAGAGCTGTAGCAAGAGACAAAGATGCCCCTAAGCATGCCTTCAGTTGGTAATGCTTCTTCAAATAATTTGGGACACTTCCTCTAGTAGAAGACTTCAGCTTCCTTCCAGTTTTGGAAGAGTTCAAGGAATAGAATTGGGGAGACTTCCTCTAGCAGAAGACTTCACCTTCTTTCCAGTTTCGAAAGAGTTCCAGTAATTGCATTAAGCATTCCAGAGTTGGTGGTAATCCTTAAACCATCACAGGTTGAGACCTCCCTTTTCAGGTTGAGATTCTCCCTTTTATGTGGGCTGAGACCTCCCTTTCATTGTTGAAGGTTTCCCTCTTCAAAACTATAGGAGCACTTCCTCTAGTAGAAGACTTCAACTTCATGCCAAAATTAGAAGAGTTCTAGGAGTTGCACTAAGCATTCCAGTGTTGGTGGTCATCCTTTAACCACTGCCCCTTATACCAACATTTTAGAGAGCACATTCAGCCTAGTGCTGCCATGCACTTTTGCACATTTTGTATTACAGCTCTCTTCTTGGACTCATACATAACCCTTCATATTAAGGGGGGAGATGTTGGACACCTAATCCTCTATGGGTTAGTGTTGAAGCCGAATAGACTAAGGAAGTCCAAGAGACCTTCTGATGTGGAACCCAACTGTCACACAATGTACTATAAATGTATATCGTTTGTTAATAATAAATGTACTCTCATGTTTATCTTTCACATTGTGTTGCTGCCATGTGTGTGTTTAACATATATGAACTGTTGTTTTATTGGGGATGTGGGTTCCTATAGATAACATAACTCTAATGTCTATATTGATAATGTAAATCTCTCATTTTCCTATAATGAAAATTCTTTTTATTCAGGAAAAAGGAGATATGTGAGTTAGTTATATATATAAACATTTAACAAGATTGTTAACTATAGAGATCCAATCCCCCATTATTATGGAGATTTTCTATGTAGAAATAGGGTTTGTTATAGTACCATAGGCCAGTACCATGACTTACTAATTAATACAACATACCTACATGGAGGATTCACATGGAATTTGTTTTTAATTAATAATTTGATCTGTGACGACATTTATGAATATTATACCGTATTCCATTGAGGTTAAATCCCTACCATCCAACCAAATTTTTTATGTGGAACTTAAATCCTTACCATCAACCTTATAAATTTATTAGGTGAATGGTAGGGATTTAACCTCGATGGAATATATTAGAATATTTGTAGTAGTACAGAGAAATCAATGGTTGATGTTTATCTCCAAAATAATAATGTTAAAATATACATACATGGATGCTTTCTCAAGGTAAAGAAACTATTTCAATCTTATAATAAACTAGTTATAAAAATGTCACAACCTCACATGAACATAGGAATCTAGTTAATAGAAAATATTTATTAAGCTAGCTAGATCTAGCAACCTCCTAAAGACTCAGTTAAATTATAGAATACTTTATGAAGGTTAAATCTCTAATACACATCGACTAAATTTATTAGGTGGATGGTAGGTATTTAATCTCTACAAAATATGCTAGAATATTCTTATTAGTAGTCACAGATCAAATGTTGAGATTTATCTCTAAAGTAGTAATGCATTTTCAATTAATATTTCATAAGCACACTTGAATTAATCAAATAATTTAAAATATAAACACATGAATATTTTTTCGAGATAGAGAAACTATCTCTCACATAATCAACCAGTTTAGACGACCTCACATGAATATAAGAATCTAGTTATGGGAAATATCTGTCAACATAACTAGATCTAACAACCTCCTAGAGACTCAAAACAAACTCGTTTACATAAAAATCATCACACCTAGCACAACTATATTTATAAATCTAACACAACCCCTTAACGAGCACATGTATTAACCTTGATAAGCAAAGTCTCTTTTTGGTCAAATTGGAATTAACATTCATTTCAGAAAATGATTGGCATCCATATAAAGAAACAAACATCCACTAAAGTGCATGCATAACTAGCCGCTACAAGCATCAATCTACTAGGATGCCTTGTGTGTACATGATTCATTCAATTTTCCTTCAATATACATGTATATATACCTATATCTTTAATTCCCCCTACATTACTATCATAATCACCTTGGGTTTTCTCATCTCATATGCAACCATGCTTTAGGTTTTGTCTTCTCAACATCAACCATGCTCTAGATTTTGTTGGCTTACCCTCAACCATATTTTCGGTTTTCTTGCATTACCATCAAGAATGTTGTTGATGCTTTTGCATCACATTTATAAGGAACTATACCACTCTATAAGAATCCTCGTATAGATACCTCCATTATAAATTTTGTATGTTCAAAACAACTCCCTATGGGGATTTGTATGAAAAGGTGCACCTAAGTTGATTAATCATACATCATGACCTACATGTGCACTAAAGAATCCAAGAAGACTTCCTTCCTCTAAGGAGGTCTTCCTTCTGTCGAGGAACCATCATAATATCCCTTCCAAACTTTTGGAACTACAATTCTTCTTTTCATACCTTTGTCTACGTCATTTCTAAAATATTTTCAAGAATTTTCTTGGAGGTTTATATCTATCTCTAAATTTAGATATCCCATTTAAGAAAATATTCTTATTTTATTCTAAGAATTTCCCCTTATAGATATCACATATGTGCTCTAACTATCCATGTTTTTATACCTCATTTCCTCTTATATGAACAATGAGACCACATCATCGAAAATTAAGGTGTGTGAGTTACTCCCTCTAGCTACAATTAGACTATCACAATATTTTAGTAAAGAGGATCATAAATTTACGCAGTGATCTTAATTAGAAATATTAATAGTAAAACCATATAAACTAAATGGTTGGTAAACACCAATAGGAATCAATCGATAATATGCATCAAAACACTTCCCACACTTTACCATCGATATTCTTAATCTTTAAATAGACTTTGTTACAATACCATGGACTAATACTATGGCTTATCAATACCACATACCCTAAAAAATATAATTCACTTCATATGGCACTAGTTCATATCAAATTTTTTTAATCAATCAATTTAGTTAAAATGGAAAAAGGGCATAACTACCTTGGAAATAAATATCAACCTTTGATATTTTATACTAATATTCTATGGAGGTTAAATCCCTACCATCCACCTAATAACCATTGGTAATTAAATTAAAAACCTAGAAGCACTATTCTGAAATAGACACAGTAACCAATGTAAATGTTAACAAAATATAGCTTCTTCAACACGAAATGTTTCCCTCTTAGATTAATGCAAATCCTATAACTTATCCCATAATTCCTCTGTTATAGCTTCTCCTCAAATATTCATTAATAATAAATTTGAGAGACACAACCAAATTGTGTTGTTTTTCTTCTCATCAAAATTTGTTAATTCTTCTATTGACATTCCTAGATTTGAGAAATGATATAATATGTATGCAAAAAATTGACAATGGAGTTCACTAATATGGTCTATGTATCTATATCCACTTCAATTAATGATTTGATCAAGTAAAAAAAAACAAGTACACCATTTCACCTTTACATCAAATAATGGCCTTCAATCTACAAACAAACGGCTTCTTCTGTTACTAAATGGAGATATGTTTTTGTACTCTCGCAAACAAGGGACTTCTCATTTAAACATGAAATTGACTTATATGAAGGAATCAAACAAAAGTAGGATCCATCATACAAACAAACTATAAATTTGGTTTACATATATTAAATTAATTCATGGTCAAAAATAGACAAACAAAAGTGCTTATGTGTGTATACGCCAAGATGTGGTTCAATCCCTCAAACTCTTGCCTAACATTTCTTCAACGTACATTCACAATCAAGAGTTTATCTTAAGATGTATCTTATGAAATCATTTTAAAGGGGGACGAGGGAAAAATCCATTGCCTATGGTACTCTTAGCTTCCCCAATATCCTCTTGAAACAACCTACATAAAAACAACACAATAATATTTTCTTAACCTCCAATGATCATACAACTTTATTAATATGTAGATATTCTTTTCTAATTGCAAGGTATAATTTCCATTCACTTTCCTACACTTATAATTTCTTCAATCATCTTCCCCTTTCTAACATCACTTTTTCATACCCACATTTTTGTAATAGTGAATTAAGATTATAAATTCTACGATGACCAACCTAGGTACTTTTTCAATATTTTTAATTGATTTAATACTCATCATAATTAAACATATTAAACCTAAAGAGGATAGTGGCCAACATGGACCCTAATTCCTGGAAGGGAAACTTGGTTGGGTGGAATGTTTTGAGGGGGATTGGAAAACCTCTCTATCTAAATAACCAATTAGATCTTCATAATTAATTCTTGGATTTGTTTTCATTATTACATTCGTCTACCACTAAATCTCTCCTAACAACGAAAACTATATGAGGCTTATGAAATTATTCAAGGCATGTGTCAGAAGGAAACATTGCTGTGAATAAAAATATGACAATATTATAGTCATGTTGTATGCAATACTACAATTCATTGCAAATCTTACACTTGTTACACTATTGTTAAAGTAAGTGTATTAATATCATCTTGTCTATTCCTATTTGTTAATATGTCTATGGATTAAACATAGTGGTCTTCTAAATCTTAGTGTACATTAACTCCCACATACTTGACTATAATTACCTATGAAAGTGAGAGTGTTGATTAGATACAATGGATGTGGAAGGCAAAAAGGAACCCAAACATTTCAAAAGAAAAAAATTGTACTCCCTTTATATAAGCTAATTTCTTACAAGGAACTAAAGAACATACTTTTCTAAATCTATCAATAATATTATATATCTAATCGTGGTCTTTCTTTGAAATATGTAAAACTCCTGCAAAATCTATTGACACACTTTAGCATGGATGATAAGGTATTGGAAGTGACATACAGAAACCTAATCTTTTGTTATTTGGTTTGCTAACAACACACATCACACATCCTTTTTCATATTTTGACATAGTTTCACACATTCAATCCTAATAACGATAGTTTTTTTATTATAGGTTTTAACCCTGTCCATAAATTACTTGCAAATGAATTTTTAAAACAAAAGAATATATAATGGTGAGAACATAAAACAAATAAACATATAGATTTTCCCTTGGATCCCAAAACCAATACTACCAAATTGATTTTTCATTATATTCCTTTCAATGTTACAATAAAAATATATACATGTCAAAGCATTCATAAACCCCACTCCACTAACCCTCGATTATAACATAACCCTAGCTCCCTTGACTGGATCTAGAAAATACGATGGGAAAAAAACCATCATCGCCAAAATGATGTGCAAAACCCAATGCAAAAAACCATGGGTAGGTCTGCCCCATCATCTGTCAGTTTGCATAAAAATAAAATTCTCGGGGTGCTTCCCCAGACCCCATCAAAGGGGGCTATCATGCCCTTACGAACTCCCTGATATAGGGGGTTTCCGCCCCCCCTGCTGCACCCAACACAATGTAGCACATGTGGTTGGTTGTGGAAAGAATATAACGCATACCCAACAGTTATTAGGATATTGTTTTACCTACACAAAAGTTATAAAAAATGAGAGAAGTCTGTGCTTCTTTGATTATACCCACTCTTTCATATTTTGGAATAAACAATATACCAAGATGGTATGGAAATATTTCATGTATATGATAATCCATCTCTTCAATTTTTATTACCATGGATTAGTTTTTAATAAATGATCTTAAACTTAATCATTTTTTCAATTTAACATTGACGAGGTAATGAACTATGGTATAAAGAAATGGTTGAATTAATAGAAGGTGTAGGTAACAATCAACAACTTTCTTTTGTATATGTATCACATGCCTTATGATGAAGTGAAATTAATGCAAAAGTTCCATCCAAAAGAAATTTCATTACTACAATAGGTTAGTTTGTCATTGAAGATACTGCAAAGGTTGATGATATGTATAGATGATTGTCTCTTCTCCAATCAAATAGCATTCTGCACTTCTTCACACTCCAAACCAAAGAATACAATTTTTTTATGAGTAGGATAGTTTCTCACACACCAATGAAGGTCTTATTATGGTAACAAATTGGTTTCCTCTTCTAAGTTATCATTTCTCCCATGGAATTATCACATTCATTGATTTAAATCTCAAACGTGTAGTTCTTAACCCCAGACTGAAATTACCTGCATATGAATTCTAAAAAAAAACAGAAAATAAACCATGGTGAGAACATAACACATAAAACAAATATACATAGAGATTTTCCCCTAGATTCCAAAACGGGACTACCAGATTGATTTTTCATTATGTTCCTTTCCATGTTACGATACATATATATACATGTTGAAGCATCCATAAAACGCAATCCATTAACCGTGGATTAGAATATAATTGTAGTTCCCTTGACTGGATCTACAAAATACCATGGACCAAAAACCATCGCGTCCAAAACCATGTGCGAAAACCATCCAAAAAACCATAGGCAGGTTCACCCACCTAATATAGGTAGGCTAGTCGTGGAAAGAAGATAACACAACCCAACAAAATGGTTGCAGTAAATCACCTATACATGTTTTCCGAAATTCACTTTTTGATATCTTCAGGCACAATTTAGCCCTTCCCAAAACATCTATGAATTTCCTAACAAGATTCACCTTATCTTTCTAACTATTTTTGAAAATAAATGTATCAAATAAGTAGATTGTTGGAGAAGTATCTATGAATGGCCAGTAACTACATCATTCATAACTAGTATGAAAGTATAGAAGGCATTACAAAGCCTAAACAGCATAATGTTCCACTCGAATTATCCTTGTGTGGCTATGAAGTAGTTTTCCAACTATTGAATTCAAAAAGATTTACTTCATGATAACCACTTCTTATGTATAACTTAGAGAAATAAGGTGTACTTTCATTTGATCCAAAGAAACATTAGTATGAGGTAGAGGGTAGTGATTGTTCATTATAATTTTCTTCAATTACTAGAATTCCACACATTATCCATGTGTGATATTTCCTTGGAACTAGCATAATGGGTAATCCACTTGAAGTAGTACCTGGTTAAATAACTCCTTTATTTAGCAACTCCTCAACTTTATTTTTCATTCCTTCATTCTCAAATAATAATAATGTATATATGTCAATTTTAGATTGAGCCACATCTTGTTGCAATTAAATATCATGTTTTTTCTCCATTATTTGAGGCAATCCTTATAATTCCCAAAATAATACCACTAGTTGAGAATGCATATTGGCCACCAACAAATGGATACCATGCCTAGAATACTTGACATAGTACTTTTTCTGATAGAGCCCATCATGGGGCTTTGAAAGAGTGTTCTCATCATAGTGAATGAGTAGATATGTCCCCTTCTTTAATACATGTTTAACAATATATAGACTGAGCTAGATTGGTTCTAACTTTCTCGCATTAAGTTGATCGTGATTTTTGTTGTAGACTAGTACCAAACTACCTTCAGAAAAGATATGAGGTTGAACAAACATGTCATATGAATTTTTGGTGTGTTTTTTATGTGCCTCATTAGCTAAGAGAGCATCATGATGTTGTTCATTGAGCCAAGCCAAATAAATGAGTTGTTCTTCCTAGGCTAAAGTGTTAGAGAGAATTTCGATGGAAAGCTTCAAAGAGGGAATATTACATTCAATGAGTAAAACCTCTTCCACACAATATACCAGTTAGAAAGGAGTGAACCTTCAAGAGGTCTTGACCGAGGTTTGACAAGTCCAAAGGTTTGAAATGAGAATTAGGTTCCAATTATTTTTTTAGTTTGGAATTATACATTAGATTATAGTTTTCGAGATATGATTGATGATCTTGCCTTAATCACCAACTTAATGGTAGTACATATAGGAGTCCTCATGGTGGAACCACAACTTGGGCACAAATTAAGTCATTATATGGTTGTGAAAGTGAGATGCTTGATCAGTCACAAAGTCATTGCAATCACCGAACTTAGCAATGATGTGGCCAAAAAATAATAAAGCCACAATGACACCATATTTTGAGTAGGTAGGCATAGCCTCATCCAATTTAGTGAAGTAATCTACAACCACAATGAAGTAATCTATAGCCCAATGGCAAGTCCACCTGAAAAAAATTAGTCATTAGAACTTAAAAAGAACCAACCTTTACACAAATTCTCCATCAATTCTATTGGTATATCTCCTTCTCCTAATTTCTCCTATAATAAAATGATGTCAAGAGAATTTAAATAAACTAATATCCTAAGAACCATATTTTTGGAGGGGTTGGCTAAACCCCTATAGTCGAATCACTATGTGACCATTGGTTAACTCATATGAGGCTCGTCACTATCTTAAGTTCCTCAATGATGGTTTTTTTCCTTCCATCTTCCACATATAATCGAGCTTTAATGTGAGTTTTAGTGAGGTAAGATTCTCTGCCACTACCTGTTATGAAACCAGCTCACAAAAAGATAGAAAAGAGAGATCCACGCCTTAGAAATCAGCCTCTTCGAGGGGGCAACCTCCTTTACATTACATAAATGAACAATTCTTGGATGATACAAATGACAAAACCTCCTTTCTATATATAGGAGTCTAAGGAGTCACCATATAATCCAGCCGACCTAACAATAATAATATAAAGCCACAAAAATAACAATAGAGGGATTCTATGGGGCACAGAAATAACAATATGGGGGTAATAGGGGCACAACAATATAAATAAGGGGTATAACTACAATAGTAATGGGGTAATCACTAGTATTATAGGGACCCAACATGCCCCTCTCCTTCAAAAAAGTGTTGTCCTCAACGCTTGAGTAGTTCTGGATACTTCTGCATAAAATTCTCATCCTCCCATGTGGAATCTTCAGCGGATAAGTTCTTCCACTTGATAAGATACTCTGAAATTGATCGATTTCGTAGCTGTCGAGTTCTTGTTTCTGTGACTGCTTCCGGTTCCAATATAATTTTTCCTTCCTCGTCAAGTTCTGGCAATATTGTTTGAATTGGGAGCTTGTCACCTATAACCTTCTTTAAACATGAAACATGGAAAACTGGGTGCAATCGAGAAGCTGCAGGAAGCTCCAATTTGTATGCCATAGTACCAATCTTTTGCAACACCTTGTACGGACCATAATACTTTGGTGATAATTTATTATCCTTCTTAGCTTGCTTTAGGGACATTTGCTTATATGGTTGTAGCCGTAGGAATACCCAATCACCTACATCAAAACTTCTTTCACTGCGATGTTGATCTGCCTGTTGTTTCATTCTATTTTGTGCCAACACGAGGTTATCCTTTAAGAGTTGGAGGACTTGTTGTTGATGTTCGATGTGATGTTCCACTGCCTGAACCTTAGAATTTTCTCTTAAATATGATGTGATGGATGGTGGTTGATACCCATAAAGTGCCATAAATGGGGTCATTTTTGTTGCTGTATGGAAGGAAGTGTTATACCACCATTCAGCCAGAGGCAACCATTTGACCCATTGTGTCTGTTTATCAGATACAAAGCAACGAAGATATCCTTCCAAACATTTGTTTACTATCTCAGTTTGCCCATCAGATTGAGGATGATAAGATGAGCTATGAGCTAACTGAGTACCAAGACAAGAAAATAATTCTGTCCAAAAATTTCCAGTGAAAATGGGATCTCTGTCACTTACAATAATCTTTGGGTTTCCATGTAGCTTTTGAACTGTTTCCATAAATGCAGTAGAAACTGTACTGGCTTTAAATGGATGTGATAATGCACAAAAGTGTGCATACTTGGTAAGTCTGTCAACTACCACCATGATGACACTCTTTCCCTCAGACTTGGGTAAACCTGTGATAAAATCCATTGAAACCTCCTCCCAACGTTGGCTTGGAATGGATAAAGGTTGTAATAGACCCGGTGTCTTAATTGTTTCAACTTTATTTTGTTGGCAAACCAAACATTCCGCCACAAACTTTTGAATATCTGATTTAAGGCCATCCCAAAAAAATTCCTTCTTAACCCTGTGGTAAGTTTTTAAAAATCCTGAGTGCCCTCCTAAGGGAGAAGTGTGCAATTCCATAAGAATCTTTTGTTTTAGCTGGGAATTCTTACAGAGGTATAAGCGATCTTTGTACCATAACGAATCATTTTTCCAGCTAAATGTATCAGAAGTACTGGAATCTTGTTGTAGCTTTCGAATAAGTGCCCACACTTCTTCGTCATTCTTCCATTCCTCCCTTGCTTCGTTTATCCAATCTGGTTGGATAATAGAAATGGCACACAACAATGCTTCCACATCCTCATCCTTTCTTGAGAGTGCATCTGCCACCACATTTTGCTTCCCTTTTTTGTAGATGATTTCAAAGTCATAACCCAACATCTTTGTGACCCACTTTTGTTGCTCTTCAGAGGATAATCTTTGTTCTAAAAAGTATTTAAGGCTATCATGATCCGTTTTTACCTTGAAGTGTCTTCCCATTAGGTAGGGTCGCCATTTCTTAAGTGCATGGAGTATTGCCAACATTTCCTTCTCATAAATAGCTTTGCTTAAAAACTTTCCCTTGATTGGACGACTTTCAAAAGCAATGGGTCTTTCATCTTGCATTAGAACAGCACCAATTCCATTTCCTGAAGCATCACATTCCACAATAAAGGTTTTTGTGAAGTCCGGTGTAGCTAAGACCGGTGCTTGGCACATTGCCTCTTTAAGATGTTCAAAGGCCTTTGTTGCTTCCGGAGTCCATGAAAATGAATCTTTCTTCAATAATGTTGTTAGAGGTGCTGCTATTCTCCCATAATTCTTAACAAACTTGCGATAATACCCTGTCAACCCAAGAAATCCTCGCAGATGCTTTATGGATGTGGGGATTTTCCATTCCTTAATGGCTTTAATTTTGCTAGGGTCTACCTTAACTCCTTCATGAGATACAATATGACCCAAATATTCCACCTCCTGGACTCCAAAGAAACATTTGGATCTTTTTGCATATAATTGTTTCTCCTCCAATAGTTGTAGCACCCTGTCAACATGTTCAACATGATCCTTCCAAGACTTGCTGTAGATTAGTATATCATCAAAAAATACTAACACAAATTTTCTAAGGAATGGTTTGAAAATTGAATTCATCAAACCTTGAAATGTTGAAGGTGCATTGGTAAGGCCAAAAGGCATGACCAAAAATTCATAATGACCCTCATGAGTTCTAAATGCCGTTTTCGGAATGTCTTCAATCTTCATTCTGATTTGATGATATCCCGAACGAAGATCCAACTTGGTGAAGTAAATTGATCCATGCAATTCATCCAGTAATTCATCAATAACAGGAATGGGGAACTTATCTTTAATAGTGAGCTTGTTGAGCTCCCTATAATCTGGACACATGCGCCATGATCCATCCTTCTTGTGCACCAATACTACTGGAGCTGAGAAAGAACTTTGACTCGGTTGAATTATACCAGCCTCTAGCATTTCTGCAACCATACGTTCAATTTCACTTTTTTGGACATAGGGATATCTGTACGGCCTGATGTTTGGAGGAACACTTCCTGGAATCAGATGAATAGCATGATCATGATCACGCATAGGTGGGAGACCTTTGGGAGTCTCAAATACCTTGGAATGATTGTCCAAGACTTTTTGGAGATCTGGAGAAATAGATGATTCCAATGTGGAAACATCTAGCGAACATAATTGTGCAATTACACCTCTTTGCTCCTTTTTTAGAAGCTTTGTCATACCATTAGAGCTGATTATCTTTCCTGGTTTCCCTGCAATACCCCTTAATTCAACTTCCTTTCCTTCCAAGAAAATTTGATGAAAAGTTCTTGAAAATTAAAAGCTATTGTACCCAAGGATTGTAGCCATTGGACTCCTAGTACAACATCAGCACCTCCCATTGGAATGGAAAGCATTGGGCTAGTCAATACATATTCTCCCATGGATAGCTTGATATTATGGCACTTTCCAGAGCAATTTATTGTTCCTCCATTTGCAATCATCACTTGACACTCTGGTGCTGGATATAGGAAGCAATTCAATTCTTTTGCTACCCTACAATGAATAAAATTGTGGGTGCTTCCTGAATCAATCAACACTATTACCTTTTTCTTCTTGATTTGTCCTTCTATCTTGATGGTTTGAGGAGTGGTAATTCCCGCCAATGCATTACAAGATATGGTCGGATTTATTTGTTCTTCATCTAGGCTTTGTTCCTGGAATATATCCTCTTCTTTTGACCTTTCTTGCTCCTTTTCTTCTTCCTCTTCACAATCTATGTAGAATAATTTCTTCTCAGCACACTTATGACCTTTTGTGTATTTGCTATCACAATTGTAACAAAGCCCTTTTGCTCTTTTTTCTTCCAATTGTTGTGGTGTCAACCTTGTAGGTTGTGGAAGACTATGGGCAACAACACTTCCGTCTTTATAGTTGTGAATGGTATGCTTCCTAGTTGCCATAATTTTGCTTTCCATTTTTCTTGCTAACCTGAATGCCTTCTCTAATGAATCAGGTTCCCAAAGGCGACATCATGTTGGATATTATCCTTTAAAGACCCTATGAACACATCAATCCTATGCTCCTCTGGAATATCTTTTACCCTTATGTTCAATTTTTGGAACTCCTCAATGTGCTCCATTATTGAACCCTTTTGTTTGAGACTTATCAATTGGCTAAAAAAAGTGTTGCTTTTTGTATCCTCATAATGTGCTATCAATTCTTCCGTAAAAATTGCCCAAGTGATAAATTGTTTACGAGAACAAAGCCATTGATACCATACAAACTGATTTGGTTCCAAATATAAAGTTGCCATACGTACCTTTTGTGTGTTTTGCACATTATTGAGATCGAAGAATTGCTCCATCTGTAATATCCATGTGGCAGGATCCTTGCCATCAAACTTCCTCATATCGATTTTTGGAACATGGTGAGTCTTCGATCCAACATTAGAGTCTATGGAATCATGATTAACATTTCTTTTGTTCTCATCATGAGTTTCCTTTACTACCTTTTCACCATTAGTGACCCTTTCTTGTAGCAACTTCTTCAATTCATCCATCTTATCATCCATGCCATCAATTTTAGCATCCATGCCATTTACCTTAGCTTCCACGCCATCCATCTTAGCTTCCATGCCCTTTATCTTAGATTCCACGCCATTTATCTTAGCTTCTGTTAGCTTTTGTGAGCGTGACATTTGTTGCACTTGTTCTTGTAATTTTGATATATCATGTAGCATTTCTTCCTCTTCTTCATGAGTCATGCTAGAGCTTTCAGGTTCCTTACTAGGTGTTTGCATTTTCTTTCCTCGGGGCATCAGTTACCGATAATAATGCTTTACTATGCCCTTTGAATTCCGTTAAACCAAGCTTACACAAAAATTTAAAAAAAAAACTACACACCTTTTTTCACTTTATAGAAGCCTGATATTGAATCTGATGTATCTCTGTAATTTCGAATCATCCAGTTCTGAAATTGCTACCTGTAGTAGCCTTCTACGTCCTCTTTCCAATGCCACAAGTCTGAGCCAAATTGGATTCTCCAAGGAAGAGTTATGTGAAATCTCCCACAGTGACTTGCTTTTAGACTGGTTCAGTAGAGCGAACTTGTACGACGTGCCACGAGTCACTGTTTCAACCTTTGAATCTAAAACACACAAAAAAAACTACAGTCCGTCCTCTTTCTGTACCTTTTTACGAAATTTCAATCCGATCCTCAGAGAGAAAGTTATGACGATTTTCCCCAGGTCACCTGTTTTGAATGTAATTCAGGAGTCTGCAAAAAGACCAACTTCCTCAGATCATATCTCCGAAAATATCAAGCAAAAAGCTCTGAAATTCGGACCCAAGGTTCAGCGCCAATTCTTCTCAAATGGGTTTTTTTGCGACTTCTGAAACGTCACAGAAAAAAAGTTATAGCGAAAATTCCACGATGACCTGTTTGGAGCAGCGAAACCCTAGAATCCAAAGCTCTGATACCAAATGTTATGAAACCAGCTCACAAAAAGATAGAAAAGAGAGATCCACGCCTTAGAATTCAGCCTCTTCGAGGGGGCAACCTCCTTTACATTACATAAATGAACAATTCTTGGATGATACAAATGACAAAACCTCCTTTCTATATATAGGAGTCTAAGGAGTCACAATATAATCCAGCCGACCTAACAATAATAATATAAAGCCACAAAAATAACAATAGAGGGATTCTATGGGGCACAGAAATAACAATATGGGGGTAATAGGGGCACAACAATATAAATAAGGGGTATAACTACAATAGTAATGGGGTAATCACTAGTATTATAGGGACCCAACACTACCTCTACCCTAAATAAGTGTAGATTCCTTGGGTTCTACATATGTTTATCCCTAGAATTTTATTTAGGTCGAGCATGTAGGTGGTACTGGCCAGTTAATTTAGAGGAAATATATCTTTGTCCTTCTCTAACGGATACAACAATTAGAAAGGTGACAACAAGAGTAGATAGATAGTGGAAAACAGGTAGAGATGGTTTGGGGAACGTAGGAGAAAGGGATAAAGAAATGTCACAACCAATGGAGTTGTCCCACATTTTAATCAAGTAAAAAAAGCACTAACTAAAGTGGATAAATTGTGTTGAACCTAACAATTTAGTGACTATTGGAAGTGGTCCCCCTTTATATCAATTTTAATTATTTTTACTCGAATATCAAATAACCATGCACACTCACAACATTAGCTTAACTGAATATGAAAGCAGTAATAAACTCAAAATATAACAACCATGAGAAACATCAACAGAAGCATGCACACATAAGAACACATGTATTTCAAGTTGAAACCATTTCAGGAGAAAAACACTATGTTGTTGTTGCACTTCTCAATTCTTATATTAATATGTTGAACAATATTTTACATGGACTAGTTTACAACCATAAGCTAGAAGACTTGGCTTCCTTCACAATATCCAGACACATATAAGTTTGGAAATTTGTTTCTTTCACATATCTATGAAATACCATCTATTGAAGGACAACACGATCAACGATCCTCACCTAACTCCCATTGGGCTATCCAACTCCTATTGGATGGAGAATTTTTGTCCTTGTACTTAGTATGCCAAATGACTGTCTACTTTGAAGCCTCCATGCCTTCACTTCCTCCACACGAACAACATTTTTCAAATTTGGTTCTCAATCTTCTCAACATGAGAGACCCATCAGCACCATCGTTCTACACATAAAATATGAATCAAAAAATTTCCTCAAAGGAGGGAAATTCTTCTCTACTTCTTACACCAAAACTTTACTCTCTAACACACCAAAAGATTCTAATTCTCTACCATCTGCAACACGTAACTTATGATTTTTCTTATCAATTATATCTTTGATTTCTGCATGCAACACTTGGATAAAAAACTACAAAACTATGTGAGTAGTTGCTGCAATCTCTACTCACTCTCAATTCCCTCTCAATGGCATACTCTCACAGTCTCAATGGAACAAAACCAACCAACCAACAACACAATTTTTTTTTCTTCAGATAAGTAAAATCCAAAATATCCTCAAAAATTCACCAAGTTAATACCATGGTTATGCCAATACATAGGACACCTATACCATGGTAATATCCAAACCAATACCATGGTAAAATACCTTGGTTATGTTAATACCAAGGACACTTGTACCAGGGTAATATCCAAACCAATACCAGAGGAAAATACCTTGGTTATGTCAATACAAAGGACACATGTATCGTGGTAATCTCCAAACCAATTCCAGAGAAAAATACCATGGTTATGTCAATACCAAGGAATCTTGTACCATGGCATTCTCCAAATCAATACCATGGGAAAATACCATCGTTATTTCAATACCAAGACTATATGCACCAAGGTAATATCATGTGCCACCCTATTCCACACACACATACTAATACCATGGTAATTCCAATACCATGAATACTTATACCATGGTAATAGTTTACTCATTCCCAATCAAATACTATGGTAAACCATTTAGTTTCCATACCAAATACCATGGGAACCATCCGTGGTAACACTGTATAACCAAACAATCATATGCATAACCAATTCATAGCCAAACACGTCACCACCATCCACCTCCATACAACAACATGATCATGATGACCATGACATCCTTTGCTCACACTCTATATGCAACACGTACAAATCATAGATCCATCCACACATCTCCATGCTAGTAGACATGCCAAAACAAATGCAACACATCATCCAACTACAAGCCACCTATAGCCAAACATAAAAGCCAACTCTCCTGCAACCCATGCTATGAGTCTAACATCAGTGCCAACCATGAATACGTCTACAACATTGCAACACACATCAATGCCAACAATATCCCCCTTTGTCATTGATGAAAATCCTAGCTGAACCAACCATCTGAAACTATCCTCTCAACATTGATCTTCATCCTCACATTTTCCCACTTTGACATCAATGGAGAAGAGCTAAACATGCCAAGAACAAATGCTATATGCTCCTCTCCATGCAGTGGGATCCATCAACAAAACCAGAACCTTCACTCAAAAACCACATGCAGGTGATGAACAATGGGATACATGACTCAAAGATGAGAATAGAAAAAACACTCCTACACATAACAAAAAAATATGTGCAATAAACTCCCCCTGTACATAATCTATGCCTAACCAACAACACACTAGAGAAGTATACATATTCTTTTAGCAGCAACAATAAACTCTCTCATGCCCAAGGCAACCTGACAATAAGCGACAATAAAAATAGTTGAAAACAATGCTCTCCCTCCTAAAGAAACAACAACATAATACATGTTTTAATAGTAGCAACAGATCAAATCACCACCACATAGAAGCAACAACATAATGTGACCAACTAGCAACAACAACTCTGATCAACTCTACGTTGAAAATGGCAACAAGAAATGAATGCTAAAAATAGCATCGCTATAAATAGAATTTCGGTTACTAGTGTTGGACATAGCAACAAGGAATGAAAAATGGAAGTGCTATAAATAGCATTGCTTAAAATAGCAGTTTGGGATAGATTCCTATTTTAGTTAGTCCCTGAACTAAAATAGTGAAGTAAAATTCGAATTTTATCTTAGCAGTTGTTTGTAAATTAATTAATTAATTAATCTTGAGTTAATTAGTTAAGGAAAAATAAACATGAAGTCTATGTGGGGACATGCAACGTTTTCTCCATTAATTGAGGAATTTATCCATCAATCAAAGAGATAAGGATGAGTTGTAATATTGAGTTGTATTTGGTTGGCTTAGTTAACTGAGTCAAGTCTAGTTAGATTAATTGAAATAGTTTGTTGAATTAATTATGAGCTCAGTTAGTTGATGCATGCATGCATGTAACTGCTGCACTTCAGATAAATAAATATTCTCTCATAAATAACTCATGCATGTTAGTTCTGTCAGAGACCCCGTTGAGATCAGAGGAGGGAGAATGTACTATCAATTGGATGAATTTTTCCTATAAAGGAAGCACATCCATGCAAAAGGATTTATCTCCTTTAGGTTTGTGCAGTTATTTCTGAGCCAAGTGAGTAGTGTGAGGTGGGAATTCACACAAGTGGAAGCACTGGACCCCGGGAAGAACTGTGCAAGGAAATAGGAGGCTTGGAGGGAAGAGGAGAAGGTTGTGAGAGCCTTTGACTATATATGAGCAGTATTGCTTGATTACAGAGAGAGTTGGATAGCTTGACAACTGATTATTTTTGTAACTTGAACAAGATTTCCACTTATATCATAATACAGAGATTGGGGTTCTAGGTTGAGGCTTTCGTTGGGTTATTTCTTCTATGTTATATGTGATTGATTTCTCATTCTCAATTATATATGTTCTCTTAATCTTGCTCAATTCAATTAAGCTTCTGCAAAGTATTATAGAAGTAGATCTTGTATTTTTTTTAGTATATTGCATAATTTGTTGATCTATAGTGGGAATTTCTACATGGTATCAGAGCAAAGGTGATCAAGGTGAAGAACATTATACAAGAAGGAGAATTTCAAGGTTTGTGGTTCCTGAATATAGAAATCAATTTCTTATCACATCTCAATTTCACTAATGGCATTCAGTGGTTTAGGACTCTAGTATGCCGTTGATGGTAGCTCAAATTATATAGCCTGGAAGGATCGCATGGAGGCAGCATTAGAGGATCATGGTCTAAATGACTTCATTGATCAAGAAGTCCCCAAGCCGACTAATGCTACTCAATTGGCGGAATGGAAGAAATGTGTGGCTAGAGCGAGGAGAATCCTCCCGGAGGGAGTTCGAGACTAGATTGTCTGAAGCCTCCATGGGAAGGAGACACCATTTTCGATGTGGAAAACATTGAAAGATCTATATCAAAATAACAGCGATCAGAGGAAACTGGCACTGAAAGACAAGCTTCAGAAAAATCAAGTGTGAAAAGGGCAACACAATCTCTACATATCTGAACAAGCTCACCACCTGCAGGGATGAGTTTGGAAGTTTAGGGATCACGACTGCTAATGATGACATGGTGAGTCTTACACTCCGTGGTCTTCCTAAGAACTAGCATAGCTAACAAGACTTAGTTAATGGAAGAGAAAAACTGCCAGATTGGGAACGACTTTGGTCGGATCTGATGCAGGAGGAAGTAAGAAGAAACACCAGAGAGGGATCCTCATCGAAGCAAGATGATGAGGAAACTCTAGCCATAGCAAGTAAGGAAAAGAAAGGGAAGGAGAAGGATTCTCATCCCAAATCTAGTTCTTTCCATGGTGGGAAGAAGTTTGACAAATTGAAAGTGCGATTCTTTTGTTGTCATGAAGTGGGCCATTTTGCTACAAATTGTCCAGTGAAGAAATCAAAGAAGGGATCCATAGAAGGATCAAAAGGTGAGGCACTAGCCTCATAGTTCGAGTGGGATTTCACACTTTTCACATGGATGGTTTCATCCATTGTCCGAAGTGGTTGGTTTCTTGAGAGTGGAGCTTCTTTGCACATGACTGACGATAAGAGTTTGTTTAGTACCTTGGAGCAGAAATATCTCTAGATACTCATAGCAATGGGTAATGATGAAAATTATAGTGTCTCAGTTGTAGGCATGGTTGTTTTTCAAAGGGAGCATGGAGCTCACATTACCTTGATAGATGTCAAGTATGTACTAGGACTAAATAAAAACTTGTTGTCGATCTCCATGCTGGAAGACAAGGGCTATGATGTAGTCTTCAGTAAGGGAAAGGTTTTCCTTCGACACATCACCATGAGGTAGGTGAGGCAGATCGGTTCGCGAGTCAAGAACCTGTATGCTCTTGAGGTTCAAGATGCATGCAAAGCCTTGAGAAGCAAGGCAAATGATGAAGACTTGGTGGTTGAGAGGGAGAGTACATTACCTCTCAGCATGTAGCCATAGGAGAAGTCTAAGATGACTATGGAGGAGCCATGATTGGTGAAGCAGCTTTAGGAGGTTGTGTAGTAGCCACAATTGGGGAACTCAAGAGGAGAAAGAGTGGAGGCATCCACTCATGCAGATACCTCCAGTAGGGGAAATTTCAAGCCAAGTGTAGAGGGATCACATATAGCCATACCTTTAGGTCGAAGGAGGGGCAATGTGGATTGACAGTCCCAGGAAGGCTGGAATATGGGCAGGATCATTGGGGTACCCAACCTCTTTGATTAGACCTTGCTACAAGAGCCCTGCTGAGGAGTAGTAGGACTGGATGAGTGGGTAGAGAAAGATGTGGATGGAGCAGAAGAGAGAGCTACAGTGCAGGAATCCAAAGATACTGCAGAGCTAGCAGGCTACAACAATGCGAGAGGCATAAGAGTGTTGCACCAGTGCAGGATGGCACGGAGAGGTGTGCATTGGTGCGAGAAGCATGGAGTGTTGCAGCCTCTCAGAGGTCAGAGAGGGAGCACTTGTCAGTGTTAGAGGGAGCTTCAGCATCAGATTATTTTTCTCGCCCAACAGAGAGGTCAGTTGGGAGTTTTTTTGTTTCTAGAGTTGCTGGAGAAACCACACTTGGGAGAAGTGTTGCATGCATAACATTCAAAAGGTTTAGGAACGGGTTTGAGTTGAATGTCTTTCTTGTTGAGAGGGAGTGTTGAAAATGGCAACAAGAAATGCTAAAAATAGAAGTGCTAAAAATAGCACTACTATAAATATCAGTTTGGGTACCAGTGTTGGACATAGCAACAAGGAATGAAAAATGGAAGTGCTATAAATGGCATTGCTAAAAATAGTAGTTCAAGATAGATTCCTATTTTAGTTAGTCCTTGAACTAAAATAGTGAAGTAAAATTTGAATTTTATCTTAGCAGCTTTTTGTAAATTAATTAATTAATTCATCTTGAGTTAATTAGTTAAGGAAAAATAAACATGAAGTCTGTGTGGGGACATGCAACAGTTTCTCCATTAATTGATGAATTTAACCATCAGTTAAAGAGATAAGGAGGAGTTGTAATATTGAGTTGTAAATAGTTGGCTTAGTTAACTGAGTCAATTCTAGTTAGATTAATTCAAATAGCTTGTTGAATTAATTGTGAGTTTAGTTAGTTAATGCATGCATAAATGTAATTGTTGCACTTTAGATAATTGAATATTCTCTCATAAATAACTCATGCATGTCAGTTTTGTCAGAGACCCAGTTTAGATCGGAGGAGGGACAGTGTACTATCAGTTGGATGAATTTTTCCTATAAAGGAAATTCATCCATGCAGACGGATTTATCTCCTTCAGGTTTGTGCAGTTATTTCTGAGCCAAGTGAGCAATGTGAGGTGGGAATTCACACAAGTGGAAGCAATGGACCCTAGGAAAAACTGCACAAGGAAATAGGAGGCTTGGAGGGTAGAGGAGAAGGTTGTCAGAGCCTTTGACTGTCTATGAGCAGTATTGTTTGATTGTAGAGAGAGTGGGAAAGCTTGAGAGCCGATTTTTTTGTAACTTGAACAAGATTTCCACTTGTATGGTAATATAGAGATTGGGGTTTTAGGCTGAGGCTTTCCCTGGGTTATTTCTTCTATGTTATGTGTGATTGATTTCTCATTCTCAGTTATATGTGTTGTCTTGATCTTGCTCAATTTGATTAAGCTTCCGCAAAGTGTTGTAGAAGTAGATATTGTATTGTGTTTTAGTATATTGCATAATTTGTTGATCTACAGTGGGAATTTCTACAATCTATAGCATCAAAAACATATATCCAAGCAACTCTAAAGAAATAGAAAAAAATACATCCTCTCTAAAATGTACTATCCAGAAAGAGGAAAACCCATACATCAGCAGAAACAATGACTATCTAGAAGCAACATCTCTCACTCCTATCTCAAAGACCATCTCTAACATCCCCTTAGGAAAACATGATGACGGGGTCACAGTCACATGACCAACCATACTCTACTGAATGCAAACATCTCCATGGTTGGTTTGGTGTCTATACATACATATATATATATATATATATATATATATATATATATATATATATATATATATATATATATATATATATATATATATATATATATATATATATAAGGGGTTTTGTCAAAAATCTGACGGAACTTAAACATATTGTGATTGAATGGGCAAAGATGAAAAAAGCCAAGGAAGATGAACTGCTCATCTCGATAGAAGCAGACATCCACGCTCTGCTGGATGAACAAAACCTGGGCTTTATCTCTGTGGAAAGCAAACACAGGCTGGTCGAACTAGAGAAGCAGAAGCACAGTATACTCAAGCTCAGAGAGGAATCGATCAGGTTGAGAAGTAGAGCTACTTGGCTCAAGGCAGGGGATGAAAACTCCAGATTTTTTCATAATTTTGCAAATGGGAGGAGGGTGGAAAATACCATTTGGAACCTACCCTATCCTGATGGGGGTCTGGCAAACTCCTTCAACAAGCTCTCCAGCCTAGGCACTTCCTATTTCAAGGGTATCTTCAAATGCCCTGAGGGAACCGACCTTGCCGAGATCATCCGCGTAGCATCCCATTTCCCGAGGTTTGTTAACAATGAAGACTTGGAGGATCTTAATGCACCGGTCACCATGATCGAATGGGAGAACACCATAAAATGGTTTCAGAAGGAAAAGAGTCCTGGCCCCGATGGATGGACCATTGAATTCTATCTGGCCTTTTATGACATCATTGGAGAAGACATCTTGAAGGTGGTGGAAGAGAGCAGAACCTCTGGTCAGATCTATCATGCTATTAATACCACCTTCACTACTCTCATACCTAAATCAGACTCTCCATCATCCTTCGCTGATTTTCGTCCCATTTCGCTATGCAATGTTCTCTATAAGATCATATCCAAGATCATTGCAAATAGGATCAGACCCATTTTATCCAATCACATCGCTCCACAGCAATTCGCTTTCTTGGAAAACAGGCAGATTCATGAAGCCATTGGCTCTGCATAGGAAGCCATTCACTCTATTTGGACTAAGCACCTCAAGAGCATTCTTCTCAAAATTGATCTCTCTAAGGCTTTTGATAGAGTCAGCTGGCTTTACATCAAGATGATTCTCATCCATCTGGGCTTCCCGCAACAGCTTATCACTTGGATTATGGCATGCATTACTTCACCAACTTATAGTATTCTGATTAACGGCGTTGCATCCCATTTCTTCCACTCAGAGAGGGGACTCCGTCAGGGATGCCCCCTTTCCCCCCTCTTATTCCTATTGGTAACAGAAGCGCTCAGTCGACTCATCATTTCTGCAAAAAGGGAGGGAACTATCCGAGGCTTAAAGATCTCAGAAGCATGTTTTCTAACACACCTTCTGTTCGTGGACGATGTCCTTATTCTCCTTGATGGAAGTATCCGGGACACCTCATCCTTCAACAGAATCCTTAAACTATTTTCTCATGCCACGGGAATGGTGGTAAATCAGGAGAAGTCCTCCATCACTTTGGTAGGTACTTCTGTAGCTGAATCATATTCGGCTATGCAGGCTTTTCCATTTATCACTCAGCCTCTGGATCGAGGTCTTAAATACCTTGGATATTGGCTAAAGCCTACAAATCAAAAAATTGTTGACTGGGTGTGGCTTGTCACCAAGATTGAAAAGAAAATATCATGTTTGTACTTCAGATACCTCTCCAGAGCGGGAAGGTTAACTCTGATCAAATCAGTGCTGGAAGCGCCCCTGTATTTTGGATGGCATTAGCATGGATCCCCCGGAACATCCTCTCAAAGATTCAGAGACTATGCAACAGATACTTGTGGGCTGGAAAGGAAGAGAAGCGCACCTTTGCTTGGATCTCCTGGAGCAAGATTGCTCTCCCCAAGAAATGGGGGGGATGGGGATTAAAGGACCTGGCATCCTTTGCAAAAGCTCTTGCTGCAAAGATGGGTTGGGCGCTGCTGACTTCCCATAGTCTATGGACTGACATAGCATACCATAAGTACATCTGGCCTCTCGACATCATCGATTGGGCTAGACTTCCAAACTGGAACAGAATGGGCATCTCTTCCATATGGAAAGCCCTCCTACACTCCCTCCCCCTTCTCAGAAGCAATATTGTGTGGCGCATCAGAAGTGGAAACAGAGCTCGCATAGGTATGGACCCATGGAGTGGATGCGGAGGCAGACAAAGGCTCCCACCAGATCTGATTGCCCTCCTAAACTCCCGTGGCATCAGGGTGCTTGCACAGATTGCTGATCCTGAGGGCTCTGACATACTACACCAGGCTTGGAAATCTGGCACTCAATTAGATATCCCGATCAGATGGCACGAACCCTGGAAAGAATATTGCGATGCCCTCTCTGAATCCCATATCAGATTTGTGGAAGGGCCGGATGAACTCATCTGGCAGATTGCTGATAGTGGGATTTACTCTCCTCGTGAAGGATATAAACTCATCATTAACCACAGAAAGCCGGAAGTGCTAGACAGATGGTGGCACCAGATATGGAAGTTAACTGCATCGCCCAGATCCAAATTATTTTCTTGGTGTGTCCTCCGCAATCGCATTCCTACTGATGAATACCTCTAGCGTAGGGCAGTATCGGGACCCTCGCGTTGTGTGCTGTGCAAAGCAGACACAGAGACCACTGAACACTTATTCTTAAGATGCCCCATTGTTATACAAATATGGCATAATATCAAATTTCACATACAGTACTCGGGAGACTGGTCTGGTACAGACCTTATCAGCACTTGGATAGATTGGGCGAACAAACACAGTGGCTCGAAAATTGTAAACCTCCCTATCATTGTTAACTGGTCTATTTGGAAGTCCAGAAATAGAATGATATTTGATGGATGGGAGGCTAGGTGGCCTCTTGTTGAAGCTGGCATCATCTCAGCATACAACGAATTACCAAATCCTCCTCCCACAAAACAGCGACGGCTGACCCCTCCTCCCAATATAGACATGGGCTCGCCATGGGCTTATTTCAACGGGGCTGCAAACGAAAATGGCTGTGGAGGGGGTATCATTTTACACATATCCTCGAGGCACTTCTTTCATATCAAAGTAGGATTGGGGGCTGGCACAAACAATTATTCTGAGCTCATTTCTCTCCGACATCTGTTACATTTTGCACTCAGTCACCAATGCACCAGCATCAACATATTTGGCGATTCTCAGATTGTTATTAACTGGGTCAATAGAGATACCACATGTCACTCACACACTCTAAATGTATTGCTTGATGAAGTATTTATACTAAAGGATGCTTTTAACTTTTTTCACATCTCTCATATATACAGAGAACATAACCAGACTGCTGACAAGCTTTCCAAGGAGGCCGCGGTGATGGAGAATGGGTTATGGGAAATCACTGAATTTTTGGATCAGCAGGAGCAGAAATACTACCATCGGCCATATATAGACCCGACATATCCTACTGCGGGTCAACAGGCGACATAACAAATACAGTTTTATGAGGATTTGACTGCACAACTTGATATAATTTGAAATAGATTGAGGATTGCCAAAAATGGCACCAATTTTGCACAATTTTTGAAAATGTAACAGACAGATATACAGCACAGACATGCAAATTTTTTGTGAAAATGTACAGAACAGTTGGCATATGCTTCAAAGCATCTACATATGTAATCTTTCATATTTATAATGAAATATTACGGATTTTTCCAGTGGAAAAAAAAATATATATATATATATATATATATATATATATATATACATATATATATATATATATATATATATATATATATATATATATATATATATATATATATATATATATATATATATACATCTATATATATATATATATATATATATATATATATATATATATATATATATATATATATATATATATATATATATATATATATATATATATATATATATATATATATCGCTGCCAATGCCTCCTTGCCATATGGAAGAGGCTACGCCAAATGAGCCAGTGACTATGACCAAAAGATATGAAATCGAGTACAGGGATTCATAGACTCATTACATGACTATAAAATATGATACATGATTGCACAATGACATCAAGAAGCCTATACATATGGTTGAACCATGATTCATATTACTCTCCCTCAATGCATGCATGACTCCATAGATCTATCAATGTATAATAGACCAATCAAGATAGGTGAATGACAATACATGACTCTTACAATCTCACAGAACTGTTCTCTTGTCTATGTATACCCCAATATAATGATAGAACATGAGTACATGGCATCCATGAGAAACAATGTATGCTCCATATAACAACATTAACGGAAATAAACTACATGGCATATGCATCAAATACTAGCCCAACCTGAGCAACAACAAATAGGAGTACCATAGATATAACATGGTATTTCATTTCTAATCTAAAAATCTCAACCTCCCACCAGAAATATGTTTGTAACAACAACCATAATATTTGTAGCAACAACATAATAATCACCACCATGCTCAACATACACATAACCATCTAAAAGAAATAACATGGAAACAAAAACATCCATCATATGGAGCATGGATTTCTGCAATATAAACCAAACTAGCAGCAACAACAAGCATGATGATGTGAAAACAACAACAATATCACATCAACAACCATACTCATAAATATATCCATCTTGATCATCTTCTAGTTTTTCTACATATAAGCTACAAACCTCTAATGCATGAATGCTAGAAGCTATAACCATACACCATCATTGTACTACTCTCCATGGCACCAACACATGCATAGCATCATCAACCCAAAATGAATAATACAAATCAACTACATGTCAACTCATATACGCAACACATAATCCATGCACAACTAAGTTTCAAACTCCTATATCAACCTCATGTGAGATAAGCACATAGTATGGAACATAGAGTCAAGATCCTCCAAGAATCCATGATGCCATAAAAAAACATCGAACTATTGGAAGCATATAAAGTGATCCTCTCGAACATTTTCTATCACATTTTATCAAACTTCCCTCCTTCATATGTTTGTGCTCAAGCTCACATCACAAGTCCTCTATCATAATTTGATCACAATAGCCTTGGAAAACACAACATTAGTAATGTTGTACATTGGAAGACAACCTCTGGCTGAGGAGAGGTGAGTGCCCAAGACATTTATTTAAAACCATGATTAAATAGACTAATTGTCCAACTATTTTAAAACCCCAAAAATTATAATTATAAAGACAATATATCTTAATCTTCTATGGGAAAAATAATTATTCAAAGTGACCTCCTAATGATGAATACAATTTTAATGAAAGAACAATGAGAAAGGATAGTGGAAATTCTTCAACATAGGTTGCTTAAAGCATAATCATTTTTTTCAACTTTACAAGAAACATGAAATTAACATGGAATGACATATATAAAGTAGGAGCACATAATCAAGGTACCTTTAACTTTAACTCACATGAATCTGAGTTTGCAGAACTCTATAGTTAAAGGACGACAACTTCATTACTCTTTTCTATGAAGAAAAACATAAAATGAAAATAATAGCAAACTCATTTTTTACTCAACAGGTGTCTGGAATCATTTCAAACTCTTTATTCAAATCAACATGAAGATTGATAATACAACTATTTTTTTCTTCTGAGGTCCAAAACTTGGAACCATCACTTCTCTTTCTGAATTCATTTTATATAAAATTTCAAAAATCCAGTTAAGGAACTGTCAATTGCCAAAAATGCTAACTTACTAAACTACTTTGGAATTAACAAATCTTTCGAACATTACATTTTGAAAAGAGAAAAATTAAATACATCATTTTGAAAATATCTAAAATGAAAATTGTTGCATGACAAGTGGCACTACTTCATTTCATAATCTGAGACTTCGAAGCAGATGAAGGTCTAGCTTCTACAACTGATGTTGTCGGTGACATCCATTCCTTGCATTTTTTCCAGATGGTTTTATCTAAACTAGAACTCTTGACAAACCTAGTGTGTGTCATTCTGAAGTTGGTGATTCTATTGTATGTTAGTTTTTCCACAAAAGAAAGTCCTCATTAACCATAAAAGCTAGAAACTCTGGTGTAAGTAATTAACAATTGTTTCTCCCTTCTACACTGCTTTTCTTTCATGAGTTGAACCAAATTTTCTTTTAGCCTTCACCAAAAAAGTTTCATAAGTCTCCTAAGGTAATAGATTTCCCTGTTGGTCCCAACATGAAGGAAAACCTGCTCTTCTTCTGTTATCAAAATCAATATTGAATTTCATTACATCTTGCTTTTCCTCTTTCAATTTTACCTCTGTTGTCTTCCTATAGAGGTTATTCACAATCATTTTATTAATCTCTAAGACATACTAAGTCATGTATTCAACTACTAATTCCCTTAACTGCTATGAAGATATCAAGTTAAGGAAATCAATCATTTTCTTTGTAAATTGAGCTCGCTGCTATAATTTTTTCTTATTATGAGTGATGACATTTTCCCAGGCTCTAATAATGATGTTCTCTTCCTCTATTATAGACAATGATTCCCATATGTTCCTCACAGTATGGATGATATCATTCCACAGAATTTATCTAGCTTGAATAAGGGACATATTTCCCTTCACTTTCTCCTTCAGCTCTTTAATTTCTTGAGAAGGAACTCGAAAATCATTCCTATACTTCTTAGCATTCTCCCTAGACATTGCTAAGTATCTTTTAGTCGATTTCATAAGCTTCAAGGCACTTTCATAATCCCTTTGAATTTTTGTCATCTCATTCTTAGAAATTTGCAGCTTAGTCATGACTCTATTTAACTTATTAGTTGGGTCTTCAAAATATTCTTATACTAAAATAGTACAAAAATGAGAATCAATCTTTTGTTGCAAAACAAAATTCATTTCCTTCATCCTAGTGATTTCGTCATTCCTCTTTATAAGTTCATTAGTCAATGCTTCTTTTTATTTTTCCACTTTTGATACCTCTAAATCCATTGGATGCTCTATGGAGGGCATCTTCAATTTCTTCCTCAGTACTTGGATTTCTATCTCAGCTCCTTGCAACGACTTTTGAACAACACTTCTATCCTCTCGGTTGACCCTAATTTTAACAATCAATTTATTTAACTCTTAATTTTGAGTGGTTAAAGCTCTTGAATTTTCTTTTTCTAATTTTAATTGATTAACCACTTTCTCTAATAAAGCCTCAACTCTACTAGTAGCCAAGGAAGTCTTTTTCAAATAAATGTCAAATAGTTCACCAGTCCACCTATGAAAATTGATTTTATCAGGTAGTGGGATCTCTCTAGCATCAATTGTCAAGTTGACAGTATTGAAACCTGATGAAGAAGACAATCAAAGTAGAAGGGTGAGAGAAAGCTAGTTTGGGCTGATTTCTCTCCAAATCCATAGAAGAGAGCAACCTAGTCTAATAATTTGAAATGATGCGAGTCCTCAATAGTGACTCCATGCTTTCTTTGAACTTCCTCTTCTTTTCTTCAATCTGAGAATACAATTGTTTTATCATTGAAACATAACTCTGGTCAGTCTCTTCTGGAACAAGAGAAGATGGTGTAAAATAACTTCTCCTAAATGTAATTGAAAAATTGAACCAGATGATGAACTTCCCCTCGCAAATAGTTTAACTCTTTTAGTACTTTTGTCTATTTCCTCCTCCAATTCAATGACATCTTCACTGCCTCTCTTTAAATTCTTCTCACTTTGATGAGGAGTTTCAATATCCACCCCTCCTGACAAACTAGTTTGTCATCCATTTCTATCTTCTTCACATTTGATCGAGCTTCATGTACATAGGGAGCATAAGAATTTTCCACTCTCCTCTTTAAAATGATATGGTGACGGTCATATGCCCATTTCTCACCCAGCTACGAAATCATACCTTCAAGAACTTTTTGTACTTCTCTTATAACTTTCTTGATATTAACAACAAAAGGTCCCACTATCCTTGGTAATTAAAATAGATTCCCCTCTTTTATGGAACAAAATGTACTTGGTCCACATTCAAAATTTACCCGATGAATTCCAATGAAAATAGTCTCATAGGAAAAAATGTAGGCAGCTTGTAGGGACAATTTCTTCTCCATATAATCTAATTTCTGCATAATACTCAAATATAAACTAATCACCTACTTTGACATATTTCCTAAGATGAATGAAATATTGAGCCTTTGCTAATATGCAATATGGAGGAGAATTGTTTATGATTGAATAAGAAACTGATAAAAAATAACTAACATATTACATCAAGCACTCATTATTTGCAGTACTTCTTACAATATTAGTCCAACATATCAATGATTATTTGTTATTGTGAGGATCCATGATATTCAATCCCAAGTGCATGAACATTTTAACATGAGTATACAAGAAGAGATAAGTAATCAAAGAAGGAAATCTGAAACATTTAGTGAGGGAAAGATCTCTCAATTGATAATTAACCATCTTCTCCTAGAAAGCAGGTATGTCAAAAACAGTTTCAAGGCTCATTATTAGATTAAACATCCCTAGGATATCTTTGTCAATAATATTTATATCTGCCCTTCATAAGATCTTGGTCAGAATTTGAAGAATAGGTCTAACATCCTTGCAAAAAGTATCCAAAGGAAAATAAGTAAGCTCCATGGGAAAATGTTTCTCAGCTGGCATTAAAAAGAAAGTCAGTTCAGCATAATTAGATGCAGATAAGTCTTGAAAGGTAGAAAACAAAGTTTCTTCTGAGAAAGGAGTGTTATAACCTGAGGAAGGAAAACATAATGCTTGTTGAATCAATAGGGAAGAAACTTGAAAAATGTTTTCACCTAATTTTTTCATAACAAAACATCTTTCAGGATAGAGGGCAGATACTAGCCAATATATGATTTCTAGGAAAACATGGGTTTGAGGAATCATGGCTACTAAAACACTTGACCTTACAATAGTAGCATATATAGGAGACTCAACTTGGTTAAGAAGAACATTCTAGTAAATTTCGATGTAAATAAATTAGAAAACTAGGTCAAATATATCTGCTTCAGTGTCCATCAATGGAATATGTGAATAAGAACTTTCTAAAATTCCTTTGTTCAACATTTTGGTCATCTTGGATCTTCAGAGATTTCGTGAAAATACATAAATAGTGGTGGGTAATGCTGACTGAATCTGCAACTTGTACAATGGGATCCACGGAAGAAAGAGCAGAGGACAATGGTAAAGAAAATAATTAAATAAATAGGATTTTATAGAGGAAATAGAACAATGGGTGGGAAAAATGAATTAAATGCGAACGTGGGAAATTTGAATGATGACGTTGTGACAATATGGTTGATAAGCTAGAAGATGATGTGGACAATGAAGTGGAAGAGGCATATGATGACAAGTGGTGACAGAGTAGTGGCAGAACAACTAGATAGCGTTCATGCTCACTTGTCGACGTAACTATGGTTGCTTTCTGATGTAATACGAGGGTAGACTATTGGATGGAGAAAATCCAATGGAGTCCCCCCTTAACCATTCTAGGTCGTTGATCTATGGTTAAGCAAGATCTGGAAAAGTATTTCAGAGGTAATCAGAGAGCTAACTGGTGGGCATGTAGGTCCATCGAGTTTGCTCCATCGAAGGGGCCCCACCTATATCTTCCATCGCGCCCAAAAACTTGAACAATATTTAATCATTTGTCAAATTTTGCATGTAAAGACCCATCTGGGTTTAACCTTTAGTGCGCATAATATTTAGTTAGTACGGCTTAATCCACCTTTAAAACAAAATAAAATGAAAATTTTGCCTTTTGATTTTGTTTTTCTTTCGATTTTTTTCTATATATATACATTTTATTTTAAACACAGAGAAAGGTAAAACAAGTTACCACAAGTAGCGAAAGGAAAATCCATAATCATGAAATCATAATAATCATCAACATCACATTATATTCCAAGAAAAAATAACTCCTCAACAGGGTAAATCTATTTTCACACAGTTCACTAGATATGGCAACACCATCAATGATTCTACATGCAAAAAATAAGATGTACCATAGCTCCCCTTGAGGCCATGAAATCCTCAACTTCTTCTAGTCAATCCTTGCTATTCATTCTTCCTCCAAACTTTGAATGGATGCTCATTTCCATGAAAATATTTTCATGTCCTCATAGTTGGCCTATTTTGGATATTCATCATTCCTTGATTAGGTGGCCTCAAGTGTTTTGGAGTCTTGCAATCCTTGGCCATATGACTAATATTATCACATATGTAGCATATGATATGAAAAATAAATGGAACAAAATATTTTAATCTCTTGATATTCCTTTTAGTCCTCATGGCATGCAACCTACATTCAATAGCCTTGTGGTTGAAATCATTGCGTAGGTAGAAACAACCATGAAAATGACCATTATACGTGATTTTGATGAACTCTAAGAAGTGGATTCTCTTGCTTGCTTGGTTTCTTGATAATACATTCTATACCACTACTTCTCATGTTTCATCAATCTATAATTTTCTGCAATATGTCCTAGTTTCTAGAAATTGTAGCATCTAACATCACCCAAAGGTGAAAATAATGTTGTAGGTGCTTCTCTTTGAATCACCTTTAGCTTTTCTTCCTTGTGTTCCTTATTTGGTTTTTTGTTCTATTGATGGCTCTCCTTCTTGTTTCATATGCTACTTCCATCATTGCTTATATTTGTGGTTGTAACAAAACTAATTTCTCCTTTATGCATGCTACAATCGGATTTGAAAGGTGAGGAAATTTGTTTTCTCTTAAACTGAGTGGTTTTCTTCTCCAAATCACTTAATGAAACCACTTCTTCCTCCAATCTCTTCACATTTCCCCGCATTTCCTCTATATTTCCTCTTCATGTCATCTTCTATCTTTTTTGCCTCTTCTAGTCAAATTTTCCATCCAATAATTTCTCCTCTTAGGCCATTTTCCTTCTCATCAAAAATTTGCAATGGCATTTTATGATATTTACATGTATTGGTTAGTTTTTCCACTTCAGTAGTCAATTATTTTATGATCAGGTGCTCAAGTTTATGCTCAAAAATAAAAGTTCATAAAATGGAATGGAAACTATATGGTTAGATAGATATCAGAGATCTGAATCCAATGCAACTCGTTTCATCAAAAACGGAGTTCGGATGCTCCTAGAAATAAGTTTTGATCAGTTTGCTAAATAGGCAAAATAAGTGTAGAGTCAGCAAGTTCAAGTCTCTTCAGCCAATCCGGAGGTGCCAAGTTTCACTCTATCATTGTTCCCACAAATTGACCCATTGCATCACATCACCATAAGTCTTATGTTAAAATTCAGCCCCCGTCTCATCGAGACGTGATATGCAATATTACATGGATTGCATCGCAAAATCACATCGCAACAGGAAGTCTAGTTAAGAATCACCTTGCCTGCACCAATAGAAAAATGCCAATGGAACCAAATGCGAAAAGAGAATAGATTGCAATGAATGGAATGTTTGAGCCTTGCACCGATTGCGACAAGCTCATATATACCAAACGTTAAATGGTTATGAATCGTGGTGCATAAATCATTAAGTACGCTATCGAAAATCACTCATCGTAGTTTCAAAAGTGTGGCGTATTATGTGCGCCCATTTCGATGTGTTCCATTGTGGATTGACAATCATAGTTTTTGAAAGGAGTTGTTCCATCCATCTCTCCGGCAACACCAATTGAGATTTTTGAACCCACCGGGAAGTATGGCATTGGTGGCCGAAATATGGCAAATTTGGTGGATTTCAAGCTGAATTTGATGGTTAGTGGCTCAAAAAGGGGAATTTGTTGAGAAATTGTGGGAGAATTTGGAGAGGTCATAACCTCTTTATTTCTTATCCAAATTAGGTGCAAGAAAGAGCAAGGCTAGTAGTTTTGGCTATTTTGAGCTCATTGAAACAAGCTTCAAAGGCATTTAAGGATTGTAAACACACTTTTGTTGTAATTTTTAGCATAATATAGAGGCCCAAGAATTGGAAGGTTGACCAAGGAGACATAGGCCAGGAGTGGTGAACTCTCCATCAAATCTTTTTGTTGTGTGTTGTATTTTGATGTTCTTTGTTGTAATTTTGTTGTTTTTCAGCATATGTTTTATGTTAAATTGTTTATAACATTTACATAAGAAACTCTCATGGGAATCAGTTAATTAAGAAAAAATGGTGAATCCTTAAGCACTTGATAAGAAAATGATAAGAATCTTGGGTTTTATTCTGAATGGGGAATTAGTACAAAATTACTAATCTACTCCATTTTAGATCAAGTTGGTATCAGAGCATTGGTTTTTACTTACTAGATTTGCTTGTGCAAAGACTGAATATTGTTTGCTAGTTTTGTGTCATACTAACAAGGTTAAAACTCAAAAGAGGTGAAGGAAAGCTAGTTGGAAGCCCTGAACTTGAGTCAAGGGGAAGAAGAGCAACGTTTCCACACTCTCCAACACCAGTTCAACCTCAAGTTGTAGTTGAGACACTAGAGATCATGTCTCAAGAAGGTGAACCTAAAAACATGAGAGAAGATGAGAAGACCTTCAGAAAGGCTTTGTTCCATATGACAGAGATGGTGAAGGTCCTCTATGAAGAGAGGAATATCAGGTTTCAAGGAGAAAGTTCCAAACCTCTCAAAGGAGAAGGCTCTTCAAGTGGAGGTAATGGAAAAGGAGGTAATGGGAATGGAGACAAAAATCCACCCTCTCCACCATCTTCTTCATATTCTTCTTCACAACCATTTTCACACTCTTCCAATGATACAACCCTTACTCATACTCATCGTCATTCTTCAAAATCAACTGGTAAATAATTTATTTTTAAACTTGATGTTAACTTCGAGTTGCCCATGTATAGTGGTGAAGTGAATGGAAAGAAGCTTGATAATTGGATTCTCCAGTTGGATGTGTATTGTAGATTTCAGAACCTTTAAGAGGATGATATGAAAATTTAGTTGGCTTCATTGAGAATGGAGGGTGCAACACTCATTTGGTGGGAAGCAAGGACTAAAGATGAGATCAAAAAACATTGTAAGATCTCTATTACTTGGTCTGATTTCATTGCTACTATAAAAGAAAAATTCTACCCCTTAGGTCATATGAATAAAGCTATCATGAATTGGGAAAATTTTAGACAGTTAGAAGGTCAAAATGTGTAAGAGTATACTCAGGAGTTTAGGAGAAGAGCTCTTATGCTAGGAGTAGACTAGCAATATCAAGATACTTTGTTGAAATACATAGGAGGTTTGCATAGATATCTTCGACACATCATTCTTATGTTTAATCCCACGAATCTTGATGAGTTCTATGTTCAAGCTACACACCTCGAAGTAAGAGGGAAAAATGTACAAGAAGAAGGTAAGAAGAAGCCTCCCCGAAGGTAAGAAAAAGGAAAGAAATCTAAAATAAAGCAAAAGAAAAATTCTTCTATTAAGAAAGAAGCGGAGAAATACATGTGCTAGAATTGTTCCAAAGAGGGCCATGATGAAGGGCATTGTTGGAAGCTTCATCCTGGATTAAGGCCGAAGAAATTTAACAATAAAGGAAAACATAAGACAAACACTGTTGTACAACAAGAATTGGGTTTCAACTAAGGTGCTGAAACAAAGATTGTCGCCACAGTCACTAAAGGAAAATCCATGGAAAAACAAGAAAAGAGGAAGTCATGACAAGCACCAGCGCAACAAATAACTCCAACGCTTCAAATGAAGAAAATAGAATTGACTTTTTCCATATCATAGTTATTTCTAAACACACCAAGATTGATACATTGTTTGATAGTGGATGCCAGGAAAATTTAATTCCTACAGAATTGGTCAAGAAGTTGAATATGGAAACTATCCCTCATCATAAACCGAATCCGTTGGGTTGGATAACCAATGATGCAAATCTTCAAGTCACAAGAAAATGCGTTTTTAGGTTTTCTATTACTTCCAATTTCATTGATGACGTCGAATTAGATGTAGTGCCACTAGATATTTCTGGAATTATGTTGGGAAGCCCATATCTATATGACAGGAAAGTTTTTTCCATAGATTTGAGAAAAAATATCATTTTTTCAAAGATGGAGTTGAGTATGTTTTGAGAGCCCATTGTAGAAAGCATAATCTGTCTTTAGCAAGCACATGGAAAATGAAACGACTCGTCAATTCCAGCAAGAATCACATGCTCCTTATGATCAAGCAGAAGAATGACACGGAGCGTGAATCCCTTACATGTTGTGACGTGAAGCTGAAAGACGAATCGGTTGATGTGTTCAATCAATATGGAGATGTGTTTCAAGAACCAAAGGGATTGCCACAAAAAAGGGGAATTCAACTCGAAATTCAGCTACAACAAGACTTTCCACTCCCAAATATCGGTATGTATTGAATGTCAATTTTGGAAAGTTTATAAGTTAAGAAACAAGTCCAGGAATTGTTAGATAAAGGTGTAATTCGTCCCTCTACTTTGCCATGTGGTTCACCAATTTCTCTGGTACCCAAGGAAGATGGACCTGGCGCATGTGTGTAGATTATCAAGATTTGAATAAAATTACCATAAAGAATATATAACCACTACCTAGAATAGATGATTTTCTAGATTGGTTGAAGAATGCAAAATATTTCAATAAGTTAGACTTGACAAGTGGATATCATCAAGTTAAAATAGCTGAGGAGGATATTTGGAAGACTGGTTTTAAAACCAAACATGGATTGTTTGAGTGGTTGGCTATGCCTTTTGGTCTTTGCAACACTCCTTTCTTCATGGGTTTGTAATTGTCTATTTAGATGATATTTTGATATTCAGCAAATCGTGAGAAGAGCATGTCAAGCATGTGAGGAAAGTGTTGGATGCCTTGAAAAAGGAACAATTATTTATGAAGATGTCTAAATAGGAATTTGGGAGAGCTTCCCTAGTGTATTTGGGCAACATTGTTCGAGGAGGTGAGCTGAAGATTGACCCCTATAAAGTTTCAGTCCTTGTGAATTGGCCAATACCCAAATCGGTCATAGAAGTAAGGAGTTTTCTAGGAGAAGCGTAGTACTGGAGGAAGTTCATTTCCAATTTCTCTTCCATAGTAGCTCAACTACATGCTTTGATCAATGTGAAGGTTGTCTTCTAGTGGGGAGGAAAAATTGATAAATAATTCGATGCCTTAAAACAAAATATCACTTCAGCCCTACTTTTAGCATTGCCGGATTTGAAACAACCATTTGAAAAAGAAAAAAATGCAAGTGACTATGGCATGGTTGAAGTTATTTTACAACATGGTACACCCATTTCATTTCATTCTAATATTTTTAATGGTGTTTTTATTAGCTATCCTACATACGATAAACAGATTTACACATTTATTCAAAGTGTGAATAAATGGAAGCATTACTTAATGGGAAAAGAAACCATTATTCACACCGATCATTAACCTTTTCAATATCTGCAATGTCAAACAAAATTGCAGTAATCAAAGAACTTTCATTGGATGGAATTCTTATAGGAATTCCACTTGGTAATTAGGTACAAGAAAGGTATTTATAACAGTGTTGTTGATATGCTTTCTAGACCGGTTGTTAATGTAGCCATTTTACTCAAGAATCATTATGTTTCCCCTGAAAGTTATGTAACTTGAACAATATGCACATGATGCTAACTTTCAAGAGGTATCTTAAAAATTGAGTCAATGCCACCAAGTTGAGGAATTAGACTACCATGTACATGATAATTTGTTGTATCATTTGGGAAAACTTTGTGCTCCACAGGGAGAGAGAGTAAGTGTCACAAGCGAATCACAAAGTTCTCTTATTGCTAGACATTTTGGTGTAAGTAAAATAGTGGAAATTCCTCAGAGGTATTTTTACTGACCTCGTATGCTTGAAAGTGTGTCACGTTTTATCAGAGATTGTCTATTGTGTGTAGTCAGTAAGCCTAGTAATAGGAAAGTAGGATTGTACACACCACCTCCAATTCCTTCACGTCCACAAGGGAGTGCTTCTATGGTTTTTTAGGAGGTCTTCCTCTAGAAAGAAAAGTTCATGATTATTTGTACGTAGTTGTGAATAGGTTCAACAAGATGTGCATATTAATGCCTTGTAAGAAAGAAATTATAGCTAAACAAATAGCTCAACTTTTATTTCAAAATATATGGGTTCATTTTGGATTACCTACTTCTATTGTAAGTAATCAGATTCCCAATTTTTTGTGAATTTTTGGTCAAATTTATGGAACTTGATGGACACCAAGTTGAAAAAAAGTACAACCTTCCATCCACAAATAGATGGTCAAACTGAAGTGGTTAATAGGATAGCTATTAATTTTCTAAGAGGATATTGCATCAAACATCCTAATTTGTGGGATGAATAGTTGTATTATATTCAACATGCTTACAACTGAGAAAAACACTCTTCTACTCTAACTTTGCCTTTTGAGGCATGTCTTGGTTATTTTCTGAAATTTCCTTTGGATTTCATCTTTGAGGACAAAGTCTATGTAGATGGATATAGCGACATAGAAAGAGAAAATAAGTTCATTGAGAAAATTTAGTTGATTCACCAAACAATTCAAGAACAGCTAGAAAAGAGTCAAGGTAAGTATAAGGAAAGGCATGATAAGCATAGTGTGGATCATCAGTTTCACATAGGTGATGAAGTTTCACTTTACATTAGCAAGGAAAGGCTTCAGGGTGACGGTGAAAAGCTAAAATGAATCCATTACGGTCCATTTAAAATTATGGGAAAGATTGGTAATAATGCTTTCAAGCTGGATTTGCCTTCATATATGAAAATTTATTTCGTTGTTAATGTTGAAAATTTGAGATTGTATGGGCATCCTTTGATTGAATATCAAGGAGAAGGGGTACAGATTCCATCAATTGAATATTTTTCTCCATAATTTCTTGATGAGCTTTAGCAAGACACCATACATGACAGAGGAACAAGGTCATCAAAGAGGGGAAATGTTGATTATCATCAAGTGGGTCTCAAAGGTACAAATCCATAAAATTCCAAATGGATTGAAGAGGGGAAGGTAAGGGAGCAATACCCTCATCTATTGAATAACAAAATATAATATTTTGGAATCCAAAAGCTTCTAGTGGGGAGGAGTGATCAGGTGCTCAAGTTTATCCTCAAAAATCAAAATTCATATAATGTAATGGAAATCATATCGTTGGATAGGCCTCCGCGATATGAATCCAACGCATCTCATTTCATCGAAAACGGAGTTCGGATGCTTGTAGAAATGACTTTTGATCAATTTACTAAACATGCAAAATAAGTGCACAGTCAGCAAGTTCAAGTCTCTTTGGCCAATCAGGAGGCGCAAAGTGTCACTCTATTGTTGGTTCTGCAAATCAACCCATCACATCGCATCGGCATAAGTTTTCTATTAAAAATCATTCCCCATTCCCGCTAAGATGCAATATGCGATATCGCATGGATCGCATCGCAAAATCGTATCATAGTAGAAAGTATTATTAAGAATTACCCTACTCGTGCCGATAGTGAAACACCAATGGAATCAGATGCAGAAAGATAATAGGTTGCAATGTATGGAATGTTTGGGTCCTGCGCAGATTGCGACAACCCGATATATACTAGATGCGAAATTATTATGAACCGTGGTGCATAAATCATTAAGTTCACCATCACAATCACTCATCATAGTTTGAAAAGTGTGGCATATTATGTGCACCCATTTCTCTGTCAATAGCCGATTGCAATGTGTTTCGCCAATGATCACGACCACATTTTTTGAAAGGAGTTGTTTCATTCATCTCTACACCAACACCGATTATTATTTTGAATCCCACCAGCAAGTATGGCTCTAGTGGCCAAAATGAGGCAAATTTGGTGGATTTCAGGCCGAATTTGTTGAGTAAATTTTGGGATAACTGGGAGAGGTCATAACTTCTTTAGTTCTTATCCAAATTAGGTGTAAAAAAGAGCAAGGCTAGTAGTTTTGGCTATTCTAAACTCATTGAGATAGGTTTCGAAGGCATTTGAGCATTGTAAATACATGTTTGTTGTAATTTTGAGCATAATAGAGAGACCCAAGCATTAGAAGCTAGACGAAGGAGATGTAGCCTAGGAGGAGTGAACTCCTCATCAAATCTATATGTTGTGTGTTGTATTTTGATGTTCTTTGATGTTATTTTGTTGTTTTTCAACATATGTTTTATGTTAAAATTGTTTGTAACATTTAGATAAGAAGCGCTCATGGGAATCAATTAATTAAGAAAAAATGGTGAATCCTTAAGCACTTGATAAGTAAATGATAAACATCTTGGGTTTTATTCTGAATGGGGAATTAACACAACATTACTAATGTGCTCCATTTCAGATCATTTTATTACAAAAATTATTAATTCATACTCTACCTTAACAAGAGAAATATCCATCGCATCTCCACTATATATCTCAATAGAATCATTAGGTTCAAAATTAAAAAATTGTTTTAGAATATTACCTCAAGACATAACTATTTGGGGTGGCATTTCGAAATTTGTTGCTTCATTTGTAATGGAATGAATCTTTTCATTCTTCAAATCCAATTTTTTTTAAGACATCTTCTACTTTCTTTTGGCCATGATCCACAATCTACTCTCCAAGTGGCTAAGCTTCACTGAAGTGCACCGATTCTGATACCAATTGTTGGACACTAGATCACTACTGAAAGAGGGTTGTGAATTAGTAGTGATGCCCTTTATATCAATTTAAAATATTTTTACTACAATATATAATAGTCATGCACATTTACAATAATATATTAACTCAATATGAAAGAAACAATACACTCAAAACATAATAACCTTGAGAAACATCAACAAAAGAATGCACACATAAGAACACATGTATTTCTAGTGGAAACCCTTTTTAGAGAAAACCAACCTGCCACTGTTGCGCTGCTCAATTCTTCTATTAATTTGTTGAACAACATTTTACGTGGATTATATTACAACCATAAGCTTGAAGACTTGGCTTCCTTCACATTATTATTGCACCTATCAGTTAGGAAATTTGTTTCTCTCACAGATGTATGGACTACCATCCATTGAAGAGGACAATGATCAACGATCCTCACCCAAATCTCATTCAACTATACAACTCCTATTGGTTTGAGGAAACTATTCCTTCTACTAAATTTTCCAAATCACTATCTACATTGAAGCCTCTACACCTTCACTTCCTCCATGCAAACCATTTTTCATATATTTTCAAAGTGGGTTCTCAATATTCTCAACACGGGTAATCTAACAACACTATCGCTCTACACATAAAATATGAATAAAAAACTTTTCCCGGATGATGGAAATTATCCTCTTATTCTCACACTAAAACACTACTCTCTAACACACCAAAAAATGCCAATTCTATGCCATCTGCAACACAGAAATTCTGAATTTCCTTATCAATTTTATCTATTATTTATGCATACAACACTTTGATAAAACACTACAAAACTATGTGATAAGTTGTTGCAATATCTACTCACTATGAATTCCCTCTCACTGCCATACTCTCACACTCTCAACGGAAGAAAGGCAACCAACCAAGAACACTATTTTATTTTCACATAAATAAAAGCCAAAATATCCTCGACAATTTTCAAAGTGAATACCATAGGCAAATACCATGGTTATGCCAATACCCAGGACACCTGTACAGTTGTAATATCTAGACTAATACCATGGTAAAATAACTTGGTTATGTCAATACCAAGGACACTTGTACCATGGTAATCTCCAATCCAATATCACGAGAAAATACATTGGTTATGCCAATCCCAAGGACACAAGTATCATGGTAATTTCCAAACCAATACCATCACAAAATACCATTATTATGTCAATACCAAGGACTCCTATACCATGGTAATCTCCAAATCAATACTATGGGAGAATACCATGGTCATCTCAATACCAAGACTATATGCACCAAGGTAATATCACGTCCCAACCTACAACAAACACACATACCAATACCATGGAATGATAATACAAAGAATACATGTACCATGGTAATATTTTAATCATTCTCAATAAAATACCAATGCAAACCATTTATTTTCAATAGCAAATACCATGGGAACTATCCTTTGTAACACCACATAACCAAAGAATCATATGTATAACCAATGCATAGAAAAACACCGCACCACCATCCAAATCTATGCAACAACATGATCACAACAACATGACCATGAGGACCATGACATCCTTTTCTCACACTATGTAAGCAACCTACAAACCAAAAATCCATCCACACATATCCATGCTAGTAGACATGGAAAAGCCAATTCAACACATCAACCGAGTACAATGCACCTATAGCCAAATATACAAACCATCTCTTCTAAAACCCATGCTACTAGGTTGACATCAATGCCAATCAACAATACATCTACAACATTGAAAAACACATCAATTACAACAATTTCCCCTTTTGGCATTAGCGACAACCCCAGCTAAACCAACCATCTAAAACTGTCCTCTGAAAAATCATCCTCATCCTCACATTCCCCCCCTTTGACATCAATGGAAAAGGGGTAAACATGTCAAGGAAAAATGTGATATCCTCCTCTCCATGCAATGTGATCCATCAACAAAAACATAATCTCCACTCAAAAACCACATGTCGATGATTAACAATGGTATATAGGACTAAAATATGAGAATGACAACAACATTCCCCCACATAACAAAAAAATATTTGCAATAAACTTCCCCCTAGACACAAGTTATGCTCGATCAACAACACACTAGAGCAGTATACGTCTCCTATCAGGAGCAACAATAAACTTTCTCTCTCACAAGGAAACATGACAATGAGAAACAACAATAATAATTGAAACACATGCTCTCTCTCCTAAAGAAGCAACTCCATAATCCATGTCATAATTATAGAAGTAGATCAAATCACCAACACATAGAAACAACAACATAATGTGGCCAACTAGTAGTAGCAAATCCAGTCAACTCTATAACAAAAACAACATACATCCAACCAAATCTGAAGCAACAAAAACAAATACATCGTCTCCACAATGTGCTATCCAACAAAAAGAAAACTCATACATCAGCAACAACAATGACTATTTGGAAGAAGCATCTCTCACTCCTATCTCAAAGAGAAGTTATAGCATCTCATATGGCAAACATGATGACATGTTCACAATCACATGACCAACTCTACTAAATGCAAACATCTCCATGGTTGAACGTAAACAAATATATATTTATATAATTTCCAATTCCTCCTTTCAATATGCAAGAGGCTACTCCACATGAACAAATGACTATGACCAAAAAATATGAAATGGAGTAGAGAAATTTAAAGACTTATTACATGGGTATAAAAGATGATACATGATCCTACAATGACATCAGTAAGCCTATACATATGGCTAAACCATGACTCACATGACTCTCTCTCAATACATGGATGACTCCATAGATCTCCCCATGTATAATAGACCAATTAGGATAGGACAATTACAATATATGACTCTTACAATCATACACAAGTGTTCTTTCCTCTATCCATAACCCAATATAATGATATAACATGAGTACATGGTATCCATGAGAAACAATGTATAATCCATACAACAACACTAATGAAAATGCAATACATGTCATATGCATCAAATAGTAGCCCTCCGTGAGAAATAATATAACCTCCATATGTTGCAACAACAAATAGGATTACCATAGATAGAACATGGTATTTCATGGCTAATCTCAATGTCTCAGCCTCTCACCAACAGCATGTGTGTAACAACAACAATATGATTTGCAACAACAACTTAATAATCATCACCATGCTCAACATACACATAACCATCTAAAAGGAATAACATGGAAAAAATAATAACCATCAAATGGAGCATGAATTTCTGCAATATAAAATGAACTCGCAGCAACAACAAGCATAATGATGTAAAATCAACAACAATATCACATCGATAACAATACTCAGAAATATAACCATCATGATCAACTTTTTGTTTTAACAACGTAAACTTTGAAATGGGAACTATATACTCAAAATGAGAACTCTAGCCAAAAAACCCCCAAAAAACATGAAAAACAGTGGAAAAAATGAAAAGTGTGTATTCTAGAATGATGTTTTTTTTTCTAGGGTTAATTTTCAACATATTTAAAAAATGACAGTAAAACCAATTTTTTTGTGCAAAATAAATGAAAAAAATACACTAATGTTTTTTTAGAATAACATTTTTCTTTCCTAGGTATAATTTCAACATTTTTATTAATGACGACAAAGATAAAAGAATGGGATCTGAAACACATTAAAATTCCATTAGTTTTCATTCATGTTGTTAAACATATAATACCATGACACTAAATATCACTAAAATTCTAACTGTTTTCAACCATAACATTAAAGTTTAAAAAAATTAAAAAATAAATAAAAATTGGAAAATCTTCAACCAAAGCATTAAAATCTCTAAGTTTTGAACACATTTAAATCATGACATTATGAACAAATTACATGACTAAATTAATCATAATGTCAATACTTGTAGATTGAATGAGACGTAAATTATATCTCTATGTTATCATTGCACTGTGGATATTATAGACCATAAAACTCATCATAATTAAAACATATAATCCAACAAACATAGAAATGACTCGTAACTTCATTTAACATCATATGGAAATCAAAACTTTTATTTCAAGATACGATCAAAACATCAGTTTTATAAATTGTCTTAACAATTATTCAAAATCACTCATATCTTATTACACACCATCATAATTCAGATATTCAGATGAATGACTAGATTCAGATGAAGATGTTCCATTTTCTTCTCTTTCATCAACTAGTGCCCCATCTGAGTCCACATGCATACCCACCATTTCAAGTTTCAAAATTCTTCTAGATCTACGAGTGGGTGTAGCAGACTCCCATCTAAACATTGTTTCATCTGGTAACTACCTCTTTTGAATATCTATCATCCTGAACTGAAGAGTTCCTCTCTTTGTTAAATTGAAGTCATAAACAAGTATGTCAATGTCCTCCAATTTTAAGAATTCTATGGGGCAACAATTTATAACTGTACCCTTTATTTTTCTCTTTCCGCCATTTTTTTATGAACTACCATCTATGGCTTGTACACACAATTGAATACGTGTATTTGTTGCATGCCAATGTACTTCAACACCTACAACATCCTCATTTTCTTTAATGACCTTTCTAACCTTAGCAACCTATAATGGATAGCCATTGGCATCTTCATCTATTAGCACTATGATCATCCAACCCTCCTTAATATCCTGTATTGAACCCCTATAAAGGTCTTCCATGGCTTCACATTTTGCACAAGATCTTCTGGAACCAATATACATTTCTCTTTCCTCTACCTATGAAGAATTAATAATACCTTGACATTTTTGTTGTTCAATAATTTTTCTTTCCTCATGTTAATTTGACACATTTTGTTGCCAAAAACATGGAGTTTTCAAAGGTATATCTTCATTTGTTCTTCTTGAAATGATATCACTTTGATTATTGAAAAAATACTCCCACCAAATTTAATCAACAATATCAAAGTACTCATATGTATATCTAATACATTTTTTAATTTCTTCTAGGAAATCATAATAATTTATATTTCTCTTCTGCCTATGTGCATTATGAACTTTAGCAACTGATTGTAATAACAATATATTTGACGCAAATATTGGATGATCTAGAATGAACTTTAAAAATTACAAACTTGATGACGACACCCATTCAGCGATAGTTGAGTACTTCTTTCCCAATATTAGTGTTTTCCCATCAATTTTTTTGATACGAAATTGATTTTGGAAGCTAATGTCATTATTTTTTTCAATGCATTTGTCCTCACCATGCGATCATAGAATAAACCTTCGCATTTCAATAGTTTCTTCCAACACCTGAACAACAGGCTCTACCCTGTATGATTTCTTAGTACATTCAATTAATGATGCCAATATCCCAACATGATTCCTCCTCAATGTGACTGAAAAATGACTGAGCATCTGAATAATATGGTCATGAGTGTGCCCAACAATAAGGAAACCAACCTTTACCTTCTGAAAAATTCTCAATTCAAAAACCATTTTTAGATATCCAAAAACAATCTGATTTTTGTTTTTGCGACAAGTGTTGTCCAATTATAGATACAAAACTTCATGAATATTACCAGACAAATGAGAAAGCACATAATGAATTATGGTTATTGTCATATTTTCATCATTATGAATATTGGTAGCTATGAAGTATACCCTTGGCAACATTTTCCCATTGAAGACAATACAACCGACCAAGTGATATTGAATAAAAATTTTGCACCTATATTTTTTTGTGTGTGCAAACAAAATGTGGTAGAAGTGTTTTCTTTTGGTCCATACCATCAGTTATCAAACCCAACTATTTATTTGGATTATCATAACACTTCTTTCTATGCTTGTACAACTTTTTTCTTTCACTTGTTTTTTGTTCGTGATTCTCTTAAAGCTCTTTTGACAATGGAATTTGCACAATATAAAAGAATGTCATTAATAAATATGCTTTTATAGTTGATGACTATACAACTTTAAAAATTATTGTTATGGATGCTTGCCTCTTTCTGCCTCTTCACATTTATCCCTTTTTTATTTAAGAGAAGCACATGTACTACAAACACCCATCCTTGTCTTCTTAGGAATACAAACATTGTTGAATTCTTTCTTCCATATCTTCACAAAATATTGATATGTAATAAATCGACTATTTCCTTCAACACCTTCTGCATATTCTTTGTATAAGTTATAGATTTCTCGTCTTGAGAAATTATATGGAATATATATTGTCTCTCTATTTGGGATACACTCTCCATGATTTGAAAAAAATTCTTTCATCCATGACATTGCAGTATTTGATAATGGCCCAAACTGTCATTTATGATGTACTTCTGAAAACAATTGGGATCCTTTTCCAAATTTTCTTGGATTTTTTACAGACAAAAATTACCCATTGAATGAAACATTTTGAAAGCCTTTCCACATATAAATAAAGACCCAATATGATAATCATAACCTGACAATTTAGATTTCATGCACACCACTAAATATGAATTTTGCATGCTTTTATTCATTGACAAATATCTCTTCCTTTTCTCCAATGCAAACTTGAAATCCATATGTTTCAAGCAATCCTTTTGAAAAAATTCACCTGAAATGAGAGCACTGATAGAACTTCTTCTCATGAGATATTCTTCTCTACCCCTTGTATAACTAGAACATCTTGGATTGATACGAAAAGGTCTACTCCTACTCCTCGATACAATATTTGTTGGCAACCTCTCCATCATTGAATCATCATCTGTATAAGAATTTTCATCATCATGAGAGGTAATATTATCCTCACTATGATCATCTCTGATTTTGAAATATTTATATGGAGGATATTATTCACCGTTTCCTTCATCAGTGCTACCCTCATAGTCATTAGAATTAGGACTAAATGGAAAATTTGACTCTCTATATATTGGATATTCTTCATCATGTGCATTGTCAGTGATACTCTCATAGTCCATAGGATTAGGCCTACATAAAAAATGTGACCCTTTAATTACTCGAAATTCTTCATCTACCCTTCGTCACTGTCACTCTCATAGTCCTTAGGATTAGGACTAAGTGCTTCATCCTGCCCTTCATCAATGTTGCTCTCATAGTCCTTAGGATTAGGATTACGTGGAAAATTTGACTTTTTATTTATTAGAAATTCTTCATCCTACCCTTCGTCACCACTGCTCTCATAGTCATTAGGATTAGGACTAGGTGGAAAATGTGACTCTCTATTTATTGGAAATTCATCATCGTGCCCTTCGTCACTAGTGCTCTCATAGTACCTAGGATTAGGACTAAATGGAAAATGTGACACTCGATTTATTGAAGATTGTTCATCTTGGCCTTCATCGCTTCTACTCTCATAATCTCTAAGATTAGGACTAAATGGAAAATGTGACTCTCAATTTATTGGAAATTCTTCATCCTAACCTTCATCATTGTTGCTCTCATAGTCCATAGGATTAGAACTCAGTGGAAATTGTGACTCTTGATTTATTGGAAATTCTTCATCTTGGCCTTCATCACTACTTCTCTAATAGTCCATAGGATTAGGACTAAGTGGAAATTATGCCTCTCGATTTATTGAAAATTCTTCATCCTGGGCTTCATCAATGTTACTCTCATAGTCCATAGGATTAGGACTAAGTGGAAATTGTGACTCTCGATTTATTGGAAATTCTTCATCCTAGCCTTCATCATTGTTGCTCTCATAGTCCATCTGATTAGGACTAAGTGGAAACTGTGACTCTCTATTTATTTGAAATTATTCATCTTGGCCTTCATCACTACTTCTCTCATAGTCCATAGTATTAGGAGTAAGTGGAAACTGTGACTCTCGATTTATTGAAAATTCTTGATCCTGGCCTTCATCATAGTTTCTCTCATAGTCCATAAGATTAGGACTAGTGGAAACATTGACTCTTTATTTATTTGAAATTATTCATAATGCCCTTCATCAGTTCTGCTCTCATAGTCCTTAGGATTAGGACTTAAAGGAAGATTTGACTCTCTATTCATAGTGAAATAATTTTCGTTATATTCATCAATATGAATAGAGTTGTTACACGACAAAGATGTTGATGCTTCACAAAGAAAAACTTCACTATCAGAAGAATACATGGCTTTCAAACATAATAGGTTGAATGATACAAATTCACTCTCTCCTAATGATAATATATAGCTTAAGGAATGAAAAATTCCCTCCAAATTTTCCCTCTTAAATTTTTCGCCGAAACTTTTCCCTCCAAAAAATTTGTTTCATGTATTTCCCTCTAAAATTTTATTCTACAATTTATTGAAATATTTTAACTAAAATTTTCTCATGAAATTAATCTTTAAATTAAAATTTTAAAATAAATCCTTTACCTAAATTAAATCTTTTATTTAAACTATATAGCAGCTACTAGACAATTGAATATTTTTATTTTTATTTTTTATTATATCTTCTATCACACATTTAAAATAAATTACTATATTTCCATAACACGATTTTATGTTATGCTTTTATAAAAAATATTGATGCCACATTCACCATGTAGTAAAACAATTCCATAATTTCTTCTATATCATAAATTACTATATCACCATAACACAATTTATATGTTAATTTTTTATAAAAAAAATAATACCACATTCACCATGCGATAAAACAATTCCGTAACTTCCATTATATCATAAATTACTATATCGACGTAGCATGATTTATATGTTAAGTTTTTATAATAAAAAAATTAATACCACATTCACCATGTAGTAAAATAATTCTGTAATTTCCGCTATATCTTAAATTCCATTATCACTGTTCCTCACACCACATCAAGGCTTTTCGAGTTTCGTTAAAAAACTTGGAGCGATTTTTTGGAGCAGGTACATTGTTATCAAAAACATATTCAAGAGAAGATTATCGCATTTGAAAGGTTAGTTTCCATTTTACTGATTGTAGGTCTTAAACTTCGATAGGTTTACTAGTATTTATGTGTCAATTGGGTTGTTATCTTTGCACAAAATACGAGACAAAAAACACATTTTAGTAAAAAAAAACTTTTTATTAACAAAATTTTTATTCCTTTTAGAAATTAAGAATTGACATCAGCTAGGCTTACCTGATATCTCCCTTGCAGGTAGGAGGCCACTATGTCAGCAGTGGGCATGGTGGGCCCAGTCTTGGGGTTCTTGGTTTTGGGCATGCTTGTCCGTGGCAGAGTGGCCTACAAGGGGGCCACTCTACCCTGAACAAGCACACCCACGACTGAGTAGGCCCACCAACAAGCAGTGCTTATGGGCAAGTGTTTATGGGAAAACACTTATTGGCAGGCAACATTCCCATGGCTGGGTACACCTGTCGGTTGCACCCACCACCCCGGCCCAGCCCGCCTAGGGGTGAGGCCGATTTTGTGCCTATGTGCGGGCATGCCCTATCTTGGTCATGCTCACCGGTGGCACAATAGCATGCTACATGTCATCGTGTCATAGGTGGGCACGCCTACGGCTGAGAATGCTTACTGGTGGCACCCACCCCTGTGGCCCAACCTGCCTAGGGGTGAGGCTTATTCTGAGAATTGGCCTCACCCCTAGGTAGGCTGGGCCATGGGGTTGGTTGCCGCCAACAAGCATGCCCATGGTCAAGCGTGCCTGCTGGTGACACCCACCCTCGTGGCCCATCCTGTTCAGGGGTGACGCCGATTTTGTGTTTGTGGGCAGATGCACCTGACAGCGACACGACAACATGTTGCATGTCGTCACGCCCCGAGCGAGCATTCCCACCGATATCACCCACCCCTATGGCCTAGCCTGCTTAGGGGTGAAGCTGATTCTAAGAATTGGTCTCACCCTAGGTGGACTGGGTCACGAGTGTGGCTTTCGCCAAGGAGCACGCCCATGGCCGAGTGTGCGAATCTACAACACCCACCTCCGTGGCCCAACCTGCCGAGGGTGTTGGCATTATGACACAGGTTTGGAACTATGACATAGGTGTTTTCCTTGATTGCAACTCACTCAAATGACAGATCTCAGTTCAGGCTCTCAGAATGAAGGAAAAAGAGATATACACAGGCTCCTCTTAACCAAGACACATATACACGCGGTATCGATGATCAAAAGGCGCGTATACGTATGCACCCACTTTCATGCAAGAAAAAGCATGTACATGTGGGAAAACTTGTTTTTTGGTCGATGGTATTTAGTCCTTGGTATTTGAACCTATGGCTTTGGACCATGGTATCTCATTCAAAATGTTGAACCCAAGTATTGGGTCCATGGTATTGATTCTCTATGGTTTTGGACCATGGTTATGAGTAAGGCCTAAGACTATAAAAAGGGAAGGAAATCATTAGGCAAAGGCATTCACTCAAGCATTGAACATCTTATGAAGAGTAAGATCTAGAATTGGGTTATGGTGCATAGTTGGATCTGAACCAAGGAGGAACCTGAGCGCTAGAAGATGGATAAGTTCTATTGATGCGTCAAGATCTCAAGGCTTGAAGAGAAGTATCTTCGTGTCATTTTGATCTGTTATATTTGGCGCATGACTTGATCTATAAATCTGATAATCTTGGTATAACTGATGTCTGAATAAGTGAAAAGGGTAAATTATCTTTTATAGATCTGTACGCAGGTTCGACATAGCAGAGGCGCGTGTACATGCTCGTTCAGTGAGTCAAAAAAGCATATACATTGTTTGGCCTTGATATATAAGCATATGCGTGTAGGTTCTACATATTGAGGTAGTGTACTGTTATAGACATTTTTGTGCCTCGCATCATGGAGCATGGAATGTCAATAATTACAGGGATCCTCAGTCCCTAAACATGTTGTTCTTACCCCTAAAAGAACAAGGTCATCAAACAACAGCACTTCCAATCAGTTCTCCACCTGAAAACACTTCAAAACAAGCTTATTTTGGATCATGTCAGCTGCTTAACTGAGCTTCTGCGCTGTAATGCAACTGTCCCACTCTGTACCTGTGCTGGAAGTCAAAAGTAATGAAGGCTACCTGCGCTGGGCGAGATTGGCCAAGTGGCACAGTCATCCTGCAAGGTGTCAACTGCCCAGGAAGCTTCCAAACTGACACTTGGTTCATCAGATTCGCCTTGTGATGAGTAAGAGGTACTTGATCACCATGTGTAAGCAAGGATCTCCAAGTGGACTCAAGAATTGAAGATTAACTGAAGAAGGAGAGGACACTAGTCAGCTCTATGCCAGCCTCAAGCTGACTCATCCTCTCCTCTTCTCTCCTATATATAGAGCTCTTCTATGAGGTCTAAGGAGGCTGGAATTTTGTGTAAAGCAAGGAGGTGCTGTTGGATTACAGTTAAAGCTATTGGGTGATTGTTTTACTAGAGGTGAAGAGGAGAGTTCTTGCTGCTGGGGAGGTGCTGCTAGATTGGAGCCATCATTGGTTGTAACCTTCTCAGAACCCTGTTACTTCTATCAATAAAGTTTTGCATGTTCTCCTATATACTTGTATTGCATTGATGTATTGTATTTACATGTATATTTGATTCACTCTAATCCATGCATCAGTTATGAGTACATGTATCTTGTAGTTTCCTCTCTTGTTTTGTGCAGGATCTGTGTGTAGCTGGACCGGCAAAGAGAGCAAGGAGCTGGGAACAAGAGACAAAGAGAGAGGATCAAGATCAACTAAGCGAAGGACACCAGGTTAGTTAATCATTTCTTCCCCCTCTCTGTACTTTCATAAAGGAAAACATCAAAGCTTTACTTTCAGTTGTTGCTAAAGACTGTCACCTTTAGAGTAGGGATAGGGTCATCCGCATCGGATACTTTTCCCCACAACAAACTGGCGACTCCGCTGGGGAGCCTAGTATCTTGTTGGTGTTTGTAGTATTTTGCTATTCATTTCTTGAAGAAAAGAGTACCAAATCGAAAAGCTTTTGACTATATCAAAAGTGAAGTAGAGGGACTGCTACTCTTGCTCATTTGCTGAGCAAATTCAAGATTTGAAGAGCTTATCTACAAAAGATTCTTTACTCTTTGTGATAGATCTTCATCCTCTTGATCATCCCTTAGCCTGTACTTGAACTATAGCTTTTTATTTCAGCAAAAACAGTGCATTTTTGAGCTTTTTATGACCCGGAAAACTTTGTAGACGAAACTCTCGTGAGTCAGTGCAGGCTATACACAGGCAGTCTGCATTACAGCGCAGGTGCTCCTTTCGGGAACTGCGCTGAGAGTCAAATTGGCAGACTAGAACCTGCGCTGGTCCAGTTAGCCATTGTCTTGCTTAGCTTTCCCTTTGTGTCTTGGCCCTGTTTTCACTTGTTTTTTGCTGATTGCTTGCTGGTCATTGTACTTGCTGTAAACCACTTCTCCTTGACATTATTCCGCCTCAGTTGTGTGATGAAATTGTGAATGTTCTTTCAGTATTTCTTATTTCAGTTACAGTTTCCCATTGTGAAAAGCGAACCAGTATAGCTGTGGCCTCTTAGATCCTGAGCTGTAAAAGTGTCTTTGTGATCTTATGAGCTAGTTTTATTACTGTTCATGGCTGTTTGAGTTTGTTTGTTTTTCACTTTATGGTTTGAATTCATATATTTTTAGTGTTGAAACAAGTACCTGTAAAGCGTCTTTTCATTTTAGAAAAACTGGTTTGTTTACGCTTCAAATTGAATTCGAAAGTCATACAACAGTTTTCCTTTTGTCTACATCAACATTAAAAGGAAAAGAAAAGAAATACATGCATCTTGCATTTGCATTTTGATAAGTTTGGGTGTCTGATCTAGGAGAAAGTGCATTAGTTTGTGCTTGGTGCTCTGTGTGGAAAGATATTGTTTTTTCTCTCCCCTCAGTAGTTAGGATTTTCAAAGCTAAAAAGATTGTGAAAGCTTGCTTATCATTTTAGCTGCATTTAGGAATTTGTACCAATACATCTCGTGGTGATCCTGAAAGACAAACTGATAAACAAGATCAACTTAAAATATATTGAATGAATCTAAAAACGCATTGTAACATAACGCTCACAATAGAGGTCTAGGTAGAGACGTGTTTCGGCGTCGTTAAACGTAGTGACTGTCGATCTCTACGAAGGTGGGTGATTCCTCTTGAGGGACGATAGCACTAATACGGACTTGTGCTCCCGCGTACCGTCGCGTATATTGGGAGACCCCTATAGGCTTTTATCCTTTATCCTTAGGAAGCCGTGTCGACCGCCCTACTAATCGCGATGCAGTGAACACAGCATTCACGAAGATCGACCACCCGTACCGTAAAACGTATTCTGTGGTTTCGCGAAAGGTTTGGCACACCCTCTGCCTAGATCTCCAGAGCAGTTTCTTTTGGCCCTTTTCAAACTCTATAACTGAAAAGGTCCAACCGAGCATTTGTCACTTCGGGCTCGTTAATACATCGAAGGCGACTAGAGTCATCTTTAGCTTTTTCTCGACTCTTAAAACATGAAAAAGCAAAGTTGTGTCTAAAAGCGTCTAATAAAATTCATTCAATACGGAAACATAATTCCCCTTTTTATTTTAGTTGATCAAGTAATCCGCAACCGTGGAGGAAAGTCAATTAAAACCCCGTCGTTCAGGGAGGCTTGCGAGTCAACCGCCTTTGTCTCCGGAACCGAGAGTAGTACGGATGAAGCGAACTCGCTTGACCAGGTCAAAATCTCCTTTTAAAGTTAGAACGAAAGTTCCAACAACATTTGAGATTCTGGTCACTCCCAATATTTCTGGAATCCCTGCCTCTATTGAAGAAGTTCAACAGCAATAGAGGGACAGTTGTACTGATCCTAGTCTGAAGACAAGAACTTGCATAACTGAACCAGTTCCATCTGAAACCGGTCCACAGAGTCTTGTTCATCAAACAACTGTCGCTGTCGAAGTAACCCCTTCTTCGGCACCAGAAATTTATTACGGACCTGACGGTCTGCCTCTTCCTCCTGGTCTGATTGCAATAGAAGAAATCGTAGAGGACCAGCAAACAAATACTCCAATTCATTTTGGAGTAGGTACCACTCTTTTTCCTTCTGCATCAGAAGTTTGTCCATCGCCACTGGAAGTTCCTGAAGAATCGTTAGGAAGTTTATTGGATAGACTTAAAATGTCTGAACAACCGTCGACATCTAGAACTGTGCCAAACGACACAGCGACAGCAGAAGCTCCTGCTGCCACTCCAACGATGTTTGTCGGCATACCATCTGTCCCAACTAGTTCTCATCAACTAAAAGGAGTCCACCCAGGGACTATTATGACAACTTGGTCTGTTCCAGTTTGTTCTTCCGGTATAATACCCGGTAATTCTTATGTTGAAACTAGACAAATTGATCCCTTTGGGAATCATTTTGGGCCATCCAGTCCTCAAAGGCCATCTATGCCCTTGAGCTCCGGATTGTTACCGTATGGGGGGCAATATGCCCTTTCACTTCCTCTTCCGGGAGGATACCCATACGGCAGTTTTCAACCACATTCAGGTTTGACTGAAGTAACGACGAGTGGTTGGGTACCTATGTTACCCCAACAACCGAGAGTTGTATATTCTATGCAACAATCTGTACCTATGTCTAGTATCCCGACGACGCCATCAATTGTAACCGTGTCGCAAGTTCAATCGATGCCTGTTGTATGTCAACCACAAGTTGTAATGCAATGGCATATTGACCCTACAACACAACCACAATCGCCAACTGCCGGGACGACACAGATACAAACGGGGACCATAACCCCGCATCTTGGTCCGTCGGTTAGTGTTGCACAGCAAAACATGGCTTCACAACCATGGATGGTGCAATACCAACAACCTCAGTTTCAACAGGTGTACCAAGGATCTGAGCAACAGATCTTTGCGAATAGTGGGCAACCCTATATTCAGAACGGGTTAAACCAACCACTTTACAGTGGCCAAGCCCACCAACCATATCAGTCATATCAACATCAGTTGCATTATGCTGGTGTGCAAAGGCCTACTGCTCAGGCGATTCCATCGTATCCTGGGTACGCCTCGCCAAACCTGAATCAGCAGTTGCCATTCGTGGCGACACTAGAATTACCAGATTTACATCGATTGACGAACGATCCAATCGCCTATGCCCATTGGTGGCCAGCGATTCCTCACAAACTTCCTTCGGACATTCCTAAATTTAATGGAAATCCGGGCGAAGACCCGTCGAATCATGTGATGACATTCCATCTGTGGTGTTCGTCGAATACCTTGAATGATGATTCGATAAGGCTTCGTCTTTTCCAGAGGACATTGACTGGTCCGGTGGCTAAATGGTATATTGAATTACCTAGAGCCTCTTTCGACAATTTTAGTTCCCTAGCCACGACTTTCTTAACAGACTTTCAGTTACCTATAAGGTACGAAACTGGAACAGAGATTTTGACCAATTTCAAGCAGACAACTGCCACAGATATATCTGATCATATACATGAGTGGCGTTGTCGTCGCAGAATGGTAAAGACCTATGTTCCAGATCAGCTATTAGCTGAGTGGTTTATAAAGTCGCTTCTGTCGGCAATAACAGAAGATGTGGCCAAGGGAGGCGTCGTAACAGAGGAGCAAGTAATCGCTCGTGCTCAATATTTGGACTTAGTGTATACTCAATCGGGCACGCTCTATGATAAAATACATGATGCCCCCAGACCGGAATTTTCAATCCCTCCTCCTCCCGGATCGAACAGTGACTCTCATGCCGGTGATGGCGTGATTGGAACTGCAAACGCTAAGTCGACAAGGGATTCGAATAAGAAAGCCCGTAAGACTTCGAATCAAAAAGCAAATCAAGAGATTCTTGCTTCGGAGGTAAATGCTGTATCTACGGATAAAGACAAAAACTCCAATCAACCAGGAAGCAAGAAGAAACAAAACAAAGGGAAGAAGAAGAAACAAGGTGGGTCATCCCCTCAAAAAACTTCTTCAAACCCTCCTGGGCAAAAGAAACAATTTCCTCCATGTCAAATATGTGATGAAAATCATTCAACAAAGAACTGTCCGTTCAAAGCTGAGTTAAAGAGGTTCCTAAAAAGTTCCCAAACTTCAGCTGTGTTGACTGATTCGTTTCCTACCCCAGGTCAGAATATGGTTGATAGTGGAAATGCTTCCCCGTCTCAAGTGCTTATGCTGTCGGTTTCTAAGCAAAGTGATGCTTTGATCTCGACTAGGAATAAAGATTATGGGAGTCCGCCGGTGTCGAACGACAAAGGGAAAGATCAACCCAGTAGTTCGACAACGACTTCGGCAGAAGTTGTACCCCCCCTCACGCATGAATTAACAATAAATCCGCCTAAGGGAGTAGTCCACAAATCGACATTCAACCCTCGCGCCAGAACGGCGCAACACTATAATATAGTGGAGGATTTGGCCCAATCGCCATCTGCTATGTCGACTCTTGAGGTACTACAAAATTGCCCATCCCAAAGACAGGAATTGTTATCTGCAATTGGTGGAGTGGATCCTAAAGATTCCAGTCTTGTATCCTTTGATCACAAAGGATATGATCCTCAGTTACCAGCGCAATTGGCTTTCCTTATTCAAGTGAAAGCACTCAACAAAACTGTTCATAGAACGATTATTGATGAGGGCGCATCGACATGTATCATGTCGATGAGTTGCTGGAAAACTCTTGGATCTCCAACCTTGTCGCGATCTTCGACGACATTGAAAGCATTTGACGGTAGATCGTACACTCCGTACGGTATCCTAAATAACTTTAAGGTTGAACTAGGAGGAAAAACAGTGGAAATTGATGTCGAAGTCATTGATGGCAATCTTGACTATAACATCCTACTGGGAAGACCATGGATATATGCCATGGCAGCTGTAGTGTCAACATATTTTAGGAAGATCGCATTCCCATTTGAAGGGGGAATTACGATCGTCGACCAACAGAATTTCCTCCCTAATGGTTCACAAGTTACTGGAAGCATTCCCCTGATCCATGGGAGCGACCATTCGATAAAAGATATAGGAGTAGGCTTGCTAAAAGATCCCACAATGATGGGAACTTTCGCGTTGCCACCTCCTTTCCATGAAGGGAATATCCCGTTTGTAGCAACATGCAACATGATATCTTCATCGAAAGTCGCAGAAGACAAAGTCGTCATGGATCATCAAGTGGTATTGCCTCCTAGCCCCATTGAAATATTGTAGCAATCAATGTTTCAGGCATGGGAGGCGAGCCCAAATGAACGCTTGTCAAGCGTTTGGGTAGATAGGTCCGAAGAATATGGTACCCCATTAGATCCATGGTCAAAAGTTCATGGGACTGACGAAGGAATCTTACAATCAATGATGATTGAGGGGGCACCGTGGAATGATCACCACCATCGTTCCCTTCTTCCAGAGTGTGAAGAAGAAACTCATCACGACCTATACCACCCTTCAGTGTTTCAATTCCTAACAAATACTGTAAATACGGTGGATTCAGAGAGAAACCTATCCAATATTGAAGAGACAGTAGCCATAAACATCTCGACGAAATCTGATGTTGTTGAGAATATTCATGTCGGCAAAAGTTGTTCCCCTTCAGAACTGGAAATATATAGTGCTCTCTTTCGCGAATTTAGAGATGTCTTTGCATGGTCATATGATGAAATGCCAGGCATTGACTCGAGCATAGTTGAACATGAGATTAAAATGTATCCTGATGTCAAACCAGTAAGACAACGGCTTCGGCAGGTACATCCGAAGAAAGCCGCTGCCATTAAGGCGGAAGTTGAAAAACTCCTCCATGCTGGATTCATCTACCCGGTTCCACTAACCGATTGGGTATCGAATATTGTCCCTGTTATGAAAAAGCAAGGGACGATAAGAGTGTGCGTCGACTATAGGGATGTGAATAAAGCTTGTCGAAAGGACAACTACCCTACACCCTTCATCGACCAGATAATTGATGAATGCGCCGGATGTGAAATCTTTTCCTTTATGGATGGATTTTCCGGGTATAATCAAATAAATATCCGCCCACAGGACCAGTCTAAGACTGCATTCATCTGTCCGTGGGGCACATTCGCTTATCGAAAATTACCCTTTGGTTTAAAGAACGCAGGGGCGACGTTTCAGAGGGCAATGAATTATGCCTTTCATGACATCAAGAACATTGTTCAACCTTATCTCGACGATCTTCCGGCTCATTCGCGAAAGCGGACTGATCATCCGCGGCATTTGAGAGCAATATTTCTGCGTTGCCGACATTATAAGATAAGACTCAATCCGCACAAGTGTGTGTTTTGCATCGGTTCTGGTCGTTTACTTGGATTTGTTGTCTCTAAGGATGGGATTCGTCTCGACCCCTGTAAGGTTCAGGCAATCATTAATTTGCCTCCACCTTCAAATTTGCTTCAGATTCAGAAACTCCAAGGGAAAGCAAACTTTCTAAGGAGGTTCATTCCAAATTACGCAGAACTTGCCAAAGGTTATACTCGTCTTTTGAAAAAGGATGTACCTTTTGTCTGGGACCAGGTTGCGCAAGCTTCCTTTGACGCTCTGAAAGATTGTCTAGTAAGAGCATCATTAATGTATGCCCCGGACTATCAAAGAGATTTTAACCTGTATCTAGCTGCAGCAGATACGACCATTGCGATGGTCTTAGTGCAAGAAGTCGAAGGAATTGAACATCCTATATATTATTTAAGTAAAAACTTAAATGATACAGAAAGTAAATATTCCTATGTTGAAAAACTAGCGCTTGCTGCTGTTCAAGCGATTCAAAGGTTTCGACATTATGTCCTCTTTAGGAAAACTACCGTTCTGTCAGATTGCAATCCCATGACATATATACTGTCGCGACAGTTGCTTGGGGGCAAATATTCAAAATGGATAGCCATCCTTCAAGAGTTTGATTTAGATTTTGTAAAATCCAAATCGAAGAAAGCTTTAGTTTTCGCGGAATTATTATGCGATCTCCCATCTTCGTCCAACGATGAAACATCAGAAGAGTCAATCGTGGATGAAAATTTGTTTCTGATATCAGTAAGCGATGAGTGGTATGGAGATATCATTGTTTATCTCCAAACCCAGAAATTTAGGCCTAATACCTCACACTCGGAACGGAAACGTATACGATACCAATCAAAAGACTACATGATCGTCGGTAATACACTTTACCGTCGTGGCGTCGATACGGTTCTGAGGAGGTGCCTTACCCATGAGGAGGCCGAAAAAGCCCTGAATCATTGTCACTCAGGCACGTGCGGGGGGCATCAATCTGGATATGCAACAGCACAAAGAATCTTACGAGCAGGATATTTCTGGCCAACTATGTTTAAAGATTGCATAATAGCTGTCAGAAGTTGCCATGCATGTCAGATCTTTGATAGCAAAACCAGAAGACCGCCCGCACCCTTACAGCCAATAGTTTCTGTTGGGCCCTTCGCCAAGTGGGGCATCGATTTCATGCAATGTAACCCCACCTCGACCGGGGGGCATGGGTATATTATAGTCACTGTTGACTATTTTACCAAATGGGCCGAGGCGATGCCTACATTGGATAACACTGGTGAAACAACTGCCCTTTTCTTTTTTAATCATGTAGTCGCCAGGTTCGGCGTTCCGCAAGCTATAGTGACAGATCATGGATCGCATTTTCGCAATCACATGATGATTGAATTAGCTGCCAAACTAGGGCTATCGCACGACAGCTCTACCCCGTATTATCCACAAGCCAACGGACAAGTTGAGGCAATCAACAAAGTCCTGAAGCGTATGTTACAAAGGATGATCGGGGTTCACAAGAGAAGATGGCATCTAATCCTGTACTCAGCATTATGGGCTTACCGAACCTCGGTAAAGAACGCCACTGGGTTCACACCATTCCAATTGGTGTATGGCCTAGAGGCAGTATTACCGATCCAGTGCGAAATTTCGTCTCTTAAACTCGCAATTGACCTCCTCCCCGGAACCTCAGAAGAAGAGGCTCGTTTCCTGGAATTGATCCAGTTGGATGAAAACCGTCGTGATGCCGCTTTGGCGAACGAGGCTCATAAGAAACGAGTCAAAGCACAGTTTGACAAGAATGTCAAACCGCGCAACTTCTCTGAAGGTGACTTGGTTTTGCTTTACGACCAAGAATCCGATAAATTAGGAGCAGGAAAATTTCAGTCCTTATGGATGGGTCCCTATATTGTTAAAAGGGTGTTAGCAAAAGGAGCCTACGAGTTAATGGATTATGACGGAATACCACTGGCGCAACCCCGTAACGGGTTGTACCTCAAGCGTTACTATGCCTAAATAGTAACCTAAGTGCTTTTGTTGTATTTTGTTTTCGCTAAAATGTTTGTTTCGGTAGTAATCCACCCTTCTCGTTTGTTGCAGATGTCGAATTATTCTGATACATATGTGGGATATGCCGACGGAGCGAGTCGTAGTACGCGGAATTTGTCCTCCGCTGCCTGGGCCATTTTTGATCCAAGCGGCGAGTTAGTGAGTTTCAGAGGTGTGTGCATTGGACAGTCAACAAACAATATCGCTGAGTATAGTGCGTTGATCGAACTCCTCTCTGATACCATCTCTCATGGTATACGCCAACTAATTGTTAGGCTAGACTCACAACTTGTGATACTACAACTCACTGGTATATATTCAGTCCGCAATCCAGCTATTTATCGTATGTTTCTAAGAGTTAAGATTTTGGAAAGAGAGTTTGATTCAATTCAATACCAGCATATTTCCAGAAACTTGAACACATTAACAGATTCATTGGCAAACTATGTATTAGATAGACATTTACAACATATATAAAAAGAGATGCATCGGTGCTATGTAAGTGGATCACAAATAAACTGAAATAAACTCCGAAAATCAAAATATATAAAGCTGTTTATAGTTTGTACATAATGTGCTGTAATCAAAACAAAATTGGTCATATGACCTAGAACTCAAAAAGATGCTAGGGGGCACCCTAGCCTAGTGGTGCTCATGAAAGTACGTCATGGTCTGTGCGATCATGCGCAAGAGACGAGTCCATCGTCTAGGCACGCCGATGGTGTGCCGCTGCAACTGTAAAGGTAACTCGTCAATCTGTACATCAGGAAGACCACGAGTAAGGCTCTCAACCTGCTCCTGCACAGCTGCAAGTATCTCAGTATCACCAAGGTCGCGAATAACAACTCTCCTAGCAGGCTCTGCTGCTGGGGCAGCAACTGGCGATCGTGGACGAACTACTGGACGAACAGGACCAACATCTGCATGCACCCAAGAGTTCGATCAGTTTTGAACAGTAAACATCATGAATGAAAACAATAAACAATGATATGGTCAGAGATTTTACCAATAGCACCCCATTGCTCGCCGTCCGGAAGCACCAAGTCCGGATCACCTCGGTAGTCCATACCCACATATGGATACTCAGAAAATGCCATCTCCTGACGCTCGAACCACCTAAAGAAGGACTCAGTGAATGTAATAAGAGGTTGACCAGCATGCCGGGACATATGGTCAACCCACCTCTGCATGCGTGGCTCGGTCGGAGAAGGCACATCAAGCAAGATGTACTGAGGTTGCATCAATGGGATTTTCTCCAAGACAAAGGCAGTGAGAATAGAACCAAATCCAAAGTTCTTCAGCCCCCGGTCCTTTACCTTGGTCAATTGACTTTTCATCTGAATAAGTACTGCATCACACCAGTTAAACACTTTCGGTTGGAGACACTCCAAGGCGTGCTGCATATAAGATCTGTTGGCAACATGCAAAGCTGCGCTACCGGCCATCCTGCCAATAGTAAACAGAATGGACCTGAGAGACCTATCAGTAATGTCATAGATATTGATCTTGCCGTCTTTGCTCGGCTGTGAACCTTCCCGGCAATACTGACGGATATAGTCTCTGGTGGAAGTAGTCCCTCGAGACGTACCTGACAAAGAAATGGGAGCACCCCGCCTTGACAGCCCAGTCAAGAAGTACATGTCCTCTATGGTCAAAGGGAAGGACTTCCCCCTAATCTGGAATACTTGGTTAACAGGATCCCAAGCATCAAGCATATACTGCAGTAAAGAAATCTGTGCTCTCATGCTAGAGATACGGAAGAACTTCAGTAGGCCACAGTTCCGAAGCGCGCTCACCGTAACCGGGTCATGGAGTGCAACCATGTCCTCTGCTTCATGTTCTCGTTCTCGCCATGTAAGGGACATTTTGTTCAAAGTTCCCTGCAAGCAAACAAGAGAAGGAGTAAGTTCCTAATTTTGATGAAAAACTGGCGAAAAAATCATCAAAAAACACATGCAGGATCAGTATTTCTAGGCCCAACGCAGGCAGAGAAGCTTCCCCTTGCGCTGAGAGGCAGTCTGCTTTAAGACCACCTGAAATACAGCGCAAGTTTCGAAAGGGAAACCTGCGCTGATGCCAGGGCGCTCTAATGAAACCCCTGGGGCCCAGAAACCCTGAAAAATGTGCATGAAACTGAAAAAGGAAACCATGAAAGTAAAGGGCTAAGGTTTAGCTCCTACTTGGTCCAAACGGCGCCGAAAATCGTCCACAGAATCTCCCGGAATCAGCTGGTGAAAATCAAGGGAGAAGAGGCACCTCCAGAGCTCCAACAAGCAAAATGCAAATGAAATGGTAAATGAGAGGTAAAAACACCTTTTTATGACTTTTTACACAGTTTAAAGTTAAATATTAGGGTTATAATCTCGTTTTCATGCAAATATTGTCCATTTCTAACAAAATTTGTTGCAGCAATTGAAGATGAAGTACTACATTTGAAAAGAGAAAAGCTAGTAAAAGTAAAAAATTAAATTTGACCATGAATCGAGCAGTTTCACCACGGAATTTATCCTCGTTAAAAAATAGAAAAGTGTGAGCAGAGTTTTTCCGCCAAAGTTCAAGCTCATTAAAAAATGAACCTATCTCGGTAAATAGCCATTGCGATCGCAAATTTATAAGCCTTAAAAGCCTTGGTCGTGTTTTCATCCATCACCTCCATTTCATTTGGCCGATCGTTCACCCCCATATGTGTGTTTACCTATTTTGAGGAACAGCTGCGAAGAGTGATTTCACCTAGCCATCCTTGTGACACTACCGTGATTGGAAAATTCCAATTTGTACCTGGAATCAGTTGCTATCCCTGTTTATCACTCGTTCCTCAAAAGACGAGTCTTCTTTGAGCTCTTTTCACTGACTCGTGAAATATGAAAAGTTTACCGAGTTTTTGGCCTTCTAGCTCGTTAAACGACCGAAAGCTATCCCTCCTCTAGATTTTAATCTTTTTGGACCTGAGGGATTATTGCACAAAAAGATCGAGCGCTTGTCTTGTTCGGCTCGTAAAAGTACCGAACAGCCATCCCTTCTGTATTGTTTTATACTTTTTCGGACTTAAGGGATTAGATGACGAAAAAGGAATTATGGAGTTGACTTTCTGTACCTTTTCAGACTCTCTAAAAATTTAAAGGACCGAGTTTTCCTTGTCGTTAGACTCGTTAAAATGATTAAATAGCGACAAACTTGTCTTTAGACGAGAACGAGTTTCCCTATCGCTAGGCTCGTTAAATCATAGCGATAGGCTTGCCCGAAGGGCAGGTTATAGAACAAGCATATGTTATCCTCCTCAAGCTTGACAAAAATAAAGAGGTACTGGTCAGAAATGACTGGGGAAAAATTGGGAGAACATTCAAAGTTTAATGGTAGCGAGTCACTCTTGAACATGACACTTTTCCTCCGTATCACATCGGGTTGGGTTGTTTCATTCACCGGTCTCATCACCATGGTCCTCGCCACACCATCCACGTTTGGGGTAATGCTACCGATCCATCGCATCAGTGTCGTTATATGTTCAAGAGGGGTCATTCTGAAAGTGTCAACCGTGTCCCATCCACTCCCATACATTATCCTTCATCCATTCATGATCGCCACCCTGAATCATATGTCACAGTTTGTTTTCACCTCCACTAAAGTCATTAGCTCCGTTCCGTGTCATTGATGTGGGATTCGTTAAGGCCCTCCTTTGACGGATCGCTTCTTGTCGACTTCAGCTCATTATCCAAGAAGTTGATCTAGGAACACCCCCATCAGTACTTTGAAGTTTGCATGCCTCAATGGCAAGTTTCTCACTTCCGACGACAGGTATACATCGATGACCTTCGACCAGAAGATTTTGCGTGGCATTCGACACCAAGTCCTTTATTCACGCCACGTGAATTGTACTGCAGTACCTTGAGGGTCATCGTCATTATTGGTGATTCCTCTCGCGCTTGTTAACGGTTTTCATTATTGACCGGTAATCAAGCGATGTCTTTCCATGTTCGACTTCAGCGCAATTCTCACATGGATCGACTTGTACTTAGAGTGAAGATCGAACGAGTTTGAAGACCCCGGATCTAGTTTCATCCATCCGAGCTGCGATATATATTCAGGAAGTATAAAAGCATTTGCCATGTACATCATTGCAGCAGATGATCATCCTACTCAAAGGATGATAATTTCAGCAGAAAATTATCAGTCTATCTTCAGACGATCGTCTGTCATATGTACCAAAATGTATTTATAAAAAGCTGAGCATGGGAATGCCCGCCTCGGCTAGATCATGAGAATAATGATGAATGAAAAATAATGTATTGTATTGTATTGTATTACAGGGCACTCTCCTCAGTACTGGAACGAACTTCGGATCCTCTAGATAAAGCATTTCACCCGATAAACGGCCTCATACTTTAGGGGGCAACTGTTATAGACATTTTTGTGCCTCGCATCATGGAGCATGGAATGTCAATAATTACAGGGATCCTCAGTCCCTAAACATGTTGTTCTTACCCCTAAAAGAACAAGGTCATCAAACAACAGCACTTCCAATCAGTTCTCCACCTGAAAACACTTCAAAACAGGCTTATTTTGGATCATGTCAGCTGCTTAACTGAGCTTTTGCGCTGTAATGCAACTGTCCCACTCTGTACCTGCACTGGAAGTCAAAAGTAATGAAGGCTACCTGCGCTGGGCGAGATTGGCCAAGTGGCACAGTCATCCTGCAAGGTGTCAACTGCCCAGGAAGCTTCCAAACTGACACTTGGTTCATCAGATTCGCCTTGTGATGAGTAAGAGGTACTTGATCACCATGTGTAAGCAAGGATCTCCAAGTGGACTCAAGAACTGAAGATTAACTGAAGAGGGAGAGGACACTAGTTAGCTCTATGCCAGCCTCAAGCTGACTCATCCTCTCCTCTTCTCTCCTATATATAGAGCTCTTCTATGAGGTCTAAGGAGGCTGGAATTTTGTGTAAAGCAAGGAGGTGCTGTTGGATTACAGTTAGAGCTATTGGGTGATTGTTTTACTAGAGGTGAAGAGGAGAGTTCTTGCTGCTGGGGAGGTGCTGCTGGATTGGAGCCATCATTGGTTGTAACCTTCTCAGAACCCTGTTACTTCTATCAATAAAGTTTTGCATGTTCTCCTATATACTTGTATTGCATTGATGTATTGTATTTACATGTATATTTGATTCACTCTAATCCATGCATCAGTTATGAGTACATGTATCTTGTAGTTTCCTCTCTTGTTTTGTGCAGGATCTGTGTGTAGCTGGACCGGCAAAGAGAGCAAGGAGCTGGGAACAAGAGACAAAGAGAGAGGATCAAGATCAACTAAGCGAAGGACACCAGGTTAGTTAATCATTTCTTCCCCCTCTCTGTACTTTCATAAAGGAAAACATCAAAGCTTTACTTTCAGTTGTTGCTAAAGACTGTCACCTTTAGAGTAGGGATAGGGTCATCCGCATCGGATACTTTTCCCCACAACATGTACGTCTCATGAAATATGTTTTAGCTAATTTTGTTTATTGCTACAGTGTTCTAGGTTTACAATTGGTTTCTGGTTACTGTTAATGTATTCTGATTATAGCATTCAGAGAAGTAATTGTTTGATTTAGTTTTGATTGAAGCAAAGGAGATTGGTTGATGTAGATGTATTTGATGTTTGATTAATGTTATTGATGGATCCAGTCTGAAAACTTATGAAACATGGTCCCTGGAAGAAAAGAGAAGGTTGTAGCCTTTTATAGGTCAGCACCTACGTACTAGTACATCAGCTAGTACCAAAGCTAAGGGGGTTGTGGATCCCTTCTAGGAAAAGATGGAGAACAAGGGAAGGTTGTAGACTTCTATATGTAGAAGCCTGCACTGGTATAAGATTGCACCAGTATGGAAACATTGTAAAAAGAATTTTCTAATTGAAAGAAGATAGCGACAAATTGAAGCAGGTGATTTTCACCCACATTAGGTTTCCACCTTATATCTTGTGTTCTTGTGTGTGACTGTCTGTTCTATTTTACTATTCCTGGTTATTGTTTATATGGTTTTGATACATAGATTAATGATCAACATCTGAAGAATAAATTAAATTATAAGTTTGCAAGTTATACGCGAGTTTCTTTAATTGCAGTTGCGTATATACGCAGTTTTCACTAACTGAAGTAGCTTATACAAATCTGATTATGAAATGAAAAATAATTGACTTGATAATACTGATTGACCCCTCCTATCAGTATTATTTCCAACAATTGGAATAAGAGCAGGTCCTTCAAAAGAAGCTTGATTGCTTGAAGCAAGATCTATCATCATGAGCAACTACAAAAAGGAGGCATCTATCAGGCCACCAATCTTTGATGGGAGAAACTTCATCTATTGGAAGGTAAGAATCATAGCCTATCTTCAGTCTCATGTTATAGAAGTTTGGGATATCGTGGAAGTAGGATACACATTTCCATTAGAAACTTCTACAGATATGGCTGGTAAGAAGCAGTATGAAACAAATGCAAAGGTTGTCAATACTCTATTAGGGAGTTTATCTCAATCAGAATTCATCAAGGTTATGCAGCGCAAAACTGCAAAAGAAATATGGGACAAGATCATTCTAAGCTATGAAGGAGACGATCAGCTAAAACGTGAAAAGATACAAACTCTTAGAATTCAATCTGAAAATCTTAGAATGCACAATGATGAAAGTGTGGCTAATTATTTCCTGCGTATAGATGAGATTGTTAATCGTATGAAAAACTTGGGTGAAGAGATAAAAGAAGTTACTTTGGTTGAAAAGGTTCTAAGATCTTTGTCTTCTAAGTTTGAATCAAAAGTTTTTGCCATAGAAGAAAAACAGAATCTACAGAGCATTACCATGTCATAGCTTCATGGAATCCTAACTTCTTTCGAAATGAGAAAAGGGGGACCATCAGACATGAGATAAGTTGCATTCAAAGCCTCAGGAAAAGGAGAATACAATGAGTCTGGACATATGTCAGAAGGAGAGGAAGAATCAAACTTTGTCAAGAACCTTCAATGGGGTTCTGGAAGATTCAGAGGTAAGCTACCTTTTAAATGCTTTGCTTGTGGAAGAGTCGGTCACTATGCAACCAAGTGTCCTCATAAAGATAAGCTTGACAAAGGTAAGGAACCAGTTAGATGGAACAGAAAATAGAATGTAAGTAAGAAGAGCTATTATACACATGAAGACAGTGATGGATTTTCAAATAGTGATGAAGATGAACAATGTAATGATTATAGACTTTTGATGGCTGTTGATGATGATGATTTCTTGGATGCTATAGATGAAGAAGGCCTTTATGAAGAAATTTCTAAACTTAAAATTTGTTTAGAAGAAAAGAATATTATTATAGATACACTGACATTCCAAGTTGCTGAAAGGAAAAAAAAAATGAAAAGTTAGAATGTGAAATTGTGGGACTTAGAAAAGATATTGAGAAAACAAAAGCTCTTAATCTTAGATTTGCTAAAGGATCTGAAACTTTAGATGAGATTATCAAAGTGCAGTGTTCTCCTCTAATTAAGACAGGTCTTGGATATACTGAAGAAGAAACTCAAGCACAGAAGCCATCCACGTCCAAAAGTTATCTTGATGCAGCAAGGAGAAGTGAACAGGTGGACAATCGACAGCAAAGGCATAAAGCAGATTACTAGGTAAGTCAGGGACAATTTACTTCAACGATGAACATATATCACCAAGTAAATAGAGGGTAATTTACTTCAAGGATGAATAGAAGCTACAACCAACCGCAGGTAAATCATTCTCAATTTTCCCCAAGAATGGATGTCAATGGAAACTACAATCATTTGGTTGGTAGGTTTGATAATCGCAGGAATTTCTTCAATGGCCAATGTTTCTCTTGTCATAACTTTGGACACAAAGCTGCTCAATGTGTTGCCTACAATACCATCATGACTAGAGAAGCACAAAAGCAAAGGTGTATGACTGGGATCATGAAAAGGACATACAATAACTTTTCTGCTCTTGAAAATGAAATAGAATGTTCTATTTGTAACAACTTCGGTCGTGAAGATTTTGAATGCAAAAGTAGGTTTCAGCAAACATCTCAGAAGGAGCAAGCTTCACTGAGTCCGAAAACATGGAGAAAGAAAGAACCACAACCAGAAAGATGTGGTATAGCCTTATATGTGGAAGGACAGGAAAATCAGTGGCAGATCAATAGTGGATGCTCGAAACATATGACAGGTGATAAAGAAAAACTTCAGTCATATAGTGCCTTAGAAAAGTAAAGGAAGGTCTCATTTGGAAATGACACCCCTGCACTCATAAAAGGTAAAGGCTCTATTCTTTTGAAAGAAAAGGTCAAAGCTGGAAATGTTATGTATGTTGATGGCATAAATCATAATCTATTGAGTGTTATTCAAATGTGTGATCAAGGAAATGAGGTAATATTTCAATCGAATGGATGTATTGTTCGTGAGCTTGATAGAGGAGAAACAGTGATCAAAGGCATAAGAACTCCAAATAATTTATACATACTCAAGGGAGGACAACAACAATGCTATCTAAGAAAAATGATGAACATTGGCTATGGCACAAAACATTGGGGCATCTTAGCTTCCCTCAGATAAGGAAAGCATGCAAATATCAGGCGGTTCGTGATCTCCCTGACATCATTCTTCCAGACAATAAAATATGAAAAATCATATCAGTTTGGTAAGCAAATCATAACTAATATCCCTGAGAAGCAAGGATCAGCTAGTAAGCCACTTGAACTTGTCCATACTGATTTATGTGGTCCATCAAGGAAAAAGTCACCTCGAGGAGAAGAATACTTTATATTGTTTATTGACAACTTTTCTAGGATGTGTTGGATAGGACTTCTAAAGCATAAACACGAAGCTCTTGAAAAGTTTAAAGCATTCAAAGCCCTGGTTGAAGATGAATGAGATCGCAGAATCAAATGCCTCAGGTCTGATTGAGGAGGGGAATTTACCTCGGATGGATTTTTCGATTTTTGTGAAGAACATGGAATAAGAAGAGAATTCTCTACTACAAGGACTCCTCAACAAAATGGAGTAGTGGAAAGGATGAACAAAATGGTTCAACAAATGGCTCATGCTATGCTTGATGAGTTTGGAACTCCGGCAACCTTCTGGGGTGAAGCTGCATTTGCTGACATTACTATTCTCAAAAACACAAACATCCGAGTGAACAACACTCAAACTCCTCATGAACTTTGGTATGGTAAGACTCCTACGGTAAAATACTTCAAAAATTTTTGAAGCAAATGTTACATCAAAAGGACTAATCAAAACCTTGGCAAGTTTGAACCTAGAGAAAATGAAGGCATTCTCCTTGGTTACTCTTCCCGAAGTAAAGGATATAAGTGTTACAATAAAATACTTGGAAAAATTGTTGAAAGTATTGATGTAGTGGTTGATGAAGCAGGAAACAATCCAGGGCAGGTAAACTTTGAAGATTTCAAAGATGATGAGGACTATCCTTCAACATCAAATCAGACTAATGATGAAGAATAAACCTATGAGGCACCAAAAGAACAGATAAGGGTAGAAGAAAAGACTCCATCCAGGTAAATCTAGAAGAATCATCCAGAAACTCAAATTTTGGGGCAGAAAGAGGTAGGTGTTCAAACAAGAAGAACTATTTTAGAAGCTTCAAGCTATCTAGCATTGCTCTCCTCCATTGAGGCATGAAATGTAAGTGAAACATGCAAATATGAATGTTGGGTCAAGGTCATGAATGAAGAACTTGAGCAAATTGAAAAGAATAACACTTGGGAGTTGGTTCCTAGACCAAATGACAATAATGTCATAGGGACAAAATGGATATTCAAAAACAAGGTAAATGAAAATGGAGATGTTATTAGAAATAAGGCCAGACTTGTTTGTAAAGGGTATGCTCAACAAGAAGGTATAGAATTTGAAGAAACTTTTTCACTAGTTGCCAGACTTGAAGCGATAAGAATGTTTCTTGCTCTTTCTAGCTTTCAGAAGTTCAAAGTATATCAAATGGACATGAAATCTACCTTTTCGAATGGAGACTTGGAAGAAGAAGTGTATATTGGGCAACCAGATGGGTTTATCCTTGCAAATGATCCAAAACGTGTATGCAGACTCAAAAAGGCTCTCTATGGCCTTAAACAGGCTCTAAGGGCTTGGTATTATCGTTTGGATAAGTACCTCCATCAACAAGGTTTTTCAAAAGGATCAACAGATAGCAATATATATATATATATAAATTGACAATGATAAGTTGCTAATACTTGTTGTGTATGTTGATGATATCATCTTTGGTAGCAATGAAGAAGACATGAGTCAAAACTTTGCCTTGGTGATGCAAAAAGAATTTGAAATGTCCCTGCTTGGTGAGCTCACATATTTTCTTGGTTTACAAGTCCAACAAAACAAAGACAGTGTTTTTCTATCACAAACCAAGTAGCTCAAGCAGATATTGAAGAAATATGGGATGGAGTATTTGAAACCAGTACGTACCCCTATGGTAACAGGATGCAGCCTCAGCGCAAATGATGAATCAGTAGCAGTACATCAACCAACCTATATTTCCATGATTGGTAGTCTGCTCTATCTAACATGTACCCGACCAAACATCATGCATGCAGTGGGAATAGTTGAAATATTTCAGGCAAATGCAAAGGAAACTCATCTTCAGGCAGTTAAGAGAATTTTCAAGTATCTTCAAGGAACTCAAAGCTATGGCTTATGGTATCCTAGAGATACAAATCTCACACTTCATGCATATACAAATGCAGATTGGGCAGGAAGCATGGATGACAGAAAAAGCACTAGTGGTGGTGCATTCTTTATGGGTTCCAGATTAGTATCTTGGTTCAACGAGAAACAAATTTCAATTGCATTATCTACAGCTGAAGCAAAATATGTGGCTACTGCATTTTGCTGCACAAAAATCCTTTGGATGATGCAAACATTGCAAGACATTGAAATCACTTGTACTCCACCTATCTCCATTTTTTGTGATAATACAAGTGCAATCAGTGTTTCAAAGCATTAGGTCATGCATTCGAAGACCAAGCACATACCTATCAAATATCATTTTTCCCGGGAACAAGTGCTTGAACAAAAGGTCAAATTGGAGTATGTTCCTTCCAAGGAACAAATTTTTGATATATTCACCAAACCACTGCCCAGGGAAACATTTGAATACCCTAGACAGAAGCTGGTAGTAGTTGATGCATCATCTTGCTGTTAAAATTATCTGTTTCAAAGAACAATGGTTGTACACGAGTTTGATGAAGAGTATCCGTGTACATACACATATTTCTGTGGATACAATCATGTATATGTTGGTTTGAAGACAAACAGTGGGGCTAGACTCAGGATGAAAAGAGTCTGATATGGGTCTGACAGAGATCATCTGGCACAGGTTCAGGGGCAGCATATACTTCTAATAATGCATTGTTGGCATTATATTAAAAGATATTGGTTCATTTTCTTTCAGGTGGAATAGGTGCAAAGGGACATCATGGTTGCTGGTCCTCATGATGATTGACAGATGCTACTAGTTGATAGTGACTATCATAGTCTTGTCTTAGATATTTAGTCTATATGTCATGTATTTCTTTTATTATCAAGGTCATGTAATGGCCTATTTTGGTTTCCCCACTATGCCTTGGATGGATGATTTAATGTTCTTGTTTTGTCATGTGTAAACTTCTGGTGTATCCCTACTTGGTTGGTTGGATGAGTTAGTATTGGTATGTCCCCACTTGGTTGGGAGATAGATGTATGTATGAGACTTTGGTGATGGGAAGCTCACTTATGATGTATAGAGTCATGTTCTTTCATAGAACATCTTTCTACAGACCTTGCCTACAGTCAGGGGGAGCATGGACAGCACAACAGAGCAGAGATTTCAGCATGTACTAAGGGGGAGCATAACCCTTTGCCCTTGATGTCAAAGGGGGAGAAAGACTTTGAGTGACTTTGGGTTGCCATCAAGTCCAAAGCGGGAGATTGTTGGCATTATGACACAGGTTTGGCACTATGGCACAGGTGTTGTCCTTGATGGAAACTCACTCAAATGATAGATCTCAGCTCAGGCTCTCAAAATGAAGGAAAAAGAGATATACACAGGTTCCTCCTAGCCAAGTCACATATACACGCGGTATCAACGATCAAAAGGCGCGTATACATATGCACGTACTTTCATGCAAGAAAAAGAATGTACATGTGGGAAAACTTATTTTTTGGTCCATGGTATTTAGTCTTTAGTATTTGGACTTATGGTTTTGGACCATGGTATCTCGTTCGAAATATTGAACCCAGGTATTGGGTCCATGGTATTGATTCCCTATGGTTTTGGACCATGGTTTTGAGTAAGGCCTAAGACTATAAAAGGGGAAGGAGATCATTAAGCAAAGGTATTCACTCAAGCATTGAACATCGTATGAGTAAGATCTAGAATTGGGTTATGGTGCATAGCTGGATCTGAAACAAGGAGGAACCTGAGTGCTAGAAGATGGATAAGTCCTATTGATGGGTCAAGATCTCAAGGCTTGAAGAGAAGTATCCTTGTGTGATTTTGATCTGTTATATTTGGCGCATGACTTGATCTATAAATCTGATAATCTGGGTATAAATGATGTATGAATAAGTGAAAAGGGTAAATTATCTTTTATATATCTGTACGTAGGTTCGGCATAGTAGAGGTGCGTATACACACAGGTTCAATAAGTCAAAACAACGTATACGTTGTTTGGCCTTGATACAGAATCGCATGCGCGCAGGCTCTACATATTGAAGTAGTGTACGTCTCATGAAATATGTTTTAGCTACTTATGTTTATTGTTGCAGTGTTCTGGGTTTAGGATTGGTTTCTAGTTATTGTTAATGTATTCTGATTACAACATTCAGAGAAGTAATTGTTTGATTCAATTTTTATTGAAGAAAAGGAGATTGGTTGATGCAGATGTATTTGGTGTTTGATTAATGTTATTGATGGATCCAGTATGAAAATTTATGAAACGTGGTCCCTAGAAGAAAAGAGAAGGTTGTAGCCTTCTGTAGGTAGAAGCCTGCGTACTGTTATAAGACTGCACCAGTATAGAAACATTGTAAAAAGAAGTTTCTAGTTGAAAGAAGATAGAAACAAATTGCAGCAGGTGGTTTTCACCCACATTGGGTTTCCACCTTATATCTTGTGTTCTTGTGTGTGATTGTTTCTCTGTTTTACTATTCTTGGTTACTGTTTATATGGTTCTAACACACAGATTAATGATGAACATTTGAAGAATAAATTAAATTATAATTCTACAAGATATACGCAAGTTTCCTTAACTGCAATTGCGTATATATGCAGTTTTCACTAATTGAAGTAGCGTATACAAATTTGATTATGAAATGAAAAATAATTGACTTGATAATACTGATTCAACCCCCCTCTCAGTATTATTTCCAACAGAGGGGCGAGGTCGATTATTAGAGTTGGCTTCACCCTTAGGTGAGTTGGGTCATGGGCTCGCTGTCATCAACGGGCACGCCCATAGCTGGGAGTACCTACTGGCGGCACCCACCCCTGTGGCTCAGCCTGCCTAGGGCTGAGGTTGATTCTAAGAATCTTCCTCACCTGTAGGTGGGCTCGTCTGTGAGGGTGAGTAACGTGGGCAGCATCCCCAAGTCCTAACCCGCCGGGGGGTGATGTTGATTTTCAGAACCGACCTCACCCATCAGTGGGCTAGGCCATGGGCGTGAGTGTCGTCAATGCGTGCTCGCCGTTGGGTTGGGCCGTGAGGGTGGTTATTGCTGGCGAGCATGTCGAGCCATGGGCATGCTGGCCCATGGCACCCACCCTTGTGACCTAACCTGTGAAGTGATGAGAGCCAATTCTCAGAATCGGCCCTCACCCCTAAGCAAGCTGGGTCATGGGGGTTGGTGTCATCAGCAAGTGCACTCTATCATGGGGGTCAATTCCTAGAATTTCCCCCTCACCAGATGGGGGCGATTTTGGGGATCAACCCCCTAGTAGGGCAGGAGGGTGTTTCTGAGAATCACCCCTGATAGGCTAGCACGCCAATTCTAGGAATCGACCCCCAACATGCCAGGGGAGTGATTATGGGAATCAGCCCCTTGGCAGGCAAGAGAGCCCACCCATAGGCACAACCATGACACGACACTAAGGCACAATAGCCCCGTAGTAGGCAGGGGGTTGATTATGAGAATCGTCCCCTTGGCATGCAATGAGTTGATTCTCAGAATTGCCCCATTGGTAAGCAAGGGGCCGATTCTCATAATTGACCTTGTGGCAGATAGGGGGTCGATTCTCATAATAGACCCCTCTCCTTCTAAGGGACTAGGGACAATCGAAAAAATATTATTTTTTTTACTAAGGAATGGATTTTTTTTGTTCCCTATATGAACCTAACATCCAGTCTGTCATGGGGGTTGATGTGCATGTTTCTGGTATTTTTTTTTTACTTTTAGATTTTGTTTCATTTTGTTTGTTTACTTAGGCTATTGGTTTTTTTGTAATTTACTCATTTATATACATGTGTATATTTTTTGTAGGAATCTTTTTGGACCAAAGACTGCTAAAGCTTAATGAACCAAACATGAGTTGATAGTTACAAATCTAGGAAGTGCCTCAAACTATAAGATGTTGATTTCTTACTGCAAGAAATCACAAGAAGTGAATCATACAGAACATATATGGTTTGTGAAAGATACATAAGGAAAACAACATCTACATACATATCTATATGTTGATATCCCTAACGATAGTGGAAGTTATGAGGTGTCAGGAAAAGTACTAGACATATGTTTGATACTCAATACTAAAGTTGTTTATGTACTTACAAAACCACCCAAGTCACATGACAAGGTTAGATATCAATTTGCATTGTCAATGGATGACATGACAGATGATTCTACAAAGATGTGTAAGCAAATCATAAATGAGATTGCACAAGATATCATAAATATTGTTATTTTTAATTATTTGTTTTGTGTTATTGTAACTGTATCATGATATCTTTTATAACTTATTTTTTATTGACATATGACATTTTGTTTGACATAATTTTATTGAAAATCTTTCAATTATGTTGGGAGGCATTTATTTTATAGAGAAAGATATTATGAATGTTGTCAGCAGTTTCTACTTAAGGTCAGAAGAAGATATGGAAAACAAGCAAAAAGAAGTGATTCATGATGCTACAAAACTACATCCAATGGATGAACAAATAATTCCTATAGTGGGTAAATCTAGAAAAGCCATACATGTTACTTTTCAAGAGGAGGAAGTTGAAACTAAAGATGAAGAATATGTTTCCATTAGTGAGGATGAGATTAGAACTGATTTTGGAAAGGAGAAGAGTCATAAAAACCAGAAGAAAAAATACCCAAGAATGTCTCTGTTCTAGTTGATGATTAAGATGTTACTTATCTAGAATAAAAAAGGAGTAATAAAATAAAATTTGATGATTCTCAAAAATTCAAGGCCAGCAGTGAAGATCCTAGTGAAAATTCAAAAGAATGAAGGGAATCATTACACCACGAGCAGATTTAGAGGATGAAATTATTCAAACAAAACAAAATTCCATTCGACATCACTTGACAAAGACAAACTTAGTTGAGGGTGGTCATACATTTCAGCTTAATGTCAGATAAATCTATAAGCCAAGTAAAGGAAAATTTAAATAGAAAACTAGAAAGCCACACCACCTTCATGTTCGCAACATGAAGACATTGATGAGGTAAAATCCATATGCGCATGTGGTTGATTATGTGCTTCTTGTTGATTCAGTTCATGTTCCCAACAAAGAAGAATTTGATAAGTCAAAATTTTTTGAATACAATTATTATGTGCTTGGGGAGAACCATTCTGTAGAAGCTGAAAGGCAACTGATGGAGGAATATTTCAATAAACCATGGTTTGAAACAATGAAATGTATCATTTGTCCTCATTTATCAGATACAGAAGCAAAGTTATTGTCATGGGATCATAATAAAGATAATGATTATAGGAATTCTATGGCTTTCATCCAAATGGTTAAATTTACTCATAATGAATTTGAAGAAAAATGAGGTGGGGATAACACAAAGGTTAGTCTAGCATTTTGGAAGGAATGTTGTATGGAAATAGGCTTTCAAATTGAGGAAAAGATAAATTCAAAATGTGGAAAAGTACATTCTGATATATTTGAAGGTATTGATAACATTTTCCAGTTGACATTTAGAACTAGAGAGATATGGGAATTGAGTAATGATATTTTTAGCATGCGGGATAACATTGGCATTAAAAACTAGAAGGTCAAAAAGTCAAATCATTGATATCTAGCAACAGTAAATCACGTCCTAAAATGAAGCTGCTTCCAGAAGATATGACTATCACACCTTGGAGAGCATTACAAGGAGTGAAGGATGAAAATGTTGTCAAAACAATATTATCTCATGTGAAGTCAAGGGAATTATCATTAGACAAAATGTGTGAGGAATTTCAAAAGAAAGTTTCTTGAATTAGTTTTACTTATTTCTATATTATAATTTTGTTTTAAATATAACATATTGTTGTTGGTAGTATTTGTTATACATACCATTATATTATTTTTTTTTACTCTATCCATTCAGTCACAAGGTTTACATGAAAATACAAGAAAAAATGGTTAAATTTTTGAATGAAGATAGTTGGGATGATGTTGTATGAAACTACCCAAATTCAACTTCTACATCATCATTAAAAGATCTTTTTCTTATATTTAAAAAGGTATGTTTATTTATACATTCATTTTATTCATCTATATATTATTTTTATTTTATAACTTTTTTTCCTAGTCCTTCACAAACACCCGCGGTCACTGGGTGGTTGTTACGTCCACGGAAATATCTAATCTTGATCAATGGTATCAAGCCCCATGGCCAATAGCTAGGCTTAACCCCAAGGGCTTCGGGAGAATTGACCTTGTGACCTCCCAATCGGCGAGACACTTATTTGACCAATTGAGCTAACCAATGGGGCTATTCTCTATTTTATAAATTATACATATATTCATTTATTTTATTAAATATGAATAAAGATGCAAATGGAACACCAGATAGTTTCAGAAGCTTTATTGAAAAAATTAAGATTGAAAGGTTGAGAAAGAAACGGCTTAGTAATGTTGAACTTGATGCAAATGTTTCACATTTCATTTGGAATAAGCATGACACTATGCAATATCAAATAATACAAGGTGATTGTGAACACATTGCTTAACTCATACCTAAAAGGGTTTATTCCCTAGTTATTGTAGATATTCCCCATGGTTTCAATATCCCAAACATTGACTATGATAGTGACACTTACACTTATCAACATTTTAGTTAAGTGGTTGTGGGATTTGTCAAAGTTACATCATCACAATTATGGATATTTATGACATTTCATTTGGACACACAATTGGCAATGTTATTGACAAGCTTCAGGGGGAAAGAAAACTCAAGGACGTAGCTTACATGGTAAGACATTGAAATTTTATGTTTGTTTAATGTCAAAAAAATAATTTATGTACAAGTTAATTGAACTTTTACTGTTTCATGCTACATAAAAAATTGAAATCTTATTAACCATGAATATCATCCAATTGTAAGCGATTATTATTTCATCCATGTGGAAAGTTGGACAAAATAGGATAGCTATAATTCTATGCTTCTTAATTGGGTAGATGGAAAGAGTCAGCCAAGTATTGGTTTAAAATGCTATTGTAAAAAAACTAGCATGTAAAGATAGAGAAGAGAAAGGAGAGATAATTAACATTTACCAAAGACCACAGTCATTGATTAACTATCTTATAGACTTATGTTCAAATGAAGGAGATTGGGTTCTAGATTTATTCTTAGGCTCAGCTAAGTTTTATTATATAAAATTGAATTTCAATATCTTCTTTCTTAATTTATATTTGATTATACTAATTTACTTCATTATTTATTTTGTTCTTGATAATTAGGGACAACACTAGCAGGTTTCCGAAAAAAAGGAAGAAATTGCAATGCCATTGAAAAAGACCTAGTATAGTGAAAATTTATTCAACAAAGGATTAATGCTCTTCAATTTATTCCAGATGCAATGTAAGAAATTGTGTTAAGGAAAGGGGATTTTAATGAATTACATGTGGAAAAAAAGGCAAAGGAACCTCAACCACCATTAGATGGAACGATTGGAAAGGCATACATTAGGAAATTTGTAGACATCAAAGATTCATCAGAAGAGGAAAATGAGCAAACTGAAGCAGAAAATGTTATGGAAGAAGACGATGATGGAACTCTAGAAGATGATGAGTATGGATTACATGACATTATTGATTAAATTTAAGTTATTCTTGGAAATCAAGCTCAATTTTTGTAATTATTAGTTAGTTATACTTGTAATGTTTTGACTTTGACATTCTATGAGAAAAATAAGTATTGAGTTAATGTTGTTATATGTTCAATATTTGATTTATGTGATTTTTTTTCTTTAAGTTTTATGTGAATCATTATTTTTTCAAAAAATTGTGATTATTATTATTTGACATGAAATTCATTAAAAAAAATAAACTATTATTTAACCATTTTTTGTTTATTTTTTTCCTATAAAAATTGTGATTTTGACATGTCATTTCTAGCAAACAATTATCAAAATGTGTAATTTTTTTGTTGTATTTATGTTCAAAATGTTTATTTTTATGTCAATTGTTAAGAATTGTTTTTTTAGACACAATTATTTGATCTACCTTGAGAAATTAACTAACGATATATAAATATGAAGAATATTGAAACTTTAAAATATCAACCTTTTTCTTTAACTATGCAAAAAAATAAAGATCTCACTACAAAAAAAAAATTAAAATAAAAACAAAAAAATATGAAGAAGGAAACTACTTCAAAAATTGTTAAATTTAGAAAATAATTATTCACATTTAATACATTAGAAAACTTAAAGTCAAAAAATAAGTCTTCTAAAAAAATGGCCTGATGCAGCATCACTGCTTTTTAAAATCATCCTGCATCACTATCATTCTAAAAAATAGTGTACATAAACAAACTTAAAGTGTCAAAAACTATGCTACAAAAAAAAATATATGTATTTTGAATCAACACTTTTCAAAATCGATTGATTTCTTTTCTATCTCAAAAAAACGTGTAATCCTATGAGTTCCAATTTCAAAGTTTACGTTGTTTTTTTCTACATATAAGCTACAAATCACTAATGCATGAATGAAAGAATTTATACCAATACACCACCATCGTGCTATGGCACCAACACATGCATAGCATCATCAACCCAAAATGCATAATACAAATGAGGTACATGTCAACTCATATAAGAAACACATTATCTATGCACAACTAAGTTTCAAACACTTGCAACACCCTCGTGTCAAATAAGCAGATATCATGGAATATATAGTAAACTCCTCCAAAAATCCATGATGCCATAAAAAAACAATTGAAATATGGGAAGCATATAATTTTCTCCCCCTGAACATGTGTTATCACATTTTAACAAACTTCCCTCCTTGAGAGATTTGTGCTCAAGCTTACATTATGAATCCTCTATCATAATCTGATCATAAACGCTTTGGAGAAAACAACATTAGTAGGAAAAGGAAAATCCATCATCATGAAAACACAAGCATCATCAACATCATATACTAAATGTACGCATAAATAAAAACAACTCAACATATAAATATGTTCACACACACTTCACTAGCTATGGAAACACCATCAATGACTCTACATGCAAAAACAAGATCCACCATAGCTCCCCTCGAGGCCATGCAAGCCTCAACTTCTTCTTGCCAATCCTTGCTGCTCCTTTCTCCTCCAAACTTTGAGTGGTTTCTCTTTTGCATGAAAACCTTTTCCTGTCCTCATAGTTGGCCTATTTGGCATATTGATCATTCCTTGATTAGGTGGCATCAAATGTCTTGGAGTGTTGCAATTCTTGGACATATGACCAAGATTATCACATATGCAGAATCTGATATGACCAAGAAATAGACGAAAAGGTTTGAATCTCTTGATTTTCCTTTTACTCCTCATTGCATGCAACTCGCATTCAATATACTTGTGGCCAAAATCATTGCATGAGTAACAATAACCATAAAAATGACCATTATACCTTATTTTGGTTGAACTCCAAGAAGTGGATTTTCTTGCTTTCTTGGTTTCTTGATCTATAACACTACTTCTCATAATACATGGATCTACAATTTGTTGCAATATGTCCTATTTTCTATCAATTGTAGCATCTCCCATCACCCAAAGGTGAAACTAATCTTTTAGGTTATTTTATTGGCATCACCTTTGGTTTTCTTCCTTAAGTTCCTTCTTTGTTTTCTTGTTTTTTTTTTTTTATGGATATCCTTCTCGTTTCTTCTTCTACTGCAATCATTGGTTATACTTGTGGCTACAACAAAACTAGTTTCTCCTTTATCCATGCTACAATCTGATTTGCAAGATGAGAAAATTTAGTTGCTCTTAAACTAAGTGGTTTTCTTCTCCAAATGGCTTCTTAGTGAAACCAATTTTGCTTCCAATCTATCACATTCCTCTGCCTTTTCTCTATATTGGTTCTTGATATCACCTTCTATCTTCTTTTCCTCCTCTAGTCGAATTTTCAATCCATTAATTTCTTCTCTTAGCCCATTGTCCTTCTCATCAAAAATATGCAGAAGTCTTTTATGATCTTCACATGCAGTGTCTAGTTTTTCTACTTCAATGCCTAATTATTTTATTACAACCATTTTTGATTCATACTCAACCTTAACAAGAGAAATATCCATATCATCTCCATTATGTAGCTCAATAGAATGATCACAATCATAATTAAAAAAATATTTTAGAATATTACCTCGTGACATAATTGTTTTCGCTGAGATTTCAAAATTTGCTACTTCATTTGCAATGGACTAAATATTTTCCTTCTTCAAACCCTTTGTATTTTGATACATCCTCTTCTTTATTCTGGCCATGATCCGCAATATACTCTCTAAGCAGTCAAGATTCACTAAAGAGTATTGGCTCTCATACTAATTGTTAGAACCTAGATCACTATTGAGAGGGGGTTTGAATCAGTAGTGATGGCCTTTATATCAATTTTAAATAGTTTTACCACAATATCAAATATACATGCACATTATCAACATTAGATTAAATAAATAAGCCAAGTGAAGGAAAATTTAAATAGAATATTAGAAAGGAACACCACCTACATGTTCACAACATGAACAAATTGATGAGGTAAAATCCATATGCTCATGTGGTTGATTATGTGCTTCTTGTTGATCCAGTTCAAGTTCCCAACAAATAAGAATTTGATAAGTAAAAATGTTTCGAATACAATTATTATGTGCTTGGGGGGAACCATTCTGTAGAAGCTGAATGGCAATTGATGGAGGAATATCCCAATAAACCATGTTTTGAAGCAATGAAATGTATAATTTATCCTAGTTTATCAGATACAGAAGGAAATTTATTGGCATGGGATCATAATAAAGATAATGATTATAGGATTTATATGACTTTCATCCAAATGGTTATATTTATTGATAATGAATTTGAAGAATAATGTGATGGGGATAAGACAAAGGTTAGTCTAGCATTTTGGAAGGAATGTTGTATGGAAATCGGCTTTCAAATTGAGGAAAACATCAATTCAAAAGGTGGAAAAGTACATTCTAATATATTCAGAGGTATTGATAACATTTTCCTCTTGGAATTTTGAACTAGAGAGATATGGGAATTGATTAATGATATTTTTAGCATGTGGGAGAAAATTGGCATTAAAAACCAGAGGGTCAAAATGTCTAAATCATTGATATCTAGCAGCAGTAAATCAGGTCCTGAAATGAAGTTGCTTCTAGAAGATATGACTATCACACCTTAGAGAGCATTGCAAGGAGTGAAGGATGAAAACCTTGTTAAAAAAATATTAATTCATGTGAAGTAAGGGGAATTATCATTGGATGAAATGTGTGAGGAATTTCAAAACTAAGTTTCTTGAATTAATTTTACTTATTTCTATATTATAATTTTGTTTTAAATATAGCATATTGTTTTTGTTAGTATTTGTTATACATACCATTATATTAAATTTGTTTACTCTATCTATTCAGTCACAAGGTTTACATGAGAATACAAGAACAAACGGTTAAATTTTTGAATGAAGATAGTTGGGATGATGTTATATGTTAATTTATACATTCATTTGTATTCATCTATATACTATTTTTATTTTATAACTTATACATATATTTGTTTATGTTATTAAATATGAAGAAATATGGAAATGGAGAACCAGATAGTTTCAGAAGCTTTATTGAAAAAATTAAGATTGAAAGACTGACAAAGAAGCGTCTCAGTAATGTTGAACTTGATGCAACTCTTACTCATTTCATTGGGAATGAACTTGACACTATTCAATATAAAATAATACTAGGTGATTGTGAAGACATTGCTAAATTCATACCTAAAAGGGATTATTCCTTAGTTATTGCAGATATTCCCCATGGCTTCAATATCTAAAACATTGACTATGATAGTGACCCTTATACTTATCAAGATTTTAGTAAAATGGTTGTGGGATTTTTCAAAGTTACATCATCACCATTATGAATATTTGTGACATTTCATTCGGACACACAATTGACAATGCTATTGACAAGCTTCAAGGGGAAAGAAAACTCAAGGATGTAGCTTATATGGTAAGACATTGAAATTGTATGTTTGATTAATGTTAAAAAAATCATTTATGTACAAGCTAATTGAACTTTTACTATTTCACGTTACAAGGAAAAGTCAAACCTTATCAACGTGAATATCAACTAATTATAAGTGATTATGAGTTCATCCATGTTGAAAGTTGGACAAAATATGATAGTTATAACTCTATGTTTCTTAATCGGGTAGATGGAAAGAGTCATAGCCAAGTACTGGTTTATGATGGTATTGTAAAAAAACTAACATATAAAGATAAAGAAACAAAAGGAGAGATATTCAACATTTATCAAAAACCACAATCATTTATTAGCTATCTTATAGACTTATGTTCAAATGAATGAGATTGGGTTCTGGATTTATTCTTAGGCTCAGGTAAGCTTTATTCTATAAAATTGAATTTCAATATCTTCTTTCTTAATTTATATGTGATTATACTATTTTACTTCATTATTTATTTTGTGCTTGATAATTAGGTACAACACTAGCATGTTGCTGACAAAAAGGAAGAAATTGCATTGCCATTGAAAAAGACCCAGTACAGTGAAAAATTATTCAGTAAAGAATTAATGCTCTTCAATTTCTTCGAGATGCAATGCAGGAAATTGGATTGACAAAAGGGGATTTTAATGAATCACGTGTGATAAAAAAAGGCAAAGGAACCTCAACCACCATTAGATGGAATGATTGGAAAGGTATACATTCGGAGATTTGCAGGCATCAAAGATTCATCAGAAGAGGAAAATGTGCAAAATGAAGTAGAAAATGTTATGGAAGAAGACGATGATGAAACTCTAGAAGATGAAGAGTATGGATTACGTGATATTATTGATTAAATTTAAGTTATGCTTGGAAATCAAGCTCATTTTTTTAACTATTAATTAGTTATACTTGTAATGTTTTAACTTTGACATTTTATGAGAATAATAAGTATTGAGTTAATGTTGTTATATGTTGAATATTTGTATTATTATTTTTTGAAAAAATTTGATTATTATTATTATTTGACATGAAATTCATAAAAAAAAACTATTATTTAACCCTTTTTTGTTAATTTTTTCCTATGAAAATTGTGATTTTGACATGTCATTTCTAGCAAAAAATTATCAAAATGTGTAATTATTTTTGTTATATATATGTTCAAAATGTTTACTTTTTATGTCAATTGTTAAGAATTATTTTTTTTTAGAGACAATTATTTGATCTACATTGAAAAATTAATGAATGATATATAAATATGTAGAATATTGAAACTTTAAAATATCGACCTTTTTCTTTAACTATGCAAAAAAATAAAGATCTCACTACAAAAAAAAAAAAAACAAAAAATTTAAAGAAAAACAAAAAATATATGAAGAAGAAAACTACTTCAAATATTATTAAATTTAGAAAATAATTATTCACATTTAATACATTAGAAAATTTAAAGTCAAAGAATAAGTCTTCTAAAAACACGGTCTGATCCAACATCACCACTTTTTAAAATCAGCCTACAAATCACTATCATTCTAAAAAATAATGTACATAAAAAAATTTGAAGTATCAAAAACTTTTCTACAAAAAGAATATATGTATTTTGAATCAACACTTTTCAAAATTGGTTGATTTCTTTTCTCCCTCAAAAAAATGGATAATCATCTGAGTTCCCATTTCGAGGTTTACGTTGTTTTTCTACATATAAGCTGCAAATCAATAATGCATGATTGCAAGCATTTATAACAATACACCATCATTGTGTTATGGCACAAACACATGCATAGCATCATCAACCCAAAATTCATAATACAAACCAAGTACATATCAAATCATGTAAGAAACACATAATCCATGCACAACTAAGTTTCAAACTCCCGCAACACCCTTATGTCAAATAAGCAGATATCATGGAACATATAGTAAACTCCTCCAAAAATCCATGATGCCATAAAAAAACATCGAAATATTGGAAGCATATAATTTTCTCCCCCCGAACATGTGTTATCACATTTTATCAAACTTCCCCCCTTGAGATATTTGTGCTCAAGCTCACATCAAGAATCCTCTATCATAATTTAATCATAAAAGCTTTAAAAAGACAACATTAGTACCAAAAGGAAAATCCATCATCATGAAATCGTAAGCATCATCAACATCACATATTTAATTGTATGCATAAAAAAAAACAACTCAACATATAAATCTATTCACATGCACTTCACTAGCTATGGCAACACCATCAATGTTCTACATGCAAAAACAAGATGCACCATAGCTCCCCTTGAGGCTATGCAAGCGTCAAATTCTTCTTGCCAATCCTTGTTGTTCCTTTCTCCTCCAAACTTTGAGTGGTTTCTCTTTTGCATGAGAGCCTTTTCATGTCCTCGTAGTTTGCCTATTTTCCATATTGATCATTCCTTGATTAGGTGGCCTCAAATGTCTTGGAGTCTTGCAATCCTTGGCTGTATGACCAAGATTATCACATATGTAGAATCTGATATGACCAATAAATGAAGGAAAATATTTGAATCTCTTGATATTCCTTTTACTCCTCATTGCATGCAACCTGCATTCAATATCCTTGTGGCCAAAATCATTGCATGAGTAACAATAACCATAAAAATGACCATTATACCTTATTTTGGTTGAACTTCAAGAAGTGGATTGTCTTGCTTTCTTGGTTTCTTGATCTATAACAATGCTTCTCATACTACATGGATCTACAATTTTCTACAATACGTCCTAGCTTATGGAAATTATAGCATCTCCCATCACCCAAAGGTGAAAATAATCTTCTAGTTTATTTTCTTGGCATTACCTTTGGTTTTTATTCCTTAAGCTCCTTCTTTGGTTATTTTTTGTTGTTGATGGATCTCCTTCTTATTGCTTCTTCTACTGCCATCATTGGTTATACTTGTGGCTACAACAAAACTGGTTTCTCCTTTATCCATGGTGAAATATGATTTGCAAGATGAGGAAATTTGGTTGCTCTTAAACTAAGTGGTTTTCTTCTCCAAATGGCTTCTTAGTGAAACCACTTTTGCTTCCAATATATAAAATTCCCCTTCCTTTTCTCTACATTTATTGTTCATATCATCTTCTATCTTCTTTTCCTCCTCTAGTCGAATTTTCAATCCATTAATTTCTTCTCTTAGCCCATTGTCCTTCTCATCAGAAATATGCAGAAGTCTTTTATCATCTTCACATGCAGTGTCTAATACTTCTACTTTAGCAGCTAATTATTTTATTACAATCATTGTTAATTCATACTCAACCTTAACAAGAGAAATATCAATATCATCTCCATTATGTAGCTCAATATAATCATCACAATCATAATTAAAAAAATATTTTAGAATATTACCTCATGACATAACTATTTTCATTGAGATTTCAAAATTTGTTACTTCATTTGCAATGGACTGAATATTTTCCTTCTTCAAACCCTTTTTCTTTTGATACATACTCTTCTTGCTTCTGGCCATGATCCGCATTCTACTCTCTAAGTGGTCAAGCTTCACTAAAGAGCATTGGCTCTGATACTAATTGTTAGAACCTAGATCACTACTGAGAGGGGGGTGAATCAGTAGTGATGGCCTTTATATCAATTTTAAATATTTTTACCACAATACAAAATATCCACACACATTCACAACATTAGATTAACTAAATAGGAAAGAAGCAATAAACTCAAAAGATAAGAACCATGAGAAACCTCAACACAAGCATGCACACATAAGAACACAAGTATTTCTGTTGGAAATCCTCTTGAGAGAAATCCACCCTTTTGTTTTCATGCTGCTCAATTCTTCAATTAATATGCTGAACAATATTTTACATGGATTATCTTACAACCATAAGCCAAAAAAATTTGCTTCCTTCAAAGTATGTTGGTACCTATTCGTTAGGAAATATTTTTCTCTCACGGATGTATGGACTAGCATTCGTTGAAGGCCAATATGATCAATGATCCTTGTCCAACTCCCAACGTATTGTCCAACTCCTATTGTATAGAGAAATCTGGTACTTCTAATGAATCTGGAAAATCACTATCTACTATGAAGCCTCCACGCCTTAACTTCCTCCATGCAGACTGCGTTTCAAATATTTTAAAATTGGGTTCTCAAACATCTCAACATGAGAAACCCAATACGACCTATTATTATGCACATAAACTCTGAGTCAAAAAAATTTCCTAGAGGAGGGAACTTCTTCTCACACCAAAACTCTACTCCCTAACATAATATAAGTTTCCACTTCTTTGTCATCCACAACACATAAATTCTAAATTTTCTCATCAATTCGATCTCTAATTTCTACATACAATAATTTGATAAAACACCGCAAAAATATGTGAGCAGCTGTTGCAATCTCTACTCACTCTCAATTCCCTCTCAATGGATTACTCTCACACTCACAATGTTACAAAACCAACCAACCAATAACACTATTTTTTTTTAACATAAGTAAAAGCCAAAATATCCTCAACAATTCTCCAAGTGAATACCATAGGTAAATACCATGGTTATTCCAATACGTAGGACACTTGTACCATGGTAATCTCCAAACCAATACCACAAGTAAATACCTTCGTTATGTCAATACCAAGGACACTTGTACCATGGTAATCTCCAAAACAATATCACTGGACAATACCTTGGTTATGTCAATACCAAGGACACCTATACCATGGTAATCTCCAAACCAATACCATAGGAAAATACCATGGTTATGTCAATACCAAGGACTGTTGTACCATGGTAATCCCTAAATCAATACCATTGGAAAATACCATGGTTATTTCAATAAAAATACTATCTGCACCAAGGTAATATCACATGCCAACCTACTCCACACACACATACCAATACCAAGAATACTTGTACCATGGCAATATTTTACTCATTCTCAATCAAATTCTAGGGTAAACCATTTACTTTCCATACCAAATATGATGGAAACCATCTTTGGTAACATTGTATAACCAGAAAATCATATCCATAACGAATGCATAACCAAATACCTCACCTCCATCCAAATCTATGCAACAAAAATATCGCAACAACATGATCATGATGGCCATGACATTCTCTGCTTACACTCTATATCCAACACCTACAAATCACAGATCCATCTGTAAATCTCCATACTCGTAGACACCCCAAAAACAATACAACACATAAACCAAGTACAAACCACTTGTAGCCAAACATAGAAGTTCTAACCAACTCTCCTGCAACCCATGCTTCTAGGATGACAACAATCCCGACCAACAATACATCTGCAACAATGCAACACACAACAATGCCAAAAATATATGTATATATAAGCAATATTATCAAATTTTAAAACATAGTTATGCATAATAATAATATGTTCTCTACACCTATAAATACTTTCGTAGCTATATTACATCAATTGGGTACTCAAAAATTTTTCTTAATAGAAACATATGAATTATAATTTGAATGAAAATATGATGAAAACTGCTTCCAGGGGTTTGGTCAAATTTAACCCGTGATGCTTCAATTCCTAAATCTATGGGTTATTGGCACATAAAAATTGATTATCCCTACATTTATGTAGCAATAGAGCTCATAACTCCTGAACCCCCAAGCTTCCAACATTTCAAGTACTAGCCAAGCAACATCAACATGACCTTGGTAGAGGATGACAACTCTCATTTAGAATGGGAGCTCAAATTTCAATGGTCACATTTACCGAGAAAACCAATGTCTTAAATGGCGGTGGTTAAAATTTCATATTCATAGCATTAGTGGAATACAATTCCCATGACGTATTTAATTTAGGAATGTTTCAGTTTCAACCTAGTACCAGATCTGTTTGAAAGTCTGGTACAATCTAGTAGTTTATGATTCTAATGCGTGACTAGATCAATTGACGATCTCACACCAGATGTATCTTCCAATAGCCATATTAACTCAGATATAAACTCAAATCCAGTTGTCTAGGATAGTTTTTGAATGATAATTCTTCAAGGGACCTATATTTTCCTGGGGCTAGATTAGCCTTTTTAGTCCCACACTAGTTTGGGGTTCAAAAATTTGTGTGAATTATTGTTTTTGTTGTGCACCAAATATGGACCTCACCCCTGGGAGGAGTCATGTTCACATCCCTTCTTGCATAACAACATCACAAAATTTTCTTCCCAGTCAAATTGGATGAAATGAGATTCGTAGGGAAACCCTCTACTAGAGATTTTGACAACTCTTTGACTCCCTTTTCAAACTATACTAAGAAAACCATGGCAACAAATCAACTAAATAATTTTTTTGTCGAAACATATACCACTGACAAGTTAAAACAAGCACAGGCTGCATATATTCAAAAATAAAGCATGGTAACATATTACAGCCTCCTAGGGCATGGTTACCCTTTTGTCTTGCTTTACATTATATTGGCCACCTTTCTAGAAATTCTCATAGGTTTCCTATATAATTAAACAAGAAAATCCTACAAAAATATGACGAATCATGCCTTTGTACCATGACATGCCTTCTAGAGGTTTCCAGATATTTTTACATTTTACATAAAATGATGAAATCATGTCCTCTCATCATGTTACAACTTATGTTAGAAACCTTGAACAATACTAAGAGTGGGGGTTGAATCAATATTGTGCCTTATGATATATTTTTACCACTATTTTCCTTCTTGTCACAAACTTTGATTCACTCATCCATTATCAGCATAACATTTAAGAATATCTATGCATAACCATGAACCGAAATTAGCATAAAAACACAGATAAATGTAAAACCATCTAACCATGAGAAACTAAACTTTAAACAACCATAAGATTAGGAAGATACAACATATCAATCAATAGCATGCCCACATAGAGACATCCGATGTAAGGTGGAAATTACAAGGGTGAAAACCATTGTTCTATTATTCTACTCCGCTTTGCTTCTATTATATAAATTCTTCATTACATATTTAAATCACTTGCCACCACCAATGTGTAAGCCAAAACTTGCATATCATGCAAGAAAACACTCGTTCTAGACCACAACCTATATGAAATTTGCAGGCCACCACCTGCAAGAAGCCATAACTCCCTCGAGTTTGCATGACGCTACCTTCAAGAAGCCACGATTCCCAATAATGCTTCCCAACTACCACTAAAGGGAACCCACCAATCTTATGTTCTTAGGCCATCGCCTGAAGGATACTGCTACACCCTTAATATGCAATCCACCACTCACCACATTCAAGGCCCCAACCTTCAAGCTCTCTCGTGAACCATGTTTCACAATATTTCCCATTGGATCCATGGTCTCTACATTGAAACACTTGTGAGCCACATTTCATCTATTTTCATACTAGACTCGCAACATCGGTCTTCTCATGAATCAAACTCTAAATACATGCTCTCCAATGCAATCTCTACAACATAATCTCAAGAAAAATCTCCTCAACAACCTAAAACCCTACAACAAGCACATAATGGAAATTTGATCTACATACTCAACCATAGCAAAAACCCAAGCAACAATATAACAACTCATATATTGAAGCTACAAAAAGGAACTCTCCAATAAAACCCTTATAACAAAAATATATCAGCAATATAAACTATGATCTGAAATTGCAACAACTACAACAAATTCTCTCTTCTCCATATCAATAGCAACTAGGAGCCGTAATATGCAACAAAAATCTATTAGCAATGTGGATCAAATGTATCTCCATCGTCCTTAGAATTACGATCCCAATCTGAGCTTCGATTTGCTCTCGAACTTTGCAAACTTGTAGCATACACTATCTTTAAATATCATATTCTCTAACCTCTTCTACTTCATTCTCTAACATTTTATAATTTACGGATAATATAATCAATACAGAACACTAAACCTCCTTATCTTTGATTTGATAACATTCTAGATGTGTTTGGAATCACGATTGTCGTTAAACCAAACCCCGTAGGTGTTACTTAACGATCACATCACAAGAGATAAGGATCAACGAGAAGCAGTTAGTACATGTCAGGAACACACAGGGAGCATTGGTTTATCCAATGTCCAACAATCTCCCACCCAACGTGAGTCAGGTGTGTATCGAACTAGTGTCCTACACTCTGATACCACTTGTTGGGAATCATGATTGTCATTCAACCAAAACCCACAGGTGTTAGTTAATGATTGCATCACCGGAGATAAGGATCAATGGGAGGCAGTTATTCCATTTAAAAAAACACACGGGGAGCATTGGTTTATCCAATTCCCAACAATTAAATGTAGGTTTTAACCCTGTACCAAAGTTACATGCATACGAATTCTAAAAATAGAAAATAAACAATGGTGAGATCATATAACATAAAAAAATATACACAGAGATTTCCCCTAGATCCCAAAACCGGGACTACCAGATTAATTTTCCATTATATTCCTTTCAATTTTACAATACATATATATACATTCTGAAGCATCCATAAACTGCAATCCATTAACCATGGATTAGAACATAGTCATAGTTCCCTTGGTCGGATCTACAAAATACCATGGACTAAAAACCAGCATGCCCAAAACCATGTATGAAATCCATGTAAAAAACTATAGGTAGGTCCACCCACCTAATATAGGGTCCAAAAAAATTCTCCTGGGCTACTGCCCCAAACCCCATGCAGTGCGGCTAACGCCCCCTTATAAACCCCGCACGTGGGGTGCATGTGATAGTCATGGAAATAATATAGCACAACCCAACATTCTTTGTCTTTTTGTTTTGTTTACTTAGGGGGGAGAGGAGAGATTAGTCATTGATCCAGCACTGCAATGGTCATCGTTTCTCTACACGAAGAGAACTTCTAAGTGCTCATAGAATTTGTCAATGCATCTGCAGTATTCTTCAAAGTGTCCACCTTTACCAACAACACTTTTTTTTCCTCTACCATATCCATCAAAAAGTGATATAGAACATCAATGTGCTTTGTCTTTGAATGATAAGAAGGGTTATTTGCCAACAAAATTGCATGTTCGTTGTCACAGTCTATCCTTATAGCTCCTTGTACTAACCCCATAATTGAAAACAATCTCTGCAACCAAATTGCTTCCTTACTTGCATGAGTGGTTGCCATGTATTTTTCCTCTATAGTTGAAAGTGGCACTACAAACTCTCTCTTACTCATCCAATTGACTGCACCTCCATTAAACACATACCCACTTGTAGATCTTCTCTGATCCAGATCTCCAGCCCAATCTACATCAACAAAGCCATGGATTTCAAAAACTCTATCCAATCCTAGTCTTCCTTGGTAGCACAAACCATAATCACTAGTTCCACACAAATACCTGAAATGTTGTGTCACTGTTGTCCAATTCTCCTCCCATGGTTTTGAAATAAACCTGATCAATAATCTCACTGCATGTGCAATGTATGGTATATTACAGACCATTGCATACATTAGGCTATCGACTACACCTTCATACGAAACATGGGACATGTCCTCTTCCTCTTCTTATGTCTTGGGAAACTGTTTCCCAGATAACGTTACACCTATAGGAATAGGAACGTTCACCGGTTTACTATCCTGCATATTAAACCTCTGCAATATTTTCTCGACATACTTCCTCCAGTTTAACCAGAGTTTCCTCTTTGCCCAATCTCATTTAATTTCCATGCCAAAAATATAGTTTGCAACACCAAGATCTTTCATGTTGAATTTGGAGAACAATTGGGTCTTCACATCCTGGATAGTTTCATTGTCATTTCCAACCAACAACATATCATCCACATATAAGATTAGATAAATAACATGGTCACCAATTAATTTAAAATACAGACAATGATCTGCTTTGCTTCAGGTGAAGCCAGGTCCTCGTATAAATGTATCAAATTTCTGATACCACATCCTTGATGACTGTTTTAACCCATACAATGACTTTTTTAACTTGGATACCAATTATTTCTTACCCTTCACCGCAAAGCCTTCAGGTTGCTTCATGTATATCTCTTCTTCCAGATCCCCGTGAAGAAATTTTGCTTTCACATCCATTTTTTCTACCTCAAAATCAAAAGCAGAAGCAACCGATAAAAATAATGTAATAGAAGCTACCTTGGAAACAGGAGAAAAAATATGACCAAAATCAATTCCTGACAAATGGGAATAACCTTTTTCTACCAACCGAGCTTTGTAATTCTCCACCTTTCCTTATGCATTCATATTCTTCTTAAACACCCATTTCATTCCAATGGGTTTCCTTCCAGCCGACAACTCCACCATATCCAGAGCCTCATTTTTGTGCAAAGATGTCATTTCATGAACCATGGCCTCTTTCCAATTTTTTCCATCCTCTAAATCTACTGCTTCCCTCACAGTTCTAGTATCATCATCAATAATAGATAAAGAAAAATTTTAAGAAAGCAAATGGACTATACCTTTTTCGCTGCCTTCATTCTCAAACTGATATTCTCATAGCAGGAGTTTGTGGCTATTCATCTTCTAATGCCTCTTCTAATGTAGAATTTGATTCTCCCTCATTTAGCTCAAACTCTATCTTCTCAGGTTCCTTTGGTAGAACTTCACGTTTAATAACATCTTTCACCTCTCTAAACACCACATCTTGGTTGTACACAACCTTCCTTGTTACTAGGTTCCAAAGCTTATAACCTTTTAAACAGTCGTTATGCCCAATAAATATGCACATTTCATATTTACTGCCCAAATTTGTTCTTTTCTCCTTTGGAACATGTACATATGCATCACATGTAAATAACCTCAAATGTGAAAGACAAGGTTTCTTGATAGTCCATACCTCTTGTGGAGTCTTACCCTCCAACGTTGATGAAGGTGAATTGTTGACCAGGAAACATCCAGTCTTCACCGCCTCTGCCTGGAATTCCTATCCTAACCTGGCACCACTAAGCATGCTTCTTGCCCTTTCCATCAATGTCTTGTTCATTCTTTCTAAAACTCCATTTTTTTGAGGTGTGTGTGAAGTAGTCATTTGTCATGCTATACCACACTTCTTACAGAACTCTTCAAATTCATTCTTGCAAAACTCTCCACCATTATTTGTCTTCAACACCTTTATCTTCTTCTCTGTCTAGTTTTCCACCAGAGACTTTAATTCTTTAAACCTATCAAAGACTTTATATTTCTTCATGAGGAAATATATCCATGTATTCCTTGAGAAGTCATCTATAAATGATACATAATAGATAGACTTACCGAGTGATGGAACTGACACAGGTCCAAGCACATTACTATGCAAAAGCTCTAATATTTGTTTCGCCCTCTTAGTAGTAGAGGGGAAACTCACCTAATTTTGCTTCCCATATACACAATTTTGACAAAAATTAAATTTTGGAGAGAACTTAGACATACCTTATATCGTACCTTTACCATGAAGTATTCAAAGGACCTTTTCTCCAATAATCCAAGCCTTTCATGCCATAGCATGGTCTTTTCTCTAGAGACCACTAGATTTTTTCCTCCACTTTCAGGAACCATAGAACTATTGCACCCATCAATAACAGTGCTACCTTGTAACTTGTACAGAGTTCCAATCTCAACTCCCTGCATCAATACCAGTTCTCCCCGAACCATCTTGCAGGTATATTTCTCGAATGCTTTTTTTACACCTGCATCATCCAAGTTGCTTACATAAATCAGAGTTCTCGCGAATGCAGGAATATGCAGAACACTTGGAAGTGCTCTAATCCTTCCACCTTGCAACTTAAACTTGAAGTTTCTGTGACCAACGATTCTAGCCTTCTTGTCATCCCCTAAGAAAACATCACCACCATCATATTTCTCATACTCATAGAACCACTCTGTATGGGGAGTGAAGTGAAAGGATGCACCTAATTCAATCAACCATGACTCATGATCTACATGCGTAGATGAAGAAGAATCGAAGTACACATCCCCACCTTCATCTGAGGTAGTTTTCGCCTCTCCTGAAGGAGTATCATCAGATCCCTTTCCTTTCTCAGGCACTTTAGATTTACAGTCCTTTTTGAAGTAGCCTTCCTTTCCGCATTTCCAGCACACCTCTACAAGCTTTCCTGGAGATTTACATCTCCCTATAGATTTAGACCTCCCTCTCAAGGACTTATTTTTGTTTCTGCTCTAGGACCTTCCTTGTACAGATAAGGCATCACCATTCTGGCCGTCCATATTTTTTCATCTCATCTCCTCCAATAGCAAGGATGAGACTATTTCATCAAACTATAAGGCAATTCCATTGTTACCTGTTGCACAAAAAATTGTCACCATGACTTTCTACAATCCGTGTGAGTCTATCACCACTCATAAATAGCTCATTTGCAAGTCTTAAGCCTCATTTCTTCATGTCAAGCCTTGAAAATAAGAGAAAGCCCTTAAAAGTCTATAAAATGCTGGTTCCGCACTTTCTCTTAGCATTACCTGTGGTCCTGTACCTCAACGGTCATGTCCCCTATGCACCTGACTGCTCTGTCTCTGTGTAATGGGTGCGGAGCCCTGTAAAAGTCAAAAAAGCACAAGTATATTCTTAAAAACTCACTTTGAGTCATTTCTGGATGCTTCTAGAAGGAATCTTGAGGTGGCAAGTTCGCTCCTTTAAGGTTCATGCATCCCATACCTTAAGGAGCTAACCCCTTGATGTGAGGAGCTTATCCCTTTGAAGGAGGAGTTTATCCCTTTAGAGGTGGACCTGCAGCTTCCTTCCTTTGCACTATAAAATGAAGCATTGGGCTGGCTGTAGAGAAGGTTGAAAGCTGAATATTTTTGAGGGGTAATGCTACTGGAACTTTGTCTTCCTAATTGAGCTTTTGAGAGGAGAGATCACATACCTTTTAATCTCATTGCGAAGAGAGTAAGGTTTGTCAAAGTAGAGGAGATTCATGTTTGGACCCTGGAAAGAGCTTGTACAACATCAAGGCACCAAGGTTGTAAAGTTCTTTTATTCTCAAAGTTAATACAATCAAGTTTATTTTTCTCAATAAGCTATGTTTAATGGTTTATTTTATGAGCTCCTTGATCTTCATAATGAACATGATTTGTTATATTAGCTATGCAGGTGTTATTTGATGTGTGCTTGTTTGTGTTTGTAGATTCTCAAAAGGAAACTCCTTCAGACGGTCGAAGCGTGCCTGCCACAAACTAGCATTGGACTTAAGGTAGGGTCTAAAACATCTCCTACTTTTTATTAATGAATCACAATATGTTTAGAGAAAGGTAGATTTGCTTGTCCTGCTTGTTGCTAGATATCTATTGATACTAGGGAGATCAATCTTGTCAGCAAGAACGATTTATTCGACCAACAAATTGGCGACTCCACTGGGGACTGGAATTTGGTTTTGTTTTGTCCTTTGCCTTTGACTTGGGAAACTTGTTTTTGTTTCTGGTTTTTGCCTGATGTGTGTGGGATTGGGTGGTTTTGAGATTCAGAATTAGTTTTTGTTTTTTTCGAATTTTTTGAAAGAGGACCGCACGTTTTGTTTGTAATACAGTGCAGACATCTCCGCACTATGTCTTTACTGCACATAGTGCTACCGCATCTGGTTATACCAGAAGCCTGCGGACCCTGTCAAAAGTTTGAAAAGCCTAAAATCTTTTGCCCAATTAGGTTGGTTTTTGTTTACAACTCTAGTTTCTGCCCAAATCTGTATATGTCTTTTCAAAAGTACCTTATGAGTGAGTTCCATTGGCATTTGTTGTTTTAAGTGATTTTCTAGAAGCTTTGCATACCCGGATTGATTTTCGCTTGGTCTTTGTAGTGACTCAGAGATTAGAAGCCTAAGAAGCCTTAGATTACCCTGGTCTGTTTTGTCTTCTTGATGAGTTTGACTGGTTTGTGAAATCTATCCTTGGAGAGAAATAGATTTCATTTTCTCTTTGCAAAACTTTGAACGAACTCGCCTGTAAGTTTTGAATTTCATTTTTATAAAAGAAAACATAGCTGGGTGTTTTTTGATTGATTTGTTATTCTGAATGAATTGATCCTTAGTTTGCTGAATAACTAAGTAAAACGTCGTTAAAAACATTTGAAGCTTTTATCAATTAGGTTTAGATCTTAAGATTAGATTTTCATAGTTTTGAGCGTTTTCTAGAAATTGTAGATTCTCTTTTGAAAGAATTGTTTTCTGTAGCATTGAGTGTTGAAAAAGAAAAGGGATTTTCAGTGAGCATAATTAGTAATCTCGTTTTTGAATTTATTGAAAAAGACAAAAAATCTTTTCTTTTCATTTGTATGTTAAAGGAAAGATTTGTTTCTCAAAGAATTGCATTCTCCACTCTTTCTTTAGCTAGGAATTCATTGAAAAGAAAAAGGAATTGTTTATCATTTTAGGTGCATTTTTCTAGTGTTTTGGAGTCGAGTCTTCACACCATAAGTTTTGTCTCCATACCTATTGACTTAAGAAACAACCCATAAAAATAACGCTTAATAAAATCGATCTAGCAATCTTTTTATTTCTAGGGCTCTTATCACCAACATAGCTTAGGCTAGTATCTTGGAGTAGGGAGTAATTAACTCTCCAAGATAGTTTAAACAAACATGTAGCTGTATCTTGCGGTGGGAAATAAATCAAATTGTAATTGATATAATCTGGGAAGCTCCTCTTAAAGGAGGCAATCACGAGATCATGTCCGAACCTTTGGGACAATCAAGTCTGTCTCATTGGGAAAGATAGAAGATTTGTGCGTATTAAAAACAGTAAACCTCGGATTAACCATTGTCGAGGAGCCTGAGGTCACTTGTAGGTAAACCTCGGATTGATCATGTTAAGGAGCCTTCAAGGGGACTGAGCTTTGCTACTCTGCCGTTGCACGTAGATCGGATCGTAGACTATTCCCCCAATTGTATTTGTTATTGTTGGTAACCTTAGTGACCATAATCTTAAGATTCTTTCCTAAGGTGACGGTGAAGGACGAGTCTGACTGTACCTGGAGCAGATGTCAACTAGACTCACTTGGACTCTCTGGGGGGTTCTCTTCACTCCAGACGGTTTAGTGGAGAAAATTGTGCCAGTCTATTTCATTAAGCAGGTTGTCGGGGTAACTGTTCCAACCGCCATTTCTGTATTGAATTCTGCGACATTGGATTTCATCACCAACTAGTGTTTCGGTACAGAAAGTTACTATTTGTGTGTGGTTTGACCTCTTAGATTTTTTAGGCATGTGCTTCAATTTTTTGGCTCTTTAGAGACTTTAGGTGGTTTTATTGACATTTTCTTTGTTTGCATGTGAAGTAATTAAATATTTAATCATGGCTGAATTACCGAGACAATCCCGTAGACTTCGGGGGCAACCTCCTCAATATACACCAATTCAGCTTGAAGGGCTACGAGCTCTTGTAACACCTAGTGACAGTAGAGTTGGGTCACCGGAGGCCGAAGAATATTCTTTAATCATACATCTTGATTATCAAGTTCAAGCAACATAATATATTTCTGTACCGATTTCATTTTCTGAAGTTACAGGTAGTATTACTCCTACTTGCAAGTTAGCCAAAGAACCTGAAATCTCTGAACTTGAAACTGAACCTACTGCTACTCCATCTTCAGGATTTGCTTCTCGAGTTTCTAGTGGTCCTGGTTCACCCAGGGTAGGAAGTGTCATTACCCAAAATCTCCCTTCTGGACTCATTTCCATTGAAGAACTTGTTAGTCTTGATGAAGATATAATTCTCCCTGAAAATCAACCAGCTTTAGAACTTAGGGAGCGTGAATCAATATTCTACAGTCCAATTAGAGGTGACGCTTGGTATATATCATTGACAAACTTTTTAGAAAATCTGGGTCTTGCTTCTTCACCACCTCGAATTCCTTTCCATCCTACGCCCAGAGGTTATTATCCTCCTCTCAATATGTCGAAACGGTCATCCTTGTTTTCTCAGATGCCGGAAACATTTTTACACAGCGATCCTTCTGTTCCTTCTGGGTATCAGTCACTATCTGGTGCTTTTTCAGAAGCATCTCCTCAACCAATTGAATATGTGATGTCAACTGGTAATAACGGAACTCAACCGTTGAGCGTAGAAGAGATTCTTATGATGTCTGGTATGCTTTCAAATCCACAACCTCAAGGTAGTCAAATACCGCCTCGGGGGCAACCGCAAGGTACTCAAATACTGCCTGGGGGGTAGCCTCAAGGTAGTCAATTCCTGCCTGCGGGGCAACCTCAAGGACAGTACATACCTTTGGGATAGTACATTCCTCAAGGTCAACCCCAGACTCAATATATACCTCAAGGTCAACCCCAGTATCAATATGTACCTCAGAGTCAACCCCAGTTTCAATACGTGCCTCAAGGTTATCGACCTCAAGGTCAGTACCCAACTCAAGGTTTCCAACCACCTTCTGGTCAACCATTTGTTCAAGGAGCTGGAAATGTACCATTTAATTATCAACCCTATACTCAACTCAGTTATGGTCCTCAATATGCTCAATCTTTTACGGGTCCATACCCCGGAATGAACGTGGTGTGGGATTCATCTCAACAGAATTTGTAACCCAATGTGCAATTGTCATCTCAATCTGGACAACTGTTGGTTTCTGGTTCAACCCAGCAACCTGTCCAACCTACTATTCAAACTTCTGCACCTAGGGTAGTTCATCAGCCTGGGCCTAGTTCACCTCGGACTCCACCTCAAACGACTGCTGCAACTACTGCGGCTTCTGTTCAATCCACCCCATCTACTTCTGGAGTATCAGCAGCTCTAGTTTCTACTATTCCTGTATCAACTCCTCAAGTCTCTTTACCTCAGTCAGGACCTATGGTTCAGACTTCGGTTCAGATGCCTATAAGACAACCTGGGCCAAGTACGGTTGTCACAAGTCAACCACAATTTACTTATCAACTGTACCAGGGACAGTACCAATATAGTCCTGCTATGCAAAACCCAATTTATCAGTATCAACCGTACCCTGGATATACTTACCAGCAACCTCAACAACCCCAGTTTGGTTTGATTAATCCCGGTTTCCCAGGAGGATATAATATCCCAAATGCAAATCCAATTACGAGTTATCCAAGATATCCTCCTCCTAGGGCTGGTCTTATGACCCAAAGCTTTCGAGATCCAAACCATCAGTTATTGTTTATAGCAACTTTGGATTTACCTGACTTGTCGCGCCTTACAAATGATCCAATTAATTATCTTCTATTTTGGCCACCAATGCCAAATAAGTTGCCCAGTGATATCCCGAAGTTTGAGGGGAAGTCAGGAGAAGATCCGTCTAATCATGTGATTACTTATCACCTCTGTTGTGCATCTAATTCCATTATAGATGATTCAATTCGCTTACGTCTTTTTCAATGCACTCTAATTGGTCTTGCCGCCAAGTGGTACATTGAGTTGCCACAAGGCTCTTTTTACAATTTTAGTCAGCTAGCCACTTCCTTCCTAATTCATTTTCAGTTTCTTGTCCGGTATGACAATGGCACATAATTATTAACTTCATTAAAACAATCAATGTCCACGTATATTTCAAATCATATTCATGAATGACGGTGTCGATGACGTTTAGTGAAGGTTTTTATTCCAGATCAAATTTTGGTAGAATGGTTTGTGAAGTCATTATTACCTAAAATCACTGAGGATGTAGCCAAGACATGAGTCATTACTGAGGAGAAAGTAATTGCTCAGGCTCAGTACCTTGACGTCGTTTACACGCAGTCGAGTACTTTACATGAGAAAATCCCCGACCTTCCAAAACACAATCAAATAACTGCAGCTCCTTCAGGGTCTCATGCTACTGATGGTATGATTGGTTCAGTTAATACCAATAGCAAGAAGAAATCTTCAAAGAATTCTTCTCCTATTATAACTTTACCAGATTCCCTAATGGGAGACTCTTCCGCTGAAATTCCTGCCGATTTCCATGTCGTAGATTCATCTACGGCCAAATCAAAATCCGGCGGTAAAAAGAAAGGGAAGAAGAAAAATAATCAAAACTCGAAAGAGAAATCAGATAAAAATGAATCTACTGACGAGAAATGTAAACCTCGCTATCCTTTTCTCATCTGTGATGAGGAGCATTTTACAAGAGATTGTCCACATCGTGCTAAGGTTGTGAAAATTATCGAAGGTTCTCAAACACCTGCTGTCTTGAAGGATCCTTTTTCGAGTCAAGATAGTAATATGATAGGTTCTTCCTCAAATGCCTCATAAGAACCCATAATGATGATGTCCCATGTTAGGATTGTGACACGGCCGCAAGATTATGGTACTAAAAGTCCTATTGGTGGTAAGGAAGTAGAATCTTCTAGTTCAAACCCATCAACTCCAGCTCCTTCTGGTTTTGATCCACTATAGATCTAGGAACCTAACACATAATTAGTAATCAAACTTCCTGCTAAAGGTATACTTTGAAAGTCAGCTTTCAATCCGCATGCGAGAGCTGCTTAGAACTATAACATTGTTGAAGATCTAGCTATTTCCCCTTCAGCGATGTCGGCTTTGGAGGTGCTGCAATCATGTCCAACGCAACGTAAATTGCTATTGTCGACTATAGGAGCTATTGATATTCAGGATTCAAACCTTATAATCTTCAATTTAGAGAGTAGTACACCTCGCCTCCCTCATCAAATGTCTTTCCAGATAGTAGTGTTAGTCAAAAAAAGACCTTGCTTTAGGATTGTGATTGATGAGGGAGATTCTACGTGTATTATGTCGATACAGTGCTGGAGATCGCTTGGTTCTCCTACACTCAATTAATCCCCAACGATTCTAAAGGCTTTCGATGGCCGAGGGTTTCATCCTTATGGCATTTTGTAGGATTTATCTATAGGGGTTGAAGGAAAAACTGTTAATCTAGACGTCGAAGTGGTTGATGCCCCTCTGGATTACAACCTTCTTTTGGGTCGTAGTTGGTCTTACGCTATGGTTGATGTTGTTTCATCAATCTTTCAGCTTATTAAATTTCCTCATAATGGAAAGATTGTTAAAATTGACCAGTTAACTTACTTTTCATCCGACCGAGCCCCTTCTGAGAGTATTCAGCATGTTGGTAAAACAACTATCCCTTATAAGGATATTTTGGTAGGTTTAGTTTTATTCTGGTTTACTAGGAACTTTTTCGTTTCCTCCTCCTAATGTATCGCCTTCTTTTGCAACTATTCATATGATTTTGTCAAACACCATTACTTTTGATGATCCTTGGATTGTACCTTCTGATTCTGAGGTGGACTCTTTTGGTGATGCAATGCCTTCGAGTCCCTTTGAAGTTGCATATCGGGCTGTACAGTAATTTTCCAACCCTTGTTCAACCAAATCTAATCTAATAAATGTGGTCCATGGGGAATCACTTTCAATATCAACCTCATATTCAACAACATTTTTTGATGCTGTTCAAACTGATGAGTAGATTCGTGAGCTTATGTTTGTTGATGATTTACCATGGGAAGATCTTCATCATCGATCTTCGTTTTTACCTAAGCTTGATTATTTTGAAAACGATTTTTCATCTATTTTTATCGCTGATTATGTCAAAGAACTGCAGAATCCATTGCAACATCCTGATTCTAAGTTAAATTTGGGAAATATTTCTCGAACGGTTCCTATTGACATTTCAGTTAAACTTGGAATTATCGAAAACATTCATATAGGTTCTTCCTATACTGATGATGAAATCCAATCTTATAAAGCCCTATTTCAAGAATTCAGTGACGTGTTTGCCTGGTCATATGAAGAGATGCCAAGAATCGATCCATCGATTGTTGTTCATGAAATTAAACTTGTCTGGATGCTAAACCCGTCCAGCAACGTTTGCGTCAGATGCACCCGCGAAAAGCTGCTGTTATTAAAGCTGAAGTTGAGAAATTACTTTGAGCAAGTTTCATTTATCCAATTCCCTTAACGGATTGGGTATCGAATATTGTTCCTGTTAACAAAAAGAAAGAAATGATAAGAATATTTATTGACTATAGGGATATTAATCAAGCTTGTCCTAAAGACAATTACCCAACACCCTACATCGATCAAATTATTGATGATTGTGCCAGTAGTGAAATGTTCTCCTTTATGGATGGTTTTTCCGGTTACAATCAAATCAATATTATACTTGCCGATCAACCAAAAATTCCTTTCATTTGTCCATGGGGACATTTGCTTATTGCAAATTGCCTTTTGGATTGAAAAACGCCGGAGCAACTTTTCAAAGGGCTATGTCTTATGCATTTCATGACATCAAGCACATTGTGCAGCCTTATCCTGATGATTTACCTACCCATTCATTATGTAGAGCCAACCATCTCACTCATTTACGAGCAATTTTTATGAGATGTAGGCATTATCGAATTAGGCTGAATCCACACAAATGTGTTTTTTGTATAGAAGTGGGTCGTTTACTGGGATTTGTTGTTTCAAAAGTCGGCATTCGTGTTGATCCCTCGAAGGTTGAAGCTATTGTCAAATTACTTCCTCCTTCGACTCTTCGCCAACTCCAAAGTTTGCAAGGGAAAGCAAACTTCTTACGACGTTTCATCCCTAACTACGCCGAGATAACGAAAGGTTTTACCAGGTTGTTGAAACAGAATACTCCATTCTTTTGGGATGAGATAGCTGACAGATCTTTTGATGCACTTAAACACGCGTTTACCCATGCACCATTATTGCATCCTCCCAACTACAACTAGGATTACTTCTTGTACCTCACCGCTTCTCATTCCACCATTGGGATGGTTTTAGTTCAGGAAGTTGAATTCAATAGTGAACATGTGATTTATTATCTTAGTTGAACTCTCAATCCGACTGAGCTAAAATATTCGCATGTGGAGAAATTGGCCTTGGTAGCAGTTCAAGTTGTCCAACGATTTCATCATTACATCTTATTACGCAAAACCACGGTAATTTCTGATTGTAACCCTATGCTGTATATTTTGACTAAACAATTGCTAGGGGACAAGTATTCCAAATGGATAGTTATCCTGTAAGAATTTGACTTGGAATTTGAAAAAGCCAAGGCAAAGAAATCTTTGGTTTTTTTGGAACTAATGTGTGATTTCCCACGTACTGATACTGAAACTGTGGCAGAAGAACCCATTACAGATGAATCCTTATTTCTTATCAGTACCCTTGACCCATGGTATGGAGATATAATTGTCTATCTCCAAACCCAATCTTTTCGGCCTGAAATTTCATGATCTCAGCAAAAGAAAATACATTTCCAATCCCAACAATACAATATTATTGGAGATACACTCTATCATCGTGGGGCAGATTCTATTTTCTGACATTGTCTAACTCATGAATAAACTGAAAAGGTTCTTAATGACTGTCACACTAGAGCATGTGGCGGTCATATGTTTGGGTATGCCACAGCCGAAAAGATATTGCGTTGTGGTTATTTTTGGTCGTCCTTATTTACAGATTGTATCTATGCAGTCCAGAAATGCCATAATTGTCAAGTTTTTTATCATAAGATGCGTGCTCCACCTGCTCCTCTCCACCCTATCATTGCCGTCAGCCCTTTCGCAAAGTGGGGTATCGACTTTATTACATGTAACCCTCACTCGGTTGGGGGGCATGCATATATCATCCTTGCAGTAGATTATTTTACCAAGTGGGCCGAGGCGATGCCTACATTTTCAGAAGACGACAAAACTACTGTGATTTTCATTTTGAATCATATAATTGCTAGATTCGGTGTTCCTCAGGCGATTATTACTAATCATGGGAGTCATTTTCGAAACATCATGATGACTAAACTAACAGGTTAGCTTGGCCTGTGTCACGATAGTTCTACTCCATATTACCCACAGGCTAATGGTCTGGTTGAGGCAATCAATAAAGTTCTGGTCACCATGATCAAATGAATCATTGGGATTCATAGGTCGAATTGGCACAACATGTTATTTTCAGTGCTTTAGGCATATCAAACCTCAGTAAAAACATCAACTGGGTTCACTCCTTTTCAACTGGTTTACAGTTTAGAAGCAGTGTTACCCATTGAATGTGAAATCCCGTCATTGCAAATAGCCATAGAATTACTACCAACCACTTCCAAAGAGGAGAAATGTTTGTTGTACTTAGCTCAACTAGATGAGAATCTCCGTGATGCTGCATTAGCAATCGAGACTCATGCCAATTGAGTTAAAGCTCAGTACGATCGAAATGTTGCACCCCGTAATTTTTTGGAAGGAGATCTAGTCTTACTATACGATTAAGAAAATGATAAGCCAGGGGCTGGTAAATTTGTACCTATGTGGCATGGTCCATATATTGATAAGCGAAAGCTGGCAAAAGGGGCCTATGAATTGGAAGATTTTGATGGTGTCTCTTTAGGTAAACCTAGAAATGGGCTTTATCTGAAAAGATATTATGCTTAAAAGATTGGTGTGGAGATTTTTGTTATAATAGTTTCTTTCTAGTCGGTGTGTTTTAGATTAGGAATGTGTGCCTAGTTTAGAAAGTGTTTTTGTCATTATTCCCACTTATCTTGATTTTACTCTTGATATTGCAGATGTCGACGTCTCTTCAAACATACATTGGTTTTGTTGATGGTGCTTGTCGTAGTACACGGAACATTTCTTCCGCAGCTTGGGTTATCTATTCACCCCCGGACGAGTTAGTATCTATGCATGGGGTAAGCCTTGGTCAAACAACGAATAACATTGCAGAGTATAGTGTAGTGATTGAGTTATTATCTAAATCCATTTCATTTGGGATTCAGATTTTGATTGTTAGGTTAGATTCTGAACTCATTCTATTACAGCTTAACAGAATTTATGCCATTAGAAATCCAGTGTTATTAAGATTGTTTTTGAGAGCTCGTCTCTTGGAACGTGAATTTGACTACATTGAATATCAACATATTCCAAGGTATTTAAGCACATTTGCAGATGCAGTTGCTTCTCAAATGATAAATAGACATTTGCAATAAATCAAAATAGTAAATTTAAAAACATTCCATAACATGTTTTACAAGATAGATGGTAATAGTGATGTGTCATAGCATAGAAGTGTGTCAAATATACATCATCTTCGATTATAGGTTGAAAAACACCTTATGATCGACAAAAATGATAGTAAAAAAGATACAAAATGTCTTATGAGTCTACAAAGGTGATCATCCTATCACTAGTGATGATCACGATAAGAAACCACTGCTCGGGCCAACCTACATAGGAACCTCCTAAAAGGTCCTGGGACCCCAATCACATAGCGTTGTAACCTAAGAGGAATATCATCTATGCTAGTCTCTGGAAGGTGTTGGGTGTCTTCTATCATACGGCTAGAGAGCGGCTGGTTGCCATGGTTCCACATCTGCATTTAGAACTTTTTACTATCAGTTTTGGATGATTTAAAAACAGAAAACAAAAACAAAAAAATCTAGAAAGTGTTCAAAATGATTTTACCTGAATCATCCCATTGCTCTCCTAGTGGAAGAGCCATGTCTGGATCACCACGATAATCCATCCCATCATATGGAAAATCCTAAATCACGAAAAGTTGGTTTTCCAACCAACGAAAATACTCTGGTGGAAATCGGAGGACCTATGTACCCTCCTCAGGATGATGGGCCATCACTGCAACCCAGCACATAATCCTAGGCTCTCGAGGAAGTCCATCCTCAACAGAAAGCTATTGTGGGACCAACATCAGGACCCTCTCTAGACCAAAGCTGACAATCAGGAAACCATATCCAAATTTTTTTAGTTGCCCATTCTTTGCTCTAGTCAGTTGGCCTTTTACATTCGCCAACACAGCTTCGCACCAGTGGAAGATGGTGCCTCGGTAATAGTCTATTGCCATTCACATCTGGGATCCGGTAGCTAAATGCAATGTTGTACTCCCGCAGAGTCTGGTGACAGCAAATGCAATCACTTTAAGTTCAAGATGGGAGATAGTCTTAATATCTATCCATTTTTCTGCTGATTGGTCATTACAAAACTCTAGTCGGAGACTAGCGACAAACTGGCCACCTAGCCTATTTCCGAATAGAGACAATCCTTCACCTCTCTTGGGCAAACCAGTCAAAAAGTATATGTCCTCCAGCTTGACTTCGAGCCGGTGGCCACCAATAATGGAACACTGGTCCTGTGTACTCCACCTGTCCACCAACCATTGCAAGAAGTCTACCTGAGCTCTCATGACGGGTATGGCCCATAATTTAAATAGTCCACATGTTTTTAATGCCTTTATTGAAGGTGGATGAAGTAATGCGGCTAGTTCCACATCTTCGTGTTCTCGTTCCCGCTAAACAAGCATTTTGTATATCCTACATTGCACAAGAAGCAGATTAGAACATGTTAGTTCAAAAGTTTTGGGCGAAAATAGGAAAAAATTGGGTTTTTAAATCATATTCCACGGGGTCCGCACCCACTAATTACGGATAGTGCATAGGTTTGCACTCGTCCTTAAGAGCAGGTGGAGAACCCCGACTCTTTTCTCTGTAATAAAAAGTCGGGGTCCGCAGGGCCCGCATGGTGCACCTGCAGACACCCCGCGGGCGATTTTTAATCAAAATTTTCCCTTAAAAATCAATTTTTGAAGACCTAAAACAAAATTTAAATGGTTGAAATGCAAGATTGGGATAATGTAGATTACCTGGAGCTGGTGGTTTTCGTTTCCAATGGTCGGATTTTCCGCAATCTTCACAGGAAGTTTCTTACTCAAAAGCTCTTTTCTCTTACTCTGAAGTCAAACAATAAAAATGAATTTACAAAAGCCCTTTTTATAAGCTTTTTTGAATAAATGAATTTTTAATTTGTTTATCTTCCACTTTAAAAAGGTAAATTTTTGATTTATTTTTATTTATTTCAAATAGGTATGAGTAATCTTCTGAGTTTTTGTGCAGAATACTGGATTTTCAGGGATAATTGATCATTTTCGACAAAAAAAATTGGAGTCCTCTTTACGCTGTTTTCTGACTCGTAAAATATGAAAAGATTGCTGAGTTTTTCTTTTTCAACTCGTTCAAATGGAATTAAAAAGATGGTCCACTTACAGCTCTTTTCTGACTGTGTAAACATGAAAAGGTTGCCAGACTTTTGTTGTTTCAAGTTCGATATTGGTAATAAAATGACGTGTCTTTGATCGCTTTTTTTTACTTTTTCGGATCAAGGTCACTAATTATGAAAATTATTCCTTGATCGTAATGGTCAAGTGGTTCTCTCAAGTATTATTTTATACTTTTTCGGGCTTGGGAGACACAAATTTACGAAAAGGGACAACCATGGAGTTTCCTTAAGTTTTTCTTCTGAGTCCCTAAAATTGAAAAACACCGAGTTTTTCCTATACTAGACTAGTTAAAATTCAATAGTAAAGGACTTGTTCAATCTAAAATAGGAACGGACCACTCCTTCTTAGGGTTCAAATTTTAAACTAAGCTGGACTCATCCAAAGGGTGAGCTTATAATCAAGCAAATGTTATCCTCCTCAAGCTTGTCAAAAATAAAGAGGTCCTTGCCAGAAATGGTGGGGGAAAAGAGAGAAAAATGAACCTGTTTATTATACTTTGTGTTTAGAAAAGTAGTTAACCACTCTTGAACACGACACATTTTGTTCACCTAGGTTGGGAAATCCTTTGCCTAATAGTTAATCAAACCATATTGAAAGTCTTCAGCCGGCTTCTGGGTATTAGCTTTAGGTCAATTGTCACCAAACCATCTGCGGTGTCGTTATGTGTTCAAGAGGTCAGTAAAAATAAACCATTCATTTACAAAATATCTGTCATCCATTTTGACCATCCCTAAGTTAGTCCTTGCTGAATATATTTCTTCAAACTTGATCTATGATTTCATGTTGTGGGCTTGCCTATGACGGATCACTTTCTATCGACTCCAACTCATTATCTAGGAATATGATCTAGAAATCATCAATACCTTGGAATCTGCATGCCTCAATGGCAAGTTTCTCGCCTTCGATGACAGGTTTCATCATTGACCTTCGATCAAAGGATTCTGTGACATGTTCGACATCAACTCATTTATTCACATTTCATCGATTGTACTGAATACTTTGGGAGCCATTGACATTACTGGTGGTTTCTCTCACACTTGTTAATAGTTTACATCTTTGACTGGTAATCAAGTGGTTTCTACCATGCTCGACTTCGACACATTCATTCACATGGATAAAAGCGTACTAGTTCGGGAAGCAAAAATCAAGACCCTGGATCTAGTTTCCACCATCTAGGCTGCGAGGAGTTTTGTTATTCATTATACAATGGACTATTCATAAACATATGGCTGCATCCATATTGTGTCTACATATGTCTATACTTGTGATGTATTACAAAATCATTCCTGTATCAGAGTAGTTTAGTTAGTTCTTTAGTCAGTTTTGATCTGAGTATGGGAATGCCTACCTCAACAATGATATCTTCACATATATATATTTTGTATTGAATGTTTTTACAGGTTCTAACCAGGGTATCCATAGGAATATCCTTGAAATGATAAAGTACTTCAATCTTCTTCAATGATAAATACTACCCTCATTTATTACGGACTTCGCACTTTAGGGGGCAATCTGTTGCACAAAAAATTGTCACCATGACTCTCTGCAATCCACGTGAGTCATGAGCCTCCTTTTCAAGTCTTGAGCCTCATTTCCTCATGTCAAGCCTTGAAAATAAGAGAAAGCCCTTAAAAGTCTATAAAACTATGGTTCCGCACTTTCTCTTAGCATTACCTGCGGTCCCGCACCTCAGTGGTCATGTCCCCTGTGCACCTGACCGCTCTATCTCTGTGTAATCGGTGTGGGCCCCTGTAAAAGTAAAAAAGGCGCAAGTATATTCTTAAAAACTCACTTGAAGTCATTTCTGGACGCTTCTAGAAGGAATCTTGAGGTGGCAAGTTCGCTCCTTTAAGGTTCATGCATCCCATACCTTAAGGAGCTAACCCCTTGATGTGAGGAGCTTATCCCTTTGAAGGAGGACTTTATCCCTTCGTAGGTGGACCTACAACTTCCTTCCTTTGCACTATAAAATGAAGCATTGGGCTGGCTGTAGAGGAGGTTGAAAGCTGAATATTTTTGACAGGTAATGCTGCTAGAACTTTGTCTTCTTAATTGAGCTATTGAGAGGAGAGATCACATATCTTTCAATCTCATTGGGAAGAGAGTGAGGCATGTCAAGGTAGAGGAGATTCAATTTTGGACCCTGGAAAGAGCTTGTACAACATCAAGGCACCAATGTTGTAAAGCTCTTTTATTCTCAAAGTTAATACAATCATGTTTATTTTTCTCAATAAGCTGTGTTTAATGGTTTATTTTATGAGCTCCTTGATCTTCATAATGAACATGATTTGTTATATTAGCTATGTAGGTGTTATTTGATGTGTGCTTGTTTGTGTTTGCAGATTCTCAAAAGGAAACTCCTTCAGACGGTCGAAGCGTGCCTGCCACAAACTAGCGTTGGACTTAAGGTAGGGTCTAAAACATATCTTAGTTTTTATTAATGAATCGCAATATGTTTAGAGAAAGGTAGATTTGCTTGTCCTACTTGTTGCTAGATATCTGTTGATACTAGGGAGATCGGCCTTGTCCGCAAGAACGATTTATCCAGCCTACACTACCTATTACAACAACCAGACTATCCCACATATCTGGTAGAGAACACAACAAACTAATGCTCTTAACTTCATATCAAATTTTAATTTCGACAGACAATAACTGACTTACCACAATATTAAAGGCATTCAGATGCTCTGTCACCGAGTCTCCATCTTTCATCCTCAAGGTATACAACATTTTCTGTAGGAACAATTTATTCACCAGAGACTTAGATTGGTACAAAGTCCCTAACATGTCCCATAAATCCTTCACTGCAGCTTCCCCTGGTACATTCTGCAATACTAAATCTGAGACACACAATCATATTATGCTCTTTGCCTTCCGATCCAACTTCGCTCAATCTTTAGTTGACATTGTTCTTGGTTTAGTACCTAGATCTACAGCTATCTAGTGATCTTTATCCACCAGCAGTTCGCACATCTTGAGTTTCCACAACTCAAAACTCTGACCATTAAATTTCTCGATCTTTATCTTTCCACTTCTCCCCATCTGATTTCTCCATAATAATTGATCCCGCATATCTCCCACTAAACATTGTCTACAATAGGTGCGAGAAAAAACCCCTCAGCTGCAAAGGAGTCCCCTTGAAGACAAAACAACTCTGATACCAAATGCGTAGGTTGTAACACCGTACAAAAATTACCTACATATGAATTCTAAAACATAGAAAAATAAAAAATGCGAGAGCATAACACATAAAACACAGACACAGAGATTTTCCCACTGGATCCAAAAATTGGGACTACTAGCTTGATTTTTCATTGCGTTCCTTTCAATGTTACAATACATATTTATACATGTTGAAGCATCCAATACCATGGACCGAAAACCATCGCATCCAAAACCATAGACCGAAAACCATAGGTAGGTTCGCCCAGCCTAATATAGGGTCCAAAAGGTTAGTCATGGAAAGAATATAAGACAACCCAACATTCTCCCACTTGTTTTCTTTCCACAAGGGGCCATAGGAGAGCTTAGTCATTTTTCTAGCCCTGAAACACCCATTGTTTCTCTATACCAAGAGAACTTCTTAGAGCTCACAAATTTTGTCAATGCATCTATTGTATTCTTCAATGTGTCCACCTTTACTAGCAACACCTTTTTGTCTTCTATCACATCCTCACAAAGTGATACTGAACATCAATGTGCATTGTCTTTGAATGATAAGCAAGGTTCTTTGCCAAGAAAATTGTACTTTGGCTGTCATAGTCTATCCTTATAGCTCCATGTACTAACCCCATACTTGAACACAATCTCTGGAACAAAAATGCTTCCTTGCTTGCGTGAATGGCTGCCATGTATTCTGCCTCTGTAGTTGATAGTGCCACTACAGATTGTTTCTTACTCAACGAACTTACTGCACCTCTAGATAGGTTAAACACATATGCACTTGTATATCTTCTCTGATCCAAATCTCCAGCCCATTCTACATCAACAAAGCCATGGATATCCAAAACTCTGTCCAATCCTAGTCTTCCTTGGTAGCACAAACCATAATCACTAGTGCCACACAAATACCTAAAAACCTGCTTCACTGTTGTCCAATGCTCCTTCCCTGGTTTTGACATAAACCTGCTCAATACTCCCACTGCGTGTGCAGTGTTTGGTCTAGTATAAACCATTTCATACATCAGGCTATTGGCTGCACTTGCATATGGAATGAGGGACATATCATCTTCCTCTTCTTTTGTATTGGGACACTGTTCAACAGATAACTTTATACCTGCAGGAATAGGAACCTTCACTGGTTTACTATCCTGCATATCAAACCTCTGTAGTATTGTCTCAACATGCTTCCTCTAGTTTAACCAGAGCTTCCTCTTTGTCCAATACCTTTTAATTTCCATGCCCAAAATATAGTATGCAGCACCAAGATCTTTCATGTCGAATTTGGAGGAAAATTGGGTCTTCAAATCCTGGATAATTTCTTTGTCATTTCCAACCAGCAACATATCATCCACATACAAGATCAAATAAATAACATGATCACCAATTAATTTAAAATACACACAGTGACCTGCTTTGCTTATGGTGAAGCCAATTCCCCATATAAATGTATCAAACTTCCGATACCACATCCTTGGTGATTGTTTTAACCCATATAAAGACTTCTTTAACTTTCATACCATTTCTTTCTTACCCCTCACCGTAGAGCCTTCAGGTTGCTTCATGTAGATCTCCTCTTCTAAATCCCCGTGAAGAAATGCTATATTCACATCCATCTATTCTACCTCAAAATCAAAAGCAGAAGCAATAGATTAAAGTAATCTAATAGAAGTTACCTTGGTAATAGGAGAAAAATATCACCAAAACCAATTCCCAGCACTTGGGAATAACCTTTTGCTACCAACTGAGCTTTGTATTTCTCCGCCTTTCCTTCTGCATTTGTCTTCTTCTTGAACACCCATTTGTTGCCAATGGGTTTCCTTTCAGCCAGCAACTCCACCAAATCCCAAGCCTAATTTTTGTGCAAAGATACCATTTCATCAACCATGGCCTCTTTCCATATTTTTCCATCCTCTGAATCTACTACTTCCTTCATAGTTTTGGGATCATCACCAGTAATAAATAAAGCAAAATTTGAATAGAAAGTAGATGGACCATACCTTTCTAGCTGCCTTCTTTCTCGAACTAATCTTCTTACACCCGGAGTTTGTGGCTCTTCATCTTCTGATTTCTCCTCTGCTGTAGAGTCTGATTCTTCCTCCTTTAGTTCAAACTCTATCTTCTCAGGTTCCTTTGGTTGGAATTCATGTTCAATAACATCTTTCACCTCTCTCAACACCACATCTCGGCTATAAACAACCTTCCTTGTTGCTGGGTTCCAAAGCTTATAACCCTTTAAACCATCCTTACACCCAATAAAGATGCACTTTTCAGATTTACTATCCAACTTGGTTCATTTCTCCTTTGGAACATGTACATATGCACCACATCCAAATATCCTCAAATGGGAAAGAGAGGTTTTCTTACAATTCCATACCTCTTGTGGAGTCTTATCCTCCACCGCTGATGAAGGTGATCTCCTGACCAGGTAACATGTTGTCTCCACTGTCTCTACCCAGAATTCCTATCCTAACTCAGCACCATTGAGCATGCTTCTTGCCCTTTCCATCAATGTCTTGTTCATTCTTTCTATAACTCCATTTTGCTGAGGTGTATATGGAGTACTCTCCTACCGTGATATACAACACTTCTTATAGAATTCTTCAAATTCCCTACTACAAAATTCTCCACCGTTATCTATCCTCAGCACCTTTATCGTCTTCTCTATCTGGTTTTCCACCAGAGCCTTGAATTCTTTAAACTTGTCGAAGACTTTATATTTCTTCTTAAGGAAATATATCCATGTATTCCTTGAGAATTCATCTATAAATAATACATAGTACATAGACTTACCCAGTGATGGAACCTTCACAGGTCCAAACACATCACTGTGCACAAGCTCTAATATTTGTTTTGCCCTCTTACTACCAGAGGGGAAACTCACCCAATTTTGCTTCCCATATACACAATTTTCATAAAAATCGAAATCCAAAGAGATATTACTCACACCTTCTACCATACCTTTACCATGAAGTATTCGAAGGCCCTTCTCTCCAATATGTCCAAGCCTTTGATGCCACAGCATGGTCTTCTCTCTAGAGACCACTAGATTTTCTGCTCCACTTTCAGGAACCAAAGAACTGTTGCACTCATCAACAACAGTGCTACTTTGCATCTTGTACAAAGTTGCAATCTGAACTCCCCGCATCAATAGCAGTGTTGCCTGAACCATCTTGCAGGTATACTTCTCAAACACTATTTTTACACCTACATCATCCAACTTGCTTACAGAAATTAGATTTTTGACCAATGCAGGAGTATGCAAAATACCTAGAAGTGTTCTAACCCTTCCACCTTGCAACTTCAACTTTAATTTTCCGCAACCAATTATTCTAGCCTTCCTGTCATCCCCCAAGGATACATCACCACCATTGTATTTCTCATACTCGCAGAACCACTCTCTATGGGGAGTGAAGTGAAAGGATGCACCTGAGTCAATCAACCATGCCTCATGATCTACATGTGTACTTGAAGAGGCCAAGTACACATCCCCACCTTCATCTGAGGTGGTTTTTGCCTCTACAGAAGGAGCATCATCAGATCCCTTAGCTTTATCAGGAGCTTTAGATTTACAGTCCCTTTTGAAGTGCCCTTCTTTTCCACATTTCTAGCTCACCACCTTTACAGGCTTTCCTGGAGATTTAGATCTCCCTGTAAATTTATATCTCCCACTCGATGACTTATTTTTTTTTTCTGTTCTAGGACCATCCTCGTACAAACAAGGCATCACCATTCTGGCTCTGCATATTTTTCTGTCTTATCTCCTCCATCAGTAAGGATGAGACTATTTCATCAAAATGCAAAGAAGTTGCAATGCTACCTATTGCAACAACCAGACTATCCCAAGAATCTGGTAGAGAACACAACAAATTGATGCACTTATCTTCATCTGAAATTTGAATATCAACAGATTCTAACTGACTTACCATAGTATTAAATGCGTTTAGATGTTCTGTCACCGAGTCTCCATCTTTCATCCTCAAGTTGAACAGATTTTTCCGCAGGAACAGTTTATTCACCAAAGTCTTAGATTAGTACAAAGTCCCTAAATTATCCCACAAAGCCTTTGCTCTAGCTTCCCTTGATACATTCAGAAATACTGAATCTGAGACACACAATCGTATTGTAATCTTTGCCTTCCAATCCAACTTCTTCCATTCTTCATCGGACGCTCCCGTTGGTTCAGTATCCGGATCTACCACGATGCACTGATCTTTATCCACCAACAAATCCTCCATCTTGAGTTTCCACAACTCAAAACTTTGACCATTAAATTTCTCAATCTCTATCTTTCCACTGCTTGCCATCTTCTTTCACCACCAGAATCGATCTTGCAAATCGCCCACTGAATAGGGTCTACCACAGGCCCAAGAAAAACCCCTCAGCAATAAAGGTGTCCCCTTGAAGCCAAAACAACTCTAATACCAAATGTAGGTTTTAACCCCGTACAGAAATTACCTGCATATGAATTCTAAAACACAGAAAAATAAACAATGCAAAAGCATAACACATAAAACACATATACATAGAGATTTTCCCACTGGATCCCAAAATCGAGACTACCAGCTTGATTTTTCATTATGTTCCTTTCAATGTTACAATACATATCTATACATGCGGAAGCATCCAATACCATGGACCGAAAGCCATTGCATAAAAAACCATGGACTGAAAACCATAGGTAGGTTCACCCAACCTAATATAGAGTCCAAAAAAAAATTTGCTGCGGCGCTGCCCCAGACCCCGTACAGGGGATTTACCCACCCCCCTCAAACACCCTATGATCCCCCCACTATGTAATCGGCGAAACGAAGGGTGGGCTTTGCTCCCCCTCTAAACCCCTGGTTCAGTACGTAGGTTAGTCGTGCAAAGAATATAACACAACCCAAGAAAATGTAGGTTTTATCCTTGTACGTAAAAGACCTACATACAAATTCTAAAAACATAAAATAAACAATGGAGAGAGCATAAAACATAAAATAGATATACACAGATATTTTCCCCAACATCCCAAAACCAGGACAACCAAATTGATTTTTGATTATATTCCTTTCAATGTTACAATACATATATATACATGTCGAAGCATCCATAAACCCTAAACCATTAACCCTGGAATAGAACATAACCATAGTTCACTGGATCTACAAAATACCATGGACTGAAAGCCATCATGCCCAAAACCATGTCTGAAATCCATGCACAAAACCATAGGTAGGTACGCCCACCTAATATAGGGTCCAAAACAATTTTCTCGGGGCACTGCCCCAAACCCCGTGCAGGGGGGCTACCCCCCCCTGCCCATAACCCCACATGCATTGGGTAGTCATGGAAATAATATAACATAATCCAACAAGATGATCGCTATCTCAATTTTACTCTGCGCATAAAAAAACCAGGAGAAAAAACCAAAGTATATGCGTGTCGAAATCACTCAAATGTGCAAGGAATGTGGAAAACTAAGTCTAGATAGGGTAACAAAGGTTATCCCTCTGGGGAAAGAATTAATAGGAGGGGTAACACAGGCTTCACAAAAAAAAACTCAAGTTATAATACAAGTTTGATGAACAAAATCTAAGTTATCCTTATTTCAGCCCAAAATCTCAAATAAACTGCTCTAGTTCCTCCTGAAATTCATCCTCTAAACCTCCAAACATATCCCAATCCTATATATCTCCTTAAACCACATGTGAAGCCTTTTAACCATCATTTCAAGGCTCCAAACCCTATTCAACTGATCATCATGTGAAGTCCTTCAAACTTATTGACATAATGACAATACAACGAACTCCTAGCCTGACTCCTCAAGTGGAAACCTAGGACACCTATAAATTGACTCCATAGTTGCGTCTATAGCCAAACATATCTATGAAAAATCATGATCATGAGGGGAACCACATCAATGCCATCACCATGAGACTATGTCAACAAATAATATGTTGATGACCACCACAACTAGGTTGACATCAATTCCAGTGCAATGAAACAACATGTTCAACAACTTTTAGAGGTTCTTGAATATCATTTTATATTTAGTTGGGGGTTTATGCTCCCACATCAAAATAACATACCACTATTAGGGAAACTCCAAATTCACATAGTTAGACAAACTTCTATAAATACTACTTACACATTTGGAAAGCTAATCCATTTCCCTACATTTCATTTTTTTACATGATCTTCAAATTAAGTACATATAATAGTCACTCCAAGTAAATAATTTTTTTTGTATGTTTTAATTTTGATTAACGTGCCATGAGAGACGAACATTAATTTGCAACCACCCTTATTTCCTCTAATACATGATCTAAAATGATACCATACTTGAGGGCATATAACTTTGATATAAGAGACACACTATAAAAGGGATTAAAACATGTTCATTGTTGACAAAGGAAAATTAAAACTAAAATTTGATGACTAGTTTTGGGAAAGGGCCATTAGTGTTATGGGGATTGAACTAGACCTAAAATGTTGATACCATTAATTATGGTTCTCCATGTTGTGATAAAAAGCCATTGTTAAGAGTGGCATAAATCATCTGGTTAGTGAGTAATAATGGGGGTCACAGTAGAATGCAAGGTACCCCACAAATGAGGAAGATGGGTATGAAGGAACAGGTATGAAATAAAATGGTGTGAGTGGATATTTTAAGGTCAAACACTAGAGGAAGCTATGAAATCAAGGAAAAATAAATAAATTGTAACAACCCTGGTGAAAATTCCATGTAAGCAAAGTTAATAAAGGTTAAATAATAACCATGGTCATGTGATACTTATTCTAAGATGAATGTTGGGAAAGACATCCTAGTGTGGGTGTTCATTTGGTTATTATGGCTATGGAAATGTGAAAAGGAAATGACAAAGGCTTTAGAAAGGAAAAATGGAATTTTTGGAAATTTATTTATGAAAATAATGGATATTATGAGAAAAGGAAGGTGAAAGGTCACATGTTGCATGTGAGGAGGAAAATGAAGGAAAAATAATGGAAAATTGAAAAAAATAGAGGCTTCATTAATAAAAAGGCTTCTGAGGATTAGTTGGTATCTTTTGTCAATTCAATTTTGGAGCTCTCTCTATTCTTTCTCTCTCTCTCACTCTTGGACACTTAGAGTTTTCTATGAGCACTTCAACATTGGATCAAGAAAAGGAAATACAAAAAAGGCAAGCAAAGATCAAGCAAGGAAGAGAAGGATCGAGTGACTACAATGGGATTATTGTAGATATCGAGTTGTATGTATGATTTTCTTGCTATTTTTGGCATGCATGGTTATGCATGTGTGTTATTAGTTCTCTTACTATCATGGGCATGGGTTTTTCCAAGTGTGAGAGCATTCTTCAGCCTTGTCTTACCATTTTTGGATAGCCATGGTGTGGTGCAATCTCTTGTATTTGATTGCATTGGATTTATGAATAGAAGTGAAGTTGAGTTGGGTGGTATATGAAAAAAAGAACAGAAGGCCTAGGAATCATAGTAATAATGTAGGTAGGATTGCGGTAAAGACTGATTTTGTGTGCCTGAGTGGGCCTAGGAATCCTCGACTAGTGAATGGTTGGATATACGGTAAATCCTAGAGGTGTCTGCCCTTGATCATGCCTAGGAATCCTCGACTAGTAAATGGAAGGATATACAGTAAATCCCAGAGGGCAGAGTCTTTATTAGGCTTAGGAATCCTTAATCGTTGTATGGCAGCATATATGGTAAAGCCTAAAGACTAGGAGGCAAGAAAATTCCTCACTATTTAGGTGGAGGGATCCAAAGGCATCCATGTTTACTTAGGGTCTAGTGGTCTAGTGGGGATTGCGGTAAAGCCTAGTTCTATTGATGAGGGTTGAGGTGGTTTAGCCTCGAGTATCCCTGGTTGATTTTGGTTATTAGTCTTAAATTCGTGATTGGAATATGGAACGAGAGTGATTGGCTAAAACAAATATTTGGTTCAGCCAATCTATGGTTGGGTGGTTCGTGGAAGTCCCAAAACTAGTTGGCTTATGCATTCATTAATAAGAGTTTCTTCTCTTTGGTATTTCATGTGTAAATGTATTGCCTCATATGTGGTATTTATGGTTGTTGTATCCTTGTTATTTATGTTTTTTATTTGTTGGTTATGAATATGTTTTGTGACAATTATGATGTATGGCTCTAATCATGTGTTGACTAGTAAATTAATGAACAAAGAATATATGATCTAATAGATGATAATGTAGGTATTGTGATGAGACATCAATGATTCTTTATAAATCTCTAACAAGTGTGAGACCCCTATGCTTAAATATGTTGTCATGACATATAGAATTCATATTTGTAACATGTTTGACAAAATCCTGTCATGGATAGTAGGAGTCTAGTCAAGTCATTGATAATTCTTTTGCATTAGTAACCTTGTCTCAGTGCTATTTATCATTCTTGAAGGTTTCATGGAGTTATGGGAAGTGGCCTAAGACCTAGCCCTGGAAAAGTGGCTCAGAATCTGGGCTCGCTGGCTCATAACTAGCTAAAATATTCCACGGTCGTTGACTTTCCTTGTTGTGGGAGCGACTAGAAGGCCTCAGTCAGATGCATGGCTTGTCAAGGGAGCAGATGAGGGTCCATATTAGTAAAATGTCAAGTTTCCTTAGGGGTTGGTCACATGGAAGGGTTGGTTGGCTCCTGAAGGTTTTGTAGCATGTGTGGAAGGTCAATTTGGTTATTTTTTGTCAGTTCCACTTATTTAACTGTACATGGGGAGTTGAATCACATCATAGTAGCCTCTCGTAACATGTTTACCGAAGTGGACTAGGTAGCTTCAGTAAATGTGGGAGGAGGGTGTTATAGAGTGGTATCAGAGCATGGTTCACCCCTTGGATTGGACGAGCGATGTATGTTGGTCATGCATTCATGTGAGTTGCATATGTGTTCTTTATGCTTGTTGTCTATGTACTTGTTGTGTATGCATGGTGGTGGTCATGGTGGCAGTGGTGTCGCCATGTGAAATTTGATGGTGTGTTGTTGGATGTTGTCATCATGAGTGTATGTGAGTTATGCACTAGTCATGCATGTCAATGTTTATATGTTGTTATGAATACATTGATAAGGTTGTAGTTTTCGTGCATGAGGTCATGATATGTGGTTGGTATAGTCATGCATCAATAACTGGATAATGGTTAAAATGACATTTATATGATGACATGATTATGTTTATACATATATTGTGCTAATCTAGTTGATCTAGTAGATGAGATATCATCCCCGAACTATACTAAGGTATGTTCAATATGTTTATATTTTGGTTTAGGTGACGTGGTGTACTTGTAGGAAGAATATCAAATATGACTAGAAAGATGGTAGACTACAATTCGCGAGACTCTCCCTATGGATCATATGAGTAGCGTGGTGGTGGGCAGTCTTGGAACGAAAAAAGTTCATTCCTTACGTTAAATAATCCAGAAGACTTGGAATATAAAGATCTCCATTGAGATACAAGAATATATATTAAAATGTATGAGTAAGAATGATGTTACAAATGAGAGTGAGAGGTCTGCTTATATACTAGGAAGGTGCCTCTTCATGGAGAGTCGTGTCTCATTCAGACATGCCTCTTCAACCTAATCAATAATTAACTAATAATTATTTATAATTAGAATCATTTACATTATTTCCTATATATTTTATTCATAACATTGCCTTCCTCCTAAAAACGCTTTGTCCTCAAAGCTTGCTAAAAAATGCTTGATCTCTTTTTCGGGTTCGAATGTCTTCTCTTCTTGAGACAATCATCTTCATTGATACAAGTTGATATGATCCTTGGAGTGATATATAAAATTGTTGCACTGAGAAGGGACCACACCATCCTAGATTAATCTTTTGTGGAAAATTCTGATCACTGGAAATTTGTAATGAATTGTCATCATAGGACTAGATTGGGGTTACACCAATATTCTTTGGAACACCATTTTGTTGTTTTTGTTCTGAATGGGCCTGATAGGTAGCTTGGTTGAGTTGTCTACTCTCATGATTCAGATGTTGATAGGGAACCTTTTTGGTTTGACTTTCCCTTATTAGGTGTGTGGAAATTTTTTTATTTCCTTCTTCTACTACAGTTGTTGAGTTAGGTACATAATATTCGCTTGGAATTTTCATCATCTAGATTGTAACATGTGGGTATGTTTTTCCTTCAACTGATTGACCCTCTTCTTGAGTTCTGCTATTGACTGGTTCAATATTTGTTTCTTTATCTTCAACTTGGGATGTTATGACTGGTGACTTTGATACCTCCTCTTCAATACAATGTTCTAACTTGACTTTTAATGACTTCCTGTCTTTCTTAAGCTTTTTAATTTCTGTTATTAATTTTTCGCTATGGTCCTTAAGTCAGAAAACTTATTCATCTCTATTAGCATTGATTTTGTGAATTTTATTTCGCATATTTTGTGGTAATTTTTTACCTTCTCTAAAAATACATTTGAAATATATTCTATGTCTTCTGGTATTACTGAATTCAACTTCACTATAAGATCTTGTAGAGTTATTTTTTTCTTTTTTGTAAAAAAATGTTAAAAACGTATTTTTCGTATTCAGGTTGAAGGAACCAAGGGTTTCCATCGAGGGTGAACACAAAATAATGTCACCTTGATCGCTCCATAGGTTTTGAACTGAGAAGTGTAGTATAAATGTATTATCCTCAATGTTTAACTCTAAATTGGTTAGGTCATATTTTTTATTGCTAAAACAATCTATTTTTTTATTATATTTAACTCTAGGATCACTAATTGGTTTGTGATTTTAGGCATTATATAATTTTTAACTTCTGTAGGTGAGATAGAAATAGTGACATTTTTTCCCGTAATGGACCCTTTAATTCTAAATATCACTAAAGCATAATTATGTGAAGTTTTTGGAAATCTTAATTCCTTCAATTCCTAATTAGACTACATTTACATTTATTAGACAGACTTAGATTTATTTTTTTTTAATATAATTTTTTTGAAGTCCTTTTAATTTTTTTATTTAAATTTTTCTTTTTTTATGACTTTTTTGAGATAATATATATATATATATATATATATATATATATATTACTTTTATTAAAATAAAAATGCTTCTCTTTTGTAACTTGTGCTTGGGTAACCTACGCAACTAAACTCTTTTTTTTTAATAATCAAAACCTTTATATATATATATATATAGAACCATGCACTCCCCTTCGAAATGGTTCAAGAAGGGTCACGACTCACAATCCTTTGAAATGGCCACTATCCCCTTCCAAGACGGTTGATAAAATGCACGAACATTGGATAGGCCCTACGGATGGCTATGGAATTATACAACTTAACAAATATGTACAGACATATCTATTCAACCACATGTCTTTTTTTTATAACATAGATACTAATTAGATCTTGGTCAACTCAATTGTTGATTGTGGCTTTACAATAGTTTATCGTTGAGAAATTATAGCTATGCAATGGTACTGTAGCGAGGATTGATGGAATTGAATGATGGCTATTGTTGGTGACACAAAGCGAAATAAATGGCAGTGGAAGAAGTAGTGTAGGTTTTGTTGGCCAATGGTTTCTAGTTGTATTTAGAAACATATTGTTAATAGCGACAAACCTTGCAGAGAAAAACTACAGTGGTTGTTGGTGGCGTTGAACTGTGGTTGAATGGGATTGAGATCGGTTCAATGAGGGATTTTTGAGGCCGACAGGAATCAACAGTGTTTCAAAGACCAAATCCACAAATTGGGTTGTGCAGTTTGAATGCCAACGGTTGCGGCTGTCAAGCCTAGTCGATGTGTCACGGTGCTTCGTGTGCCTGCACAAAAACATGTTGTTATTTAGCGTGCACGGCCATAGGTTTCGTTTATATATATATATATATAATATTTTTTGTTTTATGAGAAAAGGAATTCGTTGTTTTCTTTTAAATAATTTTATTAATTTTAATTTTCTTTTTCTTTTTCTTTTTCAATAATTTTTTTCTTTTTATATAAATTTTTTTTCAATAATTATTTTTTTTCAATTTTTTAACTTCCGTTTTATTTTATTTTCTTTTATTTTCTTTTTTTTATTATATATATGTATATTCTTTCTAAATGGCCAAGGGCCCTCACGAATCAGTGATGGAGAAACTCCAAGCCTACTGTAGCGAATGCTTCAGACACGACATCAACAAGGTTGACGATTTTTATGGCCAATGACCTGGATCAGAGAACGAGGTTATGTGCAGCGGTGGAGTGGCCAACGGATCGAACTACTCTGATACCAAATGGAATAAACAAATTTCGTTCTTTAGGTTAAATACTCTAGAAGACTTGGAACATAAAGATCTCCATTGAGATGACAAGAATATATATTAAAATGTAGGAGTAAGAATGATGATACAAATGAGAGTGAGTGATCTTCTTATATACTAGGCATGTTCCTCTTCATGGACAGTCATGTCTCATTCCGACATGCCTATTCAACATAATTACTAATTAATTAATCATTATTTATTATTATTATCATTTACATTATTTCCTATATATTTTATTCAAACACCTTGAGAAGTTTGAAGGCAGAAATAAGGAGTTGCAAAGAAGATAATGACACAATCATTTAAGCACAGAAGAAACAAGAAAAATTCAATGCAGTAATCCTTTAGAGTTTATCAGAATTTCAGAGACATGGACCACTTCGGATCAGCCATGGGAAGGAGGATAGGACTAATGGGGCATATGGTAGTAAGTCTCCTAGTGGGCATAGGATAGATAGAGAGGACATGATGAGAGATGGCAGGTTCTTAGATACTTTGAATAGAAGAGGTGATGGACACAGGTTCTATTCTAGTCCTTGTTCTGATAGGCACTATGATGGTCATCATTATCATCCTTATAGGAGGAGTGACAAGGGGATATTTATCAGATGACTTAAAGAAAGAAAAACCACCTAATTTTAATGGGGATTTGAAGAAGTCAGAAGTTGCAGAAGAATGGTTACTTGGGATGAAGATTTTTTTTGAGTTGCATGAGTAGAGAGAGAATATGAAGGCCAAAATAGTTATCTTCAACCTCGAAGGGAAACGAGAAATTTGGTGGGAAGATGGGAAGTGGATTAGGGACATCAGGACATAGGAGTTGAGTTGCCATGAATTCAAGAAACTCTTTAACAAGAAGTACTTTTCATAGAGGTACTATGATAACAAATCCAAGGAACTCTATGAGCTAAATATGGGTCGAGGATAGACATGTAGTATATGACCAAGATCCTAGAGCTATTGAGGTATGTACCATATCTTATGGATGAAAAAGCTAAAGTTCATAAATTTATTAGTGGTTTTCCATTAGTATTTAGAGATTGGATTGAGCATGATGAGCCTTGGTCACTTATGGAAGTTTTTGGGAAACTAAGGCACAGTTATGAGGATGAAAAGCATAAGACAGAATCACAATAAGGTTGGAAAGGGAAAGATAAAGCTGAAGGTAAATGGAAGTTGTGAAGAACAAAACCTCGAGATGCAGGTGAGAAAGAGAGTGTTGCACCTTTCAAGAAGTTCAACGTAATTAGATAGGGACATGGGTCACAGCCTAGAGGGAAGCCGAATAGGGGTGACTGTACGAGACAGTTGCAGTGTTGGACATGTGGTGAGGAACATCTTAAGAGGGATTGTTGGCAGAATGCAGGTGGTAGGCCTGGAGTTTACAGTGCACATGAAGAACATATTGTTGGGGATGTTGGGAAAAGTATTCCTTGTATCTATGCAGCATTGGATAAAAGGCAGGAAGATCACCAAGCATCAATTATCGATATGGACGATAAGATTTGTGATCAAGTTGTTTCTATTTGGATTGACCCTGGATTCAATTATAGTTATGTTAGTTCCGACATGGTGGATAAGTGTGGTTTTAATAAAGAAGTGCACACATAATCTTGGTCAGTGTAGTTGGCTACAGGTACAAATAAAAGAGTTCATCACTGGGTAAGAGCTTGTGCATTTGAGTTGAATGGTATGCCTACATCAGCGCATTTGAATATGTTTCCATTGGGATCATATAGTATTCTATTGCGTATTGATTGGTTGTATATTCACAAGACTAAGGTGGTTTTCTACAAAGCCTTTAAGTGCTTGGATGATAATGAAGAATAAGGAAACTTGCAAGGTAAGAATGGTCACAGCTATGGAGGTGAAGTGCAGTCAGAGAAAAGGGTGTGTGTTATTTGCAGTGCATATTTCTAGTGATAAAGGTAAGGAGGATGAGGATACTGAGGTATTGAGCAGGTATTGGATCTTGCAGCAGTTTTAGTGCGTGTTTCCAAAAGAGGTTTTAGAATTTTCACCTCACAGGGAAGTGAAATTTTGTATTAAGTTAGTAGGGTTGAAGTTGCAGTTGGAGGAAATACTTGACAAGGGATACATTAGGCCAAGTGTATCACCTTAGGGTTCACCAATATTGTTTGTGAAGAAGAAGGATGGTACTCTCAGGTTATGCATTGATTATAGCTAGTTAAATGAGGTGACCTTCAAGAATAGGTATCCGTTGTTGAAGATGTATGACTCATTTGATCATTTGAAGTGAGAAGCAATGTTCTTGAAGATTGATCTACGATCCAGATATCATTAGGTACGGATTAAAGAAGAGGACATCTACAAGAAAACTTTATGGATCTGGTATAGGAATTATGAGTTTGTTGTAGTTCCATTTGGTTTGACTAATGTTGCAGCTACCTTTATGTGCTTGATGAATAGTGTGTTGTGTCCATATCTAGACAAGTATGTTATTGTATTCTTTCATGACATATTGATATATTCTAAAAATGAGGAAGAGCATTCTGAACATTTAGTAGGACTCTTCAAATTGCTAAGAGAGAATAAATGGTATACCAAGCTTAACCAATACAGTTTTCTTCAGACAAAGGTACATTACTTGGGGCACATGGTCTTTAAGGAAGGTATAGCAGTGTATCCAAAAAATATAAGAGCTATCATGGAGTGGGAAGCTTCTAGAAATTTGGAAGAGGTAAGATCATTTATTGGGTTAGCAATTTATTATAGGAGGTTCATCAAGAAATTTTCTCAGATTGCATATCATATTATGTCACTGGAGAGGCAAGGTAAGAAATTTGAATGTACAGAGGAATGTGCAACAAGTTTTTATCAGTTAAAGCAATTGTTGACAAATGTTGCAGTGTTAAAGATTGAAGATCTGAAAAAAGAGTTTGTGGTGCGGATAGATGCTTGCAAGATAGGACTTGGTGGAGTCCTTATGCAGGAAGGACATGAAATAACAATGTAAACTTTGAAACAGGAATTGATACGATTACCCATTTTTTTGAGGTAGCAAAAAAATCATGCGATTTTGAAAAGTGTTGATTCAGAATACACCTTTTTTTAAAACATATTTTAGACACTTTAATTTTTCTTATGAACATTTTTTTAAAAATGTTAATGATTTTCATGTTGATTTGGAAAAGTGTTGATGAGGCATCAACCCCTTTTTTAGAGCATTTATTTTTTAAACTTTAAATGTTCTAATGTATAAGGTGTGAATATTTTTTTTAAATTTTGGTAATTTTCATGTGGATTTTGAAAAGCATCAACATTATTTTTAAGGCATATTTTTGACACTTTAAAATTAGTTATAAAATTGACAAATAATGAGATCGGTTTGAAAATAAAATAAAAAACAAAAAAAGAACACTACTTTAGAAAGTAATAATAAGTAAATAAAAAAATATCTTAAAACATTAAACAAGCAAAACATGACTTTAAAAAAAAAAGTAAAAAGGAAAATTAAAATATTTAGAAAACTAAAAACTAAAACAAACAGAAAAAATAGAAAATAATAACAAAGAAAAATATATATTAAAATATAATCAAATAAAAACATGGAAAAATAAATAAAAATGTTAAAAATGACAAAAGGAAAGGAAAAAAACATAAAAGTGTATAAACAAAAGAAGGTGGCAAAATTAACTTTAAAATGATAATAAATTTAAAATTATATAAAAAAAATAAAATTTAAAAAAATTAAAATTTAAAAATACAAGAAATTATTTCTAAAATAAACAAAACAAAATGATACTAGATAATTAAAAAACAAAAAAAAACAAAAAACAAAACAAAAATCATTAAAAAAATAAAAATCATAAAAAAATAAATATTGAAAACTATTTAAGGAAACATTAATTAAAAAATTAAATCATAAAAAGTTTATAAAACCCTAAATCTTAAAAAAAATAAAAAAATAAAACATTAAAAAAAGGGTTCTCCAAGGCCCTATCCTAGTAGTCAAATGGGACAGGGGGTGAAGGCTTGATTTTTGGAATTAAGCCTCAACTCCCTGGGGCTCCTTGGGCCATAGGTGTCATGCCCCTACACTGGCAATACTCTTCCAACTGCACTATAGCGAGGTGCGACACTACCAACCATTTTCTTTTCACCAATACTTACAATTGTAGACTACACCTAACATTCCGTACTTAGTTTAATTTTCGTTACCAAGTATTTTATTTGTCCTTTATACAGTTGAAAACCCATACACATTCATCATCAACAACATTATATAATAGAAATGCATAATAGTATAAAGGGAGGGGCAACTCCCTGCAATATGAGTCTGCCCAAATCAATATATATAATCTTCTTTTATAAGTACAAGTTAAATCTTGGGAAACACCAAATTTACACTTAGCCAAATTTCAACTTTCGGCAAACTTGGTTACCCAGCTCGTCGGCACCTCCACACAGTCGCCACATGACTCACCTGTTGGAGATAATACTTTGAGGGGTGGTGAATCAGTATTATCAAATCAATAAAACTTTTCAATTTCCATACTTAGATAGATATATGCTACTTTAATTAAGGGAACCCGCATGTATACGGAACAGTGTCTAATGCAACTAGCGTATATCCAGAATACTTATGATTCAGTTAATCCATTAAATGTTGATCTTTAGTTAGTGCATCAAAACTTCATTAACCATATGTACAGTAAGCAGGTGCAGTAAAACATAACAGATCATCACACACAAGAAGCACACATGAACACCATGATATAAGGTGGAAACCCAATGTGGGTGAAAACCACCTGCTGTAAGTTGTCTCTATCTTATTTTAATAAGAAACTTCATTTTACAATGGTTCTATACTGGTGCAGTCTTATACCAATACACAGGCTTCTACCTACAAAGGGCTACAACCCTCTCTCGTTTTCCAGACTCTCCTGGATGGGAGCTACAACCCCCTTAGCTCTTGTAACAGTTGATCCATTTACTAGTACATAGGTGCCTACCTACTGAATGCTCTAATCGTCACTCATTCTACAGCTTCTACTGGAAGGGAGCTACCACCCCCTTTGTTCTTGTACTAGCTGATGTACTAGTACGTAGGCTCCCGCATACAATCTCCTTTCATCCTCCAGGTACCATGTTTCATAAATTTTTAGAATGGATACTCCTGAAGCACAACACTATAATATGAAGGCCACGTTTCATCCAATTTTCATACTAGAACCATAAATATCATTGAAGCACAAAACACTCAATACTAGCATCATCAATTTCTAAATCACCGAAACACTGAAACCCTGTCAATAACACAGTCACCAGAACACAGAGCAGACAACAGAACTCTGCAATAACAATCAGACCCAACTGCAACTTCAAACATCATACTTCATAATGTATACGCTACTACGATGAACCAAACCTGCGTACACACACGCTTTCACCAAACTCAACCTGCGTACATATCTATAAATATTCAATCATGACTTGCAGCTATTTCAAACTTAAATTATACCCAATTCAGAACATTATGTGCGTCAGTATACAGAACTAGAATAAGCATAATCAACCATATAGAGATAGTTCATTTCAAACCATTTAATCCCGATCTATCCTTATATCTTGTTCTCCATCCACTGATGAGATTCCTCCTCAGCTCAGATCAAGCAATGCATCATAAACCCATAACCTGCATACTGGATCTCATACTTCATCAGATATTCAAGACTTTTTCAATGCCTTTGCCTAATGATCTTCTTCTCCTTTTATAGTCTTAGGCCTTTCATCATACCATGGTCCAAAACCATAACAAATCAATACCATGGGCCCAATACTTGGGATCAACACTTCAGATGCAATACCAATGACCAAAACCATAGGTTTAAATACCATGGACCCAAAATAAGCTTTCCCACATGTACGCGCTTTTCCGTGAATGAAAGTGCATGCAAACGCATACGCGATTTTTGATCCACAATCCCGCGTGTATACACGCCTTTGTATATAGTGAACCTGTGTGTATAACCTATGTGTATACCCTACTTGGTATATAGCGAACCCGCGTATATACATGACTTGGTACATAGTGAACCTGCATATAACCTGCGTGTATACCCTACTTGGTATATAGTGAACCTACGTATATACTCTGAGCCTGCATATATACTCTTCTTTCTTCATTCTTTGTAGTCCGATCATCAATTCCTTGCTATTGACCTGCTGCACTATGATCTGTCATCTGTGTGATTTGCAATCAAGGACAACACTTGTCTCATAATGCCAACAATCTCCCCCTTTGGACTTGATGGCAAAGCTAGCTTGTCATTACTGAGAATTGCCATCTGATTCCTTTGAGCTGTCTTGCATCCCATGCATTTAGTCACATCTGATATTTCTTCTGTAGATTCATCTAGTTATAAATAAGAGTGATGTTCTTCTATGAGTGGGTTGCCATCAAGTACAACACATGCATCATAATGCCAACAATCTCCCCCTTTGGACTTGACGGCAACAACACCAAATCACTCTCCCCCTTTGACATCAAGGGCAAAGGGCAGACCAAGATATTCTCTTTCCTTCATAAACATTCCGCTGTCCATACTCTCCTTGAGTATCTGCTGAAATCTCTGAATGAGCTCCCCCTTTGTATATGCCAAGATGTACCAATCTGTCCATGCTCCTTCCGAGTACATGCTGAAAACTATGTTTAGCTGAAGAGTGATGTTCATGCTCCCCCTGACTGTAAGCAAGGTCTACAAAAAGATGTTCTACAAGAAGAACATGACTCTATACATCATAAATGACCTTCCTATCACTAAGGACTCATACATACATCCATCTCCCAACCAAGTGGGAATTGACTCATCTACCCAACCAAGTGGGGATACATCAAGGTTTACACATGATAACACAAGAGTATAACATCATCCATCCCAGGCATAGTGGGGAAACCAACATAGGCCATTACATGACCTTGATAATAAAAGAAATACATGACTGAAATATTTCATCATCCTTCCTATGCATAGAGGGGGTACAAATTACATCAGAAGAGATTTCATCAAATGACTACAATAGATAGAGACACACTATTACATCATGAGTCTTGATATGACCTTTACATCTAAATAATACCATGATAGTCATCAGCAACTATCATACACAATGTATGATCTGCTCCATAAGCATCTGTCAACAACATCTAGACCAACAATCATGTTCTCCCTCTGCACCTGTTCCAGATGGTCTCTGTCAGACCCATAACAGACTTTTCTCATCCTAAGTCTGGCCCACTGATTTCCAAAATATGCACAACTGTATCCACAGAAACAAACGTATATACGTGGATGTCCCTCATAAAACTGGCATACAAGCACTTCCAAATCAGCAACCTATAAATGTCCTGTAACAAGGTATGTCTGCATATAGATATCAACTCATCATCATAAAATCATTCACATTATAACATTTGTGAAAAACACCATAGTCATCTCATCATCATCAAGATTTGCATGATCCAAGTATCATCACTTTGGGAACATCTGCATCAATCAACATATGTAAGTATCAACCTATCATCATATAGGTAAGAACTCATCATCATCATGTCTCCAGCGATGCAACTTTGAGTAATCATTCATGTATCCAGCGCTATGTATCTTGAGCTCAAGACCCTTTGTCAAGACTTCTTTATACCATCAACATCAACAATCCTCATCCACATGAGCGCGTGCATCATAACTGTATTATATGGTCTTTATGCATATGATGACAGCAGCATATGAGTGACTCATCCTCAAGTAATGAAGTTGTGTATCACCATGTAAGCACCATATATGCATCATCAGAGAATCACCCACAAATCTAATCTGAAAATCAACTATGTAATGCCAAGAATCATATGAGATGGACAACTCATAGCTATATCATAGCAAGATATATCATTTAGCCATATAAGCATCATCACCAAGGACTACTAACCATAATGCCAACAATGTATTATTAAAATCATAAACTCCCCCTGAACCTGTGCCATCTGTTCACTGTCAGATCTGATCATGCATATATAAGAAAGAAGTATCACGACATCATCATCATCAAGTTAGGATCAAAAAAACTTCTAAACATCTTATGAGTAGCAAGACATTTCCACACATCATTAGCAGATTGTAACCATTATCAAACAGAGTAAATAATGGACTGAATCATATCAGACCCTTTTTCTGAGCCTGTCCCTCAGACTGACATATACGCGACTGTGCAGTGTCTAACTCGCGTATATACGTGACTTACCTTTATGCAACTTGTGTATGAGATTTAGGACACTGAAGTTTTACACTTTCAGCTCCCTCTGAGTCTGTTATGTATGTGTTGTGCTGTGTCTGAGTATATTGTGCGGTGCCACATTTTTCTGACTGAACTTCCTTCTTCTTCCATATCTTCAAGCGTGATGATGTTTTCTCCTTTTGGTATGGTGCCCATACTTTGTTCCTGCATTCCTTTGCTATATGTCCAAGCTTGTTACAGGCATAACATCTTACCTGTTTCATATTCCTTCTGTAGCAATCAACAGCTTTGTGACCAAACATATTGCAAGAGAAACAATATCCCTTAAAGTACCTGGACCGTGATGATCTTTCTGTGTGATGGTCTTGAACCATTCTTCTTCTGCATCTGGCTGCAACATGTCCAAGATTATGACATACATAACATTCAACATTATTCATTGGAGGAACAAAAGATTTTCTTTGAAGATTTTCTTTCCTTGGTTGTTGATGGGGTCGACCTTTCATCTCCTTGTTGAGCATTTCAGATGTTGCATTAGAGTTCCTTGTCTTATTTTTTGAACTAGATTCACCTTCAATAGATTCATGAAAACCAAAACTAGTTTTGATAGCAGGAGACCTTTGACTACTAAGAATATCATCCAAGATCTTAGTACTATCTTGAAATCGTAAGAGCTTATCTTTTTCTTCTAATTTATCTTTTAGAATATTTACCTCAACTTGATGTTGCTCTTCCTTTTCAAGATACTGCTTCTTTATGTTTTGTTCAACATTTCTTTCTTCTTCCAACTGACATATTAGTTCAAGAACTTCATTTTCATGAGCTTGTAGTAGTTCTTTATTCTGCTTCTTTGATTCTTCAAGATCTTCTTTTAGCGAGCGGATCATGGCTTCAAGACTTTCATAGTAATTGGATCTATCTCTGAGTTTCTTGATGGTTGTGCTCCTTTCATTGACTTCATTTCTTAATGATGTCACTTCATCCTGCAACTTTTGACATTGATTTTCCTTGTCCTTGAGTAACTTCCTTACCTTGTTTCCTTCCTCTAGTTGAGCTTTTAGTTTGGTAACTTTTTCTTTGAAATCACATTCCCTTTTGTTCAATAGATATTGTTGTTCTCTAATATTGTCTATAAGCCTTCTAAATACTGCCTCTATTTGATATCTTTCTTGGTCACCCATAAGAGCAAATTCAGTTGCTTCGCTATCACTTTCATCATCTTCGCATGGATGAATACCAGAGGATAACAAATTATAGCTGATAGATCTTGTTCATATTCATTCTGAAGTGATTCTGAACCTGAAGTGCTTCTTCCACATAATCCCCAATCGATGCTCCCACTATCATAGTTCTTTTGAGATGTCTTTTTCTTCTTAGGCACTTTCTTAAGCTTCTTTCCCATTGTTCCATGGATCTCCTTCAAGCGATCAAGCTTCTACCAAAGGACCTCCTCTGATACCAATTGTTGGAAATAATACTGAGAGGTGGGGGGTGAATCAGTATTATCAAATCAATAAAACTTTTCAATTTCCATACTTAGATACATATATGCTACTTCAGTTAAGGGAACTCACGTGTATACGCAATTATGTCTAATGCAACTAGCGTATATCCAAAATACTTATGATTCAGTTAATCCATTAAATGTTGATATTTAGTTAGTGCATTAGAACTTCATTAACCATATGTACAGTAAGCAGGTGCAGTAAAACAAAACAGATCATCACACACAAGAAGCACACATGAACACCATGATATAAGGTGCAAACCCAATGTGGGTGAAAACCACCTGCTGCAAGTCGTCTCTATCTTCCTTTAATAAGAAACTTCATTTTACAATGGTTCTGTACTGGTGCAGACTTATACCAGTATGCAGGTTTCTACCTGCAGAGGGCTACAACCCTCTCTCATTTTCCAAACTCTCCTGGATGGGAGTTACAACCCCCTTAGCTCTTCTACTAGCTGATTCATTTACTAGTATGTAGGTGCCTACCTACTGAATGCTCCAATCTTCACTCCTTCTCTAGCTTCTATTGGAAGGGAGCTACCACCCCATTTGCTCTTGTACTAGCTGATGTACTAGTATGTAGGCACCGACCTACAATCTCCTTTCATCCTCCAGGTACCATGTTTCATAAATTTTTAGAATGGATACTCCTGAAGCACAACACTATAATCTGAAGGCCACGTTTCATCCAATTTTCATACTGGACCCATAAATATCATTTAAGCACAAAACACTCAATACTAACATCATCAATTTCTGAATCACTGAAACACTAAAACCCTGTCAACAACACAGTCACCAGAACACAGAGCAGACAATAGAACTCTGCAATAACGATCAGACCCAACTGCAACTTCAAACATCATACTTCATAATGTATATGCTACTACGATGAACCAAACCCGCGTACATACACGCTTTCAGCAAAGTCAACCCGCGTACAGATCTATAAATACTCAATCATGACTTGCAGCTATTTCAAACTTAAATTATACCCAGTTTAGAATATTACATGCGTCAATATACAGATCTAGAATAAACATAATCAACCATATAGAGATAGTTCATTTCAAACCATTTGATCCCGATCTATACTTAGATCTTGTTCTCCATCCACCGGTGAGATTCCTCCTTAGCTCAGATCAAGCAATGCATCATAAACCCATAACCTACATTCTGGATGTCATACTTCATCACATATTCAAGACTTTTTCAATGCCTTTGCCTAATGATCTTCTTCTCCTTTTATAGTCTTAGGCCTTTCATCATACCATGGTCCAAAACCATAACAAATCAATACCATGGACCCAATACTTGGGATCAAAACTTTGGATGCAATACCAAGGACCAAAACCATAGGTCTAAATACCACGGACCCAAAATAAGCTTTCCCACATGTACGCACTTTTCCGTGCATGAAAGTGCATGCATACACATACGCGACTTTTGATCCGTAATCCCGCGTGTATACATGCCTTTGTATATAGTGAACCTACGTGTATAACCTGCGTGTATACCCTACTTGGTATATAGCGAACCTGTGTATATACATGACTTGGTACATAGTGAACCTGCATATAACCTGCGTGTATACCCTACTTGGTATATAGTGAACCTGCGTATATACTCTGAGCCTGCATATATACTCTTCTTTCTTCATTCTTTGTAGTCTGATCATCAATTCCTTTCTATTGACCTGCTGCACTATGATCTGTCATCTGTGTGATTTGCCATCAAGGAAAACACTTGTCTCATAATGCCAACATCACCAACCCTTCTTTCACCTCATTGCATGATCGTGTTGTTTGCCCAACTTGGGCACACCTCGTCGTAACCAAGTTCCCACACACGGGCATCTCTGCACAAGTCACACCTCTGTTCACAACTACAACACTTTACCGTTTCCACCATTTTTTCGTGCACAACACGTTCTACCTGGCTCGCCCATCCGTATGATCCTTCATTTCAGCGTGCAAGGCATGCCCTCACCCAGCCGCCCGTCCACATGTCCACCCGTGCCTTCACACGACTCACCCGAGTCACCTTCACACAACTCACCTGAGTCCGCCCAAACGCCTTCACCCAAAATCGTTCACCGAAATGACTTCACCTGAGTCGCCACAAAACTTCACGCAGGTCACCACAGGACCTCACTCGGGTTGCCACACGACTTCACTTGGGTCACCAGATGACTTCACCCGAGTTTTCCCGAACGACCTCACCCGGTTCGCCTGAACAACCTCACCGGAGTTTTCTGCCCGACAACCTCGCTCGAGTTTTGCCTAAACGACGTCGCCCGAGTTCTGCCTGAACAATCTCACTCGAGTTCTACCTGAATGACCTTGCTTGAGTTCTTCCTGAACGACCTCGCCCAAGTTTTCTTGCACGACTTTTCTACATGAGTTTCTCACCTGACTTTTCTGCACGAGTTTCTCACCTGAGTTCTGCCCGTCGTGCAAGCTCATCTGCACACCACAGAACTCCTTTGATCTAACTTCTGATGATCAATTGATTGATGCCTTTGCCTCCAAAAACACACGCCAATATATATGAGCGGGTGGCTGGTTGTGTCACCCGACCAACCTACGCCCAACACCCAAGCCGACTCATTCACAATGTGTTGCCTCGCCCAGGAAGAGGGTCGGCCTGCGCAACTCATGGGACCGCCCCCTCAACTCACCCAACACCTTATAAACTCATCCTTGGCTTGCTCACTTCGCATTTCTCACATGCTCCTCACATGCACTTCGCACAGTGAAGTTGACTCAGACCGCAGGCCCTTACACCCTCCCCCACCTAAAGTCATTGTCATGCTCGACAATATCTCATCCCAGCAACCATCTGTCACCAAGATATCCTTACCAAGGCATATACTCCATCGGTATGTCATTCATATGAAAATCATCTCAATCCATGATCATCAACCACCCTATCACAATCTCCACATGATGCTCCCATCATGGAAGGTTGGCCCCTCCATATCAAGCTATATGCTTCCTGTAACATATCGTTTCAACCTCATCATGTATCGTCATCGTGTGAACTACTGCCATGATACTCCAACACGACACTAACATATCTATGTACACTATGCATCTCCATGTTTCGAACTAGTTGGGTAGCTAGTCCAACTGTCACGCTCAAACCTTGAGAGTGAAGATCCTCATGCCATCCCCAATCGTTCCTCAAAACATCCCGTCACATCTTTAACCCGATCAAGAATCCATCTCCATATAATTATAAGCCATGCTTAGGTCCATGAAGTAGTCTCCATCTCATCTGCAACATATTGTCCATGATGTTTGGTGTCAATGTGTTGCATGAAATCAGCCACATCTATCCCAACATCTTCATCCATCTGCAAAATATCCATCTCCTCAAAGTGAAGAGATCCTCTCATTGGAACCCCGACTCTCGATGTGCCACATCGAGGTCCATGGAGCAACCTCCATCATCTCTGTAATGTGACATCCCTCAAGTCTATCATAGAAACAAGTATACACCTGACTCATCTATCCATGTGTTGCCCATGATCATAGATCAATCAGCTCCCATGTGTCAAAGTTGGTTGAGTCTCGGCTCAACCCATGCCAAAATTTTGCCACCAAGGCATCATCAGTGTTGGAACTCCATCACTCCAAAGTGTCTCATATCGATCCTCCTCATCAAGTCACTCTTCCAAGCCAGAGCGATACATTTACTTGAAAGTATGCATCCCATTCTGCATCAAAGTCTCTGACCTTAGCTCCTCAATGCATCATATCCTCCATGTACACTATATATGAAGTCCCCAAAAGTCACAACAATCTCATGTCATCATGAGCTCCATGAATCATCTCCAACCAACATCTCAGCAAGCATACAATTCTTGGCCCAAAGGTCTCTGCAAGATGCCTCAGCTCTCCATGTCATAGGAATGCTCCATAGTCTACTCACAACTCCATCCAAGTCCATGGCCTTGTTGTACAAGAGTGCACAACCTCTCCATCGGCTCATAAATAATAAGTCTCCATGTCACACCAGCAAAACTACCTGCACAACATCCCTGCCTTGGCACTCCTCATTGGATGCCCATAAGTGACATCTCTACAAGTGCTCTTGTATAATGTCCCTGCATAAGACTACCATGCTCCATGTCTCCAACCTGATGTCCATGACTAGGTTGCCCGTGTAGTCCAACTAAGTAGACCTATCACAACAATTAGTCATCCCCATCCAAGCCTGCAATCTTCCGTCTAGTGAACTCGGTCACCCAACCATATCATCATCTTCATATCATGAGTCTCTCCATCATAGATCCCCCACTAAAGGTTTCACCAGGACTTGCTCTTGGTCTCGGCCATGAGAAGTCCACCCAAGTATCATCATGTCTCAAGTGTGTGCCCTCCATTGTGTCCATGAGTCATGCTGGGCACTTAGCCAATTCTCCATGTGGCCAAAGCATGACCCAATCTTTTGCAACGATCATCATGTTCCTCCCTTATCACGGGCCCTTGTACCTTCTATCATAAGGTCACAAACAACCCCAACAAGTCCTATAATAGTCAACAATCCTTGCTTCTCCATACAAGGTCTCATCGTAGACATCCATGGTAAGATCCTCCATTGCATCGGCAAACTGATTTTGCTCTTCCCTGCATATGGTCCATCCACCAAAAGCTTCAATGAAACACAAGCATCAATAGTACTTACTTCATCATCATGAGGCTCCTCCATGTCAGTGTCCTCATCCATCCATGTCTACAAAATACATGATCTTGGTCCAACTTGATCAATCTCAAGTTCATCCTCTATCGTTGTCACATCTGCAACATCCTTAATCATCACGGCTTCCTCTTCCTTGTTAGTACAATCTACAACTTCATCCTGCTCCATTGTCTAACTAAGTTGAAGAAGTCTGTCTTCAACATTTCTTTCCAAGACTTCAAGTTCCTTTTGAATCTGAGGGTTCTCTTCTTTCATTCGCTTCAACCTATATAAGGTAAGCAAGAGCTTCCCTTCGCATTCTTCCAAACTTGCCATATCTTGTCGTTCAGCTTGGCCCAAGCACTCAGGTTCACCTCTGCTAAACTTGTTTCACCATTCACCTAAACCACCCTGATATTCCACTTGTCACCTGCAAAACTTGAACTCCCTGCCAAGTCTTCAGTCTTTGTAGAATCAGTGCCTTGATTCAGTTCACTAGCTCTGATACCACCTGTCACGCCCCTACACTGGCAGTACTCTTCCAACCACACTATAGCGAGGTGCGACACTACCAACTATTTTCTTTTCACCAATACTTATGATTGAGAACTACACCTAACATTCATCATCTTTCATTAACAATATTAATGTGCGGAATCCATTAACATCATAACATTAAACCATAAACATTCAACACAGTAGAGAGGACACCATCATATGCAATAATAATGTTTTATTATGAATTTGTGAGAAAATAGTTGATCAGGAGAAAATGCTCCACCGGCGTTATACCCGTGTCTTTTGCGAATGGGCGCCCACCTCATGCACACCTTGCACAGTGGTGGCACCAACAATCCACACTTCACTGTTTTCTACTTGCCCAACTCGGCGTGCACAGGCACCCACACCCGGGTCACCTGCTGCCCTCGGTTGGTCGTTCAACTTCACACAACTCGTTGTTGTTGGGAAAAGTATCCAATACGAAATGACCCTATCCCACTCTAAGGAGTGATAGTACCTCAGCAACAAACAAGAAAAAACTATCTAAGTGTTCTTCTTTATGAAATATAAAGAGAGGAGAAGGAGATTAACTAACCGATGTCTTTTGCTAGTTTGTTGATCCAATCTCACTCCTTGCTGCTTGCTCCCAGCTCCTTGCTCTTTCACTGGCCCAGCTACACCAAGTTCCTGCAAAATGGCAAGAGAGGGAAACTACAAGAAGCATACATTCATAACTAGTTTAAGGATTAGAATAAACTAAATATGCAAATATAACAAAACATCATTGAGATACATGCATATAGAAGAAACTCAAATGGATTTATTGAGGGAAAAAGTAAAGTTCAGGAAGTGATACAACCATAAGAGGCCCAATCCAGCATCACCTTCCCAGCAGAAAGGAATCTCCTCTTCACCTCCTTCAAAGCAAATCACCCAATAGCTCTAAACTCAAACCAACAGCAATTCTTTGCATTCACAAAATTCCAGCCTCCAGATCTCATGGGAGAGAGATCCATATATAGATGTTTGGAGAGAGGATGAGTCAGCCTGAGATGTGACTAGTGTCCTCTCCCTCTTTCAGTTCTTGATTCCACTTGGAGGTTCTTGCTTCCACTTGGAGATTTGGAACCTCTTACTCATCACCAGTCGAATTCCCTGAGGCAAGTGTCATTTTGGAAGCTTCCTGGACTCTGACACCTTGAGAAATGAGCTTGCCACTTGTCCCTTCTCGCTCAGCGCAGGTAGCCAGTGTTGCAGTTGACATTCAGCGCAGGTAGCCAGTGTTGGCTTTGACATTCAGCGCAGACAGCTAGTGTAGCCACTGAAATGATCCTGAATTGACTTGGTTTTGATCAGTTTTTGGTGGAGAACTTCTCTGAATTGCTGTGGTTTATTGGCCTTGTTCCCCTAGGGTTAGGAACAACATGTTTAGGGACTTTGGATCCCTTGGATTATGGACATTTCATGCTCAATGTTGTAAGGCACAAAAATGTCTATAACAGTTGCCCCCTAAAGTATGAGGCTGTTTATCGGGTGAAATGCTTTATCAGGAGGATCTGAAGTTCATCCAATGCTGGGAGGAGACCTGTAATAAGATACAATACAATACATTATTTTTCATACTGCTTTCATGATCTAGCTGAGGCGGGCATTCCCATGCTCAGCTTTATAAATTCATTTTTCTGTACATAGAACAGACAATCGTCTGATGGTAGACTGATAATTTTTGATGAAATTATCATCCTTTGGGTAGGATGATCATCTGCTGCACATGTCAATGTCTTTATTTCCTGAATATATATCGTAGCCCGGATGGATGAAACTAGATCCGGGGTCTTCAATCTCGTCCGATCTTCACTCTAAGTACAAGTCTATCCACGTGAGAATTTTTTGAAGTCGAACGTGGAAAGACATCGCTTGATTACCAGTCAATGATGTAAACTGTTAACAAGCGCGAGAGGAATCACCGATAATGATGATGACCCTCAAGGTACTGCAGTACAATTCACGTGGTGTGAATAAAGGACTTGGCATCGAACACCACGCAAAATCTTTCGGTCGAAGGTCATTGATGTATACCTGTCGCCGGAAGTGAGAAACTTGCCATTGTGGCATGCAAGCTTCAAAGTACTGAGGGGGGTGTTCCTAGATCAACTTCTTGGATAATGAGCTGATGTCGACAAGAAGCGATCTGTCAAAGGAGGGCCTTAATGAATCCCACATCAGTGACACGGAACGGAGCTAATGATTGTGATGGAGGTGAAAACGATCTGTGACATATGATTCAGGGTGGCGGTCATGAAAGGATGAAGGATAATGTATGGCAGTGGATGGGACACGGTTGACTCTTTCTGAACAACATCTCTTGAACATATAACGACACTGATGCGATGGATTGGTAGCATTACCCCAAATATGGATGGTATGGCGAGACCATGGTGATGTGACCGGTGAATGAAATAACCCAACCCGATTGTGGTACGGAGGAAAAGTGTCATGTTCAAGAGTGACTTGCTACCATCAAAGCTTTGAGTTTCTCCCAATTTTTCCCTAGTCATTGCTGACCAGTACCTCTTTATTTTTTTCAAGCTTGAGGAGGATAACATATGCTTGTTCTATAACCTGCCCTTCGGGCAAGCCCATCGCTATGTTTTAACGAGCCTAGCGATAGGGAAACTCGTTCTCGTCTAAAGACAAGTTTGTCGCTATTTAATGCATTTAACGAGTCTAGCGACAAAGACAACTCGGTCCTTTTCATTTTTAGAGAGTCTAAAAAGGTACGTAAAGTTAACTCCAAAGGTCCTTTTTCGTCATCTAATCCCTTAAGTCCGAAAAAGTATAAAACAATACAGAAGGGATGAATGTTTGATAGTTTTATCGAGCCGAACCAAACAAGCACTTGATCTCTTTGTGCAATAATCCCTCAGGTCCAAAAAGATTAAAATCTAGAGGAGGGATAGCTCTTCTGGTCGCTTTAACGAGCTGGAAGGCCAAAACTCGGCAAACTTTTCATATTTTATGAGTCAGATGAAACAGTGATAAACAGGGATAGCAGCAGATTCCAGTTATAGGTTGGAATTTTCCAATCACGACAGTGTCACAAGGATGGCTAGGTGAAATCACTCTTCGCAGCTGTTCCTCAAAATAGGTAAACAATCAAATGGAGGTGAATGATCGGCCAAATGAAAAGTGGAGGTGACGGTGCAAACACGACCAAGGCTTTTATGGCTGATGAATTTACGATCACAATGGTTATTTACCGGTTCATTTTTTCTGGATGAGCTTGAACTCTAGGGGAAAGCTTGCTCACAGTTGCGTTTATTTTTTAATGAGCATGAACTTGTGCTAAAACTGCTCGATTTTTGCATTTATTTTTTAACGAGCATGAACTCGTGCTAAAACTGCTCGATTATACCAGTCATAAGATAAGAATGTCTCCTATAAAAATGGCAACTTTTGGATTTTTTCCCCACATCCTTTCTTTATGCAAGTTCGGAAACGGCTAATCCAAAAAACAGATAAATAACCGCTCTTTGCTTGCACTCCAAAAGGTTTGCATGCCCCCAGGTATAAAGTACGATTTCAAGGTTACCCCTCCGGCTTCTCACATTTGTGTTACTGAGGTGAGGCCTACCTCTTTCAGGTTATCCAAAGATTGTTCCATTAGCAGATTAAACAGAACATTCCTTGGCGGTGTCTACCGAAATAGACAAAGGTGAATGACCATTATTTCATCAAACACATAACTTTGACAAAAGAATCTTGTTCCAGAACAACCCCTCTTCCTTCTTTCGGACGGGGTACGGACTAGTCATATTCTCCCGCGGAAACCTACCTTATACCCAGGGTTTTCTCTGCCCGAAGCAGACCAGGATGCATGCCCCCTGGGTTCCAGTCCTATTTTTCCGAATCACTCGCACTCATCGGGAAGAAGGACTGGGGGTGGAGACATTTCTTGATTGAATAGACCATTCAGGGTTGGTATGTGACTATTTGCGATGCGTGATCCCAGAAATGAAAATTGGTCTACGAGCTTGACCATTCTTCCTTCGTGTGGAAAACACATTACTCTAAAGAGTGAAGAGACTATGGCTCCCATGCAATATATATAGTCTCGTCCAAGGAGTAGGTTATAATCCAAGGGTCCTTGAACGACCATCACGTTCATTTGAACGGCCTTCCCTTTCAATGTTATGGGCACATTGGGGAGGATCCCTAAAGGTCGACTGGTTCCTTTATCAAAGCCCGAGAGATTTCTTATCTCAGGCAAAAGCTCTGGGGAACCCAGTGCTTTCCAAGCAATAGAGGAAAGGATACTCACATATGCCCCTTCATCAATGATAGTTCCAGCCATTACCATTCTATATATTTGGACTATAATTCTGAATGGTATACTGGCTAGCAACCGGGGTCTGTCTAGTTGGTTCCAGTCAAAGGACACAACCAGGTTGCTTGGTGGTGGGACCGAATACACGGCCGGATATGACCCTGACGACGTTCCTTCCTGCGATAAGGGAATGGGCGCATTGCCCTGATGCTCGTCAGAGTCTGTGTTGATGAAAAGAATCTGGATGGTGTCATCCTTATTCTCTTCAGTGATGGTGTCATTTGAAGATGAATCCTCAGTGACAGTGTCATTTGAAGATGAAACCTCTGAAGGCAAAACCGGGTCAACTGCCGTTTCGACCTTTGGACTTTCATCCGGTCTGGATTCAGTAGGTTCATTTTCAATGACTGACGCTTCAGCTGACCACTTGAGTGGGCAAGCTGTATTCTCAACCAACGAAGGACTCGGCACGAGTTTATTATATCCAGGAGGAAGTCGTAACAGTGAAACCGGACGATCTTCCAAAACTCTCTTCACCTCGTCTAAGAAGGGACAACGGTGGATGGCATGATTGCCTTCACATAGTCTGCAGGGAGATCTAGTGCTCCCTCTTTGTATTGAACCTTCACTTTCGCTGGTTGACGGTAAGCATTCAACATGGCTATCAGAGGTTGATGCTCCCGAATTGTGCAAACGAGGGGACCAGTCCCTTAGTATCCGGGGAATACAGGGACAATCTCTATGGAAGTGGTCTCCTCTACATATGACACATGGCGATTTAGGCCCGGTCAGTGCTGTGTGTGGATTTTTGTCAGATGCCTTTTGCTTGCCCCCAGTCGCCTTTGGCTCCTTCTTCTTCTTCTCTCTCTTCTTCTTCTCCTTCTTCTCTTTGGGAGCTTGGCTTTTGCCGGCTCTACCTTGCGAGGAGGAAGGAGGAGAGGAAGAGTTATAGGAAGTAGAAGGCTGGTGGGCAGCTCTAGACTGATCTAACTGTTGACTCGACTGTTCAGGAACTGTGGTGTTCCAAACTACATTGGTTGAGAAGAGCCAGACTGGCAGGCCAATTGTCAGTCCTGGAAGCGACAATGTGGCCATGTGGGGCGCACCAACATCTCCCCAAGAGGAGAAGGGACTAGGATTTCCATCATGGGGAATTCCTTGGCTGGTGTGTTCCATTTTCTCAACCTAAAGATCAACGCAGGAATAGGAGGTGATTATGTTCCATTTAAAATAAATTTTTAACGACGCTTTAGACACAACTTTCTTTTTCACTTTTAAAGAGTCGAGAAAAAGCTAAAGATGACTCTAGTCTCCTTCGATGTTTTAACGAGCCCGAAGTGACAAATGCTCGGATGGACTTTTTCTGTTATAGAGTCTGAAAAAGGCCAAAAGGAACTGCTCTGGAGTTCTAGGCAGAGGGTGTGCCAAACTTTTCGCAAAACCGCAGAATACGTTTTAAGGTACGGGCGGTCGATCTTCGTGAATGTTGTGTTCACTGCATTGCGATCAGTAGGGCGGCCGACATGGCTTCCTATGGATAAAGGCTTTATTCCTATAGGGGTCTCCCAATATATACGCGACGGTACGTGGGAGCACAAGTCCGTATTGATACTTATCGCTTCACCGTGGAGGAATCACCCAACCACTCAACGGTAAGATATCACGTTTAACGACGCCGGAACACATCTCTAGCTTAGACCTCTATGTGTTTGCGTTATGTTTCAAAGCGTTGTTATGTTCATTCAATTTATTTTAGGTTGATCTTGTTTAGAAGTTTGCCTTTATGGATCACCACGAGATGTATGGTACAACTCCTAAATGCAGTCTAAAGATGATAAGCAAGCTTTTTCTATCTTTTCAACATATGAAAATCCTAACTACTGAGGGAAAAGAAAGACATCATCTTTTCACACAGAGCATAGAGCACACACTAATGCACTTTTCCCTAAATCAACATGCAAGCTGTCAAAATGCAAATGCACAATGCAGGTATTTCTTTTCTCTTTCTTAATATTGATGTTTATATAAAGAAAGCTGTTGTATAACTTTGAATTCGATTTCAAGTGAACACAAACAAGTTTTTAGTCCAAAATCAAAAGACACCTTAAGATTTACTTGTTTCGACACTAGAAATACATAAATTCAAACCATATGACGAAAGAAAAAACTAAATCAACTGTGAACAGCAAACAAACTTACTCCTAAGATCAAAACGACACTTATGACAGGTCTAGATCTAAGAGGCCACAGTAAGACTAGTTCACTTTCGTAATGGGAAACTGCAAATGATGTAAGAAATACACAAAGAACAAATACAGTTTCTTTATACAACCGAGGCGGAATAGAGGCAAAGAAAGGTGGTTTCAGATAGGTACATTGACTGATAACAGGCTGCAAAAACAGGGATGAAAACTGAGCAAAAGACACAGGGAACCACAGCTGCACAAGGCAAGGACTGTTTCAGCGCAGGTCTAACACAGAGGTTTTGACATTCAGTGCAGGTAGCCTTCACGGGACCTGCGTTGAAATGCAGAACCTCTTCACTGGGTCTGCGCTGAAACCAGAACGAGAATTTTTCCTGGGTTTTGAGCTACGGTTTGCAGTTAAAATCACAGTTTTTGGCCAAATCAAAGTTATCAATCAAGTACAACCTAAGGGATGATTCAAAGGAGTATGAAGATCTATCAGTAAGAGCTGTTAGGGTACTTGTGGATCAGCTCTTCAGATCATAAACAGGTCCAGTTATTGGACTAGAGTAGCTACCCTCTACTTTGCATTCGAAAGATCCAAATGCAGTTCGATTCGGTACTCTCTGAGTTTATGAAATGAATAGCAAAAACACAAACAAACCAACAAGATACGATTCCCCAGCGGAGTCGCCAATTTGTTGTTGGGAAAAGTATCCAATACGGAATGACCCTATCCCACTCTAAGGAGTGATAGTACCTCAGCAACAAACAAGACAAAACTATCTAAGTGTTCTTCTTTATGAAATGTAAAGAGAGGAGAAGGAGATTAACTAACCGATGTCTTTCGCTAGTTTGTTGATCCAATCTCACTCCTTGCTGCTTGCTCCCAGCTCCTTGCTCTTTCACTGGCCCAGCTACACCAAGTTCCTGCAAAATGGCAAGAGAGGGAAACTACAAGAAGCATACATTCATAACTAGTTTAAGGATTAGAATAAACTAAATATGCAAATACAACAAAACATCATTGAGATACATGCATATAGAAGAAACTCAAATGGCTTTATTGATGGAAGAAGTAAAGTTCAGGAAGTGATACAACCATAAGAGGCCCAATCCAGCATCACCTTCCCAGCAGAAAGGAATCTCCTCTTCACCTCCTTCAAAGCAAATCACCCAATAGCTCTAAACTCAAACCAACAGCAATTCTTTGCATTCACAAAATTCCAGCCTCCAGATCTCATGGGAGAGAGATCCATATATAGATGTTTGGAGAGAGGATGAGTCAGCCTGAGATGTGACTAGTGTCCTCTCCCTCTTTCAGTTCTTGATTCCACTTGGAGGTTCTTGCTTCCACTTGGAGATTTGGAACCTCTTACTCATCACCAGTCGAATTCCCTGAGGCAAGTGTCATTTTGGAAGCTTCCTGGACTCTGACACCTTGAGAAATGAGCTTGCCACTTGTCCCTTCTCGCTCAACGCAGGTAGCCAGTGTTGCAGTTGACATTCAGCGCAGGTAGCCAGTGTTGGCTTTGACATTCAGCGCAGACAGCTAGTGTAGCCACTGAAATGATCCTGAATTGACTTGGTTTTGATCAGTTTTTGGTGGAGAACTTCTCTGAATTACTGTGGTTTGTTGGCCTTATTCCCCTAGGGGTAGGAACAACATGTTTAGGGACTTTGGATCCCTTAGATTATGGACATTTCATGCTCAATTCTGTAAGGCACAAAAATGTCTATAACACTCGTGCACGAGTTGGACAGGTGCACCTTTGTGCGGCCCTCCACCCAACTCTCCTCACCCAAGTCGTTTACTCGTGCCGGGCAGGCACACCTTCATGCGGCCCTCCACCCGAAGTCTACACGGTTCGTCGGGTGGGCGCGCCTTCCTGCGGCCATCCACCCGACTCACCACTGTTAGTCAAACTCGTGCCAAGTCCCCGTGTCTGTCTGCCTGACAAGTGGGCACATGAACACCCTGCAGTTCTGTGTTGTACTATGCCTTCTCCTTGCACTTCACTTCCAAGCTCATTTGATGATTGTTCGATGATGATCCTTGTCTCCCAACTCGCAACATGAATATATATGGTGGGTGGGTGAGTCGTGCCACCAGGCTGACTCGTTCCATTTTCCTAGCTGACTTGCAGCTTTGTTGCAAAATTGTTCAAGGGGTAGGTCGGCCAGACCATCTCGCGAGACCACCCCCTCCTTTGCTCGCCCATTCACAACTTCATTCAGTCGACCCATGGGTAGCTTGCCTAGCTCACGCACCTATATAACATGCAACCGCACCTCACCCGCATTTGTATGCCTCGTCCATTCAGTCGTACTTCTGCCTATTTAGCTAGCTCGTCTATTCGATGGGCGCACTTGGGCAACTGTCAAGCCATAGGGCATTACAATGGGGGTCATGCGACAGGGCCTTCCCAGGCCATTTTTTGAATTTTGAATTTTTTTTCATTTTTAAAGATTTATGTTTAATAAAAAGACTATGATTTAGATATTTTAATTATGTTTTTTCAAAATAGTTTTCAATATTTAATTTTTAATACCTTTTTTATCTTTTTATATTTTAATGTTTTTTATTATTTTTTTTGTTTTAATGTTTTATTTTAAGTTTTTACAATTTTTATAACTTTTTAATGATGTTTTATTTTGTTTTTTTATTTTGTAATTATCACGTATCATTTTTTTTCTTATGATTTTTTAGTTTATTTTAGAAATAATTTCTTGTATTTTTAAATTTTTTTTTATTTGTTTGTTTTTTTATATAATTTTTAAAAAATGTATTAAATTTTTCTCTTTTACAATTCTATGTTTTTTTTCTTTTTCTTTTTCTTTTTTGTCCTTTTTTATATATATTTTTGCCATGTTTTTAATTTGATTATATTCTAATATATATTTTTCTTTGTTATTATTTTTTAATTTGTTTTATTTTTGTTTTAGGTTTTTAGTTTTTCAATATCTTAATTTTTGTTTTGTTTTTTTAAGTGATTCTTTCTTTTATGTTTTAATATATCTTTTAATTTACTTGTTTTTTGTCTTTTTCTTTATTCAATGTTTTAATTTTTATTTTTTTTTGTATTTTTCATTTTTATTTATCTATTATTTTGTTTTATTGTATTTTTTCCTACAACTTCCTGTTGATCCTCGACTAGCAACCCAATCTCATTATCTGTCAATTTGATAGTTGATTTTAAAGTTTCTGTTATAATGTATCGATTCCAACCCCATAATGTGTCAATTTAATGGTTAGTCTTCAAGCTTACATTTGAATGGGTCGGTTCGCCTACATTGCGTGTCAATTTGATGGTGTTATGAAACCATCTCAAAAAAGATAGAAAAGATAGATCAACACCTTAGAATTCAGCCTCTTCGAGGGGGCAACCTCCTTTACATTACATAAATGAACAATTCTTGGATGATACAAATGAAAAGACCTCCTTTCTATATATAGGAGTCTAAGGGGTCATAATATAATCAGAGCTGACATAACAATAATAATGTAAGGCCACAATAATAACAATAGTGGGCTTCTATGGGGCACAATAGTAACAATATGGGCACTACATGGGTACATCAATATAATAAAGGGGTTGTAGTAGTATAGGGGCCTAACATGCCCCTCTCCTTCAAAAAGTGTTGTCCTCATCACTTCAGTAGTTCTTGATGCTTCTGTATAAAATTATTGTCCTCCCATGTGGAATCTTTAGCAGGTAAGTTCTTCCACTTGATGAGATACTTTGAAATTGATCGATTTTGTAGCTGTCGGGTTGTTGTTTCTGTGACTGCTCCAGGTTCCAATATGATTTTTCCTTCCTCTTCAATTTCTGGCAATATTGTTTGAATTGGGATCTTCTGCAACTTTTGAATAAGTGGCCATACTTCTTCGTCTTTCTTCCATTCATCCCTTACTTCATTTATCCAATTTGGTTGGATAATAGAAATAGCACAAAACAATGTTTCCACATCCTCATCCTTTCTTGAGAGTGCATCTGCAACAAAATTTTGCTTCCATTTTCTATAGATGATGTCAAAGTCACAACCCAACATATTTGTGACACATTTTTTCTGTTCTTCTAAAGATAATAGTAGTTCTAAAAAGTATTTAAGACTATCATGATCCATTTTTACCTTGAAGTGTCTTCCCATTAGGTAAGGTCCATTTTTTAAGTGCATGTAGTATTGCCAACATTTCCTTCTCATAAATAGCTCTCTTGAGATGTAGCAGTAAAAATACCCAATCACCTACATCAAAACATTTTTCACTACAATGTTGATCTACCTGTTGTTTCATTTGATTTTGCACCAAAGCGGTGTTATCCTTTAAAAGTTGGAGAACTTGTTGTTGATGCTCGATGTGATCTTTCACTGCTTGAACCTTTTTCTTCTTGATATGTCCTTCTATCTTTAGAGTTTGAGGAGTGGTAATTTCTTCCAATCCTTTACAGGATATGGTCAGATTCATTTCTTGATACTCGATGTGATCTTTCACTTCTTAAACATTTTTCTTCTTGATATGTCCTTCTAGCTTGATAGTTTGAGGAGTGGTAATTCCTACCAATGCTTTACAAGATATGGTCTGATTCATTTCTTCTATCTCTGGGGTTGGGTCCTGGCGTATATCCTCTTCTTTTGATGTTTCTTGATCCTTTTCTTCCTCCTCTTCATACTCTATTTAAAATAATTTCTTCTCAGCACACTTATGACCTCTAGTGCATTTGCTATCACAATTGTAACAAAGCCCTTTTTCTCTTTTTTCTTCCAATTGTTGTGGTGTAACCCTTGTAGGTTGTGGAAGGCTAGGAGAAACAACACTTCCATATTTATAGCTGTGAGGGGTAGACTTCATTGTTGCCATAATTTTACTTTCCACTATATCACAAAGCCCTTTTACTCTTTCAAATTGTTGTGGTGTTGCTCTAAAGAAGGGGTTTCTCTTTGTATTGTCATAATGTGCTATCATTTCCTCCATGAGAATTGACCATGTAACAAGTTGTTTACGAGAACAAAGCCCTTTACACCATAAAAATTGATCTGGTTCTAAATATGAAGATGCAATACATACATTTTGTAACAGTGGTACACCATGTAGATCAAAATATTGCTCCATCTGAAGTATCCAATTTACCGGATCCTTGCCATCAAACTTCCTCATCTTGCTTTTTCTTGATTTTAGGAGCTCGTTCTTGAAACAACTATAGCCTTGTACTTTCAGATCTTTAAGTTCTGAAATTGTGATCTGTAGTAGCCCTCTATGTCCTCTTCCCAATGCCACTAGTTTGATCCAAATTGGATTCTCCAATGAAGAGTTATGTGAAATATCCTACAGTGACCTAATTATAGACTAGTTTAGTAGAGTGAACTTGTATGACATGCCACGAGTCACTGTTTCGACCTTTGGCTCTGAAAAATATATACAAGAAACTACAATCCATCCTCTTTCTGCACCTTCTTACAAAATTTGAATTTGATTCTCAAAGAGAAAGTTATTACGATTTTCCCCAAGTCACCTGTTTGGAATGTAATTCAGGAGTCTATAAAAAGACCAACTTCCTCAGATCATATCTCTGCAAATATAGCGCAAAAAGCTCTAAAATTCGTACCTAAGGTTCAGCGCAATTACTTCTCAAATGGGTTTTTGTTTTAGCTTCTGAAACATCGCAGAAAAACGTTATAGCGAAAATACCACGATGACCTATTTGAAGCAACGAAACCCTAGCATCCAAAGCTCTGATACCAAATGTTATGAAACCAGCTCAAAAAAGATAGAAAAGATAGATCAACACCTTAGAATTCAGCCTCTTCGAGGGGGCAAGCTCCTTTACATTACATAAATGAACAATTCTTGGATGATACAAATGAAAAGACCTCCTTTCTATATATAGGAGTCTAAGGGGTCATAATATAATCAGAGCCAACATAACAATAATAATGTAAGGCCACAATAATAACAATAGTGGGCTTCTATGGGGAACAATAGTAACAATATGGGCACTACATGGGTACATCAATATAATAAAGGGGTTGTACTAATAACAATAAGGGGTTACACTAGTAGTATAGGGGCCTAACAGATGGTTTACTTTTAATTTTTTGTTGCAATGTGTCAAGTTGTCTTAGGGTAAGTTTTTTAAGTCGTTATAGTTTTAGCATTTGAAAAAAAAAATTACTCTTCGTATAATGAATCTTTCATTCAAGAATTCATTTTATTTTTTTAAATAGTCATAGAAAATTCTCTTCATGCTATGGTTGAAATATATTGAAAACCTAAGAGATTTTGTAATCATGATCTTTGGTTTTAATTCCATGGTTGAAAAATTGTAAAATTTTTATGGGTTTTCTGAGTCATGACATTTTATCGTTAATGTCGTTGCAAAAAAATGTTGAAAATGTACCTCGAAAAAAATGTTTTTATTATAACATCAAGACTTTTTTCTTTTAGGGTGTTTTTTGCACAAAAAGAATTGGTTTTTATTGGTTTTTACTGCCATTGTTAAAAAATGTTGGAAAAAAATAAAATTTCCAGCATTGACATTTTTCAGTTTCGGGCTTTTTTTCATGTTTTCTTTGGGTTTTTTTCGTAGAGTTCTCGTTTTGAGTTTACAATTCCCGTTTCAAAGATTACATTGTTTAGTGTGCTATGAGTCATAAAAACTAAATGAGAACTAGCATAAGTACATGACCTTGAAGATGTGCAAGCACTATCCTCTTGGTAGGAGTTTTGTACTTATTAGCAACCACAGTGGGCTAAGGAACATATTTTACCAATTGAATATGAATTCCAGGTGTTATAGGGCATTTTTTTCACATCTGATCAGTGAGATTCCTAATTGGATCAATCAACATCCTATTCCCCCTTGCCACCATCTTACACAAAGTCCTAAGCATGTACCTTTCATTTCCCAAAATGTCAACCCTAAACCACATCATCTTAGCCCATTTAAGGACCAATGCTCCCTGTAAGCCTAGTAGGGGGCATTCACTAGCAAGTTGATCCACTATGGCCTACGTTGGTCACCAGTAGGTTACTCCCCTTTTCATTTCCATTGGTTCTAGAAATATGGGAGAATGATCGGGATTTTGAAAGCTTCCCCTTCTAGGAGTTTCTAGAACATGTTACAACTACTTACCTTAGAAAAAACATTCAGATCCTATCCTTCCCTACATGGTAGTTTTCACCACTCATCCTTTGATCCTATCCCTCCATAAAAGGTGAATCTCTTACCCTATATCTAGACTTACCCTACTTCTCTATATATTCCCAACCTTTTATGTGGTTGGGGATTGGATTTTGGAGAGTGATTTTGCCTTATGCTGATGTAGTGAGTAGTCATCATCTCATGCATTTAGTGTGATTAGAGGTGCATATTGTGACAAGAAAAGGACAAGTCAACAACTTGGAGGAGGTCTTCTACAAGTTCAACTGCTACTTATGGTTGTAATCTCCTTCCATTTATATCAATGTAAAGAATTCATTGTTTTCCTATATATGATGTTTTTAATTCATATATTTCACTACCATGTTCATCTATTGAATGAAGTACTTAGTTGATACTGCATAGATCTCGTAGTTTCTTGGCTTGTGTTATATGTCTATGAAAGTTTGAATTTTTGCATTTAGAGTTGGAATTGGAGTGTCCAAGGTAAAGAAGGAGCAAACTGTGTGAATGATTCTAGGCATGCCCCACTATGTCATCTATTTACTTTAAGGAAAAGAATTGTGTTCCTTCTCTCTTTGTTTTTCTAGGTTATCCACTGACCTAGGGGAGATACTTTTGTCCACAATCATAAATCTCGTATAAGAAATTGGTGACTCTGCTAGAGAACAGAGTATTCCCTTGGTGATGTCTTTGTCCATTGTGTTATATTACCTTCTTGACAGACCTTTGTTGTATCATCCAACCAAGAATAGACCTAGGAAGTTATTTCATTCAGCATTTTTAGCAATTTTTATGTCGGAATACTCTTTCCCAGACTTAATGCACCCATTGTACCTTTGAGAGAGTGTTGCACCTCACCGTGACCGACTTTGCACCAGCGTTGCAACACACTGGTGCCTCTTATGGACCAGTGTTGGCCCTTATTTTTGCATAAATTTTGCCTTGGTTCATGAGCCTCTCTTTGGTCAACCTACTTCCAGCTGAAGTTCCCTGAGTCTTGAGTGTCTTGTGGTCTCTCTAAAGACTCCATTTGGTTTCCATTTCTATTGTTTTCCTCTGGTAAGAGTTGGTTTTGATTTTTCTTTGTTGTTATCATTTGGTCGCTCACAAACTAATTTGCTTTGATTCTTGATCACATAGATGAATTGTTGTTTTATTATTCATTCTTAAAAGTGCAATTGAATCGGTAATTGAGAATTTGCATCTTATTTTTCTTCATTTTGAAAATTAAGTGTGGAGAAAAAAAAATCTTTGCATTTTCATCTAGGGTGTGAAATTGGAATTCCCTAGTGTGAAATTGCATAATTTTTATTTCATTTTTATAAAAGGATCACCCCCCCGGTGCTCCCCCCCCCCCCCCCCACCCCCTTAATCGCTAAGGAGGGATGAATTGTGTATGAGTATTAATCTCCTTTGAGTGACATCTCTTTTGAGTTTTGGAATTTTCACCCAATTTCAGTTTGAGTCCTCTATTCCTGAAATTTGAGATTACTTTTGATTTCATTGGAATCCTCTTGTGTTTGTTTTGAAGAATTATCTTTCATACATCACATTTGCATAGTTAGAATTTTCATATTCATAGCTGGAAAGGAAATTGTGCATATATTACATTTGTATAGTTTTCAGGGGAATCATGCATAGATTACATTGCATGGTTTGGCACCTTTTAATGCTTTGATTTGAATTAGAATAATGAAATTGAAAGATCTAGTTAGGAATCTCTTGTAGGTTTCATATTTGATTGTTGTATCATTGTTTACACCTCTTTCCTACACTAGATAGCTTTCATCAAAAATGAAAAGAGTTATTTTTGTCATATTAGTTGCATCATTCAGATGCTTTGTCACCGAGTGTCCATCTTTCATCCTTAGGTTATACAACTTTTTCTGTAGGTACAGTTTATTCACCAGAGACTTAGATTGATACAGAGTCGCTAACTTGTCCCACAAAGCCTTAGACATAGATTCCCCTAATACATTCATCAATACTGACTCTAAGACACATAATCGTATTGTGCTCTTTCCCTTCCGATCTAACTTCTTCCATTCTTCATCAGAATCTCCCGTTGGTTTAGCACCTGCATCTACCATGATCAACTGATATTTATCCACCAATAGATCCTCCATCTTGAGTTTCGACAACTCAAAACTTTGACCATTAAATTTCTCGATCTCTATCCTTCCACTGCTCACCATATTCTTTCACCACCAGAGTCAATCTCGCAGATCTCCCACTGAACAGGGCCTACCATAGGCCTAAGCAAAACCCCTCAGCAACAAAGGCATCCCCGAAGGCAAAATAGCTTTGATACGAAATGTAGGTTTTAACCCTGTATAGAAATTACCTCCATGCAAATTCTAAAACACGGAAAATAAACAATGCGATATCATAACACATAAAACACATATACACAGAGATTTTCCCCTGGATCCCAAAACCGAGACTATCAGCTTGAATTTTCATTATTTTCCTTTCAATGTTACAATACATATTTATACATGCCAAAGCATCCAATACCGTGGACCAAAAACCATCACATCCAAAACCATGGACCGAAAACCATCGCGTCCAAAACCATGTGCGAAAATCATGCACAAAACCATAGATAGGTCCACCCAACCTAACATAGGGTCCAAAACCAAAATTTTCTGGGGTGCTTCCCCCGACCCCATAGAGTGGAGTTACCTGCACCCCTCAAACCCTTAGTTACTCCCCCCGCTATGCAATCAGTGCAACAAAGGGGGGGCTTTGCCACCGTCGACACTCCCCGGTTAACTACGTGGGCTAGTCATGAAAAGAATATAACATAACCCAAAATTCTCCCACTTGTTGTTTTCTTTCCACAGGGGGCCACAAGAGAGCTTATCCATTTATCCAGCCCTACAATGCCCATTGTTTCTCTACACCAAGAGAACTTCTCAGAGCTCACAGATTTTGTCAATGCATCTGTAGTATTCTTCAAAGTGTCCACCTTTACCAGCAACACCTTTTTGTCTTCTATCATAGCTGTCACAAAGTGATACTGAAAATCAATTTGCTTTGTCTTTGAGTGATATGTAGGGTTTTTTGCCAAGAAAAATGCACATTGGCTATCATAGTCTATCCTTATAGCTCCCAATACTAACCCCATACTTGAACACAATCTCTACAACCAAACTGCTTCCTTGCTCGCATGAGTGGCTTCCATGTATTCTGCCTCTGTAGTTGATAGTTCCACTACAGATTGCTTCTTACTCATCCAACTAACTGCACCTCCAAATAGGTTAAGCACATACCCACTTATAGATCTTCTCTGATCCGGATCTCTAGCCCACTCTCCATCAACAAAACCATGAATATCCAACACTTTGTCCAATCCTGGTCTCCCTTGGTAGCACAAACCATAATCACTAGTGCCACGCAAATATTTGAAAACCCACTTCACTGTTGTCCAGTGCTTCTTCCTTATTTTTGACATATACCTGCTCAATAATCCCACTGCATGTGCAACGTTTGGTCTAGTATAGACAATCGCATACATCAAGCTAGCGAATACACTTGCATATGGAACATGGGACATATCCTCTTCCTCTTCTTGTGTCTTGGGACACTATTCAGTAGATAACTTTACACCTACAGGAATAGGAAACTTCACCGGTTTATTATCCTGCATATTAAACCTTTGCAATATTGTCTCGACATACTTCCTCTAGTTTAACCAAAGCTTCCTCTTTGCCTAATCTCTTTTAATTTCCATGCCCCAAATATAGTTTGCAGCACTAAGATCTTTCATGTTGAATTTTGAGTACAATTGGGTCTTCAAATCTCGGATAATTTCTTTGTCATTTCCAACTAGCAACATATCATCCACATACAAGACCAAATAAATAACATGGTCACCAATTAATTTAAAATACACACGGTGATCTTCTTTGCTTCTGGTGAAGCCAAGTCCCTATATAAATGTATCAAATTTCTTATACCACATCCTTGGTGACTGTTTTAACCCATAGATAGACTTCTTTAATTTCCATACCAGTTCTTTCTTACCCTTCACTGCAAAGCCTTCAAGTTTCTTCATGTAGATCTCCTCTTCCAGATCCCTGTGAAGAAATGTTGTCTTCACATCCATCTATTCTACCTCAAAATCAAAAGTAGCAACAACAGATAAAAGTAATCTAATATAAGCTACCTTGGCAAGAGGAGAAAAATTATCACCAAAATCAATTCCCGACACCTAGGAATAACATTTTGCTACCAACCGAGCTTTGTATTTCTCCACCTCTCCTTCTGCATTTATCTTCTTCTTGAACACCCATTTTCTGCCAATGGGTTTTCTTCCACCTGACAACTCCACCAGATCCCAAGCCTCATTCTTATGCAAAGATGCCATTTCATCAACCATGGCCTCTTTCCATAGTTTTCCATCCTTTGAATCTACTGCTTCCTTCACAATTCTGGGATCATAATCAATAATATAGAAAGAAAAATTTGAAGAGAAAGCAGATGGAATATACCTTTCTGGCTACCTTCTTTCTCGAACTAATCTTTTCACACCTGGAGTTTGTGGTTATTCATCTTCTGATTCCTCCTCTTTTGTAGAGTCTGATTCTTCCTCCTTTAGCTCAAACTCTATCTTCTTGGGTTCCTTTGGTTGTACTTCATGTTTAATAACAGCTTTCACCTCTCTGAACACCACATCTCTGTCATACACAACTTTCCTTGTTACTGGGTTCCAAAGCTTATAACCCTTTAAGCCATCCTTATACCCAATAAAGATGCACTTTTTAGATTTACTATCCAACTTGGTTCATTTCTCCTTTACAACATGTACATATGCGTCACATCCAAATACCCTCAGATGTGAAAGAAAGGGTTTCTTACCAGTCCATACCTCTTGTGGAGTCTTATCCTCCAATGTTGATGAAGGTGATCTATTGAGCAGATAACATGTTTTCTCCATCGCCTCTACCTAGAATTCTTATCCTAACCCGACACCACTGAGCATGCTTCTTTCCCTTTCCATCAACGTGATGCAGAAGCATGTGACTTGGAGGAAAAAATCTTCAAACTTATTCCAAAAATAAAATAAAATAAATCTACAGGCAAAGGAGTGGGGTCCTTTAGCCATCAATTTCCATGCTTTTCTAGCTTAGGATAAGGATAAAATTTAAGAATAAGATCATGTTGTAATAATTGCTTTATGGATAAGCTGTAGTAAGCTTTATGGATAATTGCTTTAATCACTCTATGTAATTGGCATGCTTTTGTAAGGGATAAGGACTGAGAGGGCTTTATCTATTATTTTAAAAGGAAATAATAGGACTTCTCTGAGTTAGTCGATCCTGGAGACATTGTCATATTAAAACTCTCTCTATGCATTTGAATTGGTGGTTCTCTGTCAACTGGAATTTGTATGTGTATTGGTTGCGGTTCTTTACTTCTGAACCTTGTTAATGATGATTCGGCTCTGTTTTTCTTATTGATACTTGCTTTAAGTTTAATGGTGTGGTTTTTTTCAATATATTGGCATGTCTATTCCTCTTACATGCGTTGTTGATTTCAGCAGCAGAAACTATGTTTACACAGGAAAACCGTGAAAAGACTTACCCTGAACGAAGTTCTAAACTTGAAATATTATTGAATCTGGTTCATACCCATATCTGGTCCAAACCATTATCGCATCGCAGAACCACAGTAGAGTGCAAAGGACCTTTGGAACTGTGAACATTCGAAACTGTGATAGCTCGGACCCGAAATACTATAGAGAAGAGTGGAAAGGTTGTCAGGTCCGCAAGGCTTATTGCATCACAAGCCTAGAGTGGGAGGAACCTATCATTGGTGTATTGAAATCGCCGATAGCGATACATGAGAGCTCATGTGTTATCGCATTGGGGAAAGGGCTATTGGAAGGCCAATAGTTAAAGCACCGATAGTCGTGATGCATATAGTGCATCTCTTTGAAAGTTAGACTGATAGTGTATGTCTGGGGGTTAATATTTCCCTTTGTAAACCAGCCCATAGTGTAATTCTTGGGAATTAGCAATACGACTGCTTATAACTACCGATTGTGGGTAAAAGCATGTTAATGTGTCTCATTATATGGCAAAAGCAAAAAAGTACTCAAATGAAAAAAGATAAAAAAAAAATAATATAAAAATATCAATTAAATAAGTTGAGTTTCATACTTGTTAATTATAAAAAATAAATGCTAAATTTGTAACAAAGCTAACTCACAATAAATTTTGGTAAAAGCTATAGTGAACCTATTTAATGGGTTTAGAAAGTATAAATAATGTTATAAAAAGTAAATACTAAATTTGCAAATAAGTCAACTGATAGTAAATATTGGTAAAAACTATGGTTAATCACTCGCAAAATATAAATAACTTTATGTAAAGTTAAATGAAGTGCTAAAACTCTTTAAAAATATATATAAAAATAAAAGTAGAATTTCTAAACAAATAATTTTATATATTATATTTTGAATAATATAAAATACGTTATTATAATCATAATTAAAAATTTTATTATAAAAAATATAAAATATATTTTAAAATTTTTCAAAAAATAATTTTAACATTTTGTTATATGTTATTTTCAAATTTCTATTAAAAAAAATTGATTTTATAAACTTGAAAGGGGAGTTTCTTGGGTCGCGGTTTTATATATACGAAAATATGATCATTTTTACTAGTATTTTAATAATAATTAAAAAATATGCTTACTTTTTATTTTTAAATTTGTTTAGCAATCTTTAGAATGTTTACAACACATCTCTTAAAGAAATTGGAATTAAAAAGCATAAATCAATAGAGAAATGGGGGGTCGCGGTTTTGTCACTACTTAAAAATTTATGTAAAATATTAATGATACCTTTTAAAGAAAATGAATAAATTAGATAAAAATTATATATTAAATTTTAGAAAAAATATGACATGAAATTTAATTTAAATTGACATGTTTTGTCTTCTTTTACCACCACCCAGTTTTTGATGATTTTGTAAATTTAAGAGTAAACTTTCCAACTCCATTTATTTTTATAAAACTTCTTTGCCACAAAAAGGGAAAAAGTGATACACATTAACATGCTTTTACCCTTGTGTATTTTGTAATTTCTAAGGGATTACGGTTCCGATAGTGGAAAAGAATATTTGTTCCCGTTAATAAGGGTCGGGGTGATTTCGAAGGAAAACATGATGATTTTAGGAAAAAGGGGAAACATATGAAGTATTAGTGTATCAATAGATGACTGATACACCAATTGAAGAAGAAGGAGAAATTTAGCCCGAGATTGAACAATTGGTAACCGGGTTTGGAAGATTGTCTATATCACTTGCACCTAAGCCACTACAACGTCTTGTTCATTCTTTCTGCAACTCCATTTTGTTCGGGTGTATATGGAGTATCCTTCTGCCATCCTATACCATACTTCTTACATAATTCTTCAAATTCCTTACTACAAAACTCTCCACCATTATCTTTCCTCAAAACCTTTATCTTCTTCTCTATCTCGTTTTCCACCAAAGCCTTAAATTCTTCAAGCCTGTCAAAGACTTCAAATTTCTTTTGAAGGAAATATATACATGTTTTCCTTGAGAAGTCATCTATAAATGATACATAGTACACAGACATACATAATGATGGAACCTTCACAGGTCCAAACACATCACTATGCACAAGCTGTAATATATGTTTTGCCCTCTTACCACTAGAGGGGAAAGTCACCTGATTCTGCTTCCCATATACACAATTTTCTTAGAAATCAAAATCCAGAGAGCTATTACTCATACCTTCTACTATACCTTTACCATGAAGTATTTGAAGGCCCTTCTCTCCAATATGTCCAATCCTTTGATGACACAGCATGGTCTTCTCTCTAGAGAGCACTAGATTTTCTGCTCCACATTCACGAACCACAGAACTATTACACCCATCAACAACAATGCTACCTTGCAGCTTCTACAAAGCTCCACTGTAAAATCTCCTCATCAATAACAGTGCTCCCTGAACCATCATGCAGGTATCCTTCTCAAACATTGTTTTTACACCTGCATCATCTAGCTTGGTTAAAGAAATCAGATTTCTAACTAATGTAGGAATATGCAGAACACCCGGAAGTGTTCCAACCCTTCCACCTTGAAACTTCAACTTTACTTTTCCACGACCAATGACTCTATCCTTCCTATCATTCCCTAGGAAGACATCACCACCATCATATTTCTCATACTCGCAGAACCACTCTCTATGGGGAGCGCAGTGAAAGGATGCACCTGAGATAATCAACCATGCCTCATGATCTAGATGTGTACTTGAAGAAGCCAAGTACACATCCCCACCTTCATCTAAGGTCGTTTTTTCCTCTGCAAAAGTAGAATCATCAGATCCCTTTCCTTTATGAGGAGCTTTAGATTTGCGGTCCCTTTTGTAGTGCACTTCCTTTCCACATTTCCAGCACACCACCTTTACAGATTTTCCTAGAGATTTAGATCTCCCTCTAGATTTAGATCTCCCACTCAAGGACTTATTTTTGTTTATGTTCTGGGACCATACTCATATAGACAAGGCATCACCATTCTATCTCTCGATATTTTTCCATCTCATCTCCTCTGTTAGCAAGGATGAGACTAGTTCATCAAACTGCAAGGTAGTTGCATTGCTACCTATTGTAATAACCAGACTATCCCAAAAATATGGTAGAGAACACAAAAAACTAATGCACTTATATTCATTTGAAATTTTGATATCAATAGACTATAACTGACTTACCACAATATTAAATGTATTCAGATGCTCTATCACCGAGTCTCCATCTTTCATCCTCAGGTTATCCAACCTTTTCCATAGGAACAGTTTATTCACCAGAGACTTAGATTGGTACAAAGTCCCTAACTTGTCCCACAAAGCCTTATTTGTAGCTTCCCATGATACATTCAGCAATACTGAATCTGAGACACACAATCGTATTATGTTCTTTTCCTTCCGATCTAACTTCTTCCTTTCTTCACTGGACACTCCCATTGGTTTAGTACCTGGATCTACCTCGATCCATTGATCTTTATCCACCAACAGATCCTACATCTTGAGTTTCCACAACTCAAAACTCTGACCATTAAATTTCTCAATCTCTATCTTTCCACTGCTCACCATCTTCTTTCACCACTAGAATCGATCTCGCAAATCTCCCACTGAACATGGTCTACCACAGCCCGAGCAAAATCCCTCAGCAACAAAGGTGTCCCTTTGAAGCCAAAACAACTCTAATACCAAATTTAGGTTTTAACCCCATAGAAAAATTAACTGCATATGAATTCTAAAACACGAAAAATAAACAATGCAAGAGCATAACACATAAAACACACATACACATAGATTTTCCCCTGGATCCCAAAACTGCGACAACCAACTTGATTTTTCATTATTTTCCTTTGAATGTTACAATACATATTTATACATGACGAAGCATCCAATACCATGAACCGAAAACCATCGCATCCAAAACCATGGGCCGAAAACCATCGCGTCCAGAACCATGTACGAAAATCATGCACAAAACCATAGGTAGGTCTGCCCAACCTAACATAGGGTCCAAAACCAAACCCCATAGAGTGGGGTTACCTGCACCCCTCAAACCCCATGTGAACCCCCTTGCTACGCAATCAGCACAACGAAGGGGGGCCTCTTCCCCCCTCCTAACCCCCAGTTAGGAATCTCTTGTAGGTTGCATATTTGATTGTTGTATCACTGTTTACACCTCTTTCCTACACTACATAGCTTTCATCAAAAATGAAAAGAGTTCTTTTTGTCATATTAGTTACATCATAGGCGTGTTCGGGTGACATCAAGTTTTGAGCCTTGAAACTGAGACATTGTTCGAGATCAAAATCAAAATTCATCTCAATTAACCTAAGGAGAATTTGAAACTTAATGACACACATAGGGGTCTAGGCTAGATATGTGCTCCCACGTATTTAAATGTAGGAGTTGTCGTTGTTTTCCAGCTTTGTATCCTGGGGGTGAAATCTCATTCCACGTATGTAAGTGTATATGATTGTTCTCCACATACCTTCATTTATATCAGATGGAACTCCATGTATGATAAGTATATGGGAATGCTCTCATCGAACAATTATGCATTAGATAGCACTACTATGGACTTCACTCCCATGTACAATCGAGTATATTTTTGGAGCCCCCTATAGGTTGCTATGCATCCATAGGTAACCAAGTCGGCCACCTTGTATACTATGATTCACCAAACAAAACATTTGGGGAGATTTCTCACACATACATTAATTCCTTGGTTTTCCACAGTGTAGATTGTAGTTCACGGTTGCTTGGTAAGCCTTTTTCCTAGTTTACCCCTTTGTTTTATTTAGTCTTGTTAATTTCTAAAATCAATTAATTGATCACACAACAACATCCTCCCTGTGGAACAACTCCTTAGTAGATCTTATCTTGAGACTAATGGAAATAGTTTCGGACTATACCAATCAAGGGAACCCCTCTGACAAGAATCCTGGTCCTTTTCCTTATTCTAGAAATATTGGTGCTCCTTATATGGAAACATTATCAGTTCTTGGATTTACTATTGTGTTTCCAGTTTGGTTATTTTTTACCCCTATGGTTCTCAATTCCCAAACTGTTTCTCAACCGAGTTCTCCTCCACCTGAACAACATCAACCTCATGTTGATCCTAAAGTTGATGCTTTTCCTTCTTCACCTTTTCTGTCTTCTTCCTCGTCTTCCTCTTCATCTGGTGGAAGCTTGCAAGTTTGTGACTAGGTGGATGAGAATAAGAAGAAAAGGAAGATTAAGAAGAATAACAATAAGCAGGGGGTAGCCAAGAAACCATTTCTAATAATGCGAATGATGTTGAGAAACCTTTCAATCATCCCCTTAAAGTTAAATTCTCTTCCATGTTATGTAAGGGTGACAACCTTCATAGAGATTTTCCAGGTATTACCAAGGTATTAGAAATTTGGTCCACAGGTGCACATCGGCCTTCGTTGTCAGATTATGGAGATCATGCTGGTGCCAAACCTTCAACTAGTGATAGTAAGGTCCATCGGAAAAAGGGTGAAGTCAAATTTCCATGTAACGTATGTGAACGGAATCATCCTATTCACTTTTGTCCTTATATGGATGAAGCCTCAAAAGTGTTAGAAAACCTTACAACTTCTTAGCCTATACTTCCATCTGGTTTCCAGAATCTTTCTCCAAATCCTCATCTATTTGATGAAGTGATTGATTGGAATTCAAACCCCATCAATCCCACTCTCTCTGAACATGAATCCCATGATTCAATTCTTGATAAACCATTGGGTGAGAAAATGGTTGACCCGATTCCACCTTAAGTCGATCATACTTTTCCTGTAGAGAGTAAGGATCATACCACTCAGGTTCTTCTTATTTCTTGTTATTCTATCAGACAAGGGGGAATTTCCCCCATCCTTGTGAAACCCCCTCCAAGGAAATGGGTCATTTCCTTTGACCGGGGTCAATTGACAAAACCTCGTCTCCCTTATTACATGCCTTTTAAGATGATAGTAATAGCTTATAATAAGGACATCCATCAAACTATTATAGATAAGGGAGATTATGTTAGTATTCTATCCTCCTCTCCTTAGTAAGATTTGGGTTCCCCAAAGTGTGTGTCTGCTACACTGAATCTGTTAGATTTTACTAGAAGAACGAGTCAACACTAAGGGATCCTTCCTTACTTTCCTGTTACCTTGCGAGGAAAAACTCTATGTATTGATGTTATGGTTTTCATAGAACCTCTGGACTTCAATTTCCTACTAGGGCAAGACTATGTTTATGCTATGAATGTTGTTTTATCCACACTCTTTTGAGTGATGTGCTTCTCACGTGATTGACAAATTGTGACTATCGATCAGCTTTCATTTTTTGGTCCTAAATTGATAGCCAATCATCCTAATTCCCTAAGTGTTCTGAATGCACAAGTGGTATCTTTCCTGCCTCAAGTTAATTATGTGTCAACCTATCCCATTCACGTACCTACTGCTAAACATGATCCTGTCACTGCCTGCTCAGCTTCTTTTGATCTAGATCTGGTAGGTGATATGGTGAATCATTTATTGGGGGCATTCGAGATATTTCCATTGGATCTGTTATCACTCAGGTTGTCCTTAAGCTCCGGAAAAGGATACAGCCGAGGTAACCACAGACCAACTTTGGACTACAGGTTCTAGCCCACTTGCAATCAAAGAGGGCTCTCTCTTTTAGATTTAGCTTTGTTGAAAAGGATTTTAGGCTAGGTCTCGAGTTCAGAGGGCTTTTGTTTTGTTTTTGGTGGGAAAATTGATGTTTTCAGATAGAGAGGCAAGGCATAGTCTGGAAGTTTCAAACCATTGGGCGTGGAGTCGAGGAGTGTGACTGCTGGTGCTTTCACTTGGTCACAACAGAGGGAAAATGGAGCAAGACAGCTGCGCAGGAAACAATTTTTCAGGTCCAAGTGATGGAAAGAAATGCTAAGCGAAGAGGGGCAGTTAAGAATATCTCAATCAACTTAGCAGTGGGAAGTAACAGAGCGCTACCTAGGGGCAGTTAAGAATCCCTAGATAACTGGCAAACACAGGTGAATCGGGGTAAACATGAGCCAGAAGGAATTCATATTCATAACCAATTCATTCAGAGGAAAACATAAAGAAACAGCAGAAATTGAGCATAGAGAGTGTTTAAACTAATTCTAAGCTATTCTTTCTTTCTGCCATTTAGATAGTGATAACAATAAAACAGAGGTAAGATGAACTTATTGTTTCAGGCTGTAGCACAAGAATTCCATCTTCAATCTCCAAAAGCATTCACTTACAACAAACAATTTTCTCTCCAAGCTTTCTGCAATCTTTGATTATAGAAACAATCAGGTATACAGTGCGGGTCTCTAGTGAAAATTCTCAATTGACCAACCCTTAAAACAATGCCGAGGGTGGTATATATAGGGCAAAACTTATCTACTGAGTTCTTTATTATACCATGACCTAATTAGGTTACAATTAACTGACCTAACTCTACCAGAAATAAATGCATGCAATAACTCGAGCTGCGCTGGGGGCGGCCGTATCAAAAACTGAATAACTTATGTAGTCCTTGGTGCCTTGGTGCAGTGTCTTTTGAAATAAATGTGCATGGGTTTCTGCTCCTTTGTTGTCCTGTGCTTTGAATGCCTTAATGGTGATTTGAGGGTAAGGATGGGCTGACGATGCCTGATTTGACTTTCTGGGGGCTTCATTAATATACAAGTGCTTCGAGCCCCTAAAAAATCTTTGTTGATACTCTTTGGCGTCTTTTCTTTCTTCTGATACTCTTTGACAAAATCTGGACTGCTGTTCTGATGTGCTGCGGGCCCAATCACGCATTGATGGCCATTGTTCGGCCTCTGTATCCTCTGAAATTGTTTTCTGCTCCTTTTGGTATGCTCTGCGAAGAAAATGGATCATTTTTGGGCCTTTCGGGCTTCCTGGGGACTGCGTAACGAAAGATTCCCTGAAGATTCTCCATTTCGGCCTAAAAAATCCTGCGATCAGCGCACAAATCGCTCATCAAAAACTGCCTCAGAATCGGATTCCGGGGCTCCGAAGTGCGATTTTCGCGCCTTTGCGCCCAAAAAGTGTTGATGACGTCAGCATGATGTGACATTGTACGGCGGGTGACGTCAGCATGATGTCAGCAGGACGACGTGGCGGGATGACGTCAGCATGACGTCATCATGTACGGATGGTGACGTGGAAGGTACAGTGGCAGGGATACGTGGCAATGACGTGGCAGGAGGCCACATAGGCAGGTGACTCGACATGGTGACTAGGAAGGGGGGTGACGTAAGCGGCGACTGTGCAGTGGGTGACATGGGATGTGATGTCACGGGCGGTAAGCGGTTTTGTGGTGCACCGCTTATGGACAACGGTGGTTTCGGGGGAGAGGGCTCCGCCACAGCCCAACCCTTGACGCATGGCGGGAGGTACGGCGGTAATACCGCCCATCTCCCGGATGCTAAACGTCGGGCAGGTCGAGGATGGGACGGCCCACCGACCGTTGATCTGTGGGGCGGGCGATCCAACGGCTGGTGGGGAGTGTGATATGACGGAGGGATAAGGGGCGGCATATGCACAGGAATATTCCTTTAATTTTTGCGCGAGTGGGTTTAAACTTAAGGAATGGGGTTTTATGTGTTAAAAAGGTGCGGGTTGATATATTTACATTCGGACTTAGGGACAAGGGTGGGATATGGGTTTTTTGACAAGCGGGGTTAATATTTTATGCCCAGAATGTAGGGAACAGGTGCAAAAATGGGTTTTTTTGAGGTTTTTAATGGGTTTTTGGGCTAGGGGAGAGGTTACTAGCTGACCAGATGTCAAACTAGCTCCTTAATGACTCGGATGGGCTAAAGACAGCCCCAAATGGACTGTGATTTCTCGTACTCATTAGAATTATGGCTATAATGCCCGGGAGGGAGTATTTACATAAGGGAGTTTTATATACATGATTTTAATAGGGGAAGGGAAAAACTGATAGGGAGTTATATAATAAAGTTAGTAGTTAATATGGAGATGTATAGAGGGCGCTAAGGTATGAGACCTTAGGCTTTGTTGGGAAAAGAAGGCTCACAGAAGATGAGTGAGCAATCCTTGGGTGAAGCAGATCCTCACCAAGGCAAATGTCATGGAAATGATGAAACTGAGAGGCTCAAGCAAATCTTGACCTCTTGGGGGATGTTAGTAAGTGACTTGGGGGAAATGAGAAGAAGGGGAGGTTAGTGAATTCCAGCTTGAGTACCTCCTTTGAAATAAAACTGCCTGATGACTGTGATCTGAAAAGATAAGACATTGCGAGACACAAAATTTATCATCAGTCATCATTCTGCCACCAAACAGCTACGTACCCAGCCTATTGTCCTAACATTTTTTCTTCTTTTCTGATTAGGGTGCACTTAGACTTGCAGACCCAAAATTACAATTTTTCTTTTAACTGCCTTCCTATCTAAAAACTACCCTTATTTTTGCCAGGGGCTCAGCTTGAACTGTTGAACTCCCAAGATTCTCTACCTATCTGCACATCTGCCAAGTTTAAACTGTTTGGCCCGATATTATTCTCTATATTCTAAGGAAATCAAATTTAAACCTAGGGAAACCAAGCTTAGGCTGTTTGGCTTTCCCTTAACTGAAAAATCATTCAAAAATGGAACTTTTGCAGCTTGAAAAAGATGAACATTTTTGGTACTTCCACTGTTAATCATGAAATATGAAACCTGTTGGAACAGGAGGCTAACAGTGGCTCCACTTGGGGATGGCCTTCCCTTGTGGAAGGCCAACAACAATAGGTCAGATTGCCTTATTTCTCAACCGCTTTTGTACTCTAATCTTGTTCTCTTGCTAGCTGCTTTATTTATATACATGGTAGCATACTTGAGGAGCCTCAGGGCCTTCACTTCGGGCATCAACTACATCAAGCTGCTAACAAACAGAAAACTGAAATCCTACCTACCTACCCTAATCAGCACTTGTTTGCTAGTTAGGTAAAATGAAACAACCAGTGTAACCATTTTAGCATTTGTAGAAGAAAACAAACTGCTTGACTGATAGTCGGTGAAATCAGAAACATTGTCAGGTCATGTGCTCTCAGAATCCAGATTGTGACATGTGAAGGTATCTGCTGAATATCTTGGTCTTTATAGAGAAAATTTGTTGAAGACTTTGAGCAAAGAAAATCCTCCATGTACTCTGCTACAGGATCTATGAAAGCAAGATGTGGGAGAGTGTCTTCTACACTTTCTTTGTCTGGTGAAACAGCTGCACCCTCAGTAACCACCTCCGCAGCCAATACATCTTTCTTTCTCTTAAAAGTATGATCAACCTTAATTTGCAAGTCAGAAGGTAATATGATTTCCTTATGAGTAGGAGAAGGGAGGTTTTGGAAGAACTCCGCATGGTTAGGAAAATCATATAACTGGATTTGAGAGTGCAAAAATTCAATCTCTTTCTCATGCTATTTTACCAATAGGTCCAGAAAGGATATTCTCATTTGAGGCTGCTCTATTGTTTTGACCTTTAACAGCACAGATTTAACAAAATCTTCATCAAGCTCATATTGGGATAACAACTTCCTGAATTCATCTAAAGCTTGCTCTAGTGCAAGATTTTTCACACATTCAGTCATCTTGTCTCACTATTGACTCTCTGACATGGAATTGATTTGCCGAAGGGGAGCTCTAGAACTTTGAAGCTTTAGATCTCTAAAAAAAAGAATTTTAGGCATTCCCCTTTCAGGTTCGCTCCTCCAGTGGAGTCTTGTTTGAAAATAAGGTGGAGTCGCCAGGTGAATGATTCAACTCTGAAATGCCTGATCTTTGTCCACCATCAGAGATCAGAACTGAACTTGTAATAGTACTCCTGAAGGTCTGGTTCTCTCGATGGAGCTTTCCAACCTTCTTTGTGAAACTCTGTGAAATTATCTGAGGAAGGTCCCCAGCGGAGTCGCCATTATGTTATCACTCAGGTTGTCCTTAAGCTCCGGAAAAGGATACAGCCGAGGTAACCACAGACCAACTTTGGACTGCAGGTTCTAGCCAACCTGCAATCAGAGAGGGCTCTCTCTTTTAGATTTAGCTTTGTTGAAAAGGATTTTAGGCTAGGTCTCGAGTTCAGAGGGTTTTTGTTTTGTTTTTGGTGGGAAAATTGATGTTTTCAGACAGAGAGGCAAGGCATAGTCTAGAAGTTTCAAACCATTAGGCGTGGAGTCGAGGAGTGTGACTGCTGGTGCTTTCACTTGGTCACAACAGAGGGAAAATGGAGCAAGACAGCTGCGCAGGAAAAAAAAATTCAGGTCCAAGTGATGGAAAGAAATGCTAAGCGAAGAGGGGTAGTTAAGAATCTCTCAATCAACTTAGCAGTGGGATGTAACAGAGCGCTACCTAGGGGCAATTAAGAATCCCTAGATAATTGGCAAACACAGGTGAATCGGGGTAAAAATGAGCCAGAAGGAATTCATATTCATAACCAATTCATTTAGAGGAAAACATAAAGAAACAACCTAAATTGAGCATAGAGAGTGTTTAAACTAATTCTAAGCTATTCTTTCTTTATGCCATTTAGATAGTGATAACAATAGAACAGAGGTAAGATGCACTTATTGTTTCAGGCTGTAGCACAGTAATTCCATCTTCAATCTCCAAAAGCATTCACTTACAACAAACAGTTTTGTCTCCAAGCTTTCTGCAATCTTTGATTGTAGAAACAATCAAGTATACAGTGCGGGTCTCTAGTGAAAATTCTTAATTGACCAACCCTTAAAACAATGTTGAGGGTGGTATATATAGGGCAAAACTTATCTACAGAGTTCTTTATTACACCATGACCTAATTAGGTCACAATTAACTGACCTAACTCTACCAGAAATAAATGCATGCAATAACTCGGGCTGCGCTGGGGGCGGCCGTATCAAAAACTGAATAACTTATGTAGTCCTTGGTGCCTTGGTGCAGTGTCTTTTAATATAAATGTGCATGGGTTTTTGCTCCTTTGTTGTCCTATGCTTTGAATGCCTTAATGGTGATTTGAGGGTAAGGATGGGCTGACGATGCCTGATTTGAATTTCTGGGGGCTTCATTAATATACAGGTGCTTCGAGCCCCTAAAAACTCTTTGCTGATACTCTTTGGTGTCTTTTCTTTCTTCTGATACTCTTTGACAAAATCTGGACTGCTGTTCTGATGTGCTGCGGGTCTAATCACGCATTGATGGCCGTTGTTCAGCCTCTGTATCCTCTGAAATTGTTTTATGCTCCTTTCGGCATGCTCTACGAAGAAAATGGATCATTTTTGGGCCTTTCGGGCTTCCTGGGGACTGCGTAACGAAAGATTCCTTGAAGACTCCCTAAAGATTCTCCATTTCGGCCTAAAAAATCCTGTGATGGCGCAAATCGCTCATCAAAAACTGCCTCAGAATCGGATTCCGGGGCTTTGAAGTACGATTTTCACGCCTTTGCGCCCAAAAAGTGCAGCATGACGTCAGCATGATGTGACATTGTACGGCGGGTGACGTCAGCATGATGTCAGCAGGACGATGTGGCGGGGTGACATCATCATGTACGGATGGTGATGTGGCAGGTACGGTGGAAGGGATACATGGCAGTGACGTGGCAGGAGGCCACGCAGGCAGGTGACTCGACATGGTGACTGGGCAGGGGGGGTGACGTAAGCGGCGACTGTGCAGGGGGTGACATGGGATGTGACGTCACGGGCGGTAAGCGGTTTTGTGGTGCACCGCTTATGGACAACGGTGGTTTCGGGGGAGAGGGCTCCGCCACAGCCCAACGCTTGACGCGTGGCGGGAGGTACGGCGGTAATACCGCCCATCTCCTAGATGCTAAACGTCGGGCAGGTTGGGGATGGGACGGCCCGCCCACCGCTGATCTGTGGGACGGGCGATCCAACGGCTCGCGGAGAGTGTGATATAATGGAGGGATAAGGGGCGGCATATGTGCAGGAATATTCCTTTAATTTTTGCGCGGGTGGGTTTAAACTTAAGGAATGGGGTTTTATGTGTTAAAAAGGCGCGGGTTGATATATTTACATTCGGACTTAGGGACAAGGGTGGGATATGGGTTTTTTGACAAGTGGGGTTAATATTTTATGTACAGAACGTAGGGAACAGGTGCAAAAATGGGTTTTTTGAGGTTTTTAATGGGTTTTTGGGCTAGGGGAGAGGTTACTAGCTGACCAGATGCCAAACTAGCTCCTTAATGACTCGGATGGGCTAAAGACAGCCCCAGATGGACTGTGATTTCCTGGACTCAGTAGAATTATGGCTATAATGCCCGGGAGGGAGTATTTACATAAGGGAGTTTTATATACATGATTTTAATAGGGGAAGGTAAAAACTGATAGGGAGTTATATAATAAAGTTAGTAGTTAATATGGAGATGTATAGAGGGCGCTAAGGTATGAGATCTTAGGCTTTGTTGGGAAAAGAAGGCTCAGAGAAGATGAGTGAGCAATCCTTGGGTGAAGTAGAACCTCACCAAGGCAAATGTCATGGAAATGATGAAACTAAGAGGCTCAAGTAGATCTTGACCTCATGGGGGATGTTAGTAAGTGACTTGGGGGAAATGAGAAGAAGGGGAGGTTAGTGAATTCCAGCTTGAGTACCTCCTTTGAAATAAAACTGCCTGATGACTGTGATTTGAAAAGATAAGACATTGCGAGACACAAAATTTATCATCAGTCATCATTCTGCCACCAAACAGCTACCTACCCAGCCTATTGTCCTAACATTTTTTCTTCTTTTCTGATTAGGGTGCACTTAGACTTGCAGACCAAGAATTACAAATTTTCTTTTAACTGCCTTCCTATCTAAAAACTACCCTTGTTTCTGCCAAGGGCTCAGCTTGAACTGTTGAACTCCCAAGATTCTCTACCTATCTGCACATCTGCCAAGTTTAAACTGTTTGGCCCGATATTATTCTCTATATTCTAAGGCAATCAAATTTAAACCTAGGGAAACCAAGCTTAGGCTGTTTGGCTTTCCCTTAACTGAAAAATCATTCAAAAATGGAACTTTTGCAGCTTGAAAAAGATGAACATTTTTTGTACTTTCACTGTTAATCATGAAATATGAAACCTGTTGGAACAGGAGGCTAACAGGATCCTTTGATATATATCCCTTCCAGAGCATTGTTCTTCCATCTTATGAGAACCTCTTGGAAGCCATGGTCTCTTGGAGGCCATGATCAGGTTTTCAGAGTAGAGTTCATTATCTTATGTCAAGCTTGTAAAAAATGAAACAAGGTCCTTCGAGGAGAGTTTCTTTTCTTGTATCAAGCTCCTTAAAAAAAGAAACAAGGTTCTTGGAGCATAATTCCTTTTCTTGTGTTAATCTCATTAAAAAATGAAAGAAGGTCCCATGAGCATAGTTCTTTTCCTATGTCAAGCTCATTAAAAAATGAAACAAATCCCCTTCCAATTAGATTCTTTGATTATATCTCGTAAATTCTCAATCGAGTATTTCACTTGATCTAATAAATGAACCTTCATTCCATCCACTTTTTAGAAAAATTAGTCTACTTAGGTGCATGAAATGAAGCTTGGGGGTCATGTACCTTGAATTGAGCCATTATGTTGGGGGCTTGCAAACTTATTTCAAGCATAGTTTTTCGTCTGTTTGAAGCTTGTGTAAAAATGAAACCAATCTCAAGCATAGTTTCCCATGTTTGAAGATTTTGTAACAATTAAACCATTCCCATTTTATCCCTCGTGATTGTCATTTTTATCAACCTATTTTTTATAGATGAGCCTTGGTCTCTTCATTCCTTCGTCACCATATTCTTGACCGATTATAAACTTTCACTTGGTTTTACCCTTTCCTGAGGAACAGGTGTGATGAGTGATCATATTAGCCACCCTCATGACCTTTGAGTGTTTTGAGCAGTTCCATCATGACCAGAACAATTTGCTACCCTTTATACCATTCATTCCTCCAGGAGGATTCCTCTTTTAGCTCCTTTCAGACTCCAAAAATATGAAAAGATTCTCAAGAAATTCTCTTTTAGAACTCATTAAAGGAAATGAAAATATGACTACTTAGTATAAGTTTAACCATTTTATGAAATCATATAGATTAACTAAAAAAAAGGAATACCTTAGTCAAACATGGCTAAGAGGTTCTCTAGGGTATTTTTTACACCTTTTCGGACCTAAGGGACTACCTACGAAAAGGGACATTTAGATTTTTCTTTTTCACCTCTTTCTCAAACTCTCTAAACATCAAAAATATTTCGAGTTTTAACTTGGTTGGACTCATAAAAACATCAAAAAATGATGGAATTATCGATCATGATAAGGTCAAAGCACTCCTTCTCATGGTTCGTTAAACATACTCAAAGGGATTCATCCAAAGAATGAACTTACAGACAAAACATATGTTATCCTCCTCAATCTTCTTAAAAAATAAAGAGGTACTAACCAGTATGGTTGTGTAAATTGGGAAAACACAGGATTCCATTTTTCTAATGGGAGAGAGTCACTGTTGAACATTAAACTCTTCCACTTCATCTTCATGGCTATTAGATTGGGTAATATTCTTGTCTTATTGTTATCATACCATTTTTGTTGGAAATAATACTGAGAGGGGGGGTGAATCAGTATTATCAAATCAATAGAACTTTTTCATTTCCATACTTAGATACATATACGCTACTTCAGTTAATGGAACCCGCGTGTATACGCAACTGTGTCTAATGCAACTAGCGTATATCTAGAATACTTATGATTCAGTTAATCCATTAAATGTTGATCTTTAGTTAGTGTATCAGAACTTCATTAACCATATGTATAGTAAGCAGGTGCAGTAAAACAGAACAGATCATCACAAACAAGAAGCACACATGAACACCATGATATAAGGTGGAAACCCAATGTGGGTGAAAACCACCTGCTGCATGTCGTCTCTATCTTCTTTTAATAAGAAACTTCATTTTACAATAGTTCTGTACTGGTGCAGTCTTATACCAGTACACAAGCTTCTACTTGCAGAAGGCTACAACCTTCTCTCATTCTCCAGACTCTTTTGGATGGGAGCTACAACCCCCTTAGCTCTTGTACTAGCTAATCCATTTACTAGTACGTAGGTGCTTGCCTACTGAATGCTCCAATCTTCCCTTATTCGCTAGCTGCTACTGGAAGGGAGCACTACCCCCTTTGCTCTTGTACTAGCTGATGTACTAGTACGTAGGCACCGGCCTACAATCTCCTTTAACCCTCTAGGGACCACATTTCATACATTTTCAGACAGGATACTCTTGAAGCACAACACTATAATCTGAAGGCCACGTTTCATCAAATTTTCATACTAGACCCATAAATATCATTGAAGCACAAAACAATCAATACTATCATCATCAATTTCTGAATCACTGAAACACTGAAACCCTGTCAACAACACAGTCAACAGAACACTGAACTCTATGATAATATTAAGAACCAACTGTAACATCAAAATCATGCATCAGAGTGCATACGCTACTTGGAAGTGTTGAACCAGCGTGTATACGCAACTTCACCAAGGTGAACCAGTGCATATGTCATCAATTACTTACTTATAACTTGATGCACTTCTTGACTTCAGACATATCCAGATTATTACATATACAAGGATAATATGTGTGTTAGCACCCAGATCTAGTACATTAGAATACATAAATATGAGTCATTATGATCCTGATCCAATATTAGTTCTCATCCATAATACTGAAGCTAAACACAATCAACCAAACAGGATATGCAGAATACTGACCCCTTTAAACTGTCATCAGAATTCATGGACAACCAGAACCACCTGTAACTTCAAACATCATAGCTTAAATGGTATACGATACTAAAATGAAACAAACCTGCGTACATATGCACTTACATCAAAGCCAACCCGTGTACAGATCTATAAATATTCAATCATGACTTGCAGCAATTTCAAACTTAAGTTATACCCAGTTCAGATCACTACATGCGTCAGTATATAGATCTAGAATAATCATAGTCAATCATATAGAGATAGTTCATTTCAAACCATTTGATCCCGATCTATCCTTAGATCTTGTTCTCCATCAACCGGTGAGATCCCTCCTTAGCTCAGATCAAGCAATGCATCATCAACCCATAACCTGCATACTAGATCTCATAGTTCATCAGATATTTAAGACCTTTTCGATGCCTTTGCCTAACTATCTTCCTCTCCTTTTATAGTCTTAGGCCTTGCTCAATACCATGGTCCAAAACCATAGCAAACCAATACCATGGACTCAATACTTTGGATCAACACATCTGACGAGATACTATGGTCCAAAACCATAGGTTCAAATACCGAGGACTAACTACCACGGACCAAAAGTAAGTTCTCCAACATATACGTGCTTTTTCTTGCATGAAAGTGCGTGTATATGCATACGCGCCTTGGAAACGTCTAACCCACATGTATACGCGGCTCAGTCATGATGAACCTGCGTATATGTATTTTATCTTCATTCTTGTAGTCTGATCATCAATTCCTTGCTGCTGACCTGCTGCACTATGATCTGTCATCTGTGTGATTTTCCATCAAGGACAACACTTGTCTCATAATGCCAAGAATCTCCCCCTTTGGACTTGATGGCAAAGTTATCTTGTCACACTTAGAACTATCATCTCATTCCTTTGAGCTTTCCTGCGTTTGATATCTCTTCTGTAGATTCATCTAGTTATATGTAAGTGAGATGATCTTCTACAAGAGGGTTGCAATCAAGTACAACACATGCATCATAATGCCAACAATCTCCCCCTTTGGACTTGGTGGCAACAACACCAAATCACTCTCCCCCTTTGACATCAAGGGCAAAGGGCGAACCAAGATATTCTCTTTCCTTGATAAACATTCCACTGTCCATACTCCCCCTGATTACCTAATGAAATCTTTGAATGAGCTGCCCCTTTGTATATGCCAAGATGTACCAATCTGTCCATGCTCCCTCTGAGTACATGTTGAAGTCTCTGCTCTGCTGAAGAGAGATGTTCATGCTCCCCCTGACTGTAAGCAAGGTCTGCAAAAATATGTTCTACAAGAAGGAACATGACTCTATACATCATAAGTGACCTTCCTAGCACCAAAGACTCATACATACATCCATCTCCCAACCAAGTGGGGATACATCAGAAATTTACATATGACAACCAAGTACATCACATCATTCATCCCAGGCATAGTGGAGAAACCAAATAGGCTGTTACATGACCTTGACACCATAAAATACATGACTGAAATATTTCATCATCCTTCTTATGCAAAGAGGGGTTACAAATTACATCATGTGACTAGAAGAGATTTCATCAAATGACTACAATAGATAGAGACACAGTATTACATCATGAGTCTTGATATGACCTTTTCATGAGACCAAACATCTGAATAAGACCATGATAGTCATTAGCAACTATCATACACAATGTATGATCTGCTCCATAAGCATTTGTCAATAACATCTAGACCAGCAATCATGTTCTCCCTTTGTACATGTTCCATCTGTGCCAGATGGTCTCTGTTAGACCCATATCAGACTCTCTTCAACCAGAGCTTGGCCCCACTGATTTCCTTCAAATCAACATATACGCAACTGTATCCACAGAAACAGGCGTATATACGCGGATCCTCCTCATGAAACTAGCATACAACCGCTTCCAGATCAGTAACCTATAAATGTCCTATGACAAGGTATGTCTGCATATAGATATCAACTCATCCATTTGAACATCATCATAAAATCATTCACATTATATCATATGTGTAAAACCCCATATCCGTCTTATCAAAAAGATCATCCATGTATCATCACTTGGGAATATCTGCATCAGTCAACATATGTAAGTATCAACCTATCAACATATAGGTAAGAACTCATCATCATCATGTCTCCAACAATGCAACTTTGAGTAATCATTCATGTATCAAGCGCTATGTATCTTGAGCTCAATATCTTTTGTCAAGGCTTGTTTATATCATCAACTTCAACATATGAGCACCAAGAACTATAGGAATCCTGCATCATAACTGTATTATATGATCTTTATGCATATGATGACAGCAGCATATGAGTGACTCATCATCAAGTAATGAAGTTGTGTATTCAAGCTTTGTACTTCTCCTTATCCTTATGAAGATCACCATGTAAACACCATATATGCATCATCTAAGAATCAATCCACAAATATGACCTGAACATCTACTATGTAACCCCAAGAATCATATGAGATTTTATCATGGACAACTCATAGCAAGATATATCATTTAGCCATATAAGTATCATCACCAAGGACTATTAACCATAATGCCAACAATGCATTATTAAAGGCATATGCTCCCTCTCAACCTGTGCCATCTGTTAGATCTGATCATGCATATATCAACAATAAGCATCAAGACATCATCATCATCAAGCTAGGATCAAAACACTTCTAAACATCTTACAAGTATCAAAACATTTCCACACATCCTCAACAGACTGTAACTATTAACCAGTAGAGCAAATAATGGATTGAATCATATCAAACCATTTTTCTGAGCCTGTCCCTACTGCCTTTTCCTTAGATTGACAAATACGCGACTTTGCAGTGTCTGACTCGCATATATACACGAATTCCCTTTAAGAAACTTGCGTATGAGATTCAGGACACTGAAGTTTTACACTTTCAGCTCCCCCTGAGTCTGTTATGTCTGTGTTGTGCTATGTCTGATTATATTGTGCTGTGCCACATCTTTCTGACTGTACTTCCTTCTTTTTCCATATCTTCAAGTGTGATGATGTTTTCTTCTTTTGGTATGGTGCCTATACTTTGTTTTTGCATTCCCTTGCTGTATGTCCAAGCTTGTTGCATGCATAACATCTTACATGTTTCATATTCCTTCCGTAGCAATCAGTAACTTTGTGACCAAACATATTGCAAGCAAATCAATATCCATTAAAGTACCTGGAATGTGATGATCTTTCTGTGTTATGATTTTGAACCATTTTTCTTCTGCATCTAGCTGTAACATGTTCAAGATTATGACATTCATAACATTCAATATTATTCATCTGAGTAAATGGCCGACTATTAATTCTATAGTTAGGAGTGAAAGATTTTCTTTGAAGAATCTCTTTCCTTGATTGTTGATGGGGTTGACCTCTCATCTCTCTCATCTCCTTGTTGATCATTTTAGATTTCTCTTTAGAATTCCTTGCCTCACCTTGTGAACTAGATTCACCTTCAACAGATTCATGAAAACCAAGACCAGTCTTGATAGCAGGAGACCTTTGACTACTAAGAATATCATCGAAGGCTTTAGTACTATCTTGAAATCGCAACCATTTATCCTTTTCTTCTAATTTACCTTTTAAGATATTTACCTCAATCTGAAGTTTTTATTCCTTTTCCAAACATTGCTTCTTCAAAATTTCTTCAAACTTTCTTCCTTCTTCCATTTTTTGCCTTAGTTTGAGAATCTCCTTTTCTTGTTCTTCATTCAGATCCTGCTCCATTTGACGAATTCTGAAGGCACATTCCAGCTGAGATTTTAAGCTGATAACTTCGTTTTCTTGTTTTTTGATAGCTTGGAGTAGATCTGTATTCTATTTCTTTGATTCTTCAAGATCTTCTTTTAGTGAGAGGATCGTAGCTTCAAGCCTTTCATAATAACTGGATCTATCTTTGAGTTTCTTGATTGTTGTGATTTTTTCATTGACTTCATTTCTTAGTGATGTTACTTCGTCCTGCAACTTTTGATATTTGTCTTTGAATAACTTCCTTACCTCGCCTCCTTCCTCTTGTTGAGCCTTTAGTCTTGTAGCTACTTCTTTGAAGGCACCATCGTTTATGTTCAATAGATCTTCTTGATCTCTAATTTTGTCTGTCAGCCTTTTAAATTCAGCCTCTATTTGATATCCTTCTTTCTCACCCATAAGAGAACATTCATTTGTTTCGTTATCACTTACTTCACCTTCAAATGGAAAGATAGCTGGAGCATCAGAGGATAACAAATTCATACCTGATAGTTCATCTTCATTCTGAAATGACTCTGAATTTGATTCTGAATCTGAAGAGCTTCTTCCACATATTCCCCAATCAATACACCCACTGTCATAGTTCTTCTGAGATGCCTTCTTCCTCTTAGGTGCTTTCTTCTTAAGGTTCTTTCCCATAGTTCCACGGATTTCCTTCAAGCGATCAAGCTTCTACCAAAGGACCTGCTCTGATACCAATTGTTGGAAATAATACTGAGAGGGGGGGTGAATCAGTATTATCAAATCAATAAAACTTTTTCATTTCCATACTTAGATACATATATGCTACTTTAGTTAATGGAACGCACGTGTATACGCAACTGTGTCTAATGCAACTAGTGTATATCCAGAATACTTATGATTCAGTTAATCCATTAAATGTTGATCTCTAGTTAGTGCATCAGAACTTCATTAACCATATGTATAGTAATCAGGTGCAGTAAAACATAACATATCATCACACACAAGAAGCACACATGAACACCATGATATATGGTGGAAACCCAATGTGGGTGAAAACCACCTATTGCATGTCATCTCTATCTTCTTTTAATAAGAAAATTCATTTTACAATAGTTCTGTACTGGTGCAGTCTTATACCAGTACACAGGCTTCTACTTGTAGAAGGCTATAACCTTCTCTCGTTCTCCAGACTCTTTTGGATGGGAGCTACAACCCGCTTAGCTCTTGTACTAGCTGATCCATTTACTAGTACGTAGGTGCCTGCCTACTGAATGCTCCAATCTTCACTTGTTCTCTAGCTGCTAATGGAAGGGAGCACTACCCCCTTTTCTCTTGTACTAGCTGATGTACTAGTACGTAGGCGCCGACCTACAATCTCCTTTCACCCTCCAGGGACCACATTTCATACATTTTTAGACTGGATACTCCTGAAGCACAACACTATAATCTGAAGGCCATGTTTCATCAAATTTTCATACTGGACCCATAAATATCATTGAAGCACAAAACAATCAATACTAGCATCATCAATTTCTGAATCATTGAAACACTAAAACCCTATCAGAAACACAGTCAGCAGAACACCGAACTCTGCAACAATATTAAGAACCAACTGTATCATCAAAATCATGCATCAAAGTGCATACGCTACTTGGAAGTGTTGAACCAGAGTGTATACCCAACTTCACCAAGGTGAACCAGCGTATATGTCATCAATTACTTACTTATAACTTGATGCACTTCCTGACTTCAGACGTATCCAGATTATTACATATACAAGGATAATATGTGTGTTAGCACCCAGATCTAGTCCATCAGATCACATAAATATGAGTCATTATGATCCTGATCCAATATTAGTTCTCATCCATAATACCGAAGCTAAACACAATCAACCAAACAGGATATGCAGAATGCTGCCCCTTTAAACTGTCATCAGAATTCATCAACAACCAGAACCACATGTAACTTCAAACATCATAGCTGAAATGGGATACACTACTACAATGAAACAAACCCGCGTACATACGCGCTTACATCAAAGCCAATCCGCGTCCAGATCTATAAATATTCAATCATGACTTGCAGTGATTTCAAACTTAAGTTATACCCAGTTCAGATCATTACATGCGTCAGTATACAGATCTAGAATAATCATAGTCAATCATATAGAGATAGTTCATTTCAAACCATTTGATCCCGATCTATCCCTAGATCTTGTTCTCCATCAACCGGTGAGATCCCCCCTTAGCTCAGATCAAGCAATGCATCATCAACCCATAACCTGCATACTAGATCTCATAGTTCATCATATATTCAAGACTTCTTTGATGCCTTTGCCTAATGATCTTCTTCTCCTTTTATAGTCTTAGGCCTTGCTCAATACCATGGTCCAAAACCATAACAAACCAATACCATGGACCCAATACTTGGGATCAACAGATTTGACGAGATACTATGGTCCAAAACCATAGGTTCAAATACCAAGGACTAACTACCATGGACCAAAAGTAAGTTCTCCAACATATACGCATTTTTTCTTGCATGAAAGTGCGTGTATACGCATACATGCCTTGGAAACGTCTAACCCACGTGTATACACGGCTCGGTCACGATGAAGCTGCGTATATGTATTTTCTCTTCATTCTTGTAGTCTGATCATCAATTCCTTGCTGCTGACCTGCTGCACTATGATCTATCATCTGTGTGATTTTCCATCAAGGACAACACTTGTCTCATAATGCCAACAATTTTTAGAGCCTCCATTTTGATTTTGGGTCAATGCTTAGAACTCCATTCAGTGCCACTGGTGTGTTCAAGAGAAGTCATTGAGTTGATCTTCACTATAATACCCTTAAGCCTTCATTTGATGTCTAACTTTCCTGATCCAATTCCATGTCAGCATCATTCTGGTCATTATGTCTCAATCATGATACCTGTTTCGCGTTGTTGATGAGGGATACATCAATGCCCTCCTGCAATGGATCGCTTCCTGTCAACATCAATACATCATCCAGGAAGTTGACTTAGAAACACCTCTTGGTACCCTGGTGATTGCATACATCAATGGAAAGTTTCCTCACTCTCAGAAATAGGTTTATATCAATGGCCTTCGACCGAACGATTCTGTGAGGTGTTTGACATCAACTCATCCATTCACACCATACAGATTGTACTATAGTATCTTAAGAGCCATTAACATCATCGGTGGTTTCTCTTGTGTCTGTTAACAATTTACATCATTATATGGTAATCAGATGGAGTCTACCATGTTCGACTCGATCTCAATTATTCACATGGTTAGACACATACATTGGTTGGTCATGTGAACAAGATAGAAGACCCCATATCTAGTTTCATCCATAGAGGATGGGATTTTGTGACATATACAAAGATCACAATCTATAATGGTCGTGATCATATAGACAGTCATCCAGTCATGGGTACACCAGTTATATCTATGGATGTGTCTTTTGATTGTTGTACATGTTATGATCATTGTACATGTAATGTTAGCTTATGACTTGAGTATGGGTATGGCTTCCTTAGTAAGAAAACATGGCATGTTGTAAATGGATTGTAACAAATGAAGCTTGTCAGTTGTCCTTGATCCCTACTTGTCACAAGGTAAATCAATTGAGTCACCATTCATCATCTCTGACTTTGCGATTTACGGATATTTTTATTATAGGCCATTTTGTCACATCCGATCAGTGAGCCTCCTAATGGGATCAATCAACATCTGATTCCCCCTTGTCACCATCTTGCACAAAGGCCTAAGCATGTACCTTTTATTTCCTAGAATTTCAGCCCTAAAATGCATCATCTGAGCTAGTTTGAGGACCAACACTCCATCTAACCTTCAGGGGATTCATTAACCAGCAAGTTGCGCCACTATGGACTATGTTGGTCACCAGCAGGTTGCTCCCCTTTTCACCTAGGTTGGTTCTAGAAATCCAAGAGAATGGTCAGGTCTCCAAAAGCTTCCCCTTCAAGGAGTTTCTAGAAATTTTTACAAATACTTAGATTGTGTTGGCTTGTTGGGGCTTGACCCAAGTTTTAAAAGTGGTTTAGCTAAACAAATCCCACACTACTAGCCCTTTCGGCAACAATCTATAGAGCGCGGACTGAAGTCTCACCTGAGGTAGTATGGGAGGGTGCTGGAACCAGGTTTCTTCACCCTTGGGATGTCTTGACGTGGACTGGAGGGGTAGCGAACCGTCCATGGCCTTGCACCACTTTGTACTGCTATTGGGCTCCATGTATATCCACACAGATGCTCTTCCTTATTAATGAATTTATTACAGATTTGATCTTCTTCTTATAGTCTTTAAGTAAACATTTAACAATAAAACCTAGTGTGCACAATCATAATTCTTAAAGACAGTGCATAAATTCAGAACATAAGTAACAGATAGATTTATGATAAAGTACAAAATGATTCAAAAATTCTTATCTTTATTTATCTTTCGTCAATACAACTAGATCTGCCCTAAGCACTCAGCTACAGGGGTCTATGCACACAGCTGCAAACTCTATCAAGCCTCTGCACACATAGCTGCAGAGCCTCTATCTATCTACCAACACCCTTGACTCAGAACTATAGACGCTGAGAGACTATTGTCTTCATAAACCCATTCCATTCAAGATCAAAACCAAAAACTAACTTCTAACCATAGAGCCTTTCTCCATTTATACATTTCCATGGTCCGCGGACCATGGGAAGGCTGACTCACTTTCTATTTTCTTACATTATTTTTGGGCGGACAACCCTTTGACTTAACTCACTAAAATTTTCACTCCGCACACCTCGCGAAGCCTTTACCTTACTTTTACCCAAAATTGTGGGCTTTGAACCCTAAAACTATTACGTGGGTCCTTTGCTACCCAACAGGCACCCAACACAATCATCGTGACTTGTCTCGAGTCACTCGGCTGGTGCGGCAATCTTCGCGCGGAGGTCATTCAACAAATTTTGTGCTTCACTTACACTCACAACAAAGTCTTCCGTGGTCTTCTGTACCCATTGTACGCAAGCTACCGATGCATCCGTGTTTGTTTCAGTTGCTTGTACAGGTTCATAGACGACCTACATGTGTGCTATCTTTCCCTCGATGGTGGTGGAGACTGCGAATCCCTCATAAAGCCAAGGCTGGATGCATTCTTTCAGCACTCCTTCCTTCCGGTGAGTTGTGTCAACTTGTGCCTTGAGAACCTGGGCCTCCCTCATTTTAGCCAACCACTGCATGATAGCAACCATCTGTGCAATCCTGCAGGCTGTGTCATAAGCCTACTGTAACTCCCACGCTTTTGTCTCTACTTGTTGTAATGTGGGGTCTTCCTGGAGGGATGTGAGCATAAGGAGGGACTAATCCAACAATCCGAAGCACTCTTGGACTGCGCAATGTATCACGTGCAATCCTGCTTGAAATATGTCACGACACTGCTCTTGAACTTCCAGGGGTGTGGGTGGCTGTCATGCGGAAAGATTCAATTTTGCGGACAAAACCAACCTCCCTAGAAGCTAAGGCTTTCTAGTGACAAACAAAACAATCAAGCACTATCCTTCCCTAAATATGCATTTAAGATACAAGCAACCAGGTGTTTAAAACATACCTTTAGTCCAACGCTGTTTGTAGCAGTCCAGCCTCTCCGATTCGGATGAGCTCTTCCTTCTCTTTGAAACCTGCATTCACTAACAAGCAAACGATTACATAGTACCTGAATAACTCATAAAAAAAAACATATTCATCATAAAGACCAAGGAGTATATGAAACAAATTATAAAGAACAACTTGTTGAGAAGAATGAACTTAATTGTATTAATTGGAAACAAAAGAAACCTTACAACCAGTGCCTTGGTGTTGTGCAGGTCCCTCCCAAGGTCCAGCAAGAGTTCTCCTTTACTTTGATCAGCTCACCCACTTCCAAATGAAGCTAAGAAAGGATGGGAATCTCTCCTCTCAAGCTCTATAAGGGAGTCCTAATTTCAGCAGCATCTACCCTTAGGAATGTTCAGCTTTCAACCTCCCCTCCCTCTAGCCCAATGCCTGTATTTATAATGCTTTGGAGGAAGTTAATCAGGTCCACCATCAATGGGATAAGCCCCTCTTTCAATGGGATAGCTCCCCTCTTGATGGGATAAGTTCCTCTTTCTTTGGGATGCATGAACCATCTAGAGGCACTCAATACACGTCAAACCATCTTCTAGAATGCTCTAGAATCGACCACAAGTAACTTTTTTGAAGTAAAACTCACGCCTTTTGACCTTTACAGGAGTATGCACCCACCTCTTTACAGACAGAGCGTACAAGTACGCAAGTGTTGTGAATTTGAGGTGCGTACACGCAGGTAAGGCTAAGAGAAACTGCGTAACCAGAGTTAATTGACTTTTTAAGGACTTTCTCTCTTTCTTGGAGCTTGACATGATGAGCAGAGGTATAAGACTTGCCAAGGAGGATAGTATGACAGTTGATGGAGCCATACTGACTGCAAATAGTCATGGTGACAAATTTTAGTGTAACAGATTGCCCCCTAAAGTGCGAAGCCTATAGTAGATTAGGGTTTCATATCATCTAGGAAGGCTGAAGCACTTTATCATTTCAAGGATTATCTTGTGGAGAGCCCAGTCAGAACTTGCAAATATTCAACACAAAATACATATATAAGATCATATCATCGCTGAGGTAGGCATTCCCATACTCAGATTGAAAACTTTAACTAACAAACTAACTACTGCTCTGATATAGGAATGGTTTCGCAGTACATCATAATCATAGACTCATGTAGACACAGTATGGACGCATCCATCTGTTTATGATTAGTCTACTATATAATGAATACAAAACTCCTCGCAGCCTGGATGGTGGAAACTAGATCCAGGGTCTTCATTTCTACTTCCCGAAATAGTACGGTTCTATCCATACGAATAAATGAGTTGATGTCGAACATGGTAGAAACCACTTGATTACCAGTCAATGATGTAAACTGTTAACAAGTGTGAGAGAGACCACCAGTGATGTCAATGGTTCTCAAAGTACCCAGTACAGTCCATGAGATGTGAATGAATGTGTTGATGTCGAACATATCACGGAATCCTTCGATCGAAAGTCAATGATGTAAACTGTCGTCAAAGGCGAGAAACCTGCCATTGATGCATGCAGATTTCAAGGTACTAACGATTTCTAGGTCATCTTTCTAGATAATGCTGATGTCAATAGAAAGCGACCCGTTGCAGGCAAGCCCACAACACGAAATCAAAAATCAAGTTGAAGAAATGTAGCTGTAAGGACTGACTCAGGGATGGTCAAGATGGATGACAGGCATTTCGCAGATGAATGGTTTATTTGCAGTGACCTCTTGAACACATAACGACATGACAGATGGCTTGGTGACGATTGACCCAAAGTTAATACCCAGAAACGGTTGAAGACTTTCAATGTGGTTTGATCAACTTGTAGGCAAAGGATTTCCCAACCCAGGTGAATGAAAAAGTGTCGTGTTCAAGAGTGGTAATAAGGTTTTTCTGTGACAGAGGATAACAAATAGGCTCATTCTTCTCTCTTTTCCCCCACCATTTCTGGCAAGTACCTCTTTATTTTTTACAAGCTTGAGGAGGATAACATATGCTTGATTATAAGCTCATCCTTCGGATGAGTCCAACTTAGTTTAGATTCGAACCCTAAGAAGGAGTGGTTCGTTCCTATTTGTAATCGAACAGGTCCTTTACTGTGAAATTTTAATGAGTCCAGTATAGGAGAAACTCGGCATTTTTCAATTTTAGAGAGTCTGAAAAAACTAAAGAAGACTCCAGGGTTGAACTTTTTCGTAAATTTGTGTCTCCCAAGCCCGAAAAAGTATAAAATAATACTTGAGAGAACCGCTTGATCTTTACGACCAAGGAGTACTTTCATGATTAGTGCCTTTGACCTGAAAAGTAAAAAGCGATCAAGGACACGTTTTATTTCCAATATCGAATTTGAAACGACAAAAATCCAGCAATCTTTTCGTGTTTTTACGGTCAGAAAAGGGCTATAAGAGGACCGTCTTTTAATTCCATTTTAATGAGTGTAAAAGAAATGCTCGGCAATCTTTTCATGTTTTAGGAGTCAGAAAAGGGCTTAAAGATGACTCTGATGTTTTTGTTTGTGAAAAATGACAATTTTCCCTGAAAATCCTTTTATCCTGCACAAAAACCAACACATTACTCATACCTATTTAAAGATTGATAAAAATACTTTGAAAAATACCTTTTCATGGTGAAAAATAAACAAATTTAGCATTTATTTACCCAAAAAACCTATAAAAAGGGCTTTTACCAATTCATTTTTACCATTTTACTATTGAGGAGAGAAAAAGGGCTTTTGGAAAGAAACTTCCCGTGGACATTGCGGAGAATCCGACCGTCGAAATCGAACGCCATCTCTTTCAGGTATTCTACAACATCCTCCTCTTCATTTTCATCCGTTTAGAATTCATTTTTAGGCCCTAGTTTAATTTTTGGAGGTTTTGGGGTTTCAAGGTCCGCCTTTCGGGGTACGCAGGTGCTCCACTAGTGACCTGCGTACCCCGACATTTTCTCAGTTGGGAAAATGTCGGGCGTATGCACCTTGTCTTAAGGGAACCTGCATACCCATGCTCTTTTCCTAAAGGCGGGGTGCGTACGCCACAAAACGAATTTTGAAACCCCCATTTCTCCAAAATGGACCAAAATTTTTTAATTTTATGGACTCTAACAGATGTTTTATGGTGTGTAGATTGCCCACCATGCTTGATTAGCACGAGAGAGAACACGAAGATGTTGATTTGGTAGCCATTAATCATCAACCGTCCATTGATGCTTTGAAGGCATGCGGCCTCTACAAATACTGGGCCATACCTGGCATGAGGGCCCATGTGCGCTTTCTAAAGTGGCTGGTTGAAAGGTGGAATGTTCAGGATCAGTGCTTTTACATTGGAGGGCACTAGCTCGAGATAGATCCCTCAGACATTTATTTTCTCACTGGTTTGCCTAAGAGAGGAGAGCAATTGACTCTGTACGGGACTAGGCCGGGTGGCCAGTCCATCACTAGTCTCCATCTAGAGTGGTGCAATAATCAGAACCAGGAGAAGGGGATAGAGATTAAAAATATATCCTGACCTGAACTTATGGTAATTGCCTTTACAGTTACCAGACTTTGCGGGGCTGCCGCTTTGCACATTGCCACTGGATCCCAGATGCGGATGGCGATTGATTGCTATCGAGGCACCATTTTCAACTGGTGTGATGCTGTGTTGGCAAATTTAAAGGGCCAACTGACTAGGGCAAAAAAGGGGCAACTAAAGACTTTTGGTTATGGGCCTTTAGTTGTGAGTTTTGCTCTAGAGAGGGTTCCGATGCTGATCCTGCAGCATCTCACTGTTGAGGTTGGGCTTCCCCGAGAGCCTAAGTTGATGCGATGGGTTGCAGTTATGGCCCGTTATCCTGACGAGGGAACGGGAGTCGTTCGATTTACTCCAGAGTATTTTCGCTGGTTAGAGGACCAGGGTTTTTCGATACAGGATTTTCCTTATGCCGGAGTTGATTTTCGAGGAGATCCGGACATGGTTCTTCCACCGGGAGAACAATGGGACGACACAGGTAATTCATTTTTCACAAGTTTTTAAATTATTTATTTTTTTGTTTTTTATATATCGTCTCAAAACTGACAGTAAAAATTCTCAAAATGCAGATGTAGGCCCACGGCGTCCAGCTAATCTCCGGCCTTTCGAGAGGAGACAACTAGTTGCACCGGCACCGGTCCCACAGGATGAGGCTACAGAGACGTTAGCTAAGTTGGAACAAGACCTAGAGCGTCTGACGACAGATATACCAGAGACTACTATAGATGATATTCCTATCAGGCTTCAGCGCTATGTAGTCGGAGTCCCAGGACCTTTTAGGAGGTTCTTGTGTAGGGTAGCCCGTGCAGTGGTGTCGTATAGAGAGCATCACCAGTGATTAGATGGTCACTTTGTAGACACATGTGACATTTTGGTTTTTTGTACTTATCATTTTTGCCGATCATAAGGTGTTTTTCAACCTATGATCGAAGACGATGTATTTTTTGACACACTCCTATCTATATATATCATTATTACCAGCTTATCTGTTGAACATGTGTGATGAAATGTTTTTAAATTTACATGTATGATTATTGCAAATGTCTATTTAACATTCGAGAAGCAATTGCATCTGCTAATGTATTTAAAGACCTTGGAATATGCTGATATTCAATGTAATCAAATTCACGTTCCAAGAGACGCACTCTCAAAAATAACCTTAATAACACTGGATTTCTAATGGCATAGACTCTATTAAGCTGTAATACAACGAGTTCAAAATCGAACCTCACTATCAAACTCCGAATCCCAAATGAAATAGATTCAGATAATAACTCAATCACTGCACTGTATTCTGCAATGTTGTTTGTTGTTTGAGCGAGGCTCACCCCATGCATAGAAACTAACTCGTCAGAGGGCAAATAGATAACCCAAGCTGCGGAAGAGATATTCCGTGTACTACGACAAGCACCATCAGTGAATCCAATGTACGTTTGGAGAGGCATCGACATCTGAAGTATCAAGAGTAAAACCAAGATAAGCCAGAATAACGACGAAAAACACACTCTCTAAGCTAAGCACACTGTCTAAACTAACAAACACACCAGCTAGAAAGAAAACCTAACCTAACTAAAATCTCCACACCCATCATTTAAGCATAATACCTCTTTAAGTAAAGTCCATTTCTGGGTTTACCCAAAGAGTCCCCGTCAAAGTCTACCAGTTCATAGGCCCCTTTTGCTAGTTTTCGCTTGACAATATAGGGCCCATGCCACATAGGAACGAATTTTCCAGCACCTAATTTATCATTAGCTTGATCATATAATAGCACTAGGTCTCCGTCCGAAAAATTTTGAGGGGTCACATTTCGATCATACTGACCTTTCATACGTTTTGCGTGAGTCTCGATTGCTAATGCAGCATCACGTCGAGTCTCATCTAATTGAGCTAAGTATAATAAACGCTTCTCCTCTTCGGAAGTAGCTGGAAGTAATTCGATGGCCATTTGCAGTGATGGGATTTCGCATTCAATGGGCAGCACAGCTTCCAAACCATAAACTAGTTGCAAAGGAGTGAACCCTATTGATGTTTTCACTGAGGTTCGGTATGCCCAAAGCGCAGAAAATAACATGTTGTGCCAATTCGACCGGTGAATACCAATGATTCGTCGGATCATGATAACTAAAACTTTGTTGATGGACTCAACCAGACCATTCGCTTGTGGATAATAAGGAGTTGAACTATCGTGACGCAAACCAAGCTGGCCTGTAAGTTCTGTCATCATAATGTTTCAAAAATTGTTATAGACATTTTTGTGCCTTACAGCATTGAGCATGGAATGTCCATAATCTAAGGGATCCAAAGTCCCTAAACATGTTGTTCCTACCCCTAGAGGAACAAGGCTAACAAACCACAACAATTCACAGAAGTTCTCCACCAGAAACTGCTCAAAAACAAGTCAATTCAGGATCATGTCAATGGCTCCACTGGCTGTCTACGCTGAATGTCAAGTCCAACACTGGCTACCTGCGCTGAATGTCAAAGCCAACACTGGCTACCCGCGCTGAGCGAGAGTGGACATGTGGCAAGCTCATTTCTCAAGGTGTCAAAACCCAGGAAGCTTCCAAAATGACACTTGCCTCAGGGAATTCGACTGGTGATGAGTAAGAGGTTCCAAATCTCCAAGTGGAAGCAAGAACCTCCAAGTGGAATGAAGAACTGACAGAGGGAGAGGACACTAGTCAGATCTCAAGCTGACTTGTCCTCTCTCCTAACATCTATATATGGATCTCTCCTCCATGAGATCCAGAGGCTGGAATTTTGTTATTGCAAAGAATTGTTGTTGGTTTGAGACTAGAACTATTGGGTGATTTGCTTTGAAGGAGGTGAAGAAGAGATTCCTTTTGCTGGGAAGGTGATGCTGGATTGGGCCTCACTTGGTTGTATCTCTTCCTGAACTTTACTTCTTCATCAATAAAGCCATTTGAGTTTCTTCTATATGCATGTATATCAATGATGTTTTGTTGTATTTGCATATTTAGTTTATTCTAATCCTAAACTAGTTATGAATGTATGCTTTTTGTAGTTTCCCTCTCTTGTGATTTTGCAGGAACTTGGTGTAGCTGGGCCAGTGAAGGAACAAGCAGCGGGAAGCAAGCAGAAGGGAGTGAGATCGGATCTACAAACTAGCGGAAGACATCGGTTAGTTACATCCTTCTCCTCTATTTACATTTCGTAAAGAAGAATACTCAGATAGTTTTGTATTGTTTGTTGCTAAGGTACTATCACTCCTTAGAGTGGGATAGGGGCATTCCGTATTGGATACTTTTCCCAACAACAAATTGGCGACTCCGCTGGGGATCGTATCTTGTTGGTTTATTTGTGTTTTTGCTATTCATTTCATAAACTCAAAGAGTGCCGAATCGAACTGCATTTGTCTTTCTCAAATGCAAAGTAGACAGCAGCTACTCTAGTCCATTCCCTGGGCCTGTTTATGATCATAAAAGCTGATCCACAAGTTCTCTAATAGCTCTTAGTGATAGATCTTCATCCTCCTTTGAATCATCCCTTAGATTGTACCTGGTTGATAGCTTTTATTTGGCCAAAAACTGTGAATTTAACTGCAAACTGTAACCCAGAACCCAGAAGCAATTCTCGTTTCTGCTTCAGCGCAGAGCCTGTGAAGAGGTTCTGCATTTCAACGTAGGTCCTGTGAAGGCTACCTACGCTGAATGTCAAAACCTCTGTGTTAGACCTGCGCTGAACAGTCTTTGCCTTGTGCAGCTGTGGTTCCCTGTTTCCTTTTGCTCAGTTTTATCCCTGTTTTTTGCAGCCTGTTATCAGTCAGTGTTCCTATCTGAAACCACCTCTCTTTGCCTCAATTCCGCCTCAGTTGTATAAAGAAACTGTATTTGTTCTTTGTGTATTTGTTACATCATTTGCAGTTTCCCATTACGAAAGTAAACTAGTCTTACTGTGACCCTTAGATCTAGACCTGTCATAAGTGTCGTTTTGATCTTAGGAGTGAGTTTGTTTGCTGTTCACAGTTGATTTAGCTTTTACTTTCGTCATATGGTTTGAATTTATGCATTTCTAGTGTCGAAACAAGTAAATCATAAGGTGTCTTTTGATTTTGAAAAAAGGAACTTGTTTATGTTTTCACTTGAAATCGAATTCAAAGTTATACAACATCTTTCTTTATATAAACATCAATATTAAGAAAGAGAAAAGAAATACATGCATTTGTGCATTTGCATTTTGACAGCTTGTATGTTGATTTAGGAAAAGTGCATTACTGTGTGCTCTATGCTCTGTGAGAAAAGATGATGTCTTTCTTTTCCCCTTGTAGCTAGGATTTTCATCTGTTGAAAAGATATAAAAAGCTTGCTTATCATCTTTAGACTGCATTTAGGAGTTGTATCATACATCTCGTGGTGATCCAAAAAGGCAAACTTCTAAAAAAGATCAACCTAAAATAAATTGAATGAACTTAACAACGCTTTGTAACATAACACACAACATAGAGGTCTAGGCTAGAGACATGTTCCGGCGTCGTAAAGCCTGATATCTTACCGTTGAGTGGTTGGGTGATTCCTCCACGGTGAAGCGATAAGTATCAGTACGGATTGTGCTCCCACGTACCATCGCGTATATATTGGGAGACCCCTATAGGAATAAAGCCTTTATCCATAGGAAGCCGTGTCGGCCGCCCTACTGATCGCAATGCACTGAACACAGCATTCAGGAAGATCGACCGCCCGTACCTTAAAAAGTATTCTGCGGTTTTGCGAAAAGTTTGGCACACCCTCTACCTAGAACTCCAGAGCAGTTCCTTTTGGCCTTTTTCAGACTCTATAACAGAAAAATTCCATCCGAGCATTTGTCACTTCGGGCTCGTTAAAACATCGAAGGAGACTAGAGTCATCTTTTGCTTTTTCTCGACTCTTTAAAATTGAAAAAGCAGGTTGTGTCTAAGCGTCGTTAAAATTTATTTTAAACGGAATAATCATCACCATTCCCTCGTTGATCTTCGAAGTTAGTCTCTTTTCATCGTAAGTTCTTGAAGAATCGCTAGAAAATCTTTTGCATAAACTAGATATGTCTGAACAACCGTCGACATCTAGGACTTTGTCATCCGACACAGCAGCGGCAGAGCCTCCGGCTACTACCCCAACGATGTTCGATGGTATACCATCTGTCCCGGCAAGTTATCAACAACAAGCCGGAGTCCCATCAGGGACTGCTTCGACGACATGGTTAGTTCCTATTTCTTCATCTGGATTATCATCTGGTATTTCTTATGTTGAAACTCAACAAATTGATCCAATGTGTCTTCAAAGGCCAATCTACCCTTTAAGTACTGGATTGCCACCATATGGAGGGCAGTATGCCTTTTCATTGTTTCCCCCCGGAGAACAAACATATGGGAGTTTACAACAAAGTTCAGGTCAAACTGGAATTACATCCAGCGGTTGGGTACCAATACTGCCTCAGCAACCAAGGGTTGTATATTCAACGCAACCAGTCCACCGTGTGTCAAATATTCCTGCTATACCTGCTATGGTGACTGTGTCGCAAGTACAAGCACTACCTATTGTATATCAACCCCAAGTTTCTCAGGTTGCAATACAACAGCCTCTTGTCTCAACGACTCAATCACAATCTCAGGTTAGTGCCTCCTTATCTGGAGCGACTCAGGCTCAAACAAGTACTGTGACTTCTCATCTTGGTCAATCATCCAGTATTGGTCAACATCAAATGGTCCAACAACCAGAGCCGGTTCAATCTCAACAACCGCCATTCCTCCAATCATATCAAGGACCTGAGCAACAAGTCTTTGTAAGTAATGGGCAACCATGCTATAATGGTTATGCCCATCAACCTTGTCAGCATTATGTTGGTTTGCAAAGACCCATTGCTCAGGCGATCCCATCTTATCCTGGGTATGCTTCACCTAACCTGAATCAACAGTTGCCCTTTGTAGCAACTCTAGAATTACCAGATCTAAACCGGCTGACAAATGATCCAATTGCTTATGCCCCTTGTTGGCCAGCGATTCCGCATAAACTTCCGTCAGATATCCCTAAATTTAATGGAAATCCGGGTGAAGATCCGTCGAATCATGTGATGACCTTCCATCTATGGTGTTCATCAAACACCCTGAATGATGATTCGATAAGACTTCGCCTCTTTCAGAGGACGTTAACGGGTCCAGCGGCAAAATGGTACATTGAATTGCCTAGAGCTTCGTTCGACAACTTCAGTACCTTAGCCACGACTTTCTTAACCCATTTTCAATTACCGATAAGGTATGAAATGGGAACAGAACTCCTAACCAACTTCAAACAGACAACGGCCACTCACATATCTGATCATATACATGAGTGGCGACGTCGTCGTAGGATGGTAAAAACGTACGTTCCCGATCAGCTATTAGTTGAATGGTTTATCAAGTCGTTACTTCACGCTATAACGGAAGATGTGGCAAAGGGAGGAGTCGTAACGGAAGAGCAAGTTATCACTCATGCGCAATATCTAGACTTGGTCTATACTCAGTCTGGCACGCTCTACGACAAAATACCTGACGCCCCTAGACCGGAATTTTCAATTCCTCCTCCTCCTAAATCAAAGAATGACTCTCATGCCGGTGATGGCGTGATTGGCAAAATAGATACGAAATCGACAAAGGCTACATCTAAAAAGGCCTGTAAGATTTCTAGTCAAAATGCAAATGAGGAACTTCTTGCCTCGGAAGTAAATGCCATGTCGACCGACAAGGGCAAACAACTGAAGAAAACAGGGGCCAAGAAGAAACAGAAAGGGAGAAAAAGGAAACCCCCTGCGGGGTGTCATATATGCGATGAGGATCATTGGACGAAAGATTGTCCACATATAGCTGAAGTTAAGAAACTCTTTAAGAGTTCAAAAACCCCAGCAGTATTGACTGATCCGTTTCCAAGCCCAGGAACCAAACTGGTTGCTAATCAAAATGCTTCCCGATCCCAAGTGCTTATGTTGTCTACCTCGAAGCAGCAGAATGATGCTTTGACAAGGAATAAAGATTACGGGAATCCACAGTTGTCGAATAACAAGGCTAATGAACAACCTAGGAGTTCGACGACAACTTTGACCGAAGTTGTGCCGCCCATCATTCCTGAACCAATGATAAAGTCGCCAAAGGGAGTAGTGCACAAATCGACATTCAATCCTCGTGCCAAAGTAGCACAGAATTATAATATAGTAGAGGACCTGGCCCAATCGCCGCCCGCTATGTCGACACTTGAGGTACCGCAAAATTGCCCCTCCCAAGAGCAAGCTTTATTATCAGCAATAGGTGGGATTGGCCCAATGGATTCCAATCTTGTGGCCTTTGATCATAAAGGATATGACCCTCAGTTACCAGCTCAAGTAGCTTTCCTTATTCAAGTGAAAGCCCTCAACAAAACTATTCATCGAACAATTATTGATGAGGGGGCATCTACATGTATTATGTCGATGAGTTGCTGGAAAAATTTAGGCTCACCACCCTTGTCTAGATCATCAACGACATTAAAAGCATTTGATGGACGATCATACACTCCATTCGGGATTTTAAGTAACTTGCAAGTTGAACTGGGGGGGAAAACAGTAGAAGTTGATGTTGAAGTAATCGACGGAAACCTCGATTACAACATCCTACTGGGAAGGCCCTAGATATATGCCATGGCCGCAGTTGTGTCGACCTACTTCAGGAAGATTGCATTTCCCTTTCAAGGAAGAATTACAATCTTAGACCAACAAACATTTCTCCCCAACAGTTCACAAGTTACGGGAAGCATCCTAATGATCCATGGAAGCGATCATTCGCTTCAAAATATTGGGGTAGGCCTCCTAAAAGACCCTGCCTTAATGGGTACTTTTGCCCTACCACCTCCAAGTAATCTGGCGGAAGTGGCCACAGTGGAAACCTACAAAATGAAATCTTCTATATCTAATGGATTCAGAAGATTCCTAAACATTTTGTCAGCATGGATCATCGCCCTAATAGAAATACTGTAAATACAGTGGGCACCGAGGACGGTTCTTACCTCGTGTCAACCTCGTTAAAAAATGAAACAAGGAGTCATGAGGATAGTTCTTTTACTGTGTCAACCTCATTAAAAAATGAAACAAAACCCCTTTCCAAATCTCAAAGGTAAACCTTCATTCCAACCACCAAGTTGAATGCAATGAAGCTTGGGGGGCATGCACCTCGATTTGCGTTATTATGCTGGGGGCATGCAAACTTAAGATCGAGCAGTTTTAGCACACAGTTCATGCTCGTTAAAAAAAATAAACGCAAGATCCGAGCAGTTTTAACGCGGACTTCATGCTCGTTAAAAAATAAACATAAGCAATGAGCAAGTGTTTCCACCAGCGTTTAAGCTCATTTTAAAATAAAAAATGAACCACCACCCGGTAAATAACCACTGCGATCGTAAATTTATTAGCCATTAAAGCCTTGGTCGTGTTTGCATCGTCACCTCCACTTTTCCATTGGCCGATCATTCACCTCCATTTGATTGTTTACCCTTTTTGAGGAACAGATGCGAAGAGTGATTTCACTAAGCCATCCTTGTGACACTGCCGTGATTGGAAAATTCCAACCTGTACCTGGAATCAGCTGCTAACCCTGTTTATCACTTGTTCCTCAAAAGACGAGTCTTCTTTAAGCTCTTTTCAACTGACTCGTAAAATATGAAAAGATTGCCGAGTTTTGGCTTTCCAGCTCGTTAAAGCGACCGGAAGAGCTATCCCTCCTCTAGATTTTAATCTTTTTGGACCTGAGGGATTATCGCACAAAAAGATCGAGCGCTTGTTTTGTTCGGCTCGTTAAAACTATCGAAAACTCATCCCTTCTGTATTGTTTTATACTTTTTCGAACTAAAGGGATTAGATGACGAAAAAGGACTTTCGGAGTTAACTTTATGTACCTTTTCAGACTCTCTAAAAATGAAAAGGACCGAGTTATCTTTGTCGTTAGACTCGTTAAAATCATTAAATAGCGACAAACTTGTCTTTAGACGAGAACGAGTTTCCCTATCGCTAGGCTCGTTAAAACATAGCGATGGGCTTGCCCGAAGGGCAGGTTATAGAACAAGCATATGTTATCCTCCTCAAGCTTGACAAAAATAAAGAGGTACTGGTCAGCAATGACTGGGGAAAAATTGGGAGAAACTCAAAGAAAACTTTGATGGTAGCAAGTCACTCTTGAACATGACACTTTTCCTCCGTACCGCAATCGGGTTGGGTTGTTTCATTCACTGGTCACATCACCATGGTCTCGCCATACCATCCATATTTGGGGTAATGCTACCGATCCATCGAATCAGTGTCGCCATATGTTCAAGAGAAGCCATTCAGAAAAGTCAACCATGTCCCATCCACTGCCATACATTATCCTTCATCCTTTCATGACCGCCACCCTGAATCATATGTCACAGATCGTTTTCACCTCCATCAAAATCATTAGCTCTATTCCGTGTCACTGATGTGGGATTCATTAAGGCCCTCCTTTGACGGATCGCTTCTTGTCGACATCAGCTCATTATCCAAGAAGTTGATCTAGGAACAACCCCTTCAGTACTTTGAAGCTTGCATGCCTCAATGGCAAGTTTCTCACTTCCGGCGACAGGTATACATCAATGACCTTCGACCGAAAGATTTTGCGTGGTGTTCGATGCCAAGTCCTTTATTCACACCATGTGAATTGTACTACAGTACCTTGAGGGTCATTATCATTATCGGTGATTCCTCTTGCGCTTGTTAACAGTTTACATCATTGACTGGTAATCAAGCGATGTCTTTCCATGTTCGACTTCAGAGAAATTCTCACATGGATCGACTTGTACTTAGAGTGAAGATCGGACGAGATTGAAGACCCTGGATCTAGTTTCATCCATCCGGGCTGCGATATATATATTCAGGAAATAAAGACATTGACATGTACATCATTGCAGCAGATAATCATCCTACTCAAAGGATGATAATTTCATCAAGAATTATCAGTCTACCATCAGACGATTGTCTGTTCTATGTACAGAAAAATGAATTTATAAAAGTTGAGCATGGGAATGCCGACTCAGCTAGATCATGAAAGCAGTATGAAAAATAATGTATTGTATTGTATCTTATTACAGGTCTCCTCCCAGCATTGGATGAATTTTGGATCCTCCTGATAAAGCATTTCACCCGATAAATGGCCTCATACTTTAGGGGGCAACTGTTATAGACATTTTTGTGCCTTACAACATTGAGCATGGAATGTCCATAATCTAAGGGATCCAAAGTCCCTAAACATGTTGTTCCTACCCCTAGAGGAACAAGGCTAACAAACCACAGCAATTCACAGAAGTTCTCCACCAGAAACTGCTCAAAAACAAGTCAATTCAGGATCATGTCAATGGCTCTACTGGCTGTCTGCGCTCAATGTCAAGTCCAACATTGGCTACCTGCACTGAATGTCAAAGCCAACACTGGCTACCTGCGCTGAGCAAGAGTGGACATGTGGCAAGCTCATTTCTCAAGGTGTCAAAACCCAGAAAGCTTCCAAAATGACACTTGCCTCAGGGAATTCGACTGGTGATGAGTAAGAGGTTCCAAATCTCCAAGTGGAAGCAAGAACCTCCAAGTGGAACGAAGAACTGACAGAGGGAGAGGACACTAGTCAGATCTCAAGCTGACTCATCCTCTCTCCAAACATCTATATATGGATCTCTCCTCCATGAGATCCAGAGGCTGGAATTTTGTTATTGCAAAGAATTGCTGTTGGTTTGAGACTAGAACTATTGGGTGATTTGCTTTGAAGGAGGTGAAGAAGAGATTCCTTTTGCTGGGAAGGTGATGCTGGATTGGGCCTCACTTGGTTGTATCTCTTCCTGAACTTTACTTCTTCATCAATAAAGCCATTTGAGTTTCTTCTATATGCATGTATATCAATGATGTTTTGTTGTATTTGCATATTTAGTTTATTCTAATCCTAAACTAGTTATGAATGTATGCTCTTTGTAGTTTCCCTCTCTGGTGATTTTACAGGAACTTGGTGTAGCTGGGCCAGTGAAGGAACAAGCAGCGGGAAGAAAGCAGAAGGGAGTGAGATCAGATCTACAAACTAGCGGAAGACATCGGTTAGTTACATCCTTCTCCTCTATTTACATTTCGTAAAGAAGAATACTCAGATAGTTTTGTATCGTTTGTTGCTAAGGTACTATCACTCCTTAGAGTGGGATAGGGGCATTCCGTATTGGATACTTTTCCCAACAACAAAAATGGTGCCCATGGTCAATGATTATCGCTTGTGGGACACCAAACCTAGCAATAATGTGATTGAATACGAAAATTGCAGCTGTCTTGCCATCTGCCTCGAATGTAGGCATCGCCTCGGCCCACTTAGTAAAATAATCAACCGCAAGGATGATATACGCATGTCCCCCAGCCGAGTGAGGGTTACATGTAATAAAATCGATACCCCATTTAGCGAAAGGACCAACGGCAATTATAGGGTGGAGAGGAGCAGGTGGAGCGCACATCTTTCGATCAAACACTTGGCAGTTGTGGCATTTCCAGGCCGCAGTAATACAGTCTTTAAATAAGGACGGCCAGAAGTAGCCAGCGCGCAATATCTTTTGGGCTGTGGCATACCCAGACATATGACCGCCACATGCTCCAGAGTGACAATCATTCAGAACCCTTTCAGCTTCCTCGTGAGTTAAGCAACGTCAAAAAACCAAATCCGCCCCACGACGATAAAGAGTATCTCCAATAATTTTGTATTGTTGGGACTGGAATCGAATTCTCCGACGTTCCGACTTTGAAACTTCGGGCTAAAGTGCTGATTAGAAACAAAGATTCGTCCGCAATGGGCTCCTCTGCCACAGTTTCCGTGTCAGCGCGCAGGAAGTCACACATTAACTCTGCAAAGACTAAAGATTTCTTAGACTTAGATTTCTCAAACTCCAAGTCGAACTCCTGCAGGATAACTATCCATTTGGAGTACTTGCCCCCTAGCAATTGTTTTGTCAAAATATAGATCATAGGGTTGCAATCCGAAATGACTGTAGTTTTACGGAGTAAAATGTAGTGACGGAAACGCTGGACAGCTTGAACAGCTACCAATGCCAATTTCTCCACATGTGAATATTTTAGCTGAGTAGGGTTTAACGTCCGACTAAGGTAATATATCACATGTTTCGTTCCGAATTCATCTTCTTGAACTAAGACCATTCCGATGGTGGAATGGGAGGCGGCAAGATACAAAAAGTAATCCTGGTTGTAGTTGGGAGGATGCAGCAATGGTGCATGGGTCAACGCGTGCTTGAGTGCATCAAAATATTTCTGAGCTATCTCATCCCAAGAGAATTGAGCGTTCTGTTTCAACAACCGGGTGAAACCCTTGGTAACCTCGGCGTAGTTAGGAATGAATCGACGTAAAAAGTTTGCTTTCCCCTGCAAACTTTGGAGTTGGCGAAGACTCGAAGGAGCATGCAATTTGATGATAGCTTCTACCTTCGATGGATCGACGCGAATGCTGGCTTTCGAAACTACAAATCCCAACAATCATCCCACTTCTATTCAGAAGACACATTTGTGTGGGTTCAACCAAATACGATAATGCCTACACCTCATGAAAATTGCTCGTAAGTGGACAAGGTGGTCAGCTCAATGTAAAGAATGAGCAGGGAAATCATCGAGATACGGTTGCACAATGTGTTTGATGTCATGAAACGCGTAAGACATCGCCCTTTGAAAAGTGGCTCCGGCATTCTTAAGCCCAAAAGGTAATTTGCAGTAAGCAAATGTCCCCCATGGACAAATGAAAGCCGTTTTTGGTTGATCGGCAGGTAGAATATTGATTTGATTGTAACCGGAAAAATCGTCCATAAAGGAAATTATTTCACTGCCGGCACAATCATCAATTATTTGATCGATATAGGGCGTTGGGTAGTTGTCTTTTGGACAAGCTCGATTAATATCCCTATATTCGATGCATATTCTTATTGTTCCTTGTTTCTTGTTAACCGGAACAATATTCGATACCCAATCCGTTAACGGGATCGGATAAATGAACCCTGCTTTCAACAGCTTCTCAACTTATGCTTTAATTGCAGCCGCTTTTTGTGGGTGAATCTGACGCAAACATTGCCGGACGGGTTTAGCGTCTGGATAAGTCTTGATCTCATGGACAACAATCGCGGGATCAATTCCTGGCATTTCCTCATAGAACCAGGCAAACACGTCGCGGAATTCTTGAAATAGGGCCTTGTATGTTTGAATTTCGTCATCTGTACACGAGGCACCTATATGAATGTTCTCAACAATTCCGGGCTTGACTGAAATGTCAATGGGAATAGTTCGAGAAATGTTCCCCAAATTCAACTCTGAATCAAGATGTTTCATTGGATTTTGAGCTTCTTTGACAAATTCAGCTGTAAAGATTGATGAGAAATTATTTTCAAAACGATCATCCTCAGGTAATAACAAAGATCTATGATGGAGATCTTCCCATGGTAAATCATCTACACACAGGACTTCACAAAGTTGCTCGTCAGATGACACAACTTCGGGAAACGCTAGTAACTCTGAGGTTGACGTGAAAAGTGATTCCTCACAAACCACATTCATTTGGTCGATTTTGGTTGAACGCGGGTTGGTAAAAGACTGCACGGCTTCATAGGCAATTTCATATGGACTCAAAGGCATAGCATCACCAAATGAGTCTATCTCAGATTCAGAAGGGACGATCCAAGGATCATCATAAACAATGGTGTCTGATGTAATCATATGAATGGATGCAAATGAAGACACTGCGTTGATTGGAGGAAAAGGAAAAGTTCCCAGTAAACCGGAATCTTTAACTAATCCTACTCCAACATCCTTATAAGGGATAGTCGTTTTACCAACATGCTGGATACTCTCTGAAGAGGCTGGGTCGGACGAAAAGTAAGCCAGCTGGTCTATTGTTACGATCTTGCCATTATGTGGAAACTTTATTACTCGGAAGACCGATGAAACGACCGCTGTCATAGCGTAAGACCAGCTTCGACCCAAGAGAAGGTTGTAGTCCAGAAGGGCATCAACCACCTCCACATCTAGACTAACGGTTTTTCCTTCAACCCCTATAGGCAAATCGTGTAGAATGCCAAACGGATGAAACCCACGGCCATCAAAGGCCTTAAGAATTGTCGGGGATTGATTTAGTGAAGGAGAGCCAAGCGATCTCCAACACTGTATCGACATAATACACGTGGAAGCTCCCTCATCAATTACAGTCCGATGAATAGGTCTGTTTTTTACTATAACTGGGATCTGGAAAGCCATTTGATGAGGCAAACGCGATGTACTATTCTCTAGATCAAAGATTATTAGGTTCGGGTCCTGAACATCAACAGCTCCTATAGCCGACAAAAGTAATTTGCATTGTGCTGGGCATGATTACAACACTTCCAAAGCCGACATTGCTGAGGGTGAAATAGCTAAGTCCTCAACAATGTTATAATTCTGGGCCACTCTCGCATGTGGATTGAAAGCAGACTTTCGAAGTATACCCTTGGCGGGCGGTTTGATTACTAATTCCGGGTTAGGTTTCTCGATATGTAGTGGATCGGAACCGGGAGCTGAGGTTGATGGGTTAGAATGAGAAGATTCTGCTTCTTTGCCATCAACAGGACTTTTACTACCATAATCTTGCGATCGAGTCGCAATCCGTACATGAGACATCATCAATATGGGTTCTTCACTGGTACTCGAGGAAGAACCTATCATCTTACTCTCCTGCTTTGGAAATGGATCCTTCAAAACAACAGGAGTTGGGGAACCTTTGATGATTTTCACAACCTCTACCCGATGAGGGCAATCTCTTGTAAAATGATCCTCTTCACAAATAAGACAAGGATATCTAGGTTTGCGCTTTTCGTCATTGGTTTCCAACTTTTCAGTTTTCTCCTTTGGAGTTTTGTCTGCTTTATTCTTCTTCTTACCTTTCTTTTTCCCACCGTTTTTTGATTTAGCCGTAGATGACTCTACAACGTGAATATCGGCAGAAACTTCAGCAGAAGATTCTCCTGTCGGGGAGTCTGGTAAGGTTATAATAGGAGAAGAATTATTTGAGGATTTCTTCTTACTTTTAGTGTTCACCGTACCAATCATACCATCAGCGGCATGAGACCCTGAAGGAGCAGCAGCAATTTGATTTGACTTAGGAAGATCTGGGATCTTTTCATGTAACGTACCTGACTGAGTGTAAACTAAGTCAAGGTACTGCGCTTGAGCAATCACTTGCTCCTCAGTGACTACTCCGGCCTTAGCTACGTCTTCAGTAATCTTCGGTAACAGTGATTTAACAAACCATTCAGCGAAGATTTGGTCCGGGATAAAAACTTTCACTAACCGCCTTCGACGTCTCCATTTATGAATATGATCAGAAATATAAGTGGACGTCGATTGTTTTAATGAAGTTAGTAACTTTGTGCCATTATCATATCTGACTGGCAACTGAAAATGAGTTAGGAACGAGGTAGCTAACTAGCTAAAATTATAAAAATAGGCCCGTGGTAACTCAATGTACCACTTGGCCGCGAGACCAATGAGTGTATGCTGGAAAAGACGTAAGCGGATCGAATCATCCGAGATGGAATTAGAGGCACACCAGAGGTGGTAAGTCATCACATGATTGGACGGGTCCTCTCCAGACTTACCTTCGAACTTGGGTATGTCACTGGGCAACTTATTTGGCATTGGCGGCCAAAACGGAAGATAATTTATTGGATCGTTCGTTAGGCGCGACAAGTCTGGTAAATCCAAAGTTGCGATAAACGGTAATTGTTGATTAGGATCCCTAAAACTTTGGGTCACAAGACCAGTCCCAGGAGGAGGATATCCAGGATAACTAGGAATAGGAATCGCGTTCGGGATATTGTATCCTCCCGAAAAACCAGGATTAACCGGACCATACTGGGGTTGTTGTGATTGTTGATAAGTGTACCTAGGATACGGTTGATACTGGTACTGGTTGTTGGACAGTAGGACCATATTGATACTGTCCCTGGTACGGTTGATAAGTAAATTGTGGTTGACTAGTGACAACCGTACTTAAACCAGGTTGTCCTATAGGCATCTAAACCGTAGTTTGAATTGTAGATCCAGACGATGGTAAAGATGTCTGAGGAGTAGTTACAGAGACAATAGAAACGGAGTCGTCGATACTCCAGAAGTAAGTGGGGTAGATTGAACAGATGTTGCGGTAGTTGCAGCAGTCGTTTGAGATGGAGTACTAGGTGCAATAGGCGACTGAGAAACTACCGAAGGTACAGAAGTTTGAATATTAGACTGGACTGGTTGCTGGGGTGAACCAGAAACTAAAGGTTGTCCAGTTTGAGATGACAACTGTACACTTGGCTGCAATACCTGTTGAACTTGCGATAGATCCCACACTATGTTCATTCCGGGGTATTGACCCATAACAGGTTGAGGATATTGAGATCCATAACCGGATTGAGGGTAGGATTGATAATTGAAAGGTACATTTCCAATACCTTGAACATAAGATTGACCTTGGGGTGGTTGGTAACCTTGACTCGAGTACTGACCTTGGGGTAGATACCCTTGAGGTAAATACTGATACTGGGGTTGACCTTGAGGTATAAATTGATACTGAGGTTGACCTTGGGGTACATATTGAGGCTGGGGTTGACCTTGAGGAATGTACTGCACCACGGGTACATATTGTCCTTGAGGTTGCCGCCCCAGACGCAATTTGCGTACCTTGAGGTTGCCCCCCAGGCGTTAATTGAGGCTGCCCCCTAGGCGGTAACTGGCCACCTTGAGGTTGAGAACTGGGAACTGAACCTGACATCATGTAAATGTCTCCTACACCCAACGGTTTATTACCATTGTTTCCAGTTAATAACCCATGTTCAATGGGTTGAGGAGATGCCCCCGCAAAAGTACCAGAAAGTGACTGATACCCGGAGGGAACAGAAGGACCGACGTACAAAAAAGTTTTGGGCAATTGAGTAAACATGGATGACTGACCTGACATATTTACAGGAGTATAAATACCTCTAGGTGGATAAGGAGTACGAGGTGGAGAAAAACTTGACCCTGAGTTGTCGAAATAATTACTTAACGAAAGACACCAAGTAGTACTTCTAGGTGGACTGTAAAAAATGGATTCACGCTCCCTTAGATCAATAGTAGGTTGATCTTCAGGGATAGGGACGCCTATTTCTTCTTCTGGAGCAAGTTCTTCAATAGCTATCAAACCAGAAGGAAGATTTTCGGTTATGACTCTTTCTACCCTAGGTGAATCAGGAGCACTAGAAGTTGGAGTAACAGGTTTAGATACTTCAGGTTCTTCACCTATATCACTAGTAGATGAAAAACTACCAGCAAGCTCGGAAACTGCAATAGCTTTAGGATTATAACCTATTTCTAGACTTTGGTAATCAGGATGAACTACCAATGAAGACTCTCCTTCTTCACGTGAACCTACTTTACTGCCACTAGGAGTTACAAGGACTTTCAAACCTTCGTAATGACCCGGAACTTCTTCAGGAGGTTGGCCCCAAAGTCTACGAGACCTCCTCAACAAATCAGCCACGATTACAACTTCAGGAGACTGGCCCCGAATTCTAGGGAACTGTCTCGGTAATTTAGCCACAGTTAAAAACTTTTAACTACTGCACATGCAAACAAAGTAAAATCTCAAAGCAAACCGCCTAAAGTCTCTAAAGAACCAAACAAATTCGAATCACACGCCTAAAGAATCTAGGGCGTCAAACCATACACAAACAGTAACCTTCCAGACCGAAAACACTAGTTGGTGATGAAGCCCAACATTGTTGAATTCAGTACAGAAGTGGTGGGTGGAACAGTTACCCCGGCAACCTGCTTAATGAATAGACTGGCACAAGTTCCTCCACTTTAACCGTCTCGAGTGAAGTGAACCCCCCAGAAAATCCAAGTGAGTGTAGCCGACGTCTGCTCCAGGTACAGTGGGATCTTCCCTCCACCGTCACCTTGGGTAGAACCCTAAAGATAATGGTCACTAAGGTCACCAACAGCAACAAATACACCTGGGGGAACAGTCTACGATCCGATAGCAGGCAAGGGCAGAGTAACAAGCTCAATCCCCTTATCAACTCCTTGACAATAATCCAAGGTTTACCGACAAGTGACCCCAGGCTCCTCGACAATAATCTGAGGTTTACCGTTTGTAGTACGTGCGTATCTGGCGTCGTTCCCAATGAAGGAGGATTGATCCCCTCACTGGTCCGGACACGATCTCGTGCTTCTCCTTTAAGAGGAGCTTTCCCAGAGCATAAATGTAACAGTTGGATTTATCCTACCACAAGATGAGCTACTTGTTTGGTTTTGCTGTCTTGGAGAGTTAATTACTCTCCTACTCCAAGACACTAGCATGATCTATATTGGTGTTTCAGAGCCCTAGTAAATAAAAAGTTACTAAGTTAATTTTACTTTAAGCGTTAATTTTATGGCTTTTCTTTAGGACAAAAGGTAGTGGATATGAAACTGATGGTGTGTAGACTCGACTCAAATCCACTAAAAAGATGCACCTAAGATGATTTAAACTATCTTTTCCTTTTTCAATGAATTTCCTAGCTAAGAGAGTTGGAGAATGCAAAATTTATATAAAGACAACTTTCTTGGCAAAGACAATCAAAGAAACAATCTCTTTATCTTTTCCAAAGGATACAACACATGACCACTAATTATTTCACGAAAATTCCTTTCTCTTTTCAAAGACTTCAAATGCTACTAAAACAAACTTTTCTTCAAAAGAGATATTTTTTTATTTTTCCTATATTAACAAAGCATGTAAAACTACTTAACAAAAATCAATTTTAACAAATCTATGAAAATCAAATCAATTTTACCTAAAAGCAAATCTAAGAGAAATTTACCTAAAAGCAAATCTAATGAGGAAAAAAGCTTACAAAATATAATTCCAGGATGTTTTACTCAGTTACAATTCAACCAAGGACCAGTTTATGCAGAATCATAAACCAATCAAAAACAAAAATCAAAAATTTTTTGTTCTTTTTCTTAAGAATGAAATTCACAGCTTTAACAAACAAGCTTTCTCGAAATTCCACAAAGAGACAACACAAAGGTAGGTTTCTCACAAAGGGGGATTTTACGAAAGGTCTGACTCCTAAGAAGATTGAAAATACCTGGGAGATCCAAGGTTTTTACAACTTCTAAAGCCAAAGTCACTACAAGACCAAACAAAAATCAACCCTAGGCTAGAACTTCTATGAACTTCACTAAAACCCTTGATGCTAACAAAACAAGCTTAGGTGAAGATCTCGGACAGGTAATCAGTGGATCTGGGCAGTAAAAACAAACTATAAACAAAATCTAAGAGGCAAAATGGAAAAAATTGGAAATTTCTCAACTTTTGACAGGGTACGCAGGTAGCCTGTTTGCACAGGTGCGTGTACGCTCTGTGTACAAAGCTGCAGTGCATACAGGTACGCACTGTGCTTAACTCAGAGGGTGCGTACTGCTCTCAAAACCAAGAAAACTAAAAACTAACTTAACCCTAAGCTATTCCACCCAAATTCACAGTCAATCAGTCAAAAACCAGAAAGAAATCGACTTTTCTCAAATCAAAGTATCAATCAAAAGAGAAATCAATCAAATCCATGGATTCCCCAGCGGAGTCGCCATTTTGTCATGCGGAAAGAGTCAATTTTGCGGACAAAACCAACCTCCCTAGAAGCTAAGGCTTTCTAGTGACAAACAAAACAATCAAGCACTATCCTTCCCTAAATATGCATTTAAGATACAAGCAACCAGGTGTTTAAAACATACCTTTAGTCCAACGCTGTTTGTAGCAGTCCAGCCTCTCCAATCCGGATGAGCTCCTCCTTCTCTTTGAAACCTGCATTCACTAACAAGCAAACGATTACATAGCACCTGAATAACTCATAAAATAAAACATATTCATCATAAAGACCAAGGAGTATATGAAACAAATTATAAAGAACAACTTGTTGAGAAGAATGAACTTAATTGTATTAATTGGAAACAAAAGAAACCTTACAACCAGTGCCTTGGTGTTGTGCAGGTCCCTCCCAAGGTCCAGCAAGAGTTCTCCTTTACTTTGATCAGCTCACCCACTTCCAAATGAAGCTAAGAAAGGATGGGAATCTCTCCTCTCAAGCTCTATAAGGGAGTCCTAATTTCAGCAGCATCTACCCTTAGGAATGTTCAGCTTTCAACCTCCCCTCCCTCTGGCCCAATGCCTGTATTTATAATGCTTTAGAGGAAGTTAATCAGGTCCACCATCAATGGGATAAGCCCCTCTTTCAATGGGATAGCTCCCCTCTTGATGGGATAAGATCCTCTTTCTTTGGGATGCATGAACCATCTGGAGGCGCTCAATACACGTCAAACCATCTTCTAGAATGCTCTAGAATCGACCACAAGTAACTTTTTTGAAGTAAAACTCGCGCCTTTTGACCTTTATAGGAGTACGCACCCACCCCTTTACAGACAGAGCGTACAAGTACGCAGGTGTTGTGAATTTGAGGTGCGTACACGCAGGTAAGGCTAAGAGAAACTGCGTAACCAGAGTTAATTGACTTTTTAAGGACTTTCTCTCTTTCTTGGAGCTTGACATGATGAGCAGAGGTATAAGACTTGCCAAGGAGGATAGTATGACAGTTGATGGAGCCATACTAACTGCAAATAGTCATGGTGACAAATTTTAGTGTAACAGTGGCTGGACTTTCAGTCTTAGCTCTGCAATTTGTAAATTTAATTCCCACTGAGCTTTCGCGGCCTCCTCCTGGGCCGTACAGAATCCTGTGGCCATGTGATGAATCTTGTTAGTTGTTCAAAGTTTCGCTGGGATAGCCAAATTCGGTACCTTGTTGCAGGACTATGCCATGGCCTATTCCACTTCCTAGTTGTGTGTGACCAAGTCATCGCGCTGTAGATTGACCTGCTCTAGATTTTCCTTATGCTCCATTAAGATTTCGATAGCGCAGCCTTCCCAGGCACGAAGCTTGGTGGTTACCTCATCCTGCAGTTGGTATAGTGTTTCTCCATGAAGGGCGGCCAAATTCAACCCCCAACTTTGCATGTCACCTCCAGTTTTTGCCAGGACAACAACTTCTAGCAACACTAAAGTGTTCATTGTGTGGGTGCACACCATCGGCTCGGCTGTGACTATGCCCTCTACTAGGTTCGGTATCATCCCTCCTAGGGGTCGCACCTGTAATGCCTGTAGTTGTGCTCTAAGCTCCCCCAACACAATTGTTTGCTCTATCATCAGCTCCTCTAATGCACCTATAGCGATATTGCGCATAGGTTCGCTGCTAGCAAGAAATTCCTTCTCCAAAGTCTTTGTTGTTTTTGACTTTTTGCGTGTACGCGGTGATTTCTTACTGCACGGCCTCTTGCCCTGGGTTGATTTTGGGGTAAGGTCTAGCCATTCCTATGTCTCTGGTTCCCTCTGCATGTCCTGTTCTGAGGACATTTCCTAATCTTCTGTGATCTCCTCAGCGAGTACTTCCTAGGTCACCACCGCTGCAAAGCGGCCTTTCGACATGTCCTCCCCTCCAGTTTAGTGAGTCACAGCTGGATTTCCTTCTTTCGCTATTGTGCTGCCATTCTTTCTAAAATGGCCCTATCTGGGGTGTTCCACTCCAGAGGCCATGCTATCAATACCTCGTAAATTGCATCATCCGTTGCAATCAACAGAAGCTTGACCCATGTTCACTTTGGATCCTTCCATGCTTAGATATATAGGTTATGCATGTCTGCTTTGAACTCAGCCATGCTTTGTAAAATTTTGTATACCATTGGTGACATCCATGGTCTACGATTGATACATGTCCAAATAATCACCTCCATGAATATCCAAAACACCTTGATCTCACAAACCCTCGTGGCGTCCTTTATAGCCTGAAGCGAGGTATACTACACTGCTTCAGGTAGGTTGTTATCAATGCTGGGAAACTGGCTACCCTGCAGCAGTTCTTCGCCAACCAAAAGGATTGATAGTAGTAACCATGCATAAAGGAAAGCCTTACCTTTTTCCTGCACTTCCTTACAATTTGTTTAAAATTCGTCACATAAGAACTGCGCCTAGTTGAACTGAACCCCTTTTGCACACTGCTCTGCAAGCACAATAATAGGGGTTGGCACCTCATCTGCTCGGCATTTCCTCATGAGTTTATTGGCTAGTAGCTGGGTGGCGACTCACACCCCTCGGTCTCTGATGCTTGCTATTACATACCCACACTTTCGCTTTTCTAGCTTATATTTAGCCTTCATTGCTTTTGCGAGACCCACATCGCTACTTGTTCCAGCTATGTTTGTGGGGTCATTCCCTTTAATAGGCAGGTGGGTAATCTGGTGTACTAAATTGACTGTGATAGGGATTAGCTCCTCCAACCAAAGATACCCATAATTTACTAGACATAGTAACCGTCAGATAACAAAAATGGTGATGGTCGTGCAGTGATAGTGGGGTATCCACCTTAGATTAAGTAAGCCTACCTTCTCCACACCTAGTAACCACTTTCGCAGCAGTAATTTGTCTTCGACCAATTGGGGGAAATTTTCATTGTCTACAAGATCCTAATCTTTGAACTTGATACTCGGTACTCGGCCTAGCAGCAAACCATCAAACCTTATCTCATCTGGAAGAAGTGGGCTCTGGAGTGTACTCTTCACAGTGTCTAGGTCCTTCGGTATCTTAGCCCTCCCATTCCATGGAGAGACATATGGAGGTAGTGAAGGTATTTGAAAAGCATCCTCTTCTTCCTCATCCTGTGCTCCAATCTGAGCGATCAAGGCTTGCAAATCTTTGCCGTCCTCCTTGAGTTCAATGGTGATTGTTTTTCCCTTTTCAGCTACTGATAATTTACTAAATCTTGGTGATACCATCACTAGCGCCATTGTCTGCCTGTTTTTTCGGGGTTGCGGTGTGCATGGGGACTTTGGAACCTCGGGGGCCGTAACCACTTCATCTCGCTCCTCCTGGGTTGGATACATCTCTTCCATGAACCGTGCTCATGTTCTCACCATGGTACTCACGGGATGCCTGGTAGCTATGTGTTTGTTGGTCTCTACTAGTTCCAATCTCAAATATCGCAGTGTCGTCCACAGGTTTTTGAATGTATCTCTTCCCTCCACTTCTAGTTCATTAATATCTTCTAGGTGGCAGATCTTTTTGTATCTAGCTTGGAACTCTTGTCTTAATGGCTCGTGTTCCTGCTCCTCTCTGCTGTAACTCAAACTTCTTGTTAGGAATAGTGGCGTTAACAGTCACCTCTCGGCCTTCCCGCGCGGCAGTGTAACCCCTACAGTGCCACCGCGATCTTATTGACTGAATGACCCTCCACCACACCTGCTTTCCGTGCCAGCCTCACACAAACTTGTTTATAGTCCCACGCCTTCTTTCAACTGCTTGGGGCGCTAAGACTGTGCATTCCACAACTAGTCAGGTGGTCACACCCTAGGTGCGAGGTCTCAGCTTTCCTGCTAGCCTCGGCTATAGGCACCTTTTGAGTGCCTTCGTATCCATTATCTCCTCGTGCACTACTGTATGGGGTATAGTCATCCATTGGTGCAGTTGCAGCCATGATAGTAGGGTTGCAGCTCGTTCTAGTACTACGGTAGACCCAGGCAGGCCTAGTTCCCTTATGTGTAGATTCACGCAGCCCGCTTCAGTGTCACCACTTTCCCTCTTGCTGATTCTGTCCCCTAATATCACGTTGTTTCTTCTTAGCGATGCCCATTCTTCATTGATTTGGCAAAGGCTATGACTTCCATGCCCATTCTTTGTTCCCTCCTATCTCACCATTGATAAGATCACCTGTGCCCCCTCCTGATGCTGAGAGTCTTATAAGCCCCTTGAATCCTTGGTATCTGCAGATTCCCACTAGGTTGTCTTATCAGACAGGTGCTTTTCATGCTCCCCCCTAGTTTTCTGCGGGCTTTGTTATGAACGGCTAACGGAATGCATTGCCCATTTGGTCCTCTGAACTGTACGCATGCCTGTCTTCTACATTTGCACCACTTCCTCCTAGTCTGTTGGTGTGTACTCCACCCTTGTGCAGTGATTGCGAACAGTGGCCCATTTGCACACCCTGCTGCTGTTGTTCCAGACTTGCTATTTCGTAGTGGTCTACAAGTTCTTCTGTTCTCGTTGTACCCTCATTGGTTGGCAACTCCCGTTCTTCTATCGTTACACGGTGGAGTGATCTAACCATCATATTACAATTTAGCATTGTTACCTCATGCAATAAGTTCTGCCATTTCTCAATCTCTTCGTCTGAGTCTGACGTGTAGGAACTATCGCATTCCCATGAGATTCTCCTATCTATTGTCAGATTCACCCGATCCTGATCTTGTGCTGTGATCGGATAGATACAGTCCAATTAATCGTCAATGTCCTCATTGCGCACAGGCTCAGTGTAGTGTGCCCCTTTAGCCGGGTCTAGCAGAACCACTACGCGTAGAGATTTTTTCTCGAATATCATTTTTCGTTTCTTTAGGTTGATGACTCCATTCATATCTGTGGCCCAGTCTATCCCTAACAATGTAGCATATGGGTTACTGTCATCCACAATTTCTATTACCTCAAAATCGTTTTGTGTGCTTGCACCTTCGATGTCTACAGTAACTCCTTGCAGTCTCCCCATAGGCAAGATCTTTTGTTGTTTTGCCATCCGTAATTGGATAGGGGACCATTATAGTGTGGCCCTGCCCATGCACTCCCAAGTCTGTTTAGGTAGGACATTCACATCTGACCCCAAGCCTAGAACAAACTGATCCATCTCATAGTCCCAAATCTGGGCAGTCAACCACATTTCCCTCCCGGTGTGCAACGAATTCTTTCCTAGTTTCCGAACCATGCGCGGTTCATTCGACCCTACGCACCTAGTTATCAACTCTTGCAAATCAAACACCACTTTAGTGTCCCATAGTAGCTTCATGCATGTCTCTAAAATGGTAGTTAGCATAGAAGTACCCATCTCCAGCTCAGTTTGATCCTTGCTACCCAACGTAGAAGCCTCCGCGAAGCTCTTCTTAGCTTCCATAAATGTTTCCTTCACACACTCCAAATCAAATTCAAGTTTTTTTGTAGGGGCCTTGCGAACCCATGCATCCTCCTCCGGTTGCTTCCCCTTATCTTCTCCTGTAGTTGCACCACTTCTGAGCATCATGTTCACGTAAGGATCTTCCTCACGTAGCTTAGCCTTCATTATTTGGACATTCTGAGTGGGAGTAGCCTAAAGCACCCCCTTTTTCCTGCATCTGTGCAATTAGTGTGGGGAAGTCTACTACTTCATGGTCAAATTGGTAACAATATAGGCAACATGTTCTGGTCAGGTTCGTGCAATCACCCGCGTAGTGCCCAGGTCCTCCACAATTATAGCAGATTAATTGTCCCCGTCCTTGTCTGGGTCCCATTCCCCCTCGTCCCTATTCATGTCCTTGGAATCTGCCCCATGCTATTGCTGCAGGTAGATCCTGACCTCATGCCTCCATCTACATCCTATAAACAGGTGTCTGATCCATCAACAACTCCTAACTTCGGCAAATTCATTTGTCGTGGCCCATCATCCTACAAAAGTTGCAAAATAACTACTAGGGGGGTTGTCTCAGGTTCTGTAATAGATGACAGTTGTCTGTGGCATGCTTTCCTCCCACCTGACAGATTGCACACCAGAGTGCGAGCACCATGCCTGGCCCTGCTTGTGCCTCTGGTCGAAATGGCATTGGTCCCCCCCACCAAGTAAGTCACGAAGAGTGGACAATGATCCTTATCACGGCCCTAGCCCTTACATTTGATGCACCAGATGTCTTCGCATGCCTCTGACAGAGGCGCCTGACCTTGTTTCAAACTTCGCATCTCTAAGCATAGTTTTTGTATCTATGCGTGCATTTGTTGAACTCCCAACCCTGGATCCTATATTGGAGTTTCATGTAACCTCATTGATGTCTCTAATGCTTCAGCTTGGGTTGAGATTTTTTGCTGTGATAGCACCATCCTTAGATGTGGTGTCAAAGACGCCACAAACCACATGCAGTTCTGCGCATCTGTCACCGTCATGTTAGCCTCGCTGATTTTACTCTTCAATCTCTGATCTAGATCCCATGGGGTTTCACCAGGCAACATCGTGATCTCCTTGGACCCGATGATCAACTATGTTTCAAATTTTGGTCGGCTAAATTCATTTTTCAATGTGTCCTGAATCGCCGCTATTCCCGCATTTGGGTGATCGCTAGAGTACTTTATATACCACGTCAACTCGCGGTCCTGGAGCACGATAACTAGAGTACCCTTTTTGATGTTATCATTCGTTATGCCTTGGGCTTCCCATGTAGCCTTTACCACGAACTAGAACTGATTTGGTTCCTCATTTCCTATGCCTCTAAATACCGACACCTTGACCATACTCACCATCCCAACCTTCGGTGGTGGCGAAGGTGGGGTAGGTGAAGATGGGTTTGATGTAGGTGAAGTAGGTGATGGCATTCACAGTGATGGTATCAGTGGAATGCATTGCTTTATCAATCGGACTGCACTTCTTGGAGAGAACCCTGCGAGCTCCTCCTTGCTTTCTTGGGAAAGTGAAATCAGAGGATTGTTTTCTAATCTTTCGGTCCCTCGATAGCCTCTTCCGCTCCTTGTTACCCTAGACATCAATCGATGCGCATAAAGCTTTTTTCACATAACATCATCTTAATCCAAGCATTCAACGATTTAATGTACTTACCCTACGGTCCTTGGAGAAATTTCCTTTCTTCTTTGTTGTAACTCACAGTTGCGTCTATTGTGAATTTGGTCATAAATCCTCCTATTATTCGATCCAACCAGTGATCTACTTCCCGTAGGAATTTATCTTCAGATGCTTCCAGCCTATGAACCAACTCCGGCATCCACACGATGGGTTGATCTAGTCTGCACCTTGTGTGACTATCAACTAGCCTCACGATCCACTCTTATAGCTTTGTTGAGAAAGACGCGAAGAAGATCTCATGGATTTCTATGTATATGTAGCAATCTAGCCACCTTTCCTCAGATATCCATGGATTTCTATTTTCCTGAACCATGAACTCGTGAAGCTTCTGATCCAACCAATCTTCAAGCTCTTTCTTCATAGGGTTCCAGTGTTCCAACATCATACATCCCTTAGGAAAATACTGATCCCAGCAACAAAACCATTTGTTGGCCTGTTGGGTCCTGACCCAGGTTTTAGGAGTCGTTTAGCCGAAAAAATCCCACACTATTGGCCCTTTTGGCAACAATCCGCAAAGCACGGACTGAAGTCTCACTCGAGGTAGTATGGGATGTTGCTAGAACCAGGTTTGCGCACCCTTGGGATGTCTTGATGTGGACTGGAGGGGTAAGGAACCTTTTGCGGCCTTGCGCCACTCTGTACTGTTATTAGGCTCTGCATAGATCTACGCAGATGTGCTTCCTTATTAATGAATTTATTACAGATCTGATCTTCTTCTTACAGTCTTTAAGAAAACATTTAACAATAAAACCCAGTGTGCACAATCATAATTCTTAAAGATAGTGCATAAATTTAGAACATAAGCAACAGATAGATTCACAATAAAGCACACAATGATTTAGAAATTCTTATCTTTATTTATCTTTCACCAATGCAACCATTTCTACCTTGCACACTCAACTGCAGGGGTCCACACACATAGCTGTGGACTCTACCAGGTCGTTACGCACACATCTGTAGAGCCTCTATCTATCTACCAACACCCTTGACACGGACTTATAGACGTTGAGAGACTATTGTCTTCATAAATCCATTCCATTCAATATCAAAACCAAAAACTGACTTCTAACCATAGAGCCTTGTTCTATTTATACATTTCCATGGTCCACGAACCATGGGCAGGCTGACTCAATTTCTATTTTCTCACATTATTTTTGGGCAAACAACCCTTTGACTTAACTCATTAAAATTCGTGCTTCACACACCTCGCGAAGCCTTTACCATACTTTTACCCAAAATTGTGGGCTTTGAGCCCCAAAACTATTACGTGGGTCCTTTGCTACCCAACAGATTGGATAAAACATTTGGATCTTATCCTTCCCTACATAGGAGTTTTCACCACTTATCATTTGATCCTATCCCTCCATCAAAGGTGGATCTCTAACCTTAGTTTGGTAATTGGATATGAATTTCCAACTTACCCTACTTTTTTATATATTCCCATCCTTTTATGTTGTTGGGAGTTGAATTTCGGAGATTGATTCTTCCCTTATACTATTGTAGTGAGTGGTCATCATCTCATGCATTTAGGGTAATTGGAGGTGCATATTGTGACAAGGAAAGGACATGTCAACAACTCGAAGGAGCTCTTCTACAAGATCAACTGCTAATTATGGTTGTAATCTCCTTCCATTTTTATTAATGCAAATAATTCATTGTTTTCCTATATGTGATGTTGTTATTTCATATATTTCAATAACATGTTGATCTATTGAATGAAGTGCATATATGATACTACATAGATCTCCTAGTTTCTTGGCTTGTGTTATCTGTCTGTGAAGGTTATGTTTTGGCATTTGGAGCTAGAATTGGAGCTTCCAAGCTAAAGAAGGAGTGAAGCGTGTGAAGGATTCCAGGTAGGCCTCAATCCATCATCTATTTAGTTTAAGGAAAATAATTGTGTTCCTTGTCTCTCTATTGTTCTAGGTTATCCACCAATTTAGGGGAGATACTTTTGTCTGCAATCGTAAATCCCATATAACACTAGGTAAGCTAGATGGTTGGCCATGAGGAACAAGTTTGAGTTTGAGATCAGGTACATTATATAGCAAATATGAGTTCTTATGGGACATATTTACAGGATATGATCTTGCAGGTAGGTCGGTAGGATGATGGGTACAGGGAGCTTAAGCAAATGTTTTAATAAGGTATAGGTGATCAAGATGTCGACTATCATCTCACGATAGATGGTTTGATCAGATTTAGAGACAAGATATATGTGCTAGATAGTAGTGATATCAAGAATACTATCTTGAGATATTTTCATGCAAAATTTTATTCAGTTCATGCAAAAGACCATAAGACATTGACAATAATGAAGAAGTTTTATTATTGGTTGAATCTGAAGAAGGAAGTGGCAAAGTTTTTTTCGAGGTGCTTAGCTTGTCAGCACATGAAGGCAGAGTGTAAGCATCCTAATGGGTTACTACAGCGAATTCTAATTCCATAGTGCAAGTGGGAGGTGAATTCCATGGATTTTATCATAGGTTTTCTGAGGACATCTAGGCAACATGATTTTATCATGGTTGTGGTAGGCAGGTTAACAAAGGTTGCACACTTCATTACAGTGAAGTCTACTTATTTATCTAGTGATGTAGCATAGGTCTTCACAAAATATGTAGTGAGGATGCATGGTGTTCTGAGGAATATTATGTCAGGCAGGGATTCCAAGTTCACTTCCAAGTTTTGGAAGGAATTGTTTGTATGTTTGAGTACAGTGTTGGGCTTCAGTGCAACTTATCATCCGCAGATAGATGAACAGATAGAGAAGGTCAACAGGATATGATATGGCATGTTAAGGATGTATGTGATGCATGAACAGAGGAAATGGGAGGAGTACCTTCCATTGATTGAGTTTTCTTATAATAATGGGTACTAGGAGTCAATGAGGATGAGTCTGTTTGACGAACTTTATGGGTGGAGTTGTAATAATCCCATCATTTGTAGTGATTCAGTGAACATGATATTGATTGGACTGGACATGGTGGTAGAGATGGAACACGAAATGTAGGAAATCAAAAAGAATCTGAAGGTAGCATAAGATAGGCAGAAAACATATATAGATTAGAATAGGTTGTTTAAGGAGTTTCAGGTTGGGGAACAAGTGTAGTTACGTATCAAGCTAAATAAGATCTCCTTGAGGAGTGGATCATATGCCAAGATGGCACCTCGATTTTCTGGACCTTTCAAGATTCTTAAGAGGATTGGACCGGTTTCCTATCGACTTTCACAGCCACCGATGGTGAAAGTACATGATGTCTTACATCTGTCATTTGTTAAGAAGTATGTTAAATATGTTCATCATGTGATTGAATGGTATGTATTGCAAGTGGAGCCGGAACCTGAAAGTATTTTATAGAGAAATATGCTCATGCTCTGAAACCAAGCAATCGAGTAAGTTAAGGTACAGTGGAAGCACTTTGGGCCCCATCAAGGGACATGGGATATGGCGGATCAGATGCGGGCTATATACCCATATCTATTCGTTGGTTGAGTGAATGATTTTTTCATATGTTTTGGTGTGATGTCTTGGTATATGTATATATGTATATGGACGTAAATACCGCCATGACCTGTGTTATAAATCTCCAATAAGTGGTGTGGTTGTCATGTTGTTATGTTATCATGTTGGTTGCTTCTCAACAGGTTGATCATTGTAAATACTGCAACAAGCTAAGTTATAAAGCTCAATGGCCAATTTGTTTTAATTTTGAACTGTCTTGTTGGTTGTAGGTGTCGTTGAACACCATGGATGGTGTTTCCCCATGGGGGGGGGGTTTTGTAACAACCATGGTGAAAATTCCTTGTAAACAAAGTTAGTAAAGGTAAAATAATAACCACAATCATGGGACACTTATTCCAAGCTAAATGTTGGGAAAGACGTCCTAGTGTGGTTGTTCATTTGGTTATTATGGATAAGGAACTTTGCAAAGACAATGACAAAGGATTTGGAAAGAAAAAATGGCATTTTTGGCAATTTATTTATGAAAATAATGGATATTAGGATACACAGAAGGTGAAATATCACATGTTTCATGTGAGCAAGAACATGAAGGAAAAATAATGGAAAATTGAAGAAAATAGAGGCCTCATTAATAGAAAGGCTTCTGAGGATCAGTTGGTACCTTTTGTCAGTTCAGTTTTGGAGTGCTCTTTCTCTCTATTCTCTATCTCTCTCACACTCTTCGACAGTTATATTTTTCTTGGAGCACTTCAGTATTAGATCAAGAAAATAAAATAAGGCAAGGGAAGAAAAGATCAAGCAAGGAAGATCATGATCAACCGTCTACAACTAGATTATTTGCAGGTATTGAGTTTCATGTATGATATTCTTGCTAGTTTTGGCATGCATGGTTAGGCATGTGTATTCCTAGTTCTGTTGTTGTCATGGGCATGTGATTTTCTAGTTGTGACATTGTTCTTCAGCCTTGCCTTACCATCTTTGCATAGCGATGGTGTGGTGGAATCTACTATATTTGGTTGATCTGGATTGTCGGATGGACTCACAGTTGAGTGGGGTGGTCTCTAAAATAAAGAAGACAAGGCCTAGGAATCCTTGGACCAGTGTAGGTGGGATTTTAGTAAAGCTATATTTTGTGTGCCTCGTTGGGCCTATGGATCCTCGACTAGTGAATGGCGAGATATATGGTAAATCCTAGAGCTGTGTTCCCTTGATCAAGCATAATAATTCTCGATTGGTGAATGGTAGGATATACAGTAAATCCTAAAGGGTGTAGTCTTGATTAGGCTTAGGAATCCTCGACCATTGTATGGCGGGATTTACAGTAAAGCCTAGAGTCTAGGAGGCAGGTAAATTCCTAACGGTGTAGGTGGAGGCATCCAGAGGAATCTATGCTTGTTTAAGGCCTATGGTAAGGTGGGATTGCAGTAAATCCTAGTTCTATTGATGAGGGTCATTGTGTTTTATCCATAGAAATCCTTGGTTGATTTTTGTTATCAGGCCCACATTCATGCTTGGAATATGGCATGGGGGTGATTGGTTGAAAGACATATTTGGTCCATCCAATCTATGGTTGGGTGGTTTGTAAAAGTCCCAAACCTAGTTTGCTTATCCATTCATTAATAAGAGTTTCTTCTCATTGGTATGTCATGTGTAAATGTACTAGTGCATATGTGATATTTATAGTTATAGTATCCTTGATATTTATGTTGGTTATATGTTAGTTATGAATATTTTTTATGGCAATTATGATGTATGGATCTCATCATGTTTTTATTAGTAAATGAATGAACAATGAATATATGGCCTAATATATGATAATGTAGATATTGTAATGAGACATCAATGCTTCTTTACGAATCTCAGATAACTATGAGACAACTATGCTAAGATCTGTTGTTATGACCTATAGAATTCATATTTGTGACATGTTTGATGAAATGCATGTCATGGCTAGTAGAGGCAAATTAAAGTCATTGTTCAAATGTTTGATTTATTAACCTTGTCTTGGTGTGTTTTATCATTCTTCAAGGTTTCATGGAGTTCTAGCCAGTGGCTTGAGATGTAGCCATAAAAAAGTGGCTCAGAATCCGGGTCATTGTCTCATAACTAGTTGAAAAATTCCATAGTTGTTGGGTTTCCTTGATGTGGGCACGAATGGAAGGCTTTAGTCACATGCATTGCTTGTCAAGGGAGTGGCTAAGGTCCCATATCAGTAAAATTTAAAGTTGCCTCAGGGGTTGGCCACCTCAAAGGGTTAGTTGGTTCCTGAAGGTTCTGTAGCATGTGTGGAATATTAGTTTGGTTTAGTTTTGTCAATTCTACTTCCTTAAATTTACATGGGGAGATCAATCACATCATAGTAGCCTCTCGTCCCATGTTTACCCTAGTGGGTAAGGTATCTTAGATAAATTTGGGAGTAGGGTGTTACATAAGTGCACTACAAACAAAGATAAACGAAGGTGTTGGGACCTCTAAATCAATCTTATAGAGTATGTTATCACCCAAAAATTTTCAAAAGAATCATTGTGTCAACTCTGCTTTTGGTCATGATTTCAAGGAGGTCTAAAGGTCATTTTAGTCTTGATAATGGGTAGGTGATAGGTTAAGAGTCTCATTTTCATATCCAGATAAAGTTAAATCAGCCTTGTTCCATGTCCTAGAAGTCTCACATGTTATTTAGAACCCACATCTTTAACCATTTTAGAGATATGTTGAAAAAAGAGATACATGGGAATCCGCAGTTTTGTAGCGTGCTACGAAAACAAGCTAATTTTGTAGCGCACTATGAGGCAAAAACCTTGTTTTTCTGTTTTTAGTAGTCAACTTCCAAGGGAGTTCCTGAGTAATTGTAAACTCATATTTGAAAACTGAAAGAGGTTTTTCTTATAAACATTACTATCTACAAAACCTCCTCCATTTTTGTAACATCTATCAAGGATCAAGAGATAAGAGCTCAGGTGTGCACACTTCTTTTTAAGGAAAAACAAAGTTATTTTTATTCGCTGATGAAGTGGTTGTTGCTTTCCACTTCCTCGTTTTGTTACCTTTCTCTCCAAATTCGAATATAATTCATTAAAAAATTTACCCAATCACCTCTCTATCATTTAATTTTCCACCTTTGCATGTATCAGTCAGTTGTCACCTTTGAAAAGTTAACTTTTTGACAAACAGCTTGCTGTCCGAAAAGTTCTTTACAATTATCATATTTTTAAGAGGGTAGTTTGAGTTATAAAGGGAAATTGCCATGAAGATGAAAGAATAAAAATAAGTTTATAATGGATGACCTCAGCTTCACACAAGCTTTCATCCAGACACGTTACATGTACTCCTACATGAAGCTGCAAGGGGATTTGTGTGTTCCCTGGACTGTTTTGAGCCGTTGGTTTAAAAAGGAATTTTTAGGCAAATGAAGATGAGTTTCAAAAATATGAAGAAGGTTTTTTCTAAGAGCATAACAAGGAAAAAAACCCTCTTTCAAATTTCTGCCAGATGCTACCAATTGGAGATTCGAAGTTTCCTTTGAGACCTATTTTCAGAATTCAGAATTTTCCTATTTTATACATGATTTTATAATGCAGATTCTGGACAACTGAAGCTGATTTTCAAAAACCTGAGAGATTTTTTTCTTATAAACTTTCTTATATAAAAAAACCTCCTCCATTCTTTTAACAGCTATCAGGGATCAAAAGATATAGGCTCTGTCTCAAAAGCTATTTTTCAGATAAAAACAGTGCAGAAAATGATAAATTGATAGGACAGTTTTGGCATAAAAGAGAAGAACATCTATGAAGAAGAACATCTATGAAGGGATGTGATTTTGATTTTTGTTTAATACATCGGTCTTCTCAAAATTTTGGAAAGAGCTCCCAAACCACTGATTTTTGAAGGCCGTGTTGAAAAAGAACACACACAACAATTTCGTAGCACACTATGAAATTGTTGAAGATGATCATTTGGCTCTTATAGATGCATTGTGGAGGGAATGCTAGATCAGTTCCAAATTTTGAAGTTTTTAATGGATATGGGCTCATGTGTGAACTCTCAGATGGCAGGGGTGCAAGTAGCAAAGCTTTAAGGAGTACTCCATAGGTAAAATGAAGGTTGTGCTATGAAAACATAGTATTTTCATAAGCACAGTCATGTTTTCATCCACATGCTCGAGTTCCCTTTTGAACAAGTGGAAAATGATGTTTCAACAAATTATTAATGCATGACACCTATACACTAGTAGAAAACTGTTTGAAGATAAACACAAATGGTTAAGGGCCTAAAAAAGAGGAACTTTGTCTCCTAATTTTTAGGGCAGCTAAGGCATAATATAATAGGTTTTGCAGCAGCATCATGGTCATCATCAAACTCAAGGACAGGGTTGGAAGCTAAATAAAGAATGTATTAAAGACTCAGATAAGGGTGTTGAAGGCTTTTTTTAGGAGTTTTACTCCTATTTTTATTAGGACTCTTAAAAGACAGCTAGCTGTCAAGTTGTAATTAAATAGTTTGTTTTTTAATAGATAGGTGTCTAAGTTAGGAATTCGAATTCCTCCAAAGGTGGATGATAGTATCCAATGATGTAAAGTTCTATATTAAGCTTGAAAATCGAATTCCTCAAGGTTGGAAATTTCATTAGTAGAGGAAATATTGTGTTATTGTAAAAACTGTTGTTTCCATACTTAATACAGAGATCAGTTTGACTACTCAAGATTCACAAAGAGTTTATGTGTTTGATGTTATTATGGCTCTGTTCAATTACTTATTTGCAGTGGTGTAAGCTTGTGTTACTTAGAATTCATTGGAAAATGCTCTAACTTCCTTCACATGCTTGTAAACTGTGTTGATTCACTGTGTTACTGTTCTATTCATAAACCTAAACTCTAAGTGCCTTGACTTCCATGTTTTGTTGATCATGTTCTTTTGTTGAAGACCATTTTGACTCCATAGCGAAATAGTTATTTGCTAATCATAGTTTCAACCAGTCAACCAGTTATATTTCTGTTCATTTTGTTCATAGAGTTAGCCATCTAATCATTAATCAAAACCCCCAAACCTGGTGAGAGAGCCCTCTCAGGTTGAGGAGGCTAAGCCTCAAAAAAAATATTGGTTTCAAAGAGTTACTCAGAGTCTACTTGATCAGTAGCCTATCAAGGTCAGATTTTGTGATAACATTTTGGTGTGTCTGCCGGGAGCTTGAAGATAACTCATTCCTAAAATCAAGAAGTTGAACTTTTTAAGGTAGCAGGAGCTCAAGAAGCTATTTGAGGCTTCATCTACCTTAGTGACTTCACACATCAAATAACAAATTGGAAGGTGACTCCACTGCTAGGAGATCAGTAGCTTGATGAAGTTTCAAGATGAGTGCCATTGCAAGAATGAATGCTAGGTATGCCCCTATGAATCGGTCTCATATCCCTGTTTTTCCAAATCCTATGCCAAAGGCTGAATTATTAGATGATATTCTAATATTAAAAGATGAAAAGAAAGATAGTGTTGCTCTTCGTTTGGTTAGGTTCCATATGCATGTACGCAGTCTTAAGGTTCAGTTCCCTGAATATTGTCTCATGAAGATGTTTATGATTACTTTAGAAGTAAAAGCATGGTCTTGGTATAAAAGCTTGGAAAATGGTTCATTATATTCTCTTGTTGATTTCCATGATGTATTATATGAGATGTACAAAGAGTGTCATCCCTCCTTATTGTTGATCAAAGATTGATGTAAACATTATGTGAGTTTTATTCAGTATTTGAAGGGTTGTTATGATGATGATGAATTCATCGATGAAGAAATTTTAGAGGCTCTTCATAACAATACATTTCAACACCAAGAAGAAACGATAAAATCCCATGAAATGCAACATGAAAATCAGTAGCAGTTTACTTATGAAAACCATGTTACATCCTCTGAGATTAATGTAAAGGTGCAGTGGACTTGCTAGTATTTTGATCATAAAGAATATGAAAATCATTGCAAACACCAAAAAGAAATACTGGAAGATAGCTTTTATAACCCTCAGGCAGAGAAAAAGGTTGAGCTTTTATGTCATACTTTGCAACAACTTACATCAATGAATGATCATAATAATGAGGAAAATTACATTGTTTGTGGGAATCATTCAGAAAAGTAGTTGGATAGAATATCAGAGGAATCTTGTGTGGCTGAGAATCAGCTGTCTGAAGATATAGAATGTTATGATGATCATCAAACTAATCATGTCTTTTTTGACCCTATAGCTGATTACATGGAAAAGATTCATTGTTCAGATTTCCAATTATATTTTCATCTTCAAGATTAATTACATCTCATGTTGCCTCAATTATTTTAGTATCATGTTTATTTTTTCTTCAAGCACAGTAAAGAGATTCAAGTGTCAGATCAGATCAATGACTGGCTTCATTGGAAGTTTCATGTTCCTTGAGCTACAAATGGAAGTTGCAGATGATAGGGTAGGTAAGAATGTGCAAATAATCTCAGGGTAGGTTGACTGAGCATTTTTTAGGTGCATTTTGAGTTCCTCTTGCAGAAATCATTAAAGCTTAAGGAGCAGATTGGTTAGAATTTCAGAGCTTTATTCTAAAGGATGGATAACAATGCTGGAGCTACCAGTTCTTAGCGTACCACTAGGGCACACTATCCCTAGTGGAGCCACTGTTATGACCCAAAATGTTTCAAAAGAATCATTGTATAAACACTGCTTTTGGTCATGATTTAAGGAGGTCTAAAGGTCATTTTAGTCTTGATAATGGGTAGGTGATAGGTTAAGAGTCTCATTTTCATATCCAGATAAAGTTAAATCAGCCTTGATCCATGTCCTAGAAGTCTCACATGTTGTTTAGAACCCATATCTTTAACAATTTGAGAGCTATGTTGAATAAAGAGCATACACAGGAATTCGCAGTTTCGTAGCACACTATGAGGCAAAAAACTTGTTTTTCTGTTTTTAGTAGTCAACTTCCAAGGGGGTCCCTGAGCAATTGTAAACTCATTTTTGAAAACTGAAAGAGTTTTTTCTTATAAGCATTATTATCTACCAAAATATCCTCCATTTTTGTAACAGCTATCAAGGATCAAGAGATAAGAGCTCAGGAGTGAAGCCTTCTTTTTTATGAAAAATAGAGTTATTTTTATTGGTTGATGAAGAGGCTGTTGCTTTCCACTCCCTCATTTTGTCACCTTTCTCTCCACACTCGAATATAATTCCTTAAGCAAGCTACCCAAGCTCCTCTCTATCATTTACTTTTCCACCTTTGCATGTATTAGTGAGTTGTCACCTTTGAAAAGTTAACTTTTTGACAAACAACTTGCTATCCAAAAAGTTCTTTATAGTTGTCATATTTTTAAGAGGGCAGTTTGGGTTATAAAGGGAAATTGCCATGAAGATGAAAGGATAAAAAGAAGGCTGTCATGGATGACCTTAGCTTCACACAAGCTTTCATCCAGATAAGTTACATGTATTTCTACCAGAAGAAGCAAGGAAATTTGTGTGTTCCTTGCACTGTTTTGAGCCATTGGTTTCAAAAGGAATTTTCAGGAAAATGAAGATGACTTTCAAAAATATGAAGGAGGTTTTTTCTAAGAGCATAACAAGGAACAAAAATCTCTTTCAAATTTCGGCCAAGTGCTACCAATTTGGAGATTCGAGGTTTCCTTTGAGACCTATTTGCAGAATTCTGAATTTTCCTGTTTTATACATGATTTTATAATGTAGATTCCGGACAACTGAAGCTGGTTTTCAAAAAACTGAGTTTTTTCTTATAAACATTCTTATCTACAAAACCCTCCATTTTTGTAACAACTATCAGGGATCAAAAGATATAGGCTCTGTCTCAACAGTTATTTTTCAGATAAAAACATTGCAGAAAATGATAAATTGATAGGACATTTTTGGCATAAAAGAGAAGAACATCTGTCAAGAAGAACATCTATGAAGGGATGTGATTTTGATTTTTGTTTAATACATCGGTCTTCTCAAAATTTTGGAAAAAGCTCCCAAACCACTAATTTTTGAAGGCCGTGTTGAAAATGAACACACACAACAGTTTCGTAGCGCACTGTGAAACTGGTGAAGATGATCATCTGGCTCTTATAGATGCATTGTGGAGGGAATGCTGGATCAGTTCCAAATTTTGAAGTTTCTAATGGATATGGGCTCATGTGTGAACTCTCAGAGGGCAAGGGTGTAGGTAGAAAAGCCTAAAGGATTACTCCATCGGTAAAATGAAGGTTGCACTACAGAAATAGAGTATTTTCTTAAGCACAGTCATGTTTTCATCCACATGCTCAAGTTCCCTTTTGCACCTGTGGAAAATGATGTTTCAACAAATTATTAATGCATGACACCTATACACCAACAGAAAACTGTTTGAAGATAAATGCAAACAGTTAAGGGCCTAAAAAAGAGGAACTTTGTCACCTAATTTTTAGGGCAGTTAAGGCATAATATAACAGGTTTTGTAACAGCATCATGGTCATCGTCAAACTCAGGTACGGCATTGCAAGATGAATAATGAATGTATTAAAGACTCAATAAAGGGTGTTGAAGGGTTGGTTCAGAAGTTTTACTCCTATTTGTATTAGGACTCTTAAAACATAGCTACCTGTCAAGTTGTAATTAAATAGTTTGTTTTTGAATAGATAGGTGTCTAAGTTGGGAATTTGAATTCCTCAAAAGGTGGATGATAGTATCCAATGATGTAAAGTTCTATATTAAGCTTGAAAATCAAATTCCTCAAGGTTGGAAATTTCATTAGTAGAGGAAATATTGTGTTATTGTAAAAAATTGTTGTTTTCATACTTAATACAGAGATCAATTTGACTACTCAAGGTTCACGAAGAGTTTATGTGTTTGATGTTATTATGGCTCTTCTCAATTACTTATTGGCAGTGGTGTAAGATTATGTTACTTAGAATTCATTGGAAAATGCTCTAACTTCATTCACATGCTTGTAAAGTGTGTTGATTCACTCTATTACTGTTCTATTCATAAACCTAAACTCTAAGTGCCTTGACTTCCATGTTTTGTTGATCATGTTCTTTTGTTGAAGACCATTTTGATTCCATATCCCAATAGATATTTTCTAATCATAGTTTCAACCAATCAACCAGTTATATTTTTGTTCATTTTGTTCATAGAGTTAGTCCTCTAATCATTAATCAAAACCCCTAAACCTAGTGAGAGAGCCATGTCAGGTTGAGGAGGCTAAGTCTCAACCAAAAGATTGGTTTCAAAGAGTTACTCAGAGTCTACTTGATCAGTAGCCTATCAAGGTCATATTTTGTGATAACAGAGTACATGTGTCAGATCATTTGGGTTAGGTCTATTATATGAAGGGAAAGGGAATGTTCCTTAAACTAACATGAGGTATAGAGAATTTATATATGTGATGGAAATAGACTTGACAAAAAGATATAAGATATAAATGAGCAACAAACTAGAGATATACCTTGAATGAGAAACAAAATATGGCACACCTAAACAATCAAAATGAATTCAACATGAAAACTTTACTTGAGTCAAAGAAGGTGAATGATCAAGTGTAACACTTAAGGTGATTTTCAAGCCATGGAAATAAATGAATGATAATGACACAAGGAAACTTAGAAGTTGTAGTGATAAGAGCCAACTAATTGTAGGTGTAAATATTGCAAACCAATATAATGATCATGATCATATATTTTGAGTGGATGGACATAGTCGATTCAGTCAAAATCCCTGGAATAAACATGCAACTAAATGCTACCTAAATAGAATAAGAGATAATTTTTCAGTCAAAACATGGTTGTTAAATAAAAAAATTATACTTTCCTTCCCCCTTTACTAGTTTCTAGAAATTACTTGGTGTTCTATTTTTGCAAGTGAATGAAGCAAAATTCCATATGGATGGATCTTTGGGATATGAATGAGGCAACTTTATTTGTTTAGGCTCACAATGATAAGTAGAGAATCAACATAATGTTAACCATTAACAACTCCACAAGGAAGGTTAGGGAATTATGAGGGAGATGTATCAAGATAATACTATAAATATAGGCTTCAAATATCCCATGTCCTAATGAGAAATAGAATAATGGGTTCTAAAATGTGATAAGGGATAAATGAGGGTGACCCATTAAAGGTGTAATTTTACCATAAAACCTATAGAGCCTACGTAAGGAACTTAGAGCCTAAGTTTAAACCTTGAATAAGAGGCTAATATATGCATGGTTTCATATTAGAAAGTGTTTCATGTGATCAAATATGAGTTAAGTGGATACCAAAAGCCAAGTAATAACATTGTTGATGCAAAATAATGATGTTGTAAATAAGTGTTCTAAAAATGGGCACTATTTTTACACATTTAACAAGAAAATTACATTAATATATTTAGCTACACAGGAGTTATTTAAGATCAACTTGGTCAAATCCACCTTAAATAGGTAAATTCCTGGTTACTAGTGTGTTTATTTAGTACGCTTTGTAGTTATTAAATCTGATGGTCACAATATGTTTTACACATAGAGTAATCAAATGACATAATTTTTCCTCAAAACTAATAACTATTTTTTATGGATTAACATGCAATTTCTCCATTATCTTTAGTTAAAGAGCATGGGAGGCCATTTTCTTATAATCACCTATTAGAAACTCTTTTGCGTATTTTTTCTTTCGAATTAATAAGTTTCCTTATGTGGCCATGTTGGCTTGGGCTATCAACTAATTTACTATTGGAGGGTTTTAATCATGAAAAATAAATATCATTGTGATCCATGATATGGTTTTTTTGAGTGGTTACTTAAGGTGTTCATCCAGTTTGAAATACTCTATTTTTAGGAACATGCTATCAAAACCCATTTGAAGAGCTATCCCCATTGTTGATCTTTATCTTAAACTTCTACTACTACATTTCTATGTTCATTCATTAACATACATTTTGTTTAAATATACTCTTACATTGCATTTGATGCGATACTTCCAATTAGAAACACTTTTCATTGTACTTGAAAATGTTTCTTTTTGCCCAAGATACAACCCTGTTTGTTATATATAGAGTTATAAACTCTAAATGTGCTTATTAAAGTTTTTAGAGATTTAATATTCTAGTTTTCTATTCTCATTCTCATTTTCCTACTCTTTCTAGTCTACATGTGCTCTTTCTATCTCCTCAATGCAATATAAAAAAATAAAGAAAAAAACAAACAAAAAGTGTTATCTATTTTGGGTGTGATATTTATTGTGGACTCTATACAATCTCAACAACCTAGAAATAGTGGTAAATTTTTCATTTTCTAAGCAGCAAATATCTAAAACATTATTGTTGAGTTTTGAGAAATTTGGTTTTAAAATTTGATTTGTTTTTATATACAACTAGGTAACATCCTTTTCGCATGCAAGAACAAAGAATTTTTCTATAAGTACACACTTCAAGAAAAAGAAGAAAGAAAAACCCTCCAACTTTAGCAAATTTACAATCTACTAATTAGTAGCTAAATTAGTTGAAAGATATTTTTTTTTATCAAAGATTTCAAGTTCAAGTGCCCATTTTTTTAAGTTACGGTTTAGAAGACTTCATGCCATATAGAATTAATTAATAATTTTATTGTAAATTGTATTTGAATCAAGTTATAAAATTGAATCACTCTAAAATAACCTTAATGTTCCTTTATTAAGCTACTTTTTTTAATTTATAAAGTAACTTCATTGCAAAAGTGATTCTTACTCATTTTAAAATAGTAGGTCACTTTATACGTAACTTATTTGTAAAAGTGAGCATATAGCCAAATATAGAGAATGAATAGAACATCTTTTAATCAACAAGCTCATTGTACATCTATCACCCTATGCACTAGTTTCTACATACATCATAGCACTTTGATCACCCTTTTAACATTCTTTTAAATGGGCATAACTTTTGTAGCTAAATTATGTTTTTGGCGTCATTATTTTTAAATATTGGATTTTTTTAGAGCTTTCCATTCAAATGGTTTGTTTCATACATCATAGCACTTTGATCACCCTTTTAACATTCTTTTAAATGGGCATAACTTTTGTAGCTAAATTATGTTTTCGGCTTCATTATTTTTAAATATTGGATTTTTTTAGAGCTTTCCATTCAAATGGTTTGTTTCATATTTTGAATGCATATACTTACACAGTTTAATATGGACAATTAAAGTGATATTTTGTGTACTAGTTCTAATTACTTCTTATCGAGATCCCTTGTGGGTGATGTATTAAGACGTAAATGATTGTATCGTGTCACCTTTGGGAATGAATAATACCTCATTGATGATGAAAACATAGTCAAATGGGATTATTTTAAGGAAAAATATATGGCTTAATTGAAATATCCATTTCTCTTTCCTTATGGTTTCACCTTTAAGGAATTTATAAGCTTGATAAATCTTGTGGAATGCTAAATAAGTATTTAGCTAATAGAATCAGATTGTTCCTATTCCAAGATATAGATAATACCCTTAAGTCTTCATAATTTCCCCTATAATAAATATTACTTATATAAATTCAAAATTCTTAAATTTTTACTTAAATATTTTCAAATACTTATTTAGCTAATAGAATCAGATTGTTCCTATTCTAAGATATAGATAATATCTTTAAGTCTTCATAATTTCTTCTATAATAAATATTACTTATATAAATTTAAAATTCTTAAATTTTTACTTAAATATTTTCAAATCAAAATAAGGAATGATTGATATATACATATGTAAAATCAGTCTCTTTCTTATCAATAAATAAATTATATATTAGATGCCCAACACTTAACCTATTAATCCCTGTGTTAATTTCATTATTTTATCATGTAGATTAACTCAAATGACCATCTTTCTTAATTTATGGTTTGACCTTTAAAAATTAAATTAATGGCTTAGATGAAACTTGAACAATGTTAAATACAATATTCTAACCAGCCAAATATAATTGTCTGTATTTGAGAATTAAATAATATTTTTGAATATTAATGATTCCTTGCATTAAATATTGATTATTTAAATTCAAAACTCTTATCTTAAAATTCTAAAAACAATATAAAGAAATAATAATACATATATGTTACATCAAGCCCTTATTCAATTAAATAAATAACTTGTTTATTGGATGACACCACTTAATCCAATTATCATCATGCTAATTTTATTATTTAGTTTATATGTGTAATTTTGGATGAAATCAAAAGTAAGTTACCACATGACCTTTTCATTGAATTGATTAGTGGCAGGTAATCTATATGTGAGGGCTTGTTATATTTATGGACATAGCTGCATCATTTATACAAGGGTAAGGGTATATCATGTTCAGAATGTACGATGAAAGATGGAAAGAGAAAGATAATATGATAAAGAAAAATTGAAAAAATATTTAGGTAAACAAAACTGATTATTTTCTTTTATTAAAATATTATATAATAAAAAATAAAAAAAAATTAGGCAAACAAAAGTGATTATTCTTTCTTATTAAAATACTATTTATAAAAAAAATACAATTTGTAATTTCCATAAAAAATAATATTAAAAAACACTATAAAATTATCTCATTTAATTTTATTTTTTAAAATTAAACAACACAGAAATTAAAAACACAATGGTAACTTAAACCTGCTAATTAAATTTGTACAGACTACGTAACCCATACTCTTTATTTCGCAAACTGAATGGATGCCCATTAGGACTTGAACCAGTGAGAAAGCCATGGGAGACAACCTGCCCCTCTTATTTTATTCTTTGCTGTAGTTTTCCATTTAATTTGTTGCAGTGTCAAGGAAGGTGGAAGATGCATGCGTTATAAATTCCATCACAAGAATAAATAAAAGAGGAAAAGCCGAGTATCTTTATTTCTTTCTATTATTTTTATTATTGTACATATGCTTGATTTTAAATTTAAGTTTTACTACATTCTTGTTATTACGGTAGGTCACTCCATCTTGTTATTATTATGGATGTGATTTTGTGTTGGGTACTACATCAAAATCACATTATACAGGTTTATTTTTCCTTTTATAATTTTATTTATTTATTGTCTATTTAGTTTTCTAAATTTTTAATTATTTTTTTAAATAATATTTAATTTTATAATACTTCAATTTTTTTTTTTAAATTAATATTTAATTTTTCTAAAGGTTTAAGTTTTTTTTTTTTTATATTTTTAAATTATTTTAAATAAAATTAACATTTAAATTATTATGTTAAATATTTTATAAATTTATAAATTTTATTTTATTTTGATTATAACCAATGTTACTTAGTAGCTAGTACGTGTAGTTTAATTTAGATATAGGGGAATTGGAGTTTGGATTGTTAAAAGGTGAAACTCTAATGAAACTATATAACTTTAATTAGTGATAGGTTTTTTAGAAACTATTATTAAGAAAATAAATTACAGTTACAAATTACATTTATAGATGTGATATAAAAATATAAGACAATTTGAAAGTAATAATTCTTTATTGCTCATGTAAATTGTCATGAAAAATGATTGAAAATTTGATTTACCTAAATATCAAATGCATCATAGTTCATGGAAATTACAGATGTAGTAACAAAATAAAGTTAAGAGAACAACAGGTCACTTTAGTAACCTTGCCCACATTTGAGACTACCAAAGAAAAACTAAATTATATCAAAACAATGGTTGAAAATGAAGTGAAGGTGTGAATTAACTAAGTTAATCCAATAAACCAAGAAATGTTGAAAATGGTTTAGTGTATCAATTAAAACATACATACGAGGGACAAATATTGGCCTCCTAATTCCTTTGCCTAATTTATTTACAAGTACACATCGACTTTTGTAGATTTTGTAGAGATCCAAAAACAAGTTATAATTTTGTGTCATAAGTTTAAGTGTTATCTCATTAAGTTCATACAAAAGTCCAAATTATTATATTACAAATTATGAACATATTTAACTACAAAATTAGTGTAAAGTGATTACAAATTTGTAAATGTGGAACTTACAGAATCCTGAGAATTGTTACACTTATCAAATCCTAAGAAGAGGTATGTCACCAATTTAAACATAGTTATTCGAGCAAGAAATATGTCTAGGAATTAGAGAAAATATTCAAGTCTGTTTTAGTGGATGTAATAACTCAGATCAAAGAAGCCTTAAAAGAATATTACGAAAGCCTTTATACAGTAAACTTTAGCCATCATAAATAATTTTTAGAAACAATGAAAAACCATTTTTACTAAAAGTTAGACCAATCTATTTTTTTGCCAATAACTGAATTTTTACAATAGTAAAGCATGGTTGAGCTCTTAATAATTGCAGAAATTTTATTAAAAGTTTCAAAACATGCTAATAATTTCCAAAGTATTATTAAAATTAAAATTTCAAAAACATGCTACATAATTAATATCAAATTAGCAAATCACAAGCAAAGATGAGCACATTGTACATTGTCCAAGAAAAACTATGCGTGGGGTGAGTTATCACAAAATCAATGTAAAAAAACAGTTTCCACAAGGAAGCTATTTCTGTGCATTTATGTAAAACATTTAATCACTTTCTGTATTTCGATCGTCCTAACGTGGATTGGTTAGCGTGAATGTTAATGAATTGTTTGATTTTTCGGATTTTACACTAAATATTTTCGCCATTAGAACATCAAGTTCTACATCCGGTAATGTTATTGGCGGATTTGTTTGATTTTTGGGATTTTACACTAAATATTTTCACCATTAGAACATGAAATTCTAAATCTCCTAATGTCAACATTAGCGGATTCATGATCAGGGGGCATTCAACTTGGATTGGGTTCCAAAATAGGGTGGGATCGTCTTGCCTAAGAAACCATTTATATTATTCTCGAAGAAAATGTAACTCTACGTTAGCTAGCCATTCTAGGTAACTCTATCGTGATAACAATCGCAGTGAAGAGCTGTGTTGATACAATGAAATTAAACAAGCATTTAATTTGGCAAAAAATGAGATAAATGTGTCTACATCTTGAATTATTTTCTTGACTCAACATCCCTCTGCATTATATCCATATATACCTGCAAATCTCCCTCTGCATTATATCCAAATATACCTGCAAATTGTCAAAGCTGATCCTATAAAAAAAAAAAAAAAACCCTAAAAAATGTGTGTAAATCCAAAAACATAAAAATAAAAGTTAAAGATATTAAATCAAATCCACCATAATAACAACACTCACTTGATCTCAACAACTAGATGGATGCTCATCAAGGAACACTAATCTCCCTAGATTCTACTAAAAATACAACTCACCTTACAAAGACGTGAAGCAGAAGAAAAAAATCATGATGAAACCTTTTCTGGCTTGCTATGTTTTTATAGCCACTACATTTTAGTTTTTTTTTCTTTTTTACCACATCTTTTTAATTTTCTAATAAAATTTATTAGATAAGGAATTATTTATAAAATCACTATTAATATTGACATTTTTATAGGTTTTTTTCATAAAAATAAAATAAAAAATCATAAAAATCACAAGCTTTCTTGTTTCCCTTTTACTTCTAAAAAATCTAAATGTTAAATAAAAAAAAGTCAATCATAAACTTAAAAAAAAAAAAAAAATTATAAAATTAAATAAAAGGGAAATAAAATTAAAAAAAATAGTAACTAATAAATTAAAAAGTTACTAAAAAGCTCATAATAAAACCTCAACCAATCAATTTACAAATAAATAAATTTAAATAATAATAAAAAAGTAGAAATCCAATTGGTAAAGTTAAAATATTTTTGGTAAAAACAAACTAATAAGCATCTGAATAGTTATATATAATGTTAATATATTTAGTTATTATTATTAATAATATATTATTATAATAATATATATTATACCAAATAGTTAATTAATATATTATATTATATATTATTAATATAGAAGTTAATAATATATAGAAATATTATTATTATAGTATATAATAATATATTAACCTAATAATTATAAATATTATATTACTATAGCTATATTAGTATTAATAATTTATCAATACTATGTCTCATAGCAATTTTTAACGCTCGTTGTGCTACGCTGTAGCCTGTGACCTAGACAGCACTACCAGAGAGACCTCTTCACAGGTTTGCAGCTCCAATGAAGGCCAGCGGGGGTGTCGATCCCTCCCCTCCCCTACCCGAACTCCTCACATTCAAGAAGCTCATCGCCGAATCTCTCAAGAGACCACTGTTCGAGACTCAACATAAATTCGTCAAAAAGCTGGACTGCATCCCAATCGTGGAATTGCCAATCGCAGAAACATGCAAATCAGCAGTCAATGTTGCAGATAGAGGGCTCATAGGACAGTTTACCACACTTTGGTCTTCTCCCAAATTCATTGAAGCTTGGGTGCAGAGGAATTGGACATATCAAAAGGAATCAAGAGCCACTTTGTAAGAAAAGGATTCTATGTATTCATATTCAAAAGCTCTGACGATAAAAATCTCATCTTCAAAAACGGCCCATACTTCATGGGGCCTCAAGGTTTATACCAGAACAAATGGATCCATGATTTCGACCCAGCCCAGGATGTGTTGTATGCCGTTCTAATTTGGGTCTGCCTACCTCATCTTCCTTTACATTGCTGGAATCAAAAATCACTACAAGCTATCCGTAATTCACTTAGAAGGTATATTTATCAAGCAGTGCGGAAGGATCACTACTCATGCGCACGGATCTGTGTGGAGATTGATCTAGAAGTAGGGCTACCAAAGGCAATTAAACTTACTGCAGTACACTGGATGCACATCCCGGAGCTAGACTACAAGCAATTACCCTTCAAATGCCAGCACTGTCACGGCTACGGCCATTTCGCAAGACATTGCAAAAAAAGCAAAGCAGAAGAGAGCGAGAACGCGAAAGGAGAACAATGGACCACAGTGCAAAAAGCAGGGAAAACAAAACCTAGAAGCAAAAGAATAACAAAGGAAAACAACCCTGGGCCAATGGGGCAAGAACAAAAAGATGGAAACTCCAACCCCATGTCAAGACCAGGATCTCAAAATGCAGAGCCCAGTAAGGTTGCAGAAGAGTGGAAAGTAAATAAGGACTACGATGGACAACCCAAATCCCCTCGTAATGGGAAAAGAACAGAGGAGCAAGGGTAAAATATGGGAACCCCCAAAGTAGTCCCCTCCCCCTCTTATGCCGACATAGAAAGAAAGAAAGTACATGAATCACCAAGCTCATCAGAGGATGAGATCTTAGAAAATCCTGCCAAAAGTGCAGGAAGAAAGTCGCACAAAGAAGCAATGGAGGAAGAAGCTGAAAGGAAAAAGACTCAAGGAAGTCAACCCACTATAGAAATCTCAATCGGCAAAAGTACAAGGACAAGGCCGCCAAAAGGAGGAGGCCCAACCACCCCTAACAGTAAGTAATGAAAATCGTCTCTTGGAACTGCAGAGGCCTAGGGAACCGGATGAAAATTGAAGCGGTCAAATACCTACTGAAAGTGAAACCAGTAGACATCTTAATGCTCCAAGAGACAAAGATAGAAGGGGAGGTCCTTTTAGAGATTAGGAAAAAAAAATGGCAAAAGAATGTAGGAAAAGTAATAAGCGCAAGAGGCTCTTCCGGTGGAATAGCAACCCTATGGAAGGGAGACTAGTTCAGGCTCGTCAACTCCCACAACACACAACAATGGAGCTTCACAGAGCTAAAACACATAGCAAGTAAGTTAAACATTACATTATTCAATTTATATGTACCGGTATTGTACTCTGGAAAGAAATACTGTTGGAAAACATTAAATGAGTTTTTGGAACTGAATACCCCAAACAACATACTCATAGCTAGAGATCTAAATCTAGTGATGAATGAAAAAGAGAAGAGGGGGCAAGACCAGCAAGGATCAGATGATCTATGTAGTAGAAGACATGATACAACAATGGGACGTACTGAAATTTAAACCAAGAAAAGGTCTCTAAACCTAGACCAATAACAAGACAGGGGAAGACCACATATCCACCAAATTGGACAAGTTCTTGGTTCAAAGCACAATGTTGATGGAAAGGAGGCTAATCTCATTAACCATTCTTCCCAAGCTTACCTCGGATCACAAACCCATCCGGCTAATGTTAGAGGAGGAAGAAAATCTAGACCTAATCCCTTTTAGATTTAGCCGATTGTGGAATCGAAAGAGTGGCTCTGCAGAAATGGTTTGACTAGCATGGTCTACCTCAGTCAATGACTCCCCCAATTATGTATGGGAACAAAAATAAAAAATAACAAAAAAGGCCCTCAAGGAATGGAGTAAACTCCCATCAAATACTCCCAAAGATCAAATAATGGAGTCAGTGCAGCACCTAGAAAATCTGCAAAGTGAAATGGATACAATAGATATAACTAAAATAGAGCTAGAAAAGGAGCAAGAAGCCCAATGCAAACGTTCAGAAATGAAGAAGACTATTGGAGATTAAAGTCTCGAAGCCTTTTGCTGGAAGCCAGAGATTGAAACACAACATATTTCCATCAACAATGTAGAGCCTGTCTCTCCAGGAATCACATCACAGAGACCACCACCTCCGATCAGAGGCCATGCAAGGGAATAGATCAAATAAAATCTATTGCTACATTACATTTCTACCATCTTTACAGTAAAGAGAATGATGACAGTGAAGAAGACAACAAAGAATTCCTAAAGAACATTCCGGCACTGGTCACTAGAGAGGACAATGCATCATTGTTGAAGCAAACCAATGCAGAAGAAATCAACAAAATTATGTAGTCCATGAATCGTGATAAATCCGCTGGGCCAGATGGGTTCACCATCCACCTCTATAGGATATGTTGGGACATAACGAAAACATATCTTATTCGAATGATAGAAGGATTCATTCAGAAAGCAAAACTGGGTGGCAGCACCAACTCAACATTCCTTGTTTTAATACCGAAAGAGTCAAACCCTACTTCCTTTGACAGGTTTAGGCCAATCTCTTTATGCAATGCTTCATAAAAAATAATTGCAAAACTCCTCGCAAACAGAATAAAGCCACTACTAAACAAACTCATATCAGATTCACAAGGAGGCTTTGTCGATGGGAGGCACATTCTGGATAACGTAATTTAGGTTCAGGAAGCCATGCACTCCAACAACGTTAGAGATGAGAAACGCACGCTAATCAAGTTATACATGGCCAATGCATTCGATAGAGTAAAGATGTCCTTCCTCTATCCAGTTCTACTTTCCTTTGGATTCGACCAAGAATTTGTCAAACTGATCCAATCTTGTACCGTAAGTCCTTGGATTGCACCTTTGGTAAATGGGAGGCTAGCTGATTTCTTCCAAGCCATGAGGGGGCTGAGGCAAGGATGACCTCTTTCTCCATTTCTTTACATTTTAATGGTAGATACGTTGAGTAGAAAGTTGGAGCAGGACATGACAGTAGGAGCTGCCCCAGGTTTGAAAATAACTAAGGATCTCAAAGCAATAAATCATTCCCTATTCGCGGATGATTCCCTCATGCTAGGCGGAGCTTCAAACAGAATAGCATTTGCATTCAAAAATACTCTCCAAGCCTACTGCAAAGCAACTGGAGCACTAATCAGTGAAAGAAATAGCACAGTCTATAGTTGGAATGCAAAAGAGGAAGAAACTCAAAACATAGCTCACAATTTTGGGTTCAACAGATACTCAAAATGGGACAAAATCAATTATCTTGGACTGCCATTAACACTGGGCACAAACAGAGTCAATTTGTGGGAAGGAGTAATAACAAAATTAAAGGAAAAATCTTTGCATGGGGAGGTCAATGGATAACTCATGGTCGCAAATTAACTCTGATAAAATCTGTTCTTTCATCTCTGCCAATATATCAAGCATCCTACCTCATGGAACCAAACTCGACTTCAGGGAAAATTAATAAAATCATGAGATATTTTCTGTGGCATGGAGGCAAAGGAAATCATAACAAATTCCATTTGGTTAAATGGGAGACAACAAAGAGAACCATGAGAGAAGGTGGCCTTCAAATTCGCGATCCAAACCTCGCCAATACAGCTCTAGTATGCAAGATACTATGGAAGCTCTATAGCGACCCCAATCACCTTGTCACCAAAACATTGAGGCATAAGTATATACCAAATGCAAAACTCAGAAATCTGTAAAACATAAACAGCAAAAGGAACATGCTGCTATAGCAACTGTGTATCAAAGGATTGTGATTCTTCTCCCAAAATCTGTATCGTATCCCTGGGAATGGTAAGCGTGTCAAGTTGAGAACAAATCACATAATGGGGCAGTCGCCCTTAGCATCGAATGATAGCCTGTAAGAAATCTGCGAGCTTCTTGAAAGCAGAGGAGACAAGACAATATATGATATCTCAAAATGGGATGAATCTAGGTTCTGGATTGGTTGGAACTTTAGTAACATACCAGATCATTTATCACAACAAATAGAAATGCTAAAAGAAGAACTTCGTGAAGTAGCTCTAGTGCATAAGACAAAAAGGATAAATGGGGTTGGGATCTACAAGAGCCAAAAGTTACGAGTTGTTGCAATCACATAGAGATAGATCTCTCCCTACAAGGTTTTGGATGGAGGTATGGGATCCATTGGCACTGCCCAAGGTTAATTTCTTCTTCTGGATATTAATGCACAAAAAGATTTTGACTGGTGAAAACTTATTGAAAAGGAAAATAGCAGGTCCACATAGATGCTCACTATGCAAAGAGGCCATGGAAACCATGGATCATCTATTTGTAGACTCCTCATTTGCAAAGAAAATTTGGACACTCATACTCCAAGGAATCAAGGCGGCAATCCCCACTAAAATTTCAATAGTGGACTTATTTTTATCATGGAAAGATTGTTATCCTTTTTCCTCCCTCAACTCCTCATGGGCCAGAATCTGGATCACCATTCCCAAATTTGTGTGTTGGAAGCTATGGTTAGCTAGAAATGAGCAGATATTCAACAATGTAGCCTGGACACCCAACACGATAGCAGCAAAAGCAAAAGGCCTTCTCCTGGAAACTTTGAACTCCCAAAAACTCAAAGATGACTCTTCGGTGCGGTAGGAGGAAAAGAGTTGGCTTGGAACCCTTGCATTAACCCAACGAATACACAGTATTGGAAAACCCCAACTCAATCATCAGTGGAGGCTAAAAGATAAGGATGAAATATTTCAGAGTTGGTGGAGGCAGCAAGGAATAAGTATAGTCTTCTTTGATGGTGCCTCAAAAGGGAACCCTGGGATAGCGGGAGCTGGAGGACTCATATACTCTTCTGACGGAAGCACCAAAGAAACCTTTTGTTGGGGACTAGGACAACGATCCAACAATCAAGTAGAAATCCTGAGCTTAACAAAAGCATGTCAAATAGCTAAAGAAAGAGAACACCGAGAGCTGCAAGCATTCGGCGATTCAGAAATCCTGATCAAAATGAGACATTCAGAAGGTCAATTTAATGATGTCAGTTTAAATAAGAATCTGCAAAGGCTGAGATATATCCTGCAAGTCTTCACTTCCTTTAAATGCTACCATATTTTCAGAGAATCAAATAAAGAAGCGGACTATTATGCCAATAAAGGATGTCTTTTGAGCCAAGGAGAACTGAGCATAAACGAGGGAGAACTAGAAAAATTTGCATCCCATGAAAAAGACATTAGCTTGTAACAGGAAAATGTAAAAGTCCTACACTAAAGATTGTAAGGCTTCGGCCATTTGGAGCTCTTTATTAATAAAAATCCATACCCATTTCAGTTAAAAAAAAATAAAAAATTATCAATACTAATATAGAATATAACTATTATTATACGAATATACTTATATTAATATGGCTCCCTTTCTGAGAAATATATAGTTAACTTAATATAATTTACTATATATTAAGTTAATTTATTGGCTGATTCATGATCAAGGGCATTTAACTTGTGTTGGGTTCCAAAATCAGGGCGGTATCGTTTTGCCTAATAAACTATTTATATTATTTTCCAAAAAGGCTAGAATGTGAAAAGACTAGAATGTGAAATAAAAGACATAAAGGTAATGAAAAATAGTAATCAGCTAGCCATTCTACGTAACCCCATGTGATAACAATAGCAGTGAACAACTGTGTTGATACAATGAAATTAAACAAGCAATTAACTAGGCAAAAAATGAGATAAATGTGCTTACCTCTGGAATTTTTTTCTTGACTCAACATCCCTCTCATTATATCCATATATACCTGCAAATGTTAAAGCTAATCCTATTTAAAAAAACCCAAAAAAATTGTATATAAGTCCCCCAAAAAAATACAAATATTAAACCAAATCCTCCATAATAATAACACTCACTTGATCTCAACAACTAGATGGATGCTCATCGAGGAACAAGAATCTCCACAGATTCTACTATGCACACAACTGGCTTTAAAGAGATCTGAAGCAGAAGAAAAAAATCACTATGAAACTTTTTTTGGCTTGCTATGTTTTTATTGTCACTACATTTTACTTTTTTGTCTTTTTTACCACATCTTTTTAATTTTCTAAGAAAATTTATTAGATAAGGAATCATTTATAAAATCACAATTAATATTGTTTTTTTTATAGATTTTTTTTGTCATAAAATTCAAAAAAAATCATAGGCTTTTTTATTTCGCCTTTACCTCTAGAAAAATCTAAAAGGTAAATAAAAATATCAATCATAAACTTTGAAAAGAAATCATAAAAATAAATAAAAGGGAAATAAAACTAAAAAAAATTAGTAACTAATAAATTAAGAAATTACTAAAAAGTTCATAATACCTCAACCAATCAACTTACAAATAAATGAATTTAAATAATAATAAAAATTAATAAAAATTAATAAAAAATCAATTCCAAATGTTAAATCATAGATAAGTGACTATTGCTTTTTGTCAAATACAAATTAATAAGCCGTCAAGACAAAACCGAATGTATAATAATGTATATTTCTTAAATTTTAAATTTAAATTATTTAAATATTAAATTTATAAAAAATATATTAACTTAATTATTCATGTGAAGGTGGCTTTTATTATTTTACTTCAGAGTAATTATAAGGTAGAATGTCTTTTTTTTTTTTCCTTCAGTAATGAAAAAAATCAGCGGTAGGGAGTAGTATGTAAAAGTTTTTTTAAGGTATTGTCATGTCACTGGAACAGAGATAAAAAATTATCATTAACCTTCCCAACACCTAGGTCGTTTTTAAAACAGATTACAGTCGGACTAATTATAACATATATTCCAGAAATGAAAACCTGATATAATTACCTATTTTCTTCTCACTCTACGATGCAATGAGACGCAGAACGCTCTCAATTTATAGGGAGCAGAAGAGATGGAAACCTGTCTTCCTACCGTCTTCCTCCTTGTGGGCGGTTCAAAATATCAAGGTGGCTGTGAGTGTCATCCTGGTCATCAGTTGATCCCATTGTGTACTGCGTACTATTGCTTGGTTGACCATACTAAATCAATCCCCTAAAGTCCAGTAAGGCAAGATTAGGGAACAGTAAACTGGAACTCTATTATAATTTTAATACATTTTTAAATTCGCTAGTTTGGTTGTGTATACGAATCCCAACACGTTTGGGCCAACCTGAATACAACTTGCATCATTTCCATTCACCAATTTCGAGTTTGTTATCTGCTATGCATTGTAAGTTGCGCTCTGCACTGTCAGATGAATCTAGGCCATTGCCAACTGGGCCTATCTTATTCGCTGTAAGTTGGATTTAGACAATTGCCATCTGGGGTATCTACTGGACACTGGAACCTGGAGCCAGGCCATTGGCAACTTGCATATCATTTATTGAAAGGAACAGCATATTCTCTAAACGCACCAAAATATTAATGTAGTCTATGAAGTCTTCGAAGAAACTTCAGCCCGAAATATGCAGCTGTATAATGCTTTTTAATAACCGAATGGAGGCTTGGAATTTCAAATTTCTTATGCCCCTAAAATGAAAATTTGATGACCTTTTGGCATTTTTCACGCTCTTCTTTTGAGGTTCTATCTAAATTTGTGAGTGTCAACTTTCCCTTATCTAAAAATTCTTTTTAAACTACTCTTGTTTCTCAACTTTCTTTAATCTCCCTCTTAGAGTGCTTAGTTTCTTCCTAAGTTAACATTTGTGTTTCCCCCTAGTTCTATCTAAATTTGTGAGTGTCAACCTTCCCTTATCTAAAAACTCGTTTTAAACTACTCTTGTTTCTCAACTTTGTTTAATCTCCCTCTTAGAGTGCTTTGTTTCTTCGTAAGTTAACATTTGTGTTTCCCCCTAGCATACAAGCATAATTTTAAGATTTTATAAAGCTTTTTAGCCTTTATGAGTTAATAGTTTTGATTATATACATAAATTTTGACATGTGAAAAGAACTAAAGAAAGTCATATAGTTAAGATGATGAGGTTCGTCAACCACTAGTAGATGAGATAAAGTTTTTTTTTTTAAATATTAAAAATTCAACTATTATCCCTTTTATAATTTATTTAAATCTAATAATCTACCACATATGAATTTACTAAACATAGAATTACATGTTTAACTATTTCTTTATAGCTTATTTTCACCAAATATTTTATTTACAGATGAACACACACATTTTTATTTACTCACTGCATATTTTATGTACTGAATTCTTACCAAGATCTCTTTATTTATACCAAGATAACTTTAATCCCTATAATTTCACTTTCAACCATCTATGAACTATTGAATAATAAATCTAGTGATGATAGCTAAATAATTTTTAAAATATTTGTATATTCTTTCATCTAATTTGATATCCATTATACATATTTAGAATACATTATTCCTAAAACCATGAAGCTGCAAAATGTCTAAACTAAACAAACTCTGTGATCTATGAGGTAATCAACTTATCATCTACATCTGAACATTGTTAACTAATTATTTTAATATGCACCTATAGTGTTCTCAACATAAAAAAATGAATTCACATTACTTTCTACAACATAGACGAAATATACAGCCCAACCAATTACACAAAGTAATTCTTCCTATTGAGCATTACGCTAGACAATACCATTACTTATTCTATTCATGTACTTAGTACCTGTTGCATCCTCTAAATACAACTATATTAGAAGTGGTTCACAACCTAAATAGATACACTATATAAAAATGAGCTTGTAACATCTTCCATAATTATTTTTATAGTAAAAGAAATTTCATTGAATAACTATATAATTATTTTATTTTAAAGGAAAATTCACTGCTGTAAAAATAAGGTTGATTTCAAAGCCTTTAGTAAAAAATTCACAAAACAAAATTAGTGAAAATAAGGAAGGACACTCAAAAAAACAAAAATAGTCAAAATAAGGTTGATTTCAAAGCCTTTAGTGAAAAGCTCAAAAAACAAAATTAATCAAAATAAAAAATAGTCAAAATAAAGAAAGGCACTCAAAAAAACAAAAATAGTCAAAGTCAAGACTCTCAGTTTTCAAGATGGTAATTGTAAGCTTCACTATGGAATAAATCACAAGCTATTTTTCTAATATCAGATTTTGGAGAAATTTATTTTGACAAGGGCGTCCATAATTTCAGAGAAAACAAGTACAATAGGAAGAAAAAATGAAAAAAAAAGCAACTGAATGAGATTGAAACAGATTGAAGAAGGAAACTTACTTGGGACTTGCAAACTGTTAAATCTTGCAGATTTTGATGTAAATAATGACAGTAATTTCGGTAAAAACCTCCAACATTTTTTGAGTAACCTATCCTTGGGTTTCAAGAAAATAACATGGTAGTGAATACATGGTAGTGAATACATGGTAGTATTATACGCAGCAGAAAATGCAATTATAGTTTTAGTGTTTTGCAATCACCTACTACCATACACTTGGATAGCTAAATTCACATTCTTGACTTAGACTGGTTGGTCGGTTTAAGTGTAACACCTAACTTACAATCTAGGTGTTCTTAGTTTCCCACGGCGAGATCTAGTTTCATAAAGTTTGAGTGTAACACCTAACTTACAATCTAGTTGTTCTTAGTTTGCCACGGCCAGATCTAGTTTCATAAAGTTCAAATCTACAAAAAGACTATAGCCAAATAATCTTTTATAGACCTCAAATCTAGGAAAGCGTGCAGGTCATGTGAGCACTGTAAGCATTTTCCTTATGACGCGAGGCCTAGTCTTATTTTGTTGTTTTTAACTTAGGACTGGTACTATAAATTTTGGTGTTTTGTTGTTTTTAACTTAGGACTGGTACTATAAATTTTGGTGTTTTTAACTCTGACCTGTATTATAAATTTTGGTGTTTTTAACTCTGACGGGTATTATAAATTTTGACAGGAAATATTCCAAATTAAAAGTCAAAATGACCATTATTGATGGATGAGGCACGTCAAATTTGATGGGTAAAAATTTACAGCAACTGTCAAATATGTTTTAAAATAGGAAATACATCCGGTAAGACATCAAATTCCAAGCCTGACCGAATGTATAAGCGTGCTCCTACTGCAACAAAATATTAATTTAGTTTATGAATTCATCCAAGAAACTTCAGCCGGAAATATCCAGTAGCATAATGTTTTTAATTACCAGAATGTTTTAGCGTGCGCTTACTGCACCAAAAATATTAATGTAGTTTATGAAGAACTTTGAGCCGCAAATATGCAGTATTATAATGCTTTTATTGTAGTCGGATGTGTTAGTGTGAGAATGCACATGTTTAATTATGAAATTTAAATAGGTAAATGTGGTTTCGGAATAGCAGGTAAATGTGGTTGCTGGATGTTATTATATCTTATTTTTTTTTAAGAGATAAATCAATATATTTATATATAATTTGATTGGCTTTTAAGTTTAACATTTTAAATTTAATATGTTATTGTTCAATTATTGTTCCATGCTTTAAAATTTGTGTCATGTATTTATGTTAAGTTGTCAGGTTTCTCTGTTGTTTGGTACTGATACTGGAAAGACTCGGGACAGTTGATTCGATAATACAGCCTAGGAGGATATATCAATTGACCATCGAGATTATACAAACAAAGCAAGGTCAACCAATGAAGGCATGGGTTAATAATGAGATAAAAGATAATGAGATAAAAGAAGCCGTTTACCTAATTAAATAATATAGGAGTAGTCTACCTAGGCGGTAGAATGGCCCGTTTTCCGGCACCAGCCGGAAAATCGTCCAGCTCCGGCCACCGGGAATGTCTTCACCCTCCACCACCCTCCTTCTCCGCTTCTCGGCCGCCCTCCCCGGCCTGACAAGATATCGGATTTGGATTGCAGGGAATGGGGCCTGACATCCCCTGACAAACTAGCTATTGCAGCCGCGGTGTATTGTTCGGGAGCTCCTTATTCCGGTTCCATTCGAATTGTCACCCGCGCGCTGGTATTACCCTGTTGCATAATCGCCAAGATTGCAATGCATAATTCTTGACCCGGAGAATCACTCCATTTCTTTTTCTTTCTGGTGGACCAAATTTCTTCATCATCATCAGCCTCATCATTTCCTTAGTTTTTCCTGCATTTCATGGCCATGGAGTCTTACTCGCCCTCCGAGAACTCTCGCTCTCATCTCCATCTCTGTGCTTTGGCAGTGTTTCAGAATTTGCTGAACGAAGGTACCCAATGAATTCATTTGGTTATTTCTTACTTTAATTTTATTGAAAATTCAGTCACTTGATATTTGGGTCTTTTTAATTTCAATTCAGAGCTTATCAAGAGTATTCATCTGTATCAACTGGGAGATGGCACCGTTTCCGCTGTTCAACGAGAGTTTATGTTCTGCCCCAGCTCCTATAAGCAGATATGCCGTGACAATATTCCACTTGTTCATGCTTGTGGAAAGGAGAAGGCACAGGAGTTCATGGCGAATCTGAAGGAAGGAGAAGAGCGCGGACTTTGGATTTGTATTCTCCATTATAACTGCAATCTCAGCCCTGGCAACTTCATAATTCCCAATATTCTAAACCTAGCCAGGTGGGCATTGCACGGCTTTGTTAGAAAATTATAAATAGCCTAGACTTAATCAATTAATGATTAATATATGTCTGTATATATATCTAGGTTTTCGCTATAAATTTGAATGGAGCTGCATTCGTATCCATGCAGAAACCCTGCGCTGAATGCCATACCAGAACTAGCAATTGACCTCGATCACATTGCAAGATACGGACAAGCGGTAGATTGTTCTCACCAGGGGTTAAATTTGACGCCCGTCTGCCCGTTTTTAGCTATTTTACACGTAAAATACGTTCACATTTCAAATATCCACGTCAACCGTAACTTGCTATTAATTTTTAAAACCGTCAATTTGACGGGCAGGTTTGTAAATGAAAAGTTTTAAGTTTTTTTTTAATAATTTTTTGATATATATATATTATATATATATTTAACATACAAGTTCCAGCTTGCAAGTCGGGAATCGGGATTCGGGATCGGACCGTCGGTAATAGCCTATACGAATGAAGTGACTGTAGTCTGTAGTACTAGTCTGTGGCTGTATGTTGTAACTTGTAAGTTGGCAACTTGGCGTGACGCGTCCACGGTCCACCAACTTTCACGAATTGAAATAAATTCTGAGCCTGTTGCATTTACAATCCACTGAGAGCTGTTAATGTCATTATTAAATTTGGTTGATGGTGTCCACCGCGCTGCGCTCCGGCTCGAGTGAAATCACACAATCAGATATGGTCTATCTAACTTTCTAAGAAATGAGTCCATACATCTTCTAAAAGCCTTTCTGCTGATACCGCTACACCATGAGGATGTTGACGAGAGCCCTCTGCGACATGAGGAAAAGCTGTTTCCAACGCCATGAGTTGTAAATATTGCAGATTACATTATTCAGCTAAAGTTTGGACCAAGCCTTAGAAATCCAAAAAGACAGAGAAGATTTATAGACAACGTTTTTAATAGAAATTTGAGGCGATCAGGAACTAAACAGTGGAAATCTCACATGACATGATTCAGAAAACTAAGAGGCTTGAAAGTGGAGAGAGAGATTACCCATTTCTCCGCTTCTCCGCTTGAATCCGTTGGAGCTGCTGTTTGGCGTATTTGGCTGCTGTTTGAGCGAGAATCGTGGCTAGCGCGAGCGAGAATCTGCCCATTCATCGGCAATTTCTCCCATTGAACCACAGACTCTGCTTATGATCCGGCCGAGCTACAAGGTGAGGTTTTTCATTTCTTTTTAGAGGTTTCCTGATATTTTAGTACAATGGCAATATTGTCACTGAAACCTTAAATGTAACACTAAATGAACATGAAAAGTAGTCTATAAATTGCATCCTCTCTAGTTAATCTAGATTTAGATAAATCCATGTAACTCATATACACACATTACTAGAAATTGCATTCTCTCTGGGTCATCTAGTTTTAGATAAATCTATGCAACTAATATACACACTGGTTTAGATGAATCTATGCTACTAATATACACATTACTTACAAAAAGCTTTCCTGTATCTTGAAGTATTCCGCCACCTCCTGATGCATAGAGAACCCCTGCCTTCACTAAAATATCTCCTCTAGGCTCTAGTAGATGGTGCCAAGTACGGCGGTGGAAATGCTTCTGCTCCCAGCTCTTGACCCAAGATATCAGGGATGGTTCTGCCATTAGTATATCGGCCATTAGGCCTCCCACCAGAAGCGGCGAAATCTATTCCATTAGGGACATTATCAGCCTTCGATAGAGAGAATATATAGTTATTGTTTCCCGCATCCACCAGCGAGTCCCCAAAAATAAAAGAAGCTGCTGAACCAGTTTGTGAACGGCACATCTGAGATTTGTAAGCAATGCAGAACATAAAAATACAGTATGCCCATGCAAAGCATTTTCTTATTGCACCAGCCATTGAGAGAGAGAATCAGATCAGCAGGGCTTATTACTCAGAGTCAGAAAGGCCTGCAATTGATACATCCATAGTCCAACTATACATTATATAACAGGGAGAAATTCAATACAAAGGTATGAATATTAAAAATTCTAAGGCATTTAAGAGGATAACATGGGTTGGTTCTCGAAGGTGGTGCATGCCAGCTTACACTAGTATCTATTGTCAATGCTCTGGTTATGGCATAAATACTTGCAGAGCTGTGAGACATAAATACACGCTAGCTTCGGCTTGTTTTGTCTGGAATTGAAAATTTGCCCGTATTTTTTGGCAAAACTAGTGGATCGGCTCTCTGATGAAATTGATAAACAAAGCACATATTTATGACTACCCAATCATGTTCTTTGAAAGGCCTGACGGAGGGATACTAGAAGGGCAGTTTCCTATGCATGAGAAACATCTGTGTAACGCAAATGCATTGGGAGGAGTTTGATCACTTTTTGGAGTTTTTGGTGGCAATTGGTGAAATTGTTTTCAGTAAATTTTGATTTCTATGTTTTAAAATTTGTTAATGAGTGTATATATAGATTGTTATTGAGTGTATATATAAATTTCAGCATTGAAAAACTCTTATGTCATTTAGATGGTGGAAATTTCGCAACTTAAAATTATAATTTCAACGAATCTATATATAAAATTCTGAACAAATTACACCAAATCTACAAAACCTATAACATATAAACTACGGCCTTGCAAACGAGATATAATTATAGCATTAGGGCAGAAGTTGGTTTGACAATTGAAATTTCAATTGGGTTTGTTGAAGCCATTATTATCATCAGGCAGACGACGTGCATATCATTCCGTTGGGCATCTGTTGAGGTGGATGATCAACAGATTCATTTAATGCAACATTGTGCATCGTGGTGCATGATCCGGCAAGATCCACATGATATCAGAGACTCTGTGGAAATCGCAGGTACTCAATGATGACCATGGCTTAGGGCTAATATTCAAAACAATTTTAAACTTTTCCTTTCTGGCAGATTTTGCGGTATATATTTTATTAGAATGGAAATCCATACATGCAAACATAATAAAAATATATGAGAATGGAAATGCATATATGCAAACATAATAAAAATATGGAATGTTGTCGGTGATGATCTACTTTTATTCTGTCACTATACGTTGCTTTAATTTCTCCATTCCTTGCCGTATGTCCAAAGTGATGCCATACCGAGAACCAGTAACCCCACCAGAGCAACTGTGGATTAACACGTATTTTGGCTTTGAAGTTTTGTGATCAGAAGTTGTCATCCTCTGTGAAAAAGCCGCATACAGTTGGCAGGGATTCATGATCAGCAGGTCTCAAAACAAAGTGTAGCAATGAGACTTGAGCCCAATTGTAGAACAAAAAATTAAAAATTTAAACAATTATGAGTACAATTTGAAATTAGATAAAACTTGTACAAATAAATTTTAAAAGTCATATGATGGGCAGTTTAAAAATAAAAACGTCATAAAAAATTTCCTTGACGGGTAGGGTCACCCGTCAAATTTAACCCCTGCTTCTCACCCTCAGAAAAAAATGGGCGAGAAAATATTAAACTGTGCATTAGCTGATACGCAGTCCAGTTTCCTTAGCATTGAGAGTTTTTGGCCTGCTATTCCTGGCTTAACAACTGTGCAGGACTGTATTGATGATGCAGTCAGTAGGTCCCCCATTGTTGTTGAATGTACTCTGCGCATCGATCAGATCGATGAGTCTTATGGCATCAGAAACATCTGCAGTAGGTCCCCCATTGTTGTTGAATGTACTCTGCGCATCGATCAGATCGATGAGTCTTATGGCATCAGAAACATCTGCAAAGAAGATAACCCTAATTCTATCCCTAACCCCAGGCAACCAATCACCTCATACCTGAAAGGTATGCTGCTATTCTTTTCCTGTTGCTTACATTTTACTCTTTAATTTTATGAAGATACACCTAGCAGTCATCAAATTAAAGGATCCAAACCGTTGTAGTTTATGAAGGACAGGGACACTTGACATTAGTACTGCAAATGTCTGGTCATTGACTTAATGTCTGGTCATTGACTTATTTGTAGTGGCTCAGAATCACAGACAAGTATAATGCTTGCGTTTATCTTATTTGTGTGGCAGGGTGTTCATCTTGTCACCCAAATGAAGTAAGCTCAATCACTTGCAATAATTCAAGATACCTTGAAAAGGAAAACCACACTGCTGATCAGAAGTCAAGTCTAAGTATAGCAGACATGGCAGTCTTCCAGTCAATTGAATGCAGCCATGCACCACAGAGTTCAAAGAATGATGCTTCTGAGGATTCATCAATGTTATGCTGTAAGAAAACTAATGTGGACCTTCCCAGTAGTGCTGGTGTAAAAGGTAAGAAGAGAAGGGCATCAAGTGAGGAGAAAGATGAGAATAGGCAAATCCACCGAGCACCCACCCAGCGTGTTGCCAACATTGCACTGAAGGATCTTGCAAAATATTTTGATGTGCCAATCACTGAAGCTTCAAGGAGTTTGAAGGTAGGGCTTACAGTCTTGAAAAGGAAATGTAGAGAATTTGGCATCCCTCGCTGGCCACACAGGAAAATCAAGTCGCTTGATAGTCTCATACAGGATCTACAGGTAACTTCTACGGCTTTTATATTTGCTTTAGGAGCATCTCTGTATCCTTGCACTAACGTTATAATATCATGCACATTGAAATTGTGGTTCTTACTCAGTGAGGACACCATTCTATTATGTCATTTCATTTAACTACAAAATTATGAAAAATAGTAGAAAACTTGAAGCTAGTTCAATTCTATATTAATAAAGCGATGGTTTTATATAGATCGATGTCTTTGTTTCTATCCTCTTGATAATGGTAGCTTATGAAAGGACTAAAGATAAATTTCACTAATAAAATAAGAGAAGGCATTTGTTCAACTACATTATGTTTATAACAAGTGATTTGTACTGTATGTTTCAGTCGGAGATAATTTTCCCATTGATTCAAATTGAATGCTTGATTTGGGGCAGGAAGAAGCCAAGAGACAGGAGAGAGAAGATAAGGCTGCAACTATGGTAGCCATGAAAAGAACAAGAATATTAAAAACTGAGAGACAAAAGATTGAGAAGAAACCTGGAATAGACATCCAAAAAGACACCAAGAGATTTCGACAGGACATATTTAAGAGAAAGCACAAGGCAAGAGCTCTTAAAAAGAAGTATGATTAAACAAAGTCTTCCGGTAGAAATCACATGAGAGAAGATGGAGATCCATCAGAAGAAGTTCCATCAGTTTCCACCATCCTAACATTGATGATAGATAAAGCCAGAACTTCCCCATCTACCAATTAATTATTTGTGTCTATCTTTTGTTTTTTGTGACAGAATTTTCAGCAAATAAATTCTGACAACTTCCACAGTTTATTGCCAACAAATTTGATGCAGAACGACATGAACTCTTTTTGTGGCTTGGTGCAGAAATCTTACTTCGTCAATTTTTTGTCAAAAAGACTGTGCCTATGAATGTATGAGGTGTTAAATTTCAAATGTTTGGAGATAAGTCAGTTTGGTTATTGACGATACAGATGTTTGTAACGCTATAAATTTTCAAAGTCATCAAAGCAAGGCAAGAAGTCTATTCATTGTTGCCCAAATGCTCTCAGAACATGTATATGGACAAAATATCCATCCATTAAGTGATTAATCGATATAACAGTAACATTGAAGTACCCACAAATTGCAAATTCAATTTTGAATTCTTTTATATTTAGAGGCTCTGTGGTTTGTATATCAATTACTATTTGCATGTGTTTAAGAACCAAACCCTGCTTATGTACAGATAAGCTCCTTTGTCATAGTTCTTTGGCAGCTATCATCCATCAATGTGAATCATAATTCCTTTTAACTTATGTAACTAAATCAGCCAAGCTGGTATCCAACTCATCCTGTCTCTGGTTTGTCCATATCACGATCATCCAGTTCTCGGGATATTGATCCAACTGCATTGTTGAATTGTTCTGTCAGCAAGTTCAGATACTCTGACCCCAAATTTCTTGCCAGCAGATCATTTATGACTAGTACTACATTTATCTGTTTACTCTTAAATTTTCCTGCCACAGGCTCACACTACTACATTCAAATTTTCTGTTTGTCTTTAGAGATTGATTTGAATTTTGCACCTAATATGTTAATTTGTGCAATACATATCTTTTGTAAGGTGCATGTACACTGAAAAATGTAGCGACTGTGGAGCATTTGCCAATTTGTCATTTACCATTGTTTTATGCTTTTCATTCCTTGAAAGAGGATAAACTCCATAGGTTTGAGCTTTTGCAGTTTGTAACACGTCATTTATGGATATTCGTGAAGTTTATAACATGCCATTTTTTGGGAGGATGTAAACTCCATGCCTTCGAGTTCTGGCTCCGGCCACCGGAATGTCTCCACCCTCCGCCACCCTCTCGGAGCTCCGCCACCCTCCTTCTCCGCTTCTCCGCCACCCTCCCTGGCAATCCTGACATTCCCTGCCCCCGGCCTGACAAAAAATCGGATTCGGATCGCAGGGAATGGGGCCTGACATCCCCTGACAGACTACTCCGATCGGGGACGAGCTATTGCAGCCGCGGTGTATCCGGAGAATCAGCGATATACCTTAACTGAATTGAACAACCAGACCTTAGCCGGTCAATTCTTCTGGTCATAAATTCTACAACAGCTAAAGTCTAGTTTCTGCATTTGCTGCACTATTTTGGCTTTGTTTCGACTGAGTTCAGACAGTCTCAGAATCCTCTGGTTCTTTGTGTTGAAATGGAAGGAAAAGAAGAAGACGTTAAGCTCGGGGCGAACAAGTATTCCGAGAGGCAGCCGCTGGGGACTGCGGCACAGATGAGGGAAAAGGATTACAAGGAGCCGGATCCCGCGCCACTGTTCGAACCCGGGGAGTTGGCGTCATGGTCCTTCTGGAGGGCGGGTATTGCAGAGTTCATGGCGACTTTCTTGTTTCTTTACGTCACGATCCTCACGGTCATGGGTGTCAAGAGGGCCGACAATGTTTGCACTGGATCTGTTGGAATTCAGGGGATTGCATGGGCCTTTGGGGGAATGATCTTCTGTCTCGTCTATTGCACAGCCGGTATTTCAGGTGGTCACATTAACCCAGCAGTGACCTTTGGGCTGTTCTTGGCCAGAAAGCTGTCTCTGCCCCGGGCTGTGTTCTACATGATATGTCAGTGCTTGGGAGCCATCTGTGGCGCTGGTGTTGTGAAGGGCTTCATGGAAGGCGAGTACCAAGCGGACGGTGGAGGTGCTAACTCTGTGGCTCATGGCTACACCAAGGGAGATGGCTTGGGTGCTGAGATTGTGGGAACCTTCGTTCTGGTCTACACCGTTTTCTCTGCTACCGATGCCAAACGAAGCGCCCGGGATTCTCACGTTCCTCTGCTAGCACCACTTCCAATAGGGTTTGCAGTTTTTCTGGTTCACCTTGCCACAATTCCCATCACTGGAACTGGCATCAACCCTGCCCGAAGCTTGGGAGCTGCCATCATCTACAACAAGTCTCATGTTTGGGATGACCATTGGATTTTCTGGGTCGGTCCATTCTTGGGCACTGGCTTGGCAGCTATTTACCACCAGATGATCATTCGTGCCATTCCCTTCAAAACTCGCTCCTAGAAACAGCCCAGCCTAGCCCAGCATATTGGAGAGGGGGCTTAAACTTTAAGGCTGAGAGGTCTGTTAACGCATGTGTATTGTCGTCTGATAAATGGTTTTACAGGATGGATGATATCCATATATTATGTTTTAAGTGTGATTTAGGCCAGCGGAAGCCACTGGCAGATTCTGCTCTCGTGGGCTTCAGTGGAGTGTATTATTCCTCTCACTGTAAAATAATGGACACTTTGGTTGTTGCACTCAGTGGGTCTGTCTGTAAATTTCGTCTTTATCTTCTTTTTTAATGGAAGTTATAGCCAGTGTGGTTGAAAAAAAAGTCTAGTTTCTGGAACAGCTAATTCTGGTTTCTGAAACGAGTTTAACGAACAACAGGCGTGACTTCAGTTAGGAATACCATCTTCTCTGGTTTCTTTTCATTTATATAACATACATTGTTATTGTTATTATCATGCCTGAATGATATAGTGTGTTCATTCCTTACCATCTGTGAGTGATTTAATAGTTTTCATCGTTATCATCATCTTTGAATTTTATAAAATCTTCTGTTTCTGTCTTCATTGCATTCTTTCCTGATATCTGCAATGCAAAAGAAAAGTAAGGGAGCCATCAACAGCAGGGGCTGTCATAAAATGTCATGCGCAGAAGAGGATTCAGGGTACTCCCCACTTGAGAGAATATTTACAGGATGTACCCACTTTTGGAAATCCTCTTATGCATAACCAGTATTTTCGCCCCATTGAAGGGTTTTTTGTGACTGAGAACGATATGGTAATGGAGGACATTGTTGTGGATATCCAGACAATGTCAAGGGAAACACAAGTACTATATCACAGAGCAGGGCCTCGGTCTGAGATACGTTTTAGCCCTGATGAAGTCCATGCTGCCATTGTTACATGTGGGAGGTTATCACCTGGCGTTAACGCAGTCATCAGAGAGCTTGTAATTGGTCTCTGGTTTCGGTATGGAGTAAGGGATATAAGAGGGATCAGGTCAGGCTATCGTGGGTTTTATTCATCACTACTCCTTTTCATTATGAATCAACATGTCTCTAGTGGAATCATATCCACCAATAATGTTTCCTATTATGGTCTTTGCCAAGTCAATTGATTTAGAGAATGACCCCAGGTCATTTAGGACTACTATGAGCAAAAGCTTGAGCGAGTGAACTGCGATGACAAATTCATAAATGGCTAGTACTGACCTCCAAAGCCAAGGTGAGAATGTCGGTGCTTGATAAGAATGGAGCTACATTTGAGCCCTTGGCTTATGAGCTCAAAATTGAACTCAAATCATAAAGAGATTCTATTTAATGTCAATAGCATTCTTACAGATCCCCCCACACCTTGATGGCTATTAGTACTCTGCTTCTAGCAGCTAATGAGGCTAAGGCAACCAATGTTGTCGATAACTGGCATTCTGCTTTCTGGCTACTAGAAGGTCGTGGATGAACACTACTATGGCATTGCTGCTAGCAAATAGCCCTCATCTAGTCAATTATGTACTTACCTCTAGTGATTCTAAAAAATGAGATGCAACCAATGCCCTTATTTGCCATTAACTCGTCATTTACTCCTATTTTAGTTGATCCACATGGTACTTAATGGCTTTGCGCAAGAATAACAATTAGTTCTTGACTCAATAGTTCTTGAATCTTCAAAGTATCAAGATTCACGTTAGCACATCCAAAAAGTCATTGTGACATGTCGTTGTCTTTGCCGTTGAACCTTGGTGTGTGGTCTAGCATGCCACATTCTTCACCGCTGAACCACAACCCCATTAGCCTTTTCATAGATAATGGCTAAATGCTTTAATGTAATTACAATCTGATGGACTTAGAACCTTTAGACCTTCACGGATTATCAAGGGATTACTGGCCAGCCTGTTTTTATGTGGTTGACATGATTTATTAACTTGACTAGAGATGCTAAGTTAAATTTTCAGGATGCAATTTTTAATATGAACCCCATGAAGGGTATCCTATTTATTGTTGTGAGTGTTTTATAGAAATCACATTTTCTGATATCTCCAAACTTCAAAGTGATTAACTGATTGTCTTGTCTTAACTTAAACAGGGTGCACAATTTGATTGATAACAGCTATAATATATGTGTGAAAGTAGCTCATCTGCAGAATAGGTACTATTGAAGGATGAGCATAAAGTAACAGGAATTGCCACAAAATCTGAGTCAGGCAGTGAACCTCTCCACTCATGTTTAGATTCCAACTCGGATGACAGTTAAAATGAATGATTTCATAACTTAAGCCTTCAGACCTGGCAATAATAATCATAAAGCATACATGTATCAAACCCAATTGGGCTATCAAGTATTATTGATTGATAAAGACACCAAATCTCTGTAAACTTTAAAGAGCTATTGAAATAGTTCCCTATTAAGCAGATGTGAAATCACTACACATCAGAACTTGAAGTCCCTAGATTTATTAATGAAGTCTTCTTATACGACTAATAAATTTATCTGAGCTCAGATATAGCTAGATTCCATGACGTCAAAATTAAGAGGGCATAGATATGCTTCATCTAGGTCATTAAGGGAATTGCTTCATCTAGGTCATTATCCATATCTAACACAAACAAAGATTGATTTCAAAGTGGTGTTTTCCAAGAATGTATATGAATAATGAAAAATGCACCTGTTTAAAGCTACTATGGCTTTGTTTAATTTAACATTCCATGTAAACTGATAAAATAAACTAACAGTTGTTTATTCAAAGAAACTCAGTTAACGAGATTAATATGTTTCCAGAGGCACAAATATGACAATTATCGATAGTACATAACACAAACTTAACCTGAAAATGTGTACTGAAGTTTCAATGGATGTTTCCAATTCAACTATAACTGGGCTTCAATTATTGACTTCGAAAAACCACAAATCTACATCTGGTCATCTTATACCCATGATTTGAGAGATTCAATCAATATTTAACAAAATATATTTTCTATATTTCCCAATCATTTGTGTCATGAGATGATATAAAACTATGATGATGTCAACATTGTAGTATGTTACTATGCCAAGAAATTTGAGGCTGGAGGCCTATAACCCTCCTCAATGTCTCCCACAAGGTTATTACAAACATTTTAAGAAAAATGTCATAGTGACCAAATCACTCTCTTTGTTTAATGCTTTAGAAAAGCAAATAACCGTATTCTATTACCGTGCCACAACTAAATGATATACAGACAGAATCAATAAGAGCCATGCTAAATATGAGCTATAACTCATTCATATAGTTGAATTACCAATGTCAAGCCATTCATAGGCAAATATAAAAGAGATCTGTTCACTTCCATTCCAACACTGTTTGTTCACTTTATCAAATCCTTTGACAGTCTATTACCCACTACAACACTGTTTGTTCCTCTGAAGATTCATTTGCAGATTTCAAGAATCTGTTCACTTCCATTCCTGCCCTTCCAGAGATGTAGTGTATAGATACAAAAGGAAGTTACAAATTTACAACATACACTTTTTAAGCTTGAAATGAAGCCATAGAAAATGGATGCACCATTAGAATTATTATTCAAAATTTCTCATTTTGTGACTAAATCACACTCTTTGTTTAATGCTTTAGAAAAGAAAATAACCATATTCTATTACCGTGCCACAACTAAATGATATACAGAAAGAATCAATAAGAGCCATCCTAAATATGAGCTATAACTCATTCATATAGTTGAATTACCAATGTCAAGCCATTCATAGGCAAATATAAAAGAGATCAATGCTGGTCCATAAGGCAGAGTAGAAAAGAAAAAAAAAGGTACCTTAGATCACTAATTCACTCACTGAATGCTAAAAGGGACTAAAACAAGTATATAAGCAATGGGTGAAACTGTACACAGAATTGAACATCTTCATTTAATCTCAATCTAGTTCTCACATTTAGGTTTCTAAAATATGTGAACATGTCTTTGATCAACCAGAGTTTGTTGATGGAGAGGCAATTCACTTCAACAATTTCATAAAGGTGACTTAGAAACTATAACCTTGATATGAGATTCAATCAATATTTAACAAAATATATTTTCTATATTTCCCAATCATTTGTGTCATGAGATGATATAAAACTATGATGATGTCAACATTGTAGTATGTTACTATGCCAAGAAATTTGAGGCTGGAGGCCTATAACCCTCCTCAATGTCTCCCACAAGGTTATTACAAACATTTTAAGAAAATGATTCAAGTCGCAAGCTTCCAAAATCATAAGAAAGAATATTATCACCTTGCAGAGCATCAAATTGGCCAGGGAGATGAGTAAGAAGGCTCACTTCCTTGAATTTGATCTTGACAAGTCATATAATATAATTAAGTGAGGATTTATTGTAAGCATGCTACATGGGTTAGATTTTGTTTAGCAAAGCAATCAACACCCTTTTCTTTGATTTTTGGTAGACTACTCCCTTTGGCCCGAAAGCCAACCCCTATTACATTGAAAATGATCAACTTTACAGAGAAATAAAGCTACCAGCTTTAAGGAATGAAATCCTAACAATAAACTAAAATAAAACAATCTGTACTATAAGAGTTATGTATCAAGACTGATTATGCCTTTGATAAGCTCCAAGTCGGATTATTAGCCTCTGTCAAGGCATGCTACAAACCGGATAAACTCGAAGAAATTGAGTTTACCATCTATCAAAAAATGGCATGTTCCAAACTTGACAGAACTCGAAGGCATGGAGTTTACATCCTCCCAAAAAATGGCATGTTATAAACTTCACGAATATCCATAAATGACGTGTTACAAACTGCAAAAGCTCAAACCTATGGAGTTTATCCTCTTTCAAGGAATGAAAAGCATAAAACAATGGTAAATGACAAATTGGCAAATGCTCCACAGTCGCTACATTTTTCAGTGTACATGCACCTTACAAAAGATATGTATTGCACAAATTAACATATTAGGTGCAAAATTCAAATCAATCTCTAAAGACAAACAGAAAATTTGAATGTAGTAGTGTGAGCCTGTGGCAGGAAAATTTAAGAGTAAACAGATAAATGTAGTACTAGTCATAAATGATTTGCTGGCAAGAAATTTGGGGTCAGATTATCTGAACTTGCTGACAGAAAAATTCAACAATGCAGTTGGATCAATATCCCGAGAACTGGATGATCGTGATATGGACAAACTAGAGACAGGATGAGTTGGGTACCAGCTTGGCTGATTTAGTTACATAAGTTAAAAGGAATTATGATTCACATTGATGGATGATAGCTGCCAAAGAACTATGACAAAGGAGATTATCTATACATAAGCAGGGTTTGGTTCTTAAACACATGCAAATAGTAATTGATATACAAACCACAGAGCCTCTAAATATAAAAGAATTCAAAATTGAATTTGCAATTTGTGGGTACTTCAATGTTACTGTTATATCGATTAATCACTTAATGGATGGATATTTTGTCCATATACATGTTCTGAGATCATTTGCGCAACAATGAATAGACTTCTTTCCTTGCTTTGATGACTTTGAAAATTTATAGTGTTACAAACATCTGTATCATCAATAACCAAACTAACTTATCTCCAAACATTTGAAATTTAACACCTCATACATTCATGGGCACAGTCTTTTTGACAAAAAATTGTCGAAGTAAGATTTCTGCACCAAGCCACAAAAAGAGTTCATGTCGTTCTGCATCAAATTTGTTGGCAATAAACTGTGGAAGTTGTCAGAATTTATTTGCTGAAAATTCTGTCACAAAAAACAAAAGATAGACACAAATAATTAATTGGTAGATGGGGAAGTTCTGGCTTTATCTATCATCAATGTTAGGATGGTGGAAACTGATGGAACTTCTTCTGATGGATCTCCATCTTCTCTCATGTGATTTCTACCGGAAGACTTTGTTTAATCATACTTCTTTTTAAGAGCTCTTGCCTTGTGCTTTCTCTTAAATATGTCCTGTCGAAATCTCTTGGTGTCTTTTTGGATGTCTATTCCAGGTTTCTTCTCAATCTTTTGTCTCTCAGTTTCCAATATTCTTGTTCTTTTCATGGCTGCCATAGCTGCAGCCTTATCTTCTCTCTCCTGTCTCTTGGCTTCTTCCTGCCCCAAATCAAGCATTCAATTTGAATCAATAGGAAAATTATCTCCGACTGAAACATACAGTACAAATCACTTGTTATAAACATAATGTAGCTGAACAAATGCCTTCTCTTATTTTATTAGTGAAATTTATCTTTAGTCCTTTCATAAGCTACCATTATCAAGAGGATAGAAACAAAGACATCGATCTATATAAAACCATCGCTTTATTAATATAGAATTGAACTAGCTTCAAGTTTTCTACTATTTTTCATAATTTTGTAGTTAAATGAAATGACATAATAGAATGGTGTCCTCACTGAGTAAGAACCACAATTTCAATGTGCATGATATTATAACGTTAGTGCAAGGATACAGAGATGCTCCTAAAGCAAATATAAAAGCCGTAGAAGTTACCTGTAGATCCTGTATGAGACTATCAAGCGACTTGATTTTCCTGTGTGGCCAGCGAGGGATGCCAAATTCTCTACATTTCCTTTTCAAGACTGTAAGCCCTACCTTCAAACTCCTTGAAGCTTCAGTGATTGGCACATCAAAATATTTTGCAAGATCCTTCAGTGCAATGTTGGCAACACGCTGGGTGGGTGCTCGGTGGATTTGCCTATTCTCATCTTTCTCCTCACTTGATGCCCTGCTCTTCTTACCTTTTACACCAACACTACTGGGAAGGTCCACATTAGTTTTCTTACAGAATAACATTAATGAATCCTCAGAAGCATCATTCTTTGAACTCTGTGGTGCATGGCTGCATTCAATTGACTGGAAGACTACCATGTTTGCTATACTTAGACTTGACTTCTAATCAGCAGTGTGGTTTTCCTTTTCAAGGTATCTTGAATTATTGCAAGTGATTGAGCTTACTTCATTTGGGTGACAAGATGAACACCCTGCCACACAAATAAGATAAACGCAAGCATTATACTTGTCTGTGATTCTGAGCCACTACAAATAAGTCAATGACCAGACATTTGCAGTACTAATGTCAAGTGTCCCTGTCCTTCATAAACTACAACGGTTTGGATCCTTTAATTTGATGACTGCTAGGTGTATCTTCATAAAATTAAAGAGTAAAATGTAAGCAACAGGAAAAGAATAGCAGCATACCTTTCAGGTATGAGGTGATTGGTTGCCTGGGGTTAGGGATAGAATTAGGGTTATCTTCTTTGCAGATGTTTCTGATGCCATAAGACTCATCGATCTGATCGATGCGCAGAGTACATTCAACAACAATGGGGGACCTACTGCAGATGTTTCTGATGCCATAAGACTCATCGATCTGATCGATGCGCAGAGTACATTCAACAACAATGGGGGACCTACTGACTGCATCATCAATACAGTCCTGCACAGTTGTTAAGCCAGGAATAGCAGGCCAAAAACTCTCAATGCTAAGGAAACTGGACTGCGTGTCAGCTAATGCACAGTTTAATATTTTCTCGCCCATTTTTTTCTGAGGGTGAGAAGAATCTACCGCTTGTCCGTATCTTGCAACGCGATCGAGGTCAATTGCTAGTTCTGGTATGGCATTCAGCGCAGGGTTTCTGCATGGATACGAATGCAGCTCCATTCAAATTTATAGCGAAAACCTAGATATATATACAGACATATATTAATCATTAATTGATTAAGTCTAGGCTATTTATAATTTTCTAACAAAGCCGTGCAATGCCCACCTGGCTAGGTTTAGAATATTGGGAATTATGAAGTTGCCAGGGCTGAGATTGCAGTTATAATGGAGAATACAAATCCAAAGTCCGCGCTCTTCTCCTTCCTTCAGATTCGCCATGAACTCCTGTGCCTTCTCCTTTCCACAAGCATGAACAAGTGGAATATTGTCACGGCATATCTGCTTATAGGAGCTGGGGCAGAACATAAACTCTCGTTGAACAGCGGAAACGGTGCCATCTCCCAGTTGATACAGATGAATACTCTTGATAAGCTCTGAATTGAAATTAAAAAGACCCAAATATCAAGTGACTGAATTTTCAATAAAATTAAAGTAAGAAATAACCAAATGAATTCATTGGGTACCTTCGTTCAGCAAATTCTGAAACACTGCCAAAGCACAGAGATGGAGATGAGAGCGAGAGTTCTCGGAGGGCGAGTAAGACTCCATGGCCATTAAATGCAGGAAAAACTAAGGAAATGATGAGGTTGATGATGAAGAAGAAATTTGGTCCACCAGAAAGAAAAAGAAATGGAGTGATTCTCCGGGTAAAGAATTATGCATTAGAATCTTGGTGATTATGCAACAGGGTAATACCAGTGCGTGGGTGACAATTCGAATGGAACCGGAATAAGGAGCTCCCGAACAATACACCGCGGCTGCAATAGCTAGTCTGTCAGGGGATGTCAGGCCCCATTCCCTGCGATCCGAATCCGATATCTTGTCAGGCCCTGGCAGGGAATGTCAGGATTGCCAGGGAGGGTGGCGGAGCTCCAAGAGGGTGGTGGAGGGTGAAGACATTCCCGGTGGCCGGAGCCGGACGATTTTTCTGCCTGTACCGGAAAACGGGCCATTCTACGGCCTAGGTAGACTAGACTATATATATATATTACATTTTTTTATTATTTCAATAACAAATTATTATTATTATTATAATATTACAAATAATTTAAAATATGAATGCAATTTTAATTATATTATATTTAATTTGTTTAATTAAGAAAATTAAAATATTTAGGAGGTCAAAATTATATCATCTAATTACAACATACTATTTATATAATTAAAACTATTTCTTTTTAATGTATTTTTTTATAAAAATGTAAAAATTCTAATTAACAATACTCTATAATAAAAACCTCACAATAATTATACTCCAAGAGAAAAGAAAATAAAATTATAAATTTTTTTGAAGTGATGTAATATTATGATAATTTTCTAATTTTTTTGATAAGTCAATGTGACAATATTATAATAATTATTTTTTTATATCATAAATTTATTTATTATCTTGAATTAACTATAAAAATTACAGATTTTCATAAATCTTAAATTTTAATCAAATTTTAAAAATCAAATTAATAAATTTTGTTGGCAGTATTTCAATCATATTATTAATAACTTTGATTTAATTATATGCTTCTTCATTTATTTCAATACTTATTTGATTATTCATTTATTCATTTATTTTTAAATAAAAATAAATTTATAATATTAAATGTTATTCATCTATCTTCTCTTAATGTCTAAAATATCTTGTTGGTAGTTTTTAAGGTGGTGAACTTTGACTCATGTCAAATGCTACGAATTCATATTTCAACAAATGAAAGTAGTAACGTACTTGTTAATATATGCAAAGAATGCATAGTTACAATTACCAAATACCTCAATTTACCAATTAGTAAAACATAAATTAAACTAAGTTGTAGGACTAGCTACTATGTAGCACTTGTTTGATACAACTAGCAATTGCACTAGATGTCACAAAGGAAACACCCTAAGGCGATAGCATATAAAACTAATTAATGTTTCTTTGACAACTGTTGAAAGACATGAAAATATCAACAAAAGGAAAGAACCATGCTACAATGATATCTCACAGTTGCTTCCATGAGCCTTACAAATCATGAGGCCTATGTTCAAGTTAAACACGTTGTCTAATTATGCCAACATGAATGCCTCATGATAAAGAAATAGATCACGATTTTCTATCTTCGAAATGAGAGTTTGTTTTGGTACAATTCCTCCATATTTCTTCTTGAAGTGGTGATTGTGCTCTAGATTTGCTTGTTGTGAGTTGGCTAGGATAAAAGATAAAACAAATAATTTTATCAATTACTTAATTTATAACAAATTTTAACATATTTCATAATAAAAATTTCTATGGAAACATGATTTTTATGGAATATGATTATATCACCTTTTTACATTTAAAATATGCATGTTGTGAGGACTTCTTTAAATCTTCAATACAAGAAAATTTCTAAGTGTTTTAACCATCACTTCAATTTTGCTCATTTCTTATCTATCCATGAGTATCTAAATGCATGATTCACAATCATAAGAGTTGTTGCAGTGCTTGTGTGATCTTTAAATATAACTAATGCATTATTATCATTCAACCACACTAGCTCACACTCACCTCTAAACCTCAATATCAATGAATTCACATTTTCATCGCATGGTAAATCAAATAGGAAAATGACAAGCATCAGATCCATATCTACAGATGATTTAAAAGGTAGAGGTCACACCTGCCTTGTTGTAGGAATTAGACTCTTCGAAATTATGCTACGATGCAGAGGGGCTTTTGAGTTCATGTGTAGCTTGTACAATCAAAACACATCTTGGATCCCTTCCTGCGAAATATATAGAGAGGTTACATGTTTCTGTAAAAAACGTGTCTACCCCAACAAAATTTCCTATAAAATAATTAGGCAAGTACAATGCTCATACACGAAAATAAAATTCCATGAGATATATATTAAATTTTAAGAGAAATCTTTTATCAAAAGAAGCCTAGTCAAAAACAAAACTCTACATGTGCATTTTTGTACCTTCTCTACTTCAACCAAATAATTTTCAATTTTCTACTTCACATTATTCAATCCACATTCTTTGGAAAATTCATGAGCTTGTACCATTCTACATGGGGGCAACAAATTAATAACAAAGAAAAAAAGTGAATATACACGGAAATTTTGTTTTGCAACACTATAAAAGTTAGAAATTCGAACCCTGAACACTTTTAGGACCACAGTTGGTCATCCAAAACCAATAAGGTAGCCTCTCTTTCAAATCCCTTTAGTGTTAATCGAAATATTCATAATCTAATAGGAAATGGAGATACTAGAACTCTCGGCTCCTTCAAGAGCAATGCTTTTCTAAATCAGCTATCAACCTTCGACACCACTTCCAATCTCCAGGAAAATGATATATACATAAGTTGCTAGCTAGCCCAACAAGATTACATTGAAATTACCCAATTATCCTTTCCTACTTAATAACCTTTGTAAAATACAAGAATTCAGACATTTAAAAGAAAATATAAATGAAGCACCTAAAGTCATAATTAGGATATGTAGTTCATAGTAAGGATGAGATTTATCAATGTCCTTAGACTGAGGCAAAAACTTTGGTTATGTCAATCATTATAAATTTGACCTTGTAAACCAAGTTTTGTAACCAAAAGGAAATTTAACTTGGAAGAATTATCATAAAATTCCTTGTTGTACTGCATAAAGGCCTGATTGAAGAGGATGAATGATGATGATGAGATTTTGCAAGGTACTCTAGCACCTAGCTGACCAAAATTTACATTTCTTAGTAAAACACTGTGGCCAAAGACATTTTTCAGAGTGTTATAAAAGTCAAATTAATCCAAAAGATAACTATAACATCTCTAATATTAATAAGATCTTTGTCTATAACCTATCATATTGCTTGTTAAAGTTACCCTTGCTTTGATAAGTCTATAAGCTAGGATAATGGATAACACTCGATATCATAATGAATGCAAATAGGTTCATGATAACATGAACTTATAAAATTTGGTAAAACTATAGTGCACAATAATGAATTGATACAAAATCACAACAAGAATAATGAACTAATTACTTGTCACTCCAAGCTACGAGAGAGCTTCCTGTCTACCCCAGCAAGTTTTCTTATAAAAAAGTAGGCAAGTACAATGATCATACACCAAAACACAAAGATGGAAAATAAAATTCCATGATATATATATATATATATATATATATATATATATATATATATATATATATATATATATATATATAGATAGATAAATTTAATAGAATATTCACTGCAAACCCTATTGGATAAGGAAACAAAGAAAAACAGAAAAAGAAGTTATGTGTTGGTGTTTTTCTCAATCAAAAGTAGTTTGGAGAATTAATAAAAGAGGCATACAAAGTCTTGATGGGGTGTTTTTAGAGAACTTTGTTAATTTTCCCAAATGGAAGACCACTCACTTCATTAGAAAAAAACCCTTTATCAAATGCCCAAATCGTAATTAGGAGATCAAATCCTAGTCAAATTTCAAAAGAAAATTTCATGCCTTTGTTATAAAAGGTCATTCAAACAAAGCAAATGCAAGGGCGTCAGACCATTAATTAGAATGTAAGTAAAACATTGACAACTAACAATAGTAGCATTTTTCTTCTTTCCCTTAAACTAATGGATTCACAAAAAAATCTAAAGCTACTAGCCCCGTAATGACTACACCCTATACAACCTTCATATGTAGGATTGAGTTGCTTCTAGTGTTGTGCATGGGTGGAGTGGGTTCAGACTTGAATAAAAAGTGGGCATGGCAAAGCAAGGGTGAAATGTTTTTAATAGGTCAAATGTAGATCAATTTTCCTTTGTACAACAAGTCCTTAGGTACATGTGTACCTCATTTACAACATTCTAGATGTTATGTCAAAAGTTATTTCCCTTATTTTCCACAAACCACACCTATAATTGATGTAATTAAAATAAATAACATTAAGTTACTCAATGTCTGATACATGAAAAAAAAAGAACTCTAGATGTGCATTTTTGTACCTTCCCTTCTTCAAGCAAATAATTTTCAATTTCCTCCTTCACATTTTTCAATCCACATTTTTTTGAAAAGTTATGAGCTCTTACCATGCTGCACGAGGGAAACAAATTAAAAGGAATAAAGAAAAAAAGTGTATATACATGGAACCTCTATTTTGCAACACTAAGTTAGAAATTTGAACCCTGAACACTTTCACGACCACAATTAGTCATCCAAGAGCGATCGAGTGGTCTATCTTTCGAATCCCAATAGTTTTAATAAAAAGAGTCTTAATCTAATAAGAAATGGGGAGACACAAAATCTTGGCTCCTTAAAGAGAAACGATTTTCTAAATCATGTGACAACCTTTTACACCACTTCCAATCTCTAAGGAAAGGATATAGACACATGTTGCGACCTAGTCCAACATGCTTACATTGACATTACCCAATTATCATTTCCAGAATAAAATTTAACTTAGAAACATTATCATAAAATACCTTGTTGTATTATATTTGAAGCGGAAGGAGCTCTGAAGAATGACGAGGGTTTATGCAAGGGGATTTGCGGCCGAGATCAGTGATCGTGCTGGCTCGTGCAAAAATGGAGGATGCGGAAGGGAAAATCGCAGTCCCTGCCAAAGGTATGGAGAAGCTATTAAATTTTTTGCAAGCCAGAATTCAGATCTGCATTTCTGTGACGCAGATCATGAAAACCAGTGGTCCAAGCAACCGCCATCGAGACCTGATCAGGCACCATTTCCCTTGATCCGAGGCGTGGTGCATAGATCCAGCCTAAGGCACATCACTACAGCCATCCGGTTGACAGATCGACCTCTATTCTGGTCAGATCTGGAAACCTTTTTTCGGGGAGATCGAGATCTTGGAGCAGCAGTCAGTGCAGTATATGGGATCGATGCCGCTGGCCTGAAAATTGAATTCCGATTCCAAAAACGTGCCATCAACCTGATGGATTTTCAGATGAGAGATAGACTTAACAGGAGGCCCGATCTGGGAAACGGATCATCAGATAGGGCCAAACATTGTAGACTCGGGGTGGATCTACCAGATCTGGCCAGATCTAGGCAGAAGCAAAATGAAAGTTCGCCAGATCCAGAATACAAATCCGAAAAACGAGATTTGATCAAGGCAGACACAGCATATCTGAAGCAAATATTCATCAGATCAATAGAAGGCAGACACGTTTGTGTGCAGATCTGGGAACGGATGAGTGTTTTGGAGCTAAAAAAAGAGATCCAGGACAAACTGGGAATCCCAGTTGCATTTCAAATCCTAATATTTTCTGGGATATGCTTGCAGGATCAACACACACTCCAGCATTACAGGGTTGCAAAGGACTCAACTATTATCCTAAATCACCGATTGCGAGGTGGATCTAAGGGATCTACCTCAAAATCTACAGGTACCTATCGCGATGCAGCCAAAGGGAAAGAACCTCCAAAGGGGAAAGAATCCACAACTGTTAATATACCTCCAGGGCAGTATATCGTGGATCAAGTGCCAGAGAGTCCCTCCATCTCGCTGGATACACCAGAGGTAAAGTGCATATTCTCAGATCTACAAAAAAATGTTGTTATTTGTAGATTTAACGGTTTCTGGCCTAGAACGGATGCTTTGTACCAATGGATTCACACGGTCTGGACAAAAAACTGCCAGATCCACCTATGCTCGAAGGGTTTCTTCATAGTAATCTTCCTCGTAGAAGGAGAAAGGGAAAAAATCCTCAATGAAGGACCATGGTTCTGGGGCAGTGCGGGATTGTTTGTTACCCCATGGTTCCCGGAGTTTGATGCCAATACTATGGTGGTATCAAGGATGCCAGTATGGGTAAGGTTGCATAATCTTCCGATACATTTTTGGCACTACAAGACCTTATCAGTTATAGGGAATACCCTTGGAAGAATGTTAAAGATTGATTCAGAGAGACACATAAAAGGAATCTTTACTTTTGCTAGGATATGTGTCGAGGTAGATCTTAGCCAAGGATTACCTGAAAGCATCATACTGAACTTCAACAATTCTCAGTGGAAACAACCTTTGGACTATGAGAATACAACATTCAGATGCAGGGGATGTCAACAAACAGGTCATCTATTCAATGCATGCAAAAGTATCAACAAAAGCAAGCCACAACAAAGGAAGCCCAAAGGATGGCAGAACATAGATGATGTCGTAAAGAAGAGAGCTGCGGAAAAGAAAGCCTCTTCGGTAACAGAAGACGAAGAAACAGAAGCAGAAGAGGATGATACCACCATAGAGGAAGTTGAAATAGAGAACCAGAAGGAAAATATAGCAGACAACAAGGCTTCACAGTTCCACTCAAATCAGGCAGAGACCCAGCAAAATCAGGCAGAGATGACAAGCGTGGATCAAAGCATGGGAGGCATCAAACGGCATCATCACTCAGATACTTCAGACTCAGACAAAGAAACAGGGCCTCCGAATGCAAAAACACAGTTAGTCATTGCTTCGATCGAGCCCACTCAAGGAGAGTGGCGCAAGGTCGAAAAGAAAAAGGGGAGAAAAACTTGAAGCGTGAGTTTTACTCACAGCCGGAATTCAGGTTTTTACCCTTTTTCTTTCTCTTTTCTCTTCTCTTTTCTTATTCTTTGTGCACGTTAGTCTTCTAACGTTGCGTGGGGTGCGAAAGCACTCGAGCCCATGTGGCAACTTACGGAATGCTTCATTGCATCTGCTAGTGTAACTTTTCATTAATTCTTTAATAAAAGGTTACCGTTTTTTTCCTTGGAAAAAAAAATAAAATACCTTGTTGTACTACATAAAGGCCCCATTGGAGATGATGAATGATTGTGCAAGCAGACAAACATTTACATTTCTTGGTAAAACACAATGGCCAAGACTTTTTCAGAGTGTTATAAAAGTCAAATTACTCAAAAAAAGTAGTCTAACATCCCTAATATTAATAAGATATTTTTCTGTGACCTATCATATTTCTTGCTAAAGCTACCCTGACCTATCATATTTCTTGTTAAAGCTACCCTACTTTGATAAGTCAGTAACCTACGATAATAGATAACACTGGATATCATAATGGAAAAAAATTAGTTCATGATAACATGAACTTATAAAATTCAGTCAAACTAGTGCATAATAATGAATTGATACCAAATCACAATAAGATTAACAAACAACTTGTTTCACTACTACACCAAGGGCACTTTTAAGACATTTTTTTAAGACAAAAGAAATCTTTTGTCTTAAAAAGTCACTTTTTATTTTAATTATTTTACATTAGAATTTAATATCAATTGAATTGTCTTAAATATAAAATTTAAGAGAAAAACAATTTGAGACAAAAATATTTTAAGACAACTTTATATTTAAGACAAAAAAAAATTAAGACAAATATATTTTAAGACAAAATTTTAAATTCAAAACAGAAACAATGTAAGACAAAAAGTATTTTAAGACAAAACTTTATATTTAAGACATAAACAGTTTAAGACAAAAATATTTTAAGACAAAAACAGTTTGAGACAAAAATATTTTAAGACAAAACTTTATTCTAAGAGAAAAATAGTTTAAGACAAAACATTATATTTAAGAAAAAAAACAGATTAAGACAAAATTATTTTAAGACAACTTTATATTTAAGACAATGACCACTTAAGACGAAACCCATTTAAGACAGTTAACAATTAATACAAAAACATATCAACTTAAGAAAATATTATCTAACAACTACAAAATTGACTGTCACAGTGCAACCTAAGTCTGCCACATTGTGGGCAACTACTGTATCATGCATGTACCATTGTTGCTATTTCACTTTTCATTCATGTTATCTTTTATAAATACAATGACTTGTTGGGCTCTTTGTTTTGTGGGGGTAGCTGACTCTGAAGAACATAAAAACTTTCCCTGGCAAGATTTCCCAAACATTAATTACTCTTTTGTCCCTTCGATCTCTATTGATATGATTAGAGACAACTTGTATGTTGTTGCATTCTAGACTACTACATGGAGGGGAATTTTAAGACAATTTTTTGAGGAAAAATAAATCTTTTGTCTTAAAATTTTCAATATGATGCGCTAGTAAAAAAGGTAAAGGATTAGGGGTTTGTCTTTACGCTATTGATGGTTTCTTCGGGAAGTAGAGTGATGGAGGTTGACAACAACTAATGGGATTTAGGGTGATGGAGGCTGAAAATAGAGGTGTGTGTCGTGAGAGGACCAATGGAGGCACTTTTGAAGAATGTTAATAGGTGGTAACATAGTTGGAGTACTTTTCGGGGTCTCCATCGATTGTGTTCTAATATGTGTTTTTTTACTGTTTCATTTATTTTGAACGCTACTTATATCTATTGGTTATTGTTATTAGAAAATTGTTGTGCTATATTGGCAACATGGATTAGATTCACTTGAAGGATTGTTGAAAAATGTGGCAAGAAATTCTCAATTTGGTTTTTCCTTGATTAAATTGAGAAAATTTGAATTTCCACATCAGCAGACAACTTGGATGCAATTAGCTTGTATGAAATCATTTGTGTCACCCATTTTACTCAATAAATTCAAGTTGGCGGAGCTAGAGTTCAGTTAAGCATGTGTGATTTCTAATTTGTAGCGGTCAAAGTCAATTATCTCAACTTGTTTTCAGTTAAACTAGGTCTAACTGTTGGAGGAACTAGTGGAACGCTAGTTTTGCAATGAGACTTTAGTCAAATGCAGTGATCATCTAGTTAAGTGATCAATCATCCCAAAATTTCTAGTGCATGCAAAAAATTCAAATTGCCCAGCTACGGTAGAGATTCCAAGGCAGTGTAATATTAGTTGTAGACTAGTCTTGAGCGTACAAGTGTTGCATGCAGTCACATGTTCAGCATTAGGAATTGTGCAATCCATTTTGGAAAAAACCTAAATAATAGGGGCCTAATTTCTCAAGGAATTGCAAAAGGAAATAGGGGCTCAAGCAGAGGCAGAAATTGAGAAAGTTTGGGTTTGAGCTTCTCAATGAGCAGAGAGATAGGTTATTCACTTATGGGTTGTGCACAATTGAGTAAATCAATTATAATACATCTATATTCATAAGATTAATCCAAGAAGGAATTGGAGTTATTAAAATATTTCTTTCCCCACGAAAAATATTTTGTGCATGTATTTTATTTCTTACTGCATGTCTGAATTTTTTGTTCTAAATTGTGAATTAACTTTCATAGAGTAGTAGAGTAGGTCCGTGTCTTATGATTTTGAAAAAACTTGATGATGAGTTGCAAATCTACACCATAATTTCTACATTGTATCATAGCAGGATTCACATTAGAGCATGAATTTCGAATCTATTTTTCAGGAGGTGTTGTAGCATTTTTTGGTTTTGATTAGATAGAATGATTCAAAAAATGTTAAGTTAGGATATGGACATAACAATAGTGAATAAAATGCTAGCTTAAAAAAAAATCTTTATGATGATGTCCATATCAAAGAAAATGTTAGGTTAGCTGCTCTAAAAAAATCAAGGCAAAATGAAAATGTTAGGTAGAAAGAAAACAAATAAACTCTGAAAGTGAGCAAGTCTAAATGCCACTACTCTATTTCTGCAAATAATGGTTGTGTGCAACTTGTTTTAAATGCCACAAGTCATGACAGTCAAACTGTTTAATCTTGACTGCTTCATGCTTTAAATTTGATGTTATAGTTAAAGAATAAATATCTGTCCAAACTATTTAATCTTGGCGGATCAGTAGTTAGGTAGAGAATAATAAGGTGCTCATTAGTTTAATCTGAGCCCTTGGAGGTTATAAGGGTAGATTTAGATAGTTTGTTTTTGTTAAATAAGAAGAAAGGATAAGGGTTTGCTAGCTTAAATGCACCCGTTAAGTGAAGAAAAAATGATAGGATAGGCAAAGGGTAAGTAGAGAAAAGTTGCAGAAGTTTAATGGTTGATTGGATAGAATGCACATTTATCATGTTTCTACACTCATGAGGCAATTATACAAGGAAAATGAAGGTCTACTTGATCAATTAATTAACTTCCCATTCATCCCCATTCATCCCTATATTCACTAATTTCCCCTTCCTACCTTCATATATCCATATTCATTCATTTTCCATTAAAAATCCCTTTTCCTAAGGTAAAAATCCTTTCTACCTAAGAAAAGTAAAGATCCCATACAAAATCCCTTTTTTACCATCAAAATCCCTTTTTACTATGTAAAAACCCTTTTTACCATTTAAATCCCCTTTTACCCTAAAAACCCATAAAGAGATGCTTTCCCTAAGTATTAATGCATATATTAAAGGCAAATAAACCAAAAAGGCATTTTACTTAGTGTTATTCCTCTTTTCCACTATATCTCATATTAACACTAACATATAGTATTAAATCCTTAATATTTTCCCTTTCCCATATAATATAGCTCCTTTATTTAAAATATCTGAAACCCTTAGTTTTGTTATAAAACTAAGTATTTCACAAATATCGCATCGGCAGGATCCGCAACCCTTTAAACATCCATATACTATAGTTTTATTAAAAAACTATGTATTTTATATAAATATCACATCGCAATATCGGTGGGTTGAAAGTCCTTTATATAAATTAACCTCCTCACATTGTGAACCCTGATTGTGATATACGAAGGGAAGTCCAGACCTGACCAGTTATATGTCATATTTCATAACATATCACATCCGCCTCATCGCAGCCTCCCGCTATACAATAAAACTTTGCCCATTGTGATCTCTGATTGCGATGGGATACGGACCTGACGCTAATATATATCATAATATAATGCCACATCGCATCCATCCCTCTATCATAGTCCCATTTATCGCATATACCTCCCACCACTACGATTTCTGACATCCGATAGGAGCCCGAATCTGCCCATATATATATATATATATATATATATATATATATATATATATATATATATATATATATATATATATATATATATATATATATATATATATATATATATATATATATATTGCAGTTCACCGCCATATCGCATCCGGCCTTATCGCATGCCTTTGCGATAGGCCTGCTCCCTGCCTAACTCCAATTGCGATGTGCGATATAAGACCCAGACCCGATGCCATTATCCACCAGCATTAATAAAATTTCAAGTCCACATATTATGTTTTGCGATGATTTTCTGTGTTAAATCGTTTTTCGATTTAAACGTGGAAATGACCCAAAGCCTTCATTTAAGCCGCTAATCACATTTTGACCATGATTAAACCATTCCCACCATATTTAATCCCTCTGTACTCCCTCTCTCGCACTGTTCACCTTTGCCCGATAATGTAAAATAAGACTGTTTTTTCCATTAAATGCATTTTAATGCCATTTTGCTCTGTTTGCCTGTTTTATACAGCGCAGCCCCAAAAATGCCTCTGCAGCCATTAAATCATGTTTTCACCTCCGATATGCCTTGGACTCCTTCCGATATCCTTTGAAAGCTCAAAAATCCATTGAAGACCTCCTTTGTCACCTCTGTTTTTCTTAATAAGTTCTATGTTTTGCAGGGAAGACTGTTGTTTTAGGCTTATAAACAAATAGCTTGCTAAATAGTTGGAAGACAAATGTGAGTGGTTTACTATTGAAAAACACAGTAAAAACCTGAATGCATAGTAAGTGTTAAAAGGAGAGCAGTAAAGGTCACTCAGCCAGGTCAAAAGAGAGTTACAGAGTTTAAAGAAGTCAGATGAAAGATTAAAATGAAGAAATCTGCCAACGTAGAGGATACAAACAACAAAGCAGCCAAAAGGGAAAAATATCAGACAAACAAAGCCAGCACAACCTGAATAAAGGGGACAGCAAGAAGCAGTTCAAACAGCTGCCCCTATCTTCTTGCATGAAGATCTTTTCCTTTCCTAGAATAAATCTTAATCAATTTTAGGATATTTCTTAAGTTTATTATTGTATAAATAACTCTTTTCTAGAGTTGAAAAGGGTTCAGAGTTCAAGATTCATAGCTCACTGCTTGTAAAAGTCTTTGACTGTTTATACTACTTTGAACCTAGAAGCCACCTTTGAAGGAAGCTTTTGTTGTACATTTGATGTAATCAGTCTTTCTGGAACCTTAATACAAAGCAAAGGATTCTGAATATGGTCTTGCATAGTTTGTGTTATCCTGTAAGTTTTTCCAGTTTTCAATCATTGTGTTATTTCTTCATATGATTATGACTTACAGAGATATCTAGGTAGGAACAATTAGAGTTTCAATTGATTCCTATAAGCTCCTAAAGTGATCATTTATTAAGAGAATGGATTAATGCAACTGTTTGTGTAGCTAATCCCCTCTAATTAATAAATCATCAACATCTTGTGTAAGCTTAAGTATACTACCTTGAATCTTTTGAACGTAGTTCAGAAGGTTTTCCAACTTATGATTGTTCTGTTTTACAGTTTGGAAACTGTGATAATCATAATTTTTACTGTCCTCTACTCACCACTATTTTTATCTATATCACTGTCTAATGCTTTATAGCAGCCCTTTGCTGAAGTATTAATATACCCCAAAGGATTAATTTCATTAATTCTACATCTGTCTTCTTTCATTGGTCTTCCAAAACTAAAACCAAAAACCCCCAAAACAATTATTTTAGATGCTCTGGCATTGGTAGCTTGACCTACTACTATCTCATAGGTACAATAGGAGGTTCGAATTTGTAGTTCAGTGTGGCAAGATCTCTTAAGAACTGAAAATATGACCTTCAACAGGATGAGGCTAGAGTATTCCTTGGAAGGAAACTCTAATTTCATTAACTGGAAGGATCGCATGGAGGAGGTATTCAATGACAATGGATTGCTAGAATGCATCAACAGAGCTGTTACAAAACTAGCAGAGTCTAATGCCCCAAGCCTTGCTCAATGGAAGAAAGTTGTAGCCAAGGTGTGGATAATAATATTGGAGGGAGTACAAGACCCCATTGTCAGCAATCTCCATGGGAAAGAAAATCATTATGGAATGTGGTAGGCACTCACAAATCTGTTCTAGAATAGTAGTTACCACAAAATGTTGGTGCTCAAGGATAAACTTTGGAATATCAAGATGTAGAAGAATGACTTTACCCTGCAATATCTGAGGAGGTTCAAACAAGTTCATGATGAGCTTGCAGGAGTTGGTGTTACTCTTTCAAAGGATGACTTGGTAAGAATATCCCTTCTGGGCCTTCCCAAGGGTTGGCATACCTATCAAGATTAAGTGAACGGGAGGGAGAAACTACCAAATTGGGAACACTTATGGTACGATTTGGTACAAGAGGAAATTAGACAAAATACTAGAGATGGGACCTCATCCAAGGGAAAGGATAAAGAAAAATTTGCATTGGTTGGAAAGGGAAAGAAGGCAAAAGGGGAAGAAATCTCAAACCAAACCAGAATCCAACCAAGGGAGAAAGAAGAAAGATTTGTCAAAAATTAAATGCTTAGATTGTCACGAATATGAGCACTATGCCACAAAGTGCCCATAGAAAGAGGCAAGTGAGAAGACCTTAGGAGGAGCAGCGGATGAAGCCTTGGATTCATAGTTCGACCTTGAATTTACCCTTATTGCGACATGTCCAACATAGTGGGTTTGAGCTGGATCTTCAAGGTGAAGCAAGCAACAAACGAAAGAATAGGGAAGGATAAGGCCAGATTTGTGGCCAAGGGGTACTCTAAAGTTGAGGGAGTTGACTATGAGGAGACATTTTCTCTTGTAGTAAGGTACTCATCCATTAAATCAATTCTTGGTCTCGCTACAGAGATGGGGTGGAATATCCACCAAATGGGTGTAAAAACAACATTTCTGAATGGGGTTATTAAGGAGGAGGTGTACACAGAGTAACAAAACGGTTTTGAGACATTTGATCAAGAGTCTCACGTGTGCATACTCAAGTGAGCACTGTATGATCTCAAGCAAGCACCTCATGCTTGGTACACCAAGATCAGTAGTTATCTCACCGGTTTGGGCTTCACCATAAGTGAACGAGATGTAAACCTCATCACGTATGGATGGAAGGTAAATTTCTTAGTATTGTCTTATATGTTGATAATTTTGTTTTAACTAGTGATGAGACATTGATCATATCTTGCAAGGAGGACCTTGCAAGGGAATTTTAAATGAAGGACATGGGTCTCATTCACTACATTCTTGGGTTGGAAGTATGACAAGGTGATGGGTAATTATTTGTCTCTCAAGGCAAGTATGAAAATGAGATACCGCAGAGATTCTGCATGGAGAGTTGTAAACCCATGGAAACACCTCTAACAAACAACTAGAGGAAGGAGGATGCCACTTCAGGTGAAGTGGATGCTACCATTTATCGACAGCTAGTGGGTCCACTCATGTATCTTGTGAACACATGACCAGATATGTGATGTGCAGTCAACGAGCTAAGACATGCTATGGCTAGGCCAACCAAACTATTTTGGAAGGCAACTAAGTATGTTTTATGGTACCTCATAGGCGCTACCCAGTTTGGACTATGGTATAGATGAGCAGAGGGAGAGAATTTGTGCAACTTCATAGATGTAGGTTGGAAATGAACTCCATTAGAATGAATGAGTACATCAAGTGTAATTTTTAATGTTGGGTTTGTAGTTGTTTCTTGGTACGACAGGAAGCAAAGATCTGTGGTGCTCAGCTAGATAGAAGCATAATACATGGCTGCAAGTCAAGAAACATGTGAGGCGATATGGATTAGAAAGATACTTGTTGGACTATTTGGTCAGATGATGGATCCAATTGTGATAATCAGAGTTGCATCAATATCTTTAAGAATCCTATATTTCATGATTAATCCAAGCATATAGATATCCAATATCACCATTTATGACAATGTGTTTAGAGGCAGATGATGTTGCTACACTCCATTCTAATAGAAGAGTAAGATGTTGAAATTTTGACAAAAGCTTTATCAAGAGGGAAGTTTGAAGTCCTTAGGTGCCGAATAGGGGTGGTTGATAATCCCTTTCTTGTAGAGACGGAGTCTTAAAAAATGTAGCAAGAAATTCTTAATTTGATTTTTCCTTGATTAAATTGAGAAAAATTGAATTTCCACATCAACAGATAGCTTGGATGTAGTTAACTTGTGTGACATGGCTTGTGTCACCTGGTTTACAAAGTAAATTCGAGTTGGAGGAGTTAGAGGTGAGTTAAGCATGTATGATTGTTAATTCGTGGCAATCAAAATCAGTTATCTCAAGTTATTTTTAGTTAAACTAGTTCCAACTGCTTGAGGAACTAGTGGAAGGCTAATTGTGCAATGGGACTTTAGTCAAACTCAGTGATCATCCAATTAACTAATCAATCAACCCAAAATAGCTAATTCATAGATAATTTGAGTTCCCCAGCTATGGTGGATATTCCAAGGCAGTATAATGTCAATTGTAGACTAGCCTTGAGTGTACAGGTGTTGCATATAGTCAGATGATCAACCTTGGGAATTTTGCAATCCATTTTGTAAAAATTCCTAAATAAGAAGGGCCTGATTTCTCAAGGAATTGGACAAGGAAATATGGGCTCGAGCAGAAGTAGAAATTTACTAAGTCTATCTTAGAGCTTCTCAATGAGCAGAGAGACAGGTTATTCACTTGTACATTGTGCTCAGTTGAGAAAATAAATTGCAATACATTTCTATTGATCATATTAACGCAAACAGACATTGGGGTTTGTAGCATATTGTTTTCCTTAGGAAAAATTTTGTGTGCATGTGTGTTATTTCTTATTGCATGTATGAAATTTTGGTTCTAAATTTTGAATTAACTTCTGTAGAGTAGTAGAGTAGGCTTGTGTCTTATGATTTTGATTAAAACTTCATGAGTAGTTGCAACTGTACACCATAATTTCTACAAGGATGGTGGAGGAAAATTATAGAATATTCCTTAGTAGACAATATGCCTACTTCAAAATATCTATGACAACTTTTGCGAGAAGAAGATGTTGAGGGTAAAAGATTGGATTTTGGCAGAATTAGTCACAAAATTCACAAGGGTGGTAATTTTGGTTGCAGGTGTGGAGGTAGATGGATTAAATGTAATTTTGGCTCCATGTGTGTAGGTAGACAAGTCATAGTTACTCCTTTGATTTTTGTCGATGATGTGTTACTATTTGGTAGATTGACCTCTTTTGATCGATCTTTGGACTCCTTATGAATAATATTAAATCTCATATGATTTATTCTTACCCAAATGATGCATTGGTACTAGAGATTTATCATATTTTTGGTGTTATCTCGATTGCATTGGATGCAGATTTTAAATATCTTAGATTTATGCTTGAAACTAATTGTTATGGAATTAAGGATTGGAGCTTAATTATAGAGAAAATCCATTGTATACTTTTATCATGGGCACACAGGAGGCTCTCCCTAGGAGGAAAGTTAACTCTAGTTTGACCAGTCCCTCAAAGCATCTCTGTATATTGGCTTCATATTTTTGCTCTGCCTAAGAATATCAATAAATGTATCTTTTCGGCTTCATCTTGGCATGGGACAATTTGTGTCGTAAAGGATAGAGTGGGCCTAGTTGATTTTTACTCTGTATGGAGGTGATGGATGACCAAAATCATCTATTTCTTTGATTCTCCTTAGTAAAATCAATTTAGAAAGGTGTATTTAATATGTTACATTTACAACAAGATTAGAACTACTCTTTTGTGGTTTATTGTATTTTGCACTCGATTATTGAATATAAAACATTTGGACCACTTCCAATATACATTGGGGGTTTGACCCAAAGAATGCATTAATATCCCAAGCTCCTTTGTTGTGATACATCCACCTCCATCCTTGTCAAAAAATCTAAAATCCTCCGTGAACTTAAACATAATCTCCATCCCATATTCCTTTAGCATATAAAACCCTTCTCTCATTTTCTGACTATGCCAATCTAACCTCCATCCCATATTCTCTCATGAGCCTTGTGTAAACCACCACTTCATTCGAGGATGGGGATTTTTATGCCTACTCTAACCATATTTGTTAGATACTTTCCCCCTTTTCTTGCTTATGGTTTCTTGAGCTGGTCTCCTCTAAATATTCCCTACTCTCCTTAAATTATTTCAAAGGTATCCTTTGGCTACTAACCCCATTTTACTAGAGATGCTTGACATGTCCTTTGAAATTTTGATTCAACCCCATGAACTATTTTATGCCAGTGAGTTGAAAGCTTTAGATTTCTTTTCCACATATTCATTCATGACCAAACACTATACAACTAGTTCTAAGAACCTTGTGGTTACTATCACCACAATAAATGTATATTGTATTTTAGAGGAGATAAGAATTGTATATTGCCCTTTGGGACACTCCAAAAATATTTTGATGCACCCTATTTCTCTAACACTCTAGACTACTTTATGACCTTAATTCCCATTCCATGTTCATCCATGTGGATGCACTTTATGATGTTCTAGGACAACCTAATATCCTTGTCAACTCCCTGTCATCTTCCTTGTCATGTTTTCTAGGACTTGTGTAGCCAACAAGAAATTTGGTAGATGAATGACATCAAGGTAGAAAATCAAGGGGTTTTCAAGTCCTTTATTTAGGGTTCCCACTAGCATAGTCCCACCATATGATTCACCCAATCCCTAAATTTGGGTTTAGTGTTATTTCAATTAATGATTAGATGATCATGGTGGGCCATAATTCCAGGTTAAATGTTATGACTATTCATAGGATATTATTGGAGATACTTTAGGAGACACCTCTTTAGCTAAAGGATCAAGGAAGGACTTTGACTTCAATATCAAACCATCAACCATATCCTCAACATTTTTCCCATCAACCATATCCTCAACATATCGAACCAACAATCAAGAAGAGAACTGAGGTGAAGCATGGGAATCCTCTCTCGCCCAGTTTGTTCAGGATATATATCAATCTATGAATTTCTCTACACTCCACCAGCTGTGCATCAATAAAAATTTTGTTTTCCCCATTGTCCACCAAGATGGATACACATTGTCCAAACATTGTGCCTCTGATTTCCAAAATTGTAAAATTGGGATTTTCCATGTCAAAATTTTAATTCAAGACTGACCATGCATTGGAAGGCCATTAACACAATATTAGGACATAAAAATTGAATAATTGACACAATACCAAATACAATACATACATTGAGTTTTGTCTCACAAGGTATCTAGATGCTAATTGCGCAAGTTCACACAAAGAGAGAAAGGCAATGTCATGATACATTGTTCAATTTGTAATCAAGAGCACCATCTTGGATAATGGAGAAGTAACATTTAGTTTCTTTCTCATATACAAAGGAAAAATTATGAATCAATGTCAAATGCCTTTTGTGAAGTAATTTTGTTGTAAAGGGTGTTAGAAAGCTTGCATTGTAGGCAAGACTCTCACACCATACCAAATTGTGTTAACAATAGCATGTTAACGATGTCTAGTGATCTCAAATTTCATGAGCATGTTCAATGAGTGACCATAAATGAGGGGTGTTAGAGTGGTTAATAATCATAGCTTATAGTGGATGATTGTCATCATACGTAACATCTGTGGTCCAAGTCATTTGTTTGGTGCCCAATGTTGGTGAATCATTGTATTACATCATGGTAGCATATCTTGCCTTTTTTAAAGGAAAATTATATTCAAAATAAATTAAGTTATGTCTCATACAAATGTTCGATATTGTTGTTTTGTGAGTGGTTTGCATATTATATGTATCATATATCTATAATCACTTATTTCAAGCCTACCTTAAGAAATAAAGGAAGAGGTGCAGGGCCTTTTCATAAGAAGGACTCCCACCAACTCCTCTCCTCAAAGAAATCTTTGAAACGTTAGCCCATAAATCAACCACATGCCCTTTTTTCTCTAGTTTGGAAACCCTTGGATGGATATGACAGTGAACTCCTCCCAACCACTTCTTTAACCATCTATTGAATGCCTTTGATTGGTACGTGTAAATGATTTTGATTGATTCCCAGAGAGGTGTGAAATCTAATTTTGCATTGACATAATACAAACACCAAACTTAACCCGTGGTAGCCAAAATTTCAGCCTTACAACTCTTTTAGCCAATATTAAACACTTCACTAATTAGTCAAGGGGTAATCTCCTTAACAATATATTAAATATTAGAAGCATTCATATTAATTGAAAAAATAAGAATATTATTTAATATTAAGTTATAATGCAAGTAGCTGCCAAGTTGACATATGAGACCCCCTTGTTTGTGAGACAAGGGATGCCCTCCATTCAATGCTTTAACTATTTAATCTATCGACGTGTACATACCTTTCCATTAGATCGAATCATGTGACCTTTAAAGAGGAAACACTTTAACACAAATCGAACATGTAAATACAAACTCAATTTGTATATGTATCAAAGTTACTTTGAGAGTTGCATGGAATGCTTAATTTTGTATAGAAGCAAGGGAGGACTTGAAGGGTTGATCACAACAAACATGTATGGTCAATTATGATTATCGTAGGTATATTAGTTTGGTTTTCCCAATCCAAAACTTGCACACTTTGTTACTACTGTTAAAGGCATGTCATGATGGTTTTTTGGTGTAACATCATGTACATTTAGTTGTGTCTATTAAAGGCATGTCAATTCAATGACAAAACCAATGGTTTGTCAACTTGGTCAGCTTACTGAGATATGTGTTAATCATCTCAATGAACAACATATAAGGTCAATTAGCTTAGCCATTGACATGAACATTCCATTGTCACTATTAGTGACATGTTAGGTTGGATATTAACATGTATTTTTTTATTAACATTATCTAGGAGATTAACCGAATCAACATGCATGTTTGAATACAATTGTGGGAGATATGTTAGATAGGTCAACCCCATCAACAAAATTTATGTTAGTAACATGTACATTTTGTTTATCACTATTAAAGTTGTGTTAGGTTGGTTAACTTGTTAAATGACTTGTATGTTTGGTTATAATTATTAAAGCCTCACTTGATTGTTTAATGTAGTAAATGGAGTGTAAGCCTAGTTACCATTGTCAAAGGCATGTTTGGTTGGTTAACATCATATACATTCAACTATGATTGTTAGAGCCATCCAAGGCTATTAAACCCATTCAAAGTAGTGCATAACATCGATGGGGGCTTGCTTATTGCATTGTGTGTGAGTATAGTATGTTATTTTTTTTTGTAAGTTGAAGATTTTTCATTAATCAAAAAGAATGTACAAGGGCATCAAAATGCATGGCTTATAATTATTTATATATTTAATGTAATATTCCTTTCATTAAGAAAAGGAAACAAACTTTGGGGGATAGGGGAAATGGTGTTGTCTAGGGGAAACATCGATCTCATCTATCTCATCTTCACTCTCCCTTCCCTATCATTAGCATAGCTCTCCCTTTTTTTCTTTATCCACCAACACCAATAATAGACTTTTTGTTAAGAAGTAGCATTGGATGACTCAGGACAAGAGTTAGAGCCCATATGTTTATCTTGGGTTTCCCCATGGGATTTATAAGCTTACATATCTTGCTTTAAATTCTTCTTAAAAGTGCCAACAATATCCTTTACCATCTCTTGTTCATGAATCTTCAGCTTGCAAGAACAATATTCATCCTAAATTTCCTTTGAAGATTCATGTAGCCATTTTGCACTGAGGCCTATTCCTGGGGGGAGATTAGGAGGATCTACATTTGTCAACAGACCTTTTTATTGTTATCCCATGCGGCCCCAACCTTTATAGCCAATGTTTGTAGCCAAGATATACCCTCTTCCATATGTAAAATATTTATCTGATTGATAAAAAGAGAAGACTGAGCTCTCCCATGAGATTTTATTTCAAGATGAGAATGATAATGAAATGTTCATCTTTAACTTTACACCTAAACAAGCTTAGAGACCCTTCCACTTCACTGGCTTAAAATTTGGACTCAAACCATGGCAGAATGTGACATTTTGAAGCGTGTCACTCTACTCCCTTTGACATGGAGTGACATGACAACTTTTTTGAAAGAGCAACAAAAGACTGTCGCCTCTTCCCCCTTTGAAAATGGTGAAACTTTTTAGAAAAAGGGTAAATGTATAAAAGCATCATGGAGAAAGGTTTCCAAAAATTTAAGAATGATTCCATTTTTTTGAATCACTACTACAGGAGACTATTGCCTCTTCCCACTTTGAAATAGATGAAACTGTCTAGAAAAAAATATATATCTGAAAACATTGTGAAAAAAAGTTTCCAAAGCATTTAAAAATGATTCCATTCCATTGAATCACTACTGCATGAATAAATTTTTAGGACATTTATTTAATTTCATCTTAAAATTTCATTTTATTTATTAAATTTATCATAATCAAATTCTCCATGGAAGACATTGAGAGGCATTAGAAGATATATATTTTTTTTCATAAGAGCTTGTTAAAACATACCGTGGCAATTTAATAACCTTTTTTAAGACATTTTGTCTCCTGCGTACCAGTCACCAAATAAAATTTCGAGGTGGGCGATGCCATTTTTGTTCAAACCCTCAAGTAGCACCCTCGAGGAGCTTTCAAGAATAGAAGAAGAACAATGGGTGACGCAATTTTGTTTATACCTTGGATTTTTGAATTCTAGAGAAGGTTTCAGCAATTTTGTTCAAACCATGAATTTTTGAATTCTAGAGGAAGTTTCAGCAATGGAGACCAACGTTTTGCTATGAGTATCCTATTTTTCCCTTCCAGTTTGATAGAGGCAAGGTATTGTTAGGGTTTTTTGCAGGGAATGGGACACTTAAGGTTCAAACAGGGCTTTTCCTTTCCACCGTCACCCAAAAAGTGCCCCTCTCTCTCTAGGTTGTCGCCTTCTCCTCCAAGGTAGTAAAAGAGGTTAATAGACCTATTCCAGATATTCTGGACTCGAGTAACTGATGAGAAAGCTTTGGTTGTTGGACATCCCCTTCGGAATCATTCATTTTCCCTAGAACATGCAGCAAAAACCCCTCTGAGGCTACTGCAACAAAGGCCGTTGATAAATCTGAGGAAGAGGGAAAAAAATTCCTAGAGCCCGTCAACTCGCCAAACGTTGGGAAAGAACTTTTGACTATATCCATTTCTCGCAGTGGTAAGTCTCTATCTGACTCTAGTTCTATTATTGAATTTCTGTCTTTGGAAGATTTGATGGTTATCGAAACCAACGTAAGTTAAAGGAAAGGAAAAACAATAGTAAATTAAATACAGTTTGAATCCATGAAATAAAATAGACTTCTTTGACTAAGACTAATTCTATCCTAGCTTTAACTGATGGAATGCAAATTTGGCAGCCATGAAAAACAATGTGCAGCATGCACCGAGCATGGGTACTAGAAATTACTATTTAGAGTATATAAAAGTTTTTTAAACCGAAGATGTAAAAATCATATAAAAACTAACGGCTCTAGGCTAAACCCACGTGTGTGTCCTGATTGCCTGGATGAGTTGATATGAGAAGAAATGTTGAGATGCATTGGGTTTAGACACCAATAACAGCCATACCTATTTAAATGAGATTTTAGAACATTGTGTTTCAGATTTGAAGATCCTTGAAATGATCTTTATTTGTCATGAACCCCCTTTCCTTTGATACCAAAATCTCAGAGATTCACAAAGGTTGATCCTTTACCTTTAATAAGCATCTGCCCAATGGAAAACCAAAAACACTATTTTTCAAAGCCTTTTGATTGATGTCTAAGGGCTGAGGATACTTCACCTTTTGTAGCCTTTTATACTTCTCTATGAGACAGACAAAGCCCTAATACAAGGCCAAAGGCATGTTAATGAGCTCAAGAATAATATTCTATATGTCATCTTAGATGCTAGGAACTTTATAGCTTCAGATATGATTTTATATAAACCTACAACAGAGAAGGAATTCCGAGTGAGACACTATCTCCAAACCAAATTCAATTCAACGGTGATTTCATAATAGAAGATTTGACCCTAAAGTAACCAAAGCTTCCTGGATGTAGTGATGACAAAAGGCCTTAAATATAGATCATTTGACCAACAATTTGACAGAGAGCTCTATCCTAGAGATGCTTGATTGACGAGGCCTTGATCTCATTTCCTTTCTGGGATCTGCAACCTAGAAGTTTGCAGTAGGAGTTTCAACGCTTCACGATGACTGATCTTTGAAGAGGAAGGAGGTCAATATTGTCAGAAAACTTCTTGTGATTTCTTTCTTCCTTGCTTGGACTTGCCCTCACCTTAGCTCTAATACCTTGCCCTCACCTTAGCTTTGATACCATTCTGGTGGGGCAAGCTAAACATGACAACAGTATAGGTAAGAAGTTGTATATTCATGTGTTGTCTACCTTTTAGATTCTAGAACATCATATGTTTTATTTCCAATTTCTACTAAATTTCAAATTGACATACTAATTTGAGAAGAGGGTTTACAATGCTAATAACCTCTTCTTCAGTCCATGTTGGCACACTCAAGTCATGTTAAAGGACCAACTATTTCTTGTGCAAAATTTGAAGCAGACAACAACATACAACATGTGTTCTGAGAATCAAAACAACTTCTAGAAGTGTTACGACATTAATCCAACACTATGTTTATAAACCAGTTCGTACTAATGGACATGGGATGTGTAAAATGTATTCTGTAACAAAAATTTTCTCTATCAGCTGGTTTAAATCTTACAACCTTACTCCTATCTTGAAGAAAGGGTACTTGCTTCCCTTTCACTTCATAGGTATATGAAAACCCAGTTTTGTAAGCACCCATAACCATGAATATTATAGCAACTCCCTATGGTTAGTGCATCAATAATGTAAGTGTAACACTCATCCATGTGCCAGTCATAAGGCATTTAGGTAAGGTTTTACTAACAGTGGCATCCCAAACCATTAAGATCTATCCATGGCCTCAAAATGATGTATTTCCTTTACTCAATAGAACACTCATCATTTCTCTCCCCCAATCATCATTTTTTTTTCTCTTCATTCTGAATGAGAAATAAATGAACAAGTCACCATTTTAAATGTTAGATCATAATATGTTTAGCTTCTCTCTTGTGATTACACTCTAGTTTTCTCACAGCTTTAGAATCATGAATCTTAAACACAGTCTCATGATGTGCATTCAGGGAGGCACAATTCATCCTTTCTTTGCATCAAATTACCCCCCTAGCATTCCCTTTACCTTTACATGCCTCAATGCAAGACATGTCAAGTCGGTACCTGCTCAGTTGAATTAGTAAGTTGAGGAGCGTCATATATACCCAACGTCGTCTACTTGTTCTTCCTCTGCCTATGTCGTATTGTGTGAATAGTCAGCCAAACAGGTGAGGATTCCCATTAATAATAACATCTATGTTGGCATCTGAATCAGAATGACGTGTTTCCCTTAATTATATGTTTTGGTTTTTTAACAAAAAAGGCTAACAGAGATAGAGACGCTCAGATTTGTCTACTTTGAGTCCCTATGCCCATTTTCATCTAGGTTTTTACCATGTCAATGTCCCTTTCTTTCTCAAAACTACATGAAATCAGTTGATCTATCCATTTCGTAATGCCTTTGGTGGATTTTTATATCAAATGCTCTGAAGTATACATGAGATCTAAGGGGTTTTTTGGTTGTTTTTGACTTCATGTATTTATGCTAACCATGATATGGGTTTGATGTAGAGGATTATGATTAAGGGTTGCATTGGTTGATATCTGTTTAGGAGGAGAAGGAGAGAAGTGGTGTTAGGGTTGAGATCTAAAGATGTTCGTTAAAAGAGGAGGTATGTGGAATGGAGGGTGGCAGGGCTACCAACGTGGTAGAAATGGAGGATGGGGAGGTTGGGGTTTTCATCATCGAATAGTTGTGGTTGGCTTCCTTGTTATCTTTGTGGTCAAGCCATTGGTTTTTCTGGCAACTAGGTTTCATCACTCCACATCTACATTTGCAACTGGTAAGCTTATTCCTTCCCTCCTCCCTTGCTGGTAAGCTTCTTCATGCCCTCCTCCCTCATTGATAAGCTTCTTCCTGCCCTCCTCCCTCATCAGGTTACTTCTGTCTCTTTTTTTGGGGTGGGTCAGAGTTTAATTTATCTTTATTGGCAAGCATGCCTTTTCTTAATCTGGAAGTATTACAATGAAGTGTAGACTTCCTACAACATTCAAGTAAGATCTCCATTACAACGAAGTGTAGTCATCTTATACCATTTCAGAAAGATCCCTTTCCTTGAGAACCCACTCAATAATGTATTTATTTGATTTGAGCCTTCACGGGGAATTATCACCTCCCCCGGTTAACCATTGAGCGAAGACCCCATGGACCTACTTCAAAATTTGATTTGCCTTCACCACCCCCGGTTAACCATTGAACCAAAACCCCATGGACCTGCTTTGGAATTTGATTTTCCTTTTAGCTTTTTCATAGGATCTAAAGGCGTAGATGTTATCAAACTTACTTTCCTCGCTTATTGTCAAAATTTTAGCACCTCTAGCATTTTTCCAGACATTTTGTGAGTTTTCTTTATAGGTTTCATTTCATTTGATCTGTGTGAAGCTATGAACTCCATCTTTGCATTAACATGGTACAATACCTACCAAGAGAAAGATTCAAAGTTTGTACCTCTCTCATGCAAGAGCAAAGGTTTTACAACCTGCCCCTAGGGTAATTTTCCTCGCCAAAGATAATGAAACCATTCATCCCGATAGCAAGAAATAAAAATGCTCTTTCCCTTTTTTAACAAAGGGAAATGCATATGACTGGTAAATTCGCTGGGCAACTGCTCGGTGAATTTGTTGGGCACTCCTCGTTCCGAGGAGGATGGTACTAACAGTGCACTAGACTCTGCATAAGCTAGATGGGTATTATAAAAGTATATTTGTTAAAAATTAAGTTCATCATCTTACTCATGGGAATTGAATCTTGTGGGAATTGAATCTGGGTGGGAAGGGTAACAATCATTCTTCCCGTCCACTCTTTATCCAAGCTAGACCCACCTTCCATCCATAGAGCTAAATCCACTTCTCATCAGTCAAGCTAAAACCAATTTTGATCCACCCAACCTAGAACCAATTCAAAACAACAATCTTCTTCACTAGCTACTTTCTACTATACATATCATTTTCACATTGTTCCCATAGTGTTCAGAGCACATTGGCCAAAACAAACAATAGATATTATACATGCCATTTTATTATTGACGTGTAATGAAATATCAATCTTAGCATATGCATGATAGCAAAGCAACCCCCTTTTTAGTGTTTCAGTATTTTTATAGATATTCTTCTCCATCAAGTCTTTCTACCTAATCTTTTATGTCTTTTTTGTCATTTAAAATAGCAGGGCACAACTTCTCAGGAGATGGATCTATTAGAATGATATTTTCTTTCCTCATCTTGAAAACCAATTCTATTTTTTTATGGCCATTTTGTTCTTTTTCAGGATTTGGGCAATGCACTTGCACTTACATTAGTCTAATCCCAGAAACTAAAGAGCGTCTCTAAACTAAAATTTAATCGACTTGAGTGGATTGAAATAGAGAGGAATTATTGAGGATACTGGAACTCTGTCATATGTTTAAAATCACTCTTATTATTTATGTGTTGAGTTCATAGGAACAGGTAGATGACTGGAGAAAGCAGAGTTTAACAGGGAGCATTGACTCTCTCTTCCCAAAGGAGACAAGTACAAGAAACTCGCTGCATTTGGACATCTTAAGTTTGTTTTCTCCCCTATTGAGCAAAGAATTGAAAATAAATTTTATTTACTGGGCAGGTGATTGATGTCATAACAGCTAGCACATAGGACTCGGGAACTCTAAACTTAAATATTGTTGGACAGAATGATTTATCTTCCTCATGGGTATTAGAAAAGCCCTCTAAAGTAAACCAAAGGGATATTACTAACTCTGAGGTACGATTGGTGAAGATTTTGGTTACTTTCTTTATTGAACATGTAAGGAAACATGTGTGATGATGATCTATGTAGTTGAGTAGGGTTGTATTAAGCAGGAAGTGAAAACTAACATTGGCAGGGGTGCTTCTCTGTTTCTAATAGTGTACATCAAGCAAAGGCAAACGATTTCTAGAGATAGCTTAGAAAAGTTACATTTGCAACAATATGGTGTGATCTTTAATGAAGAAGGCGAGGAAAATCCTGAGGGGGATAAAATGAATGACGAGGTGTAGAAAAAAACTTCCAATGACGAAGAACTTCTTAGGAGGTTTCAAGAGGATCATAGAGGAAGTGAACATCGAGAGGTCAAAGAGAATGCTCTTGATGGTAAGTTTTGATTTTCCCTGGTTAACTGATTTTTGTTGTTGATAGCCTACTGTTCGGTAATGTCTGGTCAAACTCTCAGGATAATGGTTGTTGCAATGCAGACCATTTGCAGCTTGAAGAAAGTCCAACAAAAGTTTTGCAGAGGCTAAAATTCTTTGCTGCACTAGATCGCTACTTTTTGTCCTCATGGAAAAGAGAATTGTTATATTATTTTCCAAAATCCTTTTTGAATGTTACTTCTCCAATAGAAAAATTTTATATTTCTTAGATTCTAGCATAGTATGCTTTAATTTATAGTAGTTTAATGCTTACAACAATTGAGACAAAAGAGGAGGGAATGAAGCTATTTCTTTCGTACTAGGATATTGTCGATGAAGCTATGTTGGGAATGATGGAATATATTTTTTGGCTAACCCCCCATTAAAAACACATTATGAGAAATATAACTACTACGCTTCTATGTATTCATGTTAGCCATTTATTTGGTATATGCATATTTGGATCTATATGCATATTTGGATCTATATAGCCATTTATGGAAGTAGTGTTCATTGACTATTTCATTTAAAAGGAATAAATTGCAATGGACCTTAACCCCATTGTTGAATGGTGATAATTTTGTCAGAATATTAGAAAAACCATGAAGAAAGTCTACTTGGCTTATACGGATCCACTAACATGCAAATATTGCATGATTGAATCTTGTAATATCCCAACATCAAAATTTTAATGAGATATGGTACACTCTAGGTGTTCTAATGAAATTCTTGCACTAAAAACACCTAGCACAATAAAGATCTAAGAATGCAGCCTCTTCGTTATGTAAATAAATAGAAACAAAATTACATGCCCACACAAGACCTACTAAAGTTCGTGCCTTGGCACATATGGCTGCCCATCAACAAAGAAATTAAATATATTGAAGCACAATCATAGATCCTAAATGGATCCACTACACAAATTACTCCCATGGGTTTTCATACCTAGGATCAACTAGAACTAGCCTTGCCAAGTTCACGACAAAATCCAAATAGATAAATAACTATCCTATTCCCTTTTATAGGATTGATTGACTCTTTAGAGACTTTATTTTATTGTTTTCCCCTAAAAAATAAAAGCAAATACCATGGGCCAATGCCATGGGCAACTACCACATTAAATACCATGGAAAGATTCCATCCACTTTGACCATATCCAAATATCTATATCTATATATATATATATATATATATATATATATATATATATATATATAGCTATTAATTACAAATCCTCCCACCCAAAGATTGTTTGCCCTCAGGTAATCCACTTCTATCCATAAAAGAAGCATCTGTATATTGATACCAAGATCACATACAACCCAATGTGTTATTCCATGCCTCCATTCCAAATGATCATGAATGGATCCTTCGATACCTGAATGCAAAACAATCTTTTGGTCAATCCTACCCCCAATGAATTCTCCTAGATCCCAATGCCACCTAAGTCCTAGGACATGTTGGTTATGACACCACCTCAGCCCTCCATCATTGCTTGTGCTTGAGAGTCCAAGTTACAATATGCCCTTGGCTAAGAGTATCCCATCCATAGAGTTCCAACTTATAATCTCTCATAAATCCATCTCGTGGGAAGTATATAATGCATGAATCCTTTCACAAGGAATAAATGTACCATGTTGATGTTGCCTAATGCTCAACTCATGTTGCTCCACCCGATCATCCATCATGATCCATTTGTATAACTCTTCCTTGCTCTCCCCAATGTATAATGGCAGGTTGGTAGAGCTGCAAGCCTTATCTATGTACTCTTGTAGAGGGCTGCTCTACAACTCCCAAATCTACCCCTCTTCTTGCCTTGTGAGGGACTTGAGTCATTCCTCAACACTAGACAATTGGGTCATTGATTCAACACATACCCCTATGAGGTTGTCAAATTTTCTATTCTCCTGTAAGACAGAGTCTCAGGCTACCCCAACTCTCTACTTCAACATCATAAGATCTGTGTTGAAATGCATGATCCTTTCCCAAAAGTCCTCTACTAGAAATTCTCATGCCCTACATAATGTCTCTATATTTGACTACACCGAATGCCCCATGACCACAACTTTAACTTGAACCTTTGTTTGACCCTCCAGAAATGGCTTATTGTGCATACTATGTTTGTCATGATACCCTGCATGATCATGCTCATCATGTCGGTTTATTATTATTGGCTCCTCATATGGTTCTCCTAGAATGTCTTCTTCTTGGCCTTTTTCACATGTGGGGATAAGTTGTCCACCCTCTTTGATTGTAAAACATGGATGTATTGGTGGACTATTATCTATACCTGATTGTCCATACTCTTTATGGATGTTCTCCTGGATATCTATAGACTCAACTACCTCATCATCAGGAGGAATCCCTCGTTCCTTTCCCAATTTACTTTGTCAATTTGATTGATTATCATCAACCTGTCCTATAGGTTTCTCTAAAAAACATGGTGTTGTTGCTCACCATTTGTACTTGACTGTTTGGATCCTTCATAGGTTCTCTTCTAAAAATTGGTGAAACCAACTATGGATGAATCTTCATGATCTTCCTTTGTTTCCTCTCATCACCTGGACATGAATGCATAAGGGCCCAAGGTCCCTTGCAAATAAAGAATAGTCCTCTCATCCTTAGTTCATTATTGATGCATATTTTGTTCTTGCTTCCTCCATCAATCCTTATCAACTCCTTCGTAGTAAGAACCCTTTTGAGTAATTTTATGTTTTTCCTGTGTTGGGTTGTGTTATATTCTTTCCACATAGTTAACAAGGGGTTTGAGGGGCACCCGTAACCCCACTTTATGGGATCCAGGACAGTGCCCTCAAAAATTTTGATTTTGGACCCTATGTAAGGTTGCGCGGACCCACCTATGGTTTTGTGCATGATTTCCACACATCTTTTTTTGGACGCAACAGTTTTCGGTCCATGGTATTGGACGCATTGGTTTTTTCAGTCCATGGTATTGGATTCTTCGACATGTATAAATATGTATTTTAACATTGAAAGGAACATTATGAAAAATCAAGCTGGTAGTCCCCGTTTTGGGATCCAAGGGAAAATATCTATGTATATGTGTTTTATGTGTTATACTCTCGCTATTGTTTATTTATGTGTTTTCGAATTCGTATGCATCTGATTTCTGTATAGGGTTAAAACCTAAATTTGGTATCAGAGCAATTTTGGCTTCAAGGGGATGCTTTTGTTGCTGAGGGGTTTCGCTCGGGCCTGTGGTAGACCCTATTTAGTGGGAGATCTGCAAGATCGATTTCGGTGGTGAAAGAAGATGGCGAGCAGTGGAAAGATAGAGATTGAGAAATTTAATGGTCAGATTTTGAGTTGTGGGAACTCAAGATGGAGGATCTATTGGTGGATAAAGATCAATGGATCACGATAGATTCAAGTACTAAACCAATGGGAGTGTCCAATTAAAAATGGAAGAAGTTGGATCAGAAGGCAAGGAGCATAATATGATTGTGTGTCTCAGATTTAGTATTGCTAAATGTATCAGGGGAAGCTACGGCGGAGGCTTTGTGGGACAAGCTAGGGACTTTGTACCAATCGAAGTCTCTGGTGAATAAACTACTCCTGCAGAAAAAGCTATATAACTTGAGGATGAAAGATGGAGACTCGGCGACAAAGCATCTGAATGCATTTAATACTGTGGTAAGTCAGTTAGCATCTGTTGATGTTAAAAATTTAGATGAAGATAAGTGCATTAGTTTGTTGTGTTCTCTACCAGATTCCTAGGATAGTCTGGTTATTGTAAGAGGTAGCAATGCAACTACCTTGCAGATTGATGAAATAGTATCAACTTTGCTAACGGAGGAGATGAGACGGAAGAATATGGAGAGCCAGAATAGTGATGCCTTGTCTGTACGAGCATGGTCTGAGAATAGAAACAAAAGTAAGTCATCGAGTGGGAGATCTAAATCTAGAGGGAGATCTAGGTCTCCAAGAAAACCTGTAAAGGTGGTGTACTGGAAATGCAGAAAGGAAGGGCACTACAGAAGGGACTGTAAATCTAAAGCTCATGATAAAGGAAAGGGATTTGATGATGCTCCTTTTGCAGAGGTGAAAACTACCTCAAATGAAGGTGGGGATGTGTACTTGGCTTCTTCAAGTACACATGTAGATCATGAGGCATGGTTGATTGACTCAGATGCATCCTTTCACTTCACTCCCCATAGACAGTGGTTTTGCGAGTATGAGAAATATTATGGTGGTGACGTCTTCTTAGGGGATGATAGGAAGGCTATAATCATTGGTCGCAGAATAGTAAAGTTGAAGTTGCAAGGTGGAAGGGTTAGAACACTTCCAGATTTTTTGCATATTCCTACATTGGCCAAAAATCTGATTTCTGTAAGCAAGATGGATGATGCAGGTGTAAAGAAAGTGTTCGAGAAAGATACCTGCAAGATGGTTTAGGGAGCACTGGTATTGATGGGGGGAGTTCTTATTGGAACTCTATACAAGCTGCAAGGTAGCACGGTTGTTGATGGGTGCAACAGTTCTATGGTTCCTGAAAGTGAAGCAGAAAATCTAGTGGTCTCTAGAGAGAAGACCATGCTGTGGCATTGAAGACTTGGACATATAGGAGAGAAAGGCCTTCGAATACTTCATGGTAAAGGTATGGTAGAAGGTATAGTAATATCTCTCTGGATTTTGATTTCTGTGAAAATTGTGTATGCGGGAAGCGAAATCGGGTGAGTTTCCCCTCTAGTGGTAAGAGGCCGAAACAGATATTAGAGCTTGTGCACAGTGATGTGTTTGGACTTGTGAATGTTCCATCACTGGGTAAGTCTGTGTACTATGTATCATTTATAGATGACTTCTCAAGGAATACATGCATATATTTCCCTAAGAAGAAATATGAAGTCTTTGATAGGTTTAAAGAATCTAAGGCTTTGGTGGAAACTCAGACAGACATGAAAATAAAGGTGTTCAGGATAGATAATGGTGGAGATTTTTGCAGCAAGGAATTTGAAGAATTCTGTAAGAAATGTGGTATAGCATGATAGAAGACTACTCCATATACAACTCAGCAAAATGGAGTTGTTGATAGAATGAACAAGAAGTTGATGGAAAGGGCAAGAAGCATGCTCAGCGGTGCTAGGTTAGGATAGGAATTTTGGGCAGAGGTGGTGGATACAACATGTTACCTGGTCCATAGGTCACCTTCATCAATGTTGGAGGATAAGACTCCACAAGAGGTATGGACTGGTAAGAAACTTTCTCTTTCACATATGAGGGTATTTGGATGTGATGCATATGTACATGTTCCAAAGGAGAAACGAACCAAGTGTTGGAAATAATACTGAGAGGGGGGGTGAATTAGTATTATCAAATCAATATAACATTTTCATTTCCATATTCAGATTCATATACGCTACTTCAGTTAAGGAAAACCACGTGTATACGCAACTGTGTGTAATGCAACAAGTGTATATCCAGTAAACTTATAATTCAGTTAGTTGCTTCTTAATGAGTGCATCAGAACATTATTAACCATATGAATAGTAAAAAGGAGCAGTAAAGTAGAACAAATCATCACACATAAGCAACACACATGAACACCAAGATGTAAGGTGGAAACCCAATGTGGGTGAAAACCACCTGCTGCAATTCGTCTCTATCTTCTTTTAATTATAAACTTCTTTTTACAATGATTCTATATTGGTGCAGTCTTATACCAGTATGCAGACTGCTACCTGCAGAACGCTACAACCTTCTCTCATTCTCCAGCTTCTCCTAGAAGGGAGCTAGAACCCCCTTAGCTCTTGTACTAGCTGAGGTACTAGTACGTAGGTGCTGACCTACAGAAGGCTACAACCTTCTCCTTTCTTCTAGGGACCACGTTTCATAAATTTTCAGACTGGATCCATGAATAACATCAATCAAACATCAAGTATATCTACATCAACCAATCTCCTTTGTACAAACCAATACTGAATCAACCAATCACTTCTCAGAATGTTGTAACCAGAAAATAGTAACAGTAACCAGACACCAATTCTAAACCCAGAACACTGCAGCAATAAACAGAAGTAGCTAAAGCATATTTCATGAGACGTACGCTACTTCAAATGTAGAAACCTGCGTACATACGCAGTTGTATTAAGGCCAACCAGCGTATACGCTGTCTTCACTTACTGAACCGGCGTGTATACGCGCCTCTGATGTGCCAAACCTGCGTACAGATCTATAAAAGATAATTTACCTTTTTCACTTAATCAGACATCAGTTATACCCAGATTATCAGATTTATAGATCTAATCATGCGCCAATTATAACAGATCAAAAATCACACAATGATACTACTATTCAAGCCTTAAGATCTTGACCCATCAATAGAACTTATCCATCTTTTAGTGCTCAGGTTCCTCCTTGGTTCAGATCCAGCAATGCACCATAACCCAATTCTTGCTTTTCATAAGATATTCAATACTTCAGTTCATGCCTTTGCCCAATGATCTCCTTCCCCTTTTATAGTCTTAGGCCTTACTCAATACCATGGTCCAAAACCATTTAGAACCAATACTAGGGACCCAATACCTGGGTTCAACACTTCGGATGCAATACCAAGGTCCAAAACCATAGGTCCAAATATAACGGACTAAATACCATGGACCAAAAATAAGTTTTCCCACAAGTACACGCTTTTCTTTGCATGAAAGTGCGTGCATACGTATACGCACCTTTTGATGGCCTAACACGCGTGTATACGCGACTTGGTTAAGAGGAACCTGTGTATATCTCTTTTTTCTTTCAGTCTGAGAGCCTGCACAGTGATCTGTCATTTGAGTGAGTTGCCATCAAGGACAACACCTGTGTCATAGCGCCAAACCTCTGTCATAATACCAACAATCTTCCCCTTTGGACTTGATGGCAATCCTAAGTCACTCAAAGTCCTTCTCCCCCTTTGTCATCAAGTGCAAAGGGTTATGCTCCCCCTAAGATCATAACTTTATACATTATAAATGACCTTCCTACCACCAAAGACTCATACATACATCCTTCTCCCAACCAAGTGGGGATACACCAAAAGTTTACACAAAATAAAACAAGAACATTACATCATTCATCCTAGGCATAGTGGGGAAACCAAAATAGGCCGATACATGACCTTGATAAGAAAAGAAATACATGACATAGAGACGAAATATCTACAGCAAGAATATGATAGTTATCAACAATTGTCATCAGCAACATCTGTCAATCATCATTCAAACCAGCAACCATGTTCTCCCTTTGCACCTATTCCACCTGAAACCAAAAACAACTGTGAAATTGAACCAAGATATTCTAAGCTAATGCCAACATTGCATTATTAGAAGCATATATGCTCCCCCTGAACCTGTGCCAGATGGCTTCTGTCAGACCCATATCAGACTCTTTTCACCTGAGTCTAGCCCACTGATTTCCTTCAAACTAACATATACGCGAATTTATCCACAGAAACCGACGTATGTACACGAATAATCCTCATGAAGCTATTGTACAACCAATTTTCTTTGAAACAGATAATTTCAACAGCAAGATGCTGCATCAACTACCCCCAGCTTCTATCTGAGGTATTCAAATGTCTCCCTGGGCAGTGGTTTGGTGAGTATATCAGCAACTTGTTCTTTGGAGGGGACATACTCCAATTTGACCTTTCGTTCAAGAACTTGTTCCCAGAGAAAATGATATTTGATAGGTATGTCCTTGGTCTTCGAATGCATGACTGGATTATTTGAAATACTAATTGCACTTCTATTATCACAAAAAATGGACATAGGTGGAGTACAAGTGATTTGAATATCTTGCAATGTTTTCATCATCCAAAGGATTTGTGTGCAGTAAGATGCATCAACCACATATTCTGTTTCAGCTGTAGATAATGCAATTGAACTTTGTTTCTTGCTGAACCAAGATACTAATCTGGAACCCATAAAGAATGCACCACCACTAGTGCTTTTTCTGTCATCCACACTTCTTGCCCAATCTGCATCTATATATGCATGAAGTGTGAGATCTGTATCTCGAGGATACCATAAGGCATAGTTTTGAGTTCCTTGAAGATACTTGAAAATTCTCTTAACTACCTGAAGATGAGTTTCCTTTGGATTTGCCTGGAACCTTCCAACTATTCCCACTGCATGCATAATGTCTTGTTGGGTACCTGTTAGATAGAGTAGACTACCAATTGTGGATCTATAGGTTGGTTGATGCAATGTTGCTGATTCATCATTTGCGCTGAGGTTGCATCCTGTTACCATAGGGGTACATACTGGTTTCGAATCCTCCATTCCATATTTCTTCAAGATCTGCTTGAGATACTTGGTTTGTGATAGAAAAATACCCTCTTTGTTTTTCTGGACTTGTAAACCAAGAAAATATGTGAGCTCACCAAGCAGGGACATTTCAAATTCTTTTCGCATCACCAAGGCAAATTTTTGACTCATGTCTTCTTCATTAATACGAAAGATGATATCATCAACATACACAACAAGTATTAGCAATTTATCATTGTCAATTTTTATATATAGATTGCTATCTATTGATCCTTTTGTAAAACCTTGTTGATGGAGGTACTTATCCAACCGATAATACCAAGCCCTTGGAGCTTGTTTAAGGCCATAGAGAGCCTTTTTGAGTCTGCATACAAGTTTTGGATCATTTCCAAGGATAAACCCATCTGGTTGCTCAATATGCACTTCTTCATCCAAGTCTCCATTCAGAAAGGCAGATTTTATGTCCATTTGAAATACTTTGAATTTCTGAAAGCTAGAAAGAGCAAGGAACATTCTTATGGTCTCAAGTCTAGAAACTGGTGCAAAAGTTTCTTCAAATTCTATACCTTCTTGTTGATCATACCCTTTACAAACAAGTCTGGCCTTGTTTCTAATCACATCTCCATTTTCATTCATCTTGTTTTTGAATATTCATTTTGTCCCTATGACATTCTTATCATTTGGTCTAGGAACTAACTCCCAAGTGTTATTCTTTTCAATTTGCTCAAGTTCTTCATTCATGGCCTTGACCTAGCATTCATCTTTGCATGCTTCTCTTATATTTTGTGGTTTAGTGGAGGAGAGAAATGCTAGATAGCTTGAAGCTTCTGAAATAGTTCTTCCTGTTTGTACACCTGCCTCTTTCTGCCCCAAAATTTGAGTTTCTGGATTATTCTTTTGAACGTACCTGGATGGAATCTTTTCTTCTATCCTTATTTGTTCTTTTGGTGCCTCATGGGTTTTCTTCTTTATCATAAGTCTCATTTGATGTTGAAGGATAGTCCTCCTCACCTTCAAAATCTTCAGATTTTAGTTGCCTAGGAATGTTTCCTTCTTCATCAACCACTACATCAATACTTTCAACAATTTTTCCAAGTCTTTTATTATAACACTTATATCCTTTGTTGTGGGGAGAGTAACCAAGGAGAATGACTTCATCTGCTCTAGGTTCAAAATTGCCAAGTTTTTCATCAGTCCTTTTGATGTAACATTTGCTTCCAAAAATTTTGAAGTAATTTACCGTGGGAGTCTTACCATAACAAAGTTCATGAGGAGTTTGAGTGTTGTTCACTTGAACATTTGTCTTGTTGAGAATAGTAACTGCAGCAAATGCAGCTTCACCCTAGAAGGTTGCGGGAGTTCCAGACTCATCAAGCATAGCACGAGCCATTTTTTGAACCATTTTGTTCATCCTTTCCACTACTCCATTTTGTTGAGGAGTCCTTGCAGTAAAGAATTCCCTTGTTATTCCATGTTCTTCACAAAAATAAAAAAATTCATCCAAGGTAAATTCTCCTCCTCAATCAGACCTTAGGCATTTGTTTCTACAATCTAATTCGTTTTCAACCAAGGGTTTGAATGCTTTGAACTTTTCGAAGGCTTCATCTTTATGCTTTAGAAGTCCTATCCAACACGTCCTAGAAAAGTCGTCAATGAACAATATGAAGTATTCCTCTCCTCGAGGTGACCTTTTCCTAGATGGACCACATACATCAGTATGGACAAGTTCAAGTGGCCTACTAGCTGATCCTTCCTTTTTAGGGAAATTAGTTCTGGTTTGCTTACCAAACTGACATGATTTGCATATTGTATTGTCTAGAATTCTGATGTCAGGGAGATCACAAACCACCTGATATTTGCATGCTTTCCTTATCTGAGAGAAGCTTAGATGCCCCAATCTTCTGTGCCATAGCTAGTGTTCATCATGCTTGCTTAGATAACATTGTTGTTGTCCTCCCTTGAATATGTATAAATTATTTGGAGTTCTTATGCCTTTGATCATTGTTTCTCCTGTATCAAGCTCACGAACAATACATCCATTTGATCGAAATATTACCTCATTTCCTTGATCACACATTTGGTTGACACTCAGTAAATTATGCTTTAAGCCATCAACATACATAACATTTCCTGCTTTGACCCTTTCTTTCAAAATAATAGAACCTTTACCTTTTATGAGTGCAGGGGTGTCATTTGCAAATGAGACCTTCCTTTCCTTTTCTAAGGCACTATATGACTGAAGTTTTCCTTTATCACTTGTCATGTGTTTCGAGAATCCACTGTCGATGTACCATTGATTTTCCAACCCTTTTGCATATAAGGCTATACCACATCTTTCTGGTTGTTGTTCTTTCTTTCTCCATGTTTTGGGACTTAATGAATCTTGCTCCTTCTGAGTTGTTTGTCGAAACCTACTCCTGCATTCAGAATCTTCATGACCGAAGTTGTTACAAATAGAACATTCTATTTCATTTTCAAGAGCAGAAAAGTTATTGTATGTCCTTTTCAAGATCCTAGTCACACTCCTTTGTTTTTGAGCTTCTCTAGTCATGATGGTGTTGTAGGCAACACATTGAGCAGCTTTGGGACCAAAATTATGACAAGAGAAACATTGGCCATTGAAGAAATTCCTGCGATTATCAAACCTACCAACCAAATGATTGTAGATTCCATTCACATCCATTCTTGAGGTAAATTGAGAATTATTTACCTATGGTTTGTAGTTTCTATTCATCCTTGAAGTAGATTGCCCCCGATTTAGTTGGTGATCTTTGTTCATTCTTGAAGTAAATTGTCCCTGATTTACCTGGTGATTTGCATTATGCTTTTGCTGTCGATTGTCAACCTGTTCACTTCTCCTTGCTGCATCAAGATAACTTTTGGAGGTGGATGGCTTCTATGCTTGAGACGCTTCTTCAGTATATCCAAGATCTGTCTTGATTAGAGGAGAACGCTGCACTTTGATAATCTCATCTAAAGTTTCAGATGATTTAGCAAATCTAAGATTAAGAACTTTTGATTTCTCAATATCTTTTCTAAGTCCCACAATTTCACATTCTAACTTTTCATTGTGTTTTTCTCTTTCAGCAAGTTGGAATGTCAGAGTAATTATAATCATATTCTTTTCCTTGAATCAAATTTTAAGTTTAGAAATTTCTTCATAAAGACCTTCTTCATCTATAGCATCCAAGAAATCATCATCTTCAAAGGCCATCAAAAGTCTATAATCATTACATTGTTCATCTTCATGACTATTTGAAAATCCATCACTGTCTTCATGTGTATAATATCTCTTCTTACTTACATTCTATTTTTTGTTCCATCTAACAGGTTCCTTACCTTTGTCAAGCTTATCTTTATGAGGACACTTGGCAACATAGTGACCGACTCTTCCACAAGCAAAACATTTGAAAGGTATTTTACCTCTAAATCTTCTAGAACCCCATTGAAGGTTCTTGACAAAATTTAATTCTTCCTCTTCTTCTAACATATGTCCTGAGTCATTGTAATCTCCTTTTCCCGAGGCTTTGAATGCGGCTTCTCTCTTTTCTGATGGTCCCCCTTTTCTCATTTTGTAAGCAGTTAGGATTCCGTGCAACTGTGACATGGTAATGCTCTGTAGATTCTGTTTTTCTTCTATGGCAGAAACTTTTGATTCAAACTTAGAAGACAAAGATCTTAGAACCTTTTCAACCAAAACAACTTCTTTTATTTCTTCACCCAAGTTTTTCATACAATTAACTATCTCATCTATACATAGGAAATAGTTAGCCACACTTTCATCATTGCGCATTCTCAGATTTTCATATTGAATTCTGAGAGTTTGTAGTTTTGCTCATTTTACCTGATCATCTCCTTCATAGCTCAGAACGATCTTGTCCCATATTTCTTTTGCGGTTTTGAGCTGCATAACCTTAACGAATTCTGATTGAGATAGACTCCGTAATAGAGTATTGACAGCCTTTGCATTTGATACTGCTTCTTACCAGTCGTATCTGTAGGAGTTGCTGATGGAAATGTGTATCCTGCTTCCACGATATTCCAGACTTCTGTACCAAGAGATTGAAGATAGCCTGTGATTCTTAACTTCCAATAGATGAAGTTGCTCCGATCAAAAATTGGTGGCCTGATCGATGCCTCTTTTTCGTAGTTGCTCATGATGATAGATCTTCCTTCAAGCGATCAAGCTTCTTCTGAAGGACCAACTCTGATTCAAATTGTTGGAAATAATACTAAGAGGTGGGGGTGAATCAGTATTATCAAATCAATATAAATTTTTCGTTTCCATATTCAGATTCATATACGTTACTTCAATTAAGGAAAACCGCGTGTATACGCAACTGTGTGTAATGCAACAAGCATATACCTAGTAAACTTATAATTCAATTAGTTGCTTCTTAATGAGTGCATCAAAACATTATTAACAATATGAACATTAAATAGGATCAGTAAAGCAGAACAAATCATCACACATAAGTAACACACATGAACACCAAGATTTCAGGAGGAAACCCAATGTGGGTGAAAACCATCTGCTGCAATTCGTCTCTATCTTTCTTTTAGTTATAAACTTCTTTTTACAGTGATATTGTACTGGTGCAGTCTTATACCAGTATGCAGGCTGCTACCTACAGAAGGCTACAACCTTCTCTCATTCTCGAGCTTCTCCTGGAAGGGAGCTACAACCGCCTTAGCTCTTGTATTTAGCTGAGGTACTAGTATGTAGGTGCTTACCTACAGAAGGCTACAACCTTCTCTTTTCTTCCAAGGACCACGTTTCATAAATTTTCAGACTGGATACATGAATAACATCAATCAAACATCAAGTATATCTGCATCAACCAATCTCCTTTGTACAAACCAATACTGAATCAACCAATCACTTCTCAGAATGTTGTAACCAGAAAATGGTAACATTAACCAGACGTCAATTCTGAACCCAGAACACTGCAGCAATAAACAGAAGCAGCTAAAGCATTTTTCAAATGTAGAAACTTGCGTACATATGCAGCTGTATTAAGGCCAACTAGCGTATACGCTATCTTCATTTATTGAACTAGTGTGTATACACGCTTCTAATGTGCCGAACCTGTGTACAAATCTATAAAAGATAATTTACCTTTTTCACTTAATCACACATCAGTTATACCCAGATTATCAAATTTATAGATCTAATCATGCATCAATTATAACATATCAAAAATCACACAATGATACTACTATTCAAGCCTTAAGATCTTGACCCATCAATAGAACTTATCCATCTTTCAGTGCTCAAGTTCCTCCTTCATTCAGATCCAGCAATGCACCATAACCCAGTTCTTGCTTTTCATAAGATATTTAATACTTTAGTTCATGCCTTTGCCAAATGATCTCCTTCCTCGTTTATAGTCTTAGTCCTTACTCAATACCATGGTCCAAAACCATTTAGAACCAATACTAGGGACCTAATACCTTGGTTCAACACTTCAGATGCAATACCAAGGTCCAAAACCATAGGTCCAAATATAATGGACTAAATAACATGGACCAAAAATAAGTTTTCCCACAAGTACGTGCTTTTCTTTGCATGAAAGTGCGTGCATAGGTATACACACCTTTTGATGGCCTAACACGCATGTATATGCGACTTGGTTAAGAGGAACCTACATATATATATATATATATATATCTATATATATATATATATATATATATATATATATATATATATCTTCTTTCAGTCTGAGAGCCTAAATAGTGATCTATCATTTGAGTGAGTTGCCATCAAGTACAACACTGTGTCATAGCGCCAAACCTCTGTCATAATGCCAACACCAAGTTGGATAGTAAATCTTAAAAGTACATATTTTTTGGGTATAAGGATGTTTTAAACGGTTATAAGATTTGTAACCCAGTAACAAGGAAGGTTGTTTACAGCTGAGATGTGGTGTTCAGAGAGGTGAAATATGTTATTAAACATGAAGTCCAATCACAGGAACCTGAGAAGATAGAGTTTGAGCTAAAGGAGGAAGAATCAGACTCTACAGCAGAGGAGGAATTAGAAGATGAAGAGCCACAAACTCCATGTCTAAGAAGATCAGTTCGAGAAAGAAGGCAGCCAAAAAGGTATAGTCCATCTGCTTTATATTCAAATTTTGCTTTATCTATTAATGACGATGATCCTAGAACTGTGAAGGAAGCAGTAGATTCAGAGGATGGAAAACTCTGGAAAGAGGCCATGGTTGATGAAATGCCATCTTTGCACAAAAATGAGGCTTGGGATCTGGTGGAGTTGCCGGGTAGAAGGAAACCCATTGGCAGCAAATGGGTGTTCAAGAAGAAGACAAATGTAGAAGGAAAGGTGGAGAAATACAAATCTTGGTTGGAAGCAAAAGGTTATTCCCAGGTGCTCAGAATTGATTTTGGTGATATTTTTTCTCCTGTTGCCGAGCTGACTTCTATTAGATTACTTTTATCTGTTGCTACTGCTTTTGATTTTGAGGTAGAATAGATGGATGTGAAGACAACATTTTGTCATGGGGATCTAGAAGAGGAAATCTACATGAAGCAACCTCAAGCCTTTGCGATGAAGGGTAAGAAAGAACTGGTATGCAAGTTAAAGAAGTCTCTGTATGGGTTAAAACAGTCACCAAGGATGTGGTATCAGAAGTTTGATACATTTATATGAGTACTTGGCTTCACCAGAAGTAAAGCGTTGTGTCTATTTTAAATTAATTGGTGACTGTGTTATTTATTTAGTCTTGTGTGTGGATGATATGTTGCTGGTTGGAAATGAAAAAGAGACTATCTAGGATTTGAAGACCCAATTATCCTCCAAATTCGACATGAAAGATCTTGGTGCTACAAACTATATTTTGGGCGTGGAAATTAAAAGATATTGGGCAAAGATGAAGCTCTAGTTAAACCAGAGGAAGTATGTTGAGAAAATACTGTAGAGGTTTAATATGTAGGATAGTAAACCAGTGAAGGTTCATATTTCTGTAGGTATGAGGTTATCTACTGAACAATGTCCCAAGACACAAGAAGAGGAGGAGGACATGTCCCATGTTCCATATGCAAGTGCAGTCCATAGCCTGATGTATGCAATGGTCTATACTAGACCAGACATTGCACATGCAGTGGGAGTATTAAGTAGGTTTATGTTAAAACTAGGGAAGGAGCACTAGACAGTAGTGAAGTGGGTTTTCAGGTATTTGTGTCGCACTAATGACTATGGTTTGTGCTACCAATGAAGACCAATATTGGACAGAATGTTGGATATTTATGGCTTTGTTTATGTAGACTAGGCTGGAGATTTGGATCAGAGAAGATCTACAAGTGGGTATGTGCTTAACCTATTTGGAGGTGCAGTTAGTTGGATGAGTAAGAAACAATCTATAGTGGCACAATCAACTACATAAGCAGAATACATGGCAGCCACTCATGCAAGCAAGGAAGCAGTTCGGTTGCAGAGATTATGTTCAAGTATGGGGTTAGTACAGGGAGCTATACAAGTGCAATTTTCTTGTCAAAGAACCTCGCATATCATTCAAAGACAAAGCACATTAATGTTCAGCATCACTTTGTGAGGGATATGATAGAAGACAAAAAGGTGTTGTTGATAAAGGTGGAGACTTTGAAGAATACTACAGATGCATTAACAAAATTTGTGAGCTCTGAGAAGCTCTCCTAGTGTAGAGAAACAATGGGTGTTGCAGGGCTGGATAAATGACTAAGCTCTCTTGTGGCCCCCCTGTGGAAAGAAAACAACAAGTGGGAGAATGTTGGGCTGTGTTATATTCTTTCCACAGAGTTATCAGGGGGTTTGAGGGGTACTCGTAACCCCACTTTATGGGGTCTTGGGTAGTGCCCTAGAAAATTTTGATTTTGGACCCTATGTTAGGTTGGCCAGACCTACCTATGGTTTTGTCCATGATTTCTTCACATGTTATTTTGGATGCGATGGTTTTCGGTCCATGGTATTGGATGCGATGGTTTTTTCAGTCCATGGTATTGGATGCTTCAGCATGTATAAATATGTATTATAACATTGAAAGGAACATAATGAAAAATCAAGCTATTAGTCCTGGTTTTGGGATCCAGGGTAAAATCTCTCTATATATATGTGTTTTATGTGTTATGCTTTCGATATTGTTTAATTTATGTGTTTTAGAATTCGTATGTAGCTCATTTCTATGTGGGGTTAAAACTTACATCCTGACAAACTTCTAGACTAGATCATAAGATCCCTATGGTCCTTCCTCCAAATGGTCAACAATTTGCATCTTGGTATCTTTCATATGTGAGCATGGCCTTCTAACAATAGAGACACAATCTTTTGCATGCTTGTTTTGACATGGTCTGAATGAGCTGATGTAATAGTGATGTAAAATTTATGGAGCAACTAAAAGATCAACTTATCACATTCCAAATTCAGTATGAATGTGCCAAATTTGAATTCTTCCATGACTGATAAAATTTCTACATCAGTTCTAAAAGGTAGGAAGCATGATGTTATTCAACCCTTTGAGGCCTTCCACTATCAACTACAATATCTTCCTCATAAGATCATTATTGTAAGACAATACTCAGGATGTTAAAGCTATGATCTTGCTGAGACAAGAAGCAATTGTGAGCTTGACCTCTTCACAAGGATGCTCCAAGAGTTTGGGTTGTATTAATGCAAGCATAGATGGCTTGAGATTCCAACTGAGTTTCCTCCATTTTGGTTGCCCCACCTCTAAGAGCCATGTGTCTAATTCCTCCAACTTCTGAAGGTGTATGGTTGACTTTGTTCATTGCAATTAAGATCCAAGTGCAAAGAACTTAGCTCCTCTTCCTTGTCCTTCCTTCACTTCCCATGTGCATTTTTGTTGCATAATGGCATAGACCATTTTTTAGAAAGACTTGCTATTGTATTATAAAGTGCTATTACTAAGAAAAGGCCCCATGCTTCTTTTATTTTATCTAGAATTTTGTCCAAAATTTTATGAGTGTTTTCTAGGGAAAGTCCCATCTCCCCTCATACCAAAGCATGAATACACTAATTCTTCAATGGATTTCACCCCAAGATAAGGTAAATACAAACTTGATTGGTAATAGTAAGATGATTATACCACCTCCTTCCTTTCCTATTTCCTTTTTTTTTAACACAAAATCCTCTTTCTATCGTCAAACTCCAAAATTTGACAAACCCCTTGTCAAATGCTAAAACCAATCAAAATTTTCAAAACTATAAACATGGTTTAGTCGATAACCTGCCATCTTTCATGCTTCCACACTGAAATTTTTGAGCGGAAAATCTTTCTAGATGGAAAGAGAATCAGTGTTCAGGTAAAGACTTAGATCTTCATATGCTAATCAAGAGTCTGTGAACCCAATAATTATGCCCTTGCGAGTGATCAATGGATCATGTGTGACATTGAATTTGATGTTAGAGGTCTCTCATGTCTAGGCATAAGACTATATTCAACAATGATAAACCTCTACACCAATCCAACCACATAATGCAACATACTATATAACAAAAAAAGACATAGCATTACTTTATTTAATTATGGTGACCCACCACAAAATCTTTTGATGAAATATAATTTACTCGATTTCGCAAAAGCATGGTGTCTTTGCCCCTATGACTAATGTGTGAGTTATCTTGATGTAGCGAGATCAATTTATCTAATGTAATAAAAAAAATACTTTGGCGTGCACCTGAAGAGGACCATGGTTGGCTCCCTGACCGATGCTACGGTAAAAGTAATCTTGTCTTTGCTATTAAGATTGATGACAACTTTGGCTCCCATAATGAATTGATGGTCAATGCCAGAACCAAAGCCTATGAAACTTTCTCGGCTCCTTCCTATGCTTAGAGGGTTGTGGTGACAGTGCAACGCCCAAGCCATGTCCACTTCCTTTCGCTTAGAACAGATATGGGGACCCTCAACTCCTTTCTCTACTCAGACAGTTGTTGTGATAGTGTTTTGGCAATGCGACCAATTCTCAGGCTATATCAACTAATCATAATGTAACATTCATACTCCCTTTCTCCTTCCATTGAAATGAATCATAGGCTGAACCAATCTAACACCTCTACTCATTAGATGGTTTGGTGTTCATTTTAAAATAGAAAATTACCCTCCTTGGGACCTCAATTGCTACTGAGAAACATCACCCTTCTATCAGTGGTATAGTCCCATGCGATTGATTTGATGGGTCTACACGATTTTCAACTGACCTGCTTGCTCTAGTGATTTAAATACTCCCTTTCATGGTGAGGTTCCTCCCAGAAGGTGAAACAGTGGATCAAACAATTGTTGACTTGATCCATGGCTTAACAATGTTGGTAGAGTGTTTTGATGCAATATATCCCTACGGCTATTGGTTCTATCCTCAATGGCCCTCAGATTCACTTACTAAAGAAAAAATATTCCTCTCTCTCTCCCTATTTAACTCGGTCCACTTTGATGAAAGTGTTATCACCAAAAAGTTATCATCTAGCCTAATTTAATAGATGGATCAAAGTACACCATGTAAAGTCAATTTTACCATAGTAAAATTGCTTTCATTGTGAGAAATTACTTAATAAACCACCTTTGTTAAGTAATTTATAATTAAACCCATGAAGAATAATTAAATAAATCACTATTTATTTTATTTTCTTCTAGGAATAATTAATTAAACCATTGTTCAATTATTATTCCTTGTGATATTTGACCCAATTATGAAAAATCAAAAGATAGATCATTAATTATCTTATTTTTCTCTAGGAATAATTAATTAATCACTAATTAATTATTATTCCTTGTCAAATTTGACTAAATCCCTTAGGAATAATTAAATATATCATTATTTATTTATTATTCCTTTACCAATTTCTTGAGATGATAAATAAATCATTTATTTATTTATTATTTCTAAATAAAAGTTTAAATACGTTTTCCCTCCTAACCAAATATAATAAAATATTCCAAGTCGTTATTCCAAGAATGGGGTTAATAATATTTTATTATTGCTCATTATTCAAGGATAACTCAATATTTTGTTATAAATAGAGGGGTTTTCCATTCATTATTCACTTTCGATTATTTTCATTGTTGCACTCATTGCTATAACTCTTATTATTTTCATTGCCATGCACCATTTCTCTGCCATTTGAGTTCCCATTAAGGTCAAACATTTTATTTTTTGGCTTTGCAGATTATAGAGGAGAGAGAATCTACACAACCTGAAGACGTTTTAAGATAGACAAGAACCCATCCCATAGAGGGAGACTGGTAAAATTTATTTGTTCCCTTCACAAGTGTTATAATAAAATATATTCTTTGTATATCTGGTTTCCATTGGATGATTGGAGTTATTACTGTTCCTTTTTGTTGTTTAACTATGATTGTGTCATAGGTCAGGACTTTGCTAGGTTTTGTTTCTATCATTTGATGCAAATCTACAATGTTTAGTAGCTATTTATATTGTTCAGACTATTTATTATCCACAGTCTTAAGTGGGTTGTTTTCATACATCTTTGAGACGAAAACACTACAAAAAAGTTGGCAACTCCATTGGTTTTTTACTTCAGATCCAAAAACTTGGGTGACCTTTAGTTCTTAGGTTGTGTTTTATTATTTGTTCAGACTTTTAATGTTATTTACTAGCTTTCTAACCCTAGATATGTCAAATTTCTAACTTCTGCAAGTTTTCTGGTCTTTTCCGCAGGTCACAAAAACGAGCTGCGACAGAGACGCTAGTTTTTTCTGAGATTTTCCAACCAGGAATCAAGGATCAGAAATCACACTTTTTAGCCCAAAAAGTGCGATATTGAGCCTAGAGTGCATATTTCACCCCAAAAACTGTGACCCCCCTTAAAAATAGGTTAGTACCTGCGATTTTAGGGTTTCCGGGTTTTTATCAGATCTATTTCTGGGTTTTGTCGAGAGCTGTGCGTTGGGTTGTTTGACCTCTATCTCATCATTCTTAGGCCTTGATCTACTCTGATTTACTTGTCAAAGTGGAATTTATCCCCTTAGGGCTTCTAGTATGCTTCCACCTTTATAGGAGAAGTTTAGCTAAGTAAGAAGTCTGAGTTTCTCCAACACTTTTAGCCATATTTTCCAGATCTGTACCCTTTTCTTTCAGATCTCCAAATATAGGTTGTTTCCATCCATGGTTTCATATTAAACCTTGTTTGGTCATTGGCCTTAGGGTCCCATCCGTTGCCCTACGATTTACACCCATCTCCCTATCTTTTTGTAGCGATCTTCCTCTCTGGTTTTTTGTTGTTGCTGGAAAACTTTCCAGTAGCCTAGTGTCATTTCATCCTAGTCACACTGAAACTTATATCCCTTGATCTTTTTAGTGTTTTTTCATTCGATTTCACCACAACCAGCACATTATTTGCAAATTCAGTTTCGGTGGGGTTTAGTTAATGGTTTTGTTATTCATTTACTGTTGTTAATTTTAGTTTATTATGAATAGTCTTTTTTCTTTTTTATAAATGTAATTTGGGCTTAATCAATAAATACACTTGCACACACAAGCACACCTTAAGTGAAGGGCTGTTGGTTTACAATCCCTAGCCAAGACTGAACATAATAAATTTATCTCCCCTCATCGAGACAAAGTCATATTGTTGATCTCCCTTCACCATTTTCATGTTACATGTGTCTTACCACCATTGCGCCACCATGGCGTTTGTCATAGAGACTCTTATAACTTCATCCCAATTTTCCACTTGGGCATATTACTCCTCCCCACTAGGTTCGAGTTCATAGCCCTCTGAGTCCCCATACCGACTCTTCTCCTGGTTCATATGAGTCTGAGCATCCTTCACCATATATTGTCACCATGTTTGGACCCACAGCTGGTGTAGGAACACAACTTGGTGTTGGCTCCAGTTCTACCCTAGCGATCACATCTAGAGGAGCAATCTCATGAACCATTCAGAAAACTCACATACTCCCTTTTATGGCTGGCTTAAGTCTCTTGGATTTTAGCCAGTTGATAAACAACCCAATACACCACGATGTTGGATAGCATGCTATGCCAACTAATATTCTCTCACATATCCCAAAGTTTGAGGGTAATTCTGTAGAGGATCCTACCGATCATGTTCGATCCTTCCACATGTGGTGTTCATCCAACACCATTACCGATGAATTCATTCATTTTCAGCTGTTCCAACGCACGCTGACTAGAGATGCTACAAAATGGTATGTAGACTATCCCGCCACATTTCATTCCATTTTCATGACACTTGCTAAATTGTTCCTCTCATATTTCTAGCTACCACTTCAATACAACACTAGTAAAAAGATATTGACCTCATTTCGTCAGTCTTCTACCACTAGCCTTTCTGACCATGTTCAAGAGTTGCGTAGAAGGAGGAGCACATGTCATGTCTCGCACTTCAAAGACTGTGTCTAACTAGATTGGTTTCTCAGGAGCCTTTTAGCACCCATTGGAAAAGATGTCGCGTCCCATTTTCCTCAGACTGAGAAAGATGCTCTCCAAACCGCTCTGAGATATGACCTGATTTATGTGCAATCTGGTTCTGTCTATACCATTATTCCAAACCTTCCCCATCCTAGAGGTTCCAATGAACTGGGGGAACCCTTTCATCCTTCCCCATATACTCTGCAAAGTTATGGCCATCCATAGGGGGCCACTAGTTCCTCCAACACCTATGCCCTTCCTGCTAGCAACATGGTTTCAAGGCCCCAACCTATCTACCAAACCATTGCTCCTCCTTATGAACAATCAAGCACTCCAGTCCCTCAAGCATTAACACCGCAACCTCCCATGCATCCTTAGACCCCATAGCTACTGCCCCCTTAGGGTCAGGTGTTTGCACATCTGAGTGCAACCAATCCCCAAAATTTGAAGAAAAATAATAAGGGGAAGGGTAACAATGGTAATGAGGGTATCCATGGTAAGCAAGGTAATCAACATAGTGAATCCCAGGGGAACCAGCCTAACACCAACAACCAACAACAGGGAAGCCAACCCAAGTAAAACAAGGCTATTCGTATGAACAAGCCTTGTGCATGTCGTGGTGTACATGGCCATTATACACATGAGTGTCCTATCTTACCCAAGATGCACCAAATGTGGGAAGCTCAAGTAGCTTCTAGAGGCCAACAATTGCCTCAGAATCTTGCACCATCTCAATTGACAATACTTACAAATCGTTTCCCTCAACAAGGATTTTTTTCTTCTCAACCTCACCCAGGTCAAGCAGCCCAACCTTCTGGTCCTACTGACTACCAGATCCTCATGATTAGCTCTTATGAGGTTAATCCCTCCGATATCAACTTGCAAACTTAATCATGTCAATATGATAAGCCATCAACTTTGTGCGCCACTGAGTCCAAATCCAAAGCTTCTACTGAGCCTCATACGACATCAAATGTTCCATTACAGATCCCTCAACCTGAAGCTAAGGAAATTCCCAAGATGCCAAAGGGACAATTGTGCCATAACACAGCTTCTAACCGAGTTTCCCATACATACAGAATAGTAGATGACTTGGCGCAATCACCTCCCACCACGTCGATGCTAGATGTACTGTAGTCATGCCCATCTCAAAAGAAAGCTCTAATAACTTCTTTTAGCATAGCAGATCTTTCTGATGATCGTTTGATTGTCTTCCCATTTGACACATCAGAACATCCCCCATTGCCTTACTCTGTTGCTTTCTAGGTACTAGTCCGAGTCTGTAATGTCATCATCTCCCAATGCATTATTGACGATGGTGCATCCACTTGTGTGATGTCTGCTACCATTTGGAAAAAAATTTAGTCACCTGAGTTGTCCCCCTCCACCATCACTTTGCATGCTTCGGATAGACAATCCTCCTAGCCTCTTAGCATGTACCGTAAGTATCGAGTGACCCTTCTGGGCAAGACTGCGCGTGCAGATATTGAGGTTATTGATGCCCCTTTAGATTACAACATTTTGCTGTGTCGTAATTACACATATGCCATGTCAGCTATCGCATCTATGATTTTCCGCAATATGTGCTTCCCCCATGAAGGGAAGATCGTTACCATAGATCAATTGACTTACTACGAGCCGGCATCCGTGACGTCCCCTGAGTCCGTTATCTCATCAGTGTTAGATAAGAAGTCTTCAACTCCTCTCACTATTGTTTCACCGAGAGTCTATAAAGATTCCTCATTGCTGGGTTCTTTCGGTGGTCCTTCCACTCTCATTTGAAAGCCTAAATCTTTCAGCATCACGGGTTGTCCTCAAGTAGTCTGGTACATTCGATCCACAACAAGCTCCTCTGCACCGTGCGGTTACAATCCCGGTAGAGTCATCTAAATCCACCCCCCATGACCACCTCCACTTGTGGGTGCCTCTCCTATCTCCCCCCAGGAACTGTTCCTCCAGGTCTCAACCATCCAGTTGTTGTTCCGCCAGAACATTACCTTGCAGGTCAAATACCTTTCTTGTTTCCCCCTCCTGTAATATTTTATGTCCCTGTCATGGCTTCGTTGGTCCTTCCTAACATGACTTTAGAGATCCCCATATGGTACAATGATCCCCCTGCAAGCATTCTTCCTCGTCAGCTAAGACCTTATCGTGCTCTGACCCTGCTTCAACTGGTCTTTACTGCCCCTACCACTACTTTAGTTCCATCACAACCTCAAGAGAAATCCACTCCTGTTGCGAAAGCATCTAGATAGGGGGGAAAAGCTAAGAGGAAAGAACCTAAGGACAAGGCTCCCCAACCTCCTCCAGTCCCCAAGGCCCCAAAGTTGTCACCTCCATGCGCTTTGTGTAAAGTTGTGGGGCACGCGACCAATAATTGTCCTAAGCTTCCTCATCTCAAACCTTTGGTTCATGAAATGTTCCCTAAGTCAAATATCCCTAAAGTCCATGTTAACTTACCAGGTCCAACCAAGAAACTCAAAACGTTACGCAAAAATCACCCTTGTGCCCTATGTGATTATCATGGTGTCTACTCCCATTGTTGCCCTCATCTCAACGAATTTTGTGATTTCCTTAGGGCACTTTGCAAATACAAGACCACTCATAATGGATCACCTTCTCCTCTTCCTATGTGTTTTTGTACCAATAGTAAACCAGAATTGGTGGAATATGGTCCCACCATCGTGATCCCTTCCCCAGATGTCGAGATGATAGACACCACGGGCCATATCCTTTACCTGTCGTCATCCTTGAGTTCCTCGTAGGCAATCTTATCTAAGGTTTCTGAGCACGCTTCTATTCAACCTCTTTCGATAGAATCCCAGGTGTCAACATACATAGATCCTTCATCTACTATTTCGCCGTCTACCATTCCATATGATGCGTATGTGAACCTTCTTTCTCAGGTTGATGCACTAAGTACCGCGCCGCATGATGTAGTCAATATTCCTCTCGTCCGCTCATCTTCCATTTTGATGAGGACATCATGGAAGCTATATCTACCCCTAATTGCCCTTGCACTTAGGCAAGGGGGAATATTTTTTGGAGGATTCTAAAGGCCATTTCCTTCCTAATAATCCTAATGCAATCTACCTAAAGAATTTTTTCTTATAGATTATCTCTTTGATTTGCATGTCTTTATTTCTATCATGAAGTTAGGTAGGATGTATCATCTCATCTGTCATCTTTTGCACCTTTTAGGTGGATCCATCATCCACACCATATATCAGTCATGTTGATGGTGCAATTCGCTTCTCCAAGAATATAGCCTCCATAGCCTGGGCCATTTTTACTCCCTTGCATACATTAGTCCTTTGGAACAACGTGTGCATTGGATCTGCCACCAATAACCAGGCCAAATATGGTGCAGTGATAGGTTTGTTAGTCGATTCCCTTTCTCATCACATCCTTCATCTTCATGTTTGTTTACATTCCTTGCTACTTGTCATGTAATTGAATGGTGTGTATCATGTGCATAACCAAGTCATATTTAGAAAATATCTGTGTGTTAAGCTGTTGATACGTGAATTTGAAACCATTACTTTTAGTCAACTTCCTAGAGCCCAAAATAACTATGTGGATACCATTGCAAATAACATTCTATATTGGCATCTATCACATGCATACCATAGAAGAAAACCATATACAAAACACATGGTGAACCATCATCGTCATATAAAAATGCATAATCATATTATGTATCATATAAGTGTTCGAAGCCCATAGCTCTAAATACATCCGACATGCCCATAACATGTTACAAAAATCAAAATCAAAGGGACCCACATGTCCCCATATCTAGTCACTACTGAAGGATCACGCACCAAAGGCTCTGCCCCACTTGCACGTAGATCACGTATTGCATGACCAACCATTGCCATGCACCGCATGATACCTCACCACTCTAAGGGAAGGCCGTTACACTCATATATGTATCGAATGTCTAACTCATGCCATCCACACTCAGAAACTCTGGTCAAGAGTACCCCACATCTACGGTGTAGATAAACGAGTAGCACACTATCCTCTGGACCTTGACAAGATGTCGATGTTCCCCAATCTGTAGCCACAAGCGCTGCGGCTCGTCCTACATTTCTTGTCAGTTTTACTGGTGCTATGTCAACATACCACATATTTTGCACTTAGTACCATATAGATGTGATAATAATATGAAATGCACCTTAAAAATAGCAACTTAACAATTACCATTTGGTCCCCATGCTTGCCTAAGCAAAAGTGGCAAGTCAAGATCTGTCATGAAACTAGCTCACAAAAAGATAGAAAGGATAGATGGATGCCTTAGAACTAAGCCTCTTTGAGGGGGCAACCTCCTTTACATTACACAAATGAACAATTATTGGATGATACAAATGAAAATACCTCCTTTCTATATATAGGAATCTAAGGGATCATAATATAGTGAGAGCCGACATAACAATAATAATGGGGCTTCTGTGGGGCACAATAGTAACAATATGGGCACTACATGGGTACATCGATATAATAAGGGGGTTGTACTAATAACATTATGGGGTTACACTAGTAGTATAGTAGCCTAACATGCCCTTCTCCTTCAAAAAGTGTTGTCCTCGACGCTTGAGGAGTTCTTGATGCTTCTATATAAAATTCTTGTCCTCTCATGTGGAATCTTCAGAAGTTAAGTTCTTCCACTTGATGAGATACTCTGAAATTGATTGATTTCGTAGCTATCACGTTCTTGTTTCTGTGACTGCTGCAGGTTCCAATATGATTTTTCCTTCCTCTTCAATTTCTGGAAATATTGTTTCAATTGGGATCTTTTGCAACTTTTGAATAGGTGGCCATACTTCTTCATCCTTCTTCCATTCATCCCTACTTCATTTATCCAATCTGATTGGATAATAGAAATAGCACAAAACAATGCTTCCACATCCTCATCCTTTCTTGAGAGTGCATCTGCAACAAAATTTTGCTTCCATTTTCTATAGATGATGTCAAAGTCATAACCCAACATATTTGTGACACTTTTTTTCTGTTCTTCTAAAGATAATAGTTGTTCTAAAAGGTATTTAAGACTATCATAATCCATTTTTACCTTTAAGTGTCTTCCCATTTGGTAAGCTCGCCATTTTTAAGTGCATGTAGTATTGCCAACATTTCCTTCTCATAAATAGCTTGCTTGAGATGTAGCGATAAAAATACCCAATCACCTACATCAGAACATTTTTCACTACGATGTTGATCTACCTGTTGTTTCATTCGATTTTGCACCAAAGTGGCGTTATCATTTAAAAGTTGGAGAACTTGTTGTTGATGCTTGATGTGATCTTTCACTGCTTGAACCTTTTTCTTCTTCATATGTCCTCCTATCTTTAGAGTTTTAGGAGTGGTTATTTCTTCCAATCCTTTACAAGATATGGTCGGATTCATTTCTTGATGCTTGATGTGATCTTTCACGTCCTGAACATTTTTCTTCTTGATACATCCTTCTATCTTGATAGTTTGAGGAGTGGTAATTATGACCGATGAATTACAAGATATGGTTGGATTCATTTCTTCTTTCTCGATGTGATCTTTCACTTCTTGCACCTTTTTCTTCTTGATATGTCCTTCTATCTTGAGAGTTTGAGGAGTGGTAATTCTTGCCAATGCTTTACAAGATATGGTCTGATTCATTTCTTTTTCTCTGGGGTTGGGTCCTGGTGTATATCCTCTTCTTTTGATGTTTCTTGATCCTTTTCTTCCTCATCTTCATACTCTATGTAAAATAATTTCTTCTCAGCACACTTATGACCTTTAGTGCATTTTCTATCACAATTGCAACAAAGCCCTTTTTCTCTTTTTTCTTCCAATTGTTGTGGTGTAACCCTTGTAGGTTGTGGAAGGCTAGGAGAAATAACACTTCCATATTTATAGTTGTGAGGGGTAGACTTCCTTGCTACCATAATTTTACCTTCCACTATGTCACAAAGCACTTTCACTCTTTCCAATTGTTGAGTTGTTGCTCTAAAGAAGGTTTTGCTCTTTGTATCCACATAATGTGCTATCATTTCCTCCATGAGAATTGACCACGTAACAAGTTTTTTACGAGAAAAAAGCCCTTGATACCATAAAAATTGATCCAGTTCTAAATATGAAGATGAAATACATACCATTTATAACAATGGTACACCACGTTGATCAAAATATTGCTCCATCTGAAGTATCCAATTTACCAGATCGTTGCCATCAAACTTCCTCATATCACCTTTTCTTGATTTTAGGAGCTCGATCTTGAAATGACTATAACTCTGTAATTTTGGTTCTTCCAGTTTTGAAATTGTGACTTGTAGTAGCCCTCTGTGTCCTCTTTCCAATGCCACCAGTCTGATCGAATTTAGATTCTCCAAGAAAGAGTTATGCACAATCTCCCAAGATAACCTGATTATATACCTTTTCAGAAGAGTGAACTTGTATGAAGTAGCAAGTGTCACTGTTTTGACCTTCGAGTCTAAAAATATACACAGGAAACTATAGTCTCTCCTCTTTCTGTACCTTCTTACGAAATTGCAATATGATGCTCAAAACAAGAGTTATGACGATTTTCCCAAGGTCACTTGTTTGGAATGTAATTTAGGAGTCTGCAAAAAGACCAACTTCCTCATATCATATCTCCCAAATATAGCGTCAAAAGCTCTAAAATTTGGACCCGAGCTTCAACGTGATTTCTTCTCAAATGGGTTTTTCTGTTCGCTTCTAAAACGTTGTAAAAAAAGAGTTATAGCAAAAATGCCACAATGACCTATTTGGAGCAGCAAAACCCTAGAATCCAAAGCTCTGATGCCAAATGTTATGAAACCAGCTCACAAAAAGATAGAAAAGATAGATCAACGCCTTAGAATTCAACCTCTACGAGGGGGAAACCTCCTTTACATTACATAAATGAACAATTCTTGGATGATACAAATGAAAAGACCTCCTTTCTATATATAGGAGTCTAAGGGGTCATAATATAACCAGAGCCGACATAACAATAGTAATGTAAGGGCACAATAATAACAATAGTGGGCTTCTATGGGGCACAATAGTAACAATATGGTCACTACATGGGTACATCAATATAATAAGGGGGTTGTACTGATAACAATAAGGGGTTAGACTAGTACTATAGGGGCCTAACAGGATCTCGCTAATAGCTCATCCCGCTATAAGGATAATCATCAATCTAGAGAGGTATCTGATCCCAATGTGAGAAAAACGCGGGTTGGAATACGTGTCCGACTCCCCATCCTCCTCTCTGCAGTAGCTACCCCCGACGGCAGATCCTGGGCTCTTGTGGGCCCCCATATTGGATCTATACACGAGGAAGGATGGTGGGTATCTTCCCAAAGAAGAATGCGCACAGTACTATACCAAAAGTATAGTCATGGCTCACCTGCATAGACTTAACTATCGTTTCACCAATGACATCATCATCTCAGCCCACCCATAGTAGATCCTAGCCAAAACACTCTCAACCAGCATCATCTGCCCACTAGTGATGTGGTGGAACACATGGCTGCCCAAGACCTGTAGCACAACTACGAAACAACCTGTGTCTCTAGCCAGTCTAAATCACCAATCAGGATAGTCGTGCCCTTCACATGCACATCCTATGGACAAAGGCACTCCACAAACTCTGTAATGTTCCTCCCATAAGGAAACACCAGATGGATATCCCCCACCACTCTGAGGGGAGGGAGTCTAGTGAAGAAATAAATATCATGTAATGTGAGCTCAATATTGTGCCCCTGCACGACAAATACCTCATGGTCTGGATCCCAATAGCTCACAATTCTCAATAGCAAGGGCTCACCTACCCTCATCAATGGGTTCTCTACCAACTTGAGAACCCCATAGCGAGCCAATGCCCCTCGAACCCCCTAATCCATCTGAATCTCGAATCGGAGGGTATCCAAGTCTCACTCACACTAGTTGTTTTTTAGCTCTGCCATGCCTGCAAAACACCACATGTCTTGTCAGTTGAGAGAAGAAAACACTGGTCTACACTAACCAACCTACAACCCCCACCAAGTGAGCAAACCACCCCTCTTTTCAGCCCCAAATCGTAGTTTTATGCCCAGAAAGTGTGAGCTCGCAGGTTTTCACCTATTTCCTATGATCCAAATTGCACTTCTAGGCACAAAAAGTTACAGATCCTGATTCTGATTATCGATTTTTCTGCTATGATCTCCACAAGATTTACGACATTTTCCTCCTCTACAAATTTACCACAACTCACTTAAAAAATGAATTCCACTTGGAGGGAAAAGGTCCTTTCATAGAAAAATCCACAATTTTTCTATCGTCCGCTTTGACCAAACAGTAGCTCAGCTTGATGAACCATCAACATCATTGGAAATCTCTCATCAAGTACTATAATGAGACTTTCTCAATTTTGGATGATTTGAAACTTCACTAGGAAGCCATTTTTCTAAGAAGGGTCACTTCGTCGCCTCTCAAAATCGGATTTCTTCATATGTGATGCTTGTAATTTGGGTACCACCTTCCCTTGAAACTTGTCATCTCACGTGTCAATTTTCATCATGTGTAACCATCATTTACTCATTTTTTCATGGTCCCCACCGGGCCTATTCTATGTGGTAGCGTCATCAAGTCACGCTTGTTTAGAGCATCTGCGATGAGTCACCCTTGGATCCATGGAGTCTTTTTCGTATCCCATTATATCATATCGTAATATTCCATCCATATTCTGATATTGTTCATCTCATCTTACCCAATTTTGCCTCCAGTCATACTTTCTGCATCCCATCTAGAGTTGAGTCAGTCACTGCTAGCTAAACCATGCAGTTTATGCTCTGACAAGGGTAGTCATTTATTTGTCCCTCAATCCCTCATTTTCCATTATACCCAGTGTGATTCCATCAGTCACATTACTATTTTCCCTCATACCTTAGTTGAGGATCCTCATTGCCTCACCTATCGTGGGCCCTATTTTGTCGACATAAGCTCATTTATTCCATAAGAATGACCTAGAGGGTGGTGTATCCTGGTTCCAGCTTCCATTCTTGTTTGGTACTTTGGATCGAGTAAAGGGACTCATTATTGCCCTTTGACTTAGTTGTTTCATGTTCGTGATCCATACACTTGATGGTCCAGTGATGCAACAGATTGTACCAGTGGTTCCTAGGTGTGCGTGAGATGTTTGAGACCTCATAAGGGGGTGGCCCTTCAGGTAGCCACCCACATGCTCGAATGAAATCCTATTATGCTACAGCCTTAGATGGAGTTCCAAAAATATAATGGGTTCGGTTCCTACCAATCATAGTGTTCATAGCATTCACATCTCCTTCAGATAATCCATTTAGTTTTGCAGATCCCTTCCTTGTTCAACAAGGCTTCTTCGGTTGTTCTACCCTCCCTCCAACACATTTTTTGAGGGAAGGGCCATTATATCTCATGTAATCAGTTCATATTATATTCAATCCTGGCTCATATTTTTCCAGGTGAATTATATATATGGGACACATTGTATTATTTTCTGACTCAGTTATGCCAACATGTCATGTACCATTCATCATGTACTTCATTGCTTAGTTTGATGTTTCTCAGCACACCATTATTTTTGTACTAAGTTATCTCAGCAGGTATATGTATGCCTCCCTTGCCTCATTGAGGTCCGGTACCACAACATAAAAGGTGACTTGCATTGGTCCTACCCCCTCTGTCCCTATCCTCCTACTTCAGTTGTATTGGTCTCTCTCTCTCTCTCTCTCTCTCTCTGACTCCACTTTGTTATGTAGTTATTGTGTCTTTACAACACAATTCGGTCATATGTTTTCCTCCTAACACTCATACGTTGGGGGGAATCTGTTATCACCAAAATATTTATCATCTAGCCTAATTTACTAGATGGATCGAACTACACCATGTAAAGCGAATTTTACAATAGCAAAACTTCTTTCACTGTGAAAAATTACTTAATAAACCACCTTTGTTAAGTAATTTATAATTAAACTCATGCAAAATAATTAAATAAATCACTATTTATTTGATTTCCTTCTAGATATAATTAATTAAACCATTGTTCAATCATTATTCCATGTCATATTTGACCCAGCTATGAAAAATCAACAGATAAATTATTAATTATCTTATTTTTCTCTAGGAATAATTAATTATTATTCCTTTTTGAATTTGAAAAATCCTTTGGGAATAGTTAAATAAATCATTATTTCTTTATTATTCCTTAACCAATTTGTTGAGATGATAAGTAAATCATTTATTTATTTATTATTTCTAAATAAAAATTTAAATATTTTTTCTCTCCTAACCAAATATAATAAAATATTCCAAGTGGTTATTCCAAGAATGGGGTTAATAATATTTTATTATTGCTCATTATTCGAGGATAACTCAATATTTTGGTATAAATAGAAGGGTTTTCCATTCATTATTCACTTTTGACCATTTTCATTGTTGCACTCACTACTGTATTTCTGATTATTTTCATTGATGCACTCCATTTCTCTACCATTTGAGATCCCATTAAGCTCAAACATTTTATTTGTTGGGTTTTCACGTTATAGAGGAGAGAGACTCTACAGAAGATGAAGATGTTTAACGATAGCCAAGAACCCATCCCATAGAGGGGTACTGGTAACATTTATTTGTTCCCTTCACAGGTGTTATAATAAAATCTATTCTTTGTATATATAGTTTCCATTGGATTATTTGAGTTATTATTGTTTGTTTTTGTTGCTTAACTATGATTGTGGCATAGATTAGGACTTTCACAGGTTTTGTTTCTATCATTTGTTGCAGATCTAAAATTTTTAGTAGCCATTTATATTATTGATACTGTTTATCATCCACAGTCTTAAGTGGGTTCTTTTTGTACATCTTTGAGAAGAAAACAATACAAGAGAAATAATTATGGAAAATGCGTGGAGCAAGGACAATTGAAACCCTCAGTCTTTGGAAAAGAAATGTGGCCTCCAAGTGATCAATCTCCAAATTTTGCTATGGGTTCAACCTTAATCCTAGGATGAGCTTGATTAAACAATTTATATTCTTCCTTGGGATCAAGTTTAGAAACTCGATCCTCCAACCTTTGCAATTTGACCTCTTTTACCTCCAATGAAATTAATCCACAATTATTTCAAGGAGACACTTTAGATCTATGAGCAAGTTAAAATGGCATCGAAAGGTAGGGTCGCCTCCTTATATTTAAATGATCCATCCTCTTTCCAATATAGATTACAAAAATATATTCATACCATTGATCTTGAAATGAAACAGATATAATCCGATATGATACTTGTGCTCAGATATAATATGATATGATACTTTAGCATTTGAACCCTAGGTGTTTGACCCACTAGAAGGAGTTGAACTCTTTCGTTGGATTTCTATAGACCTATAATCAAACCATAGTCAAGATGGTAGTACTTCCTACAACAAATCTCATGGCCTTGTAGTACAATTGAAAAGAGACCCTCAAATCTAATAAGGGTTCAATCTCGACTCCGTAAACTTGAATAGATTAATATGGTAAAGTAGACCCAAGTCCAATCTAAAAATTTGGCAAAGTAATGTTTTCTCTTTTGTTTGCAATAAAATAATAACTCTCAAAATAATGCAGAAAATTCTCCTTCCAATCAACTGAAAAATAGAACCAACTAGGATGATACAAAATACCATCAAAGATGGAAATGTTGGCTAGGGTGAGCATAAATTCCACCAAAGTTCCCTGCATGAATTAGTGATCTAGAAGATTTACTATTGTAAAATTCGTGATCCATACACTTGATGGTCCAGTGATGCAACAGATTGTACCAGTGGTTCCTAGGTGTGCGTGAGATGTTTGAGACCTCATAAGGGGGTGGCCCTTCAGGTAGCCCCCCACATGCTCGGATGAAATCCTATTATGCTACAGCCTTAGATGGAGTTCCACAAATATAATGGGTTCGGTTCCTACCAATCATAGTGTTCATAGCATTCACATCTCCTTCAGATAATCTATTTAGTTTTGCAGATCCCTTCCTTGTTCAACAAGGCTTCTCCGGTTGTTCTACCCTCCCTCCAACCCATTTTTTGAGGGAAGGGCCATTATATCTCATGTAATTAGTTCATATTATATTCAATCCTGGCTCACATTTTTCCAGGTGCATTATATATATGGGACACATTATATTATTTTCTGACTCAGTTATGCCAACATGTCATGTACCATTCAACATGTACTTCATTGCTTAGTTTGATGTTTCTCAGCACACCATTATTTTTGTACTAAGTTATCTCAGCGGGTATATGTATGCCTCCCTTGCCTCATTGAGGTCCGGTACCACAACATAAAAGGTGACTTGCATTGGTCTTGCCCCCTCTGTCCCTATCCTCCTACTTCAGTTGTATTGGTCTCTCTCTCTCTCTCTCTCTCTCTCTCTCTGACTCCACTTTGTTATGTAGTTATTGTGTCTTTACAACACAATTCGGTCATATGTTTTCCTCCTAACACTCATACGTTGGGGGGAATCTGTTATCACCAAAATATTTATCATCTAGCCTAATTTACTAGATGGATCGAACTACACCATGTAAAGCGAATTTTACAATAGTAAAACTTCTTGGTGGTTTAGTGTTCAGTGTTTTTACCCTACAAATAATTTAGAATTTTCCAATAAAACCCTCAGGCTGGTGGGATGCACAGCTCTGATACCACTTTAATTTCCCAATCATCAAAATTTTAATCAGTTTTGATACATTGTAGATGTTCTAATAAAATTCTTGCAGTAAAAACATTGAACACAATAAATATTTGAGAATGCAACCTCTTATTTACGTAAATAAATATAAACAAAATTACATGCCCACAGAAGGACTACTAAACCTCGTGCCTTGGCATGTATGGCTTCCCATCAATAGAGAAATTAAAGATGCTGAAGCACAATCTTAGATCCTCAATGGATCCAACAGAGAAATTACTCCCATGGGGTTTTCGTCCTTGGGATCAACTAGAACTTTCCTTAGCAAGCTCTCACCAAAGAAAAATAGACAAATAACTCTCTATGATTACATTGTTAGGCTCGTATCCCCTTTTATATGCTTCATTGAATCTCTAGAGACTTTATTTTATTGTTTTCACTCGAAAAACAAAGGAAAATACCATGGATCAATTCCATGGGCAACTACCACGGTAAATACCATGGGTAGATTCCATCCACTTTAACCATATCCACAAAAAAAAGAATATTACAAATCGATCGCTTCTTATTTAATCTAAGAAGTTTATGTTTAGGAATTCCCCAAGATCCATAAAAGCAGAAACTTAATAGAAAGTACTCATCAACACCACAAAGTATGTTATTTTTATTGAGAATATTGAGCAGTGATGCTTGTTAAAGTGGATGTTAGAGAAATGCCTAATGCATAGGTCTAACAATAACAAGAATTGTGTTACCTTTTGGGTAATTTTCTGAAGAATCCTAACTATGTCTTAAAAATGTAGCTCGAGGCATTAAATTTAAACGATATTCCTTATTGATTTTGGGATTGGGATGAGAGAGAGATAGGAGATATTGTCTATTCTAAAAATAAACATCTTTTCACTTGTGTCTTTTCCATACATAATGTCTCTTTTTCATAAATTAAATGGAAAACCTTTTGTCCTTAATTCTTCATGAGAAAGCATCCTTCTAAGAGGCATTAAGGCCATTTCTAGACAAGTAAGGCCACCTACTAAGTCACAGATTCAAAATCCAATGACTCTGCTATGAGCTCACCAAGATTTAGTACCTCTTACTCTTCTCTAAATTCTCCAACAAATCAATGTACAAATGCATTGGAATTGGGTGCAAGAATGCCTTTTATAGGAAAAAAAAACTAGTTTTTTTTGCCATTAGGAGTAAATGGTAGCTTGGTTTGACAAACCATCCGATCTCTACAATGGGTCTCCATGTTTCTTGTAATTTGAAACTTCACTACAAAGCCATTTTTTCCATGAGGTCTCACTTTGGCGCAATAAATTAAATCTCTAAATATGAGTCACATGTACTCTTGCACCACTTTTCCTTTGAACTTTTAGAATTATGAGTCAAGTTCTATCATGAGTAATCACTATTTACTCATTCTAATCTGGCGTGTTGTGGGCCTTTCCCATGTGGAAGCATCATATAGTCACCTTTCTTCAAAGCATTAGATATGAGTCACCCCTACATCTATGGAGTCTGTTCAAAGTCCCATTGAGTCCTGTTACAATATATTATCCATCTATGTGTCCCATTCATCCCATTTTTCTTAGATTTGACCTCCATCTATCCTCATGTGCCTTTGAAAATCCTCCGTCTGAGTAATTGACCATCCCTTATGGAATTGTGTCAGTCACTACGAGGTCAACCTTGCATGTTATGCTCTGAAAAGGTAAATCATAACTCCGTGAGTCCCCATATCTTCCAATTATCATCCCCATTGTTAGTCGTTATTAGCCATAACACTATGATCCTTGTGCCTTTGTTGAGGATTCATAATTGTCTAAACTCTGGTGGGCCTGCTTTTGTTAACATCAACACATTTATTCCAGGAGAGTATTCTAGAGGACGGTGTACCTTGGTTTCATCTTTCATCCTTTCTTGGTGCCTCTAATCAAGCAAAGTGAATCATTATTTCCCTTTTACTTGGTTTTTTCTCACATGCTCAAATTCAACTCATTATCGCTTGATCAAGAAACATACACTTGGTGGTTTAGTGCTCTAGAAGATTTTCCAAGATTTTCTAAGGTGTGCATGACATGTTCTAGACCTCATGAGGGGATGCCCCTTCAAGAAGCCCCTCACATACCTAGATTTCAGAAAATTATGATCTAGACTCAAAAGAAGTTATTTTTATTTGAATGGCTTTGTTTCTACTGATTGCATAACTCACAGCATGAACCTCTATTTAAAATGGTCCATTGAGATATTTAAATACCTCTCCTATTCATCAGGGCTTCTTTGGTTGTGATCCCCCCCCCTCTTCACCACACCAATGTGGGGGAACTATGTCTCATGTCCTCAAATCATCATACTTAATTGTATCAATCATGGCCACTGTATTCGATGAAATTATGTATATGGGGATCATTATCTCATTGTATCATTTTTTGCCCCATTTATGTCAGCATATCATGTATCATGTACTATGTACCTCAGACCTAGATTGTTAGGCACACCATTATCATTTGCACTCGGTTATCTCGTAGGTATGGGTATATCTCCCTTGCCTTATTGAGATCTTATACTCATCAATAAAGGAAACTTTAATCTCACATTTAGGTTTCACCCCCTCCAACTTCACTCCTTCCTATTACTTGAGTGATCTCCCTCTTTCCCTATGACTCCCCTTTTTGTTTTTGTGAAAGTGAAGCTACAACAAATTTCTGTCATATGATGTGCTCCTCAAACTCTTATGTTGGGCAACAATCTGTTATCTCCCAAAAAATGATCACCTAGTCATGTATTACTAGGTTGATTAAAATGCACCATTTAGGATAGGTTTTTACATATTAAAAACTTCTTTTACCTTAGGCAATAATCTAGTGAACCAATTTCCTAATGTATGTCGTTGCATTCTAGAATAGTACATGGAGGGGAATTTTAAGACAATTTTTAAGATAAAATAAATCTTTTGTCTTAAAATTTTCAATATGATGTGGTAGTAAAAAAGGTAAAGGATTAGTGGTTCGTCTTTATGCTATTGATGGTTTCTTCAGGAAGGAGAGTGATGGAGGTTGACAACAAATAATGGGATTTAGGGCAATGGAGGCTGAAAGTAGAGGTATGCATCGTGAGAGGATCAAAGGAGGCACTTTCGAAGAACATTAATGGGTGGTAACATAGTTGAAGTACTTTTCGGCGTCTCCATCGATTGTGTTTTAATATGTGTTTTTTACTGTTTTATTTATTTTGAACACTCCTTATATATGTTGGTTGTTGTTATTAGAAAATTGTTGTGGTAGATTGGAAACATGGATTAGATTCACTTGAAGGATTGTTGAAAAATGTGGCAAGAAATTCTCAATTTGATTTTGCCTTGATTAAATTGAGAAAATTTGAATTTCCACATCAGCAGACAACATGGATCCAATTAGCTTGTATGAAATGTTTTATGTCACCCATTTTTCTCAATCAATTTGAGTTGGAGGTGTTAGAGTTCAGTTAAGCATGTGTGCTTTCTAATTTGTAGTAGTCAAAGTGAGTTATCTCAAGTTGTTTTTAGTTAAACTAGGTCTAACTGTTGGAGGAACTAATGGAAGGCTAGTTGTGAAGTGAGACTTCAGTCAAATGCAGTGATCATCTAGTTAAGTGATCAATCATCCAAAAATTTATAGTGCATGCAAACAATTCGAGTTCCCCAACTATGGTGGAGATTCCAAGACAATGTAATATTAGTTGTAGACTAGTCTTGAGCGTACAGGTGTTGCATGCGGTCACATGATCAACCTTAGGAATTGTGAAATCCATTTTGGAAAAAAAATAAATTATAGGGGCCTAATTTCTCAAGGAATTTCACAAAGAAATAGGGGCTCAAGTAGAGGTAGAAATTGACAAAGTTTGGGTTTAGGCTTCTTAGTGACCAAAGGGATAGGTTATTCACTTACGGGTTGTGCACAATTCAGTAAATCAATTGTAACACATCTATATTCATAGTATTGATGAAAGAAGGCATTGGAGTTACTAGAAGATTACTTTCCCCACGAAAAATATTGTGTGCATGTATTTTATTTCTTATTGCATGTTTGAATTTTTTGTTCTAAATTGTGAATTAATTTTGTAGAGTAGTAGAGTAGGTTTGTGTATTATGATTTTGAAAAAACTTCATGATGAGTTGCAAATCTACACCATAATTTCTACATTGTATCATAGCAGGATTCACATTAGAGCATGAATTTTGAATTTGTTTCGTAAGAGGTTCAAATTTGCAGTTCAGCGTAGCAAGATCTCTTAAGAACTAAAAGTATGACCTTCAACAGGCTGAGGCTAGAGTATTCCTTGGAAAGAAACTCTAATTTCATTGACTACAAGGATCGCATGGAGGAGGTATTCGATGACAATGGATTGCTAGAATACATCAAGAGAGGCGTTACAAAACAAGCAGAATCTGATGCCCAAAACCTTTCTCAGTGGAAGAAAGTTGTAGCGAAGGTGTAGATAATAATATTGGAGGGAGTACAAGACCACATTGTTTGCAATCTCCATGGGAAAGAAAATCCTTATGGAATGTGGTAGGCACTCACAAATCCATTCTAGAATAGTAGTGACCACAAAAAGTTGGTGCTCAAGGATAAACTTTGAAATATCAAGATGTAGAAGAATGACTTTACCTTGTAATATCTGAGGAGGTTCACACAAGTTCATGATGAGCTTGCAGGAGTTGGTGTTACTCTTTCAATGGATGACTTGGTAAGAATATCACTTTTGGGCCTTCCCAAGAGTTGGCATACCTATCAATATTAAGTGAACGAGAGGGAGAAACTACTGAATTGGGAACACTTATGGTACGATTTGGTACAAGAGGAAATAAGGTAGGATACTAGATATGGGACCTCATCCAAGGGCAAGGATGAAGAAAAATTTACATTGGATGGAAAGGGAAAGAAGGGAAAAGGGGAAGAAAACTCAAACCAAACTAGAATCAAACCAAGGGAGAAAGAAGAAAGATTTGTCAAAAATTAAATTATTCCATTGTCACGAATACAAGCACTATTCCACAAAGTGCCCATAGAAAGAGGCAAGTGAGAAGAGCTTAGGAGGAGTAGTGGGTGAAGCCTTGGATTCATAGTTCAAACTTGACTTTACCCTTATCGCATGCATGTCCAACATAGTGATGGGGAGTGTGTTGTACTAGGACTCAGGTGCATTGTTCCACATGACAGGGTGTAGACACTTTTCAGTGATTTAGAGGAGAAAGATCTCCATATGTACATCAAGCTAGGGGATGAAGGAAGTTACAACATGATTAGTATTGGTACAATCAACTTTCAGAGGGAGTTAGGCTCCCCTCTCGAGCTCAAGGATGTCATGTTTTTTGTAGGCCTAAAGAAAAATCTCATCTTTGTTGCAGTTTTGGAAGATCGTGGTTATGACGTGATCTTCAACAAAGGAAAAACATTCCTGAGACACATAGCCAGGAGACAGGTGAAGAAGATCAAGATTTGGGTGAAGAATCTATATAAGTTAGATGTGGAATATTGTGTTCCATTAAAAACTAGGGAAGAGAAAGTGCAGGGCCATGATGTAGGTGAACTTTAGCACATAAGCATTGGCCATTTGCATCATTGCACCCCGAATATTATACAACAAATATCCACTAGCCTCCCGAAAGGAGCACTTGAGCAGAAGGATGTATTCAAAGGATGTACCTTGGGGAAGTACATAAAATCATAATTTCATGATTGGGACAACAAAGTGCATGCAGTTGAAGAAAGGATCCACTTTGATGTTTGTGGACCTTTCTTTATAGCCTCCACTACCCGACACACATATTTTGTCCTTTTTATTGATGACTTCTCACATAAGTGTTGGATGTCTTCATGCAGAAGAAAGATGGTACATTCTCCAAGTTCATAGAATTCAAGGAACTATTTGAGAAAGAAACCAACAAGAAGGTGAAGGCTCTCTGGAGAAATAATGGAGGTGAGTATGTGTTGAATGAATTTAAAAATTTATGTACGAAATAAGGCATTCGATGACAGTTCATAGCACCCCACAACCCACATTAGACTGGGGTGGTTGAGAGAAATATCCATAACATTTTGGGAGCAACAAGGGTGATGTTCCATGACCAAGGCCTACCTCTACATTTGTGGGTTGAGGCATGCAATACAAAAATTTGTTTGCAGAACTAAAGTTCTCATGGGATTATTGGCATTATATTACACCGGAGGAGGCTTTCGTGGGAAGAAAGTCGGATGTGTCGCAATTCAAGATTTTTGGAGCCTCTATTTATTGCCATGTCTCCAAAGAATCAAGGAAAAATCTTTGGTCAACATCAAAATTCAGGGTATTTTTGGGTTACACAAAAACTCCCCACAACTAACATGTGTACTTGCCATCACTCATAATGATAGTTATGTGAATGGATGTAAATTTTGAGGAGGAGAAATCTATGTGGTGCTCTCTTGAGAGGGAGCTTTAGATTCCACCAAAAGATGAGTTTTCAGCTCAAAAAGAGGAACCTCAAGAAGTTGTAGAGTAACCACAAATTATGGAGCAGAGAGGGTAGACATTCACTAAAGAAAAACCTCCAGAGGAGGCATGAAAAAAACTAAGTTGATAGACTTGTGTAGGATGTGAGGGAGAATGTGGGATATCCTTCAAATTTGCGTAAGCAAATTAGGTCACCTGAGAGGTACACTGGTGACATAGCTATTATGACTGAGCTTATAGAGATTGAACCATCCTATTTTCAGTAAGAAATAGAGAAACCTGTATGGGTTGATGCAATGGTGGAGGAATATGAATCCATTGCAAAGAATCGTGTCTGGCAAAAGATCCAAAGAACAACATATAAATCAATAGTGGGTTTGAGATGGATCTTCAAGGTGAAGCACGCAACAAATGGAAGAATAGGGAAGTATAAGGCTAGATTTGTGGCCAAGGGGTACTCTCAAGTTGAGGGAATTGACTATGAGAAGACATTTTCTCTTGTAGTAAGGTACTCGTGCATTAGATCAATTCCTCGTCTCGCTACATAGATGGGGTGGAATATCCACCAAATGGGTGTAAAAACAACATTTCTGAATGGCGTTATTAAGGAGGAGGTGTACATAGAGTAACAAAATGTTTATGAGACATTTGATCAAGAGTCTCATGTGTGCAAACTCAAGTGAGCACTGTATGATCTCAAGCAAGCACCTTGTGCTTGTTACACTAAGATCAATAGTTATCTCACTGGTTTGGGCTTCACCATAAGTGAACCAGATGTAAAACTCATCACGTATGGATAGAAGGTAAATTTCTTATTATTATCTTATATGTTGATAATTTTATTTTAACTAGTGATGAGACGTTGATCATATCTTGCAAGCAGGACCTTGCAAGGGAATTTTAAATGAAGGACATGGGTCTCATGCACTAATTTCTTGGGTTGGAAGTGTGACAAGGTGATGGGTAATTATTTGTCTCTCAAGGCAAGTATGAAAATGAGATACTGTAGAGATTCTACATGGAGAGTTTTAAACCCATGGAAACACCTCTAACGAACAACTAGAGGAAGGAGGATGCCACTTCAGGTGAAGTGGATGTTACCATCTATCAATAGCTAGTGGGTCCACTCATGTATCTTGCGAACACATGACCGGATATGTGATGTGCAGTCAACGAGCTAAGACACACTATGGTTAGGTCAACCAAACTATTTTGGAAGGCAACTAAGCATGTTTTATGGTACCTCACAAGAACTACCCATTTTAGGCTATGGTATAAACGAGCAAAGGGAGTGAAGTTGTGTGGCTTCACAGATGCAAGTTGGACACGAGGCCCATTAGAACAAAAGAGTACATCAAGTGTAATTTTTAGTGTTGGGTTTGTAGTTGTTTCTTGGTACAACATGAAGCAAAGATCTGTGGTGCTCAGCTAGACATAAGCATAATACATGGCTGCAAGTTAAGAAACATGTGAGGCGATATGGATGAGGAAGATACTTGTTGGACTATTTGGTTAGATGATGGATCCAATTGTGGTAATCAGAGTTGCATCAATCTCTCTGAGAATCTTATATTTCATGATCAATCTAAGCATATAGATATACAATACCACCATTTATGAGACTGTGTCTAGAGGCACATGATGTTGCTACACTCCATTCTGATGGAGGAGTAACATGTTGACATTTTGACAAGATCTTTGTCAAGAGGGAAGTTCGAATTCCTTAGGGGAGGATAGGGGTAGTTGATAATCCATTTCTTGCAGAGAGGGAGACTTAAAAAATGTAGCAAGAAATTCTCAATTTGATTTTTCCTTGATTAAATTGAGAAAAATTGAATTTCTACATAAACAGACAGCTTGGATGCAGTTAACTTGTGTGACATGGCTTGTGTCACCTGGTTTACACAGTAAATTCGAGTTGGAGGAGTTATAGTTTAGTTAAGAATGTATGAGTGTTAATTTGTAGCAATCAAAGTCAGTTATCTCAAGTTATTTTCAGTTAAACTAGTTCCAACTAGTTGAGGAACTAGTGGAAGGTCAATTGTGCAGTGGGACTTCAGTCAAACTCAATCATCATCTAGTTAACTAATCAATCAATGCAAAATAGCTAATGCACGGAGAATTCCAGTTCCCCAGCTATGGTGGGGATTCCAAAGTAGTGTAACATCAAATTTAGACTAGCCTTGAGTGTACAGGTGTTGCATACAGTCAGATGATCAACCTTGTGAATTTGGCAATCCATTTTGTAAAAATCCCTAAATAATGGGGGCCTAATTTCTCAAGGAATTGTGCAAGGAAATATGGGCTCAAGCAAAGGTAGAAATTTACTAAGTCTAGCTTAGAGCTTGTCAGTGAGTAGAGAGACAGGTTATTCACTTGTATGTTGTGCTCAGTTGAGAAAATAAATTGGAATACATTTCTATTGATCATATTAATGCAAATAGACATTGGGGTTTTTAGCATATTGTTTTCATTAGGAAAAATTTTGTGTCCATGTGTGTTATTTCTTATTGCATGTATGAAATTTTGGTTCTAAATTGTGAATTAACTTCCAGAGAGCAGTAGAGTAGGCTTGTGTCTTATGATTTTGAATAAAACTTCATGACTTGTTGCAACTCTACACCATAATTTCTACAAGGATGGTGGAGGAAAATTACAAAATATTCGTTAGTAGACAATATGCCTACTTAAAAATATATATGACAACTTTTGTAAGAAGAAGACGTTGAGGATAAAAGATTGGATTTTCAAAGAATTAGTCACAAAATTCACAAGGGTGGTAATTTTGGTTGCAGGTGTGGAGGTAGATGGATTAAATGTAATTTTGGCTACATGTGTGTAGGTAGACAAGTCATAGTTAATCCTTTGATTTTTGTCGATGATGTGTTACTATTTGGTAGATTGACCTCTTTTGATCAGTCTTTGGACTCCTTATGAATAATATTAAATCTCATATGATTTATTCTTACCCAGATGATGCATTGGTACTCTAGAATTATCATATTTTTGGTGTTATCTCCACTGCATTGGATGCAGATTTTAAATATCTTAGATTTATGCTCCAACCTAATTGTTATGGAATTAACGATTGGAGCTGAATTATGGAGAAAATCCACTGTATACTTTTATCATGGACACACAAGAGGCTCTCCCTAGGAGGCAAGTTGACTCTAGTTCAAACAGTCCTTCAGAGCATCTTTGTATATTGGCTTCATATTTTCGCTCAGCCTAAGAATATCAGTAAATGTATCTTTCTGGCTTATCTTGGCATGGGACAATTTTTGTCATAAGGGATAGAGTGGGCCTGGCCATTGTTTACTATGTATGGAGGCGATGGATGACCAGAATCATCTATTTATTTTATTCTCCTTAGTAAATAAATTTGGAATGGTGTATTTAATATGTTCCATTTACAGGCAGATTAGAACTACTCTTTTATGGTTTATTGTATTTTGCACTAGATTATTGAATATAAAACATTTGTACCACTTCCAATATACATTGTGGTTTCAACCCAAAGAATGCATTACTGTCCCAAGCTCCTTTGTTGTGATACATCCACCTCTGTCCTTGTCGAAAAAGCTAAAGGCCTCCCTGAACTTAGACATAACCTCCATCCCATATTCCTTTAGTAGATAAAACCCTTCTCTCATTTTCTGACCATGCCAATTTACCCTCCATCCCATATTCTCTCATGAGCCCTATGTAAACCACCATTTCATTCAAGGATGGGGATTTTTATGCCTACTCTAACCATATTTGTTAGATACTTCCCCCTTTTCTTGCTTATGATTTCTTGAGTTTTCCTCCTCTAAATATTCCCTACTCTCCTTAAATTATTTGAAAGGTATCCTTTGGCTACTAACCCCATTTCACCATAGATCCTTGACAGGTCCCTTGAAATTTTGATTTGGCCCCATCAACTATTTTAAGCCAATGAGTCGAAAGCTTTAGATTTCTTTTCCACATATTCATTCATGACCAAACACTAAACCACTAGTTCTAAGAATCTTGTGTTTACTATCACCACAATAAATGTATGTTGTATTTTAGAGGAGATAAGAATTGTATATTGCCCTTTGGGACACTCCAAAAATATTTTGATGCACCCTATTTGTCTAATGCTCTAGTATACTTTATGACCTTAATTCCCATTCCATGTTCATCCATGTGGATGCACTTTATGATGTTCTAGGACAACCTAATGTCCTTGTCAACTCTCTCTCATCTTCCTTGTCATGTTTTCTAGGACTTGTGTATCGAACAAGAAATTTGGGAGATGAATGACATCAATGTAGAAAATCAAGGGTTTTCAAGTCATTTATTTAGGGTTCCCACTAGCATAGTCCCACCATATGATTCACCCAATCCCTAAATTGGGGTTTAGTGCTATTTCAATTAATTATTAGATGATCATGGTGGGCCATAATTCCAAGTTAAATGTTATGACTCTTCATAGGATATTATTGGAGATACTTTAGGAGACACCTCTTTGGCTAAAGGGTCAAGGAAGGATTTTGACATCAATATCAAACCATCAACCATATCCTCAACATTTGTCCTATCAACCATATCCTCAACATATCAAACCAACAATCAAGAAGACAACTGAGGTGAAGCATGGGAATCCTCTCTCACCCACGTTGTTCAGGATATATATCAATCTATTAATACCTCTACACTCCACCAACTGTGCATCAATAAAACTTTTGTTTGCCCCATTGCCCACCAAGATGGATACACATTGTCCCAACATTGTGCCTCTGATTGCCAAAATTGTAAAATTGGGATTTTCCATGTCAAAATTTTAATTCAAGACTGACCATGCATTGGAAGGCCATTAACACAATATTAGGACATAAAAATTGAATAATTGACACAATACCAAATACAATACATACATTGGGTTTTGTCTCACAAGGTATCTACATGCTAATTGAGTAAGTTCACAGAAAGAGAGAAAGGCAATGTCATGATACATTGTTCAATTTGTAATCAACAACATTATCTTGGATAAGGGAGAAGTAACATTTAGTTTCTTTCTCATATACAAAGGCAAAATTATGAATCATTGTGAAGAAATGTTTTTGTAGAGGGTATTAGAAAGCTTGCATTGTAGGCAAGGCCCTCACATCCTACTAGATTGTGTTAACCAAAGCATGTTAACCATGTCCAATGATCTCAAATTTCATGAGCATGTTCAATGAGTGACCATAAATGAGGGGTGTCAGAGTGGCTAATAATCATAGCTTATAGTGGATGATTGTCATCGTACATAACATCTGTGGTCCAAGTCATTTTTCTGGTGCCCAATATTGGTGAATAATTGTATTACATCATTGTAGCATATCTTGCCTTTTTTAAAGCAAAAATATATTTAAAATAAATTAAGTTATGTCTCATGCAAATGTCCAATATTGTTGTTTCGTGAGTGGTTTGCATATTATATGTATCATGTATCTATAATCACTTATTTCAAGCCTACCTTAAGAAATAAACAAAGAGGCGCAGGGCCTTTTCATAATAAGGACTCCCACCAACTCCTCTCCTCATAGCAATATTTCAAACGTTAGCCCATAAATCAAACACATGCCCTTGTTTCTCTAGTTTGGAAACCCTTGGTTGGATATGATAGTGAACTCCTCCCAACCGCTTCTTTAACCATCTATTGAATGCCTTTGATTGGTATGTGTAAATGATTTTGATTGATTCCTAGAGAGGTGTGAAATCTAATTTTTCATTGACATAATACAAACACTAAACTTAACCCGTGGTAGCCAAAATTTCAGCCTTAAAACTCTCTCATCCAGTACTAAATACTTCACTAATAGTCAAGGATAATCACCTTAACAATATATTAAATATTAGAAGCATTCATATTAATTGAAAAAATAAGAATATTATTTAATATTAAGTTATAATGCAGGTAGCTGCCAAGTTGACATATGAGACCCCCTTGTTTGTGAGACAAGGGATGCCCTCCATTCAATGCTTTAACTATGTAATCTATGGATGTGTACATACCTTAATTTCCATTGGATCGAATCCTCTGACCTTTAAAGAGGAAACACTTCAACACAAATCAAACATGTAAATACAAACTTAATTTGTATATGTATCAAAGTTACTTTGAGAGTTGCATGGTATGCTTATTCTTGTATAGAAGCAAAGGAAAGCTTGAAGGGTTGATCACAACAAACATGTATGGTAAATTATGATTGTCATGGGTATATTAGTTTGGTTTTCCCAATCCAAAACTTGTGCACTTTGTCACTACTGTTAAAGGCATGTCATGATGGTTTACTAGTGTAACATCATGTACATTCAGTTTTGTCTATTAAAAGCATGTTAGTTCAATGAAAAAACCAATGGTTTGTCAACTTGGTCAACTTAGTGAGCTATGTGTTACTCATCTCAATGAACAACATATAAGGTCAATTAGCTTAGCCATTGACATGCACATTCCATTGTCACTATTAGTGACATGTTAGGTTGGATATTAATATGAATTTTGATTAAAATTATCTAGGAGATTAACCGAATCAACATGCATGTTTGACTACAATTGTGGGAGATATGTTAGATAGGTCAACCCCATCAACAACATTTATGTTCAATTGCACATGTTAGAGGCATGACACAATGGTCAATTGATTAGTAACATGTACATTTTGTTTATCACTATTAAAGTTGTGTTAGGTTGGTTAACTTGTTCAACGACTTGTATGTTTGGTTAGAATTATTAAAGCCTCACTTGATTGTTTAATGCGGTAAATGGAGTCTAAGTCTAGTTACCATTGTCGAAGGCATGTTTTGTTGGTGAAATTAGTTAACATCATATACATTCAACTATGATTGTTAGAGCCATCCAAGGCTATTAAACCCATTTAAATTAGTGCATAACATCGATGGGGACTTGCTTATTGCATTGTGTGTGAGTAAAGCGTGTTATTTTTTTTAGTAAGTTGAAGATTTTTCATTAATAAAAAAGAATGTACATGGGCGTCAAAATGCATGGCTTATAAATATTTATATATTTAATTTAATATGCCTTTCATTAAGAAGAGGAAACAAACTTTGGGGGATAGGGGAAATGGCATTGTCTAGGGGCAACATTGATCTCATCTATCTCATCTTTACCCTCCCTTCCCTATCATTAGCATCCCTCTCCCTTTTTTCTTTATCCAACAACACCAATAATAGACTTTTTGTTAAGAAGTAGCATTGGATGACTCAGGACAAGGGTTAGAGCTCATATGTTTATCTTGGGTTTCTCCTTGGGGTTTTTGAGCTTACGTATCTTGCTTTAAATTCTTCTTTAACGTCCCAACAATATCCTTTCCCATCTCTTGTTCATGAAACTTCAGCTTGTGAGCACAATATTCATCCTAAATTTCCTTTGAAGATTCATGTAGCCATTTTGCACTGAGGCCTATTCCTGGGGGGAGATTCGGAGGATCTACATTTGTCAAGGGACCTTTTTATTGTTGTCCCATGCCGCCCCAAAATTTGTATCCCATGTTTGTATCCAAGATATACCCTTTTCCATATGTAAACTATTTATCAAATTGATAAAAAGAGAAGACTGAGCTCTTCCATGAGCTTTTATTTGAAGATGAGAATGATAGTGAAATGTTCATTTTTAACTATACATCTAAATAAGCTTAGAGACCCTTCCACCTCACTGGCTTAAAATATGGACTCAAACCATCGTAGAATGTGACATTTTGAAGCGTGTCACTCTAGTCGCTTTGACAAGGAGTGACAAGACACCTTTTGTGAAAGAGAAACAAGACACTGTTGCCTCTTGCCCCTTTGAAAGTGGTGAAAATCTTTAGAAAAAGGGTAAATGTATAAAAACATCATGGAAAAAGGTTTCCAAAAATTTAAGAACGATTCCATTTTATTGAATCACTACTACAAGAGACTATCGCCTCTTCCCCCTTTGAAAAAGCTGAAACTGTCTAGAAAAAAATATATATCTGAAAACATCGTGAAATTTTTTTTCCAAAGCATTTAAAAATGATTCCATTCCATTGAATCACTACTACATGAATTCATCTTAAACTTTCATTTTATTTATTAAATTTATCATAATCAAAATTACCCATGGATGACATTGAGAGGCGTTAGAATATATATATATATATATATCTATATATATATATATATATCTATCTATATATATATATATATATATATATATATATATATATATATATAGATAGATAGATAGATAGATAGATAGATAGATAGATATTTCATAAGAGCTTGTTAAAACATACCATGGCAATTTAATAATTTTTTTAAGACATTTTGTCTCCCGCGTACCAGTCACCAAGTAAAATTTCGAGGTGGGCGGTGCCATTTTTCTTCAAACTCTCAAGGAGCACCCTCGAGGAGCTTTCAAGAACGGAAGAAGAACAATGGGTGACGTAATTTTGTTCAGACCCTGGATTTTTGAACTCTCGAGAAAGTTTCAGCAATTTTGTTCAAACCATGAATTTTTGAATTCTGGAGGAGGTTTCAGCAGTGGAGACCAACGTTTTTCTATGAGTATCCCATTTTTCCCTTCCAGTTTGATAGAGACAGGGGATTGTTGGGGTTTTGTGCAGGGAACGGGACACCTAACTGGAACTTGTGTGGCTCCTTGATTTTGCTATGGAACTGTGGACCCACATAAGGTTCAAACAGGGCTTTTCCTTTCCACCATCAGACAAAAAATGCCCCTCTCTCTATAGGTTGTCACCTTCTCCTCCAAGGTAGTGAAAGAGGTTGATAGACCTATTCCAGAAATTCTGGACTCGAGTAACTAATGAAAAAGCTTCAGTTGTTGGACATCCCCTTCGGAATCATACAATTTTCCTAGCACAGGCAACAAAAACCCCTCTGAGGCTGCTGCAGCAAAGGTCGTTGATAAATCTGGGGAAGAGGGAAAAAAAATTCATGGAGCCCATCAACCCGCCAAGCCTTGGAAAAGAACTTTCGACTGTATCCATTTCTCGCAGCGGTAAGTCTCTATCTAACTCCAGTTCTATTATCAAATTTCTGTCTTTGGAAGATTTGATGGTTATTGAAACCAGAGTAAATTAAAGGAAAGGAAAAACCATAGTAAATTAAATTCAGTTTGAATCCATCAAATGAAATAGACTTCTTTGACTAAGACTAATTCTATCCTGGCTTTAACCGATGGGATGCAAATTTGGCAGCTATGAAAAATAATGTGAAGCATGCACCGAGCATGGATACTAGAAATCACTAATTAAATTATATAAAGGTTTTTTAAACCCAAGATGTAAAAATCATATAAAATGTGATGGCTCTAGGCTAAACCCATGTTTGTGTCCTGAATGCCTCAATGAGTTGATATGAGCAGAAATGTTGAGATGCATTTGGCTTAGACACCAATAATAGTCATACCTATTTAAATGAGATTTTAGAACATTGTATTTTAGATTTCAAGATCCTTGAAATTATCTTTATTTGTCATGAACCCCCTTTCCTTTGATACCCAAATCTCAGAGACGCACAAAGGTTGATCCTTTACTTTCAGTAAGCATCTACCCAATGGAAAACCACGAACACTATTTTTCAAAGCCTCTTGATTGATGTCCAAGGGCCGAGGATACTTCACCTTTTGTAGCCTTTTATACTTCTCTGTGAGATAGAAAAAGCCCTAATACAAGGCCGAAGGCATGTCAGTGAGCTTAAGAATAATATTATATATATGAGCTTAGATGCTAGGAACTTTATAGCTTCAGATATGATTTTATATAAACTTACAACAGAGATGGAATTCCGAGTGAGACACTATCTCCAAACCAAATTCAATTCAAGGGTGATTTTATAATAGAAGATTTTACCCTAAAGCAACCAAAGCTTCTAGGCTATAGTCATGACAAGAGGCCTCAGATATAGATCATTTGACCAACAATTTGACAGAGAGCTCTATCCTAGAGACACTTGATTGATGAGGTCTTGATCTCATTTCCTTTCTGGGATCTACAACCTAGAATTTTGTAGTAGGAGTTTTAGTGCTTCACGATGACTGATCTTTGAAGAGGAAGGAGGTCAGTGTTGTCAGAAAACTTCTTGTGATTTCTTTCTTCCTTGCTTGGGCTTTGTTACGAAACCATGTCATAAAAAGATAGAAAAGATGGATCAACACCTTAGAATTCAGCCTCTTTGAGGGGGCAACCTCCTTTACATTACTTAAATGAACAATTTTTGGATGATACAAATGAAAAAACCTCCTTTCTATATATAGGATTCTAAGGGGTCATAACATAATCAGAGTCGACATAACAATAATAGTGTAACGGCATAATAATAACAATAGTGGGCTTCTATGGGGCACAATAGTAACAATATGGGCGCTACATGGGTACATCAATATAATAAGTGGGTTGTACTAATGACAATAAGGGGTTACACTAGTAGTATAGGGCCCTAACATGTCCCTCTCCTTCAAAAGACATTGTCCTCAATGCTTGAGTAGTTCTTGATGCTTCTGTATAAAATTCTTGTCCTCCCATGTGGAATCTTCAGCGGGTAAGTTCTTCCACTTGATGATATACTCTGAAATTGATCGATTTCGTAGCTGTCGGGTTCTTGTTTCTGTGACTGCTCTAGGTTCCATTATGATTTTTCCTTCCTCTTCAATTTTTGGCAATATTGTTTGAATTGGGATCTTTTGCAACTTTTGAATAAGTGGCCATACTTCTTCGTTCTTCTTCCATTCATCCCTTTCTTCGTTTATCTAATCTATTTGGATAATAGAAATAGCACAAAACAATGCTTCCACATCCTCATCCTTAAAGAGTCTTCCCATTCGATAAGGTTGCCATTTTTTAAGTGCATGTAGTATTGCCAACATTTCCTTCTCATAAATAGCTTGCTTGAGATGTAGTAGTAAAAACACCCAATCACCTACATCAAAACATTTTTCACTATGATGTTGATCTACCTGTTGTTTCGTTTGATTTTGCACTGAAGTGGCGTTATCGTTTAAAGGTTGGAGAACTTGTTGTTGATGCTTGATGTGATCTTTCACTACTTGAACCTTTTTTTTCTTGATATGTCCTTCTATCTCTAGAGTTTGAGGAGTGGTAATTTCTTCCAATCCTTTACAAGATATGGTCGGATTCATTTCTTGATGCTCGATGTGATCTTTCACTTCTTGAACATTTTTCTTCTTGATATGTCCTTCTATCTTCATAGTTTGAGGAGTGGTAATTTCGACCATTGAATTACAAGATATGGTTGGATTCATTTCTTCTTTCTTGATGTGATCTTTCACTTCTTGCACCTTTTTCTTCTTGATATGTCCTTCTATCTTGAGAGTTTGAGGAGTGGTAATTCTTGCCAATGCTTTACAAGATATGGTCTGATTAATTTCTTCTTTCTCTGGGGTGGGGTCCTCGCGTATATCCTCTTCTTTTGATGTTTCTTGATCCTTTTCCTCCTCTTCATATTCTATGTAAAATAATTTCTTCTCAACACACTTATGACCTTTAGTGCATTTTCTATCACAATTGTAACAAAGCCCTTTTTCTCCTTTTTCTTCCAATTGTTGTGGTGTAACCCTTGTAGGTTGTGGAAGGCTAGGAGAAACAACACTTCCATCTTTATAGTTGTGAGGGGTATGCTTCATGGTTTCCATAATTTTTCTTTCCACTATGTCACAAAGCCCTTTTACTATTTCCAATTGTTGTGGTGTTGCTCTAAAGAAGGTGTTGCTCTTTGTATCCCCATAATGTTCTATCATTTCCTCTGTGAAAATTGACCACGTAACAAGTTGTTGACGAGAAAAAAGCCCTTCATACCATAAAAGTTGATCCGATTCTAAATATGGAGATGCAATACATACCTCTTGTAATAGTGGTACACCATGTATATCAAAATATTGCTCCATCTGAAGTATCCAATTTACCGGATCCTTGCCATCAAACTTCCTCATCTTGCTTTTTCTTGATTTTAGGAGCTCGATCTTGAAATGACTGTAACTCTGTACTTTCGGATCTTTAAGTTCTAAAATTTTGACCTGTGGTAGCCCTCTGTGTCCTCTTTCCAATGACACCAGTCTGATCCAAATTTGATTCTCCAAGAAAGAGTTATACACAATCTCCCAAGATGACCTGATTATAGACCTTTACAAAAGAGCGAACTTGTATGAAGTGCCATGTGTCACTGTTTCAACCTTTGGCTCTAAAAAATATACACAAGAAACTACAGTCCGTTTTATTTCTATAACTTCTGATGAAATTTCAATCTGATACTCAGAGGGAAAGTTATGACGATTTTCCCCAGGTCACCTGTTTGGAATGTAATTCAGGAGTCTGCAGAAAGACCAAACTCCTCAGATCATATCTCCTCAAATATAGTGAAAAAAGCTCTACAATTTGGACCCGAGGTTCCGCGCAATGTCTCCTCAAATGGGTTTTTCTTTTAGCTTCTGAAACATCGTAGAAAAAAAGTTATAGTGAAAATGCCACGATGACCTATTTGGAGCAGCGAAACCCTAGAATCCAAAGCTTTGATACCAAATGTTATGAAACCAGCTCACAAAAAGATAGAAAAGATCTATCAATGCCTTAGAATTTAGCCTCTTCGAAGGGGCAACCTCCTTTACATTACATAAATGAACAATTCTTGGATGATACAAATGAAAAGACCTCCTTTCTATATATAGGATTCTAAGGGGTCATAACATAATCAGAGCTGAGATAACAATAATAATGTAAGGGCATAATAATAACAATAGTGGGCTTCTATGGGTCACAATAGTAACAATATGGGCACTACATGGGTACATCAATATAATAAGTGGGTTGTACTAATGACAATAAAGGGTTACACTAGTAGTATAGGGGCCTAATAGGCTTTCCCTCACCTTAGCTTTGATACCTTGCCCTCACCTTAACTTTGATACCATTTTGGTGGGGAAAGCTAAACATGACAGCAATAGAGGTAAGAAGTTTTAGATTCCTGTGTTGTCTATCTTTTAGCTTCTAGAACATCATATGTTTTATTGCCAATTTCTGCTAAATTTAAAATTGACATACTGATCCGAGAAGAGGGTTTGCAATGCTAATAACCTATTCTTTAGTCCATGTTGGCACACTTGAGTCTTGTTAAAGGACCAACTATTTGTTGTGAAAAATTTGAATTAGACAACAACATACAACATGTTTTCTGAGAATCAAAACAACTTCTAGAAGTGCTATGACATTAATCCAACACTATTTTTATAAACCAGTTCGTACTAATGAACACAGGATGTGTAAAATGTATTCTTTAATAAAAATTTTCTCTGTCGGCTGGTTTAAAGCTTACAACCTTACTCCTATCTTAAAGAAAGGGTACTTTCTTCCCTTTCACTTCATAGGTATATGAAAACCTAGTTTTGTAAGCACCCATAACCATGAATATTATACCAACTCCCTATGGTTAGTGCATCAATAATGTAAGTGTAACACTCATCCATGTGGCAATCATAAGGCATTTAGGTAAGGTTTTACTAACACTGGCATCCTAGACTATTAAGATCTATCCATGGCCTCAAAATGATGTATTTTCTTTACTCAATAGAACACTCATCATTTCCCTCCCCCAATCATCAAATTTTTTCTCTTCATTCTGAATGAGAAATCAATCAACAAGTCACCATTTTAAATGTTAGATCACAATATGTTTAGCTTCTCTCTTGTGCTTACACTTTAGTATTCTCGTAGCTTCAAAATCATGAATCTTAAACACAGTGTCATGATGTGCATTCAGGGAGGGATAATTCACCCTTGCTTTACATCAAATTATCCCCCTAGCATTCCCTTTACCTTTAGATGCCTCAATGCAAGGCATGCCAATTCAGTACTTGCTCAGTTAAATTAGTAAGTTGAGGGGCGTCATATATATCCAACGCTGCCTACCTATTCTTCCTCTTCCTATGTCATAGTGTATGAATAGTCAACCAAACTGGTGAGGATCCCCATTAATAATAACATCTATGTTGGCATCTGAATCTGAATGACATCTTTCCCTTAATTATATGTTTTGGTTTTTTAACAAAAAAGGATAATAGTGATAGAGACCCTCAAATCTGTCTACTTCTGGCCCCTATGCCCATTTTCATCTAGGTTTTTACCATGTTAGTGTCCCTTTCTTTCTCAAAACTACATGAAATTAGTTGATCTATCCATTTCATTATGCCTTTGGTAAATTTTTCTATCAAATGCTCTAAAGTGTATATGATATCTAAGGGTTTTTCTTGGTTGTTGTTGACTTCATATATTTCCACTAACCATGATATGGGTTTGATGTAGAGGATTATGATTGAGTAAGGGTTGCATTTCTCAATATCTTTTTAGGAGGAGGAGAAGGAGAAAGGTGGTGTTAGGATTGAGAGCTAAATATGCCTGTGAAAAGAGGAGGTGTGTGGAATGGAGGGTGGCAGGGCTACCAGCGTGGTAGAAATGGAGGATGGGGAGGTCAGGGTTTTCATCATCGAATAGCTGTGGTGGACTTCCTTGTTATCTTTGTGGTCATGCCATTCGTTTTTATGGCAGCTAGGTTTCGTCACTCTGCATGTACATCTGCAACTAGTAAGCTTCTTCCTTCCCTCCTCCCTTGCTGGTAAGATTCTTCCTGCCCTCCTCCCTCACTGGTAAGCTTCTTCTGGCCCTCGTCCCTTGTCAGGTTACTTCTGTCTCTTTTTTTGGGGTGGGTCAGCATTTAGTTTATCTTTATTGGCAAGCATGCCCTTTCTTAATCTAGTAGTATCACAATGACGTGTATACTTCTTACAACATTCAAGTGAGATCTCCATTACAATGAAGTGTAGTCATCTTATACTATTTTAGAAAGATCCCTTTCATTGACAACCCACTAAATAATGTATTTATGTGAGTTAAGCCTTGGCGAGGAATTATCATCACCCCCGGTTAACCATTGAACCAAGACACCATGGACCTGCTCTAAAATTTTATTTGCCTTCACCACCACCTGTTAACCATTAAACCAAAACCCCATGGACTTGCTTTGGAATTTGATTTTCCTTTTAGCTTTTTTGCAGGATCTAAAGGTGTAGATGTTATCAAAATTACTTTCCTCGCTTACTGTCAAAAGTTTAGCACCTCTAGCATTTTTCCAGACATTCTGTGAGTTTTATTTATAGGTTTCCTTTCATTTGATCAGTGTGAAGCTGTGAACTCCATCTCTACATTAACATTGTACAATACCTAGCAGGAGAAAGATTCAAAGTTTGTACCTCTCTCATGCAAGAGCAAAGGTTTTACCAACTGCCCCTAGGGTAGTTTCGCTTGCCAAAGATAATGAAACCATTCATCCTGATAGCAAGAAATAGCAATGCTCTTTCCATTTTTTAACAAAGGGAAATGCATATGATAGGTAAATTCGTTGGGCAACTTCTCGGTGAATTCGTTGGGCACTCCTCATTCTGAGGAGGATGGTACTAAGTGTGTGATGGATTCTCCATAAGCTAGATGGGTATTATAAAAATATATTTATGAAGATTTCAGTTCAACATCTTACTCATGGGAATTGAATCTTGTGGGAATTGAATCTAGGTTAGAAGGGTAACAATACTTCTTGTCGTCCACTCATTATCCAAGCCAGACCCACTTTCCATCCATAAAGCTAAATCCACTTCTCATCAGTCAAGCTAAAACCAGTTCTGATCCACCCAACCTAGACCCAATTCACAACAAAAATCTTGTTCACCAGCTACTTTCTGCTATACATATCATTTTCACATTGTTCCCCTTTTTAGCATTTTAGTATTTTTATAGATATTCTTCTCCATCAATTCTTTCTACTCAACCTTTTACGCATTTTTTGTCATTTAAAATAGCAGGGCACAACTTATCAGGAGATGGATCTATTAGAATGGTATTCTCTTTCCACATCTTGAAAACCAATTCTATTTTTCAATCACCATTTTGTTATTTTTTAGGATCTGGGAAATGCACTTGCACTTATGTTAGTCTAATCCCAGAAAATAAATAGTGTCCCTAAACTGAAATTTAATCGACCTGAGTGGACTGAAATAGAGAGGAATTATTGAGGATATTGAAGCTCTGTCATATGTTTAAAATCACTCTTATCTATTTATCTGTGGGGTTCACAAGAATAGGCAGATGACTAGAGAAAGAAAAGTTTAACAGAGAGCATTGACTCTCTTTTCCCAAAGGAGGCAAGTATAAGAAACCTACTACATTTGGATATCTTAAATTTGATTTCTCCCCTATTGAGCAAAGAATTGAAAATAAATTTTATTTACTGGGCAGTTGATTGATGTCAAAATAGCTAACACAGAGGAATCGGGAACTCTAAACTTAAATATTGTTGGACAGAATGATTTATCTTCCTCATGGGTATTAGAAAAGCCCTCCCAAGTAAACCAAAGGATATTACTAACTCTAAGGTACAATTGGTGAATATTTTGGTTATTTTCTCTATTGAACATGTAAGGAAAGTTGTGTGATGATGATCTATGTAGTTGAGGAGGGTTGTATTAAGTAGGAAGTGAAAACTGACATTCGCAGGGGTGCTTCTCTATTTCTAACAATGTACATCAAGCGGAGGCAAACGACTTCTGGAGACATCTCAGAAAAGTTACATTCGCAACAAGATGGTGTGATCTTCAATGAAGAAGGCAAGGAAAATCCTGAGGGGGGTAAAATGAATGATGAGGTGCAGAAAAAAACTTCCAATGATGAAGAACTTCTTACGAGGTTTCAAGAGGATGACACAGGAAGTGAACATCGAGACGTCAAATAGAATGCTCTTGATGGCAAGTTTTGATTTTCCTTGTTTAACTGATCTATGATGTTGGTAGCCTACTTTAAGTAATGTCTAGTCAAACTTTCAGGACAATGTTTGTTGTAATGCAGACCATTTGCAACTAGAAGAAAGTCCAACAAAAGTTTTGCAGAGGGTAAAATTCTTTGCTGCACTAGATCGCTACTTTTTGTTCTCATGGAAAAGGGAAGTGTTATTGATAGGTCCCTATAATACTAGTGATTACCCCATTACTATTGTAGTTGTATCCCTTATTAATATTTTTGTGGCCCTATTGTGCCCATAGTTTTATTATTGTCCCCCATAGAATCCCTCTATTGTTATTTTTGTGGCTTTATATTATTATTGTTAGGTCGGCTGGGTTATATTGTGACTCCTTAGACTCCTATATATAGAAAGGAGGTTTTGTCATTTGAATCATCCAAGAGTTGGTCATTTATGTAATATAAAGGAGGTTGCCCCCTCAAAGAGGCTAAATTCTAAGGCGTTCATCTATCTTTTCTATCTTTTTCTTGATCTAGTTTCATAACATTTGGTATTAGAGCTTTGGATTCTAGGGTTTCGCTGCTCCAAACAGGTCATCGTGGCATTTTCATTATAACTTTTTCTCTGTGATGTTTCAGAAGCTAAAAAAAATAACCCATTTGAGAAGAAATCACGCTGAATCTCAGGTCCACATTTCAGAGCTTTTCGCACTATATTTGCGGAGATATGATATGAGGAAGTTGGTCTTTTTGCAGACTGCTGAATTACATTCCAAGCAGGTGACCTGAGGAAAATCGTCATAACTTTCTTTCTGAGCATTGGATTGAAATTTCATAAGAAGGTACAGAAAGAGACAGATTGTAGTTTCTTGTATATATTTTTTAGAGCCAATAGTCGAAACAGTGACTCGTGGCACGTCGTACAATTTCGCTCTACTGAACTAGTCTATAATCAGGTCACTGTGGGAGATTGTGCATAACTCTTTCTTGGAGAATCCAATTTGGATCAGACTAGTGGCATTGCAAAGAGAACCCAGAGGGCTACTATAGATCGAAATTTCAGAACTGGATGATCCGAAATTACATAGATACATCATATTCAATATTAGGCTCCTACAAAGTGAAAAAAGGTGTGTATTTTTTTCTAAATTTTTGCATAAGCTTGGTTTGAAAAATTAGTTTGAAGGAATTCAAAGGGCATAGTTAAGAATTATTATCAATAATTGATGCCTTGAGGAAAGAAAATGCAAACACCTAGTAGGAAACCTAAAAGCGCTAGCATGACTCATGAAGAAGAAGAAGAAATGCAACATGATATATCAAAATTACGAGACCAAGTGCAACAAGTGTCACTTGCACAAAAAGGAAAAGAATCTAAGATGGATGGTTTAAAGAAAGATGTAGAAGCTAAGATGGATGGTTTAAAGAAAGGCGTAGAAGCTAATATGGATTGTTTAAAGAAAGGCGTAGAAGCTAAGATGAATGACGTGGAAGCTAAGATGGATGATTTGAAGGTAGATTTGAAGACAGACATGGAAGAATTGAAGATAAATATGAATAAGTTGCTACAAGAAATGGTCACTAATGGTGAAAGCGTAGTAAAGGAAACTCATGATGACAACAAAAGAAATGTTAATCATGATTCCATAGACTCTAATGTTGGATTGAAGACCCACCATATTCCAAAAATCGATATGAGGAAGTTTGGTGGCAAGGATCCTGCAACATGGATATTACAGATGGAGCAATTTTTCGATCTCAATAGTGTGCAAAATGCACAAAAGGTACGTATTGCAACTTTATATTTGGAACCAAATTAGTTTGTATGGTATCAATGGCTTTGCTCTCATAAACAAATTATCACTTTGGCAATTTTTACAGAATAATTGACAGCACATTATGAGGATACAAAAAGCAACACTTTTTTTAGCCAATTGATAAGTCTCAAACAAAAGGGTTCAACAATGGAGCACATTGAGGAGTTCCAAAAATTGAACATAAGGGTAAAAAATATCCTAGAGGAGCATAGGATTAACGTGTTCATAGGGACTTTAAAGGATAATATCCAACATGATGTTTGCCTTTGGGAACCTGATTCATTAGAGAAGGCATTCAGTTTAGCAAGAAAAATGGAAAGAAAAATTACGCCAACCAGGAAGCATACCAGTCACAACTATAAAGATGGAAGTGTTGTTACCCCTAGCCTTCCATAACCTATAAGGCTGACACCACAACAATTCGAAGAAAAAAGAGCAAAATGGCTTTGTTACAATTGTGATAGAAAATACACTAAAGGTCGTAAGTGTGCTGAGAAGAAATTATTCTACATAGGCTGTGAAGAGGAAGAAGAAAAGGAGCAAGAAAGGTCAAAGGAAGAGGACATACTCCAGGAACAAAGACTAGATAAAGAAGAAATGAATCTGACCATATCTTGTAATGCATTGGCTGGAATTGCCACTCCCCAAACCATCAAGATAGAAGGACAAATCAGGAAGAAAAAGGTAATAGTGTTGATTGATTTAGGAAGTACCCACAATTTTATTCATTGTAAGGTAGCAAAGGAATTGAATTTCTTCTTAGATCCAACACCAGAGTGTCAAGGGATTATTGCAAATGGAGGAATGATAAATTTCCCTGGAAAGTTCCATAATCAAGCTATCCATGGGAGAATATGTATTGACTAGCCCAATGCTTTCCATTCCAATGGGAGGTGCTGATGTTGTACTAGGAGTCCAATGTCCTTGGACACAATAGCATTTAATTTTCAAGAACTTTTCATGAAATTTTCTGCGGAAGGAAAGGCAGTTGATTTAAGGGGTATTGCAGTGAAACCGGGAAAGATAATCAGCTCTAACGATACGACAAAGCTTCTAAAGAAGGAACAAAGAGGTGTAATTGCACAACTATGTTCGCTAGATGTTTCCACATCAGAATCATCTATTTCTCCAAATCTTCAAAAAGTCTTGGACAATCATTACAAGGTATTTGAGACTCCCAAAGGTCTCCCACCTATTCATGATCATGATCATGCTATTCATCTGATTCCAGGAAGTGTTCCTCCAAACATCAGGCTGTACAGATATTCCTATGCCCAAAAGAGTGAAATTGAATGTATGGTTGTAGAAATGCTAGAGGCTTGTATAATTCTACCTAGTCAAAGTTCCTTCTCTACTCCAGTAGTATTGGTGCACAAGAAGGATGGATCATGGTGCATGTGTCTGGATTATAGGGAGCTCAACAAGCTCACTATTAATGATAAGTTTCCCATTCCTATCATTGATGAATTATTGGATGAGTTGCATGGATCAGTTTACTTCACCAAGTTGGATCTTTGTTCAGGATATCATCAAATCAAAATGAAGACTGAAGACATTCCAAAAACAACATTTAGAACTCATGAGGGTCATTATGAATTTTTGGTCATGCCTTTTGGCCTTACCAATGCACCTTCTACATTTCAAGGTTTGATGAATTCCATTTTCAAACCCTTCCTTAGAAAATTTGTGTTAGTATTTTTTGATGATATACTAATCTACAACAAGTCTTGGAAGGATCATGTTGAACATGTTGACAGGGTGCTACAACTATTGGAGGAGAAACAATTATATGCAAAAAGATCCAAATGTTTCTTTGGAGTACAAGAGGTGGAATATCTGGGTCATATTGTATCTCATGAAGGAGTTAAGGTACACCCTAGCAAAATTAAAGCCATTAAGGAATGGAAAATTCCCACATCCATAAAGCATCTGCGAGGATTTCTTGGGTTGACAGGGTATTATCGCAAGTTTGTTAAGAATTAGGGGAGAATAGAAACACCTCTAACAACATTATTGAAGAAATATGCGTTTTCATCGACTCCAGAAGAAACAAAGGCCTTTGAACATCTTAAAGAGGCAATGTGCCAAGCACAGGTCTTAGCTACACCGGACTTCACAAAATCCTTTATTGTGGAATGTGATGCTTCAGGAAATGGAATTGGTGCTGTTTAATGCAAGATGAAAGACGCATTGCTTTTGAAAGCCTTCCAATCAAGGGAATGTTTTTACACAAAGCTATTTATGAGAAGGAAATGTTGGCAATACTACATGTACTTACGAAATGGTGACCCTACCTAATGGGAAGACACTTCAAGGTAAAAATGGATCATGATAGCCTTAAATACTTTTTAGAACAAAGATTATCCTCTAAAGAGCAACAAAACTGGGTCACAAAGATGTTGGGTTATGACTTTGAAATCATCTACAAAAAAGGGAAGCAAAATGTGGTGGCAGATGCACTCTCAAGAAAGGATGAGGATGTGGAAGCATTGTTGTGCGCCATTTCTATTTTCCAGCTAAATTGGATAAACAAAGTAAGGGAGGAGTGGAAGAATGATGAAGAAGTGTGGGCACTTATTCGAAAATTACAACAAGATTCCAGTACATATGATACATTTAGCTGGCAAAATGATTCGTTATGGTACAAAGATCGCTTATACCTCTGTAAGAATTCACAACTCAAACAAAATATTCTTATGGAATTGCACACTTCTCCCTTAGGAGGGCACTCAGGATTTTTAAAAACTTGCCACAGGGTTAAGAAGGAATTTTTTTGGGATGGCCTTAAATCAGATATTCAAAAGTTTGTGGTGGAATGTTTGGTTTTCCAACAAAATAAAGTTGAAACAATTAAGACCCCATGTCTATTACAACCTTTATGCATTCCAGGCCAATGTTGGGAGGAGGTTTCAATGGATTTTATCACAGGTTTACCCAAGTCTAAGGGAAAGAGTGTCATCATGGTGGTAGTTGACAGAGTTACCAAGTATGCACACTTTTGTGCAGTATCACATCCATTGAAAGCCAGTATAGTTTCTACTGCATTTATGGAAACAATTCAAAAGCTACATGGAAACCCAAAGATTTATTGTAAGTGATAGAGATCCCATTTTCACTGGAAATTTTTGGATAGAATTATTTTCTTGTCTTGGTACTCAGTTAGCTCATAGCTCATCTTATCATCCTCAATCTGATGGGCAAACTGAGATAGTAAACAAATGTTTGGAAGGATATCTTCGTTGCTTTGTATCTGATAAACAGACGCAATGGGTCAAATGGTTGCCTTTGGCTGAATGGTGGTATAACACTTCCTTCCATATAGCAACAAAAATGACCCCATTTATGGCACTTTATGGATATCAGCCACCATCTATCACATCATATTTAAGAGAAAATTCTAAGGTTTAAGCAGTGGAATATCACATTGAACATCAACAACAAGTCCTCCAACTCTTAAAGGATAACCTCATGTTGGCGCATAATAGAATGAAACAATAGGCAGATCAACATCGTAGTGAAAGAAGTTTTGATGTAGGCGATTGGGTATTCCTACGGCTACAACCATATAAACAAATGTCCCTCAAGCAAGATAAGAAGGATAATAAATTATCACCAAATTATTATGGTCCATACAAGGTGTTGCAAAAGATTGGTACTATGGCATACAAATTGGAGCTTCCTGCAGCATCTCAAGTGCACCCAGTTTTCCATGTTTCATGTTTAAAGAAGGTTATAGACGACAAGCTCCCAGTTCAAATAATATTTCCAGAACTTGACGAGGAAGGAAAAATTATATTGGAACCGGAAGCAGTCACAGAAACAAGAACTCGACAGCTACGCAATCAATCAATCTCGGAGTATCTCATCAAGTGGAAGAACTTATCCGCTGAAGATTCCACATGGGAGGATGAGAATTTTATACAGAAGCATCCAGAACTACTCAACCGTTGAGGACAACACTTTTTTTGAAGGAGAGGGGCATGATAGGTCCCTATAATACTAGTGATCACCCCATTACTATTGTAGTTGTATCCCTCATTAATATTATTGTGGCCCTATTCTTCCCATATTTTTATTATTGTGCCCCATAGATTCCCTCTATTGTCATTTTTGTGGCTTTATATTATTATTGTTAGGTTGGCTGGGTTATATTGTGACTCCTTAGACTCCTATATATAGAAAGGAGGTTTTGTCATTTAAATCATCCATGAATTGCACATTTATGTAATGTAAAGGAGGTTGCCCCCTCGAGGAGGTTGAATTCTAAGGCGTTGATATATCTTTTCTATATTTTTCTTGAGCTGGTTTCATAACAGTTATATTATTTTCCAAAATCCTTTTTGAATGTTACTTCTCCAATAGAAAAATTTTATATTTCTTAGATTTTAGCATAGTATGCATTAATTTATAGTATTTTAATGCATACAACAATTGAGACAAAAGAGCAGGGATAAAAGGTCAATAGATCTAATTCAATAGGACAAAGAAAAATGAGTTGAGCTTGAAAACGTAGTAATTAAACATTCCAAGGAGGTAGATTCTATTGTCCTGGGAAAATACAGCATTTGGAGGCATGAGAATGAGAACGAGAATGCTGACTCCACTGTTAGATTGATGCCAGACCAACTGATCATGGCTAGGGTGCATTCAAGAATTTCCAAGGCTAGGAATAATCTTAATTTATGCCATGAATTGATGCTTCGTATTAAAGAATGTTAGCGTACATTGGGTGAGGCTAATGCAGATTCTGATCTGCCTCAAAGGTAATAATTTTTGCATTGGGTTCTTCTAAATCAAGAGTAGTAAGTGCTTCCATTTGCATTTGGTTTTCATATCCTTTGTTTCTTTTAAAGTTGCAGTCTGTGTGTCAATCTTTCTGCTTTTCATTCCCTTTTTCATGGCCGATAATTGATATGAATGTTTCAATCCGCCTGAGAAGATCAAGGCTATGGGTCATGTCTTATCCAAGGCTAGAGAACAATTTTGTGATTGTGTGACAGTAACAAAGAAGTTGTGACCCATGCTTCAGTCTGCAGACGAGCAAGTAAGGACCATGAAAAAGCAAAGTACATTTTTAATTTAGCTGGCAGCAAAGACTGTTCCCAAGGGCTTGCACTGTCTGTCCATGCAATTGACCATGGATTATTACTTGCTTTCCCTTGAAAAGCGAAATTTCCTAAAAAGGACAACTTGGAGGATCCAACTCTTTATCACTATGCATTATTTTCTGACAATGTATTGGCTGCATCTGTGGTTGTCAATTCAACTGTCATGAATACTAAGGTGAAGTGTTATTAATTTAAAATACTCTAAAGTTTGAAAGTCCAATAGTTTTTTTGCATTTTACATTTAATATTTGGATCTCATTGTAGGTGATTTACTAGTGTTTGCAGGAATCTTAGAAACATGTATTTCATCTCGTCATAGACAAGTTAAATTTTGGGGCCACGAAAATGTGTTTTTTACTTAATCCCCTAAGGAAAGCTGTGATACATGTAGAAAATGTTGATGATTTTAAATGGCTCAATTCCTCCTATTGTCCTGTGCTTTGCCAACTTGAATCCGCAGCTATGAAAGAGTATTATTTCAAGGCAGATCACTCAACTACACTCTCAGCACGTTCCTCCAATTTGAAATATATAAATCCAAAATATTTATCCATGCTAAATCATCTTCGTTTCTATCTTCCACAAGTTTATCCCAAACTGGACAAGATCCTTTTCTGGGATGATGATATTGTGGTGCAAAAGGATTTGATGCCCTTGTGGTCAGTAGATCTTCATGGAAACGTTAATGGTTCAGTAGAAACTTGTGGAGAAAGCTTTCACTGGTTTGACAAATACCTTAATTTTTCCAATCAGCACATAGCCAGGCACATTGATCCTAATGCTTGTGGTTGGGAATATGGGATGAATGTATTTGATCTCAAAGAATTGAAGAAACAAGATATAACTGGAATATATCACAAGTGGTAGAACATGGAAAGTGTGTAGTGTGGTTTATTTATGTTAATTCCAGTGATGCTTACTTCAAAGTATTTAAAGTAAATCTGAAGTAATTAGCTAGAAAACTGAATGGGTTTTCTTTGTTCAATTTCTAAGTTTTTCTTTTATTGTATGTCTAAATCAGGATAGAGTGTTGTGGAAGCTTGTAACACTACCCCCTAGATTTTTGCATTGGCTGCTTATAAATCAAGAGTAGTAAGTGCTTCCATTTGCATTTGGTGTTCATATCCTTTGTTTCTTTTAAAGTTGCAGTCTACGTGTCAATCTTTCTTCTTTTCATTCTCCTTTTCATGACCGATAATTGATATGAATGTTTCAGTGCACCTGAGAAGATCAAAGCTATGGGTCATGTCCTATCAAATGCTAGAGAACAATTTTATGGTTGTGCGACAATAACAAAGAAGTTGTAAGCCATGCTTCAATCTGCAGACGAGCAAGTAAGGACCTTGGAAAAGCAAAGTAAATTTTTAAGTCAGGTGGCAACAAATTTTGTTCCCAAGGGCCTGCACTATCTGTCCATGTGATTGAACATAGATTATTACTTTCTTCCTCTTGAAAAGTGATAATTTCCTAAAAAGGATAAGTTGGAGGTTTTGACTCTTTATCACTATGAATTATTTTTGGATAATTTATTGGCCACATCTGCAGTTGTGAATTCAACTGTCATGAATTCTAAGGTGAAGTGTTACTAATTCAAATTACTCTAAATTTTGGAAGTCCAACAGTTTTGTTGAATTTTACATTATATTTGGATCTCATTGTAGTTGATTTACATGTGTTTCCAGGAATCTAAGAAACATGTATTTTATCTCATCACAGACAAGTTAAATGTTGGGGCCATGAAAATGTGGTTTTTACTTAATCCCCCAGGGAAAGTTGCGATACATGTAGAAAATGTTGATGATTTTAAATGGCTCAATTCCTCCTATTGCCCTGTGCTTCGCCAACTTAAATCTGCAGCTATGAAAGAGTATTATTTCAATGCAGATCACTTGACTACACTCTTAGCACGTTCCTACAATTTGAAATATATAAATCCAAAATATTTATCCATGCTAAATCATCTCCGTTTCTATATTCCACAAGTTTATCCCAAAATGGAAAAGATCCTTTTCTTGGATGACGATATTTTGGTGCAGAAAGATTTGATGCCCTTGTGGTCAGTAGATCTTCATGGAAAGGTTAATGGTTCAGTGCAAACTTGTGGAGAAAGCTTTCAGTGGTTTGACAAATACCTTAATTTTTCCAATCCGCACATAGCTAGGCACTTTGTTCCTAAGGCTTGTGGCTGGACATATGGGATGAATGTATTTGATCTCAAAGAATGGGAGAAACAAGATATAATGGGAATATATCACAAGTGGTAGAACAAGGTAAGTGTGTAGTGTGGTTTATTTATGTTAATTCCTATGATGCTTACTTTAAAGTATTTGAAGTAAATCTGAAATAATTAGCTAGAAAACTTAATGCGTTTTTCTTTGTTCTATTTCTAAGTTTTTGTTTTATTGTATATCAGAATGAGGATAGAGTGTTGTGGAAGGTTGGAACACTACCCCCTGGATTGAACATTTTATGGCTTGACCCATCCTTTGGACAAGTCTTGGCATGTGTTGGGTTTAGGATATAATCCTAGTGTGGACTATTTAGAGATTGAAAATGCAACTGTTGTTCATTACAATGGGAACATGAAACCTTGGTTAGAGTTGGCAATGACGAAGTACAAGCCTTACTAGACAAAATATATAAAATATGATCATCCTTTCTTACAACAGTGCAATATAAATGAATAGTTGTGACCTCAATATTCATACTGGAATAGATTGTCAAATGTAAAGTGTAAAGGCCATTGATTCTGGTTGATAATTCATTCTAATTCATTTGTTTTTGGAGTTCCACAGAAGGTTTCTAGTTTATGGCTTAATGAGTCAGGTTTTTGGAGGTGTAGTGGCCTAGCCAAGTTTAAGATTTACAAATTTTATGTCCTCATTGTATTCCTTCATAGTTGGAAGTAAACTCCGATATAAGTATTATTTTCTTTGTTAGTTAATATTTATTTTTCATCAAGTAATTACACAATTTGTTCTTCAAAGAACACAAAGAAGTACAAGACACAGAGATTTAGGCTTTCAAGCCAAGGCAAAACCTCTCAATAGGGGAAAACCCAACAATCCTCCTCTGATTGAATTTATTCAAAATGAGATATCCAACACAAGACCAAAGAGTCCCTCCAAGTTAGCCCTCCTCTTTAAGTCAAGGTCAATAGTTGAGTCTTTGCCTAGTCAAAGTCAAAAGCAGTTTCTGAATGTTTGTCCTTATTGCAGGTTTAGTCTCTTATTATAATATGTTGACTTCCAATTATAAACTCTTTGCCTTCTATTACTGATCTTCATCTACTACAACAAACCCTTGACTCTTTACCACAGATATTCAGATCCTGTTGTAAATAGATAGCTTTAGATTGAGATTCAGCTTAGTCACAGATTTCAGTTTCTTCAAGTGTTGTAGACTTATTTTTATCCTCAATTTTTATTCTCCCGTTGGATTACAGAATTCAAGCTTTTTCACTTTCTTGGTTGCTACCCAAAAGAGGTCCAATATAGGCTAAAACACCTGGATATCATTCTCCATGAGCTCTGACTTAACTAAACAAAGAGTGACTATGCCTAGATTGTTGCCTTTGTAATGTTGAAATGACCTGCAATCTTTGCTTGTGACAAGATGCAATAGCCCTAATTGGACAACACTGAAACTAGCTCAATTCAATGTTTAACTGCCATGACCAATTCCTTCATTTTCCCATAGCAGCTATGCTGCAATAGTCTCACATGGAGCGAGGGTTAATTTGCACATGGACATCTCTCTTTTGACAATGAAGGCAATGTGCTAGGCTCTCATCTAATATATGTTCCTAAGATATAATAAACTTATGGTGTATGAGTTATCATCATTCTTACTCCTTAGTTATATTATATGTGCTCCCTGTCTTTGTGCTCATGGCTGAAATAAATAACTCTCCATTGAATTTCTATTAGCATCATTCAGAAACTCTTGATTGATTGATGCTCTATGAAATGCATCAGCTCTGAGTTACTCATAATCCACTTTCTTGTTGAGTTAGAGATTGATTGCCATGGTTCTAGAGTTGTTGCATTTCCTTAAGGAGTTTCTAATTTGGTTTCTGTACGACTGTTAAGAATTTCTCTCTCCTTACCTGGAGTGTTCTTAAGTGTTCTTGGGTGGATTTCTACTTACTAGAGTCATTTCCCTCTCCCCTAAGCATTATTTTCATTCACTGGGGTGAGTTTGAGCTCAATCTTGGTTTTCTAAGAGGCTATAGGTACTAGACAAGGCCATACATAACTGTAGGAGATCATTGGCTTTCCAATTTCCCTTCATTCCCATAAATCCATCGAATACATGGGTGCTGAAATCTACAGGGAAAAGCATTATTGATGTGTATTTATGGTAGAATGTAATTATATTATAATGTTGTTAAATTGAGATTCATTACTTGAGTGATTCAAATTATATGTTGTTCCATTGGTATTGGGAATCGTTACATGAGAACCCATTAACTATAATTATTCACCAATAATATCCAGAGGTTGTTCTGTATTGGAATGATGATTGTCTAATATAATGTATAATGAGGATAAGGATCTTCTCTCAACTAAAAAGGGTATGCTAATAAATGCTTATGGGAAAAAGGCACAACACATTTATCTTTAGTTGGGAGCTTATCCATATTGCCCATGATGGAAATAGTTATAATATCATGTTGAGTAGATTTTAGGCACACCTTGAAGAAGGTATCATTATTGAATGGGGGCTAGAAATCTAAAATGTTATCCATTGAATTAGATATAGGATTATATTTTTCTAGATGGGAAGGTTGATATAGTTTGAGCTTGTAGGAATTAATTATTGGAGAATACCTTATTGAAGAGGAAGCTTTGGGTTGAATGAAATTCCATGAACCTACTGTAGAATATGTCAGCTAAATTTTCTATTTTTAATATATTGTTTCCTTATACTATTTCTTATGATGGATGGCATATGATATGTAGGAAGATTTTCACTCTATAGAAGATATTCATGGCCTTGTGTATGGTCAAGAAGATTCCTAAACCCGAAATGATGACAATCTGCTATACAAAGTTAACAAAGATATTTTGGATATTAGAAAGTCATTTGTATCATGCTTATGCATGGTACAAGCTCTATATCCTCTAGAAAAGCTACAATAAATACTTAGCATAGAAGGATTTGCAGCTGATGGCATCATCTGGATTTTAGGCTGCCATTGTGAAATGGGATGAGGGAAATGTGAAATGGGATAAGGGAAATGTGTAGAAAAATCATATTCTAGAAACCATTTATCTTTGGTTGGGAGTTTACCCATATTTTCCATGATGTAAATAGTTATAATGTCATGTTGAGTAAATTTTTGGCACATGTTTAAGAAGGTATCACTATCGAATGGGGGCCAAAAATCTAAAATGTTATCTATTGAATTAGATATAGGATTATATTTGTCTAAATGGGAAGGTTGATATAGTTTGATCTTGTAGGAATTAATTATTGGAGAATACCCTATTACAGAGGAAGCTTTGGGTTGAATGAAATTTCATGAACCTACTATAGAATATGTGAGCTAAATTATTTTTATTTTTAATATATTTTTGCCTTATACTATTTCTTATGATGGATGGCATATGATATGTAGGAAGCTTTTCACTCTATAGAAGATATTCATGGCCTTGTGTATGGTCAAGAATATTCCTAAACCTCAAATGACGACAATCTACTATTCAAAGTTAACAAAGATATTTTAGATATTAGAAAGTCATTTGTATCATGCTTATGCATGGTACAAGCTCTATATCGTCCAGAAAAGCTACAACAATTACTTAGCATAGAAGGATTTGCAGCTGATGGCATCATTCGGATTGTTCGATGCCATTTCTATTATGCCCTATGATCACAAGCATGGGGCTCACCATTTTGAGCTGGAGAATGAGAAGGAAAGAAGTTCAAGAATGGCCAGTCTTCTAAGTTTTGGGATTTAGTTTAGATTCTAAAATGGATACTAGAGAAGTGGTAAGTTATTTCAATGAAAAGACTTTAGTTCATCTGTCACTGTTTAAGATGTTTGCATTTGTATAGGTATTTCTAGTATAAGTATTATAATTTATGCTTAGTTCAAGGAGTGTTCTTCCCATATGTCTAATAATAATATGTTTTTTTGGAAGTTGTCATGTTCAACACTTCTATCTAAAGTGGTAAGTAATAGGTACAAAGATCATTAAAGAATTTATTTTTTAAATTAAGTGTTTCCTTGATGTTGCTGAGAAGTCAGAGAACACATATATTCTTCTAGGCACTTTTTATGCTTGTACAGGTTACCACCCATATGTCCTTCCATATGTACCTTGTACCCTGTTACCTCCCAATGTACCTTGTTACCTCCAAACCTGCAAGTAAACTATTACCTTCCATATGCAGAATTATCAGCCACTGAGAGAGAAATCAATGTTTCACCTGCCAAAGGTCCCAATGTTCAATCAAAAGTAGTACCCATAGCAGCAACTCCACCTCCTATCCTAGATCTTATTGGTTATTTGATAGGTTTAGGCAACGCACTTGTCCCTAGAGATTAGTGAGCAGTAGCCTCTGGGTGGGTATTAGATAGTCAATTCCATTTTATTTTGTAAATAACAAATGGAAAAAATTGGCTTTGCTGTTGTTAGATGTAAATTGTATTTACTATGATAAGCGTCAACCTGATTAAAGCAACTTGTGATATTTGGTTAATGCTTTGTGCAGGCCTGCATTGCCTGTTTTACTTGCATCATGAGTATTTCAAGGCCTTCAGATTAATGGGAAACTTATATGGAGTGATGGTCAAATTTTTTACAGCTTGAAGCTTTAAAATAACTCTTTTGGTCTTGCAGCTATTGGACCTCTATAGGTGCAGTTCATAAAATGTGAAAATAGTTGAGATATTAGTTCTACTTACTGTAAATATTGCTAGTTTAATAGGATGTAGATGGACATCTATTTGGTGTCCTTTTCCTAAGTTTCGTTCCTGGTAAATTAGGTGCCACCATTGCAGCCTGGTAGCTCAACACACACACTGCTACCAATGGTACTATTTCAAAACATATCTCCTGGACTAGCAAACACTCTTTTGTAGGTGGAAGTAAAAAATAATCAACAACTTGTTTGGTATTTTAATGATAATATTTCATTTGAAGTTTTCTTCACTGAGGATGGCAGAATGGAGCATGCAACATTTTTGGACGTAATAATGAATGATAGGATCTAAGTTTTAAGCTTTAGAATTTTTTTTCATTGATGATGGCAAGATGGAGCGTGCAATGTTTCTGGAGGTAGTAATGAATGCTAGGACCATTCCCTCTTTGACATTCTGCTTGCGCCTTCGACTCTGTCATATTTTTAGGACTTTTGGGTCAGAAGGACTGGGCAGGATGGACAAGTCCAAGAGATCAAAAGGGGAAGAGGAAGAGCACATAGATAGTGTGCTTGTTCTCTCCATTGAAAAGATGCAAGAAATCCAGGATGAGCTTGAGAGGGTAAGTTCTCATGCACTCTTAAAACTGCTTTTTGGGGTTATTTTATTTTATTTATTTATTTTTAAATTGGTTTTTTTCTTATTTTTGTTTAAAACATTTTACCCATTCCTTTCTCTATGTATTATTTTTTTGATTTATTGGTGCATTTGTGGATTGATTGAATTTTTGTTTGTCCGTGGGCTTCTTGAGAATGATTTGTTACAGCAATTAAGAGTAGGTTTGAGGAAAAGAGTGGTTTTTTCAGTAAACCCACACTTCATCTTCATATTCTTTCAGCCTTTTGGATATGGACATTTTGATTGGTTTACATATAATGTTTTTCCAATAGTGTCGGGCAAATTATTTCAAGGAAAAATTGAAACTAGAACATCATCAAATTAGTTATTTCAGTTTTTTTGCCATATTCATTTATTGTTTGGGCATGAGTTCGTAAAGATCGGGTTTCAACAAATGTAATATTTTGTGGGATAATTCTTGATCAGTTACAGTCTGCCTATCTACAATTAGGTTCATAATGACGTAGTGACCTGAGGCTCTCTCAATGTAGTATGCCGCACTCCTGAATCCATTTTGGTCTCAATTACAGTCTGCACATTTATGATAAGGTCATAGTGCCCTGGTCACCTAGGGTACTCTCGGCCTAGTCACTGGCCCCAAATGATCTAACAAGGTTGTTGGACTTAATGGCAAAAGCTTGAAATTCTACTCGGCACCTACACTTTGGGAAGGGTAGACCTACCTTACCTATATGGCTGTTGATAGTTGGCTTATTCTTACATTCATCTTTTTACTAGTTGTTGGAAAGATTTCTTGGAGGAATTAGTGGATAGAGTTTAAGTTGGATTCTGGATGACAATCAGAGTATTCCTACATTACATATTTGTAATTTCATAGTTTCATTCAATTGAGGAAGAACCAGATTCATTGTATCACTTTTGTTTTCCCTTTCCCCACTTATATAGCGATGTTGCAGCTCTGGATTTTATTTTTTCCTTCTACTTTTTCTCTCTGAGATTGAATCTAAAGTTTCCAGTACCTAGCAGAGCCTTTTTCTCTTCTATCATAAGATGCATGTGTGTGTAAACCTATGTAGTTGATGAAATAAGTTTGGAGTGGATTGAAACAGTGAGATTTTGCGTGGTGATGAATCATTTTTTCAATTGAGCATAACATGTCTATATGATATAATGGAGAAAAATGGAAAACAAAGTGAAATTTTTAAAGGGTGCATTGAGCTGCTCTCTTTTGGCTATTCATCTCCAGTTATGTTGAATGTTAGAAATGGGGGCCAACTGCAAAACTTTTTTTCTTTCATGAGACTGCAAAAATCAGTCTCCAAATGAATTGAAAATGTCCTGGTGCACTCTGGGTTGTTCTATCACTAGTCTTACATGGGATGTTTGTATTCAAGTCATTCAAGTTATTATTTTTTTTTAGTTATTATATGATGTCCAACTATGTGGGGCCTTCTACATGGGTAAATTGCACTTGGGTATTATGGACAATTGAGTCCTCAATTATTTTTTGTGCTTTGCCTTTCACTATAGGGTCTTTAGCATTCATTACTGTTTGATATGCTAAGCATTAAATATCATCTACCCTTCTTTGTGCTTTGCCTTTCACTACAGGGTCTTTAACATTCAATACTATTTGATAAGCTGAGTATTAAATATCATCTGCCCTTCACATTAAACCATAAAAAAGTAAATCTTTTTTTATATATAATTTATTTGAATGAAAAAAAGGGAGAGAGCTATTGTTTGAATTTCTCCAGTGTGCATACACCAAACTGTGAAACACATTGTTTCTATTTTAACAAAATAAGGATGCAGTTCATCAAATTAAAAATTTAATTATATCAAAAAATCCCCCTATCAGGGAACAACATGGAAATATTCTTATGTCCGTTAGAATCGAGTGTGAAGGCCATGATACGCAGCTTAACGTTATGGAAATTGCAGCATGTTTACATGAGATCACCGTTGTGAACTAATGGCATTCTAGGAAGGGGTGTCTTCCTTGTGTACAATTTGAAACAAGTTCTTCGTTAGATATATCAAATATTCTGATAATACAACATTCAATAATCATGTGATTATGGATCCTATGGATAACAATAATGGGACACATAGGAATGAGAATTAACCATGGTTGGCAATGTCTAATCTCAGTAATTAGGTAGGGAAGACTGCAACTGAAGAAGGTGATGATAGCAATCTGCAGCAGAAGGCCTCTGATATGGGTCTTGTTCCAAGCATCTAAACAAAAGCCACTTAGCATAAATTTCAGAGAGGAAAACAAAATCCAATTAGTATAAGTTGGTCTAGTTAAGTTGCCATTACCTAGTGTCATAAGTTGCTCTACAATTTTATCGGGTTGTTATTGCTGCCACCTTTGTTGTTGATGTTGTTTTCACTGCCACTTTTGTTGTTGCTCTTGGTGTTGTTATTGTAACTGACGATGGGATTGTTCATGGTGTTTTTATTGTTGATGTTGTCGCCGAGGATGGGATTCCTATCAATCTGGGTGTTTGCGCCAATGATGTTCTTATCGCCCCTGACGTTACACCCTCCTTGTAGCAAATTGTTCATGTTGTTGGCTTACGGATATTGAAACTAGAATGCCTTTGAAGGCAACAAGCTTCCCACTTCTGCAAAAAACAGCTTTAGTTCAACAATAAATAACGTGGACACTGATAAATTACTGTGAATCAATGCTTAACGTGGACATAGAATATGAGCAAATCAATGAAATCTCACAGATTAGAAATATACAACCATACCTAGAAATGGAGTAGGGAAAATTCTGTAAGCAAGAGGTGAAAAATACAATTACATAGCCTGCTTTATACAGAAGTAGGTGAACTCCAAACTCAGATTTGAAAACCATCTACACTCCCAACCAGGGTCAAGTTTTGAAGTTTTCATGTATTAAATTTAAATGAATGACATCATCAATCATGCAAAGACCAGCATCATGAGGATGATATATTGTGGATGCCCTGTTGAGAAGATGAGTTATTCTTTTTGAGATTGAAGTGTTTAATCATAAATGTGACTGTTCAAAAACTTTTCCTTTTATCATGGGACTCACTCACCCTTTAGCATAATCTTGCAAACAACCCTTTTTTTGGGTGGACTTTTACCATGTGAATTTAGGTATCACATGTAGCTTTATACTTCGGAAGGAAAATCTAGTGTGGTTATATGAAAATCTTGTCTATGTGGTATACTTTTTAATTATTATTAATAATAAGGTAATCTTGCATTGAATTTAGGTATCACATGTAGTTCTATACTCCAAAGGAAATATACGTGTGGTATATTTTTTAATTATTATTAATAATGAGGTTTTTTTTTATGTAAGATAATAATAAGTTTGTTTACAGAAGATAGGTTTTGGTAGTCTTGTCAATAAATGGGTTTTTTTTTACTTTTGGAGAATTTATTTCAATAGAAACACTGGATTTATTATTTTACTAGAAATGTTTTTTTGTAGTTAATATTATTAAAAATGTGTATAGTTTTATCTAGTATCAAGTGCTTTCATGTAATAATATTAGTTGGATTCATAATAAGATTACTATTATAGATATTCGGTGGTTATTGAAGATATATTTAAGGAAAAATAATTGAGTTCAAAATTGGAGGATTTACTTCTCAAATTAGTTGTGATGAACCTCTCATACTACTTTATAAACCATTCATTTGAACTTAAGTTGGGGTGGTGGAGAAACTATGGCCTGCCTTCTTATATTTTGTTTCAAGTTGAAAATAGGTTTCATAAAGCCTTTGCTTTGACCCCTACAATTTTGTTTTTTAGGAAGGAGTTTGAGATTGTAAGTGTTGTAGTCATTTTTAAAATTTCATGAATAAAGCTAGCCTTGATGATCTCATCAACAAATTAAGGCATTGTGTTATGTAAGCTTATCTATGATTTGTAATTATTAGCACAAGACACCATTATAATCATGTGAATAGTTGGCATCTTCAATATACAAGTCTCAATAAAATCTATTCACATGTTGGAAGTAAATCCAAGGATTATAGAAAGGCAAATGTGATGGGATGGATGATCAAATTCATGTATTCTTTGCAAATAAAAGGTTGCAAGATATTTCAAATATTAACAAGATGTCACAATCATAAGATAACCTTACACGTTTTGAAACACACATGGTATGTTGAAGGAGAATGGTAGTTTTAAAAACCATTGGAAAAGCCTCCATGTACCACTCATAAATTGTTATGCTCTTGACCTGCAAGAAATTCCAAAATACCAAATATGCAAAGAAATACAACCCAGAACATAGAACAAAATGAGAAAAACAAAAAGTATTTTATTATTAAGAGATGAAAGGAGTGTTCACTTGCCTCTTCAAGGGGGAAACCTCCAACATAGCAGAGCTCAATTACGAAATAAGACTCGATATATCTCAATGGGCAATCTCTATCCTTTATATAAGATTCATAAATACAATACCATGGGTCATTACCATGGTTCTCCCAATACCATCTATCTAATACCATGATCCATTTGCAGCTAACTATGGTCCCTTTCTTAAATGCAGGTCAACCACTTACAATTATTAATACAAGCTTTATTGAATCTTTGACTAACTATAACTATGACTCGACCCTATTACATAAATAAAGGGTTTAGGGTTGGACCCTAACATAAATCCCAATGAGGTTTCTTGCAATCCTTATACAATGGTTGGAAAAGTAATTAGTCATGACTTGATTTTCAACCAAAATAAATAAATAAGGGGAATTTATCTAAATGACAAGGGAGTATTAATCCCAACTAATTTAGTCCAATGGAAGTTCAAGTTCATGGTTTGAAAATATCATCTACAAAGTTATTATTCATGGAATTCCATTAAAATTTACAAGCATAGAACCTGCCAAAATTTGCAGCCCCATTTCAAATATCATGCATTATCCACTACTCCAAAGTTGTAAAATATTCACATATGCTTGTTTTTCTACTTTCATTTTGCATTTTGAATTAGTTGTAGGATTAATTACATTCCCTATGGCTTCCAAAGAAATATGTTGTTCCTTATAAAAACCATTTCTCACAACCCAAAAGATGAGAGCCTAATTCACCATGAACTATATATTTACACAACCTATGTTACTAGGGAAACACCATACAAGATTTTCCATGTAACGTTTGGAAAATTGTAGGATGCTCGTGATTGAATTCCCACCTAGGATTGTGTCTCTCTATGTGCCAAAATTGATAATCCTTCTCAGCAAGCCATGATGTCCATTGATTATTCTTGAATTACTTTTCCTATAACTACTACATTTATTTATCAAATGTCAATACTATATAAGAATGTTGCACACTTGGACAATGAAAATCCTTCATCGCAATATTTAAAAGCATAAAAAAAATTGAAGTAAAGCACCTATTGCCTCATTTCCTTGAAAAAGGAGTCCCCCTTCTTGAAATTATCTTTCCTTTCCAAGCTTTTTCCTTTCCAAAACCTTCTAGAGAAGCAATTTTGGCAATTTCTCTCATACTAGAATATGATGATGATGATACTGTAGATGAAGCTACCTTGGGAATGATGGAAAATATTTTTTGCTAACTCCCCAATTAAAAACACACTATGAGAAACATAAATACCATGCTTATATACATGTTAGGGATTTATTTAGTAGATAAATATAGTGCATAAACACTACCTCTTGGATTTATATCTTGAGCATATCATATTATCCTTAATAGTGGAAGTAATGTTTCTTGAATATTTTACTTAAAAAATGAAATTGCAATGGACACTAATGGTGATAATTCTATCAAAACATTATAGAGTATCTTAAGAAATCCTACTTGGCTTATAGGGCTCTACTAACATGCAAATATTTTATGATTGGATCATTGCTTTCTATTTAGTCTAAGAAGTTTATGATTAAGAGCTTTCCAAGATCTATAAAACCACAAAGTTAAAATAAATTACTCATGAAGATCACAAAGTATGCTACCCTAATTGAGAATATAGATTGTTCACTTTATCTCTTAGCAAATGCAAAGATGTATGCTAATCTAGTTGCTAGAGACAAATCCCTAATTCATAGATCTAATTATAACTAGAATTGTGATACCTTCTCCATAAATTTCTAAGGAATCTTAACTATGCCTTAAAAATGTCTCTCCAAGCATTAATGTTGCACAAGATATTACTTATTGATTTTGGGCTTGGGATGAGAGAGATAAAAGAGAGATTGACCATTCTCAAAGTAAACACTCACTTTTCCATACATAATGTCCCTTTTTTACCTTACACCATGTACCAATTTTTTCTAATAATATTATAAAGCTTGTCATGTGCATAAATAGGGCAGATATCAAAAGGTATAAAGGACCAATGAGTTAGGAAAGCTTCCATAGGGCATATCTTGGAAAGTATAGAAAATCAATGGATAAAAGTTTTACCTCATGTAACATGAATATCTTACTTTTATCTCCTCAAATTTTCACTGTCTAAAACATCACAAAATGGAAAAATGACTCATTCACTTCCTAAACCAAATTTTTGCTCCACTTTTAAAATGTCAATAGTATTCCCTAGGTTCTTTTGCACACTTTGAATCTCCTTGAGCTTAGATGTTTTTCAATTATACTCAAGTCACCCCTACTTGTAAAATTGGGTGAGCTACCTCATACTACATGGCTTAGTCAACTTGACATAATCTTCTTTCATATGTCCTTATTGTGTTGGAGTTAGCACGAGCAACATATATCAACATATACCATTGGAAATGTCCAAAAATAATCATTTGAATCATATATCCTATGCTCCCATTTAAACTAGGAATTTAGAGTAAAAATGAATTCAAAGATAAGATATCCAATATAGGCATCAAAAGCCCAACAACAATATTTACAACAATCTTCATCTTACAATATTTATCTTCAACATCTATAGTCTTCCCATATCTTTCACATTAATTAAAATAATATTTCCAACAATCTTTGTTGGAGAAATGACATGAACCCATGATTTCCACAATTTCTATCTTGGGGACCGGGCTTAAATGGATATCGGGCACATTAATGTCAACTAAAGAGCAACCCCTAAACATGAAATACTTTAGGATAGATTTTTTGGGATTTCTACCTATAACATTAGGAATTGCCCATGGCAAAAGTAGGTTGCTTATTTGAGTTGAGCCTAATGTAAAACTATAAATAAGTATGTAATGTTCTATGATAGGTATGGCTAATAAATGGACCATGCGAAACAAACATTCTTGTAGATTAAATCTTCTTTTCAATTTACAACAAGTGCACCAAGGGCCTGGTTTTGTGAAGGCTTCTAAGGATAACAGTATTGGGGCCTTTGGGCCTAATAAAGTATTACAGGTGCTTAACATTGAGTTCGTGATTTAGGCCTTATGCCTTGTCCTCAAGCCTTTGGGAATTAACAAAACCACTATCAGGACTATTAAAAATGGTGCTTGAATGTCTTAATAATCGTTTCTAGCATCGAAGCCATAATAAGTGAATTTCACCAAATTGGTCACCCAACTAAAACTGGAACCTCAACTAAAATCTATGAATGCCATATTTACGTCAGGAAATAATTTCAGAGCGATAATAAGGCCACAATATTACATCTCTCATGTAATGGAATTAAGGATGATGGATGAATGTTTTATTGATGCATATATCATTGTTAATGGAGTAGGTAGACTACATTACTCCTCTAATGGGCTTTTTGATATGCCTATAAAATTGATAATGGATATAAGTCCTATTTAATGTGCACAAACTCAAAGTAAATCCATTTACATTAAGAATTAAATAAATCAAATATTCCAAATAGTTCATATAGGCTTATTCCAATTTATGATTAGCTAGAGGATTAATTCGTAAGCAATGGGAGCCATACTGAGAGATTTAAGGGTACTGATATCGTCCAATGAATCACATTATGTAAAAAAGTTCATTGATTTTGTGTTGCATAGTTTTCTCCTTTGTAAGCTCTAATTCATTTAATGGTGTTCACAAATTCTGAGATAGAATTAGAGGATACTTTCTATATAGTGTAACAATGTCAAAGGAGTGGTTTTTCATTCTCTACAAATTTATTAGTTATGAAGGTAGGTATGAAACTCTTTTCTTCTACCATATTAGGATTTTGATGCATTTTCTAAAGGGGAAGGAGATAATTTTAGCCTACTAGTTGATCAGTAGCCCCAAAATAGTGGCATTTAATATCTAGAAGAATTCTAGGAATCTTGAAAAAGCCTTATATTAGTTTGGGTTAATCAAAATTCTTGTTGAGGAAAAAAAAAATTAAGAAGTGACAATTGGGAACCTTGTTTAGTAATAAATTATTTTATTGAGGCAATAGAAGAAAAAAATATTTGTCCAAAGAGAAAAGGAAGAATAGGTAGGGTTTTTTCAATCCCTCACCCTCAAGAAGAAAATAAAGAAGCCAAAGAAACTCTAGTAGAGTGAGGACACTAAAATCATAGAGACAAAAGAAATTTTAAGACTAGAGTCTATGATGATATTGGAAGACAAAGATGCTACTAAAATAGAATATACCATAAAATCAATGCTACTTCAGAAAGGATAATTGCTGAAAATAAGATATGAAAGGAAGAAGAATAAAAAGGATCACGCTAGGACCAAAAAGAAAGGTGACAAAAGCAATTACGAAGAATCCACGGGAAACTATAAAAAAAAACCATTGTGATATATGAACTGAAGTAAAAGAGCACTAAAAGGAAGATTCTATAAGGAATGAAGACACCAGAAGACAAAACAAATGTAGAAGCATCACATGAAGCATGAAAAAAGTAGACAATGTTGTTTCATTTGAGAATTTGAAAGCTACTGAGCTAAAAGAATCGGAAAGATTAGCGACAAATCCTAAAAGAAAAGGTTCAAAGGTCTATGAAACATAGCAACATATCTATTTTTTTTTGATAGTCTAGATCAAGAAGCACAAAAAGAAGAGGTAAAGTATCCCTCTCCTAAAGTCTAATGGTCAATGGAATTTAGAAACATATCTATTTTTTTATTGTTTGGATGAAGAAGCTCAAAAATAAAAAGTGAAGGATCCCTCTGCTACTCTTGAGTGTACTTTCAATAGTGATATTCCAACACCTACCATTCACAATCCTATACATAATAGCGATTTAACTTTTTCTAGGGATAAAGATAATATTATAAAATTAAAAGTAGAAAGAACTCAATTAGAAATCCTAGAGAAACAAGTGAAAGGGGAAAATGAGAATCTGAAAGAAAACAATCATAAGATACTAAAGTGAATATATTATTGGTATCACAAAAACTCTAGGCTAAAGAAGACAAATAAAGTACTCAAACAAAAAAGCAAGGGTTTAAAGACAAAGATGTTAATGAAGAATCCAACATGGTCCATTTCCATGATAAAGAAAGGAGCCACAAGTAACTTGGGTATTTTGGTCCAAGCTGCTAAAACTATCTTCTAAATTGCAGTATTATCCAAATTTTTAAAAACTTTCTAACTTGCATGTGGGCTTGCAACACCCTAAGAACCTGAAAATGTTGGAAAATGTTGATAGAGAAAAATGACCTCAGCAACATCAAGGAGTGATCCAACTGGCTCCAGAGAGACACACAGGACAAAGAGGGCTTATGAATGCTCGAAAATCAAAGTGCTTTGAATGACATTGACCCAAGACCAGAGCGTAGATCTCGTCGTCCTAATCGCGGAGGTGTGAACGGTTCATCAATCCAAGCTCGTATGAGGGAGAACGTGCCAGTCAAAGTTTTGGTCAAAGTTGGGCTGTGGGCGAGGTTTAAGTGTCCTACAATTTCACTGACCCTGAGGCATAAACCTAGCTCCTAGAATTGGTTGAAATTGCGGCCTCATTAATTTTCCCAATGACCCTTATTTTCTAAAAATTTAAAAACAACAGCCTCATTAGAGAAAAAAAAAAAAAAAAAAAATCATAAATGAGGTGGCGGGCCACCACCCCCACCACCCCAAAATTTCATAACAAAAATATTTAAAAAATATCATTAAATTATATATTAATTATTTAAGTATACTGTCAACTATCTTATGTACTAAATTATTGTTTATATTAATAAAATATATTCTAAAACTAAAATAAAAGGATAAAAATTTATATATTAATAATTTATTTTAATATCAATGTTAAAGATAAAAGTGCAATAATTATCATTCTATATAAATTTTCAAATTGAAGTATATAAATTTCTAATATTAAAAATCGCGTAGTCTAACAAGGTGGAGGAGTTGCCCGGAAAGTTATGGAAATTCTGATTATATTTAGAGAAAATCCGGCAAGGATTTTTGTAAATCCAAATTATAATTGTTAAACTTCAAAATTTTAGGTGTCCTAGACATTTTTGATGGTGTTGAATCCATTTCCACCATCAAAAACATGATTCAAACACTGCCTCTACAAGATTTTTTGAATTATTTTTGGGTGGATTCCGGCCACTTTTGGCCGCCTGGGCAATTCCTCCGCCTCGTTAGACGACTCCATTAAAAATTCTAAAATATGTTGATAAATTATAACTACTAACTTGTATTTTTTTAAATATCTATTAATAGTTTATGGGATTTTAGATAAATAGTGATGGATGTATATGACAATAATATAGCCTCACCATTTCCAAACTTAAAAAAAAAAATCATATAATAGTAAATTAATAAATAATTTTATGAAAATTACTTTAAAAACTTAAATTATATTATCTTAATATTAATATTTTACACTATATTAATATTAATATTAATATAGTGTAAAATATTAATATTAAGATAATCGGGCCACCCCAAAACAAGTTATACCACCTAAAACAAGACCTTGTATGTCAGTACACCGCGTGGGGATTACGAGGGCGGGCCGCCCAATGCAGACCCGACCCCCACTCATATATTTTTTTGCCCTGTTTACTGATGTAACTACTCAGATTTATTTGCATAGCTGGGCAGACGAGTTATTTCTGCACGTGCAATGTGACAGAGGAGTTCTTCTTGGATTTCTTCACGCGTAAAGGGGCAGAGTTATTTTTCTTGGGCAGAAAAAAAAAATTCAAATCTTTGTTATTATTAGAGTGAAAAATGTAAATATTTTTAAAAACAATCTTTGTTCTTATTAAAGTGAAAAATGTAAACATTTTTAGTTTTTAAAGATAAGGTACATTTTTAACATTTTGTGATTATTGTTTAGAAAATTATGACTTGGATCATCCAGAGTACTATATTCATTTCATGAATAAAGGTATCCTTGATGATCTCATCCACAAATTAAGGAATTGTGTTATGTAATCTTATTCATGATTTGTAATTATTAGCACAAGACACCATTAAAATCATGTCAATAGTTGGCATCTTCTATATACAAGTCTTAATAAAATCTATTAACATGTTGGAAGTAAATCCAAGGATTATAGAAAGAAAAATGTGATGGGATGATCAAATTCATGTATACTTTGCAAAGAAAAGGTTGTAAGATAATTCAAAGATTAACAAGGTGTCACAATCATAACATAACCTTGCACTTGTTGAACAACACATGGTATGTTGAAGGAGAATAGTAGTTTTAAAAACCATTGGAAAAGCCTCCATGTACCACTCATAAATTGTTATGCTCTTGACCTGCGAGAAATTCTAGAATACCAAATATGCAAAGAAATACAACCCAGAACATAGGACAAAATGAGAAAAACAACAAGTATTTTATTATTAAGAGATGAAAGCAGTGTTCACTTGCCTCTTCGAGGGGGCAACCTCCAACAGAGTAGAGCTCGATTACAAAATAAGACTTGATATATCTCAATGGGGATTCTTTATCCTTTATATATGATTCATACTTATTGTGACCTTCCCAAGCTATTGTCCTAGCATTAAAAATAATGTACATAGACCTTTAAAGAGACAACTAGTCACCGTACTATTTCAGCAGAGTTATTCTTCTTAGACATCCATGTATTGTGGCCATAACTCCTCTTAGACACCCACTTATTGTGGCCTTGCCAAGCTATTCTCCTTGCATTAAAAATAATGTACATAGACTTTTAAAGAGACAACTACTCACTCTACTATTTCAAAGGAGTCATTCTTCTTAGACACCCATGCATTGTGGCCATAACTCCTCGTAGACACCACTTATTGTGGCCTTGCCAAGCTATTGTCCAAAATACCATTTTTTAGAATTTATTTATCAATGTGCTAAACTCAAAAATCTTTCTAAGCAAGCTATGATGTCCTCCTCAATAAGCCATGATGTCTCATGATTGTTTCCAAATTATTTTTACTCTAACTACATCTCTATTTTTATTTTCAAGATCTGAATACTTTCTAAAAATACTTAAAAACAATGAAAATCCCTCGTCACAATATTTAAAACTCTAATAACAATTCAAGTAAAACACCTATTGTCTCATTACCTCCTAAAATTAGTTGCTCCTCTTGAAATTGTCTTTCTTTTCGAAGTTTTTGTCTTCTCAAAGCCTTCTAGAGAAGCAATTTTGGTTATTTCTTTCGTAATAGGATATTGTAGATGAAGCTATGTTGGGAATGATGGAATATATTTTTTGGCTAATCCACCATTAAAATGCATTATGAGAAATATAACTACTACGCTTATATGCATGCATGTTAGCCATTTATTTGGTATATGCATATTTGGATATATGTTTTGAACTTATACAAATTATCCTTATTTATGGAAGTAGTGTTCATTGACTATTTCATTTAAAAAGAATAAATTGCAATGGACCTTAACCCCATTGCTAAATGGTGATAATTTTGTCAAAATATTAGAAAAACCATGAAGAAATTATACTTGGCTTATAGGGCTCCACTAACATGCAAATATTGCATCATTGAATCCTATAATATCCCAACATCAAAATTTTAATGAGATATGGTACACTCTAGGTGTTCTAATGAAATTCTTGCATTAAAAGCACCTAACACAATAAAGATCTAAGAACACAGCCTCTTCTTTATGTAAATAAATAGAAACAAAATTACATGCCCACACAAGACCTATTAAAGTTCGTGCCTTGGCATGTATCGCTGCCCATCAACAAAGAAATTAAATATATTGAAGCACAATCGTAGATCCTTGATGGATCCACTACACAAATTACTCCCATGGGTTTTCATACCTAGGATGAACTAGAACTAGCCTTGCCAAGTTCACAACAAAAGACAAATAGATAAATAACTCTCCTATCCCCTTTTATAGGCTTGATTGACTCTTTAGAGACTTTATTTTATTGTTTTCCCTCGAAAAACAAAGACAAATACCATGGGCCAATGCCTTGGGCAACTGCCACATTAAATACCATGGGAAGATTCCCTCCATTTTGACCATATCCAAATATATATATATTACAAATCCTCCCGCCCAAAGGTTGTTTTCCCTCAAGTAATCCACTTCTATCCACAAAAGAAGAATTTGTATATTGATACCAAGATCCCATACAACCCAATGTGTTATGCCATGCCTCCATTCTAAATGATCAGGAATGGATCCTGCGATACCTGAATCCAAAAAGGTCCTTTGGTCAATACTACCCCCAATGGATTCTCCTAGATCCCAATGCCACCTAATTCCTAGGAAATCTTGGTTATGACACCACCTCAGCCCTTCATGATTGCTTGTGCTTGAGGGCCCAAGTTGCAATATGCACTTGGCTAAGAGTATCCCGTCAATAGAGTTCCAACTCATAATCTCTCATAAATTCATCTCATGGGAAGTATATAATGCATGAATCCCTGCACATGGAATACATCTACCATGTTGATGTTGCCTAATGCTCAACTCATGTTGCTCCACCGGATCACCCATCATGATCCATTTGTATAACTCTTCCTTGCTATCCCCAATGTATAATGGTAGGTTGGTAGAGCTGCAAGCCTTATCTATGTACTCTTGTAGAGGGCTGCTCTACAACTCCCAACTGTACTCCTCTTCCTGCCTTGTGAGGGACTTGAGTTGTTCCTCAACACTAGACAACTGGGTCATTGATTCAACACATACCCCTATGAGGTTCTCAAATTTTCTATTCTCCTGTAAGATAGTGTCTCGGGATGCGTCGACTCTCTACTTCAACATCGTAAGGTCTATCTTCAAATGTATGATCCTTTCCCAAAAGTCCTCTACTAGAAATTCTTGTGCCCTACAGAATGTCTCTATATTTGACTGCACCAGATGCCACATGACCACAACTTTAACTTGAACCTTTGTTTGACCCTCCAGAACTAGCTTATCCTCCGTACTATATTTGTCATGATACCCTGCATGATCATGCTCATCATGTCGGTTTATTGTTATTGGCTCCTCATTTGGTTCTCTTATAATGTCTTCTTCCTGGTCTTTTTCACATGTGGGGATAAGTTGTCCACCCTCTTTGATTGTCAAACATGGATGTATTGGGGGACTGTTATCTATACTTGATTGTCCATACTCATTATGGATGTTCTCCTCGATATCTACAGACTCAACTACCTCATAATCAGGAGGAATTCCCTCCTTCCTTTCCCGATTTACTTTGTCAAGTTGATTGATTATCATCGATCTGTCCTATAAGTTTCTCTGAAAAACATGGTGTTGTTGCTCACCATTTGTACTTGACTACTTGGATCCTTCATAGGTTCTCTTCTAAAAACCGGTGAAACCAACTATGGATGAATCTTCATGATTTGTCCTTGTTTCCTCTTATCACCTGGACATCAATGGTTAAGGGCCCAAGGTCCCTTGGAGAGAAAAGCATAGTCCTCTCATATTTAGTTCATTATTGATGCATATTTTGTTCTTGCTTCCTCCATCAATCCTTATCAACTCCTTCGTAGTGAGCACCCTTTTGAGTAATTTTATGTTTTTCCTGACAAACTTCTTGACTAGATCATAGGATCCCTATGGTCCTTCCTCTGAATGGTCAACAATTTATATCTTAGTATCTTGCATATGTGAGCATGGCGTTCTAATATTAGAGACACAATCTTTTGCATGCTTGTTTTGACATGGTATGAATGAGCTGATGTAATACTGGTGTAAAATTTATGGAGCAGCTTAAAGATCAACTCATCACATTCCAAATTCAATACGAATGTGCAAAAGTTGAATTCTGCCATGACTGTTAAAATTTCTACACTAGTTCTAAGAGGTAGGAAGCATGATGTTAATCAACCCTTTAAGGCCTTCCACTATCAACTACAATATCTCCCTCATAAGACCATTATTGTAAGACAATACTCAGGATGTTAAATTTATGATCTTGTTGAGACAAGAAGCAATTATGAGCTTGACCTCTTCACAAGGATGCTCCGAGAGTTTGGGTTGTATTAATGCAAGCATATATGGCTTGAGATTCCAACTGAGTTTCCTCCATTGTGGTTGCCCCACCTCTAAGAGCCATGTGTCTAATTCCTCCAATTTCTAAATGTCTATGGTTGACTTTGTTCATTGCAATTAAGATCCAAGTGCGAAGAACTTAGCTCCTCTTCCTTGTCCTTCCTTCACTTCCCCTGGGAATTTTTGTTGCATAATGGCATAGACCATTTTTGAGAAAGACTTGCTATTCTATTATAAAGTGGTATTGCTAAGAAAAGGCCCCATTCTTTTTTTATTTTATCTAGAATTGTGTCCAAAATTTTATGAGTCTTTTCTAGGGAAAGTCTCATCTCCCCCCATGCCAAAGGATGAATACACTAATTCTTGAATGGATTTTGCCTAAAGATAAGGTAAATACAAACTTGATTGGTAATAGTAAGATGATTGTACCACCTCCTTCCTTTCCTATTCCCTTTTTTTTTTAACACAACATTTCCTTTCTATCGTCAAACTCCAAAATTTGACAAACCCCTTGTCAAATGCTAAAACCAATCAAAATTTTCAAAACTATAAACATGGTTTAGTCCATAATCCACCATCTTTCATGCTTCCACACTGAGATTTTTGAGTGGAAAATCTGTCTAGATGGAAAGAGAATCAGTTTTTAGGTAGAGGCTTGGATCTTCATATGCTAATCAAGAGTCTGTGGACCCAATAGTTATGCCCTTGCGAGTGATGAATGGATCATGTGCAACATTGAATTTGATGTTAGAGGTTTCAAATGTATAGGCATAAGACTATATTCGACAATGATAAACCTCTACACCAATCCACCCACATAATGCAACATACTATATAACGACAAAAGACATAGCATTAATTTATTTAATTATGGTGACCCACCACGAAATCTTTTGATGAAATCCAATTTACTCAATTCTGCAAAAACACGGTGTCTTTGCCTCTATGAGTAATGAGTAAGTGATCTTGATGTAGCAAGATCAATTTATCTAATGTAATAAAACAAATAATTTGGAGTGCGCCTAAAGAGGACCATAGTTGGCTCCTCAACCGATGCTACGGTAAAAATAATCTTGTCTCTGCTATTAAGAGTGATGACAACTTTGCCTCTTGTAATGAATCGATGGTCAATGCTAGAACCGAAGCTTATGAAACTTGCTCAGCTCCTTCTTGCGCTTAGATGGTTTTGGTCACAGTGCAATGCCCAGGCTATGTCCACTTCCTTTTGCCTGGAACAGACATGGGGATGCTCAACTCCTTTCTCTGCTCAGACGGTTGTTGTTATAGTGTTTTGGAAATGCGAGCAATGCTCAGGCTATATCAACTAATCAGCATGCAACACTCATACTCCCTTTTGCCTTTCGTTGAAAGGAATCAGAGGCTGAAACCAATCTAACACCTCTACTCATTAGATGGCTCGGTGTTCATTTTAACACACAAAATTACCCCTCCTCACGACCTCGACTACTACTGAGAAGCATCACCCTTCAGATCAGCAATGTGACTGTTTGCTTATGAGTTCCTCGAATTGCCTTCTGTCAGTGCTATAGTCCCATATGATTGATTTGATGGGTCTGCATGATTTTCGGTCGACCTTCTTGCTCTATTAATTTGAATGCTCCCTTTCGTGGTGAGGTGCCTCCCGGAAGGTGAAATGGTGGATCAGACCATTGTTGACCTGATCCACGGCTCAGCAATGTCGGTAGAGTGTTTTGATGCAATATATGCCTATGGCTATTGGTTCTATCCTCAATGGCCCTCAGATTCACTTGCTAAAGAAAAAATATTCTGCCCTCTCTCCCTGTTTAACTCGGTCCCCTTTGATGAAAGTGTTATCACCAAAAATTGATCATCTAGCCCAATTTACTAGATGGATCAAAGTACACCATGTAAAGTCAATTTTACCATAGTAAAATTGCTTTCATTGTGAGAAATTACTTAATAAACCACCTTTTTCAAGTAATTTATAATTAAACCCATGAAGAATAATTAAATAAATCACTATTTATTTTATTTTTTTCGAGGAATAATTAATTAAACCATTGTTCAATTATTATTCCTTGTCAAATTTGACTAAATCCTTTAGGAATAATTAAATAAATCATTATTTATTTATTATTCCTTAACTAATTCCTTGAGATGATAAATAAATCATTTATTTATTTATTATTTCTAAATAAAAGTTTAATTACATTTCCCTCCTAACCAAATATAATAAAATATTCCAAGTGGTTATTCCAAGAATGGGGTTAATAATATTTTATTATTGCTCATTATTTGAGGATAACTCAATATTTTGTTATAAATAGAGGGGTTTTCCATTCATTATTCACTTTCGATTATTTTCGTTGTTGCACTCATTACTGTAACTCTTATTATTGTCATTGCCTCACACCATTTCTCCGTGATTTGAGTTCCCATTAAGCTCAAAAATTTTATTTGTTGGGTTTTCACATTATAGAGGAGAGAGACTCTACACAAGTCGAAGATGTTTTAGGATAGACAAGAACCCATCCCATAGAGGGGGACTATTAAAATTTATTTGTTCCCTTCATAGGTGTTATAATAAAAATTCTTTGCATATCTGGTTTCCATTGGATGATTGGAGTTATTACTGTTTCTTTTTGTTGTTTAACTATGATTGTGTCATAGGTCAAGACTTTCCTATCTTTTGTTTCTATCATTTGCTACAAATCTACAATGCTTAGTAGCCATTTATATTGTTCAGACTGTTTTTTATCCGTAGTGTTAAGTGGGTTCTTTTCATACATCTTTGAGATGAAAACACTACAATAAAATTGGCAACTCCATTGGTTTCTTACTTAAGATCTAGAAACTTGGGTGACCTTCAGTTTTGAGGTTGGGGTTTCTTATTTGTTCAGAATCTTAATGTTATTTACTAGCTTTCTAACCCTAGATATGTCAAATTTCTAACTTCTGCAAGTTTTCTGGTCTTTTCTGCAAGTCACAGGAACGAGCTGCAACAGAGACAGTAGTTTTTCTAAGATTTTCCGACCGGGAATCGAGCATCATAAATCACATTTTTTAGCCCAAAAAGTGCAATCTCGAGTCTAGAGTGCATATTTCACCCCAAAAACTGTGATCCCCCCTAAAAATAGGTTAGTACCTACGATTTTATGGTTTCCGAGTTTATATCAGATCTGTTTCTCAGTTTTTTCGTGAGCTATGTGTTGGGTTGTTTGACCTCTGTCTCATCCTACTTAGGCCTTGATCTACTTTAATTTACTTCTCAAAGTGGAATTTATCCCCTTAGGGCTTCTAGTATGCTTCCACATTTATAGGAGGAGTTTAGCTCAGTAAGAAGTCTGAGTTTCTCCAGCACTTTCCGCCATATTTTCCAGATCTGTACCCTTTTCTTTCAAATCTCCAAAGATAGGTTTTTTTCCATCCATGGTTTCATATTAAACCTTGTTTGGTCATTGGCCTTAGGGTCCCATCGCTTGCCCTAGGATTTACGCCCATCTCCCTATATTTTTGTAGCGATCTTCCTCTCTGGTTTTTCGTTGTTGTTACACCACTTTCCAGTAGCCTAATGTAATTTCATCCTAGTGACACCAACACTTAGATCCCTTAAAATTTTTAGCCTGTTTTCAGTCGATTTCACCACCAACCAACACAGTGTTTGCAAATTCAGTTTGGGTGGGGTTTAGTTAATGGTTTTGTTGTTCATTTACTCTTGTTAATTTTAGTTTATTTTCAAAAATCTCTTTTCTTTTTTACAAACACGATCTGGGCTTAATCAATAAATACAGTTGCACACACATGCACACCTTAAGCGAAGGGCGGTTGGTTTACACCCCCAAGCCAAGAATAAACATTATAAATTTATCTACCCTCATTGAGACAAAGTCATATTGTTGATCTCCCTTCACCATTTTCATGTCACATGTGTCTTACCACCATTGTGCCACCAAGGCATTTGTCACAGAGACTCTTATAGCTTCATCCCCATTTTCCACTCAAGCATATTACTCCTCCCCACTGGGTTCGAGTTCATAGCCCTCTGAGTCCCCATACTGACTCTTCTCCTAGTTCGTCTAATTCTGAGCCTCCTTCACCACATATTGTCACCATGTTTGGACCCACAGCTGGTGTAGGAACCCATCCTGGTGTCGGCTCTAGTTTTGCCCTAGTGATCACATCTAGAGGAGCAGTCTCATGAACCATTCAGAAAACTCCCATACTCCCTTTTATGGTTGCCTTAAGTCTCTTAGATTTTAGCCAGTTGATAAATGACCCAATACACCACAATGCTGGTTGGCATGCTATGCTGACTAAGCTTCCCTCAAATATCCTATCGATCATGTTTGCTCCTTCCACATGTGGTGTTCATCCAACTCCATTACCGATGACTTCATTCGTTTTCGGTTGTTCCAATGTACGCTTACTAGAGACACTACAAAATGGTATGTAGACTAGCCCGCCACATTTCATTCCATTTTTGTGATGCTTGTTAAATTTTTCCTCTCATATTTCTAGCTACCTCTCCGATACGACACTGGTAAAAAGATATTGACCTCATTTTGCTAGTCCTCTGCCACTCACCTTTCCAACCATGTCCAGGAGTGGCATAGAAGGAGGAGCACATGTCGTGCCTCGCACTTCGAATACCGTGTCTATCTAGATTGGTTTCTCAGGAGCCTTTTAGCACCGATTGGAAAAGATGCCATGTCCCATTTTCCTCAGACTGAGGAAGAAACTCTCCAAACCGCTCTGAGATATGACTTGATTCATGTGCAATCTGGTTCTATCTATACCGTCATTCCAAACCTTCCCCGTCCTAGAGGTTCCAATGCACTGGGGGAATCTCACATTGCTGACGTTATCGTTGGAACCCTTTCACATCCTTCCCCATATACTCAACAAAGTTATGGCCATCCACAGGGGGGCACCAGTTCCTCTAACACTTATGCCCCTCCTGCTAGCAACATGTTTTTAGGGCCCCAACCTATCTACCAAACCATTGCTCCTCTTTATGAACAATCGAGCACTCCAGCCCCTCAAGCATTAACACTATAGCCTCCCATGTATCCTCAGCCCCCATAGCTATTGCACCCTTAGGGTCAGGTGTTTACACAGCAGAGTGCAGCCAATCCCCAAAATTTGAAGAAAAATAATAAGGGGAAGGGTAACAATGGTAACAAGGGTAACCAAGGTAATCAAGGTAATCAACCTAGTGAATCCCAGGGGAATAAGCCTAACACCAACAACCAGCAATAGGGAAGCCAACCCAAGCAAAACAAGGCTATTCATACCATAGATCAGTTGACTTACTATAAGCCGACATCCATGAGGTGCCTCGAGTACATTATCTCATCAATGTTAGATAAGAAGTCTTCAACTCCTCTCACTGGTGTTTCACCAAGAGTCTATGAAGATTCCTCATTGTTGGGTTCTTTCCCTAGTCCTCCCCCTCTAATCTTAGATCCTAAATCCTTCAGTGTCACGGTATGTCCTCAAGCAATCTGGTACATTCGATCCACAATGAGCTCCTCCACACTGTGCGGTTACCATCCCATCTGAGCCATCCAGATCCACCCCCTAAGACCTCCTCCATTTGTGGGGGCCTCTCCTATCTTCCCCCAAGAATTGTTCCTCCAGGTCTCAACCATCCAGGAGTTGTTCCATTGCGACATTAGATACCTTTCTTATTTCCCCCTCCCACAATATTTTATGTCCCTATCATGGCTTCGTTGGTCCTTCCTAACATGACTTTAGGGATCGCCATATGGTACATTGATCCCCCTACAAGCATTCTTCCTAGTCAGCTAAGGCCTTTTCGTGCTCTGACCCTGCTTCAATTGGTCCCTATGGCCCCTACCACTACTTTAGTTCCATCACAACCTCAAGAGAAACCCACTCCTGTTGTGAAACAATCTGGACAGGGGGGGAAATCTAAGAGGAAAGAACCTATGGACAAGGATCCCCAACCTCCTCCAGTCCCCAAGGCCCCAAAGTTGTCACTTATGTGCACTTTGTGTAAAGTTGTGGGGCACACAACCAATATTTGTCCTAAGCTTCCTCATCTCAAACCTTTGGTTCATGAAACATTCCCTGAGTCAAATATTCCTAAAGTCCATGTTAATGTACTAGGTCCACCCAAGAAACTCAGAACATTATGAAAAAGTCACCCTTGTGCCCTATGTGATCATCATGGTACTACTCCCACTGTTGCCCTCACCTAGACAAAGTTTGTGACTTCCTTAAGGCACTTCGCGAATACGAGACCACTCATATTGGATCACCTTCTCCTCTTCCTATGGATTTTTGTATAAATAGTAAACCAGAATAGGGGGAACCCAGTCCCACCATCACGATCCCTTCGCTAGATGTTGAGATGACGAACACCACGGGCCATATCCTTTACCTGTCGTCATCCTTGAGTTCCTCGTAGGCAATCCTTTCTGAGGTTTCTGAGCACGCTTCTATTCAACCTCTTTCGACAGAATCCTAGGTCTCAACATACATAGATCCTTCATCTACTATCTTGTCGTCTACCATTCCATATGATGCGTATGTGAACCTTCTTTCTCAGGTTGATGCACTAGGTACCACGCCGCATGATGTAGTCAATATTCGTCTCGTCCACTCATCTTCCATTTTGATGAGGACATCATGGAAGCTATGTCTACCCCTAATTACCCTTGCACTTAGGCAAGGGGGAATATTTTTTCGAGGATTCTAAAGGCCATTTCCTTCCTAATAATCCCAATGCAATCTACCTAAAGAAATTTTTCTCATAGCTTATCTCTTTGATTTGCATGTCTTTATTTCTGTCATGAAGTTAGGTAGGATGCATCATCTCATCTATCGTCTTTTGCACCTTTCAGATGGATCCATCATCCACACCATATATTGGTCATGTTGATGGTGCAAGTCGCTTCTCCAGGAATATAGCCTCGACAGCCTGGGCCATTTTTACCCCCTTGCATACATTAGTTCTTTCGAACGACGTGTGCATTGGATCTACCACCAATAACCACGCTGAATATGATGTAGTGATAGGTTTGTTAGTTGATTCCCTTCCTCATCGCATCCTTCATCTTCATGTTCATTTATATTCCTTGCTACTTGTCATGTAATTGAATGGTGTGTATCATGTGCATAACCAACTCATATTTAGAAAATGTCTGTGTGTTAAGCTATTAGTATGTGAATTTAAAACCATTACTTTTAGTGAAGTTCATAGAGCTCAAAATAACTATGTAGATACCATTGCAAATAACATTCTATATTAGCATTTATCACATGTATACCATAGAAGACAACCATAAACAAAACACATGGTGAACCATCATCATCATATAAAAATGCATAATCATATTCTATATCATATAAGTGTTCAGAGCCCATAGCTCTAAATACATTTGACATGCCCATAACATGTTACAAAAATCAAAATAAAAGGGACCCACATGTCCCCATATCTAGTCACTATCTGAAGAATCATGCACGAAAGGCTCTACCCCACTTACACGTAGATCACATACTGCATGACCAGCCATCACCATGCACCGCATGATACCTCTCCACTCTAAGGGAAGGCCTTTACACTCATATATGTCTCGATCATCTAGCTCATGCCATCAGCACTCAGAAACTTTGGTCAAGAGTACCCCACATCTATGGTGTAGATAAACGAGTAGCACACTATCCTCTGGATGCTGACAAGATGACGATGTTCCCCAATCTACAGCCACAGGCACTGCAGCTCGTCCTCCATTTCTTTCTAATTTTATCGGTGCTATTTTTACATGCCACATATTTTACACTTAGTACCATATACATGTGATAAAAATATGAAATGCACCATAAAAATAGCAACTTAACAATTACAGTTTGGTCCCCATGCTTGCCTGACTGAAAGTGGAAAGTTAGGATCTCCCTGATAGTTCATCTCGCTATAGGGATAATCGTCAATCTAGAGTGGCATCTGATCCCAATGTGTAAAAAACGCGGGTTGGAACACTAGTTCGACTCCTCATCCTCCTCTTCGCAGTAGCTACCCCCGGTGGCAGATGTTGGGCTCCTGTGGGCCCCCATATCGGATCTATACATGAGGAAGGATGGTGGGTATCTTCTCAAAGAGGAATGCACACAGTACTGTACGAAAAACATAGTCATGGCTCACCTACATAGACTTAGCTATCATTTCACCGATGACAGCATCATCTTAGCCCACCCATAGTAGGTCCTAGCCAAAACACTCTCAACCAGAATCATCTGCCCACCTGTGATGTGGTGGAACACATGGCTGCCCAAGACCTGTAGCACAGTTGCGGAAACAACCTATGTCTCTAGCCGGTCTAAATCACCAATCGGGATAGTCGTGCCCTTCACATGCACATCCTCTAGACAATGGCACTCCACAAACTTTGTAATGTTCCTCCCATAAGGAAACACCAAATGTATATCCCCCACCACTCTGAGGGTAGGGATTCTAGTGAAGAAATAAATATCCAGTAATGTGAGCTCAATATTGTACCCCTGCACGACAAATAGCTCCTGGTATGGATCCCAATAGCTCACAATTCTCAACAGCAAGGGCTCACTTGCCCTCATCAATGGGTTCTCTACCAACTTGAGAACCCCATAGCGAGGCAATGCCCCTCGAACGCCCTGATCCATTTGAATCTCGGATCAGAGGGTGTCCAAGTCTCACTCACACCAGTTGATTTTTAGCTCTGCCATGCCTACAAAACACCACATTCCTTGTCAGTTGAGAGAAGAAAACATTGGTTTGCACTAATCAACCTACAACTCCCACCAAGCGAGCAAACCACCCCTCTTTTCAGCCCCAAATCATAGTTTTATGCCCAGAAAGTGTGAGCTCGTAGGTTTTCACCTATTTCTTGTGATCCAAATTTCACTTATAGGCAAAAAAAGTGTGATTAGACCGTGAATAGGAGCAAGGCTCTCCAAGGGAGCTTCCAGGAGCCAAAAATCATGAAATAAATAACTGAAATTGAAGAGATGAGTAAGGCCACTACCTGAAAGTCACATATCCTGATTTTGATGGCTGGTTTTTTTGCTATGATCTCCACAAGATTTAGGGCCTTTTCCTCCTCTCCAAATTTACCACAACTCACATAAAAATGAATTCCAATTGGAGGGAAAATTTCCTTTCTTAGAAAAATCCACAATTTTTCTATCGCCCGCTATGACCAAATGGTAGCTCAGCTTGACGAACCATCAACATCATTGGAAATCTGTCATCGATTACTATAATGAGTCTTTCTCAGTTTTGGATGATTTGAAACTACACTAGGAAGCCATTTTTCCAAGAACGGTCACTTCGTTGCCTCTTAAAATCAGATTTCTTCATATGCGATGCTTGTAGTTTGGGAACCACCTTCCCTTGGAACATTTCATCTCACGTGTCAATTTTCATCATGTGTAACCATCATTTACTCATTTTTTTCATGGTCCCCACCGGGCCTATTCTATGTGGCAGCGTCATCGAGTCACCCTTGTTCAAAGCATCCGCGATGAGTCACCCTTGCATCCATGGAGTCTCTTTCGTATCCCATTATATCATATCATAGTATTCCATCCATATTTTGATACCATTCATCCCGTCTTGCCCGTTTTGGCCTCCAGTCATACTATCCGCATCCCATCCAGAGTTAAGTCAGTTGTTGCTAGGTCAACCATGCACTTTATGCTTTGACAGGGGAAGTCATCTATTTGTCCCTCAATCCCTCATTCTCCATTATACCTAGTGTTAGTCCATCAGTCACATTGCTATTTTCCCTCATACCTTAGTTGAGGATCCTCATTGCCTCACCTATCGTGGGCCCTATTCTATCGACATCAGCTCATTTATTCCATAAGAATGACCTAGAGGGCAATGTATCTTGGTTCCAACTTCCATTCTTGTTCGGTACTTTGGATCGAGTAGAGGGACTAATTATTGGCCTTTGACTTTGTTGTTTCATGTTCGTGATCCGTACTCTCAATGGCCGATTGATGCAGCAGATTTTACCAATGGTTCCTAGGTGTGTGTGAGATGTTTGAGACCTCATGAGGGGGTGGCCCTTCAGGTAGCCCCCCACATGCTTGGATGCATTCCTATTATGCTACAGCCTTAGATGCAGTTCCACAAATATAATGGGTTCGGTTCCTACCAATCACAGTGTTCATAGCGTGCACATCTCCTTCAGATGATCCATTTAGTTTTGCAGATCCGTTCCTTTTCCAACAAGGCTTCTTCAATTGTTCTACCCTCCCTCCAACCCATTCTTTGAGGGAAGGGCCATCATATCTCATGTAATTAGTTCGTATTATATTCAATCATGGCTCATATTTTTCCAGGTGCATTATATATATGGGACACATTGTATTATTTTCTGACTCAGTTATTGCAACATGTCATGTACCATTTAGCATGTACTTCATTGCATAGTTTGATGTTTCTTTGCACACCATTATTTTTGTGCTAAGTTATCTCGGCAGGTATATGTATGTCTTTCCCGCCTCATTGTGGTCCGGTACCACAACATAAAAGGTGACTGGCATTGCTCTTGCCCCCTCTGTCCCTATCCTCTACCTGCAGTTGCATTGGTCTCTCTCTCTCTGTCTCTCTCACTCCACTTTGTTGTGTAGTGATTGTGTCTTTACAACACAGTTCGGCCATATGTTTTCCTCCTAACACTCGTACGTTGGGGGGAAATCTGTTATAACCAAAATATTGATCATCTAGCCTAATTTACTAGATGGATCGAACTACACCATGTAAAGCAAATTTTACAATAGTAAAATTTCTTTCGCTATGAAAAATTACTCAATAAACCACCTTTGTTAAGTAATTTATAATTAAACTGATGCAGAATAATTAAATAAATCACTATTTATTTGACTTCCTTCTAGATATAATTAATTAAACCATTGTTCAATTATTATTCTGTGTCATATTTGACCCAATTATGAAAAATCAACAGACAAATTATTGATTATCTTATTTTTCTCTAGGAATAATTAATTATTATTCCTTGTCAAATTTGAAAAATCCCTTGGGAATAACTAAATAAATGATTATTTCTTTATTATTCCTTAACCAATATGTTGAGATCATAAATAAACCATTTATTTGTTTATTATTTCTAAATAAAAGTTTAAATATTTTTTCCCTCCTAACCAAATACAATAAAATATTCCAAGTGGTTATTCCGAGAATGGGGTTAATAATATTTTATTATTGCTCATTATTCGAGGATAACTCAATATTTTGTTATAGATAGAAGGGTTTTCAATTCATTATTCACTTTTGACTATTTTCATTGTTGCACTCACTACTATAACTCTGATTATTTTCATTGATGCACTCCATTTCTCTGCCATTTGAGTTCCCATTAAGCTCAAACATTTTATTTGTTGGGTTTTCACATTATATAGGAGAGAGACTCCAAAGAAGATGAAGACGTTTGTGGATAGCCAAGAACGCATTCCATAGAGGGGGATAGGTAATATTTATTTGTCCCCTTCACAGGTGTTATAATAAAATCTATTCTTTGTATATATAGTTTCCATTGGATTATTTGAGTTATTACTGCTTCTTTTTGTTGTTTAACTATCATTGTGGCATAGATTAAGACTTTCACAGGTTTTGTTTCTATCATTTTTTGCAGATATACAATTTTTAGTAGCAATTTATATTATTGATATTGTTTATCATCCACCGTCTTAAGTGGGTTCTTTTCGTACATCTTTGACAAGAAAACACTTCAAGAGAAAGAATTCTAGAAAATGCATGGAGCAATGACCCTTGAAACCCTTAGTCTTTGGAAAAGAAATGTGGCCTCCAAGTGATCGATCTCCAAGTTTGGCTATGGGTTCAACCTCAATCCTAGGATGAGCTTGATTAAACAATTTATATTCTTCCTTGGCATCAAGTTTAGAAACTCGACCTTCCAACCTTTGCAATTTGACCTCTTTTACCTCAAATGAAATCAATCCACAATTATTTCAAGGAAACACTTTAGATCTATGAGCAAGTTAAAAATGGCATCGAAAGGCAGGGTGTCCTCCTTAGATTTAAATGATCCAACCTCTTTCCAATATAGATTACAAAAATATATTCATACCATTTATCTTGAAATAAAACGGATATAATTTGATATGATATTTGTGCTCAGAATTTAGCCTTTGAACCCTTGGTGTTTGACCCACTAGAAGGAGATGAACTCTTCCATTGGATTTCTATAGACTTGTAATCAAATTATAGTAAAGATGGTAGTACTTCCTACAAAAAAGCTCACAGCCTTGCAATACAATTGAAAAGAGACCCTCAAATCTCATAGGGGTTTGATCTCAACCCCGTAAACTTGAATGGATAAATATGGTAAAGTAGACCCAGGTCCAATCTAGAAATTTGGAAAAGTAATGTTTTCTCTTTCGTTTGCAATAAAATAATAACTCTCAAAATAATGAAGAAAATTATCCTTCCAATCAACCGAAAAATAGAATCAACTAGGATGATACGAAATTCCATCGAAGATGGAAATGTTGGCTAGGGTGAGCATAAATTCCACCAAAGTTCCCTGCATGAAACCTCCAAATAACCCTGCAAATAATTTAGAAATTTCCAATAAAACCCTGGAGCTGGTAGGATGCACATCTCTGATACCACTGTAATTTCCCAATCATCAAAATTTTAATCAGTTTTGGTACATTGTACGGGTTCTAATAAAATTCTTGCAGTAAAAACACCGAACACAATAAAGATCTGAGAATGCAGCATCTTATTTATGTAAATAAATATAAACAAAATTACATGCCCACAGAAGCACTACTAAAGCTCGTGCCTTGGCATGTATGGCTTCCCATCAACAGAGAAATTAAAGATGTTGAAGCACAATCTTAGATCCTCGATGGATCCACCAGAGAAATTACTCCCATGAGATTTTCGTCCTTGGAATGAATTAGAACTTGCCTTGACAAGCTCTCAACAAAAGAAAAATAGATAAATAACTCTCGATGATTACATTGTTAGGATCCTATCCCCTTTTATATGCTTCATTGAATCTCTAGAGACTTTATTTTATTGTTTTCACTCGAAAAATGAAGGCAAATACCATGGGTCAATGCCATGGGCAACTACCATGGGTAGATTCCATCCACTTTACCCATATCCACAAAAAAAAGAATATTACAAATCGATTGCTTCTTATTTAGTCTAAGAAGTTTATGTTCAGGAATTCCCCAAGATCCATACAAGGAGAAACTTAATAGAAATTACTCATCAACAACATAAAGTATGTTATTTTTATTGAGAATATTGAGCACATGGAAAGATGCTTGTTAAAGTGGTTGTTAGAGAAATCCCTAATTCATAGGTCTAACAACAACAATAATTTTTTTACCTTTTGGGTAATTTTCTTAAGAATCCTAACTATGTCTTAAAAATGTAGCTCAGGGCATTAAATTTAAACGATATTCCTTATTGATTTTGGGATTGGGATGAGAGAGAGAGAGGAGATCTTGTCTATTCTAAAAATAAACATCTTTTCACTTGTATCTTTTCCATACATAATGTCTCTTTTTCATAAATTAAATGGACAACCTTCTTTCCTTAATTCTTCATGAGAAACCATTCTTCCAAGAGGCATTAAGGCCATTTCTAGACAATTAAGGCCACCTACTAAGTCATAGATTCGAAATCCAATGACTCTGCTACAAGCTCACCAAGATTTAGTACGTCTTCCTCTTCTCCAAATTCTCCAACAAATCAATGTACAAATGAATTGGAATTGGGGGCAAGAAGCCCTTTTATAGGAAAAACTCTAGTTTTTTTTGGCCATTAGGAGTAAATGGTAGCTTGGTTTGACAAACTTCCTGCACTGTTGGAATTCTCTCACCGATCTCTACAATGGGTCTCCATGTTTCTCGTAATTTGAAACTTTGCACAAAGCCATTTTTTCCATGAGGTATCACTTTGGCGCATTAAATAAAATCTCTTAATATGAGTCACATGTACTCTCGTAGCACTTTTTCTTTGAACTTTTAGAATTATGAGTCAAGTTCTGTCACAAGTAATCACTATTTACTCATTTTATTATGGCGCGCTACGGGCCTTTCCCATGTGGAAGCATCATATAGTCACCTTTCTTCAAAGCATTAGAGATGAGTCACCCCTACATCTATGGAGTTTGTTCAAAGTCCCATTGAGTCTTGTTACAATATATTATCCATCTATGTGTCACACTCATCCCATTTTTCTTATATTTGACTTCCATCTATCCTCATGTGACTTTGAAAATCCTCCGTCTGAGTAATTGACCATCCCTTATGGAATTGTGTCAGTCACTACGAGGTCAACCTTGCATGTTATGCTCTGACAAGGTAAATCATAACTCCACGAGTCCCCATATCTTCCAATTATTATCCTCGATGTTAGTCATTATTAGCCATGATACTATGATCCTTGTGCCTTTGTTGAGGATTCATAATTGCCTAAACTCCGGTGGGCCTGCTTTTGTTAACATCAACACGTTTATTCCAGGAGAGTAGTCTAGAGGATGGAGTACCTTGGTTTCATCTTTCATCCTTTCTTGCTGCCTCTAATCAAGCAAAGTGAATCATTATTTCCCTTTTACTTGGTTTTTTTTGGCATGCTCAAATTCAACTCATTATCGCACGATTAAGAAACATACACTTGGTAGCCCTTCAAATACCTAGATGTCAGAAAATTATGATCTAGCCTGAGAAGAAGTTATTTTTATTTGAATGGCTTTGTTTCTACCGATTGCATAACTCACAACATGAACCTCTATTTAAAATGGTCAATCGAGATATTTAAATACCTCTCCTATTCATCAGGGCTTCTTTGGTTGTGATCTCCACCCCCCACCCCCCTTCACCACACCAACGTGGGGGAATTATGTCTCATGTCCTCAAATCAACATACTTAATTATATCAATCCTGGCCACTGTATTCGAGGAAATTATGTATATGGGAATCATTATCTCATTGTATCATTTTTTGCCCCATTGATGCCAGCATATCATGTATCTTGTACTATGTCCCTCAAACCTAGATTGTTAGGCACACCATTATCATTTGTACTCGGTTATCTCGTAGGTATGGGTATATCTCCCCCGACTTATTGAGATCTTGTACTCATCAATAATGGAAACTTTTATCTCACAGGTAGGTTTCACCCCAACTAACTTCACTCCTTCCTATTACTTGAGTGATCTCTCTCTCCCCCTATGACTTCCCTTTGGTGTTTTGTGAATGTGAAGCTACAACATATTTTCATCATATGATGTGCTCCTCAAACTCTTATGTTGGGCAAAAATCTATTATCACCCAAAAAATGATCACCTAGTCATCTATTACTAAGTTGATCAAAATGCACCATGTAGGATAGGTTTTTACATATTAAAACCATCCTTTACCTTAGGCAATAATTTAGTGAACCAATTTCCTAAAGTATGTCATTGCATTCTAGACTACTACATGTAGGGGAATTTTAAGACAATTTTTTAAGACAAAATAAATCTTTTGTCTTTAAATTTTCAATATGATGCACTAGTAAAAATGGTAAAGGATTAGGGGTTTGTCTTTACACTATTGATGGCTTCTTCGGGAAGTAGAGTGATGGAGGTTGACAAAAACTAATGGGATTTAGGTCGATGGAGGCTGAAAATAGAGGTGTGCGTCGTGAGAGGAGCGATGGAGGCACTTTCAAATAACGTTTATGGATGGTAAGATAGTTGGAGTACTTTTCGGGGTCTCCATTGATTGTGTTTTGATATGTGTTTTTTACCGTTTTATTTATTTTGAACGCTACTTATATACATTGGTTGTTGTTATTAGCAAATTGTTGTGCTAGATTGGCAACATGGATTAGATTCACCTGAAGGATTGTTGAAAAATGTGGCAATAAATTCTCAATTTGATTTTGCCTTGATTAAACTGAGAAAATTTGAATTTCCACATCAGCAGACAACTTGGATGCAATCAGCTTGTATGACATGGTTTGTGTCACCCATTTTACTCAATCAATTCGAGTTGGAGGAGTTAGAGTTTAGTTAAAAATGTGTGATTTCTAATTTGTAGCAGTCAAAGTCAGTTATCTCAAGTTGTTTTCAATTAAACTAGGTCTAATTGTTGGAGGAACTAGTGGAAGGCTAGTTGTGCAGTGAGACTTCAGTCAAATCCAATGATCATCCAGTTAAGTGATCAGTCATCCCAAAATTGCTAGTGCATGCAAACAATTCAAGTTCCCCAACTATGGTTGAGATTCCAAGGAAGTTTAATATTAGTTGTAGACTAGTCTTGAGCGTACAAGTGTTGCATGTAGTCACATGACCAAACTTAGGAATTGTGCAATCCATTTTGGAAAAAACCTAAATAATAGGGGCCTAATTTCTCAAGGAATCGCACAAGGAAATAGGGGCTCAAGCAGAGGTAGAAATTGATAAAGTTTGGGTTTGAGGTTCTTCATGAGGAAAGGGATAAGTTATTCACTTATGGGTTGTTCACAGTTGAGTAAGTCAATTGTAATACATCTATATTCATAAGATTGATGCAAGAAGGCATTGGAGTTATTAGAAGATTTCTTTCCCCATGAAAAATATTGTGTGCATGTATTTTATTTCTTATTGCATGTTTGAATTTTTTGTTCTAAATTGTGAATTAACTTTCGTAGAGTAGTAGAGTAGGCCTGTGTCTTATGATTTTGAAAAAAATTCTTGATGATTTGAAAATCTACACCATAATTTCTACATCGTATCATAGCAGGATTCACATTAGAGCATGAATTTCGAATTTGTTTCTCAGGAGGTTCGAATTTGCAGTTCAGTGTAGCAAGATCTCTTAGGAACTAAAAATATGACCTTCAATGGGATGAGGCTAGAGTATTCCTTGGAAGGAAACTCTAATTTCATTGACTGCAAGGATTGCATGGAGGAGGTATTCGATGACAAGGGGTTGCTATAATACATCAAGAGAGATGTTACAAAACCAACAGAATTTGATGCTTAAAACCTTGCTCAGTCGAAGAAAGTTGTAGCGAAGGTGTGGATAATAATATTGGAGGGAGTACGATACCACACTGTCAGCATTCTCCATGGGAAAGAAAATCCTTATGGAATGTGGTAGGCACTCACACATCTATTCTAGAATAGTAGTGACCACAAAAAGTTGCTGCTCAAGGATAATCTTTGAAATATCAAGATGTAGAAGAATGAATTTACCCTGCAATATCTGAGGAGGTTCACACAAGTTCAAGATGAGCTTGTAGGAGTTGGTGTTACTCTTTCAAAGGATGACTTGGCCAGAATTTCCTTTCTTGGCCTTCCCAAGAGTTGGCATACCTATCAAGATCAAGTGAACGAGAGGGGGAAACTATTGAATTGGGAACACTTATGGTACAATTTGGTACAAGAGGAAATAAGGCAGAATACTAAAGATGGGACCTCATCCAAGGGAAAGGATGAAGAAAAATTTGCATTGGTTGGAAAGGGAAAGAAGGGAAAAGGGGAAGAAATCTCAAACCAAACCAGAATCTAACCAAGGGAGAAAGAAGAAAGATTTGTTAAAAATTAAATCCTTCCATTGTCATGAATATGAGCACTATGCAACGAAGTGCCCACAGAAAAAGGCAAGTGAGAAGACCTTAGGAGGAGTAGTGGGTGAAGCCTTGGATTCATAGTTCAACCTTGACTTTACCCTTATTGCATGCATGTCCAACATAGTGATGGGGAGCGTGTGGTACTAGGACTCAGGTGCATTGTTCCACATGATAGGGTGTAGAGACTTTTCAATGACTAGGAGGAGATAGATCTCCATATTTACATCAAGCTAGGGGATGGCGGAAGGTACAACATGACCAGTATTGGTACAATCAACTTTCAGAGGGAGTCTGGCTCCTGTCTCAGGCTCAAGGATGTCATGTTTGTTGTAGGCCTAAAGAAGAATCTCATCTTTGTTGCAGTTTTGGAAGACCATGGTTATGACGTGATCTTAAATAAAGGAAAAACATTCCTAAGACACATAGGCACGAGACAGGTGAAGAAGATCAAGGTTTGTGTGAAGAATCTATATAAGTTAGATGTGGAAGATTGTGTTCCATTAAAAACTAAGGAAGAGAAAGTGTAGGGCCATGATGTAGGTGAACTTTAGCACATAAGCCTTGGCCATTTGCATCATGGAACCTTGAATAGTATACAACAAATATCCACTAGCCTCCCTAAAGGAGCACTTGAGCAGCAGGATGTATGCAAAGGATGTACCTTGGGGAAGTACATAAAATCTGAATTTCATGAACGAGACAACAAAGCGAATGCAGTCAAAGAAAGGATCCACTTTGATGTCTGTGGACCTTTCTTTATAGCCTCCACTGCCCGACACAAATATTTTGTCCTTTTTATTGATGACTTCTCACATAAGTGTTGGATCTCTTCATGCGGAAGAAAGATGGGACATTCTCCAAGTTCATAGAATTCAAGGGACTATTTGAGAAAGAAACCAACAACAAGGTGAAGGCTCTCTGGAGTAATAATGGAGGTGAGTATGTGTTGAATGAATTTAAAAATTTATGTGCGAAAGAAGGCATTCGACGAGAGTTGACAACACCCCACAACCCACATCAAACTGGGGTGGTTGAGAGAAATATCCATAGCATTTTGGGAGCAACAAGGGTGATGTTGCAATACCAAGTCATACCTCTGCATTTGTGGGTTGAGGCATGCAATACAACAGTTTGTTTGCAGAACTAAAGTTATCAGCGGATTCTTCGCATGATATTACACTGGAGGAGTCTTTCTTGGGAAGAAAGCTAGATGTCTCACACATCAAGATTTTTGGAGCCTCTATTTACTGCCATGTCTCCAAATAATCAAGGAAGAAGCTTTAGTCAATAGCAAAATTCGGGGTATTTGTGGGTTACACAAAAGCTCCCCACAACTAACATGTGTACTTGCCATCACTCATAATGATAGTTATGTGAAGGGATGTAAATTTTGATGAGGAGAAATCTATGTGGTGCTCTCTTGAGAGGGAGCTTTAGAAGCCACCAAAAGATGAGATTTGAGCTCAAAAAGAGGGACCTCAAGAAGTTGTAGAGAAACCACAAATTGTGGAGAAGAGAGTGGAGACATTCACTAAAGCAAATCCTCCAGAGAAGGCAGAAAAAGGACTAAGGAAGTTGATAAACTTGTGCAGGATGCAAGGGAGAATGTGGGATATCCTTCAAATTTGTGTAAGCAAAGCAAGTCACCTGAGAGGTACACTAGTGGCATGGCTCTTATGACTGGGCTTATAGAGATTGAGCCATCCTATTTTGAGGAAGAAATAGAGAAACCTGTATGGTTTGGTGCAATGGTGGAGGAATATGAATCTCTATAAGCTCAGTTATATACCTAGGGGGGATAATATGGGGTACAAAGGGAGGTACCCAAGGGAATAATGTAATAATGGGATGGGCCATAGTAATAAATAAAGTGGTTAACCCGTATCATGTAAGGGACCACAAGTAGTTAGTAATAATTTAATGGGCCCATGGTATTAGATAGATGGTATTGAGGGAACCATGGTAATGACCCATGGTATTGTATGTATGAGGCCTATATAGAGGCTAGAGACTCCACATTGAGAGATGTCAAGGAATTATTATATGAACAGGCATATGGCTTGTGGGGTGTTCTCCTTCCTTAAGGACTGAATGTATGGTGTTGCCCTACCTTAAGGGTTTTGATCAATAAAGAAACATTTCTATCTATATTCAAATATTCTCATTTATTGGGTTTATTTCTATTATCATATATTTTCACATCAGATCTATGACAAGTGGTAACAGAGCACTTTCCTGGGCAACAATGGAGATTTTTTTTTTTTTCTTGCAGGAATTTTCTGGGGCAGTGAGTTTGCAGATCAGATCTGTTCAGGAAAAATATGAAAAATATAATTGTAGATCTGGATTATTTGTGAAAAAATACCTGATTTCAAAAAAAAAATCGGTCGAATCAAGGAGATATCGCTGATCTAAAAATCAGTCGTGTTGCAGACAAGTTTTCGGGGTAGCGAGTTTGCGGCGTAGATCTGGACGTCCTGATGCAACATCTGCAAAATCTAATTGTAAATCTGGATTATTTGTGAAAAAATACCCGATTTCCAAAAAAAATCAGTCGAATCGGAGTCTGGAGGAGGGAGATATCGCTGATTTAAAATCAGCTCTTTTTTTAGAATTTTTGGTGACAGCGGGAGAGTTGCAGCGCAGATCTGAAATTCCAATGCCTAGATTGGGATTTTACCACATGGGAAGATGCAGAATGGTTGTTCCATTTCCAAAAATAGGTCATAATAGAGATTCTAAGCAATATTGACGGAATTGTGGCCATTTCAAATTTTCACCAAATTTTTTTGTGATGTCGGGCCTAGATCAGAGGAACGTGTATAAATTTGATGGCTCTCATCTAGCCAAATGGCTAGCACAAATGGAGAAATATTTTAGATTGAATTACATCATGGATGATGTGACTCAGTTGAGTGTGGGAATCATGTACTTGGACCATGAAAGATGGCAATGGTGGCAGTGTCATCAAAAATGCCATCCAAGGGAAACTACTTGGCAGATGTTCACAAAATATATTTGTGAACACTTTGACCATAAATCTAATTTTGTGGGTCCTCTTACTCAGCTCACACAGATAGGCACACAACCTAACAAAGATTCTATTTTTACAGGAAATAAGGAAACCAAGAAACCTAAAGGGTTATTTTCTATTGGTGTTTCCTTATTGCATGTTCATGGATTGGTTTAGAAGGAGAAAATCATTATGTCTATAAATCTGAGTTGCAAGAAAAATCTCATAAATGTCAACTTGGCAAAAAAATTACAAGTTTCAGCAAAACACATTGAAAACACACAGGTGGATGATGAGCATGTTCAAGTGTATAAGGATTTGAAGATTTCTATGGATAAGTATGTATTGCATGGTGATTTTTATACTTCAGAAATGGATAATATGGATGTTGTTTTGGGATATCCTTGGATGGAATCTGTGGGTACTATCAATATTAATGTGTAGAAGAAATTCCAGAAGCTCTGGTATAAAAAGAAGAAAATTACATTACAGGATATTTCCATCAATAAACAAGTAGAGTTCATGGAGGTTGAAGCAAAACATGTTCCGAGGACTAACATATCAGTTGATGAGCTAGTGATGATCAACAATCAAACACAAACAGAGGCTGAAGTAGCAAAGGTTACAGGTGCTGATACATCAGATGAGGGCTCAGTGGTTGAAGTAATATTGGAAGATAAGACACCACAACAAGCACCACAACATGCATTAGATAATAGTTAGGATCTAGTAAAGGGTGAATTAAAGAAAAAGACACCATGGGTTAAAACTTCAACATATCATCACTCACATCACCCCTCAAGAAAACAACCAACAAGATGGAAACCAATTAGCCACCAGGACAACAACCCCTGCATGACGCATAGCGAGGAGCAAAGATACACCTACTACACATCAACACAGAAGAGCTGCCATGGTCAACTTCCAGCTCAAGCGAGCGAGGCACCACCGAGATCGAGGGTTCACCTTTCTCTTGGATGGTTAGATGCACATGCATGGTACCAATGGACTACTTTTTTGAGTAGATCTTATTATTTGTGTTCTTCCCATGTTTTGTGGACGAAACATGTTAAGGAGGGTGGAATGTTATACACCTAGGGGGGATAATATGGGGTACAAAGGGAGGTACCCAGGGGAATAATGTAATAATGGGATGGGCCATAGTAATAAATAAGGTGGTTAACCTATATCATGTAAGGGACCACAAGCAGTTAGTAATAATGTAATGGGCCCATGGTATTAGATAGATGGTATTGAGGGAACCATGGTAATGACCCATGGTATTGTATCATGTATGAGGCCTATATAGAGGCTAGAGACTCCACATTGAGAGATGTCAAGGAATTATTGTATGAACATGCATATGACTTGTGGAGTGTTCTCCTTCCTTGAGTGAATGTATGGTGTTGCCCTACCTTAAGGGTTTTGATCAATAAAGAAACATTTCTATCTATATTCAGATCTTTTCATTTATTGGGTTTATTTCTATTATCTTATATTTTCAGATTAGATCTATAATAGCTCTTATGACTGAGCTTATAGAGATTGAGCCATCCTATTTTGAGGAAGAAATAGAGAAACCTATATGGGTTGATGCAATAGTGGAAGAATATGAATCCATTTCAAAGAACTATGTTTGGGAAAAGATCCCAAGAACAACATTTAAATCAATAGTGGCTTTGAGATGGATCTTCAAGGTGAAGCAGGCATCAAATAGAAGAATAGGGAAGTATAAGGCCATATTTGTGGCCAAGTGGTACTCTCAAGTTGAGGGAATTGACTATGAGGAGACATTTTCTCTTGTAGTAAGGTACTCATCCATTACATCAATTCTTCATATAGCTACACAGATGGGGTGGAATATCCACCAGATGGCTGTAAAAACAACATTTCTGAATGTGGTTATTAAGGAGGAGGTGTACATAGAGTAACAAAAAGGTTTTGAGACATTTGATCAAGAGTCTCATGCATGCAAACTCAAGTGAGCACTGTATGATCTCAAGCAAGCACCTTGTGCTTGGTACACCAAGATCAATAGTTATCTCACCGGATTGGGCTTCACCATAGCTGAACTAGATGTAAACCTCATCACATATGGATAGAAGGTAAATTTCTTATTATTGTCTTATATGTTGATCATTTTATTTTAACTAGTGATGAGACGTTGATCATATCTTGCAAGGAGGACCTTGCAAGGGAATTTTAAATGAAGGACATGGGTCTCATGGACTACTTTCTCAGGTTGGAAGTATGATAAGGTGATGGGTAATTATTTGTCTCTCAAGGAAAGTATGAAAATGAGATATTGCAGAGATTCTGCATGGAGAGTTTTAAACCCATGGAAAAGCCTCTATGGAACAACTAGAGGAAGGAGGATGCCACTTCAGGTGAAGTGGATGCTACAATTTATCGACAACTAGTGGGTCCACTCATGTATCTTGTGAACATATGACCAAATATGTGATGTGCAGTCAACAAGCTAAGACACGCTATGGTTAGGTCAACCAAACTATTTTGGAAGGCAACTAAGCATGTTTTACGGTACCTCACAGGCACTACCCAGTTTGGGCTATGGTATAGATGAGCAGAGGGAGTGAAGTTGTGCAGCTTCACAGATGTAGGTTGGGCACGAAGTCCATTAGAATGAAAGAGTACATCAAGTGTAATTTTTAGTGTTGGGTTTGTAGCTGTTTCTTGATATGATAGGAAGTAAAGATCTGTGGTGCTCAGCTAGACAAAAGCATAATACATGGCTGCAAGTCAAGAAACATGTGAGGCAATATGGATAAGAAAGATACTCGTTGGACTATTTGGTCAAATGATGGATCCAATTGTGATAATCAGAGTTGCATCAATCTCTCTGAGAATCTTATATTTCATGATCAATCCAAGCATATAGATATCCAATATCACCATTTACGAGACTATGTCTAGAGGTAGATGATGTTGCTACACTCCATTCTGATAGAGGAGTAAGATGTTGATATTTTGACAAAATATTTGTCAAGAGGGAAGTTCAAATTCCTTAGGTGCAGGAAAGGGGTGGTTGATAATCCATTTCTTGCAAAAAAGGAGTCTTAAAAAATGTAGCAAGAAATTCTCAATTTCATTTTTCCTTGACTAAGTTGAGAAAAATTGAATTTCAACATCAACAGACAGCTTGGATGCAGTTAACTTGTGTGACATGGCTTGTGTCACCTGGTTTACATAGTAAATTTGAGTTGGAGGACTTATAGTTCAGTTAAAAAGTCTGTTATCTTAAGTTATTTTCAGTTAAACTAGTTCCAACTGGTTGAGGAACTAGTGGAAGGCCAATTGTGTAGTGGGACTTCAGTCAAACTCAGTGATCATCTAGTTAACTAATCAATCAACCCAAAATAGCTAATGCATGGAGAATTCGAGTTCCCCAGCTGTGGTGGAGATTCCAAGGCAGTGTAACATCAACTGTAGACTAGCCTTGAGTGTACAGGTGTTGCATACAGTTAGATGATCAACCTTGGGAATTTCGCAATCCATTTTGTAAAAATTCCTAAATAATAGGGGCCTAATTTCTCAAGGAATTGCACAAGGAAATATGGGCTCAAGCAGAGGTAGAAATTTACTAAGTCTAGCTTAGAGCTTCTCAGTGAGCAGAGAGACAGGTTATTCACTTGTAGGTTGTGCTCAGTTGAGAAAATAAATTGCAATACATTTCTATTGATCATATAAGTGCAAACAGACATTGGGGTTTTTAGCATATTGTTTTCCTTAGGAAATATTTTGTGTGCATGTGTGTTATTTCTTATTTCATGTATGAAATTTTGGTTTTAAATTGTGAATTAACTTCTAGAGAGCAGTAGATTAGGCTTGTGTCTTATGATTTTGATTAAAACTTCATGAGTAGTTGCAACTCTACACCATAATTTCTACAAGAATGGTGGAGGTAAATTATAGAATATTCGTTAGTAGACAATATTCCTACTTCAAAATATCTATGACAATTTTTGTGAGAAGAAGATGTTGAGAATAAAAGATTGGATTTTCGAAGAATTAGTCATAAAATTCACAAGGGCGGTAATTTTGGTTGCAAGTGTGGATGTAGATGGATTAAATGTAATTTTGGTTGCATGTGTGTAGGTAGACAAGTCATAGTTACTCCTTTGATTTTTTTCAATGATCTGTTACTATTTGGTAGATTTACCTCTTTTGATCGATCTATGGACTCTTTATGAATAATATTAAATCTCATATGATTTATTCTTAGCAAAATGATGCATTGGTACTGGAGATTTATCACAATTTTGGTGTTATCTCCACTGCATTGGATGTAGATTTTAAATATCTTAGATTTATTCACCAACCTAATTATTATGGAATTAAGGATTGGAGCTCAATTAATGAGAAAATCCACTGTATACTTTATCATGGGTACACAAGAGGCTCCCCTAGGAGTCAAGTTGACTCTAGTTCGAGCAGTCCTTCAGAGCATCTCTGTATATTGGCTTCATATTTTCGCTCTCCCTAAGAATATGAGTAAATGTATCTTTTTGGGTTCATCTTGGCATGGGACAATTTGTGTCGTAAAGGATAGTGTGGGCCTGGTTGTTGTTTACTCTGTATGGAGGTGATGGATGACCAGAATCATCTATTTCTTTGATTCTCCAGAGTAAAATCAATTTGGAATGGTGTATTTAATATGTTCCATTTACAGGCAGATTAGAACTACTCTTTTGTGGTTTATTGTATTTGGCACTAGATTATTGAATATAAAACATTTGGACCACTTCCAATATACATTGGGGGTTCAACCCAAAGAATGCATTATTGTCCCAAGCTCCTTTCTTGTGATACATCCACCTCCATCCTTATCAAAAAAGCTAAAGGCCTCCCTGAACTTAGACATAACCTCCATCCCATATTCCTTTAGTAGATAAAACCCTTCTCTCATTTTCTGACCATGCCAATCTACCCTCCATCCCATATTCTCTCAAAAGCCCTGTGTAAACCACCATTTCATTCAATGATGGGGATTTTGATGCCTACTCTAACCATATTTGTTAGATACTTTCCCCCTTTTCTTGCTTATGGTTTCTTTAGTTGGCCTCCTCTAAATATTCCCTACTCTCCTTAAATTACTTGAAAGGTATCCTTTGGCTACTAACCCCATTTTTCCAGAGATCCTTGACATGTCCCTTGAAATTTTGATTCGACCCCATGAACTATTTTATCCCAGTGAGTCGAAAGCTTTAGATTTATTTTCCACATATTCATTCATGACCAAACACTATACCACTAGTTATAAGAATCTTTTGGTTACTATCACCACAATAAATGTATATTGTATTTTAGAGGAGATAAGAATTGTATATTTCTCTTTAGGACACTCCAAAAATACTTTGATGCACCCCATTTGTCTAACTCTCTAGTATACTTTATGACCTTAATTCCCAATCCATGTTCATCCATGTGGATGCAATTTATGATGTTCTATGGCAACCTAATGTCCTTGTCAACTCCCTCTCATCTTCCTTGTCATGTTTTCTAGGACTTGTGTATCAAATAAGAAATTTGGAGATGAATGACATCAAGGTAGAAAATCAAGGGGTTTTCAAGTCATTTATTTAGGGTTCCCACTAGCATAGTCCCACCATATGATTCACCCAATCCCTAAATTGGGGTTTAGTGCTATTTGAATTAATTATTAGATGATCATGGTGGGCCATAATTCCAGGTTAAATGTTATGACTTTTCATAGGATATTATTGGAGATACTTTAGGAGACACCTCTTTGACTAAAGGGTCAAGGAAGGAATTTGACTTCAATATCAAATCATCAACCATATCCTCAACATATTGAACCAATAATCAAGAAGACAACTGAGGTGAAGCATGGGAATCATCTCTCACCCACGTTGTTTAGGATATATATCAATCTATGAATGCCTCTACACTCCACCAACTGTGCATCAATAGAAATTTTATTTGCCCCATTGTCCACCAATATGGATACACATTGTCCCAACATTGTGCCTCTGATTGCCAAAATTGTAAAATTGGCATTTTCCATGTAAAAAATTTAATTTAAGACTAAACATGCATTGGAAGGCCATTAACACATTATTAAGACATAAAAATTGAATAATTGACACAATACCAAATATAATACATACATTGAGTTTTGTCTCACAAGGTATCTAGATTCTAATTGAGCAAGTTCACACAAAGAGAGAAAGGCAATGTCATGATACATTGTTCAATTTGTAATCAAGAGCATTATCTTGGATAAGGGAGAAGTAACATTTAGTTTCTTTCTCATATACAAAGGCAAAATTATGAATCGATGTCAAATGCCTTTTGTGAAGCAATGTTGTTGTAGAGGGTGTTAGAAAGCTTGCATTGTATGCAAGGCCCTCACACCATACTAGATTGTGTTAACCAAAGCATGTTAACCATGTCCAATGATCTCAAATTTCATGCACATGTTCAATGAGTGGCTATAAATGAGGGGTGTCAAAGTGGCTAATAATCATAGCTTATAGTGGATGATTGTCATCGTATATAACATCTGTGGCGCAAGTCATTTGTTTGGTGCCCAATATTGGTGAATCATTGTGTTACATCATGGTAGCATATCTTGCCTTTTTTAAAGCAAAAGTATATTGAAAATAAATTAAGTTATGTCTCATGCAAATGTTCAATATTGTTGTGTTGTGAGTGGTTTTCATATTATATGTATCATATATCTATAATCACTTATTTCAAGCCTACCTTAAGAAATAAATGAAGAGGTACAGGGCCTTTTCATAATAAGGACTCCGGCCAACTCCTCTCCTTGTAGCAATCTTTCAAATGTTAGCCCATAAATCAAACACATGCCCTTGTTTCTCTAGTTTGGAAACCCTTGGATAGATATGACAGTGAATTCGTACCAACCACTTCTTTAACCATCTATTGAATGCCTTCAATTGGTATGTGTAAATGATTTTGATTTATTCCTGGAGAGGTGTGAAATCTAATTTTTCATTGGCATAATACAAACACCAAACTTAACCTATGGTAGCCAAAATTTCAGCCTTACAACTCTCTCATGCAATATTAAATACTTCACTAATTAGTCAAGGGGTAATCTCCTTAACAATATATTAAATATTAGAAGCATTCATATTAATTGAAAAAATAAGAATATTATTTAATATTAAGTTATAATGTAGGTAGCTGCCAAGTTGACATATGATACTCCCTTGTTTGTGAGACAAGGTATGCCCTCCATTCAATGCTTTAACTATTTAATCTATGGATGTGTACATACCTTAATTTCCATTGGATCAAATCCTGTGACCTTTAAAGAGGAAACACTTTAACACAAATCGAACATGTAAATACAAACTTAATTTGTATATGTATCAAAGTTACTTTGAGAGTTGAATGGAATGCTTAATTTTGTATAGAAGCAAGGGAAAACTTGAAGGTTTGATCACAACAAACATGTATGGTCAATTATGATTATCATAGGTATATTAGTTTGGTTTTCCCAATCCAGAACTTGCACACTTTGTTACTACTGTTAAAGGCATGTCATGATGGTTTACTGGTGTAACATCATGTACATTTAGTTGTGTCTATTAAATGCATGTTACTTCAATGACAAAACCAATGGTTTGTCAACTTGGTCAACTTAGTCAGCTATGTGTTAATCATCTCAATGAACAACATATAAGGTCAATTAGCTTAGCCATTGACATGCACATTCCATTGTCACTATTACTGACATGTTAGGTTGGATATTAATATGTATTTTTTATTAACATTATCTAGGAGATTAACTGAATCAACATGCACGTTTGACTACAATTGTGGGAGATATGTTAGATAGGTTAGCCTCATCAACAACATTTATGTTCACTTGCACATGTTAGAGGCATGACACAATGGTCAATTGATTAGTAACATGTACATTTTGGTTATCACTATTAAAGTTGTGTTAGGTTGGTTAACTTGTTCAACGACTTGTATGTTTGATTACAATTATTAAAGCCTCACTTGATTGTTTAATGTAGTAAATGTAGTGTAATTCTAGTTACCATTGTCGAAGGCATGTTTTGTTGGTTAAATTAGTTAACATCATATACATTCAACTATGATTGTTAGAGCCATCCAAGGCTATTAAACCCATTTAAAGTAGTGCATAACATCGATGGGGGCTTGCTTATTGCATTGTGTGTGAGTATAGTGTGTTATTTTTTTTTGTAAGTCGAATATTTTTCATTAATCAAAAAGAATGTACAAGGGCATCAAAATGCATGGCTTATAATTATTTATATATTTAATGTAATATGCCTTTCATTAAGAAGAGGAAATAGACTTTGGGGGATAGGGGAAATGGCATTGTCTAGGGGAAACGTCGATCTCATCTATCTAATCTTCACTCTCCCTTCCCTATCATTAGCATCCCTCTCCTTCTTTTCTTCATCCACCAACACCAATAATAGACTTTTTGTGAAGAAGTAGCATTGGATGACTCAGGATGAGGGTTATATCTCATATGTTCATCTTGGGTTTCTCCTTAGGGTTTCTGAGCTTACATATCTTGCTTTAAATTCTTCCTAAATGTCCCAACAATATCCTTTCCCATCTCTTGTTCATGAAACTTTAGCTTGCAAGCACAATATTCATCCTATATTTCCTTTGAAGATTCATGTAGCCATTTTGCTCCGAGGCCTATTCCTGGGGGGAGATTTGGAGGATCTACATTTGTCAACAGACCTTTTTATTGTTGTCTGATGCCGTCCCAAACTTTATAGCCCATGTTTGTAGCCAAGATATACCTTATTCCATATGTAAACTATTTATTAGATTGATAAAAAGAGAAGACTGAGCTCTTCCACGAACTTTTATTTGAAGATGAGAATGACAGTGAAATGTTCATTTTTAACTGTACACCTAAATAAGCTTAGAGACCCTTCCACCTCACTGGCTTAAAATCTTGACTTAAACCATGGCAGAATGTGACATTTTGAAGCATGTCACTCTAGTTCCTTTGACAAGGAGTGACATGACACGTTTTTTGAAAGAGCAACAAGAGATTGTCGCCTTTTTCCCCTTTGAAAGTGGAGAATTTTTTTAGAAAAGGGGTAAATGTCTAAAAACATCATGGAAAAAGCTTTCCAAAAATTTAAGAATGATTCCATTTTATTGAATCACTACTACAAGAGACTATCGCCTCTTCCCCCTTTGAAAAAGGTGAAACTATCTAGAAAAACAAATATATCTAAATGCATCGTGAAAAAAAGTTTCCAAAGAATTTAAAAATGATTCCATTCCATTGAATCACTACTACATGAATTCATATTAAAATTTCATTTTATTTGTTAAATTTATCATAATCAAAATTCCCCATGGAAGACATTGAGAGGCATTAGAAGATATGTATTTTTTTTTCATAAGAGCTTGTTAAAACATACCATGGCAATTTAATAACTTTATTTAAGACATTTTGTCTCCCCCGTACCAGTCACCAAATAAAATTTCAAGGTGGACAATGCCATTTTTGTTCAAACCCTCAAGGAGCTTTCAAGAGTGGAAGAAGAACAATGGGCGATGCATGTTTGTTGATACCCTGGATTTTTGAATTCGGGAGAAGGTTTCAACAATTTTGTTCAAACCATGAATTTTTGAATTCTGGAGGAGGTTTTAGCAATGGAGACCAACATTTTGCTACAAGTATCCTATTTTTCCCTTCCACTTTGATAGAGGAAGGGGATTTTTGGGGTTTTGTGCAGGGAATGGGACAGCTAACTGGAACTTGTGCGGCTCCCTGATTTCGCTATGGAACCCTAGACCCACATAAGGTTCAAACAGGGTTGTTCCTTTCCACTATCACCCAAAAAATGCCCCTCTCTTTCTATAGGTTGTCGCCTTCTCCTCCAAGGAAGAAAATGAGGTTGATAGACCTATTCCAGAAATTATGGACTCGAGTAACTGAAGAAAAAGCTTCAGTTGTTAGACATCCCCTTCGGAATCATACATTTTCCCTAGCACAAGAAACAAAAACCCCTCTGAGGCTGCTGCAGCAAAGGCCGTTGATAAATTTGGGGAAGAGGGAAAAAAAATTCATGGAGCCCGTCGACCTACCAAGCCTTGGGAAAGAAAATTTGACTGTATCCATTTCTCGCAGCGGTAAGTCTCTATCTGACTCCAATTCTATTATCGAATTTCTACCTTTGGAAGATTTGAAGGTTATTGAAACCAAAGTAAATTAAAGGAAAAACCATAGTAAATTAAATTTAGTTTGAATCCATCAAATAAAATAGACTTCTTTGACTAAGACTAATTCTATCCTAGCTTTAACTGATGGAATGAAAATTTGGCACCTATGAAAGCTAATGTGCAGCATGCACCCAACATGGGTACTAGAAATTACTAATTAGAGTATATAAAGGTTTTTTAAACCCAAGATGTAAAAATCATATAAAAAGTGATGGCTCTAGGCTAAACCCATGTGTGTGTCCTGATTGCCTTAATGAGTTGATATGAGAAGAAATGTTGAGATGCATTTGGCTTAGACACCAATAACAGTCATACCTATTTAAATCAGATTTTAGAACATTGAGTTTGACATTTCAAGATCCTTGAAATGATCTTTATTTGTCATGACCCCCCTTTCCTTTGATACAAAAATCTCAGAGACGCACAAAGGTTGATCCTTTACCTTCAATAAGCATCTACCTAATGGAAAATCATGAACACTATTTTTCAAAGCCTCTTGATTGATGTCCAAGGGCCAAGGATACTTAACCTTTTGTAGGCTTTTATACTTCTCTGTGAGACAGACAAAGCCCTAATACAAGGCCGAAGTCATGTCAATGAGCTGAAGAAAAATTATATATATATGAGCTTAGATGCTAGGAACTTTATAGCTTCAGATATGATTTTATATAAACCTCGAACAGAGAAGGAAATCCGAGTGAGACACTATCTCCAAACCAAATTCAATTCAAGGGTGATTCCATAATAGAAGATTTGACCCCAAAGCAACCAAAGCTTCCTTGTTGTAGTCATGACAAAATGCCTTATATATAGATCATTTGACCAACAGTTTGATAGAGAGCTCTATCCTAGAGATGCTTGATTGATGGGGCCTTAATCTCATTTCCATTCTGGGATCTGCAACCTAGAATTTTGTAGTAGGAGTTTCAGTGCTTCACGATGACTGATCTTTGAAGAGGAACGAGGTCACTGTTGTCAGAAAACTTCTTGTGATTTCTTTCTTCCTTGCTTGGGCTTGCCCTCACCTTAACTTTGATACCATTCTGGCGGGGCAAGCTAAACATGACAACAATAGAGGTAAGAAGTTGTAGATTCCTGTGTTGTCTGTCTTTTAGCTTCTAGAACATCATATGTTTTATTTCCAATTTCTGCTAAATTTAAAATTGACATACTGATCTGAGAAGAGGGTTTACAATGCTAATAACCTCTTCTTCACTCCATGTTGGCACACTTGAGTCTTGTTAAAGGACCAACTATTTCTTGTGCAAAATTCGAAGACGACGACAACATACAATGTGTTTTCTGAGAATCAAAACAACTTCTAGAAGTGTTATGACATTAATCCAACATTATGTTTATAAACCGGTTCATACTAATGGACACAGGATGTGTAAAATGTATTCTTTAACAAACTTTTTCTCTGTCAGCTAGTTTAAAGCTTACATCCTTACTCCTATCTTGAAGAAAAGGTACTTGCTTCCCTTTCACTTCATAGGTATATGAAAACCCAATTTTGTAAGCACCCATAACAATGAATATCATACCAACTCCCTATGGTTAGTGCATCAACAATGTAAGTGTAACACTCATCCACATGGTAGTCATAAGGCATTTAGGTAAGGTTTTACTAACACTTGCATCCCAGACCATTAAGATCTATGCATGTCCTCAAAATGATGTATTTCCTTTACTCAATAGAACACTCATCATCTCTCTCCCCAATGATCAAATTTTTTCTCTTCATTCTGAATGAGAAATCAATCAACAAGTCACCATTTTAAATGTTAAATGACAATATGTTTAGCTTCTCTCCTGTTCTTACACTCTAGTATTCTTTAAGCTTCAGAATTGTGAATCTTAAACACAGTCTCATGATGTGCATTCAACGAGGCATAATTCACCCTTGCTTTGCATCAAATTAGCCCCCTAGCATTCCCTTTACCTTTACATGCCTCAATGCAAGGCATGCAATGTCGGTACATACTCAGTTAAATTAGTATGTTGAGGGGCGTCATATATACCCAATGTTGCCTGACTGTTCTTCCTCTTCCTATGTCATAGTATATGAACAATTAGCCAGACTGGTGAGGATCCCCATTAATAATAACATCTATGTTGGCATCTGAATCTGAATGACGTGTTTCCCTTAATTATATGTTTCTGTTTTTTAACCAAAAAGGCTAACAGAGATAGAGACCCTCAAATATGTCGACTTCTGGCCCCTATGCCCATTTTCATCTAGGTTTTTAACGTGTCAGTGTCCCTTTCTTTCTCAAAACTGCATGAAATCAGTTGTTCTATCCATTTCATAATGCCTTTGGTAAATTTTTCTATCAAATGCTCTAAAGTATATATGAGATCTAAGGGTTTTTTTGGTTGTTTCCGACTTCATATATTTTTGCTAACCATGATATGGGTTTGATGTACAGGATTATGATTGAGTAAGGGTTGCATTGCTCGATATCTGTTTAGGAGGAGTAGAAGGAGAAAAGTGGTTTTAGGGTTCAGAGGTAAAGATGCCTGTGAAAAGAGGAGGTGAGTGGAATGGAGGGTAGTAGGGCTACCAGCATGGTAGAAATGGAGGATGGGGAGGTCGGGGTTTTCATCATTGAATAGCTATGGTGGGCTTCCTTGTTATCTTTGTGGTCATGCCATTAGTTTTTCTGGTAGCTAGGTTTTGTCACTCTGCATCTAGATCTGCAACTGGTAAGCTTCTTCCTTCCCTCCTCCCTCACTGGTAAGCTTCTTCCTGCCCTCCTCCCTCACTAGTAAGCTTATTCCTACCCTCCTCTCTCATCAGGTTGCTTCTGTCTCTTTTTTTGCAGTGGGTTGGCATTTAATATATATTTATTGGCAAGCATGCCCTTTCTTAATCTGGTAGTATTACAATGAAGTGCAGACTTCTTACAACATTCAAATAAGATCTCCATTACAATGAAGTGTAGTCATATTATACTATTTTAGAAAGATCCCTTTCATTGAGAACCCATTAAACAATGTATTTATGTGATTTGAGCCTTGGCGAGGAATTATCATCACCTCAGGTTAACCATTGAACCAAGACCCCATGGACCTGCTTTGAAATTTGATTTGCCTTCACCACACTTGATTAACCATTGAACCAAAACCCCATGGAAATACTTTGGAACTTGATTTTTCCTTTTAACTTTTTTCATAGGATCTGAAGGCGCAGAAGTTATCAAACATACTTTCCTCGCTTATTGTCAAAAGTTTATCACCTCTAGCACTTTTCCAGACATTTCGTGAGTTTTCTCTATAGGTTTTCTTCCATTTGATCTGTGTGAAGCTGTGAACTCCATCTCTGCATTAACACGGTACAATACCTACCAGGAGAAAGATTCAAAGTTTGTACCTCTCTCATGCAAGAGCAAAGGTTTTACCAACTACCCCTACAGTAATTTCCCTTGCCAAAGATAATGAAACCATTCATCCCGATAGCAAGAAATAACAATGCTCTTTCCATTTTTTAACAAAGGGAAATGCATATGACTGGTAAATTCGCTGGGCACTCCTCATTCTGAGTAGGATGGTACTATGTGTGCACTAGATTTTGCATAAGCTGGATGAGTATTATAAAAATATATTTGTTAAGAGTTCAGTTCAACATCTTACTAATGGGAATTGAATCTTGTGGGAATGCAATCTGGGTGGGAATGGTAACAATCATTCTTCCCATGCACTCATTATCCAAGCCAGACCTACTTTCCATCCATAAAGCTAAATCCACTTCTCATCAGTCAAGCTAAAACCAGTTCTGATCCAGCCAACCTAGACCCAATTCAAAACGACAATCTTGTTCACTGGCTACTTTTTGCTATACATATCATTTTCACACTATTCCTATAGTGTTCAGAGCACATTGTCCAAAACAAACGATAGATATTATACACACCATTTTATTATTGATGCCTAATGAAATCTCGATATTAGCATATGCATGATAGCAAAGCAACCCTGTTTTTAGTGTTTCAGTATTTTTATAGATATTCTTCTCCATCAAGTCTTTCTACCTGACCTTTTATGTGTTTTTTGTCATTTACAATAGCAAGGAACAACTTCTCAAGAGATGGATATGTTAGAATGGTATTCTCTTTCCACATCTTGAAAACCAATTCTATTTTTCTATGATCATTTTGTTCTTTTTCAAGATCTGGGCAATGCGCTTGCACTTATGTTAGTCTAATCCCAAAAAATAAATAGTGTCCCTACACTAAAATTTAATCAACCTGAGTGGATTGAAATACAGAGGAATTGTCGAGGATACTGGAGCTCTATCATATGTTTAAAATCACTCTTATCTATTTATCTGTGGGGTTCACAGGAATAGGGAGATGACTAGAGAAAGCAGAGTTTAACATAGAGCATTGACTCTCTCTTCCCAAAGGAGGCAAGTATAAGAAACCTGCTGCATTTGGATATCTTAAATTTTATTTCTCCCCTATTGAGCATAGAATTGAAAAAAAAGTTTATTTACTAGGCAGGTGATTGATGTCATAACAGCTAACACAGAGGACTCAGGGACTCTAAACTTAATTATTATTGGACAGAAAGATTTATCCTCCTCATGGGTATTAGAAAAGCCCTCCGAATTAAACCAAAGGGATATTAGTAACTTTGAGGTACGATTGGTGAAGATTTTGGTTATTTTCTCTATTGAACATGTAAGGAAACATATGTGATGATGATCTATGTAGTTGAGTAGGGTTGTATTAAGAAAGAAGTGAAAACTGACATTGGTAGGGGTGTTTCTCTATTTCTAATGGTGTACATCAAGTAGAGGCAAACAACTTCTGGAGACAGCTCAAAAAAGTTACATTCACAACAAGATGGTGTGATCTTTAATGAAGAAGGCAAGGAAAATCCTGAGGGTGGTAAAATGAATGACGAGGTGTAGAAAAAAAATTTCCAATGACGAAGAACTTCTTACGAGGTTTCAAGAGGATGACACAGGAAGTGAACATTGAGACGTCAAAGAGAATGCTCTTGATGGTAAGTTTTGATTTTCCCTGGTTAACTGGTCTATGATGTTGGTAGCCTACTATAATGTAATGTCTAGTCAAACTCCTAGGACAATGGTTGTTGTAATGCAGACCATTTGTAGCTTGAGGAAAGTCCAACAAAAGTTTTGCAGAGGGTAAAATTCTTTGTTGCACTAGATCACTACTTTTTGTTCTCATGGAAAAGGAAATTGCTATATTATTTTCGAAAATCCTTTTTGAATGTTAGTTCTCCAATAGAAAATTTCTTTACTTCTTAGATGTTAGCATAGTATGCTTTAATTTATAGTTTAATGCTTACAACAATTGAGACAAAAGAGGAGGGAGAAAAGGTCAACAAAGCTGGTTCAACAGGATGAAGAAAAATGAGTTGAGCTTGAAGACAAAACAATTAAATGTTCCAAGGAGGTAGATTCTGTTGTCCTGGGAAAATACAACACTTGGAGGTGGGAGAATGAGAACGAGAATTCTTACTCCACTGTTAGATTGATGCGAGACCAACTGATCATGGCCAGCGTGTATTCAAGCATTTCCCAGGCTAGGAATAATCTTGATTTATACCATGAATTGATGCTTCATATTAAAGAATGTCAGAGTACATTCGGTGAGACTAATGCAGATTCTAATCTACCTCAAAGGTAATAGTTTTCGTATTGGTTGCTTCTAAATCAAAAGTAGTAAGTGCTTCCATCTGCATTTGGTGTTCATATCCTTTGTTTCTTTTAAAGTTGTAGTCCATGTGTCAATCTTTCTGCTTTTCATTCTCTTTTTCATGACCGATAATTGATATGAATCTTTCAGTGCACCTGAGAAGATCAAGGCTATGGGTCATGTCCTATCCAAGGCTAGAGAATAATTTTATGATGGTGTGACAGTAACAAAGAAGTTGCGAGCCATGCTTCAGTCTACAGACGAGCAAGTAAGGACCTTGAAAAAGCAAAGTACATTTTTAAGTCAACTGGCAACAAAGACTGTTCCCAAGGGCCTGCATTGTCTATCCATGCGATTGACCATGGATTATTACTTGCTTGCCCTTGAAAAGTGAAATTTCCTAAAAAGGACAAGTTGGAGCATCCAACTCTTTATCACTATGCATTATTTTCTGACAATGTATTGGCTGCATCTATGGTTGTGAATTCAACTATCATGAATGCTAAGGTGAAGTGTTATTAATTTAAAATACTCTAAAGTTTGGAAATCCAATAGTTTTGCTGCATTTTACATTTAATATTTTGATCTCATTGTAGGTGATTTACTTGTGTTTCGAGGAACCTCAAAAACATGTATTTCATCTCGTCACAGACAAGTTCAATTTTGGGGCCATGAAAATGTTGTTTTTACTTAATCCCCCAAGGAAAGTTGTGGTACATGTAGAAAATGTTGATGATTTTAAATGGCTCAATTCCTGCTATTTCCATGTGCTTTTCCAATTTGAATCTGCAGCTATGAAAGAGTATTATTTCAAGGCAGATCACTCGATTACACTCTTAGCATGTTCCTCCAAATTGAAATATATGAATCCAAAATATTTATCCATGCTAAATCATATTTGTTTCTATCTTCCACAAGTTTATCCCAAACTGGACAAGATGCTTTTCTGGGATGATGATATTGTGGTGCAGAAAGATTTGATGCCCTTATGGTTAGTAGATCTTCATTGAAAGGTTAATGGTTCAATGGAAGCTTGTGGAAAAAGCTTTCGCCAGTTTGACAAATACCTTAATTTTTCCAATCCGCACATAGCCAGACACTTTGATCCTAATGCTTGTGGTTGGGCATATGGGACGAATGTATTTGATCTCAAAGAATGGAAGAAACAAGATATAACTAGAATATATCACAAGTGGCAGAACATGGTAAGTGTGTAGCGTGGTTTATTTATGTTAATTCCTGTGATGCTCACTTTAAAGTATTTGAAGTAAATCTGAATTAATTAGCTAGAAAACTTAATGGGTTTTTATTTGTTTGATTTCTAAGTTCTTCTTTTATTGTATGTCAGAATGAGGATAGAGTGTTTTGGAAGCTTGGAACACTACCGCCTATATTTTCACATTGGCTGCTTCTAAATCAAAAGTAGTAAGTGCTTCCATTTGCATTTGGTGTTCATATCCTTTGTTTATTTCAAAGTTGCGATCTGTGTGTCAATCTTTCTGCTTTTCGTTCTCTTTTTCATGACCGATAATTGATATGAATGTTTCAGTGCACTTGAGAAGATCAAGGCTATGGGTCGTGTCCTATCAAATGCTAGAGAACAATTTTATGGTTGTGCGACAATAACAAAGAAGTTGCAAGCCATGCTTCAGTCTGCAGACGAGCAAGTAAGGACCTTGGAAAAGCAAAGTAAATTTTTAAGTCAAGTGGCAACAAAGTCTGTTCCCAAGGACCTGCCCTATCTGTCCATGTAATTGACCATAGATATAATTACTTTCTTCCTCTTGAAAAGCGATAATTTCCTAAAATGGACAATTTGGAGGATCCGACTCTTTATCACTATGCATTATTTTCTGACAGTGTATTGGTTGCATCTGTGGTTGTGAATTCAACTATCATGAATGCTAAGGTGAAGTGTTATTAATTTAAATTAATCTAAAGTTTGGAAGTCCAACAATTTTTGTTGCATTTTACATTTAATATTTGGATCACATTGTAAGTGACTTACATGTGTTTGCAGGAATCTTGTAAACATGTATTTCATCTCATCACAGACAAGTTAAATTTTTTTGCCATGAAATGTGGTTTTTAATTAATCCCCCGGGGAAAGCTATGATACATGTAGAAAACGTTAATGATTTTAAATGGCTCAATTCCTCCTATTTCCCTGTGCTTTTCCAACTTGAATCCGTAGCTATGGAAGAGTATTATTTCAAGGCAGATCACTCGACTACACTCTCAGCACGTTCCTCCAATTTGAAATATATAAATCCAAAATATTTATCCAAGCTAAATCATCTGCATTTCGATCTTCCACAAGTTTACCCCAAAATGGACAAGATCCTTTTCTTGGATGATGATATTGTGGTGTAGAAATATTTTATGCCCTTGTGGTTAGTAGATCTTCATGAAAAGGTTAATGGTTCAGTGGAGACTTGTGAAGAAAGCTTTCGCTGGTTTGACAAATACCTTAATTTTTCCAATCCGCACATAACCAGGCACTTTGATCCTAATGCTTGTGGTTGGGCATATGGGATGAATGTATTTGATCTCAAAGAATGGGAGAAACAAGATGTAACTGGAATATATCACAAGTGGCAGAACACGGTAAGTGTGTAGTGTGGTTTATTTATGTTAATTCCTGTGATGCTTACTTTAAATTATTTCAAGTAAATCTAAAGTAATTAGCTAGAAAACTTAATGGGTTTTTCTTTGTTTGATTTCTAAGTTTTTCTCTTATTGTATGTTAGAATGAGGATAAAGTGTTTTGGAAGCTTGGAACACTACCCCTGGATTGAACATTTTATGACTTGACCCATCCTTTGGACAAGTCTTGGCATGTGTTGGGTTTAGGATATAATCCTAGCGTGGACTGTTCATGGATTGACAATGCAGCTATTATTCATTACAATGGGAACATGAAACCTTGGTTAGAGCTGGCAATGACGAAGTGCAGGCCCTAGTAGACAAAATATATAAAATATGATCATCATTTCTTAAAACAGTGCAATATAAATGAATAGTTGTGACCTCAATATTCATACTGCAATAGATTGTCAAATGTAAAGTGTAAAGGCCCTTGATTTTGGTTGATAATTCATTCTAATTCATTTGTTTTTGGAGTTCCACAGAAGGTTTCTAGTTTATGGCTTAATGAGTCAGGTTTTTGGAGGTGCAGTGGCCTAGCCAAGTTTAATATTTACAAATTTTATGTCCTCATTGTATTCCTTCATAGTTGGAAGTAAACTCCTATATAAGTATTCTTTTCTTTGTTAGTTAATATTTCTCTTTCATCAAGTAATTACACAAATTGTTCTTCCAAAAACACAAAGAAGTACGAGACACAAAGATTTAGGCTTTTAAGGCAGGGAAAAATCTCTCAATAGGGGAAAACCCAACAATCCTCCTCTTATTGAATTTATTCAAAATGAGATATCCAACACAAGACCAAAGAGTCCCTCCAAGTTAGCCATCCTCTTTAAGTCAAGGTCAATAGTTGAGTCTCTGCCTAGTCAAAGTCAGAAGCAGCTTCTGAATTTCTGTCCTTATTACAGGTTTAGTCTCTTATTACAATACACTGACTTCCAATTACAAAGTCTTTGCCTTCTATTATTGATCTTCAGCTACCACAACAAACCCTTGACTCTTTACCATAGATATTCAGTTCCTGCTGCAAATAAATAGCTTTAGATTGAGATTCGGCTTAGTCATAGACTTCAGTTTCTTCAAGTGTTTTAGACTTATTTTTATCCTCAGTTTTTCTTCTCTCGTTGGATTACAGACTTTGAGCTTTTTCACTTTCTTGGTTGCTATCAAAAAGAGGTCAAATATAGGCTAAAACACCTGGATATCATTCTCCATGAGCTTTGACTTAACTAAACCAAAAGTGACTATGTCTGGATTGTTGCCTTTGTAATGTTGAAATGTCCTGCAATCTTTGTGTGCGACAAGATGCAATAGCCATAATTGGACAACACTGAAACTAACTCAATTCATTGTTTAACTACCATGACGAGTTCCTTCATTAGTAGCTATGCTGCAATAGTCTCACATGGAACGAGGGTTAATTTGCACATGAACATCTCTCTTTTGACAATGAACACAATGTGCTAGGCTCTCATCTAATATATGTTCCTAAGATATAATAAACTTATGGTGTATGAGTTATCATCATTCTTAATCCTTAGTTATATTATATGTGCTCCCTGTCTTTGTGCTCATGGCTAAAATAAATAACTCTCCATTGAATTTCTATTAGCATCATTTAGAAACTCTTGATTGATTGATGCTCTATGAAATGCGTCAGCTTTGAGTTACTCATAATCTACTTTCTTGTTGAGTTAGAGATCAACTACCACGGTTTTGGAGATGTCGCATTTCCTCAAGGAGTTGCTAATTTGGTTTCTATATGACTGTTAAGAATTTCTATCTCCTTACCTGGAGTGTTCTTAAGCATTCTTGGGTGGATTTCTACTTACTAGAGTCGTTTCCCTCTACCTTGAGCATTATTTTCATTTGCTGGGGTGAGGTTGAGCTCAATCTTGGTTGTCTAAGAGGGTATAGGTACTAGACAAGGCCATACATAACTATAGGAGATCATTGGCTTTCCAATTTCCCTTTATTCCATAAATCCATCGAATACATGGGTGCTGAAATCTACAAGGCAAAGAATTCTTGATGTATATTTATGTTAGAATGTAATTATATTATAATGTTGTTAAATTGAGATTCATTACTTGAGCGATTCAGATTATATGTTGTTCCATTGGTATTGGGAACTGTTGCATGAGACCCCATTAACTACAATTATTCACCAGTAATATCCAGAGCTTGTTCTGTACTACAATGATGATTGTCCAGTATGATGTATAATGAGGATAAGGTTGAAGAAATGAATGAGGAGAAATCACATTCAAGGGGTACTGTGGATGAAAGTTGTATTGTAGAAAAAGAAAATACAATAGTATGGACAAATATGGACAACTTATGATGAAGAACATGCAACATCAACCAGCTTTGATGAAAAGACAAAGTGTGAACTGTTTGAGCTATCTAATTTCGCACTTATTGCATATTCAACTGGTTGATTTGTATCTTCTTGTTTTGATAATATGGAAGATCAAGATTATATACAACAACGTATACACACTTTTACCTTAAGGCAAAGTGTTGGGCAAAAGACCCTCAAGGAAAGCTCCCCTGAGTCAAGTATCAACTCAGTGAGCAAAAACTGTTGTAGAGATGCTAGCATCCAATTGTCCAAGGGTGATTTTTGGATGCCCTCACAAGAACTAAAGATCGCATCCCACTATCCAAAGGATCTTCTCTCAACTAAAAAGGGTATGCTAATAAATTCTTATGGGAAAAAGGCACAACACATTTATCTTTGGTTGGGAGTTTATCCATATTGCCCATGATGTAAATAGTTATAATGTCATGTTGAGTAGATTTTTGGCACACCTTTAAGAAGGTATCATTATCGAATGGGGGCTAGAAATCTAAAATGTTATCCATTGAATTAGATATAGGATTATATTTATCTAGATGGGAAGGTTGATATAGTTTGAGCTTGTAGGAATTAATTATTGGAGAATACCCTATTGCAGAGGAAGCTTTGGGTTAAATGAAATTTGATGAACCTAGTGTAGTATATGTGAGCTAAATTTTTTATTTTTAATATATTTTTGCCTTATACTCTTTCTTATGACAGATGGCATATGATATGTAGGAAGCTTTTCACTCTATAGAAGATATTCATGGCCTTCTGTATGATTAAGAAGATTCCTAAACATCAAATGACGACAATCTACTACTATTCAATGTTAAGAAAGATATTTTGGATATTAGAAAGTCATTTGTATCATGCTTATGCATGGTACAAGCTCTATATACTCCAGAAAAGCTACAATAAATACTTAGCATAGAAGGATTTGCAGCTGATGGCATCATCTGGATTGTTGGCTAACATTATGAAATGGGATGAGGAAAATGTGAAATGGGATGAGGGAAATGTGTAGAAAAATCATATTCTAGAAACCATTTATCTCTGGTTGGGAGTTTACCCATATTGCCCATGAGGTAAATAGTTATAATGTCATGTTGAGTAGATTTTTTGCACACTTTTAAGAAGGTATCACTATCGAATGGGGGCCAGAAATCTAAAATGTTATCTATTGAATTAGATATAGGATTATATTTGTCTAGATGGGAAGGTTGATATGGTTTTATCTTGTACGAATTAATTATTGGAGAATACCTTATTGCATAGGAAGCTTTGGGGTGAATGAAATTTCATGAACCTACTATAGAATCTGTGAGCTAAATTATTTTTATTTTTAATATATTTTTTCCTTATACTATTTCTTATGACAGATGGCATATGATATGTAGAAGGCTTTTCACTCTATAGAATATATTCATGGCCTTGTGAATGGTCAAAAATATTCCTAAACCTCAAATGATGACAATCTACTATTCAAAGTTGACAAAGATATTTTAGATATTAGAAAGTCATTTGTGTCATGCTTATGCATGGTACAAGCTATATATCCTCCAGAAAAGCTACAATAGCATAGAAGGATTTGCAGCTGATGGCATCATCTAGATTGTTGGACACCATTTATATTATGCCCTATGATCACAAGCATGGGGCTCACCATTTTGAGCTGGAGAATCAGAAAGAAAGAAGTTCAAGAATGGCTAGTCTTCTAAGTTTTGGGATTTAGTTTGGATTCTAAAATGGATTCCAGAGAAGTGGTAAGTTATTTTAATGAAAAGGCTTAAGTTCATCTGTCACTATTTGAGATGTTTGCATTTGTATAGGCTTTTCTAGTATAAGTATTACATTTTATGCTTAGTTCAAGGAGTTTTCTTCCAATATGTCTAATAATAATATGTTTTTTTGGCAGTTGTCATGCTCAACACTTCTATCTGAAGTGGTAAGTAATAGGTACATAGATCATTAAATAATTTATTTTTGAAATTAAGTCTTTCCTTGATGTTGCTGAGAAGTCAGAGCACACATATATTCTTCTAAGCACTTTTTATGTTTGTACAGGTTACCTCCCATATGTCTTTCCATATGTACATTCTACCTTGTTACCTCCCAATCTACCTTGTTACCTCCAAACATGCAAGTAAACTGTTACCTTCCATATGAAGAATTATCAGCCACTTAGACAGAAATCAATGTTTCACCTACCAAATCTCCCAATGTTCAATCAAAAGCAGTACCCATAGCAGCAACTCCACCTCATGTCCTAGATCTTATTGGTTATTTGATAGGTTTAGGAAATGCACTTGTCCCTAGAGATTAGTGAGCAATAGGCTCTGGGTGGGTATTAGATAGTCAATTCCATTTCATTTTGTAAATAACAAATGGAAAAAATTGGCTTTATTGTGGTTAGATGTGAATTCTATTTACTATGATAAGCGTCAACCTGATTAAAGCAACTTGTGATATTTGGTTAATGCTTTATGCAAGCCTCCATTGCATGTTTTACTTGCAACATCAATATATCGAGGCCTCCAAATCAATGGGAAACTTATATGGCGCAATGGTCAAATTTTTTATACCTCGAACCTTTAGAATAAATCTTTTGGTCTTGCAGCTGCTGGACCTCTACAGGTACAGTTCATAAAATATGAAAATAGTTGAGGTATTAGTTATATTTACTGTAAATATTGCTAGTTTAATAGGATGTAGATGCACTTCTATTTTGAGTCATTTTCCTAAGTTTCGTTCCTGGTAAATTTGGTGCCACCATTGCAGCCTAGTAGCTTAGCACACACCTTACTACCAATGGTATTATTTCAAAACATATCTCCTAGACTGGCAAATGCTCTTTTGTAGGTGGAAGTAAAAAATAATCAAAAACCTGTTTGGTATTTCAATAATAATATTTCATTTGAATTTTTCTTCACTAAGGATGGCAAGATGGAGCGTGCAACATTTTTGGACGTAATAATGAATGATAGGATCTAAATTTTAAGCTTTGGAAATTTTCTTCATTGAGGATGGCAAGATGGAGGGTGCAACGTTTCTGGAGGTAATAATGAATGCTAGGACCATTCCCTCTCCGCCACTCTGCCTACGCCTTCGACTCTATTGAGTTTTTAGGACTTTTGGGTCAGAAGTACTGGGCAGGATGGACAAGTCCAAGAGATCAAAAGGGGAATAGGAAGAGCACATAGACGGTGAGCTTATTCTCTCCATTGAAAAGTTACAGGAAATCCAGGATGAGCTTGAGAGGGTAAGTTCTCATGCACTGTGAAAACTGCTTTTTGGGGTTATTTTGTTTTATTTATTTATTTTTAAATTGGTTTTTTTCTTATCCTTTTTTAAAACATTTTGCCCATTCCTTTCTCTATGTATTATTTTTTTGATTTATTGGTGCATCTATGGATTGATTAAATTTTTTCTTGTCCGTGGGCTACTTGACAATGATTTGTTACAACCCTTAAGAGTGGGTTTGAGGAAAAAAGTGGTTTTTTCAGTAAACCTACACTTCATCTTCATTTTCTTTCAGTCTTTTGGATATGGACATTTTGATTGGTTTACATATATTGTTTTTCCAATAGTGTCGGTCAAATTATTTCATGGAAAAATTGAAACTAGAACATCCTCAAATTAGTTATTTCAGTTTTTTTGCCATATCCATTTATTATTTGGGCATGAGTTGGTAAAGCTCGGGGTTCAACAAATGTAATATTTTAGTCTACAATTCTTGATCAGTTACAGTCTGCATGTTTACGATTAGGTTCATAATGACCTAGTGACCTGAGGCTCTCTCAATGTAGTATGTCGCACTGCTAAATCCCTTTTGGTCTCAATTACAGTCTGCACATTTATGATAAGGTCATAGTGGTCTGGTGACCTAGGGTACTCTCAGCCTAGTCACTGCCCTTAAAGGATCTAACAAGGTTTCCAGACTTAATGGCAGTAGACCTGCCTTACCTATATGGTTGTTGACAATTGGCTTATTCTTACATTCGTCTTTTTATTAGTTGCTGGAAAGCTTTCTTGGAGGAATTAGTGGATGGAGTTTAAGTTGGATTTTGGATGAGAATCAGAGTACTCCTACATTACATATTTGTAATTTCATAGTTTCATTCAATTGAGGGAGAACCAGATTCATTGTATCACTTTTGTTTTTCCTTTCCCCACTTATATAGTGATGTTGCAGCTCTGGATTTTATTTTTTCCTTCTAATTTTTCTCTCTGAGATTGAATCTAAAGTTTCTAGTACCTAGCAGGGTCTTTTTCTCTTCTATCATAAGATGCATATGTGTGTAAACCTATGTAGTTGATGAAATAAGTTTGGAGTGGATTGAATGATGTGGCGTTGGTGATGAATCATTTTTTCAATTAAGCATAACATGTCAATATGATATAATGGAGAAAAATGGAAAACAAAGTGAAATTTTTTAAGGGTGCATTGAGCTACTCTCTTTTGGCTATTCATCTCCAATTATGTTGAATGTTAGAAATGGGGGCCAATTGCAAAACTTTTTTTCTTTCATGAGACTGCAGAAATTAGTCCCCAAATGAATTGAAAATGTCCTAGTGCACTTTGGGTTGTTCTATCACTAGTCTTACATGGGATGTTTGTATTCAAGTCATTCAGGTTATTATTATTTTTATTTATTATATGATGTCCAACTGTGTGGGGCCTTCTACATGGGTAAATTGCACTTGGGTATTATGGACAATTGAGTCCTCAATTATTTTTTGTGCTTTGCCTCTCACTACAGGGTCTTTAACATTCAATATTGTTTGATACGCTGAGCATTAAATATCATCTGCCCTTCTTTGTGCTTTGCCTTTCACTACAGGGTCTTTAACATTCAATACTGTTTGATATGCTAAGCATTAAATATCATCTGCCCTTCACCATAAACCATAAAAAATAAAGCTTTCTTTATATATAATTTATTTGAATGAAGAAAAGGGAGAGATCTATTATTTCAATTTCTCTAGCGTGGCATGCACCAAACTATGAAACAATTCGTTTCTATTTTAACAGAATAAACATGCAGTTCATCGAATTAAAAATTGAATTATATCAAAGCTACAAATCAGAACACCCACTTTTTAAAATCCACCTATCAAGGAACAACATGGAAATATGCTTATTTCCAGTAGAATCGAGTGTCAAGGCTATGATACGCAGCTTAATGTTATGAACATTGCAGCCTATTTACATGAGATCGCCATTGTGAACTAATGGAATTATAGGAAGGGGTGTATTCCTTGTGTACAATCTAAAACAAGTTCCTCTTGGTGTTGTTATTGTCATCGATCTTGCTGTTGTTGCCCCTATTGTCGCCGAGGATGGGATTCCCATGAATCTGGGTGTTGGGGCCAATGATGTTCTTGTCGCCGCTATCGAACTTGCGGTTGACCTTGTTCTTATCGCTGTTGATGTTATGCCCTGCTTGTAGCAAATTGTTCATGTTGTTGGCTTACGGATATTGAAACTGGAATGCCTTCGAAGGCAACAAGATTCCCACTTTTGCAAAAAAAACGGCTTCAGTTCAACAATACATAACATGGACATTGATAAGTTACTGTGAATCAATGCTTAACTTGGACATAGAATATGAGCAAATCAATGATATCTCACAGATTAGAAATATACAACCATACCTAGAACTAGAGTAGGGCAAATTCCGTAAGCAAGAGGTGAGAAATACAATTGCATAGCCTGCCTTATATAGAAGTAGGCGAACTCCAAACTCGAATTTGAAAACCATCTACACTCCCAACCAGGGTCAAGTTTTGAAGTTTTCATGTATTAAATTTACATGAATGACATCATCAATCATGCAAAGACCAGCGTCACAAGGATGACATATTGGCAGACGAGTTATTCTTTTTGAGATTGAAGTGTTTAATCATAAATGTGTTTTTTTTAGTATTTCTAACTATTCAAAATTTTTTATTTTATCATGGGACTCACTGACCCTTTAGCATAATCTTGCAAGCAACCCTTTTTTTTTGGTGGACTTTTACCATGTGAATTTAGCTATCACATGTCGCTTTATACTTCGGAAGGAAAATCTAGTATGGTTATATGAAAATCTGGTCTATGTGGTATACTTTTTAATTATTATTAATAATAAGATAATCTTGCATTGAATTTAGGTATCACATGTAATTCTATACTTCTGAAGGAAAATCTAGTGTATGTGTGGTATATTTTTTAATTATTACTAATAATAAGGTCTTTTTATGTAAGATAATAATATGTTTGTCTATGTAAGATATTTTGGTTTTGGTAGTCATGTTAATATATCTAGTATCAATTTTTTTCGTGTAATTATATTAGCTCGATTCATAATAAGATTACTATTATATATATTTGGTGGCTATTGAAGATATTTTTAAGGAAAAACAATTGAGTTCAAAATTGGAGGATTTACCCCTCAAATCAGTTGTGATGAATCTCTCATACTACTTTATAAACCATTCATTTGAAGTTAAGTTGCAGTGGTGGAGAACCTATGGCTTGCCTCCTTATATTTTGTTTCAAGTTGAAAAGAGATTTCATAAAGCCCTTCCTTTGACCCCTACGATTATGTTTTTAGGAAGGAGTTTGAGATTGTAAGTATTGTATTCATTTCTAGAATTTCATGAATAAAGGTAGCCTTGATTATCTAATCCACAGATTAAGGCATTGTGTTATGTAAGCTTATCCATGGTTTGTAATTATTAGTACAAGACACCATTAAAATCATGTCAATAGTTGGCGTCTTCAATATACAAGTCTCAATAAAATCTATTCTCGTGTTGGAAGTAAATCCAAGGATTATAGAAAGACATATGTGATGGGATGATCAAATTCATGTATACTTTGCAAAGAAAAGGTTGCAAGATATTTCAAAGATTAACAAGATGTCACAATCATAACATAACCTTGCACTTGTTGAACCCCACATGGTATGTTGAAGGAGAATGGTAGTTTTAAAATCCATTGGAAAAGACTCCATGTACCACTCATAAATTGTTATGCTCTTGACCTGCGAGAAATTCCAGAATACCAAATATGCAAAGAAATAAAACCCAGAACATAGAACAAAATGAGAAAAACAACAAGTATTTTATTATTAAGAGATGGAAGCAGTGTTCACTTGCCTCTTCGTGGGGGCAACCTCCAATAGAGCAGAGCTCGATTACAAAATAAGACTCGATATATCTCAATTGGGAGTTTTTATCCTTTATATAGGGTTCATACTTATTGTGACCTTGCCAAGTTATTGTCCTTGGAATAAAAGTAATGTACATAGACTTTTAAAGAGACAACTTGTCATTTTACTATTTCAGAGGAGTTATTCTTCTTAGACACCCATGTATTGTGGCCATAACTCCTCTTAGATGCCCACTTATTATGGCCTTGCCAAGCTATTGTCCAAAATACCATTTTTTAGAATTTGTTTATCAGCGTGCTAAACTCAAAAATCTTTCTAAGCAAGCTATGATGTCCTCCTCAATAAGCCATGACGTCTCATGATTGCTTCCCAACTATTTTTACTCTAACTACATCTCTATTTTTATTTCCAAGATGTCAATACTTTCTAAAAATACTTAAAAATGATGAAAATCCCTCGTCACAATATGTAAAACTCTAATAAAAATTCAAGTAAAACACCTATTGTCTCATTACCTCCTTAAAGTAGTCGCTCCTCTTGAAACTGTCTTTCCTTTTAAAGTTTCCGTCTTCTCAATGCCTTCTAGAAAAGCAATTTTGGTTATTTCTTTCGTACTAGGATATTGTAGATGAAGCTATGTTGGGAACGATGGAATATATTTTTTGGCTAATCCCCCATTAAAAACGCATTATGAGAAATATAACTACTATGCTTATATGCATGCATGTTAGCCATTTATTTGGTATATACATATTTGGATCTATATTTTGAACTTATACAAATTATCCTTAATTATGGGAGTAGTGTTCATTGACTATTTCATTTTAAAAGAATAAATTGCAATGGACCTTAACCCCATTGTTGAATGGTGATAATTTTGTCAAAATATTAGAAAAACCATAAAGAAAGTCTACTTGGCTCATAGCACTCCACTAACATGCAAAAATTGCATCATTGAATCTTGTAATATCCCAACAACAAAATTTTAATGAGATATGGTACACTCTAAGTGTTCTAATGAAATTCTTGCACTAAAAACACCTAACATAATGAAGATCTAAGAATGCAGCCTCTTCTTTATGTAAATAAATAGAAACAAAATTACATGCCCACACAAGACCTACTAAAGCCTGTGCCTTGGCATGTATGGCTGCCCATCAACAAAGAAATTAAATATATTGAAGCACAATCGTAGATCATAGATGGATCCACTACACAAATTACTCCCATGGGTTTTCATACCTAGGATCAACTAGAACTAGCCTTGCCAATTGCACAACAAAAGGAAAATAGATAAATAACTCTCCTATCCCCTTTTATAGGTTTGATTGACTCTTTCGAGATTTTATTTTATTGTTTTTCCTCGAAAAACAAAGGAAAATACCATGGGACAATGCCATGGGCAACTGTCACATTAAATACCATGGGAAGATTCCATCCACTCTCACCATATCCATATATATATATATATATATATATATATATATATATATATATATATATATATATATATATATATATATATATATATATATATATATATATATATATATATATATATATATATATATATATATATATATATATATATAGATATATATTACAAATCCTCCCACCCAAAGATTGTTTGCCCTCAGGTAATCCACTTCTATCCACAAAAGAAGCATTTTTATATTGATACCAAGATCCCATACAACCCAATGTGTTATTCCATGCCTCCATTCTAAATGATCATGAATGGATCCTTCGGTACCTGAATCCAAAACAATCCTTTGGTCAATACTACCCCCAATGGATTCTCCTAGATCCCAATGCCACCTAAGTCCTAGGACATGTTGGTTATGACACCACCTCAAACCTCCATCATTGCTTGTGCTTGAGGGCCCAAGTTGCAATATGCCCTTGGCTAAGAGTATCCTGTCAATAGAGTTCCAACTCATAATTTCTTGTAAATCCATCTTGTGGGAATTATATAATGCATGAATCCCTGCACATGGAATAAATCTACCATGCTGATATTGCCTAATGCTCAACTCATGTTGCTCTACCCGATCACCCATCATGATCCATTTGTATAATTGTTCCTTACTATCCCCAATGTATAATGGTGGGTTGGTAGAGCTGCAAGCCTTATCTATGTACTCTTGTAGAGGGCTGCTCTGTAACTCCTAAATGTACTCCTCTTCCTACCTCGTGAGGGACTTGAGTTGCTCCTCAACACTAGACAACTGGGTCATTGATTCAACACATACCCCTATGACGTTCTCAAATTTTCTATTCTCCTATAAGACAGTGTCTCAGGCTACCATGACTCTCTACTTCAACATCGTAAGATTTGTCTTGTAATGCATGATCCTTTCCCAAAAGTCCTCTACTAGAAATTCTTGTGCCCTGCAAAATGTCTTTATATTTGACTGCACTGGATGCCCCATGACCACAACTTTAACTTGAACCTTTGTTTGACCCTCCAGAAATGGCTTATCCTGCATACTATATTTTTCATGATACCCTGCATGATCATGCTCATCATGTCAGTTTATTATTATTGGCTCCTCATTTGGTTCTCCTAGAATGTCTTCTTCCTGGTCTTTTTCACATGTGCGGATAAGTTGTCCACCCTCTTTGATTGTCAAACATGGATGTATTGGTGGATTGTTATCTATACTTGATTATCCATACTCTTTATGGATGTTCTCCTGGATATCTATAGATTCAACTACCTCATCATCAGGAGGAATTCCCTCCTTCCTTTCTCGATTTACTTTGTCAAATTGATTGATTATCATCAACCTATCCTATAAGTTTCTCTAAAAAACATGGTGTTGTTGCTCACCATTTGTACTTGATTGCTTGGATCCTTCATAGGTTCTCTTCTAAAAACTAGTGAAACCAACTATGGATGAATCTTCATGATCTGCCTTTGTCTCCTGTATTATATACCTAGGGGTATCAGAGCTATAACTTCCTCTTATCACCTGGACATGAATGGTTAGGGGCCCAAGGTCCCTTGCAGATAAAGCATAGTCCTCTCATCCTTAGTTAACTATTGATGCATATTTTGTTATTTCTTCCTCCATCAATCCTTATCAACTCCTTCGTAGTGAGCACCCTTTTGAGTAATTTTATGTTTTTCCTGAAAAACTTCTCGACTAGATCATAGGATCCCTATGCTCCTTCCTCCAAATGGTAAACAATTTACATCTTAGTATCTTGCTTATGTGAGCATGGCCTTCTAATAATAGAGACACAATCTTTTGTATTCTTGTTTTGACATGGTCTGAATGAGCTTATGTAATAGTAGTGTAAAAGTTATGGAGCAACTAAAATATCAACTCATCACATTCCAAATTCAGTATGAATGTGCCAAAGTTGAATTCTGCCATGACTGTTAAAATTTCTACGTCGGTTCTAAAAGGTAGGAAGCATGATGTTATTCAACCCTTTAAGGCCTTCCACTATCAACTATAATATCTCCCTCATAAGATAATTATTGTAAGACAATACTCGGGATGTTAAAGCTATGATCTTGTTGAGACAAGAAGTAATTGTGAGCTTGACCTCCTCACAAGGATGCTTCGAGAGTTTGGGTTGTATTAACGCAAGCATAGATGGCTTGAGATTCCAACTGAGTTTCCTCCATTCTGGTTGCCCCACCTCTAAGAGCCATGTATCTAATTCCTCCAATTTCTGAAGGTTTATGGTTGACTTTGTTCGTTGCAATTAACATCCAAGTGCGAAGAACATAGCTCCTCTTCCTTGTCCTTCCTTCACTTCCCATGGGCATTTTTGTTGCATAATGGCATAGACCATTTTTGAGAAAGACTTGCTATTCTATTATAAAGTGGTATTGCTAAGAAAAGGCCCCATGCTTCTTTTATTTTATCTAGAATTTTGTCCAAAATTTTATGTGTTTTCTAGGGAAAGTCCCATCTCCCCTCATACCAAAGCATGAATACACTAATTCTTCAATGGATTTCACCTGAAGATAAGGTAAATGCAAACTTGATTGTTAATAGTAAGATGATTGTACCACCTCCTTCCTTTCCTATTCCCTTCTCTTTTTTTTTTAACACAAAATCTCCTTTCTATCGTCAAACTCCAAAATCTGACAAACCCCTTGTCAAATGCTAAAACCAATCAAAATTTTCAAAACTATAAACATGGTTTAGTCCATAACCCACCATCTTTCATGCTTCCACACTAAGATTTCTGAGTGGAGAATCTATCTAGATGGAAAGAGAATCAATTTTCAGGTAAAGACTTAGATCTTCATACACTAATCAAAAGTCTATGGACCCAATAATTATGCCCTATGCGAGTGATCAATGGATCATGTGCAACATTGAATTTGATGTTAGAGGTTTCAAATGTATAGGCATAAGACTATATTCGATAATGATAAACCTCTACACCAATCCAACCACATAATGCAACATACTATCTAATGAAAAAAGACATAGCATTACTTTATTTAATTATGGTGACCCACCATGAAATCTTTTGATGAAATATAATTTACTCGATTCCAAATAAACACAGTGTCTTTGCCTCTATGACTAATGCGTGAGTGATCTTGATGTAGCGAGATCAATTATCTAATGTAATAAAACAAATATTTTCACGTGCACCTGAAGAGGACCATGGTTAGCTCCTTGACCGACGCTATGATAAAAATAATCTTCTCTCTGCTATTAAGAGTGATGACAACTTTGGCTTCCATAATGAATCGATCGTCAATGCTAGATACGAAGCCTATGAGACTTGCTCGGCTAATTCCTGCGCTTAGAGGGTTGTGGTGATAGTGCAATGCCCAGGCTATGTCCACTTCCTTTCAACTGGAACAGATATGGGAACGCTCAGCTCCTTTCTCTGCTCAGACAGTTGTTGTGATAGTGTTTTGGCAATGCGACCAATGCTCAGGCTATATCAACTAATCAACATGCAACACTCATACTCCCTTTCGTCTTCCATTGAAAGGAATCAGAGGCTGAAACCAATCTAACAACTCTACTCACTAGATGGCTCGGTGTTCATTTTAACACACAAAATTACCCTCCTTGCGACCTCGACTACTACTGAGAAACATCACCCTTTAGATCAGCAATGTGACTATTTGGTTATGAGTGCCTCGAATTCCCTTCTACCAATGGTATAGTCCCATGCGATTGATTCAATGGGTCTGCGAGATTTTCAGCTGACCTCCTTGCTCTAGTGATTTGAACACTCCCTTTCGTGGTGAGGTGCCTCCCAGAAGGTGAAATGGTGGATTAAACCATTGTTGACCTAATCCATGGCTCAACAATGTCAATAGAGTGTTTTGACGCAATCTATGCCTATGGCTATTGGTTCTATCATCAATGGCCCTCAAATTCACTTGCTAAAGAAAAAATATTCTGCGCTCTCTCCCTGTTTAACTCAGTCCCCTTTGATGAAAGTGTTATCACCAAAAATTGATCGTCTAGCCTAATTTACTAGATGGATCAAAGTACAGCATGTAAAGTCAATTTTACCATTGTAAAATTGCTTTCATTGTGAGAAATTACTTAATAAACCACCTTTGCTAAGTAATTTATAATTAAACCCATGAAGAATAATTAAATAAATCACTATTTATTTTATTTTCTTCTAGGAATAATTAATTAAACCATTGTTCAATTATTATTCCTTGTTATATTTGACCCAATTATGAAAAATCAAAAGATAAATTATTAATTATCTTATTTTTCTCTAGGAATAATTAATTAATCACTAATTAATTATTATTCATTGTCAAATTTGACTAAATCCCTTAGGAATAATTAAATAAATCATTATTTATTTATTATTCCTTAACCAATTTCTTGAGATGATAAATAGATCATTTATTTATTTATTATTTCTAAATAAAAGTTTAAATATGTTTTCCCTCCTAACCAAATATAATAAAATATTCCAAGTGGTTATTCCAAGAATGGGGTTAATAATATTTTATTATTGCTCATTGTTCGAGGATAACTCAATATTTTGTTATAAAGAAAGGGGTTTTCCATTCATTATTCACTTTAAATTATTTCCGTTGTTGCACTCATTGCTGTAACTCTTATTATTTTCATTGCCGCACACCATTTCTCTTCCATTTGATGTTCCATTAAGCTCAAACATTTTATTTGTTGGGTTTTAACATTATAGAGGAGAGAGACTCTACACAAGCTGAAGACGTTTTAGGATAGACAAGAACCCATCCCATAGAGGGGGACTGGTAAAATTTATTTGTTCCCTTCACAGGTGTTATAATAAAATATATTCTTTGTATATTTGGTTTCCATTGGATGATTGGAGTTGTTACTATTTCTTTTTGCTATTTAACTATGATTGTGTCATAAGTCAGGACTTTTCTAGGTTTTGTTTCTATCATTTGCTACAAATCTACAATGTTTAGTAGCCATTTATATTGTTCAGGCTATTTGTCATCCGCAGTCTTAAGTGGGTTCTTTTCGTACATATTTGAGACGAAACCACTACAACAAAATTGGCAACTCCATTGGTTTTTTACTTCAGATCCAGAAACTTGGGTGACCTTCAGTTTTCAGGTTAGGGTTTCTTATTTGTTTAGAATCTTAATGTTATTTACTAGCTTTCTAGCCCTAGATATGTTAAATTTCTAACTTTTGCAAGTTTTCTGGTCTTTTCCGCAGGTCACGGGAACAAGCTGCGACAAAGACGGTAGTTTTTCTGAGATTTTCTGACTGGGAATCAAGGATCAGAAATCACACCTTTTAGCCCAAAAAGTGTGATATTGAGGCTAGAGTGCATATTTCACCCCAAAATCTGCGATCCCCCGTAAAAATAGTTTAGTACCTGCAGTTTTACGGTTTCCGGGTTTTTATCAGATCTGTTTCTAGGTTTTGTCGAGAGTTCTTTGCTGGGTTGTTTGACCTCTATCTCATCTTTCTTAGGCCTTGATCTACTCTAATTTACTTGTCATAGTGGAATTTATCCCCTTAGGGCTTCTAGTACGCTTCCACCTTTATAGGAGGAGTTTAACTGAGTAAGAAGTCTGAGTTTCTCCAGCACTTTCAGCCATATTTTCCAAATTTGTACCCTTTTCTTTCAGATCTCCAAAGATAGGTTGTTTCCATCCATGGTTTTATATTAAACCTTGTTTGTTCATTGGCCTTAGGGTCCCATTGGTTGCCCTAGGATTTACACCCATCTCCCTATCTTTTGTAGCGATCTTCCTCTCTGGTTTTTTGTTGTTGTTGCACCACTTTCTAGTAGCCTAGTGTCATCTCATCCCAGTCACACTGACACTTAGATCCCTTGAACTTTTTAGTGTGTTTTCAGTCGATTTCACCACCAACCAACACAGTGTTTACAAATTCAGTTTGGGTGGGGTTTAGTTAATGGTTTTTTTGTTCATTTACTATTGTTAATTTTAGTTTGTTTTCAACAATCTTTTTTCTTTTTGACAAACACAATCTGGGCTTAACCAATAAATACATTTGCACACACAAGCACACCTTAAGCGAAGGTAGGTTGGTTTACACCCCCAAGCCAAGACTGAACATAATAAATTTATCTCCCCTCATGGAGACAAAGTCATATTGTTGATCTCCCTTCACCATTTTCATGTCACATGTGTCTTAGCACCATTGTACCACCAAGGCAATTGTCACAGAGACTCTTATAGCCTCATCCCTATTTTCCACTCGAGCATATTACTCTTCCCAACTAGGTTCGAGTTCATAGCCCTCTGAGTCACCATACCGACTCTTCTACTGGTTCATCTGATTCTGAGCCTCCTTCAGCACATATTGTCACCATGTTTAGACCCATAGCTGGTGTAGGAATGCAACCTGGTGCTGGCTCCAGTTCTACCCTAGTGATCACATCTAGAGGAGAAATTTCATGAACCATTCAAAAAACTCCCATACTCCCTTTTATGGCTGCCTTAAGTCTCCTAGATTTTAGCCAGTTGATAAATGACCCAATATACCATGATGCTGGTTGGCATGCTATGTCGACTAAGCTTCCCTCAAATATCCCAAAGTTTGAGGGTAATTCTAGAGAGGATCCTACTGATCATGTTCGCTCCTTCCACATGTGGTGTTCATCCAACTCCATTACCAATGACTTCATTCATTTTCGGCTGTTCCAATGCACGCTTACTAGAGATGCTACGAAATGCTATGTAGACTAGCCCGCCACATTTCATTCCATTTTTGTGACGCTTTCTAAATTGTTCCTCTCACATTTCTAGCTACCTATCTGATACGACACTGGTAAAAGGGTATTGACCTCATTTCGTCAGTCCTCTTCCACTCACCTTTCCAACCATGTTCAAGAGTGGCATAGAAGGAGGAGCACATGTCATGCCCCACACTTCGAAGACCATGTCTATCTAGATTGGTTTCTCAGGATCCTTTTAGCACCCATTGGAAAAGATGTCGCATCCCATTTTCCTCCGATTAAGGAAGTGGCTCTCCAAACTGCACTAAGATATGACCTGATTTATTTGCAATCCGGTTTTGTCTATACCATCATTCCAAAACCTTCCCCGTCCTAGAGATTCCAATGCACTGAGGGAATCTCACATTGCCAACAGTATCATTGGAACCCTTTCACATACTTCCCCATATACTCAAAAAAGTTATGGCCATCCACAGGGGGGCACCAGTTCCTCCAACACTTATGCCCCTCCTACTAGAAACATGCTTTCAGGGCCCCAACCTATCTACCAAACCATTACTACTCCTTATGAATAGTCGAGCAGTCCAGCCCCTCAAGCATTAACATTGCAGCCTCCCATGCATCCTCAGTCCCCGCATCTACTGCCACCTTAGGGTCAGGTGTTTGCACAGTAGAGTGCAACCAATCCCCAAAATTTGAAGAAAAATAATAAGGAGAAGGGTAACAAGGGTAACAAGGGTAACCAGGGTAATCAAGATAATCAACCTAGTGAATCCCAAAGGAACCAGCCTAACACCAACAACCAACAATAGGGGAGCCAACCCAAGCAAAATAAGGCTATTCGTACAAACAAGCCTTGTGCATGTTGTGGTGTACATGGCCATTATAGACATGAACATCCTATCTTACCCCAGATGTGCCAAATCTGGAAAGCTCAACCAGCCCACCCTCCCTAACCTTCTGGTCCTGGTGACTACCAGATCCACATGATGAGCTCTGATGAGGTTAATCCCTCTGATATCAACTTGCAAACTCGATCGCGTCAATATGATAAGCCATCAACTTCATCTGCCACTGAGTCCAAATCCAAAGCTTCTACTGAGCCTCTTACGACATCAAATGTTCCATTACAGATCCCTCAACCTAAAGCTGAGGCAATTCACAAGATCCCAAAGGGACCATTACGCCATAACATGGCTTCTAACCAAGTTGCCCATACATATAGTATAGTAGATGACTTGGCGCAATCACCTGCCACCATGTCGTCGCTGGATGTACTCCAATCATGTCCATCTCAAAAGAAAGCTCTAATAAATTCTTTGGGCATAGTAGATCCTTCTGACAATCGTTTGATTGTCTTCCCAGTTGATACATCAAAACATCCCCCATTGCCTTGCTCTGTTGCTTTCTAGGTACTAGTCTAAGTCCGTAATGTCATCATCTCCCGATGCATTACTCACGATGGTGCATACACCTATGTGATGTCCACTACCATTTGGAGAAAACTTTAGACACCTGAGTTGTACCCCTCCACCATCACTTTGCGTGATTGAGACAGACACTCCTCCTTAGCATGTACCGCAACTATCCAGTGACCCTTGCAGGCAAGAATGTCCATGTAGTTATTGAGGTTATTGATTCCCCTTTGGATTTCAACATTCTCTTAGGTCGTAGTTACAGATATGCCATTTCAGCTGTTGCATCTACGGTTTTCTACAAGATCTGCTTCCCCCATGAAGGGAAGATCGTTACCACAGATCAATTGACTTACTACGAGCCGACATCCGTGACGTCCCCTCAGTCCATTATCTCATCAATGTTAGATAAGAAGTCTTCAACTCCTCTCACCGGTGTTTCACAGAGAGAATATAAAGATTCCTCATTTTTGGGTTCTTTCCCTGGTCCTACCCCTCTCATCTTAGAGCCTAAATCTTCCAACGTCACGGGTTGTCCTCAAGCAGTCTAGTACATTTGATCCACAATGAGCTCCTCCGCACCATGTAGTTACCATCCCAACCAAGCCATCTAGATCCACCCCCCAGGACCTCCTCCATTTGTGGGTGCCTCTCCTATCTTTCCCCAGGAACTGTTCCTCCAGGTCTCAACCATCCAGGAGTTGTTCTGCCAGGACATTACCTTGTAGGCTAGATAACTTTTTTATTTCCCCCTCCTGCAATATTTTATGTCCCTGTCATTGCTTCATTGGTTCTTCCTAACATGACTTTAGGGATCCCCGTATGGTACATTGATCCCCCTGCAAGCATTCTTCCTGGTCAGCTAAGACCTTATCGTGCTCTGACCCTGGTTCAACTGGTCCCTATGGCCCCTACCACTACTTTAGTTCCATCAAAACCTCAAGAGAAACCCACTCCTATTACGAAAGCATCTGGATGGGGGGAAAAGCTAAGATGAAAGAACCTCAGGACAAGGCTCCCCAACCTCCTCCGGTCCCGAAGGCCCCAAAGTCGTCACCTTTGTGCGCTTTGTGTAAACTTGTGGGGCACGCGACCAGTAATTGGCCTAAGCTTCCTCATCTGAAACTTGAGAAACTCATAACGTTACGCAAAAATTACCCTTGTTCCCTGTGTGATCATCATGGTGACTACTCCTATTTTTGCCCTCATCTCAATGAATTTTGTGATTTCCTTAACGCACTTCACGAATACAAGACCACTCATAATGGATAACCTTCTCCTCTTCCTGTGGATTTTTGTACCAATAGTAAACCAGAATAGGGGGGAATCTAGTCCCACCATCATGATCCCTTCCCCAGATGTGGAGATGACAGACACCACAGGCCATATCCTTTACCTGTCGTCATCCTTGAGTTCCTCGTAGGCAATACTTTCTGAGGTTTCTGAGCACGCTTCTATTCAAACACTTTTGACAGAATCCCAGGTCCCAACATACATAGATCCTTCATCTACTATCACGTTGTCTACCATTCCATATGATGCATACGTGAACCTTCTTTCTCATGTTGATGCACTAGGTACCGTGCCGCATGATGTAGTCAATATTTGTCTCATCCACTCATCTTCCATTTTGACGAGGACATCATGGAAGCTATGTCTACCCCTAATTACCCTTGCACATAGGTAAGGGGAAATATTTTCTGGAGGATTCTAAAGGCAATTTCCTTCCTAGTAATCCCAATGAAATCTACCTAAAGAAATTTTTCTCATAGCTTATCTCTTTGATTTGCATGTCTTTACTTTTTTCATGAAGTTAGGTAGGATGCATCATCTCATCTGTCGTCTTTTGCACCTTTTAGATGGATCCATCATTCACACCATATATCAGTCATGTTGATGGTGCAAGTCGCTTCTCCAGGAATATAGCCTTGACAACCTGGGCCATTTTTACCCCCTTACATACATTAGTCCTTTCAAACGACGTGTGTATTAGATCTGCCACCAATAACCAGGCCAAATATGATGCAGTGATAGGTTTGTTAGTCGATTCCCTTTCTCATCACATCCTTCATCTTCATGTTCATTTATATTCCTTGCTACTTGTCATGCAATTTAATGGTGTGTATCATGTGCATAACCAACTCATATTTAGAAAATATTTGTGTGTTAAGCTGTTGGTACATGAATTTGCAACCATTACTTTTAGTTAAGTTCCTAGAGCCCAAAATAATTGTGTAGATACCATCGCAAATAACATTCTAGATTGGCATTTATCACATGTATACCACAGAAGACATCCATAAACAAAACACATGGCGAACCATCATCATCATATAAAAATTCATAATCATATTATGTATCATATAAGTGTTCGGAGCCCATAGCTCTAAATACATCCGAGATGCCCATAACATGTTACAAAAATCAAAATCAAAGGGACTCACATGTCCCCATATCTAGTCACTATCTAAACGATCAGACACCAAAGGCTCTACCCCACCTGTACGTAGATCACGTATCGCATCACCAGCTATCGCCATGCGCCGCATGATACCTTGCCACTCTAGGGGAAGGCCGTTACACTCATATATGTATCGATCGTCTAGCTTATGCCATCCATGCTCAAAAACTCTAGTCAATGGTACCCCACATCTACAGTGTATATAAACTAGTAGCACACTATCCTCTGGACCCTGACAAGACGATAATGTTCCCCAATCTGCAGCCACAGGTTCTGCGGCTCGTCCTACATTTCTTGTCGGTTTTACCATTGCTATGTCTGCATACCACATATTTTACACTTAGTACCATATACATATGATAAAAATATGAAATGCACCAATAAAATAGCAACTTAACAATTACCATTTGGTCCCCATGCTTGCCTGAGTGAAAGTGGAAAGTCAGGATCTCCCTAATAGTTCATCCCGCTATAAGGATAATCATCAATCTAGAGGGCCATTTGATCCCAATGTGCAAAAAATGCAGGTTGGAACACCCGTCCGACTACCCATCCTCCTCTCCGCAGTAGCTACCCCTAGTGGCAGATCTTGGGCTTCAATGAGCCCCCATATTAGATCTATAGATGAGGAAGTATGGTGGGCATCTTCTCAAAGAAGAATGCACACAGTACTATACCAGAAACATAGTCATGGATCACCTGTATAGAATTAACTATCATTTCACTGACGACAGCATCATCACAGCCCACCCATAGTAGGTCCTACCCAAAACACTCTCAACCAGCATCATCTACCTACCAGTGATGTGATGTAATGCATGGCTACCAAAGACTCATAGCACAGCTATGGAAACAACCTATGTCTCTAGCCGGTCTAAATCACCAATCAGGATAGTCGTGCCCTTCACATGCACATCTTGTGGACAATGGCGCTCCACAAACTTTGTAATGTTCCTCCCACAAGGAAACACCAGATGTATATCCCCCACCACTCTAAGGGGAGGGAGTCCGGTGAAGAAATAAATATCCTATAATGTGAGCTCAATATTGTGCCCCTACACGACAAATACCTCATGGTCTGGATCCCAATAGCTCACAATTCTCAATAGCAAGGGCTCACCTGCCCTCATCAATGGGTTCTCTACCAACTTGAGAACCCCATAGCAAGCCAATGCCCCTCAAACCCCCTGATCCATCTGAATCTCAGATCGGAGGGTATCCAAGTCTCACTCACGCTAGTTGATTTTTAGCTTTGCCATGCCTACAAAACACCACATGTCTTGTCAGTTGAGAGAAGAAAACACTGGTCTACACTAATCAACCTACAACCCCCACCAAGCAAGAAAACCACCCCTCTTTTCAGCCCCAAATCATAGTTTTATGCCCAAAAAGTGTGAGCTCGCAAGTTTTCACCTATTTCCTGTCATCCAAATTGCACTTCTAGGCACAAAAAGTGTGATTAGACAGTGAAGAGGAGCAAGGGTCTCCAAGGGAGCTGCCAAGAGCCAAAAATCATGAAATAAATAACTGAAATTGAAGAGATGAGTAAGGCCACCTACCTGAAAGTTGCAGATCCTGATTCTGATGGCCAGTTTGTCTGTTATGATCTCCACAAGATTTAGGGCCTTTTCCTCCTCTCCAAATTTACCACAACTCACATAAAAAATCAATTCCAATTGGAGGGAAAATGTCCTTCCATAGAAAAATCCACAATCTTTCTGTCGCTTGCTTTGACCAAACGGTAGCTCATCTTGACGAACCATTGACATCATCTGAAATCTCTCATTGAATACTATAATGAGTGTTTCTCAGTTTTGGATGATTTGAAACTTCACTAGGAAACCATTTTCCAAGAAGGATCACTTCGTCACCTCTCAAAATCGGATTTCCTCATATGCGACCCTTGTAATTTGGGGACCACCTTCCCTTGGAACTTGTCATCTCACGTGTCAATTTTCATAATGTGTAACCATCATTTACTCATTTTTTCATGGTCCCCACCGGGTGTATTCTGTGTGGCAGCATCATCAAGTCACCCTTGTTCAGAGTATCCGCGATGAGTCACCCTAACATCCATCGAGTTTGTTTCGTATCCCATTATATCATATCACAGTGTTTCATCGATATTTTGATACCGTTCATCCGGTCTTGCCCATTTTGGCCTCTAGTCATACTGTCTGCATCCCATCTGGAGTTGGGTCAGTTGCTGCCCAGTCAACCATGCACATTATGCTCTGACAAGGGAAGTCATCTATTTGTCCCTCCGTCCCTCATTTTCCATTATACCTAGTGTCAGTCCATCAGTCGCATTACTATTTTCCCTCATACCTTAGTTGAGGATCCTCATTGCCTCACCTATCGTGGGCCCTATTCTATCGACAACAACTAATTTCCTCCACAAGAACGACCTAGAAGGCGGTGTATCTTGGTTCTAGCTTCCATTCTTGTTTTGTACTTTGGATCGAGTAGAGGGACTCATTATTGCCCCTTGACTTGGTTGTTTCATGTTCGTGATCCATACACTTGATGGTCGAGTGATGCAACAGATTGTACCAGTGGTTCCGAGGTGTGCGTGAGATGTTTGAGACCTCATGAGGGGGTGGCCCTTCAGGTAGCCCCCCACATGCTCAGATGCATTCCTATTATGCTATAGCCTTAGATGCAATTCTCCAAATATAATGGGTTCGGTTGCTACCAATCACAGTGTTCATAGCATGCACATCTCCTTTAGATGATCCATTTACTTTTGCAAATCCCTTCCTTGTTCAATAGGGCTTCTTTAGTTGTTCTACCCTCCCTCCAACCCATTTTTTGAGGGAAGGGCCATTATATCTCATGTAATCAGTTCATATTATATTCAGTCCTAGCTCATATTTTTCTAGGTGCGTTATATATATGGGACACATTGTATTATTTTCTGACTCAGTTATGCCAACATGCCATGTACCATTCAACATGTACTTCATTGCACGGTTTGATGTTTCTCAGCACACCATTATTTTTGTACTAAGTTATCTCGACGAGTATATGTATGCCTCCCCCACCTCATTGATGTTCGGTACCACAACATAAAAGGTGACTTGCATTGGTCTTGCCCCCTCTGTCCCTATCCTCCTGCTTCAGTTGTATTGGTCTCTCTCTCTCTCTCTCTCTATCACTCCACTTTGTTGTGTAGTGATTATGTCTTTACAACATAGTTCGGTCATATGTGTTCCTCCTAACACTCGTACATTGGGGGGAAATATGTTATCACCAAAATATTGATCATCTAGCCTAATTTACTAGATGGATCAAACTACACCATGTAAAGTGAATTTTACAATAGTAAAATTTCTTTGACTGTGAAAATTACTTAATAAACCACCTTTGTTAAGTAATTTATAATTAAACTCATGCAAAATATTTAAATAAATCACTATTTATTTGATTTCCTTCTAGGAATAATTAATTAAACCATTGTTCAATTATTATTCATTGTCATATTTGACCAATTATGAAAAATCAATAGATAAATTATTAATTATCTTATTTTTCTCTATGAATAATTAATTATTATTCCTTATCAAATTTGAAAAATCCCTTGGGAATAATTAAATAAATCATTATTTCTTTATTATTTCTTAACCAATTTGTTGAGATGATAAATAAATCATTTATTTATTTATTATTTCTAAATAAAAGTTTAAATATTTCTTCCCTCCTAACCAAATACAATAAAATATTCCAAGTGGCTATTCCAAGAATGGGGTTAATAATATTTTACTATTGCTCATTATTCAAGGATAACTCAATATTTTGTTATAAATAGAAGGGTTTTCCATTCATTATTCACCTTTGGCTATTTTCATTCTTGCACTCACTATTGTAACTCTGATTATTTTCATTGATGCACTCCATTTCTCTGCCATTTGAGTTCCCATTAAGCTCAAACATTTTATTTGTTGAGTTTTCACATTATAGAGGAGGGAGACTCTAAAGAAGATGAAGACGTTTGAGGATAGCCAAGAACCCATCCCATAGAGAGGGACAACTAACATTTATTTGTTCCCTTCACAAGTGTTATAATAAAATCTATTCTTTGTATATATAGTTTCCATTGTATTATTTGAGTTATTATTGTTTGTTTTTGTTGTTTAACTATGATTGTGGCATAGATTAGGACTGTCGCAGGTTTTGTTTCTATCATTTGTTATAGATCTACAATTTTTAGCAGCCATTTATATTATTGATACTATTTATCATCCACAGTCTTAAGTGGGTTCTTTTCATACATCTTTGAGAAGAAAACACTACAAGAGAAAGAATTATGGAAAATGCGTGGAGCAAGGACCCTTGAAACCCTCAGTCTTGGGAAAAGAAATGTGGCCTCCAAGTGATCAATCTCCAAGTTTGGCTATGGGTTCAACCTCAATCCTAGGATGAGCTCAAGATTAAACAATTTATTTTCTTTCTTGGGATTAAGTTTAGAAACTCGACCTTCCAACCTTTGCAATTTGACCTCTTTTACCTCCAATGAAATCAATCCACAATTATTTCAAGGAGACACTTTAGATCTATGAGCAAGTTAAAATGGAATCGAAAGGCAGGGTCTCCTCCTTAGATTTAAATGATCCAGCCTCTTTCTAATATAGATTACAAAAATATATTCATACCATTGATCTTGAAATGAAACAGATATAATCCGATATGATACTTTTGCTCAAAATTTAGCCTTTGAACCCTTAGTGTTTGACCCACTAAAAGGAGATGAACTCTTCCGTTTGATTTCTATAGACCTGTAATCAAATTATAGTGAAGACGGTAGTACTTCCTACAAAAAGTCTCACAGCCTTGCAATACAATTGAAAAGAGACCCTCAAATCTGATAAGGGTTCAATCTCGACCCTGTAAACTTGAATGGATAAATATGGTAAAGTAGACCCACGTCCAATCTAAAAATTTGGCAAAGTAATGTTTTCTCTTTTGTTTGCAATAAAATAATAACTCTCAAAATAATGCAGAAAATTCTCCTTCCAATCAACCGAAAAATAGAACCAACTAGGATGATACGAAATTCCATTGAAGATGGAAATGTTGGCTAGGGTGAGCATAAATTCCACCAAAGTTCCCTGCATGAAACCTCCAAATAACCCTGCAAATAATTTAGAATTTTCCAATAAAACCCTCAGGCTGGCAGGATGCACAGCTCTGATACCACTGTAATTTCCCAATCATCAAAATTTTAATCAGTTCTAGTACATTGTAGGTGTTCTAATAAAATTCTTGCAGTGAAAAAACCGAACACAATAAAGATCTGAGAGTGCAGCATCTTATTTATGTAAATAAATATAAACAAAATTACATGCCCACAGAAGCACTATTAAAGCTTGTGGCTAGGCATTAATGGCTTCGCATCAACAAAAAAAATAAAGATGCTAAAGCACAATCTTAGATCCTTGATGGATCCACCAGAGAAATTACTCCCATGGGGTTTTTATCCTTGGGCAACTACCACGATAAATACCATGGGTAGATTCCATCCACCTTAACCATATCCACAAAAAAAAGAATATTACAAATTGATCACTACATATTTAGTCTAAGAAGTTTATGTTTAGGAATTCGCCAAGATCCATAAAAGCAAAAACTTAATAGAAATTACTCATCAACACCACAAAGTATGTTATTTTTATTGAGAATATTGAGCACATGGAAAGATGCTTTTTATAGTGGATGTTAGAGAAATCCCTAATGCATAGGTCTAACAATAACAAGAATTGTGTTACCTTTTGGGTAATTTTCTTAAGAATCCTAACTATGTCTTAAAAATGTAGCTCAAGGCATTAAATTTAAACGATATTCCTTATTGATTTTTGGATTGGGATGAGAGAGAGATAGGAGATATTGTCTATTCTAAAAATAAACATCTTTTCACTTGTATCTTTTCCATACATAATGTCTCTTTTTCATAAATTAAATAGACAACCTTCTTTCCTTAATTATTCATGACAAACCATCCTTCCAAGAGGCATTATGGCCATTTCTAGACAAGTAAGGCCACATACTAAGTCATATATTTGAAGTCCAACAACTGTACTACGTGCTCACCAAGATTTAGTACCTCTTACTCTTCTCTAAATTCTCCAACAAATCAATGTACAAATGAATTGGAATTGGGTGCAAGAAGCCCTTTTATAGGAAAAACTCTAGTTTTTTTGGCCATTAGGAGCAAATGGTAGCTCGGTTTGACAAACTGTCAGCACTGTTGGAATTTTCTCACCGATATATACAATGGGTCTCCATGTTTCTTGTAATTTGAAACGTCGCCACAAATCCATTTTTTCCATGAGGTCTCACTTTGGCGCATTAAATCAAATATCTTAATATGAGTCACATGTACACTCGTACCACTTTTGCTTTGAACTTTTAGAATTATGAGTCGAGTTTTGTCACAAGTAATCACTATTTACTCATTCTATTATGGCGCGCTGCGAGCCTTTCCCATGTGGAAGCATCATACAGTCACCTTTCTTCAAAGCATTAGAGATGAGTCACCCCTACATCCATGGAGTTTGTTCAAAGTCCCATTGAGTTCTGCTACAATATATTATCCATGTATGTGTCGCATTCATCCCATTTTTCTTATATTTGACCTCCATCTATCTTCATATGCCTTTGAAAATCCTCCGTCTATGTAATTGACCATCGCTTATGAAATTGTGTCAGTCACTATGAGGTCAACCTTTCATGTTATGCTCTGACAAGGTAAATCATAACTCCACAAGTCCCCATATCTTCAAATTATCATCCCCGGTGTTAGTCGTTATTAGCCATAATACTATGATCCTTGTGTCTTTGTTGAGGATTCATAATTGCCTAAAATTTGGTGGGCTTGCTTTTGTTAACATCAACACATTTATTCCAGGAGAGTAGTCTAGAGGATGGTGTACCTTGGTTTCATCTTTCATCCTTTCATGGTGCCTATAATCAAGCAAAGTGAATCATTATTTCCCTTTTACTTAGTTTTTTCTCGCATGCCCAAATTCAACTCATTATCGCATGATCAAGAAACATACACTTGGTGGTTTAGTGATATAGAAGATTCTCCTAGATTTTATGAGGTGTGTGTAAGATGTTCTAGACCTCATGAGGGAATGTCCCTTCAGGTAGCCCCTCACATACCTAGATGTCAGAAAATTATGTTCTAGCCTCAGAAGAAGTTATTTTTTTTTAATGGCTTTGTTTCTGCCGATTGCATAACTCACAACATGAACCTCTATTTAAAATGGTCCATTGAGATATTTAAATACCTCTCCTATTCATCAGGGCTTCTTTGGTTGTGATCTTCACCCCCCCCAACCCCTTCACCACACCAACATGGGGGAATTATGTCTCATGTCCTCAAATCAACATACTTAATTTTATCAATCATGGCCACTGTATTCAAGGAAATTATGTATATGGGGATCATTACCTCATTGTATCATTTTTTCCCCATTGATGCCAGCATATCATGTATCATGTACTATGTACCTCAGACCTAGATTGTTAGGCACACCATTATCATTTGTACTCGGTTATCTTGTAGGTATGGGTATATCTCGCCTGCATTATTGAGATCTTGTACTCATCAATAAAGGAAACTTTTATCTCATGGGTAGGTTTCACCCGGTCCAACTTCACTCCTTCCTATTATTTGAGTGATCTCTCTCTCCCTATGAATTCCCTTTAGTGTTTTGCAAAAGTGAAGCTACAACATATTTCCCTCATACAATGTGCTCCTCAAACTCTTATGTTGGGCAACAATCTGTTATCACCCAAAAAATGATCACCTAGTAATGTATTACTAGGTTGATCAAAATGCACCATGTAGGATAGGTTTTTACATATTTAAACCTTATTTTACCTTAGGCAATAATTTAGTGAACCAATTTCCTAAAGTATGTCATTGCATTCTAGACTACTACATGGAGGGAAATTTTAAGGCAATTTTTTAAGACAAAATAAATATTTTGTCTTAAAATTTTCAATATGATGTGCTAGTAAAAAGGGTAAAGGATTAGGGGTTTGTCTTTACGCTATTGATGGTTTCTTCAATAAGTAGAGTGATGGAGGTTGACAAAAACTAATGGGATTTAGGGCGATGGAGGCACTTTCAAAGAATGTTAATGGGTGGTAACATAGTTGGATTACTTTTTGGGGTCTTCATCGATTGTGTTTTAATATGTGTTTTTTTACCGTCTAATTTATTTTGAACGCTAATTATATACATTGGTTGTTGTTATTATCAAATTGTTGTTTTAGATTGGCAACATGCATTAGATTCACTTGAAGGATTGTTGAAAAAAGTGGCAAGAAATTCTCAATTTGATTTTGCCTTGATTAAATTGAGAAAATTTGAATTTCCACATCAATAGACAACTTGGATGCAATTAGCTTGTATGACATGGTTTGTGTCACCGATGATACTCAATCAATTCAAGTTGGAGGAGTTAGAGTTTAGTTAAGCATGTGTGATTTCTAATTTGTAGCAGTCAAAGTCAGTTATCTCAAGTTGTTTTCAGTTAAACTAGGTCTAACTGTTGGAGGAACTAGCAGAAGGGTAGTTGTGCAATGAGACTTCAGTCAAATGCAATGATCATTTAGTTAAGTGATCACTCATCCCAAAATTTCTAGTGCATGCAAACAATTTGAGTTCCCCAGCTATGGTGGAGATTCCAAGGCAGTTTAATATTAGTTGTAGACTAGTCTTGAGCGTACAGGTGTTGCATGCAGTCACATGATCAACCTTAGGAATTGTGCAATCCATTTTGGAAAAAACCTAAATAATATGGGCCTAATTTCTGAAGGAATTGAACAAGGAAATAGGGGCTCAAGCAGAGGTAGAAATTGACAAAGTTTGGGTTTGAGCTTCTTAGTGAGCAGAGGGATAGGTTATTCACTTACGAGTTGTGCACAGTTGAGTAAATCAATTGTAATACATCTATATTCATAAGATTGATGCAAGAAGGCATTGGAGTTATTAGAAGATTGCTTTCCCCACGAAAAGTATTGTGTGCATGTATTTTATTTCTTACTACATGTATAAATTTTCTGTTCTAAATTGTGAATTAACTTTTATAGAGTAGTAGAGTAGGTCTGTGTCTTATGATTTTGAAAAAGCTTCATGACGAGTTGCAAATTTACACCATAATTTCTACATCGTATCATAGTAGGATTCACATTGAAGCATGAATTTTGAATTTGTTCCTCAGGAAGTTTGAATTTGCAGTTCAGTGTAGCAAGATCTCTTAGGAACTAAAAATATGACCTTCAACGGGCTGAGGCTAGAGTATTCCTTGGAAGGCAACTCTAATTTCATTAACTGTAAGGATCACATTGAGGAGCTATTCAATAACAATGGATTGCTAGAATACATCAAGAGAGATGTTACAAAACCAACAGAATATGATGCCCAAAACCTTGTTTAGTCGAAGAAAGTTGTAGCCAAGGTGTGGATAATAATATTGGAGGGAGTACGAGACCACATTGTCAGCAATCCCCATGGGAAAGAAAATCCTTATGGAATGTGGTAGGCACTCACAAATCTGTTCTAGAATAGTAGTGACTACAAAAAGTTGGTGCTCAAGGACAAGCTTTGAAATGTCAAGATGTAGAAGAATGACTTTACCTTGCAATATCTGAGGAGGTTCACACAAGTTCGTGATGAGCTTGCAGTAGTTGGTGTTACTCTTTCAAAGGATGACATGGTAAGAATATCCCTTCTGGGCCTTCCCAAGAGTTGGCATACCTATCAAGATAAATGAATGGGAGGGAGAAACTACCAAATTGGGAACACTTATGGTACGATTTGACACAAGAGGAAATAAGGCAGAATACTAGAGATGGGACCTCATACAAGGGCAAGGATGAAGAAAAATTTGCATTGGTTGGAAAGGGAAAGAAGGGAAAAGGGGAAGAAATCCCAAACCAAACTAAAATCCAACCAAGGGAGAAAGAAGAAAGATTTTTCAGAAATTAAATCCTTCCATTGTCATGAATACGAGCACTATGCCACGAAATTCCCACAGAAAGAGACAAGTGATAAGACCTTAGGAGGAGCAATAGGTGAAGCCTTGGATTCATAGTTCGACCTTGACTTTACCCTTATTGCATGCATGTCCAACATAGTGATGGGGAGCGTGTGGTACTAGGACTCAAGTGCATTGTTCCACATGACAGGGTGTAGAGACTTTTCCGTGACTTGGAGGAGAAATATCTGCATATGTACATCAAGCTAGGGGATGATGGAAGGTACAACATGACCAATATTGGTACAGTCAACTTTCAGAGGGAGTCAGGCTCCCCTCTCAGGCTCAAGGATGTCATGCTTGTTGTAGGCCTAAAGAAAAATCTCATCTCTATTGTAGTTTTGGAAGACCGTGGTTATGACGTGATCTTCAACAAAGGAAAAACATTCCTAAGACACATAGCCATGAGACAGGTGAAGAAGATCGAGGTTTGTGTGAAGAATCTATATAAGTTAGATGTGGAAGATTGTGTTGCATTAAAAACGAAGGAAGATAAAGTGTAGGGTCATGATGTACATGAACTTTAGCACATAAGCCTTGGCCATTTCCATCATGGAAACTCGAACAGTATACAACAAATATCCACTAGCCTTCCTAAAGGAGCACTTGAGCAGCATGATGTATGCAAAGGATGTACCTTGGGGAAGTACATAAAATCTAAATTTCATGATCGGGACAACAAAGCACATGTAGTCCAAGAAAGGATCCACTTTGATGTCTGTGGACCTTTCTTTATAGCCTCCACTGCTCGACACAAATATTTTGTCCTTTTTATTGATGACTTCTCACATAAGTGTTGGATCTTATCATGCGGAAGAAAGATGGGACATTCTCCAAGTTCATAGAATTCAAGGCACTGTTTGAGAAAGAAACCAACAAGAAGGTGAAGGCTCCGTAGAGCAATAATGGAGGTGAGTATGTGTTGAATGAATTTAAAAATTTATGTGCAGAAGAAGGCATTCGATGAGAGTTGACAACACCCCACAACCCACATCAAACTGGGGTGGTTGAGAGAAATATCCATAGCATTTTTCAAGCAACAAGGGTGATGTTGCATGACCAAGGCCTACCCCTACATTTGTGGGTTGAGGCATGCAATACAAAATTTCGTTTGCCAAACTAATGTTCTCATCGGATTCTTGGCATGATAATAAGAGAGGGAGTCTTAAAAAATGTAGCAAGAAATTATCAATTTGATTTTTCCTTGATTAAATTGAGAAAAATTGAATTTCCACATCAACAGACAGCTTGGATGCAGTTAACTTGTGTGACATGGCTTGTGTCACCTGGTTTACACAGTAAATTCAAGTTGGAGGAGTTATATTTTAGTTAAGCATGTATGAATATTAATTTGTAGTAATCAAAGTCAGTTATCTCAAGTTATTTTCAGTTAAACTAGTTCCAACTGCTTGAGGAAGTAGTGCAAGGCCAATTGTGCATTGGGACTTCAGTTAACTAATCAATCAACCCAAAATAGCTAATGCATGGAGAATTCAAGTTCTGCAGCTATGGTGGAGATTCCAAGGCAGTGTAACATCAACTGTAAACTAGCCTTGAGTGTACAGGTGTTGCATATAGCCAAATGATCAACCTTGGGAATTTTGCAATCCATTTTGTAAAAATTCCTAAATAATAAGGGCCTAATTTCTCAAGGAATTGTGCAAGGAAATATGGGCTCAAGCAAAAGTAGAAATTTACTAAGTCTGGCTTAGAGCTTGTCAGTGAGCAGAGAGACATGTTATTCACTTGTAGGTTGTGCTCAGTTGAGAAAATAAATTGCAATAAATTTATATTGATCATATATGTGCAAACAGACATTTGAGTTCTTAACATATTGTTTTCCTTAGGAAAAATTTTGTGTGCATGTGTGTTATTTCTTATTGCATGTATGAAATTTTTGTTATAAATTGTGAATTAACGTCCAGAGAGCAGTAGAGTAGGCTTGTGTCTTATGATTTTGATTAAAACTTCATGAGTAATTGCAACTATACACCATAATTTCTACAAGGATGGTGGAGGCAAATTACAGAATGTTCGTTAGTAGACAATATGCCTACTTAAAAATATCTATGACAACGTTTGTGAGAAGAGGATGTTGAGGATAAAAGATTGGATTTTCGAAGAATTAGTCACAAAATTCACAAGGGCGGTAATTTTGGTTGCAGGTGTGGAGGTAGATGGATTAAATGTAATTTTGGCTGCATGTGTGTAAGTAGACAAGTCACAGTTACTCCTTTGATTTTTTTTGATGATGTGTTACTATTTGGTAGATTGACCTCTTTTGATTAGTCTTTGGACTCCTTATGAATAGTATTAAATCTCATATGATTTATTCTTACCCAGTTGATGCATTGGTACTGGAGATTTAACATATTTTTGGTGTTATCTCCACTGCATTAGATGCAGATTTTAAATATCTTATATTTATGCTCCAGCCTAATTGTTATGGAATTAAGGATTGGAGCTAAATTATAGAGAAAATCTACTGTATACTTTTATCATGGGCACACAATAGGCTCTCCCTAGGAGGCAAGTTGACTCTAGTCTGAGCAGTCCTTAAGAGCATCTCTGTATATTGGCTTCATATTTTCACTCTACCTAAGAATATCAGTAAATGTATCTTTCGGGCTTCATCTTGGCATGGGACAGTTTGTGTTGTAAAGGATAGAGTGGGCCTGGTTGTTGTTTACTCTGTATGGAGGCAATGGATGACCAGAATCATCTATATCTTTGATTCTCCAGAATAAAATCAATTTCGAATGGTGTATTTAATATGTTCCATTTACAGGCAGATTAGAACTACTCTTTTCTGGCTTTTTGTATTTGGCACTAGATTATTGAATATAGAACATTTGGACCACTTCCAATATACATTGGGGGTTCAACGCAAAGAATGCATTACTGTCCCAAGCTCCTTTGTTGTGATACATCCACCTCCGTCCCTGTCAAAAAAGCTAAAGGCCTCCCTGAACTTAGACATAACCTCCATCCCATATTCCTTTAGTAGATAAAACCCTTCTCTCATTTTTTGATCATGCCAATCTACCCTCTATCCCATATTCTCTCATGAGCCCTGTGTAAATCACCATTTCATTCAAGGATGGGGATTTTGATGCCTACTCTAACCATATTTGTTAGATACTTTCCCCCTTTTCTTGCTTATGGTTTCTTGTTTTGGCCTCCTCTAAATATTCCCTATTCTCCTTAAATTATTTGAAAGTTGTCCTTTGGCTACTAACCCCATTTTACTAGAGATCCTTGACATGTCCCTTGAAATTTTGATTCAGCCCCATGAACTGTTTTATGTCATTGAGTCGAAAGCTTTAGATTTCTTTTCCACATATTCATTCATGACCAAACACTATACCACTAGTTCTAAGAATCTTGTGGTTACTATCACCACAATAAATGTATATTGTATTTTAGAGGAGATAAGAATTGTATATTGCCATTTGGGACACTCCAAAACTATTTTGATGCACCATATTTGTCTACCACTCTAGTATACTTTATGACCTTAATACCCATTCCATGTTCATCCATGTGGATGCAATTTATAATGTTCTAGGACAACCTAATGTCCTTGTCAACTCCCTCTCATCTTCCTTGTCATGTTTTCTAGGACTTGTGTATCCAACAAGAAATTTGGGAGATGAATGACATCAAGGTAGAAAATCAAGGGGTTTTCAAGTCATTTATTTAGGGTTCCCACTAGCATAGTCCCACCATATGATTCACCCAATCCCTAAATTGGGGTTTAGTGCTATCTCAATTAATTATTCGATGATCATGGTGGGCCATAATTCTAGGTTAAATGTTATGACTCTTCATAGGATATTATTGAAGATGCTTTAGGAGACACCTCTTTGGCTAAAGGGCCAAGGAAGGATTTTGACTTCAATATCAAACCAACAACCATATCCTCAACATTTGTCCCATCAACCATATGCTCAACATATTGAACCAACAATCAAGAAGACAACTTAGGTGAAGCATGGGAATCCTCTCTCACCCACGTTGTTCAGGATATATATCAATCTAAGAATGCGTCTACCCTCCACCAACTGTACATCAATAAAAATTTTGTTTGCCCCATTGTCCACCAAGATGGATACACATTGTCCCAACATTGTGCCTTTGATTGCCAAAATTGTAAAATTGGGATTTTCCATTTCAAAATTTTAATTCAAGACTGACCATGCATTGGATGGCCATTAACACAATATTAGGACATAAAAATTGAATAATTGACACAATACCAAATACAAAACATACATTGATTTTTGTCTCACAAGGTATCTAGATGCTAATTGAGCAAGTTCACACAAAGAGAGAAAATAAATGTCATGATACATTGTTCAATTTGTAATCAAGAGCATTATCTTGGATAAGGGAGAAGTAACATTTAGTTTCTTTCTCATATACAAAGGAAAAATTATGAATTAATGTCAAATGCCTTTTGTGAAGCAATGTTGTTGTAAAGGGTGTTAGAAAGCTTGCATTGTAGGAAAGGCCTTCACACCATACTAGATTGTGTTAACCAAAGCATGTTAACCATGTCCAATGATCTGAAATATCATGGGCATGTTCAATTAGTGACCATCAATGAGGGGTGTCAGATTGCCTAATAATCATAGCTTATAGTGGATGATTGTCATCATACATAACATCTGTGGTCCAAGTCATTTGTTTGGTGCCCAATATTGGTGAATCATTGTATTACATCATGGTACCATATCTTGCCTTTTTAAGAGAAAAAATATATTGAAAATAAATTATGTCTCATGCAAATGTTCAATATTGTTGTGTTGTGAGTGGTTTTCATATTATATGTATCATATATCTATACTCACTTATTTCAAGCCTACCTTAAGAAATAAATGAAGAGGTGCAGGGCCTTTCCATAATAAGGACTCCCACCAACTCCTCTCCTCGTAGCAATCTTTCAAATGTTAGCCCATAAATCAAATACATGCCCTTGCTTCTCTAGTCAAGGGGTATTCTCCTTAACAATATATTAAATATTAGAACCATTCATATTAATTGAAAAAATAAGAATATTATTTTAATATTAAGTTATAATGCAGGTAGCTGCCAAGTTGACATATGAGACTCCCTTGTTTGTGAGACAAGGGATTCCCTCCATTCAATGCTTTAAATATTTAATCTATGGATGTGTACATACCTTAATTTCAATTGGATTGAATCATGTGACCTTTAAAGAGGAAACACTTTACCACAAATCGAACATGTAAATACAAACTTAATTTGTATATGTATCAAAGTTACTTTGAAAGTTGCATGGAATGCTTAATTTTGTATAGAAGCAAGGGAAAACTTGAAGGGTTGATCACAACAAACATGTATGGTCAATTATGATTATCATAGGTATATTAGATTGGTTTTCCCAATCCAGAACCTGCACACTTTGTTACTACTGTTAAAGGCATGTCATGATGGTTTACTAGTGTAACATCATGTACATTTAGTTGTGTCTATTAAAGGCATGTTAGTTCAATGACAAAACCAATGGTTTGTCGACTTGGTCAGGTTAGTGAGCTATGTGTTAATCATCTCAATGAACAACATATAATGTCAATTAGCTTAGCCATTGACATGCACATTCCATTGTCACTATTAGTGACATGTTAGATTGGATATTAATATGTATTTTTGATTAACATTATCTAGGAGATTAACCTAATCAACATACATGTTTGACTATAATTTTGGGAGATATGTTAGATAGTTCAACCCCATCAACAACATTTATGTTCAATTGCACATGTTAGAGGCATGACACAATGGTCAATTGATTAGTAACATGTACATTTTGTTTATCACGATTAATGTTGTGTTAGGTTGGTTAGCTTGTTCAACGACTTGTATGTTTGGTTACAATTATTAAAGCCTCACTTGATTGTTTAATGCAATAAATGGAATCTAAGTCTAGTTACCATTGTCAAAGGCATGTTTTGTTGGTTAAATTAGTTAACATCACATACCTTCAACTATGATTGTTAGAGCCATCCAACGCTACTAAACCCATTTAAAGTAGTGCATAACATCGATGGGGCCTTGCTTATTGCATTGTGTGTGAGTATAGTGTGTTACAAGGGTGTCAAAATGCATGGCTTATAATTATTTATATATTTAATGTAATATGCCTTTCATTAAGAAGAGGAAACAAACTTTGGGGGATAGGGGAAATGGCGTTGTCTAGGGGAAGCGTTGATCTCATCTATCTCATCTTCACTCTCCCTTCCATATCATTAGCATCCCTCTCCTTTTTTTCTTTATCCACCAACACCAATAATAGACTTTTTGTTAAGAAGTAGCATTCGATGATTCACGACGAGGGTTAGAGCTCATATGTTTATCTTGGGTTTCTCCTTGGGGTTTCTGAGCTTACGTATTTTGCTTTAAATTCTTCTTAAACGTCCCAACAATATCCTTTCCCATCTCTTGCTCATGAAACTTCAGCTTGTGAGCACAATATTCATTCTAAATTTCCTTTGAAGATTCATGTAGCCATTTTGCATCGAGGCCTATTCCTGGGGGGAGATTCAGAGGATCTACATTTGTCAAGAGACCTTTTTATTGTTGTCCCATGCCGCCCCAAACTTTGTAGCCCATGTTTGTATCCAAGATATACCCTCTTCCATATGTAAACTACTTATCGGATTGATAAAAAGAGAAGACTGAGCTCTTCCATGAGCTTTTATTTCAAGACGAGAATGACAGTGAAATGTTCATTTTTAACTGTACACCTAAATAAGCTTAGAGACCCTTCCACCTCACTAGCCTAAAATCTGGACTCAAACCATGGCAAAAAGTTACATTTTGAAGCGTGTCACTCTAGTCCCTTTGACAAGGAGTGACATGACACCTTTTGTGAAAGAGAAACAAGATATTGTCGCCTCTTGCCCCTTTGAAAGTGGTGAAACTTTTTAGAAAAAGGGTAAATGTATAAAAACATCATGGAAAAAGGTTTCAAAAAATTTAAGAAAGATTCCATTTTATTGAATCACTACTACAAGAGACTATCGCCTCTTATCCCTTTGAAAAAGGTGAAACTTTCTAGAAAAAAAATATATTTGAAAACATCGTGAAAAAAAGTTTCCAAAGCATTTAAAATGATTCCATTCCATTGAATCACTACTACATGAATTCATCTTAAGATTTCATTTTATTTATTAAATTTATCATAATCAAAATTCCCCATGGAAGACATTGAGAGGCATTAGAAGATATATATATATATTTTTTTCATAAGAGCTTGTTAACACATGCCATGGAAATTTAATAACTTTGTCTAAGACATTTTGTCTCCCGCGTACCAGTCACTAAATAAAATTTCGAGGTGGGTGATGCCATTTTTGTTCAAACCCTCAAGGAGCACCCTCGAGGAGCTTTCAAAAATGGAAGAACAACAATGGGCAATGCAATTTTGTTCATATCCTGGATTTTTGAATTCTGGAGAAGGTTTTAGCAATTTTGTTCAAACCATGAATTTTTGAATTCTGGAGGAGGTTTCAGCAATGGAGACCAACGTTTTGCTATGAGTATCCCATTTTTCCCTTCCACTTTAATAGAGGCAGGGGATTGTTGGGGTTTTGTGCAGGGAACGAGACACCTAACTAGAACTTATGTGTCTCCTTGATTTTGCTATGGAACCCCAGACCTACATAAGGTTCAAACAAGGCTTTTCCTTTCCATTGTCACCCAAAAACTGCCCCTCTCTCTCTATAGGTTGTCGCCTTCTCCTCCAAGGTAGTGAAAGAGGTTGATAGACCTATTCCAGAAATTCTGGACTCAAGTAACTGATGAAAAAGCTTCGGTTGTTGGACATCCCCTTCAGAATCATACATTTTCCCTAGCACAGGCAACAAAAACCCCTCTGAGGTTACTGCAGAAAAGGTTGTTTATAAATTTGAGGAAGAGGGAAAAAAACTTCATGGAGCCTGTCGACCCACCAAGCCTTGGGAAAGAACTTTTGACTATATCCATTTCTCACAGCAGTAAGTCTCTATCTGACTCCAATTCTATTATCGAATTTCTATCTTTGGAAGATTTGATGGTTATTGAAACCAGAGTAAATTAAAGGAAAGGAAAAACCATAGTAAATTAAATTCAGTTTGAATCCATCAAATAAAATAGACTTCTTTGACTAAGACTGATTCTATCCTAGCTTTAACTGATGGAATGCAAATTTGGCAGCTATGAAAAATAATGTGCAGCATGCATCGAGCATGGGTACTAGAAATTACTAATTAGAGTATATAAAGGTTTTTTAAACCCAAGATGTAAAAATCATATAAAAAGTGATGGCTCTAGGCTAAACCCACGTGTGTGTCCTGATTGCCTCAATGAGTTGATATGAGAAGAAATGTTGAGATGCATTTGGCTTAGACACCAATAACAATCATACCTATTTAAATGAGATTTTAGAACATTGTGTTTCATATTTCAAGATCCTTGAAATGATCTTTATTTGTCATGAACCCCCTTTCCTTTGATACCAGAATCTCAGAGACGCACAAAGGTTGATCCTTTACCTTCAATAAGCATCTACCCAATGGAAAACCATGAACACTATTTTTCAAACCCTCTTGATTGATGTCCAAGGGCTGAGGATACTTCACCTTTTGTAGCCTTTTATACTTCTCTGTGAGACAGACAAAGCCCTAATACAAGGCCAAAGGCATGTCAATGAGCTCAAGAATAATATTATATATGTGAGCTTAGATGCCAAGAAATTTATAACTTTATATATGATTTTATATAAGCCTGCAACAGACAAGGAATTCTGAGTGAGACACTATCTCCAAAACAAATTCAATTCAAGGTTGATTTCATAATAGAAGATTTGACCCTAAAGCAACCAAAGCTTCCTGGCTGTAGTCATGACAAAAGGCCTTAGATATAGATCATTTGACCAACAATTTGATAGAGAGATCTATCCTAGAGATGCTTGATTGATGAGGCCTTGATCTCATTTCCTTTCTGGGATCTGCAACCTAGAATTTTGCAGTAGGAGTTTCAGTGCTTCATGATGACTGACCTTTGAAGAGGAAGGAGGTCAGTGTTTTCAGAAAACTTCTTGTGATTTCTTTCTTCCTTGCTTGGGCTTGCCCTCACCTTAGCTCTAATACCTTGCCCTCACCTTAACTTTGATACCATTCTGGCGGGGCAAGCTAAACATGACAACAATAGAGGTAAGAAGTTGTAGATTCCTGTGTTGTCTATCTTGTAGCTTCTAGAACATCATATGTTTTATTGCCAATTTCTACTAAATTTAATATTGACATACTAATCTGAGAATAGGGTTTGCAATGCTAATAACCTCTTCTTCACTCCATGTTGGCACACTCGAGTCTTGTTAAAGGACCAACTGTTTCTTGTGTAAAATTCGAAGTAGACGACAACATAGAACATGTTTTCTAAGAATCAAAACAACTTCTAGAAGTGTTATCACATTAATCCAACACTATGTTTATAAACTGGTTCATACTAATGGACACAGGTTGTGTAAAATGTATTCTTTAACAAAAATTTTCTCTGTAGGCTGGTTTAAGGCTTATAGCCTTACTCCTATCTTGAAGAAAGGGTACTTTCTTCCCTTTCACTTCATAGGTATATGAAAACCCAATTTTGTAAGCAGCCATAACCATGAATATTATACCAACTCCCGATGGTTAGTGCATCAATAATGTAAGTGTAACACTCATCCATGTGGCAGTCATAAGGCATTTAGGTAAGGTTTTACTAACACTGGCATTCTAGACCATTAAGATCTGTCCATGGCCTCAAAATGATGTATTTCCTTTACTCAATAGAACACTCATAATTTCTCTCCCCCAATCACCAATTTTTTTTTCTTCATTTTGAATGAGAAATGAATCAACAAGTCACCATTTTAAATGTTAGATCACAATATGTTTAGCTTCTCTCTTGTGCTTACACTCTAGTATTCTCGTGGCTTCATAATAGCGAATCTTAAACACAGTCTCATGATGTGCATTCAGGGAGGCATAATTCACCCTTGCTTTGCATCAAATTACCCGCCTAGCGTTCCCTTTACCTTTACATGCCTCAATGCAAGGCACACCAAGTCAGTACCTGCTCAGTTAAATTAGTAAGTTGAGGGGCGTCATATATACCCAACGCTACCTACCTGTTCTCCTCTTCCTATGTCGTAGTGTATGAATAGTCAGCCAGACTGGTGAGGATCCCCATTAATAACATCTATGTTGCCATCTGAATCTGAATGATATGTTTATCTTAATTATATGTTTTGGTTTTTTAACCAAAAAGGCTAATAGAGATAGAGACCGTCAAATATGTCTACTTCCGGCCCCTGTGCCCATTTTCATCTTGGTTTTTACCATGTCAGTGTCCCTTTCTTTCTCAAAACTGCATGAAATCAGTTGATCTATCCATTTCGTAATGCCTTTGGTAAATTTTTCTATCAAATGCTCTGAAGTATATAAGAGATCTAAGGGTTTTCTTGGTTGTTGCTAACTTCATATATTTCTGCTAACCATGATATGGGTTTGATGTAGAGGATTATGACTGAGGAAGGGTTGTGTTGCTCAATATCTGTTTAGGAGGAGGAGAAGGAGAAAAGTGGTGTTAGGGTTGAAAGCTAAAGATGCCTGTGAAAAGAGGACGTGTGTGGAATCGAGGGTGGCAGGGCTACTAGAGTGGTAGAAATGGAGGATGGGGAGGTCAGGGTTTTCATCATCAAATAGTTGTGGTGGGCTTCCTTGTTATCTTTGTGGTCATGCCATTGGTTTTTCTGGCAGCTAGGTTTCATCACTCCGCTTCTACATCTACAATTGGTAAGCTTCTTCCTTCCCTCCTCCCTCACTGGTAAGCCTCTTCCTGCCCTCCTCCCTCGCTGGTAAGCTTCTTCCTGCCCTCCTCCCTCATTAGGTTGCTTCTATCTCTTTTTTTGGGGTGGGTCAACATTTAGTTTATCTTTATTGGGAAGCATGCCCTTTCTTAATCTGGTAGTATTACAATGAAGTGTAGACTTCTTACAACATTCAAGTATGATATCCCTTACAATGAAGTGTACTCGTCTTATGCTATTTCATAAAGATCCCTTTATTTGAGAACATATTGAACAATGTATTTATGTGATTTGAGCCTTTGTGGGGAATTATCATCACTCCCGGTTAACCATTGAACCAAGACCCCATGGACCTGCTCTGAAATTTGATTTACCTTCACCACTCCTGGTTAACCATTGAACCAAAACCCCATGGACCTACTTTGGAATTTGATTTTCCTTTTAGCTTTTTTCGCGAGATCTAAAGGCGCAGAAGTTATCAAACTTACTTTCCTCGCTTATTGTCAAAAGTTTAGCACCTATAGCATTTTTCCATACATTTTGTGAGTTTTATTTATAGGTTTCCTTTCATTTGATCTTTGTGAAGCTGTGAACTCCATCACTACATTAACATGGTACAATACCTACTAGGAGAAATATTCAATGTTTGTACCTCTCTCATGCAAGAGCAAAGGTTTTACCAACTTCCCCTAGGGTAATTTCCCTTGCCAAAGTTAATGAAACCATTCATCCCAATAGCAAGAAATAACAATGCTCTTTCCATTTTTTAACAAAGGGAAATACATATGACTGGTAAATTCGCTGGGCAACTTCTCGGTGAATTCACTGGGCAGTCCTCATTCTGAGTAGGATGGTACTAAGTGTGCGCAGGATTCTTCATAAGCTGGATGGGTATTATAAAAATATATTTGTTAAGAGTTTAGTTCAACATCTTACTCATGGGAATTGAATCTTGTGGGAATTGAATCTGGGTGGGAAGGGTAACAATCATTCTTCCCATCCACTCATTATCCAGGCTAGACCCACTTTTCATCCATAAAGCTAAATCCACTTCTCATAAGTCAAGCTACAACTAGTTTTGATCCACCCAACCTAGACCCAATTCACAACGATAATATTATTCACCCGCTACTTTCTGCTATACATATCATTTTCACACTATTCCCACATTGTTCAAAGTACATTGGCCAAAAAAAACGATAGATATTATACACACCATTTTATTATTGATGTGCAATGAAATCTCAATCTTAGCATATGCATGATAGCAAAGCAACCCTGTTTTTAGCGTTTCAGTATTTTTATAGATATTCTTCTCCATCAATTATTTCTACCTAACCTTTTATGCATTTTTTGTCATTTAAAATAGCATGGCACAACTTCTCAAGAGATGGATTTGTTATAATGGTATTCTCTTTCGACATCTTGTAAACCAATTCTATTTTTCTATAGCCATTTTCTTCTTTTTCAAGATCTGGACAATGCACTTACACTTACGTTAGTCTGATCCCAGAAAATAAATAGTGTCCCTAAACTAAAATTTAATTGACCTGAGTGGATTGAAATAGAGAGGAATTATTGAGGATACTGGAGCTTTGTCATATGTTTAAAATCACTCTTATCTACTTATTTGTGGGGTTCATAGGAACAGGCAGATAACTGGAGAAAGCAAAGTTTAACAAAGAGCATTGACTCTCTCTTCCCAAAGGAGGCAAGTATAATAAACCTGCTACATTTGGATATCTTAAATTCGATTTCTCTCCTATTGAGCATAGAATTGAAAATAAATTTTATTTACTCGGTAGGTGATTTATGCCATAACAGCTAACACATAGGACTCGGGAACTCTAAACTTAAATATTGTTGGATGGAATGATTTATCTTCCTCATGGGTATTATAAAAGCCCTCTGAAGTAATCCAAAAGGGATATTACTAACTCTAAGGTATGATTGGTGAAGATTTTGGTTATTTTCTCTATTGAACATGTAAGGAAACATATGTGATGATGATCTATGTAGTTGAGTAGGGTTGTATTAAGCAGGAAGTGAAAACTGACATTGGCAGGGGTGCTTCTCTATTTCTAACAGTGTACATCAAACAGAGGCAAATGACTTCTGGAGACAGCTCAGAAAAGTTACATTCACAACAAGATGGTGTGATCTTCAATGAAAAGGGCAAGGAAAATCTTGAAGTGGGTAAAATGAATGACGAGGTGCAAAAAAAAACTTCCAATGATGAAGAACTTCTTACGAGGTTTCAAGAGGATGACACAGGAAGTGAACATCGAGACGTCAAAGAGAATTCTCTTGATGGTAAGTTTTGATTTTCCCTGGTTAACTGATCTATGATGTTGGTAGCCTACTGTAAGGTAATGTCTAGTCAAACTCCCAGGACAATGGTTGTTGTAATGCAGACCATTTGCAGCTTGAAGAAAGTCCAACAAAGGTTTCGCAAAGGGTAAAAATCTTTGATGCACTAGATCGCTACTTTTATTCTCATGGAAAAGGGAATTGTTGTATTATTTTCCAAAATCCTTTTTGAATGTTATATCTCCAATAGAAAAATCTTATATTTCTTAGATTTTAGCATAGTATGATTTAATTTATAGTAGTATAATGCTTACAACAATTGAAACAAAAGAGGAGGGAGAAAAGGCCAACAGAGCTGATTCAGCAGGGCGAAGAAAAACTAGTTGAGCTTGAAAACATAGCAATCAAACATTCCAGGGAGGTAGATTCTGATGTCCTGGGAAAATACAACATTTGGAGGTAGGAGAAAGAGAATGGGAATTCTGACTCCACTGTTAGATTGATGCAAGACCAATTGATCATGGCTAGGGTGTATTCAAGCATTTCCCAGGCTAGGAATAATCTTGATTTATACCATGAATTGATGCTTCGTATTAAAGAATGTCAGCATACATTGGGTGAGGCTAATGCAAATTCTGATCTACCTCAAAGGGAATACTTTTCGCATTGGCTGCTTCTAAATCAAGAGTAGTAAGTTCTTCCATTTGCATTTGGTGTTCATATCATTTGTTTCTTTTAAAGTTGCAGTCTGTGTATCAATCTTTCTTCTTTTCATTCTCTTTTTCATGGCCGATAATGTTTCAGTGCACCTGAGAAGATTAAGGCTATGGGTCATGTCCTATCCAAAGCTAGAGAATAATTTTATGACTGTGTGACAGTAACAAAGAAGTTGCCAACCATGCTTCAGTCTGTAGACAACCAAGTAAGGACCTTGAAAAAGAAAAGTACATTTTTAAGTCAGCTGGCATCAAAGACTGTTCCCAAGGGCCTGCACTGTCTGTCCATGTGATTGACCATGGATTATTAAGTGCCTGCCCTTATCACTATGCATTATTTTCTGACAATGTATTGGCTGCATTTATGGTTGTGAATTCAATTGTCATGAATGCTAAGGTGAAGTGTTATTAATTTAAAATACTCTAAAGTTTGGAAGTCCAACAGTTTTGCTGCATTTTACATTTAATATTTGGATCTCATTGTAGGTGATTTCCTTGTGTTTGCAGGAACCTTAGAAACATGTATTTCATCTCATCACAGACAAGTTAAATTTTGGGGCCAGGAAAATGTGGTTTTTACTTAATCCCCCAAGGAAAGCTGCGACATATGTAGAAAATGTTGATGATTTTAAATGGCTCAATTCCTCCTATTTCCTTGTGCTTCACCAACTTGAATCCGAGACTAAGGAAGAGTATTATTTCAAGGCAGATCACTCGACTACACTCTCAGCATGTTCCTCCAATTTGAAATATATAAATCCTTAATATTTATCCATGCCAAATCATCTTCATTTCTATCTTCCACAAGTTTGTCCCAAACTAGACAATATCATTTTTTGGGATGATGATATTGTGGTGTAGAAAGATTTGATGCCCTTGTGGTTAGTAGATGTTCATGGAGAGGTTAATGGTTCAATGGAAACTTGTGTAGAAAGCTTTCACTGGTTTGACAAATACCTTAATTTTTCCAATTCGCACATAGCCAGGCACTTTGATCCTAACGCTTGTGGTTGGGCATATGGGATGAATGTGTTTGATCTCAAATAATGGAAGAAGCAAGATATAACTAGAATATATCACAAGTGGCAAAACACGGTAAGTGTGTAGTGTGGTTTATTTATGTTAATTCCTGTGATGCTTACTTTAAAGTCTTTGAAGTAAGTCTGAAGTAATTAGCTAGAAAGCTTAATGGGTTTTTCTTTGTTCGATTTCTAAGTTTTTCTTTTATTGTATGTCAGAATGAGGATAGAGTGTTGTGGAAGCTTGGAACACTACCCCTTGGATTTTCACATTGGCTGCTTCTAAATTAAGACTAGTAAGTGCTTCCATTTGCATTTGGTGTTCATATCCTTTGTTTCTTTTAAAGTTGCAATCTGTGTGTCAATATTTCGTCTTTTCATTCTCTTTTTCATGACTGATAATTGATATGAATGTTTCAGTGCACCTGAGAATATCAAGTCTATGGGTCATATCCTATCCAAGGCTAGAGAACAATTTTATGGCTATGTGAAAGTAACAAAGACGTTTCAAGCCATGGTTTAGTCTACAAACGAGAAAGTAAGGACCTTGGAAAGAAAAGTAAATTTTTAAGTCAAGTGGCAACAAAGTCTATTCCCAAGGGCCTGCACTGTCTATCCATGCGATTGACCATAGATTATTACTTTCTTCCTCTTGAAAAGCAATAATTTCCTAAAAAGGACAAGTTGGAGGATCTAACTCTTTATCATTATGCATTATTTTGTGACAATGTATTGGCTGCATCTGTGGTTGTGAATTCAACTGTCATGAATGCTAAGGTGAAGTGTTATTAATTTAAATTACTCTAAAGTTTGGAAGTCCAATAGTTTGGCTGCATTTTACATTTAATATTTGGATCCCATTGTAGGTGATTTACATGTGTTTGCAGGAATGTGAGAAACATGTATTTCATCTCATCATAGAGAAGTTAAATTTTGGGGCCATGAAAGAGTATTATTTCAAGGTAGATCACTCGACTACACTTTTAGCACATTCCTCCAATTTGAAATATATAAATCCAAAATATTTATCCATGCTAAATCATCTTCATTCTTATCTTCCACAAGCTTATCCCAAAATGGACAAGATCCTTTTCTTGGATGATGATATTGTGGTGCAGAAAGATTTGACGCCCTTGTGGTCAATATATCTTCATGGAATGGTTAATGATTCAGTGGAAACTTATGGAGAAAGCTTTCTCTGGTTTGACAAATACCTTAATTTTTCCAATCCGCACATAGCCAGGCACTTTGATCCTAATGCTTGTGGTTGGGCATATGGGATGAATGTATTTCATCTCAAAGAATGGGAGAAACAAGATATAACTGGAATATATCACCAGTGGCAGAACACGGTAAGTGTGTAGTGTGGTTTATTTATGTTAATTCCTGTGATGCTTACTTTAAAGTATTTGAAGTAAATCTGAAGTAATTAGCTAGAAAATTTAATGGGTTTTTCTTTGTTCGATTTCTAAGTTTTTATTTTATTGCATGTCAGAATGAGGATAGAGTGTTGTGGAAGCTTGGAACACTACCCCCTGGATTGAATGTTTTATGGCTTGACCCATCCTTTGGACAAATCATGGCATGTGTTGGGTTTAGGATATAATCCTAGCATGAACTATTCAGAGATTGAAAATGCAACTGTTCTTCATTTCAATGGGAACATGAAACCTTGGTTAGAGCTGGAAATGACAAAGTTTAGGCCTTACTAGAAAAAATATATAAAATATTATCATCCTTTCTTACAACAGTGCAATATAAATGAATAGTTGTGACCTCAATATTCATACTGCAATAGATTGTCAAATGTAAAGTGTAAAGGCCCTTGATTCTGGTTGATAATTCATTCTAATTCATTTGTTTTTGGAGTTCCACAGAAGGTTTCTAGTTTATGGCTTAATGAGTCAGGTTTTTGGAGGTGCAGTGGCCTAGCCAAGTTTAAGATTTACAAATTTTATGTCCTCATTGTATTCCTTCATAGTTGGAAGTAAACTCCTATATAAGTATTCTTTTCTTTGTTAGTTAATATTTCTCTTTCATCAAGTAATTACACAAATTGTTCTTCCAAGAACACAAAGAAGTATGAGACACAAAGATTTAGGCTTTCAAGGCAGGGCAAAACCTCTCAATAGGGGAAAACCCAACAATCCTCCTCTTATTGAATTTATTCAAAATGAGATATCCAACACAAGACCAAAGAGTCCCTCCAAGTCAGCCCTCCTCTTTAAGTCAAGGTCAATAGTTGAGTCTCTGCCTAGTGAAAGTCAGAAGCAGCTTCTGAATTTCTGTCCTTATTGTAGGTTTAGTCTCTTATTATAATACATTGACTTCCAATTACAGACTCTTTGCCTTCTATTACTGATCTTCGGCTACTACAACAAACCCTTGACTCTTTACCATAGATATTCAGATCCTACTACAAATAGATAGCTTTAGATTGAGATTCAGCTTAGTCACAGACTTCGGTTTCTTCAAGTGTTGTAGACTTCTTTTTATCCTCAGTTTTTCTTCTCCTGTTGGATTACGGACTTCGAGATTTTTCACTTTCTTGGTTGCTACCCAAAAGAGGTCAAATATAGGCTAAAATGCCAAGATATCATTCTCCATGATCTATGACTTAACTAAACAAAGAGTGACTATGCCTGAATTGTTGCCTTTGTAATGTTGAAAGGTCTTGCAATCTTTTCCTGTGACGAGATGCAATAGCCCTAATTGGACAACGCTGATACTAGCTCAATTTAGTGTTTAACTACCATGACCAATTCCCTCATTTTCCCATAATAGTTATGCTTCAATAGTCTCACATGGAGCGGGGGTTAATTTTCACATGGATATCTCTCTTTTGACAATGAAGGCAATGTGATAGGCTCTCATCTAATATATGTTCCTAAGATATAATACTTATGGTGTATGAGTTATCATCATTCTTACTCCTTAGTTATATTATATGTGCTCCCTGTCTTTGTGCTCATGGCTAAAACAAATAAATCTCCATTGAATTTCTATTAGCATCATTCAGAAACTCTTGATTGATTGATGCTCTATTAAATGCATCAGCTTTGAGTTACTCATAATCCACTTTCTTGTTGAGTTAGAGATCAACTGCCACAGTTCTGGAGATGTTGCATTTCCTCAAGGAGTTGCTAATTTGGTTTCTGTACGACTGTTAATAATTTCTCTCTCCTTACCTGGAGTGTTCTTAAGTGTTCTTGGGTGGATTTCTACTTACTAGAGTTGTTTCCCTCACCCCTAAGCATTATTTTCATTTGTTGGGGTGAGTTTGAACTCAATATTGGTTGTCTAAGAGGCCATAGGTACTAGACAAGGCCATACATAACTGTAGGAGATCATTTGCTTTCCAATTTCCCTTCATTCCCATAAATCCATCAAATACATGGGTGCTAAAATCTACAAGGCAAAGCATTCTTGATGTGTATTTATGGTAGAATGTAATTATATTATAATGTTGTTAAATTGAGATTCATTACCTGAGCAATTCAAATTATATGTTGTTCCATTGGTATTGGGAATTGTTACATGAGAACCCATTAACTACAATTATTCATCAATAATATCCAGAGGTTGTTATGTACTAGAATGATGATTATCCAGTATGATGTATAATGAGGACAAGGTTGAAGAAATGAATGAGGAGAAATTGCATTCAAGGGGTAGTGTCGATGAAAGTTGTACTGTAGAAAAAGAAAATACAACAGTATGGACAAATATGGACAAATTTTGATGAAGAACATGCAACATCAGCCAACTTCGATGAAAACACAAAGTGTGAATAGTTTGAGCTGTTTGATTTTGCACTTATTGCATATTCAACTGGTGGATCTATATCTTCTTGTATTGATAATATGGAAGATCAAGATTACATACAACAATGTATACACACTTTTACCTTAAGGCAAAAGACCCTCAAGGAAAACTCCCCTGAGACACCTAGAGTAGTAGGCTCTAGGTGGGTATTAGATAGTCAATTCCATTTCATTTTGTAAATAACAAATGGAAAAAATTGGCTTTATTGTTGTTAGATGTCAATTGTATTTACTATGATAAGCGTCAACCTGATTAAAGCAACTTGTGATATTTGGTTAATGCTTTGTGCAGGCCTCCATTGCCTGTTTTACTTGCAACATCAATATTTCAAGGCCTTCAGATCAATGGGAAACTTATATGGCGTGATGGTCAAATTTTTTATAGCTTGAAGCTTTAGAATAACTCTTTTGGTCTTACAGTTGCTGGACCTCTACAGGTACAGTTCATAAAATATGAAAATAGTTGAGATATTAGTTCTATTTACTGTAAATATTGCTAGTTTAATAGGATGTAGATGCACATCTATTTTGAGTCCTTTTCCTAAGTTTCATTCCTGGTAAATTAGGTGCCACCATTGCAGCCTGGTAGCTCAGCACACACACTGCTGCCAATGGTACTATTTCAAAACATATCTCCTAGACTGGAAAATGCTCTTTTGTAGGTGGAAGTAAAAAATAATCAACAACTTGTTTGGTATTTTAATCATAATATTTCATTTGAAGTTTTCTTCAGTAAGGATGGCAGGATGGAGGGTGCAACATTTTTGGACGTAATAATGAATGATAAGATCTAAATTTTAAGCTTTGGAAGTTTTCTTCATTGAGGATGGCAAGATGGAGTGTGCAACGTTTCTAAAGGTAATAATGAATGCTAGGACCATTCCCTCTCCACCACTCTACCTGTGCCTTCGACTATGTTGGATTTTTAGGACTTTTGGGCCAGAAGGACTAGTCAGGATGGATAAGTCCAAGAGATCAATTGGGGAAGAGGAAGAGCACATAGATGGTGAGATTGTTCTCTCCATCGAAAAGTTGCAGGAAATCCAGGATGAGCTTGAGAGGGTAAGTTCTCATGCACTCTAAAAATTGCTTTTTGGGGTTATTTTATTTTATTTATTTATTTTTAAATTGGCTTTTTTCTTATCTTTCTTAAAACATTTTGCCCATTCCTTTCTCTATGTATTATTTTTTTGATTTATTGGTGTATCTGTGGATTGATTTAATTTTTGATTGTCCGTGGGCTGCTTGAGAATGATTTGTTACAGCCCTTAAGAGCAGGTTTGAGGAAAAGAGTGGTTTTTTTTAGTAAACCCACACTTCATCTTCATATTCTTTAAGTCTTTGGGATATGGACATTTTGATTGGCTTACATATATTGTTTTTCCAATAGTGTCGGGCAAAACATTTCATGGAAAAATTGAAACTAGAACATCCTCAAATTAGTTATTTCAGTTTTTTTGCCATATCCATTTATTGTTTGGGCATGAGTTGGTAAATCTCGGGGTTCAACAAATGTAATATTTTATGTGACAATTATTGATCAGTTACAGTCTGCCTATTTACGATTAGGTTCATAATGACCTGGTGACCTGAGGCTCTCTCAATGTAGTATGTCGCACTCCTAAATCCCTTTTGGTCTCAATTACAGTTTGCATGTTTATGATAAGGTCATAGTGGCCTGGTCACCTAGGGTACTCTTGGCCTAGTCACTGCCCCCAAAGGATCTAACAAGGTTGTTAGACTTAATGGCAAAAGCTCGCAATTCTACTCGGCGCCTGCCCTTAGGGAAGGGTAGACCTGCCTTACCTATATGGTTATTGACAATTGGCTTATTCTTACATTTGTCCTTTTATTAGTTGCTGGAAAGCTTTCTTGGAGGAATTAGTGGATAGAGTTTAAGTTGGATTCTAGATGAGAATCAAAGTATTCCTACATTACATATTTGTAATTTCATAGATTCATTCAATTGAGGAAGAACCAGATTCATTGTATCACTTTTGTTTTCCCTTTCTGCACTTATATAGTGATGTTGCAGCTTTGGATTTTATTTTTTCCTTTTACTTTTTCTCTCTGAGATTGAATCTAAAGTTTTGAGTACCTAGCAGAGCCTTTTTCTCTTCTATCATAAGATGCATATGTGTGTAAACCTATGTAGTTGATGAAATAACTTTGGAGTGGATTGAAACAGTGAGATTTTGTTGTGGCGGTGGTGATGAATCATTTTTTCAATTGAGCATAACATGTCTATATGATATAATGGAGAAAAATGGAAAACAAAGTGAAATTTGTAAAGGGTGCATTGAGCTGCTCTCTTTTGGCTATTCATCTCCATTTATGTTGAATGTTAGAAATGTGGGACAACTGCAAAACTTTTTTTCTTTCATGAGACTACAGAAATTGGTCTCCAAATGAATTGAAAATGTCCTGGTGCACTCTAGGTTGTTCTATCACTAGTCTTACATGGGATGTTTGTATTCAAGTAATTAAGGTTATTATTTTTTCAATTATTATATGATGTCCAACTGTGTGGGGCCTTCTACATGGGTAGATTGCACTTGGGTATTATGGACAATTGAGTCCTAAATTATTTTTTGTGCTTTGCCTTTCACTATAGGGTCTTTAACATTCAATATTGTTTGATAGGCTAACCATTAAATATCATCTACCCTTCACCATAAACCATAAAAAAATAAAGCTTTCTTTATATATAATTTATTTGAATGAAAAAAAGGGAGAGAGCTATTGTTTGAATTTTTCTAGCATGGCATACACCAAACTGTGAAACACATCATTTCTATTTTATCAAAATAAGCATAAAGTTCATCGAATTAAAAGTCTATTTATATCAAAGCTACAAATCAGAACACCCATTTTTAAATATCCCCGTATCAGGGAACAACATGAAAATATTGTTATTTCCATTAGAATCAAGTGTCAAGGCTATGATACGCAGCTTAATGTTTACATGAGATCACCATTGTTAACTAATGGCATTCTATGAAGGGATGTCTTCCTTGTGTACAATCTGAAACAATTTCTTCGTTAGATATATCAAATTTTCTAATAATACAACATTCAATAATCATGTGATTCTGGATCCTATGAATAGTAATAATGGGATACATAGGACTGAGAATTGACCATGGTTGGCAATGTCTAATCTCAGTAATTAGGCAAGGAAGACTGCAACTAAAGAAGGTGATGATAGCAATCTGCAACAGAAGGCCTCTGATTTGGGTCTTGTTCCAAGCACCTATTCTGTAAATTCCTCAAAGCTCAGACACTTTCAGCCCACTTGTCCTGCTAAGGTGTCTAGTACTCCACACATCAACTTTAACCCCATGAACACCCCTAGACATCTTAGGAGCATGGTTCAAGCCACTAAGATTATGAGGGTAAATCTGAGGTGCACCAATGGCATCCTCAAAATCTATTATAGACCACTCATCTGATTCAATGTTCTTCATCACGTTATCCCACCTGAGATCCCTGTGCATAAACAAAACGGTGTGCAAAGACACCAGTGCCTTGGTCACAAATTTTAGAGCTTCCACAAGCTGTTTGGGTTTGGTGTTTGGGGTTTGTTCGTAGCTTTTAAGTTTTATCTTTTTTCTTTAATTTAAAATCAATGACTATAAATGTAATTTTAAGGATTGCCATAACTCTTCACTTGGTTTGGTGTTTGGGTTTGTTCATAGTTTTTAATTCATATCTTTTAACTTTTTTCTTTAATTTAAAATCAATGATTATAAATGTAATTTTAAGGATTGGCATAACTCTTCACATAATTTTTTAAAATGTGCTAGCTCAATGGAAGAGGGTCTGCTTTAGGAGGTAACATGAATTAATCAATGATTTTGTACTTCATTTTTAATTAAATATTTTTTATATCGATTTATTTCAATGGTGAGATATTTTTGGATTCATTGTTTTATATTGTCTCTAAAGAGACAAAAGTGATCTTTAAATAAAAAAATTATTGTCTGTAGAGAGACAATAGCTAGTATTAAAGACATATTGTCTCTATTCCAAGTGTTGTCTTTAGAGAGACAAAAATGAAATTGTCTCTAGTGAGACAAAAAAGGTTGTGTTATATACTCCCTTTATAGAGACAATATTTTTTAAGACAATAATCTTTAAAGGGATATACTTTAAGACAATATTTTTTAAGGCAATAATATTTAAGACACTATTTTTTAAGACAATAATTTTTGAGACGCGCACTTAAAGACAATATTTAAGACAATACACAATTTCCTTTTGTCTTAAGTTAAGACAATTTAACCAAAAATTGTCTCAAATATTGTCTTAAAACCCTCCTTTATGTAGTAGTGTAAACTAATTGTATATCAACACATAGTCAGTCCTAGATAAACCTATAATCTTGCACTGCATTTATTCTTTCTCATACCTGCCATGCAATAATAATGTACTTAACCAAAAGCAAAAGAAAAGAAATCCATAACGCCTTTGTGTAGACCAAAAAGAAAGCGAAATCATGAACCATGACATATTTGTGCATATGCTACACTAAAGAAATATTTAACAAGAAAGATATCACATAAATATCTATAAATATGTTATAATAGGTACACTTAAATTTTATTAGATACATTTAAATGAATATATACATTAAATTTAATTTTGATTGATAATTTTTTTTTAATTTGTTTATTTAATTGATTATTCAATTAACTACTTTTTAGGAGATATCACGACCTGACCATAAAATCATTAAAACAAAGTAACCAGGCAGGTAGGTTTTTCTCATACATAAATCAGAATTACAATATACCAGAGTTCGTCTTCTTCTATTTATAAGAAAATAGAGTATTTGGCTCTAAACTAACTATATATCAACACATAGTCAGTGTTAGATAAACAGATAATCTCCGACTGCATTTATTCTTTCCCATACCTGGCATGCAATAATAATGTACTTAACAAAAACCTTGAATTGATATGCGAATGCCTTATAAGTAGACTATTTGGCTCTAAACTAACTATATATCAACACATAGTCAATCTTAGATAAACAGATAATCTTTAACTGCATTTTTTCTTTCCCATACCTGCCATGCAATGACAATGTAATTAACCCCAAGGAAAAGAAATCCATGACATATTTAATGCCAAAATTATTAGTGATGACATATTTGTGCATATAGTGCAGTAGTGAAGCAAAATTGAAGCATAAATTTCAGAGAGAAAAGCAAAAGCCACTTAGTATAAGTTGGTCTAGTTAAGTTGCCATTACCTGGTGTCATAAGTTGCTCTACAATTTTATCAGGCTATTGTTGCCGTCGCCTTTGTTGTTGTTGTTCATGGTGTTGTTGCTCTTGGTATTGTTATTGTTGCCAACGACGGGATTGTTCATGGTGTTGTTATACGGGATTGTCATCAATCTTGCTGCTGTTGCCGCTGTTGTCGCCGAGGATGGGATTCCCATGAATCTGGGTGTTCCTGCTGTTGTCGTTCTTGTCGCCACTGTTGTCGTTCTTGTTGCCGCTGTCATACCTATGGTCGACCTTGTTGTTATCGCCACTGAATGGTAGTCTTGTTAATAAATGTTTTTTATTTTATTTTTTATTTTTTGAGAATTTATTTTAATAGAATCACTTTATTTATTATTCTTTTAGAAATGTATTTTTGGTGGTTAATGTTATTAAAAATGTATATAGTTTTATCTAGTATCAAGTGTTTTCATGTAATAATATTAGCTCGATTCATAATAAGATTACTATTATAGATATTTGGTGGCTATTGAAGATATTTTTAAGGAAAAACAATTGAGTTCAAAATTGGAGGATTTACCCCTCAAATCAGTTGTGATGAATCTCTCATACTACTTTATAAACCATTCATTTGAACTTAAGTTGGGGTGGTGGAGAACCTATGGCCTGCCTCCTTATATTTTGTTTCAAGTTGAAAAGAGGTTTCATAAAGCCCTTCCTTTGACCCCTACAATTTTGTTTTTTAGGAAGGAGTTTGAGATTGTAAGTATTGTAGTCATTTTTAAAATTTCATGAATAAAGGTAGCCTTGATGATCTCATCCACAAATTAAGGCATTGTGTTATGTAAGCTTATCCATGATTTGTAATTATTAGCACAAGACACCATTAAAATCATGTCAATAGTTGGCATCTTCAATATAAAAGTCTCAACAAAATCTATTCACGTGTTGGAAGTAAATCCAAGGATTATAGAGAGACAAATGTGATGGAATGGTCAAATTCATGTATACTTTGCAAAGAAAAGGTTGTAAGATATTTCAAAGATTAACAAGGTATCACAATCATAACATAACCTTGCACTTGTTGAGCCACACATGGTATGTTGAAGGAGAATGGTAGTTTTAAAAACCATTGGAAAAGCCTCCATGTACCACTCATAAATTGCTATGCTCTTGACCTGCGAGAAATTCCAGAATACCAAATATGCAAAGAAATACAACCCAGAACATAGAACAAAATGAGAAAAGCAACAAGTATTTTATTATTAAGAGATGAAAGCAGCGTTCACTTGCCTCTTCAAGGGGGCAACCTCCAACAGAGCAGAGCTCGATTACAAAATAAGACTCGACATATCTCAATGGGGAGTCTTTATCCTTTATATAGGATTCATACTTATTGTGACCTTCCGAAGCTATTGTCCTCGCATTAAAAATAATGTACATAGACTTTTAAAGAGATCACTAGTCACTGTATTATTTCAGAGGAGTTATTCTTCTTAGACACCCATGTACTGTGGCCATAACTCCTCTTGGACACCCACTTATTGTTGCCTTTCCAAGCTATTGTCCTTGCATTAAAAATAACATACATAGACTTTTAAACAAACAACTACTCACTGTACTATTTCAAAGGAGTTATTCTTCTTAGACACCCACGCATTGTGGCCATAACTATTCTTAGACAACACTTATTGTGGTCGTGCCAAGCTATTGTCCAAAATACCATTTTTTAGAATTTGTTTATCAGTGTATTAAGCTCAAAAATCTTTCTAAGCAAGCTATGATGTCCTCCTCAATAAGCCATGACGTCTCATGATTGTTTCCCAATTATTTTTACTCTAACTACATCTCTATTTTTATTTTCAACATGTCAATACTTTCTAAAAATACTTAAAAACAATGAAAATCCCTCGACCCAATATTTAAAACTCTAATAACAATTCAAGTAAAATACCTATTGTCTCATTACCTCTTAAAAGCAATCGCTCATCTTGAAATTGTCTTTCCTTTTGAAGTTTCCGTCTTCTCAAAGCCTTCTAGAGAATCAATTTTGGTTATTTCTTTCGTACTAGGATATTGTAGATGAAGCTATGTGGGAATGATGGAATATATTTTTTGGCTAATCCCCAATTAAAAACGCATTACGAGAACTATAACTACTACGCTTATATGCATGCATGTTAGCCATTTATATATATATATATATATATATATATATATATATATATATATATATATATATATATATATATATATATATATATATATATATATATATATTACAAATCCTCTCGCCCAAAGATTGTATGGCCTCAGGTAATCCACTTCTATATATATGCATGCATGTTATCCATTTTGTTCGTGTATGCATATTTGGATCTATATTTTGAACTTATACAAATTATCCTTAATTATGGAAGTAGTGTTCATTGACTATTTCATTTAAAAAGAATAAATTGCAATGGACCTTAACCCCATTGTTGAATGGTGATAATTTTGTCAAAATATTAGAAAAACCATGAAGAAAGTCTACTTGGCTTATAGGGCTCCACTAACATGCAAATATTGCATGATTGAATCATGTAGTATCCTAACATCAAACTTTTATTGAGATATGGTACACTCTAGGTGTTCTAATGAAATTCTTGCTCTAAAAACACCTAACACAATAAAGATATAAGAATGCAGCCTCTTCTTTACGTAAATAAATAGAAACAAAATTGCATGCCCACACAAGACCTACTAAAGCCCATGCTCTGGCATGTATGACCCTCCAGAAATGGCTTATCCTGCATACTATATTTGTAATGATACCTTGAACCTTTGTTTGACCCTTGAGAAATGGCTTATCATGCATACTATATTTGTAATGATACCTTGCATGATCATGCTCATCATGTCGGTTTATTACTATTGGCCCCTCATTTGGTTCTCCTAGAATGTCTTCTTCCTGTCCTTTTTCACATGTGGGGATAAGTTGTCCACCCTCCTTGATTGTCAAACATGGATGTATTGGTGGACTTTTATCTATGCCTAATTGCCCATACTCTTTATGGATGTTCTCCTGGATATTTGTAGACTCAACTACCTCATCATTAGGAGGAATTCCCTCCTTCCTTTCCCGATTTACTTAGTCAAGTTGATTGATTATAATCGACCTGTCCTGTAAGTTTCTCTGAAAAACATGGTATTATTGCTCACCATTTGTACTTGACTGCTAGGATCCTTCATAGATTCTCTTCTAAAAACCGGTGAAACCAACTATGGATGAATCTTCATGATCTTCCCTTGTTTCCTCTTATCACCTGGACATGAATGGTTAAGGGCCCAAGGTCCCTTGCAGATAAAGCATTGTCCTCTCATCCTTAGTTCATTGTTGATGCATATTTTGTTCTTGCTTCTTCCATTAATCCTTATCAACTCCTTCGTCGTGAGCACCCTTTTGAGTAATTTTATGTTTTTCCTGACAAGCTTCTCGACTAGATCATAGGATCCTTGTGGTCCTTCCTCCAAATGGTCAACAATTTACATCTTAGTATCTTGCATATGTGAGCATGGCCTTCTAATAATAGAGACACAATCTTTTGCATGCTTGTTTTGACACAGTCTGAATGAGCTGATGTAATACTGGTGTAAAAGTTATGGAGCAACTAACAGATCAACTCATCACATTCCAAATTCAGTATGAATGTGTCAAAGTTGAATTCTGCCATGATTGTTAAAATTTCTACATTGGTTCTAAAAGGTAGGAAGCATGATGTTATTCAACCCTTTAAGGCCTTCGACTATCAACTACAATATCTCCCTCATAAGATCATTATTGTAAGACAATACTCGGGATGTTAAAGCTATGATCTTGCTAAGACAAGAAGCAATTGTGAGCTTGACCTCTTCACAAGGATGATCCAAGAGTTTGGGTTGTATTAATGCAAGCATAGATGGCTTGAGATTCCAACTGAGTTTCCTCCATTCTGGTTGCCCCACCTCTAAGAGCCATGTGTCTAATTCCTCCAATTTCTGAAGGTCTATGGTTGACTTTGTTCGTTGCAATTAAGATCCAAGTGCGAAGAACTTAGCTCCTCTTCCTTGTCCTTCCTTCACTTCCCAGGGGAATTTTTGTTGCATAATGGCATAGACCATTTTTGAGAAAGACTTGCTATTCTATTATAAAGTGGTATTGCTAAGAAAAGGCCCCATGCTTCTTTTATTTTATCTAGAATTTTGTCCAAAATTTTATAAGTGTTTTCTAGGGAAATTCCCATCTCCCCTCATACCAAAGCATGAATACACTAATTCTTCAATGGATTTTGCCCCAAGATAAGGTAAATACAAATTTGATTGGTAATAGTAAGATGATTGTACCACCTCCTTCCTTTTCTTTTCTCTTTTTTTTTTAACACAAAATCTCCTTTCTATCGTCAAACTCCAAAATTTGACAAACCCCTTGACAAATGCTAAAACCAATCAAAATTTTCAAAACTATAAACATGGTTTACTCCATAACCTACCATCTTTCATGCTTCCACATTGAGATTTTTGAGTGGAAAATCTGTCTAGATGGAAAGAGAATCAGTTTTCAGGTAAAGAGTTAGATCTTCATACACTAATCAAGAGTCTATGGACCCAATAATTATGCCCTTGCGAGTGATCAATGGATCATGTGCAACATTGAATTTGATGTTAGAGCTTTCAAATGTATAGGCATAGGACTATATTCGAAAATGATAAACCTCTACACCAATCCAACCACGAAATCTTTTGTTGAAATATAATTTACTCGATTCTACAAAAACACGGTGTCTTTGCCTCTATGACTAATGTGTGAGTGATATTGATGTAGTGATATCAATTTATCTAATGTAATAAAACAAATACTTTGGTGTGCACCTGAAGAGGACCATGGTTGGCTCCTTGACTGATGGTATGGTAAAAATAATCTTGTCTCTGCTATTCAGAGTGATGACAACTTTGGCTCCCATAATGAATCTATGGTCAATGCCAGAACCAAAGCCTATGAAACTTGCTCGGCTCCTTCCTATGCTTAGAAGGTTGTCGTGACAGTGCAATGCCCAGGCTATGTCCACTTCCTTTCTCCTGGAACAGATATGGGGATGCTCAACTCCTTTCTCTACTCAGACAGTTGTCGTGATAGTGTTTTGGCAATGCGACCAATGCTCAGCCTATATCAACTAATCAGCATGCAACACTCATAATCCCTTTCGCCTTCCATTGAAATGAATTAGAGGCTAAAACCAATCGAACACGTCTACTCATTAGATGGTTCGGTGTTCATTTTAACACACAAAATTACCCTCCTCGCGACCTCGACTGCTACTGAGAAACATCACCCTTCAGATCAGCAATGCAACTATTTGGTTATGAGTGCCTCGAGTTCCCTTCTGTCAGTGGTATAGTCCCATGCGATTGATTCAATGGGTCTGCGTAATTTTCGGGCGGCCTCTTTGCTCTAGTGATTTGAATACTCCCTTTTGTGGTGAGGTGCCTCCCGGAAGGTGAAACGGTGGATTAGACCATTGTTGACCTGATCCACAGCTCAGCAATGTCGGTAGGGTGTTTTGATGCAATCTATGCCTATGGCTATTGGTTCTATCCGCAATGGCTCTCAGATTCACCTGCTAAAGAAAAAATATTCCACCCTCTCTCCCTATTTAACACAGTCCCCTTTGATGAAAGTGTTATCACCAAAAATTGATCATCTAGCCTAATTTATTAGATGGATCAAAGTACATGATGTAAAGTCAATTTTACCATAGTAAAATTGCTTTCATTCTGAGAAATTACTTAATAAACCACCTTTGTTATGTAATTTATAATTAAACCCATGAAGAATAATTAAATAAATCACTATTTATTTTATTTTCTTCTAGGAATAATTAATTAAACCATTGTTCAATTATTATTCCTTGTCATATTTGACCCAATTATGAAAAATTAAAAGATAGATTATTAATTATCTTATTTTTCTCTAGGAATAATTAGTTAATCACCAATTAATTATTATTCCTTGTCAAATTTGACTAAATCCCTTAGGAATAATGAAATAAATCATTATTTATTTATTATTCCTTAACCAATTTCTTGAGATGATAAATAAATCATTTATTTATTTATTATTTCTAAATAAAAGTTTAAATACGTTTTCCCTCCTAACCAAATATAATAAAATATTCCAAGTGGTTATTCCAAGAATGGAGTTAATAATATTTTATTATTGCTCATTATTCGAGGATAACTCAATATTTTGTTATAAATAGAGGGGTTTTCCATTCATTATTCACTTTCAATTATTTTTGTTGTTGCACTCATTGCTGTAACTCTTATTATTTTCATTGCCGCACACCATTTCTCTGCCATTTGAGTTCCCATTAAGCTCAATCATTTTATTTGTTGGGTTTTCACATTATAGAGGAGAGAGACTCTACACAAGCTAAAGACGTTTTAGGATGGACAGGAATCCATCCCATAGAGGGGGACTGGTAAAATTTATTTGTTCCCTTCATAGGTGTTATAATAAAATATATTCTTTGCATATCTGGTTTCCATTGGATGATTGAAGTTATTATTGTTTCTTTTTGTTGTTTAACTATGATTGTGCAATAAGTGAGGATTTTGTTAGGTTTTGCTTCTATCATTTGTTTCAAATCTAAAATGTTTAGTAGCCATTTATATTGTTCAGACTGTTTGTCATCCACAGTCTTAAGTGGTTCTTTTCAAACATCTTTGAGATGAAAACACTACAACAAAATTGGCAACTCCATTGGTTTTTTACTTCAGATCCAGAAACTTGGGTGACCTTCAGTTTTCAAGTTAGGGTTTCTTATTTGTTCAGACTCTTAATGTTTTTTACTAGCTTTCTAACCCTAGATATGTCAAATTTCTAACATCTGCAAGTTTTTTGGTCTTTTTCTCATGTTATAGGAATGAGTTGCGACAGAGATAGTAGTATTTTCTGAGATTTTCCGACCAGGAATCAAGGATCAGAAATCACACTTTTCAGCCCAAAAAGTGCAATCTCGAGTCTAGAGTGTATATTCCACCCCAAAAACTGTGATCCCCTCTAAAAATAGCTTAGTACCATTGATTTTAGGGTTTCCAGGTTTTTATCAGATCTGTTTCTAGGTTTTTTCAAGAGCTGTGTGTTGGGTTTTTTGACCTCTATCTCATCCTGCTTATGCCTTGATCTACTCTGATTTACTCATCAAAGAGGAATTTATCCCCTTAGGGCTTCTAGTACGCTTCCACCTTTATAACAGGAGTTTAGTTGAGTAAGAAGTCTGAGTTTCTCCAGCACTTGCAGCCATATTTTCTAGATCTGTACCCTTTTCTTTCAGATCTCCAAAGATAGGTTTTTTCCATCCATGGTTTCATATTAAACCTTGTTTGGTCATTGGCCTTAGGGTCCCATCAGTTTCCCTAGGATTTACACCCATCTCCCTATCTTTTTGTAGCGATCCTCCTCTCTGGTTTTTTGTTGTTGCTACACCACTTTCCAGTAGCCTAGTGTCATTTCATCCTAGTCACACTGACACTTAGATCCCTTGAACTTTTTAGTGTGTTTTCAGTCGATTTCACCACCAACCAGCACAGTGTTTGCAAATTCAGTTTGGGTGGGGTTTAGTTAATGGTTTTGCTGTTCATTTACTATTGTTAATTTTAGTTTATTTTCAACAATATTTTTTCTTTTTTACAAACACGATCTGGGCTTAATCAATAAATACATTTGCACACACAAGCACACCTTAAGCAAAGGGCTTTTGGTTTACACCCGCAAACTAAGACTGAACATAATAAATTTATCTCCCCTCATCGAGACAAAGTCATATTGTTGATCTCCCTTCACCATTTTCATGTCACATGTGTCTTACCACTATTGTGCCACCAAGGAATTTGTCACAGAGACTCTTAAGGATTCATCCCCATTTTCCACTCGAGCATATTACTCCTCCCCATTGGCTTCGATTTCATAGCCCTTTGAATCCCCATACCGACTCTTCTCCTAGTTCATCTGATTTCGAGTCTCCTTCACCACATATTCTCACCATGTTTGGACCCACAACTAGTGTACGAACCCAACCTGGTGTTGGCTCCAGTTCTACCCTAGTTATCACATCTAGAGGAGTAATCTCATAAACCATTCAAAAAACTCCCATACTCCCTTTTATGGCTGGCGTAAGTCTCCTAGATTTTAGCTAGTTGATAAACGACCCAATACATCACGATGCTGGTTGGCATGCTATGCCGGCTAAGCTTCCCTCAAATATCCCAATGTTTGAGGGTAATTCTGGAATGGATCCTACGTATCATGTTCTCTCCTTCCACATGTGGTGTTCATCTAACTTCATTACCGATGACTTCATTCGTTTTCGGCTGTTACAATGCACACACACTAGAGACGCTAGAAAATGGCACGTAGACTAGCCCGCCACATTTCATTCCATTTTCGTGATGCTTGTCAATTGTTCGTCTCATATTTCTAGCTACCTCTCTAATACAACACTGGTAAAAAGATATTGACCTCATTTCGTCAGTCCTCTACCACTCGCCTTTCTAACCATGTTCAAAAGTGGTGTAGAAGGAGGAGCACATGTCGTACCCTGCACTTCAAAGACCTTGTCTATCTAGATTGGTTTCTCAGGAGCCTTTTAGCACCCATTGGAAAAGATGTCACGTCCCATTTTCCTCAGATTGAGGAAGAAGCTCTCCAAACCGCTCTGAGATATGACCTAATTTATGTGCAATCCAGTATTGTTTATACCGTCATTACAAACCTTCCCCATCTTGGAGGTTCCAATGCGCTAGGTGAATGTCACGTTGCCGACGGTATCGTTGGAACCCTTTCACATCCTTCCCCATATACTCAACAAAGTTATGGCCATCCACGGGGGGGCACTATTTCCTCCAACACTTATGCCCCTCCTGCTAGCAACATGTTTTCAGGGCCCCAATCTATTTACCAAACCATTGCTCTTCCTTATGAACAGTCGAGCACTCCAGCCCCTCAAGCATTAACACCGCAGCCTCCCATGCATCCTCAACCGCTGCAGCTACTGACCCCTTAGGGTTAGGTGTTTGCATAGTAGAGTGCAACCAATCCCCAAAATTTGAAGAAAAATAATAAGGGGAAGGGTAACAATGGTAACAAGGGTAACTAGGGTCATCAAGGTAATTAACCTAGTGAATCCCAAGAGGACTAGCCTAACACCAACAACCAGCAACAGGGAAGCCAACCCAAGAAAAAAAAGGCTATTCGTACGATCAAGCCTAATGCATGTTGTGGTGTACATGGCCATTATACACATAAGTGTGTTATCTTACCCCGGATGCGCCAAATGTGGGAAGCTCAAGAAACTTCTAGAGGCCAACAATTACCTTAGAATCCTACAACATCTCAACTGACAGTGCTTACAAATCCTTTCCCTCAACAAGCATTTGTTTCTTCTCAACCTCACCCAGGTCAAGCAACCCACGCTCCCCAACCTTCTGGTCCTGGCGACTACCAGATCCTCATGATGAGCTCTGATGAGGTTAATCCCTCCGATATCAACTTGCAAACTCGATCATGTCAATATGATAAGCCATCAACTTCGTTCGCCACTGAGTCCAAATCCAAAGCTTCTATTGAGCCTCTTACGACATCAAATGTTCCATTACAAATCCCTCAACCTGAAGCTGAGGCAATTCCCAAGATCCCAAACAGACCATTACACCAGAACATGTTTTCTAACCAAGTTGCCCATACATACAATATAGTAGATGACATGGCACAATCACCTGCTGCCATGTTAATGTTGGATGTACTCCAGTCATGCCCTTCTCAAAAGAAAGCTCTAATAACTTCTTTGGGTGTAGTAGATCTTTCTGATGATTGTTTGATTGTCTTCCCAGTTGTTACGTCAGAACATCCCCCATTGCCTTGCTCCTTTGCTTTCTAGGTACTAATCCGAGTCTGTAATGTCATCATATCCCAATGCATTACTGATGATGGTGCATCCACCTGTGTGATGTCCGCTACCATTTGGAAAAAACTTTAGTCACTTGATTTGTCCCCCTCCACCATCACATTGCATGCTTCAGACAAACACTCGTCCTAGCCTCTTGGCATGTACCGCAACTATCCAGTGACCCTTGCGAGCAAGACTGTCGATGTAGATATTTAGGTTATTTATTCCCCTTTAAATTACAACATTCTCTTGGGTTGTAGTTACACATATTCCATGTCAGCTGTCACATCCATGGTTTTCCACAAGATGTGCTTCCCCCATGAAGGGAAGATCATTCAAATAGATCAGTTGACTTACTACGAGCCAACATCCGTGACGTCCCCCAAGTCCATTATCTCATCAGTGTTAGATAAGAAGTCTTCAACTCCTCTCATTGGTCTTTCACTGAGAGTCTATAAAGATTCCTCATTGTTGGGTTCTTTCCCTGGCCCTCCCCCTCTCATCTTAGAGCCTAAATCTTTCAGCATCACAAGTTGTCCTCAAGCAATATGGTACATTCGATCCACAACAAGCTCCTCCGCACCATGCGGTTACCATCCCAACTGAGCCATCCAGATCAACCCCCCAGGATCTCCTCCATTTGTGGGTGCCTCTCCTATCTTCCCCCAGGAACTGTTCCTCCACATCTCAACCATCCAAGAGTTGTTTTGCTGGGACATTACCTTGCAGGCTAGATACCTTTATTATTTCCCCCTCCTGCAATATTTTATGCCCCTGTAATGTCTTCGTTGGTCCTTGCCAACATGACTTTAGGGATCCCTGTATGGTACATTGATCCCCCTGAAAGTATTCTTCCTGGTCAACTAAGACCTTATCGTGCTCTGACCCTGGTTCAACTGGTCCCTATGGCCCCTACCACTACTTTAGTTCCATCACAACCTCAAGAGAAACTCACTCCTGTTGCAAAAGCATCTAGACATAGGGGAAAAGCTAAGAGGAAAGAACCTAAGGACAAGGCTCCCCAACCTCCTCCAGTCCCCAAGACCCCAAAGTCGTCACCTCTGTGCACTTTGTGTAAAGTTGTGGGGCACACGACCAATAATTGTCCTAAGCTTCCTCATCTCAAACCTTTAGTTCATGAAATGTTCCTTGAGTCAAATATCCATAAAGTCCATGTTAACCTACTGGGTCCACCCAAGAATCTCACAACGTTATGCAAAAATCACCCTTGTGCCCTATGTGATCATCATGGTGACTACTCCCATTGTTGCCCTCATCTCAACGAATTTTGTGATTTCCTTAAGGCACTTCGTGAATACGAGACCACTCATAATGGATCACCTTCTCCTCTTCCTGTGGATTTTTGTATCAACAGTAAAGTAGAATAGGGGAAATCTGGTCCCACCATCATGATCCCTTCCCTAGATGTCAATATGACGGACACCACGAGCCATATCCTTTACCTGTCATCATCCTTGATTTCCTCGTAGGCAATCCTTTTTGAGGTTTCTGAGCACGCTTTTGTTCAACCTCTTTTGATAGAATCCTACGTCTCAACATACATAGATCCTTCATCTACTGTCTTGTCATCTACTATTCCATATGATGCGTATGTGAACCTTCTTTCTCAGTTTGACGCACTAGGTACCACGTCGCATGATGTAGTGAATATTCCTCTCGTCCACTCATCTTCCATTTTTATGAGGACATCATGGAAGCTATGTCTACCCCTAATTAGCCTTGTACTTAGGCAAGGGGAAATATTTTTTGGAGGATTCTAAATGATCCCGGTTATCTTTTGTTTATAGATGCATTAAAAGAATTACATAGACAGTTTGTAGCTTAAACAAAGAGAAACTTTACATGTGCACATATGAGAGAAAGAAGAAGAAGAGCATAAGAAGACAAGAAGACAAGAACTTGATAACGGAGTTCATCCCTCCTGGACTACGTCTCTAGGCCTTGCTCGATCAATGGGGAGGCCTTCATTCATTAAAAATGGCATCAAAAGAAGTTACATTCATCAGTTACAAAAATGGAGCATTACACCTCCATGCTGAAAATTCCTAAAAATTGGAGAGCTCTTTTGTAAAAACTGACACCACCGTTGGATTCCCATCACCAAGACGTGCAAAATTGATATAAAACTTCCCCAATTCTGAGACTAGACCAAAATCACCCTCTTCAAAAATTATTCTCTCCTTGTCTACAAAAATGTGCCAGCTGATCTCCTCTTCTACTCTGGGTAAAAGACTGAGTTTATACATAATATTCCTGGTGAAGTTACCAAGAAGTTGGTTTGGGTGGGTTAGTAAAAGCACTAAGATAGTGTGGAGGAGGTTAGAAGGTCAAATCTTGCCCCTCCACAAATATCCTTTTACAATTTTTATAACCCAATAACATATACGAAAAACCCAACCGTATATATATAAATGTTATGTTGGGTAGCAGGCCTGCCATTTGGGTGGCCCACACCCATCCCCATCTAACCATACAAACAACATTAACTCCTTTAGGTTGGTGTTGTACATGTTGTGGGTGGCTTTGGGTGGCGGGACCGCCTATGTGGCCACCTACCCAAGCCCATCGGGACCCTCGTAGACCGTTTATAAACTTCTTTCTTGATTTTCGTGTGGCTATCCACCAAACCATGTGTTTAGTTATATATATTAACCGTGACATTCACGTTGGCTTTTGAGGTTTGTTATAACAAAAACTATATATAAAATGACTTTGTTATATAGTTTTGCTTAATAATTTGGTTTTGATTATATATATATTTTATATATATTAACTTTTTCCCATTTAGTTAATATATAGTTTTTTTTTTGGTTTAATTGTTTATATAGTTACTTTAATAACTATATTAAAACAATTTTGTTATATGGTTTTCTTAACCCAAAATGATTTTTGTTGCTTATGTAGGTTTAGGAAGCCACTAGACGGATGCCAAGTGTCAAGTTTCCATGTGGGTCCCATGTGCTGACTGGGATGCCATGTGGTGCACCGTGGGCCCCATTTTTCCCCTGCCATGCCAAACTTTGAAGAGCTCTATCTTTTGCATACGAGCTCAGATTGACGAACTATTCATGCCACTACGATTAGGAAGATGATCCCTCTCTACGAATGCCACCAAATTCTCCTTTCTGCTATTTTGAATTTTGAGCCTTATCCATCTTCTTGGCGTCTTGAGATCCACCTGGATCAATCCTCCCCACTGGGGAGCTTTTGGTCCTCCAAAAGCATTAGCACACTGTCAATCCACACTATCACTCTCCTGCATGCAAAACTGGTATATTCTTGCAATTATGCACACCACACATGACTCAACAACCCCTCCCTGCTAAGAGTTCATAGCACACACTCATTGGCTAAGGATTACATAAAAAGTAATTAATGCCTCAAATACGAATAAGGAAAGGTCAAAATATCATCGTTGCCTCTTGAAGTGATGGGAAACATGCCATCATTTTTACATTGCAATGCATGATTGACAATGGTGGCCATAACAAGCTACTACCCTTAAAAAAACCATCTTAACAAAGCAGACCATTGTGAATGGTGTGGATTCATCTGTTGAACATGTTCATCTTTCGACTCCTCTAGCGATGTTTCCAGAACATGGAGCATCAGACACGTGGTTTTTTGGTGTCCCTCTTTGTTGCAATGATTACAACAATTCTTTCTCCTCCAAACTTTTGGGGCTACCTTGGGGCGCTTCCCCTTGGTGTTTCTTTGAAAGGTGTTCATGGAGCCCTCACTATCGCTGGATTATGAGGAAGGAATTTCATCATCTGTTGTTGGCTGGTTACTAGCTATATTGGAACTTTCCCCCATTTCCTTTCTGGTGTATCTGATTCCTGCATGGTGCGGCAATTCCTTGACTTTGATGGGGTTTATGATGCCTTGGCCTTTGATGCCAAGGCCCCTTCCTTGATATCCCATTTTCATCGTTAATTTGGATCCAATATCTGTAGTATGGTTTTCAAAAGCAGCAAATTCATCATCATGAAAATCATATGAAATTGGAGAATCGCTTTTTACCTCGTGACAGCTATGCTACGACTGTTCCAAGGCCTCATCCTTGGCTTGCAACTGGCGTAGTAATCCTTGGTTTTCATCCCTTGCCTCCTGTAGAAGCCTCCTTAGCTTAACACTCTCTGCTTGGATGCAGTGGTTGATCTCTTCAAGTTCTTGGAGTCCTACTGAGGGAAGTGTCCTTTTTGTTATATCGGTTGAAATCCTTGATTCATAGTGAGAATCAGACCCCAAATCTATGGGCCCTCTTGTCGCAACCCCCAGGGCTGAAAACTTCATCTCATCACCAGAGTCAGACCCCAAGTCAACAGGCCTACCTCGTGCAAATCCCATAGCTGTGACTTTCTCATCTTCCTCTGACTCGGAATCTTAGCTTTGTTGTAGGGTGGCGACGACATTCTGTTTCCCATTTCTGTCATTCCTCTCAGGTCTCAGTTCAAGGTGCACCTTCTAGCAGTTCTCTTCATCATGCCCCTCTTTCCCACAATGTGTACAAGAGGGCTTTTCTCCCCTTCTCTTGACTGCTATCGTTCTCTTTGATTGGTCATCTCTGTCATATTTGCCCTTGTTCTCAATGTGAATGGCCTTTACGCTGGCCACATCAATGGTGGTTGGTTCAAAAAATAACAATGAATGCCTAGTATAATTATGTAACGATCCAATGTATTTAGTTGCAATCTTAGGTGTATCAATTGCAATACCCAAATTAAGTGCTTGCTTCCTAAATTCTTCTGTAAAACTCTTAACATCCTGACCTTTGCCTTGCCTTAAATACTGCCAGTTCATTAAAGATTTTTGCATGTAACCCAATGGATAAAATTGTGCTTTTAATGCAGAAATGAAATTAGGCCAAGAGGAATAAAGATTACCCACATCCTTACTGCTTTGTACTTTTCTCTCCCACCAAACGAGAGCAGTGCTGGTTAATTACAAAGAGGCCAACTGAATCTTTGCTTCATCCTCCACGATCTGCTAAATCCTGCAGTAGATCTCAATCTGCCTAATCCAATTATCAAGTTTTTCTGCATTACTTTCACCATTGTACATGTGGAGATCAAATTTAACATCTAAAAACACTTGCTCTTATACCATTTGATCCAGGTTATCTTTTGTTTATAGACGCATTAAAAGAATTACATACACGGTTTGTAGCTTAACCAAAGAGAAACTTTAAATGTTCACATATGAGAGAAAGAAGAAGAAGAGCATAAGAATACAAGAAGGCAAGAACTTGATAATGGATTTCGTCCCTCCTGGACTACGTCTCCGGGCCTTGCTCGATCAATGGGGAGGCCTTCATTCATTAAAAATGGCATCAAAAGAAGTTACATTCATTAGTTACAAAAATGGAGCATTATACCTCCAAGCTGAAAATGCCCGAAAATTGGAGAGATCTGTTGTAGAAACTTACACAACCGTTAGATTCCCATTGCCGAGAGGTGCAAAATCGATATAAAACTTGACCAATTCTTAGACTGGACCAAAATCACCCTCTTCAAAAATTCTACTCTCCTTGTATAGAAAAACGTGCCTGCTGATCTCCTCTTCTACTCTGGGTAAAAGACTGAGTTTATATATAATATTCCTAGTGGAGTTACCAAGAAGTTATTTTGGGTGCGTTAGTAAAAGCACTAAGATAGTGTGGAGGAGGTTAGGAGGTCAAATCTTGCCCCTCCACAAATATCCTTTTACAATTTTTATAACCCAATAACATATACAAAAAACCCAACGGTATATATATGTATCTATATATATCTATATATATATATATAGAAATGTTTTGTTGGGTAGCGGGCCGTCCATTTTGGCGGCCCACACCCATCCCCATCTAACCATACGAAACGCATTAACTCCTTTAGGTTGGTGTTGTACATGTTGTGGGTGGCTTTGGGTGGCGGGACCACTTATGTGGCCACCTACCCAAGCCCATCGGGACCCTCGTTGACCATTTATAAACTTCTTGCTCGATCTTCATGTGCCTATCCACCAAACCATGTGTTTGGTTATATATATTAACCGTGACATTCACGTTGGCTTTTGGAGTTTGTTATAACAAAAACTATATATAAAATGACTTCGTTATATAGTTTTGCCTAATAATTCAGTTTTGATTATATATATATATATATATATATATATTTTATATATATTAACTTTTTCCCATTTAGTTAATATATAGTTTTTTTTTTGGTTTAATTTTTTATATAGTTATTTTAATAACCATATTAAAACAATTTTGTTATATGGTTTTCTTAGCCAAAAATGATTTTTGTTGCTTGTGCAGACCAAGGAAACCACTAGAGGGATGCCAAGTGTCAAGCTGCCATGTGGGTCCCATGTGCTGACTGGGATGCCATGTGGTGCACTGTGGGCCCCATTTTTCCCCTGCCATGCCAAACTTTGAGAAGCTCTATCTTTTGCATACGAGATCAGATTGACGAACCGTTCATGCCACAACGATCAGGAAGACGATCCCTCTCAGTTGATGCCACCAAATTCTCCTTTTTTCCATTTTTAATTTCGAGCCTTATCCATATTCTTGGTGTATCGAGATCCACCTGGATCAATCCTCCCCACTAGGGAGCTTTTGGTCCTCCAAAAGCATTAGCACATTGTTAATCCACACTATCACTCTCCTGCATGTGAAATTAGTATATTCTTGCAATTATGCACACCACACATGACTCAACAACCCCTCCCTACCAAGAGTTCATAGCACACACTCATTGGCGAAGGATTACATAAAAAGTAATTAATGCCTCAAATACTAATAAGGAAAGGAAAAAATATCATCGTTGCATCTTGAAGTTATGGGAAACACGGCATCATTTTTACATTGCAACGTATGATTTACAATGGTGGCCATAACAAGCTACTACCCTAAAAAAAACCATCTTAACAAAGCAGACCATCGTGAATGGTGGAGATTCATTTGTTGAACATGTTCATCTTTCGACTCCTCTAGCGATGTTTCCAGAACATGGAGCATCGGACACATGGTTTGTTGGTGTCCCTCTTTGTTGCAATGATTACAACGATTCTTTCTCCTCCAAACTTTCAAGGCTGCCTTAGGGCACTTTCCCTTAGTGTTTCTTCGAAAGGTGTTCATGGATCCCTCACTATCGCTGGATTGTGAGGAAAGAATTTCATCGTCTATTGTTGGCTAGTTACTAGCTATATTGGAACATTCGCCCATTTCCTTTCTAGTGTATCCGATTCCTGCATGGTGTAGAAATTCCTTGACTTTGATGGGGTTTATGATGCCTTGGCCTTTGATGCCGAGGCCCCTTCTTTTATATCCCATTTTCTTCATTAATTTGGATCCAATCCCTGTAGTATGGTTTTTAAAAGGAGTGAATTCATCATCATGAAAATCATATGAAATTGGAGAATTGCCTTTTACCTCACGACAACTATGTTGTGGTTGTTCCAAGGCCTCATCCCTAGCTTGCAACTGGTGTAGTAATCTTTGGTTTTCATCCCTTGCCTCCTGTAGAAGCCTCCTTCGCTCAACATTCTCTGCTTGGATGCAGTGGTTGATCTCTTCAAGTTCTTGGAGTCCTGCCGAGGGAAGTGTCCATTTTGTTATATCGGTTGAAATCTTTGACTCATAGCCAGTATCAGACGCCAAATCTATCGGCCCTCTTGTCACGACCCCCATGGCTGCAAACTTCATCTCATCACTGGAGTCAGACCCCAAGTCAACATGCCTACCTCGCGCAAATCCTGTAGCTGTGACTTTCTCATCTTCCGCTGACTCAGAATCTTGGCTTTGTTGTACGGTGGCGAAGGCCTTCTGTTTCCCATTTCTATCATTCCTCTTAGGTCTTAGTTCAAGGTGTAGCTTCTAGTAATTCTCTTCATCATGCCCCTCTTTCCCACAATGTGTACAAGAGGGATTTTCTCCCCTTCTCTTGATTGCTGTCGTTCTCTTTGATTGGTCATCTCTGTCATATTTGCCCCTATTCTCAATGTGAATGGCCTTTACGCTGGTTGCATCAATGGTGGTTGGTTCAAACAATAACAATGAATGCCTAATATAATTATGTACCCATCCAATGTATTTAGTTACAATCTCAGATGTATCAAGTTCAATACCCAAATTAAGTGCTTGCTTCCTAAATTATTCTGTAAAACTCTGAACATCCTAACCTTGTCTTGCCTTAAATACTGCCAGTTCATTAAAGCTTTTTGCATGTAACCCAATGGATAAAATTGTGTTTTTAATGTAGAAATGAAATTAGGCCAAGAGGAATAAAGATTACCCACATCCTTACTACTTTGTACTTTTCTCTCCCACCAAACGAGAGCGGTGTTGGTTAATCGCAAAGAGGCCAACTGAATCTTTGCTTCATCCTCCACGATCTGCTTCATCCTGTAGTAGATCTCAATCTGACTAATCCAATTATCAAGTTTTTCTGCATTGCTTTCACCATTGTACATGTGGAGATCAAATTTAGCATCTAAAAACACCTGCTCTGATACCAATTGATCCAGGTTATCTTTTGTTTATAAATGCATTAAAATAATTACATACATAGTTTGTAGCTTAACCAAAGAGAAACTTTAAATGTTCACATGTGAGAGAAAGAAGAAGAAGAGGATAAGAAGACAAGAAGGCAAGAACTTGATAATGGAGTTAGTCCCTCCTGGACTACGTCTCTAGGCCTTTCTCGATCAATGGGGAGGCCTTCATTCATTAAAAATGGCATCAAAAGAAGTTACATTCATTAGTTACAAAAATGGAGCATTATACCTCCAAGCTGAAAATGCCCGAAAATTGGAGAGATCTGTTGTAGAAATTAACACCACCATTGGATTCCCATTGCCGAGAGGTGCAAAATCGATATAAAACTTGCCCAATTCTGAGACTGGACCAAAATCACCCTCTTCAAAAATTCTACTCTCCTTGTCTAGAAAAACGTGCCTACTGATCTCCTCTTCTGCTCTGGGTAAAAGACTGAGTTTATATATAATATTCCTGGTGGAGTTACCAAGAAGTTATTTTGGGTGCGTTAGTAAAAGCACTAAGATAGTGTGGAGGAGGTTAGGAGGTCAAATCTTGCCCCTCCACAAATATCCTTTTACAATTTTTATAACCCAATAACATATAAAAAAAGCCAACCGTATCTATATATATATATAGAAACATTTTGTTGGGTAGCGGGCCCTCCATTTGGGCGGCCTGCACCCATCCCCATATAACCATACGAACTGCATTAACTCCTATAGGTTGGTGTTTTACATGTTGTCGGTGGCTTTGGGTGGCGGGACCACTTACGTGGCCACCTACCCAAGCCCATCGAGACCCTCGTTGACCGTTTATAAACTTCTTGCTCGATTTTGATGTGCCTATCCACCAAACCATGTCTTTGTTTATATATATTAACCGTGACATTCACGTTGGCTTTTGAAGTTTGTTATAACAAAAACTATATATAAAATGACTTTGTTATATAGTTTTGCTTAATAATTCGGTTTTGATTATATATATATTTTATATATATTAACTTTTTCCCATTTAGTTAATATATAGTTTTTTTTTTGGTTTAATTGTTTATATAGTTATTTTACTAACTATATTAAAACAATTTTGTTATAGTTTTCTTAACAAAAAATGATTTTTGTTGCTTGTGCAGATCTAGGAAACCACTAGAGGGATGCCAAGTGTCAAGCTGCCATGTGCGTCCCATGTGCTGACTGGGATGCCATGTGGCGCACCGTGGGCCCCATTTTTCCCCTGCCATGCCAAACTTTGACGAGCTCTATCTTTTGCATACGAGATCAGATTGACAAACCGTTCACGCCACAATGATCAGGAAGATGATCCCTCTAAGCTAATGCCACCAAATTCTCCTTTTTTCCATTTTGAATTTCGAGCCTTATCCATCTTCTTGGTGTCTCGAGATCCACCTGGATCAATCCTCCCCACTAGGGAGCTTTTGGTCCTCCAAAAGCATTAGCACACTATTAATCCAAACTGTCACTCTCCTGCATGCGAAACTAGTATATTCTTGCAATTATGCACACCACACATGACCCAACAACCCCTCCCTGCCAAGAGTTCATAGCACACACTCATTGGCCAAGGATTATATAAAAAGTAATTAATGCCTCAAATCCTAATAAGGAAAGGCAAAAATATCATCGTTGCGTCTTGAAGTGATGGGAAACACGCCATCCTTTTTACATTGCAACATATGATTTACAATGGTGGCCATAATAAACCATCTTAACAAAGTAGACCATCCTGTATGGTGCAGATTCATTTGTTGAACATGTTCATCTTTCGGCTCCTCTAGCGATGTTTTCAGAACATGGAGCATCGGACACGTGGTTTGTTGGTGTCCCTCTTTGTTTCAATGATTACAATGATTCTTTCTCCTCCAAACTTTCAGGGCTGCCTTGGGGCACTTCCCCTTAGTGTTTCTTCGAAAGGTGTTCATGGAGCCCTCACTATCGCTGGATTCTGAGGAAGAAATTTCATAGTCTGTTGTTGGCTGGTTACTAGCTATATTGTAACATTCCCACATTTCATTTCTAGTGTATCTGATTCCCCCATGGTGTGGCAATTCCTTGACTTTGATGGGGTTTATGATGCCTTGGCCTTTGATGCTGAGGCCCCTTCTTTGATATCCCATTTTCTTCATTAATTTGGATCCAATCCCTGTAGTATGGTTTTGAAAAGTATCAGATTCATCATCATAAAAATCATATGAAATTGGAGAATTGCTTTTTACCTCACAACAACTATGTTGTGGTTGTTCCAAGGCCTCATCCTTGGCCTGCAACTGGCATAGTAATCTTTGTTTTTCATCCCTTGCCTCTTGTAGAAGCCTCCTTAGATCAACATTCTTTGCTTGGATGTAGTGGTTGATCTCTTCAAGTTCTTGGAGTCCTGCTGAGGGAAGTGTCCTATTTGTTATATCAGTTGAAATCCTTGATTCATAGCCAGAATCAGACCCCAAATCTATGGGCTCTCTTGTCGCGACCCTCATGGCTGCAAACTTCATCTCATCACCGGAGTCAGACCCTAAGTCAACATGCTTACCTCATGCAAATCCTGTCGCTGTGACTTTCACATCTCCCTCTGACTCGGAATCTTGACTTTGTTGTACGATGGCGACAGCCTTCTGTTTCCCATTTCTATCATTCCTCTCAGGTCTCAGTTCAGGGTGTAGCTTCCAGCAATTCTCTTCATCATGCTTCTCTTTCCCACAATGTGTACAAGAGGGCTTTTCTCCCCTTCTCTTGACTACTGTCGTTCTCTTTGATTGGTCATCTCTGTCATATTTTCCCTGTCATGCGGAAAGAGTCAATTTTGCGGACAAAACCAACCTCCCTAGAAGCTAAGGCTTTCTAGTGACAAACAAAACAATCAAGCACTATCCTTCCCTAAATATGCATTTAAGATACAAGCAAACAGGTGTTTAAAACATACCTTTAGTCCAACGCTGTTTGTAGCAGTCCAGCCTCTCCAATCCGGATGAGCTCCTCCTTCTCTTTGAAACCTGCATTCACTAACAAGAAAACGATTACATAGCACCTGAATAACTCGTAAAATAAAACATATTCATCATAAAGACCAAGGAGTATATGAAACAAATTATAAAGAACAACTTGTTGAGAAGAATGAACTTAATTGTATTAATTGGAAACAAAAGAAACCTTACAACCAGTGCCTTGGTGTTGTGCAGGTCCCTCCCTGGGTCCAGCAAGAGTTCTCCTTTACTTTGATCAGCTCACCCACTTCCAAATGAAGCTAAGAAAGGATGGGAATTTCTCCTCTCAAGCTCTATAAGGGAGTCCTAATTTCAGCAGCATCTACCCTTAGGAATGTTCAACTTTCAACCCCTCCTCCCTCTGGCCCAATGCCTGTATTTATAATGCTTTGGAGGAAGTTAATCAGGTCCACCATCAATGGGATAAGCCCCTCTTTCAATGGGATAGCTCCCCTCTTGATGGGATAAGTTCCTCTTTCTTTGGGATGCATGAACCATCTGGAGGCGCTCAATACACGTCAAACCAACTTCTAGAATGCTCTAGAATCGACCACAAGTAACTTTTTTGAAGTAAAACTCGCGCCTTTTGACCTTTACAGGAGTACGCACCCACCCCTTTACAGACAGAGCGTACAAGTACGCAAGTATTGTGAACTTGAGGTGCGTACACGCAGGTAAGGTTAAGAGAAACTGCGTAACCAGAGTTAATTGACTTTTTAAGGACTTTCTCTCTTTCTTGGAGTTTGACATGATGAGCAGAGGTATAAGACTTGCCAAGGAGGTAGTATGACAGTTGATGGAGCCATACTAACTGCAAATAGTCATGGTGACAAATTTTAGTGTAACAGATTGCCCCCTAAAGTGCGAAGCCTGTAGTAGATTAGGGTTTCAAATTATCTAGGAAGGGTGAAGCACTTTATCATTTCAAGGATTATCTTGTGGAGAGCCCAGTCAGAACCTGCAAATATTCAACACAAAATACATATATAATATCATATCATCGCTGAGGTAGGCATTCCCATACTCAAATTGAAAACTTTAACTAACAAACTAACTACTGCTCTGATATAGGAATGATTTCGTAGTACATCATAATCATAGACTCATGTAGACATAGTATGGACGCAGCCATCTGTTTATGATTAGTCTACTGTATAATGAATACAAAACTCCTCGCAGCCTGGATGGTGGAAACTAGATCTAGGGTCTTCATTTCTACTTCCCGAAATAGTACGATTCTATCCATGCGAATAAATGAGTTGATGTCGAACATGGTAGAAACCACTTGATTACCAGTCAATGATGTAAACTTGTTACCAAGTGTGAGAGAGACCACCAGTGATGTCAATGGTTCTCAAAGTACCCAGTACAATCCATGAGATGTGAATAGATGTGTTGATGTCGAACATATCACAAAATCCTTCGATCGAAAGTCAATGATGTAAACTGTCGTCAAAGGCGAGAAACCTGCCATTGATGCATGCAGATTTCAAGGTACTGACGATTTCTAGGTCATATTTCTAGATAATGTGCTGATGTCGATAGAAAGCGACCCGTTGCAGGCAAGCCCACAATGCGAAATCATCAATCAAGTTGAAGAAATGTAGCTGTAAGGACTGACTCAGGGATGGTCAAGATGGATGACAGGCATTTTGCAGATGAATGGTTTGTTTGCAGTGACCTCTTGAACACATAACGACACGACAGATGGCTTGGTGACAATTGACCCAAAGTTAATACCCGGAAATGGCTGAAGACTTTCAATGTGGTTTGATCAACTTGTAGGCAAAGGATTGCCCAACCCAGGTGAATGAAAAAGTGTCGTGTTCAAGAGTGGTAATAAGGTTTTTCTGTAACAGAGGATAACAAATAGGCTCATTCTTCTCTCTTTTCCCCCACAATTTCTGGCAAGTACCTCTTTATTTTTTATAAGCTTGAGGAGGATAACATATGCTTGATTATAAGCTCATCCTTCGGATGAGTCCAACTTAGTTTAGATTCAAACCCTAAGAAGGAGTGGTTCGTTCCTATTTGTAATCGAACAGGTCCTTTACTGTGAAATTTTAACGAGTCCAGTATAGGAGAAACTCGGCGTTTTTCAATTTTAGAGAGTCTGAGAAAACTAAAGAAGACTCCAAGGTTGAACTTTTTCGTAAATTTGTGTCTCCCAAGCCCGAAAAAGTATAAAATAATACTTGAGAGAACCGCTTAATCTTTACGACCAAGGAGTACTTTCATGATTAGTGTCTCTGACCTGAAAAGTAAAAAGCGATCAAGGACACGTCGTTTTGTTTCCAATATCGAATTTGAAACGACAAAAATCCGGCAATCTTTGCATGTTTTTACAGTCAGAAAAGGGCTGTAAGAGGACCGTCTTTTAATTCTATTTTAACGAGTGTAAAAGAAACGCTCGGCAATCTTTTCATGTTTTAGGAGTCAGAAAAGGGCTTAAAGATGACTCTAATGTTTCAATTTTTTGTAAGTTTTAACGAGTTCGAAAAAATGATAAAAATGTACTCATGGTTTTCACTTTTTCGTAAGTTTTAATGAGTTCGAAAAAATGATAAAAATGTACTCATATGGCCGACTTTAAATTTAATTTACGAGCAGGAAAAGACGGAAAGAACTCGGCATTTTCATTTGTTTTACGAGAATGAAAGATAGAAAAATAATCTCGGGATTTTCATGAGTTTAACGAGTCTTGAAAATAACTGAAATTGACTCGAGATAGGTTTCATTTTTACAAAAGCTTGAAACAAATAAAAACTGTGCTTCAAAGTAGTTTCATTTTTACACAAGCTTGAAACAGAGAGAAAACTGTGCTTGATGCCCCCTAAGCATAAATGCTAGAGCGCATGCCCCCCAGCTTCATTTCATTCAACCAGTTGGATGAAATGAAGGTTGAGTTACGAGATCATTTGAAAGACTCGACCTAAACTGTAAGAAAATTATGCAAAAAACTGAAATAACTAACCTAAATATACAACTTAACACTTATGAGATCTAGTCAAACTCTCGACCCAATTAGAGGAGGATTTGTTTCATTTTTTAACGAGCTTGACACAGGAAAAGAACTATGCTCGGATTCAGTTTCATGTTTACGCAAGCTTGAAACGAAAAACCATGCTTGTTATAAGTTCGCATGCCCCCAGCATAATGACGCAAATCAAGGTACATGCCCCCCAAGCTTCATTGCATTCAACCAGGTGGATGAAATGAAGGTTTACTTTCGAAATCTTGGAAAGACTCGTGGGAGTTGTTTCATTTTTTAAACGAGCTTGACACAAGATAAGGAACTATGCTCGTAACTACTCTCTACAGTCTACCTACTTAACCTACCCTTGTTTCATTTTTTTAAAGAGCTTGACACAAGACAAGGAACTATTCTCAAGACTCCTTGTTTCATTTTTTAACGAGCTTGACACAAGATAAGGAACTATGCTCCAGAAGTTCGCATGCCCCCAGCATAACGATGCAAAGTGAGGTACATGCCCCCCAAGCTTCATTGCATTCAACCAAATGGATGGAATGAAGGTTAACTTTCAATATTTAACTTGAAAAGGGAGTTGCTTCATTTTTTAGTGAGGTTGACACAAGAAAAGAACTATCCTCATACCTGATTCATTTTTTAACGAGGTTGACTCAGTAACAGGAACTATCCTCAAAATCCTACTTTCTACAATCTACCTACATATCCTAAAATCTAGCTGATTCATTTTTTAATGAGGTTGACTCAGTAAAAGAACTATCCTCATACTAGCTTGTTTCATTTTTTAACGAGGTTGATACAGGAAAAAACTATCCTCGCTTACTGATTCATTTTTTAACGAGGTTGACACAGTAAAAGGAACCTTCCTCCCACTCACTGATTCATTTTTTAAAGAGGTCGACACAGTAAAAGGAACTTTCCTCGTACACACTGATTCATTTTTTAATGAGGTTGACTCAGTAACATGAACTATCCTCTTACTCACTGATCATGGCTTCCAACTAGAAGAAAGACATGTCAATGGACACACCTTGATCATGGCTTCCAAGAGGTCTTCATCAGAAGGAAGAATAGTTCTCTGGAAGAAACACATGTCAAGGGACTCAAAAGGGATAAGAACATCGTGTTCAAGTAATCCCATAGAGTTTTCCATGTCAATTACCGGATCTAAATCAAAGGAAGATGAGCAAACAGTGAGAGGCTCACTTACATCGGTAACTGAAAACATGGGACCAGTTGCCACATAATTAACCCGTGGCAGGGTAGATACCACTTTCGGATCAGGAACATTTAGGGGTGTCATATTATTGGTAGTTGAGACAAGACTAGGGAACGAAAGCTGATCTACAGTCACAATACTGCCATTGTGAGGGAAAGACATCACACGAAAGAGCGTTGATACGACAGCTTTCATTGCATAAACATAGTCTCGCCCAAGGAGTAAATTGAAATCCAAGGGACCTCGAACTACCATAAGATCAATATAGACAGTTTTACCTTCCAAGGTAATAGAAAACTTAGGAAGGATCCCTAAAGGTTCACTAATGGTTCTGTTAAAAGCTTTCAGATTTTGCGTAATAGGCGCAAGTTGAGGGGAATCCAAAGCTTTCCAAACGGTTGAGGATAAAATACTAACAGAAGCACCTTCATCTACCTGAGTACGATGTATGTCCCTACTACCAGCCTTGACAATGATTTGGAAAGGGATGGAGGAAGGAAGACGAGGTTCTGTCAGTCTATTCCAATCAAAGGAAAAGACCTCAGTACTTGGAGGGGGTTCTTTAGAAACAGGTGAAATGCCCCCCGGCATACAAGAATCTGATGTAACAAGAAGAACATGAGTGGTATGAAGTTCACTCTCTAAAGGGAAAGTGGGATCGACCGAATGTGAAATTGAATCGACCCCTTGATCAACTAATGGATCATCAACCTGAGTGATATGAGTTTCACTCTCCAATGGAAGAGTGCGATCGACTGTACTTGAAACTAGATCAATCACTTCGTCAGTTGACGGTAGGTTGGGAGAAAGTTTACGGTAACCAGTTGGAAATTCTTGCTGTGGAACAGTAAGGTTTTCCAACAATTTTGAGGCTTCATCCATGTGAGGGCAAATGTGAGTTTGATGACTCCCTTTGCATAACTTACAAGGAAACCTAACTTTACCCTTTTTCCCAGGAACCTGACTATCACTGGTTGATGGATCAATGGAAAGTTGATGAAATTTTTTTGACCATACTTCCAAGACCTTTGGAATACCAGGACAATTGACAAGGAAGTGGTCACCCTTACAAAGCCTGCAAGGGTATTTGGGTTTACGATGCATGTCAGAGTTTTCCTCAACACAACTAACACTTACAGCCACGGTTGGTTGGTTGACTTCTTTCTTATCTTGCTTCTTCTTCTTCTTTTTCTGCTTTCCTTTCTTCTTCTTCTTAGCCACCTGGTTACTAGCATCAAGGCGTTTACCAAGCGAAGAGGAAGAAATGGAGGAAGAAAAATTAGGCGAAGAAGGTAAAGGGTCAACAGAAGGTTGGTGATGTTGAGATGGTGAGCTCTGTTGAGGTGAAGCATTCGGTTGAGGTGGAACAATTGGAGTATTTGGGGCCAACGAAGTTGAAAATAACCATATCGGTAAACCTATTGTAAATCCAGGTAATGACAAAGTAGCCATGTAAGGAGGACCAACATTTCCAAAGTAAGGAAAAGTACTAGGATTCTCGTTAGGAGGGGTTCCTAGGTTGATAAATTTCGGAACATTTGCCATTATATTCAACTTCAGTGAATTTTATTAACAATTTAAAACTAAAATTAACAATTCACAATTCACACCTAACAATTAAAATTCACAATTCACACCTATGGTCTCTAAAAGTAAAAACAAACAAATTAACACGCGCTATCAAATCTAGGAGTCAAACCACACACAAACAGTAACCTTCCGGACCGAAAACACTAGTTGGTGATGAAATCCAACACCGCAGAATTCAGTACAGAAGTGGTGGGTGGAACAGTTACCCCGGCAACCTACTTAATGAATAGACTGGCACAAGTTCCTCCACTTTAACCGTCTCGAGTGAAGTGAACCCCCCAGAAAATCCAAGTGAGTCTAGCCGACGTCTGCTCCAGGTACAGTGGGATCTTCCCTCCACCATCACCTTGGGTAGAACCCTAAAGATAATGGTCACCAACAGCAACAAATATACTTGGGGGAACAGTCTACGATCCGATAGCACGCAAGGGCAGAGTAACAAGCTCAATCCCCTTGCCGGCTCCTTGACAATAATCCAAGGTTTACCGACAAGTGACCCCAGGTTCCTCGACAATGGTCAATCCAAGGTTTACCGTTTGTAGTACGTGCGTATCTGGCGTCGTTCCCCATGAAGGAGGATTGATCCCCTCACTGGTTCGGACACGATCTCGTGCTTCTCCTTTAAGAGGAGCTTTCCCAGAGCATAAATGTAACAGTTGGATTTATCCTACCGCAATGTCGACTACTTGTTTGTTTTTACTATCTTGGAGAGTTAATTACTCTCCTACTCCAAGACACTAGCCTAAGCTATGTTGGTGTATCATAGCCCTAGAAAATAAAAATATTACTAGATGAATTTTAATTAAGCGTTGTGTTATTAAGGCTGTTATTACTCAAAGGGGTAAATGGATACGAAACCAATGGTGTTATGACCCGACTCAATTGAATGCAATCGAATATGATAATGTAATCTTTTCAATTCGATGAATCCTAACTAAAGTAAGGAGAGAGTTTCCATTCACTTCCAACAATGCAAAAAATTGATCACTAAGAGAAAATATAACAAATTCTCTAATGCACTAATTTTATCAAGAAAAACTAATGCAAATCAATTCCAAAATGAAAAAAAAATTGTGTGTAAATTCAAATCAACGAAAACTGATCTAAATCTACGATTGATTTTCCAGAATGTAAACTATGCAATTGTAATCTATGCACAATTCACTTGAAAAGTATGCAAATGTAATCTATGCACATTTTTCATTAATATTCTGAAAATGAGAATTCTAATTATGCAAATGTGATCTATGCAAGAGAATTCTCAAACACAAGATGATTCTAATGTAATCTAAGAACCAATCAAGTGCAAGTCGAGAAAATTGGGTGAGAGTTCCAAAGATCAAAAAATAAAAACACTCATGCAAAATTGTGAAAGGACTGAGAGAAACCTCCAAGTAATGACCAAAGGAAAATAAATCAAGAATTTCTAAAAAAGAGACTCAAGACACCCAATTGATAAAAGCTTAGAGCAGGAATGCCAATGAAACAAGCTTAGATGAAAACTTCTGACAGGTAACCAGTGGATCTGGGCAGCAACAAATAAGCTATAAACAAGATCTAATAGGTAAAAAAGGAAAAAAATGAAATTTTCTAAACTTTTGACAGGGTACGCAGGCAGCCTGTTTGCACAGGTGCGGCCACACTCTGTGTACAAAGAAGGAGTGCGTACAGGTACGCACTGTGCTTAATGCAGAGGGTGCGTACTACTCTCAAAACCAAGAAAAATAAAAACTAACTCAACCCTAAGCTATTCCACCCAAATTCACAGTCAATCAGTCAAAAACCAGAAAGAAATCGACTTTTCTCAAATCAAAGTATCAATCAAAGGAGAAATCAATCAAATCCATGGATTCCCCAGTGGAGTCACCATTTTGTCATGCAGCTTTTGCGGACAAAACCAACCTCCCTAGAAGCTAAGGCTTTCTAGTGACAAACAAAACAATCAAGCACTATCCTTCCCTAAATATGCATTTAAGATACAAGCAACCAGGTGTTTAAAACATACCTTTAGTCCAACGCTGTTTGTAGCAGTCCAGCCTCTCCGATCCGGATGAGCTCCTCCTTCTCTTTGAAACCTGCATTCACTAACAAGAAAACGATTACATAGCACCTGAATAACTCATAAAATAAAACATATTCATCATAAAGACCAAGGAGTATATGAAACAAATTATAAAGAACAACTTGTTGAGAAGAATGAACTTAATTGTATTAATTGGAAACAAAAGAAACCTTACAACCAGTGCCTTGGTGTTGTGCAGGTCCCTCCCAGGGTCCAGCAAGAGTTCTCCTTTACTTTGATCAGCTCACCCACTTCCAAATGAAGCTAAGAAAGGATGGGAATCTCTCCTCTCAAGATCTATAAGGGAGTCCTAATTTCAGCAGCATCTACCCTTAGGAATGTTCAGCTTTCAACCCCTCCTCCCTCTGGCCCAATGCCTGTATTTATAATGCTTAGGAGGAAGTTAATCAGGTCCACCATCAATGGGATAAGCCCCTCTTTCAATGGGATAGCTCCCCTCTTGATGGGATAAGTTCCTCTTTCTTTGGGATGCATGAACCATCTGGAGGCACTCAATACACATCAAACCATCTTCTAGAATGCTCTAGAATCGACCACAAGTAACTTTTTTGAAGTAAAACTCGCGCCTTTTGACCTTTACAGGAGTATGCACCCACCCCTTTACAGATAGAGCATACAAGTATGCAGGTATTGTGAACTTGAGGTGCGTACACGGAGGTAAGGTTAAGAGAAACTGCGTAACCAGAGTTAATTGACTTTTTAAGGACTTTCTCTCTTTCTTGGAGTTTGAAATGATGAGCAGAGGTATAAGACTTGCCAAGGAGGTAGTATGACAGTTGATGGAGCCATACTAACTGCAAATAGTCGTGGTGACAAATTTTAGTGTAACATGCCCCTATTCTCAATGTGAATGGCCTTTACGTTGGCTGCATCAATGGTGGCTGGTTCAAACAATAACAATGAATGCCTAATATAATTATGTAACTATCCAATGTATTTAGCTACAATCTCAGGTGCATCAAGTTGAATACCCAAATTAAGTGCTTGCTTCCTAAATTCTTCTGTAAAACTCTGAAAATCCTAACCTTTGCCTTGCCTTAGATACTGCCAGTTCATTAATGCTTTTTGCACGTAACCCAATGGATAAAATTGTGCTTTTAATGTAGAAATGAAATTAGGCCAAGAGGAATAAAGATTACCCACATCCTTACTGCTTTGTACTTTTCTCTCCCACCAAATGAGAGTGGTGCTGGTAAATCGCAAAAAGGCCAACTGAATCTTTGCTTCATCCTCCATGATTTGCTGAATCTTGCAGTAGATCTCAATCTACCTAATCCAATTATTAAGTTTTTCTGCATTGCTTTCACCATTGTACATGGGGAGATCAAATTTAACATCTAAAAACATCTTCTCTGATACCATTTGATCCAGGTTATCTTTTGTTTATAGCTGCATTAAAAGAATTACATACACAGTTTGTAGCTTAACCAAAGAGAAACTTTAAATGTGCACATACGAGAGAAAGAAGAAGAAGAGCATAAGAAGACAAGAAGACAAGAACTTGATAATAGAGTTCGTCCCTCCGGGACAACATCTTCGGGCCTTGCTCGATCAATGGGGAGACCTTCATTCATTAAAAATGGCATCAAAAGAAGTTACATTCATCAGTTACAAAAATGGAGCATTATACCTCCATGCTGAAAATGCCGGAAAATTGGAGAGATCCGTTGTAGAAACTGACACCACCATTCGATTCCCACCACCGAGAGGTGCAAAATTGATATAAAATTTGCCCAATTCTGAGACTAGACCAAAATCACCCTCTTCAAAAATTCTTCTCTCCTTCTCTAGAAAAATGTGCCTGTTGATCTCCTCTTCTGCTCTGGGTAAAAGACTGAGTTTATATATAATATTTGTGGTGGAGCTACCAAGAAGTTGGTTTGGGTGGGTTGGTAAAAGCACTAAGATAGTGTGGAGGAGTTTAGGAGGTCAAATCTTGCCCCTCCACAAATATCCTTTTACAATTTTTATAACCAATAACATATACAAAAAACCCAACGGTGTATATATATATATATATATATATATATATATATATATATAGAAACATTTTGTTGGGTATTGGGTTCGCCATTTGGGTGGACTGCAGCCATCCCCATCTAACCATACGAACCACATTAACTCCTTTAGGTTGGCACTGTACATGTCGTGGGTGGATTTGGGTGGCGGGACCACCTACGTGGCCACCTACCCAAGCCCATCGGGACCCTCGATGACCGTTTATAAACTTCTTGCTCAATTTTTGTGTGGTTATCTACCAAACCATGTGTTTGGTTATATCTATTAACGATGATATTCATGTTGGCTTTTGAAGTCTGCGATAACAAAAACTATATATAAAATGACTTTGTTATATAGTTTTGCTTAATAATTCAGTTTTGATTATATATATATATTTTATATATATTAAATTTTTCCCATCTAGTTAATATATAGTTTTTTTTTGGTTTAATTGTTTATATATTTATTTTAATAACTATATTAAAACAATTTTGTTATATGGTTTTCTTAACCCAAAATGATTTTTGTTGCTTGTGCAGGTTTAGGAAGCCACTAGAGGGATGCCAAGTGTCAAGCTGCCATGTGGGTCCCATGTGCTAACTGGGATGCCATGTGGCGCACCATGGGCCCCATTTTTCCCCTACCATGCCAAACTTTGAAGAGCTCTATCTTTTGCATACGAGCTCAGATTAATGAACTACTCGCGCCACCGCGATCAGGAAGACGATCCCTCTCAGCTGATGCCACCAAATTCTCCTTTTTTCCATTTTGAATTTCGAGCCTTATCCATCTTCTTGGTGTCTCGAGATCCACCTGGATCACTAAAGGCCATTTCCTTCCTAATAATCCTAATGCAATCTACCTAAAGAAAATTTTCTCATAGCTTATCTCTTTGATTTGCATGTCTTTATTTCTATCATGAAGTTAGGTAGGACACATCATCTCATCTGTCTTCTTTTTCACCTTTCAGATGGATCCATCATCCACACCATATATTAGTCATGTTGATGGTGCAAGTCACTTCTCCATGAATATAGCCTCGACAGCCTGGGCCATTTTTGCCCCCTTGCATACATTAGTCCGTTTGAACGACATGTGCATTGGATCTTCCACCAATAACCAGGCCAAATATGATGCAGTGATAGGTTTGTAAGTTGACTCCCTTTCTCATCACATCCTTCATATTCATGTTTCTTTATATTCCTTGCTACTTGTCATGCAATTGAATGGTGTGTATCGTGTGCATAACCAAGTCATATTTAGAAATATCTGCATGTTAAGCTGTTGGTACGTGAATTTGAAACCATTACTTTTAGTTAAGATCGTAGAGCCCAAAATAACTATGTAGATACCATTGCAAAGAACATTTATGATTGGAATTCATCATATGTATACCACAGAAGACAACCATAAACAAAACACATGGCGAACCATCATCGTCATATAAAAATGCATAATCATATTATGTATCATATAAGTGTTCGGAGCCCATAGCTCTAAATACATCTGACATGCCCATAACATGTTACAAAAATCAAAATCAAAGGAACCCAAATGTCCCCATATCTAGTCACTATCCGAAGGATCACGTACCAAAGGCTCTGCCCCACCTACACGTAGATCATGTACTGCATGACTAGCCATTTCCATGCACCGTATGATACCTCACCACACTAAGGGAAGCTTGTTACACTCATATATGTATCGATCATCTAGCTCATGCCATCCGTGCTCAGAAACTCTGGTCAAGAGTAACCCACACCTATGGTGTAGATAAATGAGTAGCACACTATCCTCTAGACCCTGATAAGATGACGATGTTCCCCAATCTATACCCACAAGAGCTGCGGCCCATCCTATATTTCTTGCTGGTTTTACCAGTGCTAGGTCTACATACCACATATTTTACACTTAGTACCATATACGTGTGATAAAAATATGAAATGCACCATAAAAATAGCAACTTAACAATTATCGTTTGGTCCCCATGCTTGCCTGACTGAAACTGGCAAGTCATGATCTCCCTGATAGTTCATCACGCTATAAGGATAATCATCAATCTAGAGGAGCATCTAATCCCAATGTGCAAAAAACGCGGGTTGGAATACCCGTCCGACTCCCCGTCCTCCTCTCCGTAGTAGCTGCCCCTAGTGGCGGATTCGGGGCTCCTGTGGGCCCCCATATCAGATCTATACATGAGGAAGGATGGTGGGTCTCTTCTCAAAGAAGAATGCGCATAGTACTATACCAGAAACATAGTCATGGCTCACCTGCATAGACTTAGCTATCGTTTCACTGATGGCAGTATCATCTCGGCCCACCCATAGTAGGTTGTAGCCAAAACACTCTCAACCAGCATCATCTTCCCACCAATGATGTGGTGGAATGTATGGCTGCCCAAGACTCGTAGCACAGCTGTGGAAACAACCTATGTCTCCAACTGGTCCAAATCACCAATCGGGATAGTTGTGCCCTTCACGTGCACATCTTGTGGACAATGGTGCTCCACAAACTTTGTAATGTTCCTCCCAGAAGGAAACACCAGATGTATATCCCACACCACTCTAAGGGGAGGGAGTCCGGTGAAGAAATAAATATCCTGTAATGTGAGCTCAATATTATGCCCCTGCATGACAAATACCTCATGGTCTAGATCCCAATAGCTTAGGCTTCTCAATAGCAAGGGCTCACCTACCCTCATCAATGGGTTCTCTACCAACTTGAGAACTCCATAGCAAGCCAATGCCCCTTGAACCCCCTAATCCATCTGAATCTCGGATCGGAGGGTATCCAAGTCTCACTCACACTAGTTGATTTTTAGCTCTACCATGCCTACAAAACACCACATGTCTTGTCAGTTGAGAGAAGAAAACACTTGTCTACACTAATCAACCTACAACCCCCACCAAGCGAGCAAACCACCCCTCTTCTTAGCCCCAAATCGCTGTCTTATGCCTGGAAAGTGTGAGCTCATAGGTTTTCACCTGTTTCCTATGATCCAAATTGCACTTCTAGGCACAAAAAGTGTGATTAGACCATGAAGAGGAGCAAGGGTCTCCCAGGGAGCTGCCAGGAGCCAAAAATCACGAAATAAATAACTGAAATTGAAGAGATGAGTAAGGCCACCTACCTAAAAGTCGTAGATCCTAATTCTGATGGCCGGTTTGTCCACTATGATCTCCACAAGATTTAGGGCCTTTTCCTCCTCTCCAAATTTACCACAACTCACTTAAAAAATGAATTCCAATTGGAGGGAAAATGTCCTTTCATAGAAAAATCCACAATTTTTGTATCGCCCTCTTTGACCAAATGGTAGCTCAACTTGATGAACCATTAGCATCATTGGAAATCTCTCATCGAGTACTATAATGAGTCTTTCTCAGTTTTGGATGATTTGAAACTTCACTAGGAAGCCATTTTTCCAAGAAGAGTCACTTCATCGCCTCTCAAAATCGGATTTCTTCATATGCAATGCTTGTAATTTGGGGACCACCTTCCCTTGGAACTTGTCATCTCACGTGTCAATTTTCATCATGCGTAACCATCATTTAGTCATATTTTCATGGTCCCCACTGGGCCTATTCTGTGTGCCAGTGTCATCGCGTCACCCTTGTTTAGAGCATCCGCGATGAGTCACCCTTGCATCCATGGAGTTTGTTTCGTATCCCATTATATCATATCATAGTATTCCATCCATATTTTGATACCGTTCATCCTGTATTACCCATTTTGGCCTCCATTCATACTGTCTGCATCCCATCCGGAGTTGAGTCAGTTGCTACCAGGTCAACCATGCACTTTATGCTCTAACAAGGGAAGTCGTCTATTTGTCCCTCAATCCCTCATTTTCCATTATACCTAGTGTCAGTCCATCAGTCACATTACTATTTTCCCTCATACCTTAGTTGAGGATCCTCATTGCCTCACCTATCGTGGGCCCTATTCTATCGACATTAGCTCATTTATTCCATAAGAATGACCTAGAGGGCGGTGTATCTTGGTTCCAGCTTCCATTCTTGTTCGGTACTTTGGATCAAGTAGAGGGACTCATTATTGCCCTTTGACTTGGTTGTTTCATGTTCGTGATCCATACACTCGATGGTCTAGTGATGCAATAGATTGTACCAGTGGTTCCGAGGTGTGCGTGAGATGTTTGAGACATCATTGGGGGTGGCCCTTAAGGTAGCCCCCCACATGCTCGGATGCATTCCTATTATTCTACAACCTTAGATGCAGTTCCGCAAATATAATGGGTTTGGTTCCTACCAATCACAATGTTCATAGCATGCACATCTCCTTCAGAGGATCCATTTAGTTTTGCAGATCCCTTCCTTGTTCATCAGGGCTTCTTCGGTTGTTCTACCCTCCCTCCAACCCATTTTTTGAGGGAACGACCATTATATCTCATGTAATCAGTTCATATTATATTCAATCCTAGCTCATATTTTTCCAGGTGCATTATATATATGGGACACATTGTATTATTTTCTGACTCAGTTATGCCAACATGTCATGTACCATTCAGCATGTACTTCATTTCATAGTTTGATTTTTCTCAGCACACCATTATTTTTGTACTAAGTTATCTCGATGGGTATATGTATGCCTCCCCCACCTCATTGAGTCCAGTACCACAGCATAAAAGGTGACTTGCATTGGTCTTGCCCCCTCTGTCCCCATCCTCCTGCTTCAGTTGTATTGGTCTCTCTCTCTCTCTCTCTCACTCCGCCTTGTTGTGTAGTGATTATGTCTTTACAACACAGTTCGGTCATATGTTTTCCACCTAACACTCGTACGTTGAAGGGGAATCTGTTATCACCAAAATATTGATCATCTAGCCTAATTTACTAGAAGGATCAAACTACACCATGTAAAGCAAATTTTACAATAGTAAAATTTCTTTCACTATGAAAAATTACTTAATAAACCACCTTTGTTAAGTAATATATAATTAAACTCATGCAGAATAATTAAATAAATCACTATTTATTTGATTTCCTTCTAGGAATAATTAATTAAACCATTGTTCAATTATTATTCCTTGTAAAATTTCACCCAATTATGAAAAATCAACAAATAAATTATTAATTATCTTTTTTTTTCTATGAATAATTAATTATTATTCCTTATCAAACTTGAAAAATCCCTTGGGAATAATTAAATAAATCATTATTTCTTTATTATTCCTTAACCAATTCTTTGAGATGATAAATAAATCATTTATTTATTTATTATTTCTAAATAAAAGTTTAAATATTTTTTCCCTCCTAACCAAATACAATAAAATATTCCAAGTGGTTATTCCAAGAATGGGGTTAATAATATTTTATTATTGCTCATTATTCAAGGATAACTCAATATTTTATTATAAATAGAAGGGTTTTCCATTCATTATTCACTTTTGCCTATTTTCATTGTTGCACTCACTATTGTAACTCTGATTATTTTCATTGATGCACTCCATTTCTCTACCATTTGAGTTCCCATTAAGCTGAAAAATTTTATTTGTTGGGTTTTCACATTATAGAGGAGAGAGACCCTAAAGAAGATGAAGACGTTTGAGGATAGCCAAGAACCCATCCCATAGAGGGGAATAGGTAACATTTAATTGTTCCCTTCACAGGTGTTATAATAAAATTTATTCTTTGTATATATAGTTTCCATTGGATTATTTGAGTTATTACTGTTTCTTTTTGTTGTTTAACTATGATTGTGTCATAGATTAGGACTTTCGCAGGTTTTGTTTCTATCATTTTTTGCAGATCTACAATTTTTAGCAGCGATTTATATTATTGATATTGTTTATCATCCACAGTCCTAAGTGGGTTCTTTTCGTACATCTTTGAGAAGAAAACACTACAAGAGAAAGAACTTTGGAAAATGCGTGGAGCAAGGACCCTTGAAACCCTCTGTGGCCTCCAATTGATCAATCTCCATGTTTGGCTATGGGTTCAACCTCAATCCTAGGATGAGCTTGATTAAACAATTTATATTCTTCCTTGGGATCAAGTTTAGAAACTCGACCTTCCAACCTTTGCAATTTGACCTTTTTTACGTCCAATGAAATCAATCCACAATTATTTCAAGGAGACACTTTATATCTATGAGTATGTTAAAAATGGCATCAAAAGGCAGGGTCTCCTCCTTAGATTTAAATGATCCAGCATCTTTCCAATATAGATTACAAAAATATATCCATACCATTGATCTTGAAATGAAACGGATATAATCTGATATGATACTTGTGCTCAAAATTTAGCCTTTGAACCCTTGTTGTTTGACCCACTAGAAGGAGATGAACTCTTCTGTTGGATTTCTCTAGACTTGTAATCAAATTATAGTCAAGATGGTAGTACTTCCTACAACAAATCTCACAGCCTTGCAATACAATTGAAAAGAGACCCTCAAATCTGATAGGGGTTCGATCTTGACCCCGTAAACTTGAATGGATAAATATGGTAAAGCAGACCCAAGTCCAATCTAAAAAATTTGCAAAGTAATGTTTTCTCTTTTGTTTGCAATAAAATAATAACTCTCAAAATAATGCAGAAAGTTCTCCTTCCAATCAACCGAAAAATAGAACCAATTAGGATGATACGAAATACCATCGAAGATGGAAATGTTGGCTAGGGTGTGTTGTGGGGAAAAGTATCCGATGCGGATGACCCTATCCCTACTCTAAAGGTGACAGTCTTTAGCAACAACTGAAAGTAAAGCTTTGATGTTCTCCTTTATGAAAGTACAGAGAGGGGGAAGAAATGATCAACCAACCTGGTATCCTTCGCTTGGTCGATCTTGATCCTCTCTCTTTGTCTCTTGTTCCCAGCTCCTTGCTCTCTTTGCCAGTCCAGCTACACACAAGCCCTGCACAAAACGAGAGAGGAAACTACAAGATACAAGTACTCATAACTGATGCATGGATTAGAGTGAATCAAATATACATGTAAATACAATACATCAATGCAATACAAGTATATAGGAGAACATGCAAAACTTTATTGATAGAAGTAACAGGGTTCTGAGAAGGTTACAACCAATGATGGTTCCAATCCAGCAGCACCTCCCTAGCAGCAAGAACTCTCCTCTTCACCTCTAGTAAAACAATCACCCAATAGCTCTAACTGTAATCCAACAGCACCTCCTTGCTTTACACAAAATTCCAGCCTCCTTAGACCTCATAGAAGAGCTCTATATATAGGAGAGAAGAAGAAAGGATGAGTCAGCTTGAGACTGACATGAAGCTGCCTTGTGTCCTCTCCCTCTTCAGTTAATCTTCAGTTCTTGAGTCCACTTGGAGATCCTTGCTTACACATGGTGATCAAGTACCTCTTACTCATCACAGGGCGAATCTCATGAACCAAGTGTCAGTTTGGAAGCTTCCTGGGCAGTTGACACCTTGCAGAATGACTGTGCCACTTGGCCAATCTCGCCCAGCGCAGGTAGCCTTCATTAGATTTGACTTCCAGCGCAGGTACAAAGAGGAGCAGTTGACATTCAGCGCAGTTGCTCAGTTAGGCAGCTGACATGATCCAAAATAAGCCTGTTTTGAAGTGTTTTCAGGTGGAGAACTGATTGGAAGTGCTGTTGTTTGATGACCTTGTTCTTTTAGGGGTAAGAACAACATGTTTAGGGACTGAGGATCCCTGTAATTATTGACATTCCATGCTCCATGACGCGAGGCACAAAAATGTCTATAACAGGGTGAGCATAAATTCCACCAAATTTCCCTGCATGAAACCTCCAAGTAACCCTGCAAATAATTTAGAATTTTCCAATAAAACCCTCATGCTGGCGGGATGCACAGCTCTGATACCACTGTAATTTCCCAATCATCAAAATTTTAATCAGTTCTGGTACATTGTAGGTGTTCTAATAAAATTCTTGCAGTAAAAACACCGAACACAATAAAGATATGAGAATGCAGCATCTTATTTATGTAAATAAATATAAACAAAATTACATGCCCATAGAAGCACTACTAAAGCTCGTGCCTTGGCATGTATGGCTTCCCATCAACAGAGAAATTAAAGATGTTGAAGCACAATCTTAGATCCTCGATGGATCCACTAGAGAAATTACTCCCATGGGGTTTTCATCCTTGGGATCAACTATAACTTGCCTTGACAAGCTCTCGACAAAAGAAAAATAGATAAATAACTCTCAATGATTACATTGCTAGGCTCCTATCCCCTTTTATATTCTTCATTGAATCTCCAGAGACTTTATTGTATTGTTTTCACTCGAAAAACGAAGGCAAATACCATGGGTCAATGCCATGGGCAACTACCACAGTAAATACCATGGGTAGATTCCGTCCACTTTAACCATATCCACAAAAAAAATAATATTACAAATCGATCGCTTCTTATTTAGTCTAAGAAGTTTATGTTTAGGAATTCCCCAAGATCCATAAAAGCAGAAACTTAATAGAAATTACCCATCAACACCACAAAGTATGTTATTTTTATTGAGAATATTAAGGACATGGAAAGATGCCTGTTAAAGTGGATGTTAAAGAAATCCCTAATGCATAGGTCTAACAATAACAAGGATTGTGTTACCTTTTGGGTAATTTTCTTAAGAATCCTAACTATGTCTTAGAAATGTAGCTCGAGGCATTAAATCTAAACAATATGCCTTATTGATTTTGGGATTGGTATGAGAGAGATAGGAGATATTGTCTATTTTAAAAATAAACATCTTTTCACTTGTATCTTTTCCATACATAATGTCTCCTTTTCATAAATTAAATGGACAACCTTCTTTCCTTAATTCTTCATGAGAAACCATCCTTCCAAGAGGCATTAAGGCCATTTCTTGACAAGTAAGGCCACCTACTAAGTCATAGATTCGAAATCCAATGACTCTGCTATGAGCTCACCAAGATTTACTACCTCTTACTCTTCTCTAAATTCTCCAACAAATCAATGTACAAATGAATTGGAATTGGGGGCAAGAAGCCCTTTTATAGGAAAAAATCTAGTTCTTTTTGGCCATTAGGAGTAAATGGTAGCTTGGTTTGACAAACTGTCAGCACTGTTGGAATTCTCTCACTGATCTCTACAATGGGACTCCATGTTTCTCGTAATTTGAAACTTCAACACAAAGCCATTTTTTCCATCAGGTCTCACTTTGGCACATTAAATCAAATCTTTTAATATGAGTGACATGTACTCTCGTACGACTTTTCCTTTGAACTTTTAGAATTATGAGTCAATTTCTGTCATGAGTAATCACTATTTATTCATTCTATTATGGCGCGTTGCAGGCCTTTCCCATGCGGAAGCATCATATAGTCACCTTTCTTCAAAGAATTAGAGATGAGTCACCCCTACATCTACGGAGTCTATTCAAAGTCCCATTGTGTCCTGTTACAATATATTATCCATATATGTGTCGCATTCATCCGATTTTTCTTATATTTGACCTCCAGCTATCCTCATGTGCCTTTGAAAATCCTCTATCTGAGTAATTAACCATCCCTTATGGAATTGTGTCACCCACTACGAGGTCAACCTTGCGTGTTATGCTCTGACAAGGTAAGTCATAACTCCACGAGTCCCCATATCTTCCAATTATCATCCCCGGTGTTAGTCGTTATTAGCCATAATACTATGATCCTTGTGCCTTTGTTGAGGATTCATAACTGCCTAAACTCTGGTGGGCCTTCTTTTGTTAACATCAACACATTTATTCCAGGAGAGTAGTCTAGAGGATGGTGTATTTTGGTTTCATCTTTCATCCTTTCTTGGTGCCTCTAATCAAGAAAAGTGAATCATTATTTCCCTTTAACTTGGTTTTTTCTCGCATGCTCAAATTCAACCCATTATCGCACGATCAAGAAACATACAATTGGTGGTTTAGTGATCTAGTAGATTTTCCTAGATTTTCTGAGGTATGTGTGAGATGTTCTCGACCTCATGAGGGGATGTCCCTTTAGGTAGCCCCTTACATACCTATATGTCAGAAAATTATGATCTAGCCTCAGAGAAGTTATTTTTAATTGAATGGCTTTATTTTTGCCGATTACATAACTCACAACATGAACCTCTACTTAAAATGGTCCATTGAGATATTTAAATACCTCTCCTATTCATCGGGGCTTCTTTGGTTGTGATCTCCCCCCGCCCCCCCTTCACCACACCAATGTGGGGGAATTATGTCTCATGTCCTCAAATCAACATACTTAATTGTATCAATCTTGGCCACTGTATTCAAGGAAATTATGTATATGGGGATCATTATCTCATTGTATCATTTTTTCCCCATTGATGCCAGCATATCATGTATCATGTACTATGTACCTCAGACCTAAATTTTTAGGCACACCATTATCTTTTGTACTCAGTTATCTCGTAGGTATGGGTATATATCTCCCACCTTATTGAGATCTTGTACTCATCAATAAAGGAAACCTTTATCTCACAGGTAGGTTTCACCCCCTCCAACTTCACTCCTTCCCATTACTTGAGTGATCTCTCTCTCTCCCTATGACTTCCCTTCGATGTTTTGCGAAAGTGAAGCTACAACATATTTCCATGATACGATGTGCTCCTCAAACTCTTATGTTGGGCAACAATCTGTTATCAGCCAAAAAATGATCACCTAGTCATGTATTACTAGGTTGATCAAAATGCACCACATTGTAGGATAGGATTTTACATATTAAAACCTTCTTTTACCTTAGGCAATAATTTAGTGAACCAATTTCCTAAAGTATGTCATTGCATTCTAGACTACTACATGGAGGGGAATTTTAAGACAAAATAAATCTTTTGTCTAAAAATTTTCAATATGATGCGCTAGTAAAAAGGGTAAAGCATTAAAGGTTCATCTTTACGCTATTGATGGATTCTTCGGGAAGTAGAGTGATGGAGGTTGACAACAACTAATTTGATTTAGGGAGATGGAGGCTAAAAACAAAGGTGTGCGTCGTGAGAGGAGCAAAGGAGGCACTTTTGATGAACATTAATGGGTGATAACATAGTTGAAGTACTTTTCGGCGTCTCCATCGGTTGTGTTTTAATATGTGTTTTTTTATTGTTTTATTTATTTTGAATGCTACTTATATACATTGGTTGTTGTTATTAGCAAATTGTTGTGCTAGATTGGCAACATGGATTAGATTCACTTGAAGGATTGTTGAAAAATGTGGCAAGAAATTCTCAATTTGATTCTGCCTTGATTAAATTGAGAAAATTTGAATTTCCACATCAGTAGACAACTTGGATGCAATTAGTTTGTATGACATGGTTTGTTTCACCCATTTTACTCAATCAATTCGAGTTGGAGGAGTTAGAGTTCAGTTAAGCATGTGTGATTTCTAATTTGTAGCAGTCAAAGTTAGTTATCTCAAGTTGTTTTCAGTTAAACTAGGTCTAACTGTTGGAGGAACTAGTGGAAGGCTAGTTGTGCAATGAGACTTCAGTCAAATGCAATGATGATCTAGTTAAGTGATCAATCATCCTGAAATTGCTAGTGCATGCAAACAATTTGAGTTCCCTAGCTATGGTGGAGATTCCAAAGAAGTTTAATATTAGTCGTAGACTAGTCTTGAGTGTACAAGTGTTGCATGCAGTCACATGATCAACCTTAGGAATTGCACAAGGAAATAGGGGCTCAAGCAGAGGTAGGAATTGACAAAGTTCGGGTTTGAGCTTCTTAGTGAGCAGAGGGATAGGTTATTCACTTACGGGTTGTGCACAGTTGAGTAAATCAAATGTAATACATCTATATTCATAAGATTGATACAAGAAGGCATTGGAGTTATTAGAAGATTGCTTTCCCCATGAAAAATATTGTGTGCATGTATTTTATTTCTTATTGCATGTCTGAATTATTTGTTCTAAATTGTGAATCAAATTTCGTAGAGTAGTAGAGTAGGTCTGTGTCTTATAATTTTGAAAAAACTTCATGATGAGTTGCAAATCTATACCATCATTTCTACATCGTATCATAGCAGGATTCACATTAGAGCATGAAATTCAAATTTGTTTCTCAGGAGGTTCGAATTTGCAAGAGCTCTTAGGAACTGAAAATATGACCTTCAACGGGCTGAGGCTAGCGTATTCATTGGAAGGCAACTCTAATTTCATTGACTGCAAGGATCGCATGGAGGAGGTATTCGATGACAATGGATTGCTAAAATACATCAGGAGAGATGTTACAAAACCAGTAGAATCTGATTCCCAAAACCTTGCTCAGTCGAAGAAAGTTGTAGCTAAGGTGTGGATAATAATATTGGAGGGAGTATGAGACCACATTGTTAGCAATCTCCATGGGAAAGAAAATCCTTATGGAATGTAGTAGGCACTCACAAATCTGTTCTAGAATAGTAGTGACCACAAAAAGTTGGTGCTTAAGGATAAACTTTGAAATATCAAGATGTAGAAGAATGACTTTACCCTACAATATCTGAGGAGGTTCACACAACTTCATGATGAGCTTGCAGGAGTTGGTGTTACTCTTTCAAAGGATGACTTGGTAAGAATATCCCATTTGGGCCTTCCCAAGAGTTGGCATACCTATCAAAATTAAGTGAACGGGAGGGAGAAACTATCGAATTGGGAACACTTATGGTATGATTTGGTAAAAGAGGAAATAAGGCAGAATACTAGAGATGGGACCTCATCCAAGTGCAAGGACGAAGAAAAATTTGCATTGGTTGGAAAGGGGAAAAGGGAAAAGGGGAAGAAATCTCAAACCAAACCAGAATCCAACCAAGGGAGAAAGAAGAAAGATTTGTCAAAAATTAAATCCTTCCATTGTCACGAATACGAGCACTATGCCACGAATTGCCCACAGAAAGAGGCAAGTGAGAAGACCTTAGGAAGAGTAGTGGGTGAAGCCTTGGATTCATAGTTTGACCTTGACTTTACCCTTATCGCATGCATGTACAACATAGTGATGGGGAGTGTGTGGTACTAGGACTCAGGTGCATTGTTCCACATGATAGGGTGTAGAGACTTTTCAATGACTTGGAGGAGAAAGATCTCTATATGTACATCACGCTAGGGGATGACGAAAGGTACAACATGACCAGTATTGGTACAGTCAACTTTCAGAAGGATTCAGGGTCCCCTCTCAAGCTCAAGGATGTCATGCTTATTGTAGGCCTAAAGAAAAATCTCATCTCTGTTGTAGTTTTGGAAGACCGTGGTTATGATGTGATCTTCAACAAAGGAAAAACATTCTTGAGACACATAGCCATGAAACAGGTGAAGAAGATAGAGGTTTGTGTGAAGAATCTATATAAGTTAGATATGGAAGATTGTGTTGCATTAAAAACTAAGGAAGAGAAAGTGCAGGCCCATGATCTAGGTGAACTTTAGCACATAAGCCTTGGCCATTTGCATCATGGCACCTCGAATAGTATAGAGAAAATATCCACTAGCCTCCCTAAAGGAGCACTTGAGTAGCAGGATGTATGTAAAGGATGTACCTTGGGGAAGTACATAAAATCTGAATTTCATGATCGGGACAACAAAGCACATGCAGCCCAAGAAAGGATCCACTTTGATGTCTATAGACCTTTATTTATAGCCTCCACTGCCCAACACAGATATTTTGTCCTTTTTATTGATGACTTCTCACATAAGTGTTGGATCTCTTGATGCGGAAGATAGATGGGACATTCTCCAAGTTCATGGAATTCAAGGCACTATTTGAGAAAGAAACCAACAAGAAAGTGAAGGCTCTCTGGAGCGATAATGGAGGTGAGTATGTGTTGAATGAATTTAAAATTTTATATGCAAAAGAAGGCATTCGATGAGAGTTAACAACACCCCACAACCCACATCAGACTGGGGTGGTTGAGAGAAATATCCATAGCATTTTGGGAGCAACAAGGGTGATGTTGCATGACCAAGGCCTACCTCTACATTTGTGGGTTGAGGCATGCAATACAACAATTTGTTTGCATAACTGAATTTCTCATCGAATTCTTGGCATGATATTACACCAGAGGAGGATTTCTCAGGAAGAAAGCTGGATGTGTCACACTTCAAGATTTTTGGAGCCTCTGTTTACTACCATGTCTCGAAACAATCAAGGAAGAAGCTTTAGTCAATAGCAAAATTCGGGGTATTTGTGGGTTACACAAAAATTCCCCACAACTAACATGCGTACTTGCCATCACTCAGAATGTTAGTTATGTGAAGGGATGTAAATTTTGATGAGGATAAATCTATGTGGCGCTCTCTTGAGAGGGAGCTTTAGATGCCATGAAAAGATGAGATTTTAGCTCAAAAAGAAGAACCTCAAGAAGTTGTAGAGAAACCACAAATTGTGGAGCAGAGAGTGGAGACATTCACTAAAGCAAAACCTCTAGAGAAGGCAGAAAAAGAACTAACGAAGTTGATAGACTTGTGCACGATGCAAGGGAGAATGTGGGATATCCTTCAAATTTGCATAAGCAAAGGAGGTCACCTAAGAGGTACACTGGTGACATGGCTCTTATGACTGAGCTTATAGAGACTGAGCCATCCTATTTTGAGGAAGAAATAGAGAAACCTATATGGGTTAATGCATTGGTGGAGGAATATGAATCCATTGCAAAGAACCGTGTTGAGGAAAAGATCCCAAGAACAACATATAAATCAATAGTGGGTTTGAGATGGATCTTCAAAGTGAAGTAGGCAACAAACAAAAGAATAGGGAAGTATAAGGCCAGATTTGTGGCCAAGGGGTACTCTCAAGTTGAGGGAATTGACTATGAGGAGACATTTTCTCTTCTAGTGAGGTACTCATCCATTAGATCAATTCATCGTCTCGCTACACATATGGGGTGGAATATCCACCAGATGGGTGTAAAAACAACATTTCTGAATGGGGTTATTAAGGAGGAGGTGTACATAGAGTAACAAAAAGGTTTTGAGACATTTGATCAAGAGTCTCATGTGTGCAAACTCAAGTGAGCACTGTATGATCTCAAGCAAGCACCTCGTGCTTGGTACACCAAGATCAATACTTATCTGAACGGTTTGGGCTTCACCATAAGTGAACCAGATGTAAACCTCATCACGTATGGATAGAAGGTAAATTTCTTATTATTGTCTTATATGTTGATAATTTTATTTTAACTAGTGATGAGACCTTGATCATATATTGTGAGGACATTGCAAGGGAATTTAAAATGAAGGACATGGGTCTCATGCACTACTTTCTCAGGTTGGAAGTATGACAAGGTGATGGGTAATTATTTGTCTCGCAAGGCAAGTATGAAAATGAGATACTGCAGAGATTCTGCATGGAGAGTTGTAAACCCATGGAAACACCTTTAATGAACAACTAGAGGAAGGAGGATGCCACTTCAGGTGAAGTGGATGCTACCATTTATCGATAGCTAGTGCGTCCACTCATGTATCTTGTGAACACATAACCAGATATGTGATGTGCAGTCAACGAGCTAAGACATTCTATGGTTAGGTCAACCAAACTATTTGGAAGGCAACTAAGCATGTTTTACGGTACCTCACAGGCACTACCTAGTTTGGGTTATGGTATAGATGAGCATAGGGAGTGAAGTTGTGTGGCTTCACAGATGTAGGTTGGGCACAAAGTCCATTAGAACGAAAGAGTACATCAAGTGTATTTTTTAGTGTTGGGTTTGTAGTTGTTTCTTGGTACGACAAGAAGCAAAGATCTATGGTGCTCAGCTAGACAGAAGCATAATACATGGTTGCAAGTCAAGAAACATGTGAGGCGATATGGATGAGAAAGATACTTGTTGGGCTATTTGGCCAGATGATGGATCCAATTGTGATAATTAGAGTTGCATCAATCTCTCTGAGAATCTTATATTTCATGATCAATCCAAGCATATAGATATATTAATATCGCCATTTACGAGACTGTGTGTAGAGGCAGATGACATTGCTACATTCCATTCTGATAGAGAAGTAAGATGTTGACATTTTGACAAAATCTTTCTCAAGAGGGAAGTTCAAATTCCTTAGGTGCAGGATAGGGGTGGTTGATAATCCCTTTCTTGCAGAGAGGGAGTCTTAAAAAATGTAGCAAGAACTTCTCAATTTGATTTTTCCTTGATTAAATTGAGAAAAATTGAATTTCCACATCAACAAACAGCTTGGATGCAGTTAACTTGTGTGACATGGCTTGTGTCTCCTGGTTTACACAGTAAATTCAAGTTGGAGGAGTTGTATTTTGGTTAAGCATGTATGATTGTTAATTTGTAGCAATCAAAGTCAATTATCTCAAGTTATTTTTAGTTAAACTAGTTCCAACTGCTTGAGGAACTAGTGGAAGGCCAATTGTGTAGTGGGACTTTAGTCAAACTCAGTGATCATCCAGTTAACTAATCAATCAACCCAAAATAGCTAATGCATGGATAATTCGAGTTCCCCAGTTGTGGTGGAGATTCCAAGGCATTGTAACATCAACTGTAGACTAGCCTTGAGTGTACAGGTGTTGCATATAGTCAGATGATCAACCTTGGGAATTTCACAATCCATTTTGTAAAAATTCCTAAATAATAGGGGCCTAATTTCTCAAGGAATTGCACAAGGAAATATGGGCTCAAGCGGAGGTAGAAATTTACTAAGTCTAGCTTAGAGCTTCTCAGTGAGCAGAGAGACAGGTTATTCACTTGTAGGTTGTGCTCAGTTGAGAAAATATATTGCAATACATTTCTATTGATCATATTAGTCCAAACATACATTGGGGTTTTTAGCATATTGTTTTCCTTAGGAAAAAATTTGTGTGCATGTGTGTTATTTCTTATTGCATGTATGAAATTTTGGTTCGAAATTGTGAATTAACTTCTGGAGAGTAGTAGAGTAGGCTTGTGTCTTATGATTTTGTTTAAAAATTCAGGAGTAGTTGCAACTCTACACCATAATTTCTACAAGGATGGTGGAGGCAAGTTACAGAATATTCCTTAGTAGACAATATGCCTACTTAAAAATATCTATGACAACTTTTGTGAGAAGAAGACATTAAGGATAAAAGATTGGATTTTCGAAGAATTAGTCACAAAATTTACAAGGGTGGCAATTTTGGTTGCAGGAGTGGAGGTAGATGGATTAAATGTAATTTTGGTTGCATGTGTGTAGGTAGACAAGTCACAGTTACTCCTTTGATTTTTGTCGATGATGTGTTCTTATTTGGTAGATTGACCTCTTTTGATCCATCTTTGGACTCCTTATGAATAATATTAAATATCATATGATTTATTCTTACCCAGATGATGCATTGGTACTAGAAATTTATCATATTTTTGGTATAATTTCCATTGCATTTGATGTAGATTTTAAATATCTTAGATTTATGCTCCAACCTAATTGTTATGGAATTAAGGATTGGAGCCGAATTATAGAGAAAATCCAATGTATACTTTTATCATGGGCACACAAGAGGCTCTCCCTAGGAGGCAAGTTGACTCTAGTTCGAGCAGTCCTTCAGAGCATCTCTGTATATTGGCTTCATATTTTCGCTCTACCTAAGAATATCAATAAATGTATCTTTCCAGCATCATCTTGGCATGGGAAAATTTGCGTCGTAAAAGATAGAGTGGGCCTGGTTGTTGTTTACTCTGTATGGAGGTGATGGATGACTAGAATCATCTATTTCTTTGATTCTCCAGAGTAAAATCAATTTGGAATGGTGTATTTAATATGTTCCATTTATAGGCAGAATAGAACTACTCATTTGTGGTTTATTGTATTTGGCACTAGATTATTGAATATAAAACATTTGGACCACTTCCAATATACATTGGGGGTTCCACCCAAAGGATGCATTACTATCCCAAGTTCCTTTGTTGTGATATATCCACCTCTGTCCTTGTCAAAAAAGCTAAAAGCCTCCCTGAACTTAGACATAACCTCCATCCCATATTCCTTTAGTAGATAAAACCCTTCTCTCATTTTCTGACCAATGCAACCTACCCTCCATCCCATATTCTCTCATGAGCCCTGTGTAAACCACCATTTCATTCAAGGATGGGGATTTTGATGCCTACTCTAACCATATTTGTTAGATACTTTCCCCCTTTTCTTGCTTATGGTTTCTTGAGTTGGCCTCCTCTAAATATTCCCTACTCTCCTTAAATTATTTGAAAGGTATCCTTTGGCTACTAACCCCATTTTACCAGAGATCCTTGACATGTCCCTTGAAATTTTGATTCAGCCCCATGAACTATTTTATGCCAGTGAGTCAAAAGCTTTAGATTTCTTTTCCACATATTCATTCATGACCAAACACTATACCACTAGTTCTAAGAATCTTGTGGTTACTATCACCACAATAAATGTATATTGTATTTTAGAGGAGATAAGAATTGTATATTGCGCTTTGGGACACTCCAAAGTATTTTGATGCACCCTATTTGTCTCACACTCTAGTATAGTTTATGACCTTAATTCCCATTCCATGTTCATCCATGTGGATGCACTTTATGATGTTCTAGGATAACCTAATGTGCTTGTCAACTCCCTCTCATCTTCCTTGTCATGTTTTCTAGGACTTATGTATCCAACAAGAAATTTGGGAGATGAATGACATCAAGGTAGAAAATCAAGGGGTTTTCAAGTCATTTATTTAGGGTTAGCACTAGCATAGTCCCACCATATGATTCACCAAATCCCTAAATTGGGGTTTAGTGCTATTTCAATTAATTATTAGATGATCATGGTGGGCCATAATTCCAGGTTAAATGTTATGACTATTCATAGGATATTATTGGAGATGCTTTAGGAGACACCATTTTGGCTAAAGGGTCAAGGAATGATTTTTACTTCAATATCAAACCATCAACCATATCCTCAACATTTGTCCCATCAACCATTTCCTCAACATATCGAACCAGCAATCAAGAAGACAACTAAGGTGAAGCATGGGAATCCTCTCTCACCCATGTTGTTCATGATATATATCAATCTATGAATGCCTCTACGCTCCACCAACTGTGCATCAATGAAATTTATGTTTGCCCCATTGTCCACCAAGATGGATACACATTGTCTCAACATTGTGCCTCTGATTGCCAAAATTGTAAAATTGGGATTTTCCATGTCAAAATTTGAATTCAAGACTGACCATGCATTGGAAGGCCATTGACACAATATTAGGACATAAAAATTGAATAATTGACACAATACCAAATACAATACATACTTTGAGTTTTGTCTCACAAGGTATATAGATACTAATTGAGCAAGTTCACACAAAGAGAGTGTTAGAGTCGGTCTGGTCATCCCTCCGTCAGAGATCAAAACTCTTTTTGCATTTCATGTTTAGGTGTCTCTCTCGATTCACTTTGTTGCATTCTGCTAGGGGCATGCCATTCTTCGACCGAAGGGTTTGGTGCTATTGTTTCCCTCATGCTTGTACCTACCCGGACTAGTTAAAATTTCTCTATGTTCATCAAAGTTCATTTCATTCATTCATAGTCATTATGCTATTTTTGTCAAAAAGAGTTATTTTAAGAGTCTAGGTCTAGTGGTTGGTCTTCAAACATGTTGAATAATGCCTGCAGGCCATGAGGACATTTCTTGTTCAAAACTCTATTTTGAATAAGAAATTGTCGAATTCATTTTTTGTAATAATCATGTATTTTTTCCGCCATGGAGTTTTCAAAGCAGGCTCTGGTTTTTCTTTTCCAAACATCAACGCCTATATCCCTGCAAAAAAATCAACCAATTTCATCATTTTGAGTCCAGAAAATCAATGAGAAAGCCAAAAGACAGAGTTTCATTAAATGAAAAAGTGCCAGAGTCAAAAACATTATGAAGGGAGTTTTTTGAACAAGTAAAACTTTAAATCATCTCTTGTCATGATATTTCAAAACTATTTATCCCTTTGCAACAAGTGTCTTTCATAATCCAAGGGAGAAATTGTGTTTTCAAAGTGCAAGAGCAAAACAGTGAGTGGAAGAGGCTGATTGTGTGACTTGGAGGCAGTGCGGTGCATATAGCAGGTGGGGCAATGCACATAGAGCACGCGGAACACTGGGAGTTTTCACCCAGTGTAATTTATAACGGGTGTGGCGCATATAAAGAGCGTGGCGCACTAGGTTTTGAGCACAACACGTATAGCCTCAAGCCTGAAACTTGCTTGGAATTTCACCAATTCGCCGATACCTTGCATAAATTTGCCAGGTAGGCCCTCATTCCTGTTGTTGCTTTGAATTTGGTGATAAGTGTGAGTGGTTTATGGGTGGTAGCATTTGGAACAAAATCTAAACCCTCCCTTTAAAATACATTCGAAGGAAATTTGTTGTGGGGTCTTGAATTATTGATTGGTCGCCAAGGACTCTCCCCTTCCCCCATTTCCCTTAGGTTTCCTCATTTCCTAACCCCCCCCCCCCCATCAAGCTCATTAATCCTACATTGCATTCAAATCCCAAAACTCCTAAACCCTTGCCCCTATAAACATCCCCTCAACCCTATTCAACAATCCCCAAACCCTCCTACATATCCCTAAGCAAAATCTCCCCCCATAACCCCTATTCCCATCATATTATTCTCCTTCCCAACACTCCCTTTTTACATTGTTCCCCTTGGTAGCAAATATCACAACAGCACCTAGTTTCACTACCATCATCAAAGGATGACAAATTTTTGGGCACAACACTGGTTTTTTCTCCCTGTGGCGCGGCGCTTAGGATTGGGAGCTCCAAATCACAAATGGTTTGCATTTTTAGATTCAGCATGAGCCATGCCTGCTAGTGCATGGACAAGAAGTTTGGGCAAATTTTGAGTTCCCAGGAGGTCAAAAACACCCTAAAAATGACCTCTCTACCCCTAATTTCACACACAGGAAGCAGTCTTGGGAGATTGAGGTTTTGGAGGGGCAAATGGAGACCAAATTCAGAAATTCCACTTGGGTTAGAAAGTAGACATGTAGGGATTTCCAACAAGCACACTTGGGCTCAATTTGGACTTCATAAAGTGCCTAAAAGTCAGAAGCAAAGTAGCACAATGCATACAGAAATTGGCACGACGCACAGAGGTTTTTGGCCCAATTTTTGACCTTCCAGCTCAGAAATTCGGCCAGTTTGACTAGTTTTGATTTGTGATGTAATTTTTGACTTATCTTGATGTAATTGGGTGAACATGATGTAATTTTGACACTTAGTTACTTGTTCTATAAGATTCATTCACCAAAAGGTGAAATGTGAGTGAATGAATAAGTTTCCTAGCATATAGGGGCAAGTTGTTTGACTACCTAGTTTTCAGTTCCTTGTTTAGAATTAGTTGAAACAACTCCTAGAAGGATGAGCTCGACCCCTAGAGCCAAGGGAATAGGTTTGGATTGTCTATATTATGTATTTTCTAAGTCATTTTCATGGTTGGACTCTTGGGAAAAGCTTGGCACTCTATTGTACATTGTATCTCTGCATTTTTCGCAAAGGAAAGACCAGGGTTTTGCAGCACTGTTTGGGATCCATGTGGCTTTATGTTTTGATGGTGTGCTTCTCTGAGTAATTGTAAGTTTATCTAGTGTTTTTTTTATCATCTTCATGCTTCTTCTTCTGAATTTGAACAAATGAGTGATTAAGGTAGAATCCATAACTGTTATGCTCTGCCTTTGAATTTGTTTAAATTTTCATGTTTTCTTCAGTTTAAGGAGAATTCTTGAGTCTCTCTTGCTCTCCTTAGCTCCTCACCTGTCAGATCTACCCATATCACCTGCTTTAAAGAATCAAAGCGATTGCCTTCCTTGCCCCAACCAGACCTCTGTAGAAACTGTGCCTCATCCCTGAGCCCAAATTTGCCTTTCCCATTTCTTCAAAAAAACACTCAAAAACTCAAATCAAATCCCTGCACTTAATACCTAGCCTAATATCAGTTGCAAATTTAGTCATCTCGAGCCTCATTGATTACCTTTTGCCGAGATTGACCTGGAGAGAGCCCTCTCCTGTCCTCGTAGGGCTGGCTACGAGGGTGAGCCTGGTTTGATGTGGACCTAGAACCTTGTTTTTCAAGCCTGAGACAAATCTAGGCTCTAACATAGTGGTGACCATATTGGGGATGAAAGTTTATTTTCATTGTTTGGCTTTGTATACTACAGACAAAGCCTGAAGTTAGCCAGGTAGCCTTCGAAACGCTCTTACTTTGCATTAGCGAAAGTAGATGAAAGCTGCTTCAGTTAATCTCTGGTCTAATTTATAAACTGAACATCTGATCTAAACGATCGCCCCAGTACATTCATTAAGTTTAGATCTGATGGTTGATGGTGGACAACGATCAGGCATAAGAAGGCTTAAATTATTCACTTGGCGACTCCACTAAAGACTCCACTGGAGGACTAGCTCTTTCTCTGCAAAATGGAAGGATCTTACACAAAGTTCGGGTATCCAAAGTGGAATAGTATTCTGGATCTAGTTTGCTTTCTTGTAAATTACGTCTTTGCTATTCTTGAAGCTGTCTTGAAAGTTTTTCAGAATTGGTTGTATGATAGAGGTGATCAAAATATTCATTTGATCTATTCAAAAAGTGTAAATACTGAGTTTCCCTTTGATCCTGGCCTCCTTACTTTTCCCACATCTCATGATGACTCTCTTTAGCATGATGAGCCTAAAGAAAACAAACCTGATCCCGTAGCTCTTGTATGTACTCCTACACCTTTTATAATCCCAGATAGGTATAAACCTCTTGTTTTACCTTCTGTTCTTCATGCTTTCCCCAAAAACTATGATCTATACTTGCCGAGGTTTGATAGTGAATGTAAGAATGTCAACGCTGAGCAACATGTGCTGAATGTTGAGACTTTTCTAGACCTTTTTGATGTTGACAACGAAGATGTTAGTATTAGGCTTTTTGCTCTTTCTTTACAAGGCAAAGTTAAGAGTTGGTTCAAAGCCCTGCCTGATGCAACCATCTCAGATTTCTAGCAGTTCGTCAAAATTTTTCTTGACAGGTGGATGATCAGACAAAAACTTTTCCTTATTATAGAAGAGTATAACTAGCTGAAAATACTGCCAAGAGAGACAGTACAACAATTTTCAGCCAGATTTAATCAAGTTTATTATTCAATGCCGGTTGATATAAGACCTCCTCCTAGGTCTGCTCTCTTGCACTATCCGGGTGCCTTTGATCCAGAAATGGAGTTTCAGCTGAGAGAAAGGAATGTCGCAACACTTGAAGAGATGCAAAACAATGTAGTAAATGTATAGGCTCATCCGCTAATCCGAAGGGGAAGGTTGAAAGAAGAAGAGACGAAAAACATAGATCCAGAGGAATCAACATCTCTAGAGGTAAAGCTTGACATTTTGGTAAGTGCAGTAGAAGAGATGATGTAGAGGATCACCGCAAGGAATGATTATGATGTTCAAGCCCATGGCTCGCTGATCGAATAAGAACAAATGGCTGCTCCAAAACATTTTGTTTCTTATCCTAGTTTTCATAGATCTGATAATGATTGTTTTGTAGATCATCTTGGAGAGGAGAGATCTGCTAATATGACATGTATGCTTGATGATGTCTTTTATACTGATGATTTGCCTCAGTTTGATCAGTATGATGCTGATTATGTTCTCCAAACAGAACCTAATCTTGCAGACAAATTAGCAGCTAGTTTGTGGGAGGAGGAATTTCACTTACAACAGCTTGAATACAATGTTCAGCCATCGCATATCAGCTAGCCAATGACGAGGAAGGTGCAGAAAATTGGGAAGTAAGTGAAGGATCTTTACCTTTTTGCTTTTCTTCATGTCAGTTCATCAGAGATAATTTCTGTGCACTCAGAAATCAGTTGTCGATTAGTCTTGATTTGGAGCCTTTTGAGGGTGATGAAAACTCAGTGCTAGATTTATCATATTCAAATTCCTAGCCCCCAAATGTCATTAACTATCCAGTTGCAGATGAGGACATGGAAGCTGGCACATGCGATCAAATGATAGAAGGAGATTCCTTACCTTTATGTTTTGAACCATTTTAGTTTTTGAGAGGTAAATTGCATAATAAATCTTTAGAGGAGCAGCCTGTAGGAAATAAACAATCTCTCAGTTTTAATGTTGAGGATGAGACAGATGGTGAAATTCTTGAGCAGGTTGTTAATAAGAAATCTTCCCTTGAAATGATTGATGAAATCAGGTTGGATATCAAACCCTCTCTAGCACCAGATTTGCAGCCACCTAATACAATTGAAGGTTTGATTACAAATGAAGGTGTGGCAGCTGAAATACATGATTTAATGATGCAAGAGGATTCAGTACCCTTTTGCTTCGAAACATTTCATTTTTTAAGGTAGAATCTTCGTAATATCTCTAAAGAAAAAGATGAACAGCCAATAGGATGTCATACAGTTTCAATAGATACATCGTAGCAGTCTCCTCAAGTTTTTGCTGATCCTTTCGCTCATGTGTTAGATTCTATTTGTTGTAACAATTCTTCTCCATCAGCCAACCATGTGACAAAAGAGAATGTTGATAATACTTTGTTTCAAAGGTCACCTTTATTGTCTTGTTCATTTCATAGCTCATACCATAGTTTGTAGCCATCTGAGGAGCTTCATAAAGGAGGCCTGTGTTCTGTTTGGAGTCAGCAATAGAGCTTGGTTATGCACGAAATGCAAGATCGTTTTGACATCCTGCCGCTATCACCACAAGAAGACATATTTTTAAAATCCCTCTATGAAGATTACTTGGACCAGAGAAGTAATGTGGACATCAATGGTGATGCTTATGGAGATCATTTTGCAGTATTCTTGAAGACATCCAGCCACTTCGTGCTTTGCAAGTTTATCAGCAGTGAATTTGATTCTAAGTTTCCATGGGAGTTGTCTTTCAATTCTTCCCTTTTCCTGCGCATCAGAAAGCGTTTGGGAAGAAATCAAATATCAGGCATGATGCTTACTTGGTTGCATTGGCTGTTCCTTTTCACTTGATCGGGTGGTGGAAAGAGTAATTAGGGTAGGTTTGATGAATAAGTTCCAATGTGAGCATCTTTCCAGTTTGTTAGTTATGATGTAGTCGTGTTTGGTTTTATTATGGTTTTCAGTTTTAGTCTTCAGTCAGAGTCCATCTGCATAATGTCAGCTTTCATGTTTTGACTCCATAGCCCAATGGACAAAGGCACTGTCTGCTCTCCCAAAGATCTGCAGTTCTCGTCACCTCCAAGGAGTTACCATCCCCTTTTGAGCCAATGTTAGAGTCGGTTTGGTCATCCCTCCGTCAGAGATCAAAACTCTTTTTGCATTTCATGTTTAGGTGTCTTGCTCGATTCACTTCATTGCATTCCGCTAGGGGCATGCCATTCTTCGACGGAAGGTTTTGGTGTTATTGTTTCCCTCATGCTTGTACCTGCCCAGGCTAGTTAAAATTTCTCTATGTTCATCAAAGTTCATTTCAGTCATTCATAGTCATTATGCTATTTTGGTCAAAAAGAGTTATTTTAAGAGTCCAGGTCTAGTGGTTGGTCTTCAAACATGTCAAATAATGCCCGCGGGCCATGAGGATGGTTTTTGAAGAGGTTCCTAGTTCAAAAGCTCATCATCAAACACATTTGAGGACATTTCTTGTTCAAAACTCTGTTTTGAATAAGAAATTGTCGAATTCATTTTTTGTAATAATCATGTATTTTTTCCACCATGGAGTTTTCAAAGTAGGCTCTGGTTTTCCTTTGCCAAACATCAACGCCTATATCCCTGCAAAAAAATCAACCAATTTCATCATTTTGAGTCCAGAAAATCAATGAGAAAGCCAAAAGACAGAGTTTCATTAAATGACAAAGTGCCATAGTCAAAAACATTATGAAGGGAGTTTTTTGAAGAAGTAAAACTTTAAATCATCTCTTGTCAAGATATTTCAAAACTATTTATCCCTTTGCAACAAGTGTCTTTCACAATCCAAGGGAGAAATTGTGTTTTGAAAGTGCAAGAGCAAAACAATAAGTGGAAGAGGCCGATTGTGTGACTTGGAGGCAGCGCGGCGCATATAGCAGGTGGCGCAATGCACATAGAGCGCGTGGTGCACTGGGAGTTTTCACCCAGTGTAATTTATAATGGGTGTGACACATATAAAGAGCACATCGCACTGGGTTTTGAGCGCGGCGTGTATAGCCTCAAGCCTGAAACTTTCTTGGAATTTCACCAATTCACCCATACCTTGCATAAATTCGCCAGGTAGGCCCTCATTCTTATTGTTGATTTGAATTTGGTGATAAGTGTGAGTGGTTTATGGGTGGTAGCATTTGGAACAAAATCTAAGCCCTCCCTTTAAAATACATTCGAAGGAAATTTGTTGTGGGGTCTTGAATTATTGATTGGTCGCCAAGGACTGTCCCCTTCCCCCATTTCCCTTTTGTTTCCTCATTTCCTAACCCCCCCCCTCCCCATCAAGCTCATTAATCCTACATTGCATTCAAATCCCAAAACTCCTAAACCCTTGCCCCTATAAACATCTCCTCAACCCTATTCAACAATCCCCACACCCTCCTACGTATCCCTAAGCAAAATCTCGCCCCATAACCCCTATTCCCATCATATTATTCTCCTTCCCAACACTCCCTTTTTACATTGTTCCCCTTGGTGGCAGATATCACAACAGCACCTAGTTTCACTACCATCATCAAAGGATGACAAATTTTTGGGCACAACACAGGTTTTTTCTCCTTGTGCGTCGCACCACTGGCGTGGCGCTTAGGATTGGGAGCTCCAAATCACAAATGGTTTGCATTTTTGGATTCAACATGAAAAATCATGCCTGCTGGTGCATGGACAAGAAGTTTGGGCAAGTTTTGAGTCCCCGGGAGGTCAAAAACACCCTAAAAATGACCTCTCTGCCCCTAATTTCACACACAGGAAGCAGTCTTGGGAGATTGAGGTTTTGGAGGGGGAAATGGGCACCAAATTCAGAAATTCCACTTGGGTTGGAAAGTAGACAGGTAGGGCTTTCCAACAAGGACACTTGGGCTCAATTTGGACTTCACCAAGTGCCTCAAAATCAGCAGCAAAATAGCGCAATGCATACAGAAATTGGCGCGGCACACAGAGGTTTTTTGCCCAATTTTTGACCTTCCAGCTCAGAAATTCGGCCAGTTTGACTAGTTTTGCTTTGTGATGTAATTTTTGACTTATCTTGATGTAATTGAGTGAACATGATATAATTTTGAAACTTAATTACTTGTTCTAGAAGATTCATTCACCAAAAGGTGAAATGTGAGTGAATGAATTAGTTTCCTAGCATATAGGGGTAAGTTGTTTGACTACCTAGTTTTCAGTTCCTTATTTAGAATTGGTTGAAACAACTCCTAGAAGGATGAGCTCGACCCCTAGAGGCAAGGTAATAGCTTTAGATTGTCTATATTATGTAATTTCTAAGTCATTTTCATGGTTGGACTCTTGGGAAAAGCTTGGCACTCTATTGTACATTGTATCTCTGCATTTTTGGCAAAGGAAAGATCAGGGTTTTGCAGCACTGTTTGGGATCCATGTGGCTTTATGTTTTGATGGTGTGCTTCTCTGAGTAATTTTAAGTTTATCTAGTGTTTTGTGTATCATCTTCATGCTTCTTCTTCTGAATTTGAACAAATGAGTGATTAAGGTAGAATCCATAACTGTTATGCTCTCCCTTTGAATTTGTTTAAATTTTCATGTTTTCTTTAGTTTAAGGAGAATTCTTGAGTCTCTCTTACTCTCCTTAGCTCCTGACCTGTCAGATCTACCCATCTCACCTGCTGTAAAGCATCAAAGCAATTGCCTTCCTTGCCCCAATCTGACCTCTGCAGAAACTGTGCCTCATCCCCGAGCCCAAATTTGCCTTTCCCATTTCTTCAAAAGAACCCTCAAAAAATAAAATCAAATCTCTGCACTTAATACCTAGCCTAAGATCAGTTGCAAATTTAGTCATCTCGAGCCTCATTGATTACCTTTTGCCGAGATTGACCTGGAGAGAGCCCTCTCCCGTCCTCGTAGGGCTAGCTATGAGGCTGAGCATGGTTTGATGCGGACCTAGAACCTTGTTTTTTCAGCCTAAGACAAATCTAGGCTCTAACAGAGAGAAAGGCAATGTCATGATACATTGTCCAATTTGTAATCAAGAGCATTATCTTGGATAAGGGAGAGGTAACATTTAGTTTCTTTCTCATATACAAAGGAAAAATTATGAATCAATTTCAAAAACATTTTGTGAAGCAATGTTGTTGTAAAGGGTGTTAGAAAGCTTGCATTGTAGGCAAGGCCCTCACACCATACTGGATTTTGTTAACCAAAGCATGTTAACCATGTCTAATGATCTCAAATTTCATGAGAATGTTCAATGAGTGAACATAAATGAGGGGTGTCAGAGTGGTTAATAATCATAGCTTATAGTGGATGATTGTCATCGTACATAACATCAGTGGTCCAAGTCATTTGTTTGGTGCCCAATATTAGTGAATCATTGTATTACATCATGGTAGGATATCTTGCCTTTTCTAAAGCAAAAATATGTTGAAAATAAATGAAGTTATGTCTCATGCAAATGTTCAATATTGTTGTGTTGTGAGTGGTTTTCATATCATATGTATCATATATCTATAATCACTTATTTCAAGCCTACCTTAAGAAATAAACGAAGAGGTGCGGGGCCTTTTCATAATAAGTACTCCCACCAACTCCTCTCCTCGTAGCAATATTTCAAATGTTAGCCCATAAATCAAACACATGCCCTTGTTTCTCTAATTTGGAAACCCTTGGATGGATATGACAGTGAAATCCTCCCAACCACTTCTTTAACCATCTGTTAAATGCCTTTGATTGGTATGTGATGAGCCTCGAATTGAGTAACTTATTGGGCTCATTTTGCCTAATTGTCCTTGATCAATCCACCATTTTTCATAGATTATGCATGTTTTTTGAGTATGTTTATGTTATTTGAATGAATAAGGGTGGTCACTTTACCAAGATGGCTAATACGTGGTTATTTCAGGTTTTTGGACAAATTTTGGAGCAAAGCCAAGAAATTATGAGCCAGGTGACAGCCAAGCATGAGGAAGAAGGGTGAGGATTCGTAGGAAGGTTGTCTCTTGCATTAAATGGCCCTTCCTCAAAATCTCCACCCTCAACTCGGAGCTGAGTAGGCCAGCAAAATGAATCCTAAAGGCAGCCGAGCAAGCTTTATGAGGAGTGACTGTTTACTGGCAGTTTGAACACCCGAGTCCCTTGAGTTAAGGAGAGCTACTAGGGCCCTTGTAGGGCATAAATAGGAATGCCTCAGCCTTCGTAGTTTACTTTTGGAACTGTTGTATTTTGCACTATAGTGCTGTCATTTTCTCAGCTCATTTTTGTAGCTACTGTTGTATAACTTTCTTGTGATGACTATTTTTGAGTAATGAAGAGTAGCTTTACTTGGCATCAGTTCTGAGTTCTTTATAGGAGTCTGTAGCTCTTGGGGTTGGGCCCAACCCAAGTGCCAAGGCCTCCTTTCTATATTGCTATTTGTCTTTTATGATTTTGCAAAATAATTTCTGTTAAGTAGATTAGAATCTTGCTGATTATTCAGGTCACTGTTGATGATTAGAAAATCTTTGATGTTCAGATTTAGTTGATAAGGTATTAACAGGAAAAAGCTTTAGAAAAAGGCCATCAAGCACCTCTACTTCCACCTCTTCCTCAGTGGGATCAGGAGCTGGGATCAAGGTGACCTTGTTGCCAACAAAAACACTGTCATTGCCTCACCATGCAATCAATAGTGTTCAATTCTTATTTGTAGAAGTCAGTTGCATGTTTAGATTCTTGATCTCTTCGTTGCATAGTTGTTTCACATAGTTTCAGTGCAAATAAACTTTTGTTCCTTCTCTTTACTATTAGCTAGAGCAGATTAGATCAACGTAACTAGGTCTTTGGTGTTTCAAGTCATTGTTTGTTCAGATTGAAGAATAACTTGCAGAGAAACTGTGTTACCTCTCCATCTACCTGTACTCCATCAATCCCATCTACTCCATCCTCCAATTTGGATTCTCGCCTCATGATTGCCATTTACTCGCTTTGCCCTAATTCCCATATTTTTGTGCAACATTGCTCCACTCCTCCTTGAACAAAACCAACCATCCTGGCCACTCCTCAGCTCCATTTCCCAAGTCCTAGACCTTCTCACACCCCTATCTCACCTCCATACCCACTCCTTCATCTTTCTCCCTCCATCCATCCTCCAAAATCCCATTTCTGAACATCTTGTAGAAATTCTGGAACATCTTGTAGAAGCCCTGCAGACTTCCTATAGAAGCTCACGAATGAGGTTTCTTGGAAGCCAAACTCTGTGAAACTCTCTTGAAGGGTGTTAGGGACCCCCTTAGGCCCTCTTCCAACCTTCCCAACCTCCTGCAAGCATTTCTTCTCACCAATCCACCTCTGCACAGTCAAAAACCAGTCAAAGCACATGCATGATAATTCTGGCAACTTATTCAAAAATACAAAAAGATGTTTCTTTCAGATGTTACTGTAGAAATAACTTAGATACATGCATTTTACCTTCCACAAATTCAATGGCATCTCTTTCAGTAGCTTACATCCCATTTCTTGCGTCAGTAGGGCTAGCTGGTAAAATTAGGGTTTTCTAGGGTTTACGTTTTCTTTCAGCTTTCCAGTTTCTTTCTACAAGTAGATTAGCCTTCTTTGAGTTAGCTTTCATCCATCAGTTAAAAAGATTCTTCTCAGAGCTCATAGAAGTTGGCTTAAGCTCCTAGCGGACTTGTGCCAGCTGACCAAGTGACAGTTGCGGCAAGAGCTAGTACTTGTGCATACAGCACCATCGCTTCCAAGTTTGTTACGAACTACCGGGTTGATAAGAGTAGAGAAGGGAGTCCCAAGAGTTGCAGCATTATTGCTGCAATACTGGAGCCCACCATTCTTTTTGGTGCCATTGCCGAGGAAGCATCAGAGTATTTGTGATTGCTGCTTTTCTTCTATTTCCCACTACAACCTTCTGGTAAGTAGTTTATTTCATTTCCATTCTGCAATTTCATTTCCGTAAAAGTAAATTAGACATTTCCTGCTTTCATAGATTAGCCTTTCAATTCTGCAATTTCAATTCTGTAAGCATAGAATAGCATTTCAATTCCGCAAGCGTAGTCTAACATTTCATTCCTGCAATTTGATTTCAACAAAATAGATTAGTAATTTCCTGCTTTCATTTCAATTCCGCATTTTCATTTCCGCAAGATAGATTTTAGTTGGTTGCAATCCCACCTGTTTCAGTTTTGTAGGTACAAGCAGAAAAAAAGCAAAATCAATGAACCAAAAAAATCTTCCCATTTCATGCCTCATAGGAACAGATACAATACCGGAAAATTCTTACCCAACACCCCCACCACATCACTGAGTCACCCTTCTCTCTTCTTTAGTGGCCATGATCCAGAAGAACCTATAGGTGAACCTCCTGAGATATACAAAGATCCTATAGCAGAAGAAGAGCAAGAGAACATCCCTCTTGAGACCATGGATGAACACAGGAACGACATAGGAGATGACGAGAGAATAGAAGGTGCCTTCCCCATCCGAGAGACCAATGGGGACATGAAAATGAAAAACATAAGTCCCTCAGCCTTACCTCACTTCCATGGATTGACCACTGAAGACCCTGATACCTTCATGTTTGAGTTTTCTGTCCTTTGTCGAACTTATGACTATACTGAGGACGAGCAAAAGTTGAAACTCTTTCCTTCTACCCTCAAGGATGCAGCACTACGCTAGTTCATGGGGTTACCTGGAAACAGTATCACCACTTGGGCTCAGATGCAGCAAGCCTCTAGCAACAAATACCAGGACTACTGTCAGTCAAAGGAGACAAAGGGAGAAATCTTTCGGATGACCATGGGGAATGACGAGTGTTTAGAAGACTACGAGGAGAGGTTCCAACTTAATTATAAACGGGCTAGGTGCACACTTGACCCTGAATCCCTGAGGCTGGTTCTGCTCCGAGGAGTCCCTGAGGACCTTGTAGATACCCTTCACATGCTAGCTGGAGGAGACATCTACCAACTACCTTATGAGGACATAAAGAATGTGTTTAGAAACCATTCTAGGGCAGCCCGGAAAAGAGGTAGGGGGGACCCACTTTCATCTAGTACCACCTTCTCCATGCATGAGTTTTCTAATCAGATGGAAGACCTTAAAAGTGAGATGAGACATATCATTTCCATGCAACTTGATACTTTCCGATTCCAACAAAAGAAAGAGGAAGCTAAAAGGGCTTTGGCCATATTCTGTCCTAGATGTACAAGGAAGCACCCTAAGAATGAGTGTCCATTGCACTCAGTAGAGGTATGTTTCATTTGTGAGGAAGACCACCCCACAAACCAATGCGCAACCTTGCTCCAATTTAAAGCCATGTACCTGGGAACTGAGGCAATCACTAAACCTCTCTACTTCCTCAACCAAAGGAGGCCGCATGGGCCCAGACCTTACTAGCAGGGGATGCAAGGGACATCCCAAGCTTATTATGGCCCCAACCAAACTACTCTGGTCCGCACCTCCTCCATGGTCTTATCCATCTCAATACCATACTCAACCCACTGCTCATTCATTTCACTCACATGTCCAGCCACAACCTAAGTGGAATGCACCTCAACCAGGGTGGAGGCCCCAATACAACTCTCCTCTCACCATTCTGCCTCCACCACCGGCTCAACCACAACCATTACCTCCTGCTCCTCCAAGACAACCCCAGATGCCTGCTCAACCAAACCCAAACCCCAACAATAGATAGGCCCAACAGGTATACAATGGGGAGACGACATGCCCTACCTATGCTGTGGAGATCCAGGAGATCAACCTGCAATCTGGGAAGGTCCTTCTAGATCGCCAACCTCCTCCCCCGGAGGACGAGGGAGAGAAACAGGAAAGTGAACCCAAAGCCATTCCACCCTTTCCTGAGTGACTAGTAGTAACCACACAACCAAACCCAGAGGAGACTGAACTTCTGGGAGAACTTAAATAGTTGTGTGTGAAAATACCACTTCTTGAGGCCATAAAAGATGTACCAATCTACAACAATCTAATTAAGGAGAAGTGTTTCAGGCACCCAAGCAGGCGAAAGAGAGATGCCTCGACTATCAATGTCATAGGACAACTGTCTGATCTAATGTTGGGGCAAGTAATCTGTCCAAAGTATTTGGATCCTGGGAGTCCTGTAGTTGATGTCCGCATCAATGGCACCATAATCCCCCATACCTTGATTGATCTAGGGGCTGCCATTAATGTGATGACCAGGGACACCATGCTTAAATTCAACCTTCAGAGTTCCTTAAGGAAGACCTTGACAGTCCTGCAGTTGGCAGATTTCTCCACCGTGACTCCCGAAGAGATTGTGGAAGATGTCTTGGTCTCTGTTGACTCTTGGAGTACCCTGCCGACTTCTTGGTCCTCCAGCCAAAGGCAAATCTCACTGGATACCCCCTCATTTTGGAAAGGCCTTGGTTAGCCACTACAGATGCTTACATCAGTTGTCGAGCTGCAAGCATGACCATCAAGAATGGGCCCATGTCCAAGCAGCTAGTCCTATACCCTCCTGCCTAACCTCTGCTAGAACATGACTTACCACTCTGATTGGAAGAAGGAGATGAGGATGAGGTCTACTCTGCACCATTGTGCACAGTAGAAACCACGAGGGGAGGCCCTCAAACCGAGGATGATTTGATTGAGAATTTGATTCAAAATCCACCTTCCAGTACACTGTCCTTAGAGGAATTGGTGGAAGATACCTAGGCCAGCACTTTAGTGGACCTCTGTGTGATCGATCTGACCTCTCCCAAAGTTAAGAATGTGGAGTTTGGCCCCAAAAGAACTTTAAAGATTAGCTCCTCCCTATCTCCCTCCGAGGAGAAGGAGCTCTGTAGCTTACTGAACAATCATCTAGATGCTTTCGCTTGGAGCTATAAGGAGATGAAGGGAGTCCACCCTTTGGTCTATACCCACCACATTTACATTAAAGAGGATTGTAAACCAGTCAGGCAGCCTCAGAGGAGAATGAATCTAGCCCTTAAAGACATTTTCAAAGAAGAATTGCAAAAGTTATTGGATGCAGGATTCATCTACCCCATCTCTGATAGTGAGTGGGTCTCACCTCTAGTGCTTGTGCCCAAGAAGAACGAGAATTGGAGAATCAGTGTAGATTACCGAGAACTTAACAAAGCCACCAAGAAAGACCATTTCCCTTTTCCTTTCATAGATCAAGTGTTGGATGGACTGGCAGGGAAGAAGTTCTTCTCTTTCCTAGATGGGTTCAGCGGGTATAATCAGATCCAAATCAACCCGGAGGACCAAGATAAAACCGCCTTCACTTGTCCATGGGGTACCTTGCCTACCGAGTCCTTCCCTTTGGGCTATGCAACGCTCCTGCGACTTTCCAGAGAGCAGTATTGAGCATATTTTCTGAGTTGGTCCACGATTCGAAATCTATATGGATGACTTTACTCCTTATGGGTCCAACTTCCAAGAAGCATTGACTAACCTGGAAAAAGTTCTAACCAAGTGCATTGAGATGAACCTGTCGCTCAGTCCCCAAAAATGTGAATTCCTAAAGACTGAAGGGACTGTGTGTTATAGACATTTTTGGGCACTGCAATGCCAATCATAAATGTCCATAAACCAAGGGCTATTAAGTCCCTAAAAGTGTTGTTCCAACCCCTAAAAGAACAATTTCAGCTGATTACATCATCTCCCAGAAGTTCTCCATGAAAAACTACTCAGAACTGGTCAAAATTGGACCATCTCACCTGCTCCATGGTCAAAGTGCGTTGCATCCCACCTAAATGCACATGAGAGGTGCGATGCATACTGAAAAGCCCTTCTATGGGGTGTGATGGGCAAGAGTGGACAAATGGCAGGGTCAATCTGCAAGGTGGAGGATCATGGAATCTTCTAGAAACTTCTCCTGTGACACTTGCCTCTCTGCATTCGCCCAGGGATGAGTAAGAGATCATCAATCTCTAAGTGGAATCAAGAACTATCAGAGAGAGGACAATAATCAAATCTCAAAAGCTGACTCACCCCCCTTGCAAACATCTATATATGGATCCCTCATCCCAGAGATCCAGAGGCTGGAATTTTGTATTTTGTAAGGAAGTACTGTTGGTTTCTTGGTGTAACATCATAGTGTTGGGTGCTCTAAGCTTTTCATGAGGTGAAGAAGAGCTTTCTTGCTGAGAGGATGATGCTCGGTTAGAACAATTGGTTGTAATCCTCTTTGCTATTCTTGATTATTAATAAAGCTATTTAAGTTTTCCTCCACTTTCTTGTATGATTGATGATATATGCACTTGTGTGGTCAATATATATCTGGTCCTATATTGTTTATGATAGTAGATCTATGTTCTTGGATAGTGTTATGCTGCGTTGATTCTATAGGTGCTCTTTGAAGCTGGGTAGATGAGGAAGCGAGTGGCAAACATCTATCGGAAGGGATAGGAATCAAGCAAGGAACCAAGCGCAAGACAGAGGTTGGTCTCGCACTGTACCATCGCACCCTCTCTTCAAGGATCTCAGTATACATCGCAATTCCCGTGCGCTGTAGGTGGGATGCATACTAGAATCCTTGTGTAATAGGTGCGATGATTAGAAAGGGCTAATTTTGCCTTCAGACTTTCGGTTTTTAACTCTTTTTAGCTCTATTCAGGGGTTTTGCTGTCTGTAGTCAGTATACCTCTGTTGGAAACCCCCTTCTGTGCCAGTATTCCGCCTCCATTGTGCAAAGAACTGTAAATGCTTTTATGTATTGTGAGCCATTTTCAGTTCTCTTTTACAAAGAAGTAGCGTAATTGAACTGTCGTTTCTTGATTTGAAATTGTCGGAAGTGTCGTTTTCAGTCATAGAAGAGAATCCGATTGTTCTTGATAGTCGATTACACTGTTACTCTTGCATTTGATTTGAATTAGTATTTTTTCAAGTGTCGAAAGCAAGTTTTCAATTCCGAATCACAAAGTGTCGTCATTGTCTTCATTTTGTCTTGAAAAGAAACTTGTTAGTAATGTTGCTTTGAAAAATAATTCTGAATTGCGCTTAGCTTTCTTTTTATCATTCACACATTAAGAAGGTTGAAAACAAATACATGCATGTGCATTTGCATTTAGACTGTTTGTTGGTTTGATTTAGGACAGTGCATATAGTGTGTGCTCTCTGCTCTATGTTGAAAGAATATCGTCTCTCTTTCCTTAGTAACTAGGATTTTCATTGCAAAAAGGAAGATTAAATGATTGTTTATCATCTTAGATTGCATTTTAGGAATTGTATATCGACATCATGCGGTGAACCTGAAAGGAAAATTTCTTAAGAAAGATCAACTGTAAAATAAATTTAATGAATCTAAAAATGCTTTGGAACCTAACGCACAACATTTAGAAGTCTAGGCTAGAGACGTATTCCGGCGTCGTAAAGCCTGGTAACTGTTGTTTTCATCGCTGGTTGGGTGATTCCTCCACTTTGAGATGATAAGTGCCAGTACGGACTTGTGCTCCCATGTACCGTCGAGTATATATTGGGAGACCACAATAGGCTTTATCCTTTATTTATCCTTTATCCATAGGAAGCCGTGTCTGCGCCCTATCGATTGCAATGCACTGAACACAGCATTCGGGAAGATTGACTGCCATACCGTAAAAAGTATTCTGTAGTTTTGCGATTGGTTTGGTAATCCCTCTATCTAGATTTCCAAAGTAGTCTCTTTCATTCCTTTTCAGACTCCTTAAAGGAAAAGGTCCATCTAAGCACTTGTCACTTCAGGCTCATTAAAAATCGAAGGCGACTAGAGTCATCTTTTGTTTTTTCTCGACTCTTAAAAATTGGAAAAACAAATTGTGTCAAAGCATCTAAAATTCATTTAATTCAGAAACATATTTCCCCTTGATTTTTAGTTGATCAAGTAATCCGCAATCGTGGAAGAAAGTCAATTGAAACCCCATCGTTCACAGAGGCTTACGAGTCAACCATCTTTGTCTCCAGAATCAAAACTGTTACAGACGAAGCGAACTCATTTAATTGGTTCCAAATCCCCTGGTAAAGTTAAAACAAGTGTTCCAACACCATCGAAAACTCCGATTACTCCAACCATTTCTGGTATCCCTTCCCTTACAGAAGAAGTTCCGCAGCCACCAAAGGATAGTAGAGCTGATCCTAGTGTGAAGGTAAACACTTGTATTACTGAACCAGCTCCATCTACAGCTGATTCGGAAGGTGTTATTCCCCAAACATCTATCGGTGCAGATTCTATACCTTCTTCGGTACTAGAAATATTTTACGGACCCGATGGTCTTCCTCTTCCACCTAGTCTGATTGCTATAGAAGAGATTGTGGAGGATCCTCCATCTAGTACTCCATCGTAATTTGGAGTTGGGATCACCCTATATCCTTCTTCATCAGAAATTAGTCTACCATTATCGGAAGCTCCTGTAGGATCGCTAGGAAATCTTTTGGATAGACTAGAAATGTCTGAACAACCGTCGACATCTAGGATTGTGTCATCTGACACAGCGATGACAGAACTTCTTGCTGTCACTCCAACAATGTTCACCGGCATACCATATGTCCCAAATAGCTCTCAATCGCTAGATGGGGCCCACTCAGGGGCTATTTCGACAGTATGGTCCGTTCCCGTTTGTTCATCCGAAATAGTATCCGGGAACTCTTATGTTGAGTCTCAGCAAATTGATCCTTCACGGTGTCAATTTGGGCAGTCCGGTCCTCAAGGGAAAATCATTCCTTTAAGTACCAGATTACCGCCGTATGGGGGGCAATATACCCTTTCATTGTCTCGTCCGGGAGGACAACCATACGAGAGTTCACAAAAAAATTCAGGTTATGCTGGAATTACATCTAGCGGTTGGGTTCCAATACTGCCTCAACAACCTCGAGTTGTATATTCGATGCAACAATGTTTACCTATGTCAAATATACCAACTACACTGGCTATTATGACGGTGTCGCAGGTACAAGCATTGCCTATTGTATGCCAACCTTAGGTTTCTCAGGTTGTAATGCAACAGCCTCTTCTCCCTGCGACTCAACCACAATCGCCAACTACTGGAATGACACAGACCCAAACGGGTACAATTACCCCTCATCTTGGTCAAACGGCCAGTATTGGACAATAGCACATGGCTTCACAACCATGGCTGGTGCAATATCAACAACCGCCATTCCAACAAGTATACCAAGGAGCTGAGCAACAAATCTTTGCAAATAATGGGCAGCCGTATATTCAAAATGGTCAAAATCAACCATTCTATAATGGTTATGCCCATCAACCTTACCAAAGTTACCAGCATCAAATGCATTATGCTGGTATGCAAAGACCAACTGCTCAGGCAATTCCATCTTATCCTGGGTATGCTTCGCCAAACCTAAATAAACAGTTACCCTTCATGGCGACTTTAGAGTTACTGGATCTAAATCGAGTAATGAACGATCCAATTGCTTACGCCCCTTGGTGGCCAGCAATTTCGCATAAACTTCTGTCAGATATTCCTAAATTTAATGGGAATCCGGGTGAAGACCCGTCGAATCATGTGATGACATTTCATCTATGGTGTTCATCAAACACCCTAAACGATGATTCGATTAGGCTTCGCCTTTTTCAGAGAACGTTAACTGGTCTGGCAGCAAAATGGTATATCGAATTACCTAGAGCTTCGTTTGATAACTTCAGTGCCCTAGCCACAACCTTTTTAACCCATTTTCAGTTACCCATAAGGTACGAAACGGGAACAGAACTTCTTACCAATTTCAAGCAAACGATGGCCACTCACATATCCGATCATATTCATGACTGGCGATGTCATCGTAGAATGGTAAAAACTTATGTTCCTGATTAGCTTTTAGCTTAATGGTTTATTATGTCATTATTACCTTCCATTATAGAAGATGTGGCAAAGGGAGGAGTCGTCACTGAAGAGAAAGTTATTGCTCGTGCATAATACTTAGACTTGATTTATACTCAGTCTGGCATGCTCTACGATAAAATCCCTGATGCTCCCAGGCCAGAATTTTCCGTTCCTCCTCCTCCTAAATCGAACAATGACTCTCATGCTGGCTATGGCATGATTGGTAACGATAGACACAAAATCAACAAAGGCTACATCTAAAAAGGCCTGTAAGATTTCTAGTCAAAATGCAAAAGAAGAACTTCTCGCCTCGGAAGTAAATGCCATCTCAATTGACGAAGGAAAAGAAACCAAGCAACCAGGAGGCAAGAAGAAAAACAAAGGGAAGAAGAAGAAACAGGAGGAATCATCACCTGAAAAATCTTCTGCAAACCCTTATGGAGATAAGAAACCAAATCGTCCATGTCTTATATGTGATGAGGATCATTGGACAAGAGATTGTCCATATAAACCTCAGCTTAGAAAATTCTTCAAGAATTTGAAAACCTCAGTGGTATTAACTGATCCATTTCCAAATCCAGGAACAAATTTGGTTGCCAATGAAAATGCTTCCCCGTCCCAAGTGCTTATGTTTTCGGTTTCGAAGCAACAAAATCATGCTTTGATAACGACAAGGAATAAATATTACGGAAATCCACAGCTGTCGAATAACAACGATAAAGATCAACCTAGTAGTTCGACAACAACTTCGACAGAAGTTGTGCTACCCATCATTCCAAAGCTAACAATAAAACCGCCAAAGGGAGTAGTACACAAGTCGACATTTAATCCTCATGCCAAAGCAGCACAACATTATAATATAGTGGAAGATCTGGCCCAATCGCCATCCGCTATGTCGACACTTGAGGTACTACAAAATTGCCCCTCCCAAAAGCAGGCTTTATTATCAGCAATAGGTGGGATTGACCCAAAGGATTCTAATCTTGTGTCCTTTAATCACAAATGATATGATCCTCAGTTACTAGCTCAACTAGCTTTCCTCATTCAAGTGAAAGCCCTCAACAAAACTGTTCATCGAACAATTATTGATGAGTGGGCATCTACATGTATTATGTCGATGAGTTGCTGGAAAACTTTAGGTTCTCCAACCTTGTCGCAATCTTCGACGACATTAAAAGAATTTGATGGACGAACATATACCCCGTATGGGATTCTAAGTAACTTGCAAGTTGAACTGGGGGCGAAAATAGTAGAAATAGATGTTGAAGTAATCAACAGAAACCTCGATTACAACATCCTACTGGGAAGGCCCTGGATATATGCTATGACTGCAGTTGTGTCGACCTACTTTAGGAAGATTACATTTCCTTTTCAAGGAGGAATTACAATCATCGACCAACAAACATTTCTCCCCAATAGTTCACAAGTTACGGGAAGCATTCCAATGATCCATGGAAGCCCCCATTCGCTTCAAAATATCGGAGTAGGCCTACTAAAAGACCCTATATTAATGGGGACTTTTGCACTCCCGCCTCCAATCAATCTTGCGGAAGTGGTGATGGTAGGAACCTGCAATATGATATCTTCTATTCAAAAGATCTCAGAAAACGATATTAACGTGGTTCATCTGTAGGTATTGCCTCCAAGCCCAATAGAAATATTGTAGCAATCAATGTTTTTGGCATGGAAGGCAGACCCGAATCAACACTCATCAAGCGTTTGGATAGATAGGTCTAAGGAATATGGCACCCCTTCAGATCCTTGGTTGCAAGTGCATTACACTGACGAAGGAATTGTTCAGTCAATGACAATTGATGGGGTGCCATGGGAAAATTATCGCAATCGTTCCCATGTTCCGGATTGTCAAGAAGATACTCCTGATGACCTTCATCATCCTTCAGTTTTTGATTTCTTATCAAATACTGTAAACACGGTGGATTCTGAGCGAAACATATCCAATATCGAAGAGACTATCGCCATAAATATCTCAATCAAAACAGATGATGTAGAGAATATTTATGTTGGTAAATTTTGTTCTCCTTCAGAACTGGAAATATATAACGCTCTTTTTCACGAATTCAGAGATGTCTTTGCTTGGTTGTATGATGAAATGCTAGGCATTGACTCGAATATCGTTGAACACGAAATCAAGATGTATCCAGATGTCAAACTAGTACGACAACGGCTACGGCAGGTGCACCCCAAGAAAGTCGCTGCCATTAAGACAGAAGTTGAGAAACTTCTCCATGCTAGTTTTATTTACCCGGTTCCTCTAACCGATTGGGTATCGAACATTGTTCCTGTAATGAAAAACAAGGAACGATTAGAGTGTGCATCGATTATAGGGATGTAAATCAAGCTTGTCCAAAAGACAACTACCATACACCCTTTATTGACTAGATAATTGATGAATGTGCCGGATGTGAAATATTTTCATTTATAGATGGATTCTCAGGCTTTAATCAAATAAATATCGGCCCACAGGACCACTCAAAGACTATATTTATTTGTCCGTGGGGCACATTTTCATATCGCAAATTACCATTTGGTTTAAAGAACGCAGGGGAAACATTTCAGAAGGTAATGAATTATGCCTTCCATGACATCAAAAACATCATTCAACCATATCTCGACGATCTTCCAGCTCATTCGCGAAAGCGGATCGATCATCTGCAGCATTTGAGAGTGATATTTCTACGTTGCTGACACTAAAACATACGACTCAACCCACACAAATGTGTGTTCTGTGTCAGTTCTGGTCATTTGCATGGCTTTGTAGTCTCAAAGGATGGGATCCGTCTCGACCCCTGTAAGGTTTAGGCAATTATAAATTTTTCTCCACCTTCAAATTTGCTTCAGATTCAGAAACTCCAAGGGAAAGCAAACTTTCTGAGGAGGTTCATTCCAAATTACGGCGAACTTGCTAAAGGTTATACATGTCTATTGAAGAAAGAAGTACCCTTCATCTGGGATCAGGTCGGGCAAGCTTACTTTGATGCTTTAAAAGAATCACTAATGAAAGCATCATTAATGTATGCTCCTGATTATCAAAAATACTTTAACCTGTATCTGGTTGCAGCGGATACAACCATCGCAATGGTTTTATTTCAAGAAGACAATGGAATTGAACATCCCATATATTATTTGAGTAGAAACTTAAATGATACAGAAAGCAAGTATTCCTATGTTTAAAAGCTGGCTCTCGCAGCTGTTCAAGCGATACAGAGATTTTGACACTATGTCCTCTTTCGAAAAACTACCATTTTGTCAGATTGCAACCCCATGACTTATATATTATCGCGACAGTTGCTGGGGGGCAAATATTCAAAATGGATAGCAATTCTTCAAGAGTTTGATATGGAATTTGAAAAATCCAAATCGAAGAAATCCTTGGTTTTCGCAGAATTACTATGCGATCTCCCACCGTCGTCCAGCGATGAAACATCCGAAGAAACCATCGTGGATGAATCTTTGTTTCTGATATCTTGAAGCAATCCGTGGTATGGAGATATAATCATCTATCTCCAAACCCAAAAATATAGGTCTAATACCTCTCGCTCAGAACAAAAACGTATTCGATACCAATCAGAAGACTACATGATCGTCGGTAATACACTTTACCGTCGTGGTGTCGATACAGTTCTGAGGAGGTGCCTCACCCATGAGAAGGCCGAAAAAGTCCTGAATGATTGCCATTCAGGCGCATGTGGGCAGTATCAATCTGGTTATGCTACAGTGCAAAAAAATTTACGAGCAGGGTACTTCTGGCCAACAATGTTCAAAGATTGCATAATTGCAATCAGAAGTCGCCATGCATGTCAAATTTTCGATAGCAAAACCAGAAAACCAACCGCACCCCTGCAACCGATAGTTGCTATTGGGGCATTTGCCAAATGGGGCATTGATTTCATGACATGTAACCCTACCTCGACCAGGGGGCATGGGTATATTATAGTCACAGTAGACTATTTTACCAAATGGACCAAGGCGATGCCTACATTAGATAACACCGGTGAAACAGCTACCCTTTTCTTTTTCAATCATGTAGTCGCCAGATTCGGCGTTCCACAAGCTATAGTCACAGATCATGGATCAAATTTTTGCACTCACATGATGGTTGAATTGGTTGCCAAATTGGGGTTGTCCCATAATAGCTCTACTCCATATTACCCGCAGGCCAATGGATAAGTTGAAGCAATCAACAAAGTCCTGAAGCGGATGCTGCAAAGGATGATTGGAGTCCACAAAAGGAGTTGGCACCTGATTTTGTACTCAGTCTTGTGGGCATACCGAACATCAGTAAGGAATGCAACCGGGTTTACACCTTTTCAACTAGTGTGTGGCCTAGAAGCAATCTTACTAGTTCAGTGTGAAATCTCGTCCCTCAAACTTGCAGTCGACCTTCTCCCTGGAACTTCAGAAGAGGAGGCTCATTTCTTGGAACTAATCCAATTGGATGAAACCTGTCGTGATGCCACCTTCGCTAACGAAGCCCATAATAAATGAGTCAAAGTGCAGTTCGACAAGAATGTCAAACCCCGTGTCTTCTCAGAAGGTGACTTGCTCCTACTTTACGACCAGGAATCTGATAAATTGGGAGCAGGTAAATTCAAATCCTTATGGATGGGCCCCTATATTGTTAAACATGTATTAGCAAAAGGAGCCTATAATTTAGTAGATTGTGATGGGATTCCACTGGCACAACCCCGTAATGGGTTGTACCTTAAGCGTTACTACGCATGATTCAGTGTAGTAACCCCTATGCTTTTGTTACATTTTTGTTTTTGCTAAGGGTAATTTTTTTGGTCAAGTAATCCACTTTTTACATTTGTCGCAGATGTCAAACCTATTGGAATCATTTGTTGGATATGCCAATGGAGCGAGTCATAGTTCGCGGAACCTATCCTCTACGGCCTAGGCCATTTTTGATCCAAACGGCGAGTTAGTAAGTTTCAGAGGGGTATGTATTGGTCGGTCAACAAATAACATCGCTGAATATATCGCGTTGATAGAACTCCTCTCTGATGCCATCACACATGGCATACGCCGACTTGTCATCAGGCTAGATTCACAACTCGTCATACTACAACTCACTGGTATCTACTCCATCCTATTGGACACCTAATCCTAAATGGTTAGTGTGGAAGTTGAATGGACAAAAGCAGTCCAAGAGACCTTGGGATCTGAAACCCAAGAGTCACATATTGTACTATAAATGTATATCTGATGTTAATAAAAAAATGAACTCACTGATTTATCTTTCCTATTCTATGTTTTCCATGTGTGTTTAACATGGTATCGGAGCCGTTTGTTTTTATGTGGCCTGTTATGTGCATGTCAGTCCTGCACCTCTGCCCATAATCCTGAAATAGTAAAATTAGCGTGCTAGATCTGCAAATTAAAATGTTTTATATCAGCCTAGTCTTCATTACCTATGTCTGAGCTGCCTTGAATAGCGCTGATGTGGTCTTCTACCATGAAATTCCCTGCCAACCCTGACATTTACTCAGCGTTGTCGATTCTCTGTAATAGCGATGGTCTCTGTTGCATGCAGCGCTGCCCTATCTGATTATCATAACTGAGCGTTCTATTCATTGTACACCTGTCCGTAAGAATCTTAACGCTCCACTAATTTGGGCTCTGTCAGAAAGGCGTTTTCTCATTTTTGGGCATTCTCTGCCATTGTCAGCGCTCTTTCTTTACAACGTCCACTGTTCGCTTGGCCATTTCATTAATTATAACCTCTGTCACTGTGTACGTTTTTGCTGCATGAGGAGTCGAAATAATAGTCAATTGGTTTCTGGCTAAGCCTGATAGCACATAAAATGTTTTGAGTTGAACGTTTCAGCTTCTGTCCATTGCTCCTGTGCTGCTCACCTCATTTCGAGGACCGTCCGTTCGCGGGCGTTTTGGTCCAGAGTTTCGACTATCTCCCTGCACCATCGTGAACCCAGTAATGGGAACAAGCCGAGACAATGAAAAGTAAAATAGGGCTGGGAGACGAAAAGTAAGGGATCCTCAGCGATCTTTCGCCTTGCTGATAATATGTTTGAGAAAAATGGATGGAGCAGAACAAAGCTTCGAATGAAGCAGAGTACGAGTGTTGTTTGGTGCCATGCTTTGACCGCCAATATACATAGACGGTGCACCAACTGAAGGAACGGGGTGGGTGATTTTGGTCTGACGATTCAATTCCATATCGTCCAGTTGGTTCAGCGGGTTCCACACAAGTAAAGAATTGAGTAGATCCCTTAAATTTAAGGATTTCTGACCCGTTCAGCGGTTTAATGCAGTCGTTGTGTATCTCATTGTCCCATCTTCCGCTATAAGCACGCAGAGAGAAATTGACGGTGCAGATGATAAAACCTCTTTTAAGTCTTTTGTGACTCTCGTTCATGTTCCAATCTTTGCTCAGTCGATTCCCGATGCAGAGAAGAATGGAGGAGTTAACATTGAAGAGGCAACCAGTTGCAGCAAATCGCTTCTTTGTATTTGTTTATGTTATGGACGTAGATAGTTGATTGCATGTGCAGTTCTCATCAACATTCAACATATTCATTACCAGATAACTCGTTGAACGCTGTATGCGATTATCAAGGGAGGGAGTTAAGAGATCTCCATTTGCCTTAAGCTGGAAGAGCAGATGCCCTCCTCACTGTGTTGAGTAGAGTGCCGATGCAAGTGTTTAATATTGCTGTCTCATGTTTCAAAAGTGTCAATGCGCCTCCAAATTCATGGAATTCTATGAATTAAAAATTTGCAAGTTTCTTTCAAATATTTCAATCATTTGCAAATTACCTGCTGTTAGTTTGAAATGATTGAAAACTAGAAAGACGTCCTAGGCAAATCAAGAAGAATAATGCGAAGTGAAGACTGGAAAGTAAGTAACAGTTCCTACACATGCTCACCGTGACCCCTTGGTGCATTTCTCTCCGATATGCCAGTCTCGGTATAGAGCCATCCTGCCTCTTTTCTTGTCCCAGCCCAGGGTGTGTTAAAGAAAATCTGTTATTGTTTATGCACTCATTATTTGTTGAACTATATTGTAGATACGCTTATTGTTTAAAAAAAAGTCACTACAGAACTGAAGCAGAGGTCGAACCAATTAAATACAAAAAGGCCGAGTAGATTGATGCTCCAGATTACCAAGAGGCCGAGTTATGCCATGAGGCTAAGAATAGCAGTGTAGGTATGCTGAGCTTATTCCCTGGTGTGGCTGAGCTGACTCGTATTTGCAATCATTTGGGGAACTGCACATTAAGGAAGGGGTCGTATAGTTGCTGGTGTAATGTGGGTGAAGGCAGTCCTTGCGTGGGACTAATATCTTGTGAAAGAGGGCTCAATTACAGCTATCCTAAAGCTTATTCTCTTAGTATTGTATTGCTGGACAGTGCCATAAAAAACACACTAGGTCCCTCTATCCTCCTTAATATTCTCTGTGCATGCTGGTAACAAGTTAGTGAAGGATTGTTGCTGATTAGTGGAGGTCAAACTACCCTATGAAATTCCTATTTGAGCTGCCTCTTAAATCTGGGTTATTTGCTGAAGTTGGGGTCTCTGATATACACATATTTTTTGCTCCAAAAGCTTGCTGCTGATACTATAAAAGGAGGACTATAAACTCAGATCTTTATAGTGCCAGAAAGTGCCCAGTTGGATCCTGCTGAAGAATGGAGCTTCTTTGATGTTATAACACTTATCTACAGCCACTGTTCTTCCTAACATTTGCTGGTATATTCTACTTCAGATCTCTGTTATTATTAGAGTTGATATATCAGAGGTATATGTAATCCATTCCTGTAGTTGAAGTTCAAAGAAGGAAGAAGTCATTTAGTTGTGCATCCATACAAAGCGTATCTTGGTATACCTGAGCATTTTAAGGGTGAAACATATCTATTGTATCTGTGTTGGAAGGACTTTGAGCCTCTCATTCTTGCTGGACACAAATCTGTTAGTGATTGGCTAAATTCCTAGCTGGAATCTCTGTATTTTGAGGGCAGAATACATAATAAAGCCCTGCTGAAGTTTTTAACACATTGCATATGGTATTAGTTGAGTGCCTTTTGAATACCTTCGGTGAAGGTTTTTTACATCATTGGGGTCATTTCCAATAAAAAAGAGGTTGAGATTCTTGGGTTTATTATTGAAGGAAGAGGTCGAGCTACCCTTGTGTATATTCGTGGAGTTTGAGCTGTGTCTCCATTGCTGGTATTCGCGGATTTTTTTATTCTTTTGCATTCCTGAGCTTCCAGAAGGGATATAGAGGCAAGCTCTATAAAGTTTGAAGGAATCAGCTACGTAACTTAATTTAAAAAGTCTAGTCAGATGTGAAATTTCTACAGAATTTAAAGAACAGAATCTCTACAAGTCTGGTATTGGACAATGTATTTTTCAAACTGATATTCTTAATTTTTGAAATCTTCAATAGCTGGGGTTTGTCTAGACTTGCTATAGTCTCCACTAGGATCATTGAGTGTTCATTTCTTTGTTGAGACAATGGCTAGATTTGATGATGTATTAGAGTTACTGAATACACTAATACACTCCACTATTGGTGGGAGGGTAAATGTTAGCAAAGACACTCTTTGTGACATTTAGACCTGCCTGCATGATGCACAAGAAAAGATTGATTTTTTGCAACTAGAATCTTAGTTCCAGCAAGATGAGCTTCAACAGATTTTTCATTCCAAATTGTTTTCTCCTCAAAACAATATGTTGTTCAAGGTTAAACCAGCAAGTGGTGAAATTAGTAAGATTGAGGTTGAATTAGATCCATAATCCAATAAAGCAGCAATTGTACATGTAGATGCAGAAACTCAGTCTGCACTTCCCAAGCCCATCATCAGACCTTGGGAACAACTCGTCCACAACAAGCACAGAACTGGTCTTGGATATGACAAGGACTTGTCCTTTCATATTCCAGACTACACCAAGCCCATTCAGTTTCAGAGTGCTAGATTCATTCATGACAGTTCACTTGCTCTTCATGACAGTTCAGCTTCAGCTGTTCCAGATTCTGCCCCTCTTCCACAGCAACAACAACAACAACAACAACAGATCGTGAAATGCCAACACTGTGACCGAGTTGGCCATCTGAAAGATCACTGTTTTGATCTTCATCCATGTAAGCACTGTCATAAAACTAGTCATTCTTCACACAGATGATTCAGAAATAAACGTCCTGCAAGAACAAAGATTCATCTTGGATGGATCGCTTCTTGGCAATGGGCATCAACAGCCAAGAAGATATTCCAAACACATGTCAGAACTTGTTCCAGAATATTGAACAGTATTGCAGTTGAGTTTTCTCCATCTTCTCACCTTGTATCTGACAGGGGGGGAAATGATGGTCATCTACAAGCTTCAAAGCCACATCAAGCGAGCCTGAGCCACAACCTGCCACACCACTTTCAGAGTTGTAGCCAGAGACAAAGATGCCCCTGAACATGCCTTCAGTTGGCAATCTGGGACACTTCCTCTAGCAGAATACTTCAGCTTCTTTCCAGTTTTGGAAGAGTTCCAGGAACAAAATTGAGAACACTTCCTCTAGCAGAAGACACCAGCTTCTTGCCAGTTTTGGAAGAGTTCCAGGAATTGCATTAAGCATTCCAGAGTTGTTGGTCATCCTTAAACCATCACAGGTTGAGACTTCCCCTTTTAGGTTGAAGTTTTACCTTTTATGTGGGGTGAGACCTCCCTTTTATGGTTGAAGGTTTCCCTCTTTAAAACAATAGGATCACTTCCTCTAGCAGAAAACTTCAGTTTCTTGCCAGTTTTGGAAGAGTTCCGGGAACTGCACTAAGCGTTCCAGTGTTGGTGGTCATCCTTAAACCACCGCCCTTTATACCAACATTTCATAGAGCACATTCAGCCTAGTGCTGCCATGCATTTTTTGCACATTTTGTATTACAGCTCTCTTCTTGGACTCATACATAACCCTTCGGATTAAGGGGGGGAATGTTGGACACCTAATCCTAAATGGTTACTGTGGAATTTGAATGGACAAAAGCAGTCCAAGAGACCTTGGGATCTGAAACCCAAGAGTCACATATTGTACTATAAATGTATATCTGATGTTAATAAAAAAATGAACTCACTGATTTATCTTTCCTATTCTATGTTTTCCATGTGTGTTTAACACATCCGAAATCCAGCTATCTATCGCATGTTCCTAAGGGTCAAGATTTTGGAAAGGCAATTTGATTTTATTCAATATCAGCATATTTCCATAAACTTAAACACATTAACAGATTCATTGGCAAATTATGTGTTAGATAGACATTTGCAACATTTATAAAAAGAAGCATTTCATCAGTATTTGCATCAGGATCATGTAACTTAACCAAAATAAAGCTCCGAAAATCAAAAATATATATATAATTGTTTATGGTTTACACATAATGTTTTGTAACCAAGACAAAATTGGTCAAATGACCCAAAACTCAAAATGCTAGGGAGCACCCTAGTCTAATGATGCTGGGGATAATAAGTCACCGCCTGTGCAATCATGCGTAAAAGCCTAGTCCATCGACTCGACACGCCAGTAGTATGTCGCTGCAACCTCAGGGGCAGCTCATCAGTCCTCATGTCCGGAATACCAAGAGTGAGGCCTTTGACCTAATCCTGCAATGCTGAGAGAGTCTCAACCACATCAAGGTCACGAAGGATAGCCCTTCCCATTGCCTCTCCTGCTGGAGCGGCAGCTGGCACTCTCAGGTGTACTACTGGCCGAACTAGTCCAACAACTACATGAGCACATGAGTTTTGATTAGTCCTGATAGAAGAAAGCACAAGAACATTATAAAAGAAACGATGAACAGAGATATGGTCAGAGAATTCACCAATGACACCCCACTGCTCGCCAACCGACGATACCAAATCTAGGTCACCCCGGAAATCCCTACCAGCATATGGATACTCGGAAAAGACCATCTCTTGATGATTGAACCACTCGAAGAAGGTATCAGAAAAGGAAACCTGGGACTGACCAGCATGTCCGGCCATAATGTTGACCCATCTCTGCATTCGTGGCTCAGTCGGTGGAGGTAAACCAAGTGAAACATACTGCAGCTGCATCAGTGGGATCTTTTCCAAGGAAAAAGCGGTCAAAATAGAACCATATCCAAAGTTCTTCAATCTTCCATTTTTCACCTTGGTCAGTTGTTCTTTCATCACAGAGAGTACTGCATCACACCAGTTGAACACCTTTGGTTCAAGGCATTCCAGGGCATATTGCATATAAGACTTGTTGGCCACATGAAGAGCCGCACTACCAGCCAATCTAGCAAAAGTGAACAGAATGGTCCTCAGGGACCTGTCAGTGACATCTCGGATATTGATCTTGCCGTCCTTACTCGGCTAAGATCCCTCTCTGCAATACCTGCGAATGTAATCTCTCACAGATTCACCCCCATAGGCCGAACTTGATAATGAGATAGGGGCACCACGCCTCGATAAGCCGGTCAAAAAAGAGATGTCCACGATAGTCAAGGGGATGGACTTGCCCCTAATCTGGAACACCTAGGTGGTAGGATCCCATGCATCGAGAAAGTATTGCAACAAGTTGATTTGCTGCCTCATGCTAGAGATGCGGAAAAACTTGAACAGGCCACAGTTCCGCAGTGCATTTACCGTAACCGGATCATGTAAAGAAAGCATGTCCTCTTCTTCATGCTCACGTTCTCACCATGTAACAGGCATTTTGCTCCAATGAATCTCTGCAAACAAACAAGAGAAGAGTTAGGATCTTGATTTGGTGAAAAATAGGCAAAAATTTCCATGAAAAACTGTGCAAAAATTTCCCTCCTTGCGCCCATCACACCCCCAGCAGTGTTCTCGGTGGGATGCATGCTGATTGGCCAATGGCCAAGCCAGCATGCATCACACCTTTAAATATAGAAGAGGTGCGATGGAGCCAGGGCGAGTTTTTCAAACCTGAGAGGCTCAAAAAAACCAGAAAACATGCTCAGAATTCAAAAAGGAAAGAATGAAACTGAAGAGCTCAGGTTTAGCTCCTACCTGGTCGAGATGGCACCAACAATCATCCACAGAATTTCTCGGAATCAGCTAGTGAAAATCAAAGGGGAAAGCACCTCCAAAGCTCCAACAAGCCAAAGTTCAAATGAAATGGTAAAATGAGAGGTAAAAAACCACTTTTAAATTACTTTTCACGTAATTCAAGTAAAATATTAGTGTTTTGACTCATTTTTCAAACATATATTGCTTGTTTCTAACTAGATTTATGAAGCAATTGAGCAGGCAGTACAACATTTGAAGGAACAAAAGTTGTCAATGGTAATATCAAGATAATCAATGACCATTGGATCGAGCAGTTTTAACGCGGAATTCAAGCTGGTTAAAAAATAAACATAAGAAATGAGCAAATGTTCCCACAGAGTTTAAGCTCATTAAAAAATCAACCAATTTTCGATAAATAACCATCGTGAATGTATTATCATCAGCCTTTGAAGCCTTGGTCATGTTCTCATCATCACCTCCACTCTATTTTCGCCGATCATTCACCTCCATTTGATTTTTTACCCTTTTTGAGGAACAGCCGCGAAGAGTGATCCTGTTAGCCATCCTTGTGACACTGCTGTGATTGGACAATTCCAAACCTTACCTGGAATTAAGTGCTACCAAAATTTATCACTCATTCCTCAAAAAACGAGTCTCCTTTAAGCTCTTTTCAACTGACTCGTAAAATATGAAACGATTGCCGAGTAATTGGCCTCTCCAGCTCGTTAAAGTGACCGGAAGTGCTATCCCTCCTTTAGATTTTAATCTTTTTGGACTTGAGGGATTATTACACAAAAAGATCGAGCGCTTGTTTTGTTCGGCTCATTAAAAATACCGAAAATTCATCCCTTTTGTATTGTTTTATACTTTTTCGGACTCAAGGGATTATATGACGAAAAAGGATTATTGGAGTTTTCTTTACGTCCCCTTTCAGACTCTCTAAAATTGAAAAGGATCGAGTTATCTTTGTCGTTAAACTCGTTAAAACCTAATAGCGAAAAACTTGTCCATATAGACAAGAACGAGTTTCACTATCGCTAGGCTCGTTAAAATATAGCGATGGGTTTTCCCGAAGGGCAAATTATAGAACAAGCATATGTTATCCTCCTCAAGCTTGACAAAAATAAAGAGGTACTGGTTAGCAATGACTGGGGAAAAATTGGGAAGAAAACTTGAAAAAACTTTATTGGTAGGAAGTCACTCTTGAACATGACACTTTCACTCCGCATCCGAGTCGGGTTGGGTTGTTCCGTTCACTGGTCATATCACCATGGGTCCGTCACACCATCCACATTTGGGGTTAACACTACCAATCCATCATGTCAGTGTCGCCGATATGTTCAAGAGAAGTCGCTCAAAGAATTCACCTGTGTCTCGTCCACTGCAATACAGTTACGCTCCGTTCTTTCATGACCGCCACCCTAAACCTTATATCATCAGATCATTTTCACCTCCATTAAAATCATTTGCTCCGTTCCGTGTCATTGACGTTGGATTCACTAAGGCCCTCCTATGACAAATTGCTTCTTGTCAACATCAGCTCATTATCCAGGAAGTCGATCTAGGAACAACCCTTTCAGTACTTTGAAGCTTGCATGCCTCAATGGCAAGTTTCTCACTTCCGGCGACAGGTTTACATCAATGGCCTCCGACCGAAAGATTTTGCGTGGTGTTTGATGCCAAGTCCCTTATTCACACCATGTGAATTGTACTGTAGTACCCTGAGGGTCATCATCATTATCGGTGATTCCTCTCACGCCTGTTAATAGCGTACATCATTGGCTGGTAATTAGGCGATGTCTTTCCATGTTCGACTCCAGAACATCTATCACATGGATCAACTTGTACTTTGAGTGAAGATCGAACGAGATTGAAGACCCTGGATCTAGTTTCATCCATCCGGGCTGTGATATATATTCAGGAAAATAAAGACATCAAATGTACATCATTCCTGCAGAGATAATCATCCAACCTAAGGGATGATGGCTCTACTAGAATCATCAGTCTGCACGCAAACGATTGTCTGTCTTATGTACATGAAAATGAATTTATAAAGCTGAGCATGGGAATGCCCGCCTCAACTAGATCATGAAAAATATTATGAAGATAATGTATTGTATTGTATCCTATTATAGGTCACCTTCCAGCTCGAAAAAAAAACTTCAGATCCTCGTGATAAGGCATTTCACCTGACATCAAAAAGATTAACGACCTCATGCTTTAGGGGGAAACTGTTATAGACATTTTTGGGCACTGAAACCCCAGTCATAAATGTCCATAAACCAAGGGCTCTTAAGTCCCTAAAAGTGTTGTTCCAACCCCTAAAAGAACAAGGTCAGCAGATTACATCATCTCCCAGAAGTTCTCCATGAAAAACTACTCAGAACTGGTCAAAATTGGACCATCTCACTTGCTCCATGGTCAAAGTGCACTGCATCCCACCTAAATGCACACGAGAGGTGCGATGCATATTGAAAAGCCCTTCTATGGGGTGTGATGGGCGAGAGTGGACAAATGGCAGGGTCAATCTGCAAGGTGGAGGATCATGGAATCTTCCAGAAACTTCTCCTGTGACACTTGCCTCTCTGCATTCGCCCAAGGATGAGTAAGAGATCATCAATCTCTAAGTGGAATCAAGAACTATCAGAGAGAGGACACTAATCAAATCTCAAAAGCTGACTCACCCCCCTTGCAAACATCTATATATGGATCCCTCATCCCAGAGATCCAGAGGCTAGAATTTTGTGTCTTGTAAGGAAGTACTGCTGGTTTCTTGGTGTAACATCATAGTGTTGGGTGATCTAAGCTTTCTATGAGGTGAAGAAGGGCTTTCTTGCTGAGAAGATGATGCTGAGTCAGAACAATTGGTTGTAATCCTCTTTTCTATTCTTGATTATTAATAAAGCTATTCAAGTTTTCCTCCACATTCTTGTATGATTGATGATATATGCACTTGTGTGGTCAATATATATCTAGTCCTATATTTTTTATGATAGTAGATCTATGTTCTTGGATAGTGTTATGCTGCTTTGATTCTACAGGTGCTCTTTGAAGCTGGGTAGACAAGGAAGTGAGTGGCAAAAATCTATCAGAAGGGAGAGGAATCAAGAAAGGAACCAAGCGCAAGACAAAGGTTGGTCTCCTTTGTTCCCGTCTTATCTACTTCTCATAAAGGAAAACGAAAGTGGTTTTAGTTTGTTTCTTTCTAAGGTAGCTACCAGCCTTAGTGGGACTAGTAGCTCTACATAGACACTAGATTTCCCGATAACACTGTGCTAGGTCATACCATTTCTCAGCAAGGATTACAGGTGGATCCTAACAAGATTGCTATCATCCCACCACCTCAAAAGGTAAGAGATGTTCGGAGTTTCCTAGGCTTAACAGGGTATTATAGAAGATTCATTAAAGATTTCAGTAAGCTAGCCTCGCCATTCTTTGGCCTCTTAGGAAAAGATGTTGAGTTTAAATGGACTGAGGACTGTCAAGGGGCTCTGGAAGAGTTGAAAGATAAGCTGGTGTCCGCCCCAATCTTGAGAGGTCCAAACTGGGCCCTACCTTTCCACATCCACACTGATGCATCGAACAAATCCATAGGGGCAGCCTTAGGACAAGTTGAGGAGAAACTACCATATGCCATATACTTCGTCAGAAAAACCTCTCCAAGGAAGAAATGAACTATACTATAACCGAGAAAGAATTCCTAGCCGTAGTCCATTCCCTAAATAAGTTCAGACACTACATCACTGGTTATCAAACATTCGCACACATTGATCATGCTGCGATTAGATACTTAATCAATAAGCCTGATGTCAATGCTCGTATCATTATATGGTTCCTTTTGTTGTAGCAATTTGATTTGACTATTATCGATAAGCCAGGTAAGGATAATATTATTGCTCACTTCTTGTCTAGATTGGATTTTCCTGCAGGTGAAGAAGGGACAGTGGATGACCAGATGCCAGATGAACACCTATTTGCTATCTTAGTACTCTCTCCATGGTTTGCTGATATAGCAAATTACTTGGTCTCAGCATAGTTCCCTCCACATCTATCCTCAAAGGAGAAGAGTAGAATTGTAAGGAAGAGTGCCCCATTCACTTGGATCAGGGGCAACCTGTTCAAACTTGGCCCAGATCAGATCTTGAGGTGTTGTGTTAGGCAGGAGGAAGTCTTTGACATCCTTCTAACCTGTCACGAAGGACCCTGTGGAGGCCACTTTGCAGCAAAAAGGACTGCCTTCAAAATTCTACAGGTAGGCTACTATTGGCCTACTCTTCATCAAGATGTCAAAAGATACATCAGCCAGTGTGACCGATGTCAAAGGATGGGGAAACCGACTCCAAGGGATGAAATGCCTTTCCAACCTCAAGTGACCTTCGAGCCATTTGAGAAGTGGGGCATGGATTTTGTGGGGCCTATCAAACCTCCTTCAAAGCAAAGGTCTTACATCATTGTGTGCACCAACTATTTGACAAAGTGGGTAGAAACAAAGGCAATCAAAGCAGCAACAGAAGAAAAGGTGGCTGAGTTTTTAAGGGAAAATATCTTCTACAAGTTTGGCTACCCAAGAGAGTTATTCACCGATCAAGGAAGCCATTTCACCTCTAACCTGATTGAAGACTTGCTCGTTCATCACAAGATCAAGCACAGGACTTCCACCCCATATCATCCACAAGCAAATGGACAGGTGGAAGTCACTAATAGAGCATTGGAAGGGATCTTAACTAAGGTGGTGAGTAGCAGTAGAAAGGATTGGGCAGATCACCTGGTTGAGGCCACCTGGGCCTATAACACCACGTGGAAGACTACAACAGGTTTCACACCTTATTAGTTGGTCTACTGGAAGAAAGCTTTGTTGTCCATAGAATTCGAGTACAACACATTGAGGGTGGCAACTCAGCTGGACTTGCATCTCAGCCATGCTCAACATGAAAGATTACTACAGCTGAATGGATTAGATGAACAACGAATGCACGCCCTCCTCCACTCAGAAGTAGTTCAGCTTCAGAGAAAGATATGGCATGACCGGCACCTTAATGAAAAACAATTCCAGCTGGGAGATTGGGCGCTGCTGTATGACTCCAGATACAAGGATTTCAAAGGAAAGCTGAGGACAAGGTGGTTAGGACCATATACAGTGGAGAAATGCAATGACAATGGTTCAGTCCTTATCAGGACCATTGATGAAGAAGCCATCCCCATGCTTGTCAATGGGCATTGATTGAAAATCTACAGGAAACCCCTTTCGAGGTAGGAGTTCATTGAAACTTTGGAAAGTCAGTGCTAGTAATAGAGAAGGGCTATGCCTCTATTCCACCCATACCTTAATCATTCAAAAAAAAAAAGGGGGGAATAAAAAGATCCTTGGGTGAAAACCTCCCTGAGGCACTGAGGGCAAATAGTGGGGGTGAAAACCTCATTGAGGCGCCCCTGCTGTCCCTCAAAAAATAAAAAATGACAAAAAAAAGATCCTTCGGTGAAAACCTCTCTGAGGCGCCCAGGGCAGATAGTGGGGGGTGAGAACCTTATGGAGGCGCCCCTGCTGTCTCTCAAGAAAAAAAAAGAAAAAAGAAAAAAAAAGAAAAAGAAACAGAAACAGGTCTAATCTCTGTAAAATTATTACAGGTTGTAGGGAATACATGGCAGATAAAGAAGGTCGTGCAAAAGGACGACAGGGGTCTGTACCAAGCTACAGGACATCCTTATAGGCACTCCCTCCATCGCCACTCAATTTTCCTAGGATTTGATCACATTCAGGCCGAGATTTCACCTTCTACAGGAAGTTTTAGGCTTTCTACAGGAAGTTCTGCATTTCTACAGGAAACATCCTGTAGAGCCTTCGGGCAGGCCAAATTCGATTTTAGAAGGGGATTTGAAGCTTGAAGTCTGTTGATTAGGCTACAGCCACCCGTCTCTTCCATCCATCACCTGTTTCATCTCTTTCCACCGCCATTGCAACCATTTGGTTATGTGTTCGTGTAGTCATGCAAGAAATATTGTTTTCCTCAGATTGATTTTTTTTTTCCAAGTGACAAATCAAGCACACAAAGGGTCACACACACGACCTATCAAAGCTCCATCAGGACTCTTCATCAGTGAATAAAACCTTGCTCGTAAGCATGCATCCCGGGAGGAGAAGTAGCTACAGGATATCCTACAAAAATCCTGTAGCAGCTGATCCATTTGGAACACATACTCTAGGGTCTGTAGCAGCTGAAATCGACACAGGGAACATGAAAAACTCCCCTTGGACGTGAACACCTCCTCAACAACTGAAATCAGACAGAGCCTGTGCATGCAGCATTTACAACCAGAGGATCGGGTCCCAAAGCCATGCATATAGCCACAACCAATGAAGGAAGGAGTTCCAGCACCGGTGCACGAAGCGGCAGTGAGCAAAGCCATCGTTCCAAGTCCCGAAGCCTACAGAACACGTCCATGGCCACACAGGTAAGTGTCTAACCTTATTCGTCAAATTGCATAGGCTATATTCTGAAAACTGCATGTCTGTGAAATGGTTCGGATTGAGCGAATTCGGTGGCCAGTCAACTGGCCACCCACAGTCAGTCGAATGGCTATGTGGGATCCGAACGAACTTGGTTACGCTCGAATTTGCCAAAGAGACGTGCAACTGACACATGGGAAGTGTCCAGTCGGGGAAAGTTGGCGGACTGGCAGTGGTGGCAGTGATTAATGGCAGAGGGGAAATAGTGGCGGCCAGGAACACGCAGGGAAATGATGAACATGACGTTGGCTAATGGATCGGCCCGGCCACCTCACCTCCCTCGCCACAAATTGTGCCGCATTTCAAAAATGCTTGGCTGAAAACTTGCATTATCCGCTGATTATCTACACTTGCAACTGTTCTCATCAAAGTACGTGTCCTCCTCCTCCACAGTTCGTTAGCCTAAGCTTTTCGGCCTGTTTCAAAATCCTCCCGCATTCCAGGCTCACTCAGAAGCACCGTAACATACTCCAGAAGCCGGTAAAGCATTCTACAGGAAGAGGCTCTACAGGAAATCCAGCATCGCCTTCTGGAGTAGAGCAAACGAATTTTTCTTGGACAAATTTGGAGTTCGAAGAGAGGTAGGCCCGAAAACACCCTTCCAATGCATGATATATGTCAAAAACATGGTAAATTGAGCCGTCTTGAATTAGAGGGTTAGAGACAAGTCTGCCTGTGCGTCAAAATAGCAGTTTACTTGACGTTGCATGAAATTTCTTCGTTGGTTTTACATCCAAGTTTTTTCTCGACAGTTCTTGTTAAGAAATTCCTCCGCTAGAAACGATAGACCACTGTGAGGGCTAACCTGTGTAAGAAAAATGTGAATTTTACGTGGTTATATGTATGCTGGGGGGTGGAAATTGAGCTCTGCACTCTATCTGGGGAAACCCCAGTCTTCCTTTTGTACGCAGACAGTTGAGTTTTGAAACCAGGGAATTGGTGCAAGGTTAGAACATAAACACTTGAGGGATATTGTCTTCAAGTTCGAAGAAGGAAACCATAAAACAGCAGTCCATTTCTGCTCAAAACATTGAAACAAGGCACTCTCACCATGCCATGAGGGTTTATCAGGAAGGAACCCTCGGATTCCAGGAAATTGCGTGAGCATCCCGAGGTGGTGAACCTCTTCACCCGTGCCAATTGGATGACCTTTAGTGACAGAATTCAAGGTCATGACGATGAGGTAACAGAAGAGTTCTTGATGTCCCTACAGCCTAAATCAAAGACACTGGACACTGTGAATTTTAGAGGGTTGACCCTAAAGCTCACCCCACAACTCATTAGTCGAGTTACTGATCTGCCATTGGGGATACCCTGGAGCAAAGAGGAGAGGACATTGGGCCAAAAAGCCAAGAAAGAATTCTTCCTACCAGAGGAACAGTTTTCAGAAGATAAGAATGGGGTCCGAAGAGCCAGCCTACATCCTTTTTGGAGTGAAGTCAGTCTTCAGATCATGAAATACATTACCTGTTAGGGGCGGTTCAGTATTGTATACGGTTACCACTTCCGGTTGCTAAGTGAACTCAGACATGGGATGGATTTAGCCCCAGAACAGAAGTTAAGAATCCCCTATTTCCTCCTACAATCACTAATTGAGTGTGGCACCAAATTGAAGGAAGGGACACCGGATCAGCTAGCCCATCATGGGCTTATCAAGCTTCTAGTGGAAGATGCCCTCCATACTTACATTGTCCCTCTCTCCTGCGAGATTTTCTGCAATATGTCCAAGGATGATTATATTCGAATTCTGGCCGAGGAACTGACTTCATCCAGCAGTGAAGAAAGGGAGCACATTGAAGCAGAAGGGAAAGCCAAGGGTAAGGAAACACAGGACAGACCACCACAGAAAGAACAAGAAGAGAAACGAGGGAAAGGCCAGGCTACTGAGGCCAAAACTGTGAGTGGAACAAAGGCACTATCTTGACTGGCTATTCGACTGATTGTTGGTGGCCAGTTGACTCCATCCTTCTTGTGCACCAATACTACTGGAGCAAAGAAAGAACTTTGACTCGGTTGAATTATACCAACCTCTAGCATTTCTGCAACCATACGTTCAATTTCACTTTTTTGGACATAGGGATATCTGTACGCCCTGATGTTTGGAGGAACACTTCCTGGAATTAGATGAATAGCATGATCATGATCACGCATAGGTGGGAGACCTTTGGGAGTCTCAAATACCTTGGAATGATTGTCCAGGACTTTTTGGAGATCTGGAGAAATAGATGATTCTAATGTGGAAACATCTAGCGAACATAATTGTGCAATTACACTCCTTTGCTCCTTTTTTAGAAGCTTTTTCATACCATTAGAGCTGATTACCTTTCCTGGTTTCCCTGCAATACCCCTTAATTCAACTTCCTTTCCTTCCACAGAAAATTTGATGAAAATTTCTTGAAAATTAGAAGCTATTGTACCCAAGGATTGTAGCCATTGGAATCCTAGTACAACATCAGCACCTCCCATTGGAATGGAAAGCATTGGGCTAGTCAATACATATTCTCCCATGGATAGCTTGATATTATGGCACTTTCCAGAGCAATTTATTGTTCCTCCATTTGCAATCATCACTTGACACTCTGGTGCTGGATATAGGAAGCAATTCAATTCTTTTGCTACCCTACAATGAATAAAATTGTGGGTGCTTCCTGAATCAATCAACACTATTACCTTTTTTTTCTTGATTTGTCCTTCTATCTTGATGGTTTGAGGAGTGGTAATTCCCGCCAATGCATTACAAGATATGGTCGGATTTATTTGTTCTTCATCTAGGCTTTGTTCCTGGAATATATCCTCTTCTTTTGACCTTTCTTGCTCCTTTTCTTCTTCCTCTTCACAATCTATGTAGAATAATTTCTTCTCACCACACTTATGACCTTTTGTGTATTTGCTATCACAATTGTAACAAAGCCCTTTTGCTCTTTTTTCTTCCAATTGTTGTGGTGTCAACCTTCTAGGTTGTGGAAGACTATGGGCAACAACACTTCCGTCTTTATAGTTGTGAACGGTATGCTTCCTAGTTGCCATAATTTTGCTTTCCATTTTTCTTGCTAATCTGAATGCCTTCTCTAATGAATCAGGTTCCCAAAGGCGCACATCATGTTGGATATTATCCTTTAAAGACCCTATGAACACATCAATCCAATGCTCCTCTGGAATATCTTTTACCCTTATGTTCAATTTTTGGAACTCCTCAATGTTCTCCATTATTGAACCCTTTTGTTTGAGACTTATCAATTGGCTAAAAAAAGTGTTGCTTTTTGTATCCTCATAATGTGCTATCAATTCTTCCGTAAAAATTGCCCAAGTGATAAATTGTTTACGAGAACAAAGCCATTGATACCATACAAACTGATTTGGTTCCAAATATAAAGTTTCCGTACGTACCTTTTGTGGGTTTTGCACATTATTGAGATCGAAGAATTGCTCCATCTGTAATATCCATGTGGCGGGATCCTTGCCATCAAACTTCCTCATATCGATTTTTGGAACATGGTGAGTCTTCGATCCAACATTAGAGTCTATGGAATCATGATTAACATTTCTTTTGTTCTCATCATGAGTTTCCTTTACTACCTTTTCACCATTAGTGACCCTTTCTTGTAGCAACTTTTTCAATTCATCCATCTTATCATCCATGCCATCAATTTTAGCGTCCATGCCATCCATCTTAGCTTCCATCTTAGCTTCCATGCCATCCATCTTAGCTTCCATGCCCTTTATCTTAGATTCCACGCCATTTACCTTAGATTCCACGCCATTTATCTTAGATTCCATGCCACTTATCTTAGCTTCTGTTAGCTTTTGTGAGCGTGACATTTGTTGCACTTGTTCTTGTAATTTTGATATATCATGTAGCATTTCTTCCTCTTCTTCATGAGTCATGCTAGAGCTTTCAGGTTCCTTACTAGGTGTTTGCATTTTCTTTCCTTGGGGCATCAGTTATCGATAATAATGCTTTACTATGCCCTTTGAATTCCGTTAAACCAAGCTTACACAAAAATTTAAAAAAAAACTACACACCTTTTTTCACTTTATAGAAGCCTGATATTGAATCCAATGTATCTCTGTAATTTCGGATCATCCAGTTCTGAAATTGCTATCTGTAGTAGCCTTCTGCGTCCTCTTTCCAATGCCACAAGTCTGAGCCAAATTGGATTCTCCAAGGAAGAGTTATGTGAAATCTCCCACAGTGACTTGCTTTTAGACTGGTTCAGTATAGCGAACTTGTACGATGTTCCACGAGTCACTGTTTCAACCTTTCAACCTGAAACTCACCTACAAGAAACTACCTTCTGTCCTCTTTCTGTACCTTTTTACGAAATTTCAATCCAATCCTCAGAGAGAGAGTTATGACGATTTTCCCCAGGTAACCTGTTTTCAATGTAATTCAGGAGTCTGCAAAAAGGCCAAATTACTCAGATCATATCTCCGAAAATATTGCGCGAACAGCTCTGAAATTCAGACCCAACGTTCAGCGCCAATTCTTCTCAAATGGGTTTTTTTTGCGACTTCTGAAACGTCACAGAAAAACAGTTATAGCGAAAATACCACGATGTCCTATTTGGAGCAGCGAAACCCTAGAATCCAAAGCTCGGATACCAAATGTTATGAAACCAGCTCACAAAAAGATAGAAAAGATAGATCCACGCCTTAGAATTAAGCCTCTTCGAGGGGGAAACCTCCTTTACATTACATAAATGAACAATTCTTGGATGATACAAATGACAAAACCTCCTTTCTATATATAGGAGTCTAAGGAGTCACCATATAATCCAGCCGACCTAACAATAATAATATAAAGCCACAAAAATAACAATACAGGGATTCTATGGGGCACAGAAATAACAATATGGGGGTAATAGGGGCACAACAATATAAATAAGGGGTATAATTACAATAGTAATGGGGTAATCACTAGTATTATAGGGACCCAACACTATCACCAAGGGAGGAACGATTACAGAGAAAGGCAGAGAGGACTGAAAAAGTCCAAACAAGTGAGAACGTAACCAAGGCAACCACACCACAATTAAAACGGAAGACACCCCTAGCCAAGCAAACCAAAACAGTGAAGACAGTTTCTACAGGAAGCCAAAAACCAATCGGCACAGGACTTTCTACAAGAAGTCTGGAAATGAAGCAGCAAAGGGAGAAATCGCCTGAGATTTTGGCCAGGGAGGTGGCAGTAGTGTTCGCTACCCTAAGTACATCTCCAAAGCAAAAATAGAAGTGGAAGAGGGAGCCTCCCATGTATTTTAAGGCGAGGAGGAGCATGCAGATAAAAACTGGCAGACCCCAGCCACCGTCAAAACAGCCAATCACAATTCTAGACACCCCAGCTACACAAAAGGAGAGGTCTCCCTCAAATGCATCCATCACCTATGAACGGGGAAGCCCGAAGACATCCACCTGGTGAGAAAGAATGAAAATGTTCGACACAAAGGCCTCTCTACAGGATGCTGAGGCTGTTCTACAGGAAACACTGGCTAGGCTAAAGGAGACCAAAGAAATGGAAGGGGAGGTAGCTAAATCACCACAGGAGGAAGAAAAGGTGGAGAAAATTGTGGAACCTAGCCCCCAACCCAGCTTGGGCTCCTACTATAACTTCTTAGAGGCCGGAAAGATCATTCCCCAAAAATTCACGGTGCCACTTTTATTTGCACTAGAAGAAGAGAGAGTGAGGACCCACACTTGGATGAAAATCGCCAAGTCTAAGGGTGTGGAAGATATAGGTCCCCTGGAGGAACAACTCAAAGAGGCAAGAAAAGAATTGGCCATGGAAAAACATGTGGGAAGCTGTCAGCAGGCTAAGCTATAGGAAGAAAACAAGCTGCTTAAATAGCAGCTACAACTATTGGGACAGAAGTAGGAAGACAGGCCTCCAATACTGGGAGAGCAACAGCAATAGAAAGGGCCAACAACAAACAAAGAAACCCCTAATGAGCAGCAGAGAAGAGAAAGGTTGGAAGCTGAAATTGAGACACTACATAGACATCTACAAGAGAAGGAATTGCAAGCAGGCTAGGAGATATAGTCTCTGAAACAACAGGTACAAGACAAGTAGGCCCAACCGGCCTACATGGCCAGTTGGGTGATGGAAGCTCTACAGTGTAGACAGCATGCCAAATTGTATGCCCTATACCTCAAGGATCAGTTGTTTCCATTTCAGATCAACACCTTGGCCCAAAGGGGCATCACTCCATTTCAAAATTGGCATCAATTTGCAACTTTATGTAGCAGTAGTTCATTAGAGGACAGGGCCAAATTATCAGAGTTTTATTTGCACAATTTAGCCCTTCCAAACATGAATGCATGGGATCCCAACACTGTGATAAGAGATTTCAAACATATGGCCATGGCCTCTTGGATGAATCATGAGGAAAAGAGAGCAGCAGAGGTCCGCAGTATTATGAGCAGAGAAGTCAGTGAGCCACTAATGATTAGAGCAGAGCCGGATGACCCCTTAGCAGTGATAAGCACCCACCAGCACTTGGCCAACAACCCTTAGGATTTACCAGGATACATTGAGCAGCAGGCTCAAGCTATTGGCCACTTTGAGGACATGGAGAGGCTATTGGGGGATAACTGCCTTCATGCCTGCACAAGGTGGTGGAACACACTGCCTCACAACTTGAAGATAAGGGAATACAACTCTCCCACCAGGATGAGGGAGGCCTTGGCAAGGGTACCTCTCTACAAATAGTTGATGCAAAATCTGCAGGCCAATTGGATTGGCCTGAAATTCAGTCCTGCTTTGCTTTTGGGATTGCTAGAAGGAGTTAAGGAAGAGGAGGAAACTAGACAGTGGGGGGAAGTGGAAATGGAAGCGGGATTTCATGACCAAGAAGAAGATATCATCGCGGAGGCCTGGGATGCGAGAGAGGCGATCACGGCAATCAAGGATGAGGAGCTGGACTAGTTGCTCAGAGGATGAGCAACCCATTTAGTAGGGGGGTGATGATGAGCCCCGAATTGGGTAACTTATTGGGCTCATTTTGCCTAATTGTCCTTGATCAATCCACCATTTTTCATAGATTATGCATGTTTTTTTAGTATGTTTATGTTATTTGAACGAATAAGGGTGGTCACTTTACCAAGATGGCTAATACGTGGTTATTTTAGGTTTTTGGACAAATTTTGGAGCAAAGCCAAGCAATTATGAGCCAGGTGACAGCCAAGCATGAGGAAGCAAGGGTGAGGATTCGTAGGAAGGTTGTCTCTTGCATTAAATGGCCCTTCCTCGAAATCTCCACCCTCAACTCGGAGCTCAGTAGGCCAACAAAACGAATCCTAAAGGCAGTTGAGCAAGCTTTATGAGGAGTGACTATTTACTAGCAGTTTGAATAGCTGAGTCCCTTGAGTTAAGGAGGGCTGCTAGGACCGTCGTAGGGCATAAATAGGAAGGCTTCAGCCTTCATAGTTTACTTTTGGAACTGTTGTATTTTGCACTATAGTTCTGTCATTTTCTCAGCTCATTTTTGTAGCTACTGGTGTATAACTTTCTTGTGATGACTATTTTTGAGTAATGAAGAGCAGCTTTACTTGGCATCAGTTTTGAGTTCTTTATAGGAGCTTGTAGCTCTTGGGGTTGGGCCCAACCCAAGTGCCAAGGCCTCCTTTCTGTACTACTATTTGTCTTTTATGCTTTTGCAAAATAATTTCTGTTAAGTAGATTAGAATCTTGCTGATTATTCAGGTCACTGTTGATGATTAGAAAAGCTTTGATGTTCAGATTTAGTTGATAGGGTATTAACAAGAAAAAGCTTCAGAAAAATGCCATCAAGCACCTCTTCTTCCACCTCTCCGTCAGCGGGATCAGGAGCTGCGATCAAGGTGACCTTGTTGCCAACAAAAACACTATCATTGCCTCACCATGCAATCATTAGTGTTTGATTCTTATTTGCAGAAATCGGTTGCATGTTCAGATTCTTGATCTCTTCTTTGCATAGTTGTTTCACATAGTTTTAGTGCAAATAAACTTTTGTTCATTCTCTTTACTGTTAGCTAGAGCAGATTAGGTCAACATAACTAGGTCTTTGGTGTTTTAAGTCATTGTTTGTTCATATTGAAGAATAACTTGCAGAGCAACCGTGTTACCTCTCCATCTACCTGTACTCCATCAATCCCATATGCACCATCCTCCAACTTGGATTCTTGCCTCACGATTGCCATTTACTCACTTTGCCCTAATTCCCATATTTTTGTGCAACATTGCTCCACTCCTCCTTGAACAAATCCAACCATCCTGGCCACTCCTTAGCTCAATTTCCCAAGTCCTAGACCTTCTCATACCCCTATCTCACCTCCATACCCACTCCTTCATCTTTCTCCCTCCATCCATCCTCCAAAATCCCATTTCTGAACATCCTGTAGAAAATTACAGATGTCCTGTAGAAATTCTGGAACATCCCATAGAACCCCTGCAGACTTCCTGTAGTAGCTCACGAATGAGGTTTCTTGGAAGCCAAACTATGTGAAACTCTTTGGAAGGGTGCTAGGGACCCCCTTAGGCCCTCTTCCAACCTTCCAAACCTCCTGCAAGCATTTTTTCTCACCAATCCACCTCTGCACAGTCAAAAACCTGTCAAAGCACATGCATGATAATTCTGGCAACTTATTCAAAAATACAAAAAGATGTTTCTTTCATATTTTACTGTAGAAATATCTTAGATACATGCATTTTACCTTCCATAAAGTCAATGGCATCTCTTTCAGTAGCTTGCATCCCATTTCTTGCATCAGTAGGGCTAGCTGGTAAAATTAGGGTTTGCTAGGGTTTATGTTTTCTTTCAGCTTTCCAGTTTCTTTTTGCAAGTAGATTAGCCTTCTTTGAGTTAGCTTTCATCCATCAGTTAAAAACCTTATTCTCAGAGCTCATAGAAGTTGGCTTAAGCTCCTAGAAGACTTGTGCCAGCTAACCAAGTGACAGTTGCGGCAAGAGCTAGTACTTGTGCATACAGCACCGTCGCTTCCATGTTTGTTACGAACTACCAGGTTGATAAGAGTAAAGAAGGGAGTCCCAGCAGTCGCAGCATTATTGTTGCAATACTGGAGCCCACCAGTATGTGTAAATGATTTTTATTGATTCTTGGAGAGGTGTGAAATCTAATTTTGCATTGACATAATATAGACACCAAACTTAACCCGTGGTAACCAAAATTTCATCCTTACAACTCTCTCATCCAATATTAAATACTTCACTAATTAGTCAAGAGGTAATCTCCTTAACAATATATTAAATATTATAAGCATTCATATTAGTTGAAGAAATAAGAATATTATTTAATATTAAGTTATAATGCAGGTAGCTGCCAAGTTGACATATGAGACCCCCTTGCTTGTGAGACAAGGGATGCCCTCCATTCAATGCTTTAACTGTTTAATCTATCGATGTGTACATACCTTAATTTCCATTGGATCGAATCCTATGACCTTTAAAGAGGAAACACTTTAACACAAATCGAACATGTAAATACAAACTTAATTTGTATATGTATCAATGTTACTTTGAGAGTTGCATGGAATGCTTAATTATGTATAGAATCAAGGGAAAACTTGAAGGGTTGATCACAACAAACATGTATGGTCAATTATGATTATCATAGGTATATTAGTTTGGTTTTCCCAATCCAAAACTTGCAGACTTTTTTACTACCGGTAAAGGCATGTCGTCATGGTTTACTAGTGTAACATCATGTACATTTAGTTGTGTCTATTAAAGGCATGTTAGTTCAATGACAAAACCAATTCTTTGTCAACTTGGTCAGCTTAGTGAGCTATGTGTTAATCATCTCAATGAACAACATATAAGGTCAATTAGCTTAGCCATTGACATGCACATTCCATTGTCACTATTAGTGTCATGTTAGGTTGGATATTAATATGTATTTTTGATTAACATTATCTAGGAGATTAACCAAATCAACATGTATGTTTGACTACAATTGTGTGAGATATGTTAGATAGGTCAACCCCATAAACAACATTTTTGTTCAATTGCACATGTTAGAGGCATGACACAATGGTCAATTGATTAGTAACATGTACATTTTGGTTATCACTATTAAAGTTGTGTTCTAGGTTGGTTAGCTTGTTCAACGACTTGTATGTTTGGTTACAATTATTAAAGCCTCACTTGATTGTTTAATGCAGTAAATGGAGTGTAAGTCTAGTTACCATTAATGAAGGCATGTTTTGTTGGTTAAATGAGTTAACATCATATTCATTCAATTATGATTGTTAGAGCCATCCAAGGTTGTTAAACCCCTTTTTAAGGTAGTGCATAACATCGATGGGGGCTTGCTTATTGCATTGTGTTTGAGTATAGTGTGTTATTTTTTTTTTGTAAGTCGAAGATTTTTCATTAATCAAAAAGAATGTACAAGGGCATCAAAATGCATGGCTTATAATTATTTATATATTTAATGTAATATGTCTTTCATTAAGAAGAGAAAACAGACTTTGGGGGATAGGGGAAATGGCGTTGTCTAGGGGAAAAGTCGATCTCATCTATCTCATCTTCACTCTCCCTTCCCTATCATTAGCATCCCTCTCCTTTTTCTCTTTATCCACCAACACCAATAATAAAATTTTTGTGATGAAGTAGCATTGGATGACTCAGGACGAGGGTTAGAGCTCATATGTTTATCTTGGGTTTCTCCTTGGGGTTTCTGAGCTTGCATTTCTTGCTTTAAATTCTTCTTAAACATCCCAACAATATCCTTTCCCATCTCTTGTTCATGAAACTTCAGCTTGGGAGCATAATATTCATCCTAAATTTCCTTTGAAGATTTACGTAGCCATTTTACACCGAGGCGTATTCCTGGGGGGAGATTGGGAGGATCTACATTCTTCAATAGACCTTTTTATTGTTGTCCCATGTTGCCCCAAACTTTATATCCCATATTTGTAGCCAAGATATACCCTCTTCCATATATAAACTATTTACCAGATTGATAAAAAGAGAAGACTAAGCTCTTCCATGAGCTTTTATTTGAAGATGAGAATGACAATGAAATGTTCATTTTTAACTGTACACCTAAACAAGCTTAGACACCCTTCCACCTCACTGGCTTAAAATCTGGACTCAAACCATGGTAAAATGTGACATTTTGAAGTGTGTCACTCTAGTCCCTTTGACAAGGACTGACATGACACCTTTTGTGAAAGAGCAACAACATATGGTCGCCTCTTTCCCCTTTGAAAGTGGTGAAACTTTTTAGAAAAAGGGTAAATGTCTAAAAACATCATGGAAAAAGGTTTCCAAAAATTTAAGAATGATTCCATTTTATTGAATCACTACTACAAGAGACTATCGCCTCTTCCCCCTTTGAAAAAGGTGAAACTGTCTAGAAAAAAAATATATCTAAAAACATTGTGAAAAAAAGTTTCCAAAGAATTTAAAAATGATTCCATTCCATTGAATCACTACTACATGAATTCATCTTAAAATTTCATTTTATTTATTAAATTTATCATAATCAAAATTCCCCATGGAAGACATTGAGAGGCATTAGAAGATACCATGGCAATTTAATAAGAGCTTATTAAAACATACCATGGCAATTTAATAACTTTATTTAAGACATTTTGTCTCCCGTGTACCAGTCACCAAATAAAATTTCGAGGTGGGCGATGCCATTTTTGTTCAAACCCTCAAGGAGCACCCTCGAGGAGCTTTCAAGAATGGAAGAAGAACAATGGGTAATGCAATTTTGTTCATACCCTCGATTTTTGAATTCTGGAGAAGGTTTCAGCAATTTTGTTCAAACCATGATTTTTTGAATTTTGGAGGTTTCAACAATGGAGACCAATGTTTTGCTATGAGTATCCTATTTTTCCCTTCCAGTTTGATAGAGGCAGGGGATTGTTGAGGTTTTGTGCAAGGAATGGGACACCTAACTGGAACTTGTGCAGCTCCTTGATTTTGCTATGGAACCCCAAACCCACATAAGGTTCAAACAGGGATTTTCCTTTCCACTGTCACCCAAAAAATTCCCCTCTCTCTCTATAGGTTGTCGCCTTCTCCTCCAAGGCAGTGAAAGAGGTTGATAGACCTATTCCAGAAATTCTGGACTCGAGTAACTGATGAAAAAGCTTCGGTTGTTGGACATCCCCTTTGGAATCATACATTTTCCCTAGCACAGGCAACAAAAACCCCTCTGAGGTTGCTGCAGCAAAGGCCATTGATAAATCTGGGGAAGAGGGAAAAAAATTAAATGGAGCCCGTCGACTTGCCAAGCCTTGGGAAAGAACTTTCGACTGTATCCATTTCTCGCAGTGGTAAGTCTCTATCTGACTCCAGTTCTATTATCGAATTTCTGTCTTTGGAAGATTTGACGGTTATTGAAGCTAGACTAAATTAAAGGAAATGAAAAACCATAGCAAATTAAATTCAGTTTGAATCCATCAAATAAAATAGACTTCTTTTACTAAGACTAATTCTATCCTAGCATTAACTGATGGAATGCAAATTTGGCAGCTATGAAAAATAATGTGCAGCATGCACCGAGCATGGGTACTAGAAATTACTAATTAGATTATATAAAAGTTTTTTAAACCAAAGATGTAAAAATCATATAAAAAGTGATGGCTCTAGGCTAAACCCACGTGTGTGTCCTGATTGCCTTAATGAGTTGATATGAAAAGAAATGTTGAGATGCATTTGGCTTAGACATCAATAAAAGTCATACCTATTTAAATGAGATTTTAGAACATCGTGTTTCAGATTTCAAGATCCTTGAAATGATCCTTATTTGTCATGAACCCCCTTTCCTTTGATATTAGAATCTCAGAGATGCACAAAGGTTGATCCTTTACCTTCAATAAGCATCTACACAATGGAAAACAACGAACACTATTTTTCAAACCCTCTTGATTGATGTCCAAGGGCCGAGGATACTTACACTCTAGTATTCTCGGAGCTTTAGAATCAGGAATCTTAAACACAGTCTCATGATGTGCATTCAGGGAGGCATAATTCACCCTTGCTTTTCATCAAATTACCCCCTAGCATTCCCTTTACCTTTACATGCCTCAATGCAAGGCATGCCAAGTTGGTACCTGCTCAGTTAAATTAGTAAGTTGAGGGGCATCATATATACCCAACGCTGCCTACCTGTTCTTCCTCTTCCTATGTCATAGCGTATGAACAATCAGCCAGACTAGTCAGGATCCCCATTAATAATAACATCTGTGTTGGCATTTGAATTAGAATGACATGTTTCCCTTAATTATGTGTTTTGGTTTATTAACCAAAAAGGATAACAGAGATAGAGACCTCAAATATGTCTACTTCTGGCCCCTATGGCCATTTTCATCTAGGTTTCTACCATGTCAGTGTCCCTTTCTTTCTCAAAACTACATGAAATCAGTTGATCTATCCATTTCGTAATGCCTTTGGTAAATTTTTCTATCAAATGCTCTAAAGTATATATGAGATCTAAGGGTTTTTCTGTTTGTTGCTGACTTCATATATTTTTGCTAACAATGATATGGGTTTGATGTATAGGATTATGATTGAGTAAGGGTTGCATTGCTCGATATCTGTTTAGGAGGAGTAGAAGGAGAAAAGTGGTGTTAGGGTTGAGAGCTAAAGATGCCTGTGAAAGGAGGAGGTGTGTGGAATGGAGGGTGGCAGGGCTACCAGTGTGGTAGAAATGGAGGATGGGGAGGTTGGTGTTTTCATTATTGAATAGCTGTGGTGGGCTTCCTTGTTATCTTTGTGGTCATGCCATTGGTTTTTTTGGCAATTAGGTTGCATCATTTCGTATCTACATCTGCAACTGGTAAGCTTCTTCCTTCCCTCCTCCCTCGCTGGTAAGCTTCTTCCTGCCCTCCTCCCTCACTGGTAAGCTTCTTCCTGCCCTCCTCCCTCGTCAGGTTGCTTCTGTCTCTTTTTTTGGGGTGGGTCAGCATTTAATTTATCTTTATTGGCAAGCATTCCCTTTCTTAATCTGGTAGTATTACAATGAAGTGTAGACTTCTTACAACATTCAAGTAATATCTCCATTACAATGAAGTGTAGTAATCTTATACTATTTTAGAAAGATCCCTTTCATTGAGAACCCACTGAACAATGTATTTATGTGATTTGAGCCTTGGCGGGGAATTATCATCACTCCTAGTTAGCCATTGAACCAAGACCCCATGAACCTGCTTCGAAATTTGATTTGCCTTCACCACCCCCTGTTAACCATTGAACCAAAACCCCATGGACCTACTTTGGAATTTGATTTTCCTTTTAGCTTTTTCGCAGGATCTGAAGGCACAGATGTTATCAAACTTACTTTCCTCGCTTATTGTCTAATGTTTAACACCTCTAGCATTTTTCCAAACATTTTGTGAGTTTTCTTTATAGGTTTCCTTTCATTTTATCTGTGTGAAGTTGTGAACTCCATCTCTGCATTAACACAGTACAATACCTACTAGGAGAAAGATTCAAAGTTTGTACCTCTCTCATGCAAGAGCAAAGGTTTTACCAATTGCCCCTAGGGTAATTTACCTTGCCAAAGATAATGAAACCATTGATCCCAATAGTAAGAAATAACAATGCTCTTTCCATTTTTTAACAAAGGGAAATGCATATCACTGGTAAATTTGTTGGGCAACTACTCGGTGAATTCACTGGGCACTCCTCATTCTGAGTAGGATGGTACTAAGTGTGCGTTAGATTCTGCATAAGCTGGATGGGTATTATAAAAATATATTTGTTAAGAGTTCAGTTCAACATCTTACTCTTGGGAATTGAATCTGGGTGGGAAGGGTAACAATCATTCTTCCCGTCCACTCATTATCCAAGCCAGACCCACTTTCCATTCATAAAGCTAAATCCACTTCTCATCAGTCAAGCTAAAACTCGTTCTGATCCACCCAACCTAGACCCAATTCACAATGACAATCTTGTTCACCAACTACTTTCTGCTATACATATCATTTTCACATTGTTCCCACAGTGTTCAAAGCACATTGGCCAAAACAAATGATAGATATTATACACACCATTTTATTATTGATGTGTAATGAAATTTTGATCTTAGCATATGCATGATAGCAAAGCAACCCCCTTTTTAGCATTTCAGTATTTTTATAGATATTCTTCTCCATCAAGTCTTTCTACTTGACCTTTTATGCTTTTTTTATCATTTAAAATAGCAGGGCACAACTTCCTAAGAGATGGATCTGTTAGAATGGTATTCTCTTTCCACATCTTGAAAACCAATTCTATTTTTCTATGGCCATTTGTTCTTTTTCAGGATCTGGGCAATGCACTTGCACTTACGTTAGTCTAATCCCAGAAAATAAATAATGTCCCTAAACTTAAATTTAATCGACCTGAGTGGATTGAAATAGAGAGGAATTATTGAGGATATTGGAGCTCTGTCGTATGTTTAAAATCACTCTTATCTATTTATCTGTGGGGTTCATAGGAACAAGTAGATGACTGGAGAAAGCAAAGTTTAACAGAGAGCACTAACTCTCTCTTCCCAAAGGAGGCAAGTATATGAAACCTGCTGCATTTGGATATCTTAAATTTCATTTCTCCCCTATTGAGCAGAGAACTGAAAATAAATTTTATTTACTGGGTAGGTGATTGATGTCATAGCAACTATGACAGAGGACTCGGGAACTCTAAACTTAAATATTGTTGGACGAAATGACTTATCTTCCTCATGGGTATTAGAAAAGCCCTTCGAAGTAAACCAAAGGGATATTACTAACTCTGAGATACTATTGGTGAATATTTTGGTTATTTTCTCTACTGAACATGTAAGGAGACCTATGTGATGATGATCTATGTAGTTGAGTAGGGTTGTATTAAGCAAGAAGTGAAAACTGACATTGGCAGGGATGCTTCTCTATTTCTAATGGTGTACATCAAGCAGAGGCAAACGACTTCTGGAGATAGCTCAGAAAAGTTACATTCACAACAAGATGGTGTGATCTTCAATGAAGAAGGCAAGGAAAATCCTAAGGGGTTTAAAATGAATGACGAGGTGCAGAAAAAACTTCCAATGACGAAGAACTTCTTACGAGGTTTCAAGAGGATGACACAGGAAGTGAACATCGAGACGTCAAAGAGAATGCTCTTGATGATAATTTTTTATTTTCCCTAGTTAACTGATCTATGATGTTGGTAGCCTACTTTAAGGTAATGTCTAGTCAAACTCCTAGAACAATGGTTGTTGTAATGCAGACCATTTGCAGCTTGAAGAAAGTCCAACAAAAGTTTCACGGAGGATAAAATTCTTTGCTGCACTAGATCGCTACTTTTTATTCTCATGGAAAAGGGAATTGTTATATTATTTTCCAAAATCCTTTTTGAATGTTACTTCTCCAATAGAAAATTTTTATATTTCTTATATTTTAGCATAGAATGCTTTAATTTATAGTAGTTTAATGCTTACAACAATTGAGACAAAAGAGGAAGAAGAGGTCAACAGCGCTGATTCAATAGGATGAAGAAAAATGAGATGAGCTTGAAAATGAAACAATCAAATGTTCCAAGGAGGTAGATTCTACTATCCTAGGAAAATACAACATTTGGAGGCGAGAGAATGAGAACGAGAATTTTGACTCCATTGTTAGATTGATGCGAGACCATCTGATCATGGCTAGGGTGTATTCAAGCATTTCCCAGGGTAGGAATAATCTTGATTTATAACATGAATTGATGCTTCGTATTAAATAATGTTAGCGTACATTGGGTGAAGCAAATGCAGATTCTGATCTACCTCAAAGGTAATAGTTTTCGCATTGGCTACTTCTAAATCAAGAGTAGTAACTACTTCCATTTGCATTTGGTGTTCATATCCTTTGTTTCTTTTAAAGTTGCAGTCTGTGTGTCAATCATTCTACTTTTCTTTCTCTTTTTCATGGCCGATAATTGATATGAATGTTTCAGTGCACCTAAGAAGATCAAGGCTATGGGTCATGTCCTATCCAAGGCTAGAGAACAGTTTTATGACTGTGGGATAGTAACAAAGAAGTTGTGAGCCATGCTTCAGTCTACAGATGAGCAAGTAAGGACCTTGAAAAAGCAAAGTATATTTTTAATTCAGCTGGTAGCAAAGACTGTTTCCAAGGGCCTGCACTATCTGTCCATGCAATTGACCATGGATTATTACTTGCTTGCCCTTGAAAAGCAAAATTTCCTAAAAATGACAAGTTGGAGGATCCAACTCTTTATCACTATGCATTATTTTCTGACAATGTATTGGTTGCATCTGTGGTTGTGAATTCAACTGTCATGAATCCTAAGGTGAAGTGTTATGAATTTAAAATACTCTAAAGTTTGGAAGTCCAATAGTTTTGCTACAATTTAATTTCAATATTTGGATCTCATTTTAGGTGATTTACTTGTGTTTGTAGGAATCTCAAAAACATGTATTTCATCTCGTGCTAGACAAGTTAAATTTTGGGCCCACAAAAATGTGGTTTTTACTTAATCCCCCAAGGAAGGCTGCAATACATGTAGAAAATGTTGATGATTTTAAATGGCTCAATTCCTCCTATTGCCCTGTGCTTCGTGAACTTGAATCCGCAGCTATGAAAGAGTATTATTTTAAGGAAGATCACTCGACTACACTCTCAGCAAGTTCCTCCAATTTGAAATATATAAATCCAAAATATTTATCCATGCTAAATCATCTTCATTTTTATCTTCCACAAGTTTATCCCAAATTGGACAAGATCCTTTTTGGGATGATGATATTGTGGTGCAGAAAGATTTGATGCCCTTGTGGTGAGTAGATCTTCATGGAAAGGTTAATGGTTAAGTGGAAACTTGTGGAGAAAGCTTTCACCGGTTTGACAAATACCTTAATTTTTCCAATCTGCATATAGCCAGGCACTTTGATCCTAATGCTTGTGGTTGGCCATATGGGATGAATGTATTTGATGTCAAAGAATCGAAGAAACAAGATATAACGCGAATATATCACAAGTGGCAGAAAATGGTAAGTGTGTAGTGTGGTTTATTTATGTTAATTCCTGTGATGCTTACTTTAAAGTATTTGAAGTAAATCTAAAGTAATTAGCTAGAAAACTTAATGGGTTTTTCTTTGTTCGATTTCTAAGTTTTTCTTTTATTGTATGTCAGAATGAGGATAGAGTGTTGTGGAAGCTTGGAACACTACCCCCTGGATTTTCACATTGGCTGCCTCTAATCAAGAGTAGTAAGTGCTTCCATATGCATTTGGTGTTCATATCCTTTGTTTCTTTTAAAGTTGCAGTCTGTGTGTCAATCTTTCTGCTTTTCATTCTCTTTTTCATGACCGGTAATTGATATGAATGTTTCAGTGCACCTGAGAAGATCAAGGCTAGAGAAAAATTTTATGGTTGTGTGACAGTAACAAAGAAGTTGCAAGCCATGCTTCAGTCTGCAGATGAGCAAGTAAGGACCTTGGAAAAGCAAAGTAAATTTTTAAGTCAGGTGGCAACAAAGTCTATTCCCAAGGGCCTGCACTGTCTCTCCATGCGATTGGCCATAGATTCTTACTTTCTTCCTCTTGAAAAACGATAATTTCCTAAAAAGGACAAGTTGGAGGATCCGACTCTTTATCACTATGCATTATTTTGTGACAATGTATTGGTTGCATATGTGGTTGTGAATTCAACTGTCATGAATGCTAAGGTGAAGTGTTATTAATTTAAGTTATTCTAAAGTTTGGAAGTCCAATAGTTTTGTTGCATTTTACATTTAATATTTGGATCTCATTGTAGGTGATTTACATGTCTTTGCAGGAATCTCAGAAACATGTATTTCATCTCATCACAGACAAGTTAGATTTTGGGGCCATGAAAATGTGGTTTCTACTTAATCCCTCGGGGCAAGCTGTGATACATGTAGAAAATGTAGATGATTTTAAATGGTTCAATTCCTCCTATTTCCCTGTGCTTCACCAACTTGAATCTATAGCTATGAAAGAATATTATTTCAAGGTAGATCACTCGACTACACTCTCAGCACATTCCTCCAATTTGAAATATATAAATCCAAAATATTTATCCATGCTAAATCATCTTCGTTTCTATCTTCCACAAGTTTATCCCAAAATGGACAAGATCCTTTTCTTGGATGATGATATTGTGGTGCAGAAAGATTTGATGCCCTTGTGGTCAGTAGATCTTCATGGAAAGGTTAATGGTTCAGTGGAAACTTGTGGAGAAAGCTTTCACCGGTTTGACAAATACCTTAATTTTTCCAATCCGCACATAGCCAGGCACTTTGATCCTAATGCTTGTGGTTGGGCATATGGGATGAATGTATTTGATCTCAAAGAATGGGAGAAACAAGATATAACTGGAATATATCACAAGTGGCAAAACACGGTAAGTGTGTAGTGTGGTTTATTTATGTTAATTCCTGTGATGCTTACTTTAAAGTATTTGAAGTAAATCTGAAGTAATTAGCTAGAAAACTTAATGGGTTTTTCTTTGTTCGATTTCTAAGTTTTTATTTTATTGTATGTCAGAATGAGGATAGAGTGTTGTGGAAGCTTGGAAGACTAACCCCTTGTTACAGGGAAAAGTGTCTATATAGAACTACTCTATCCCACTAAGGTGTGACAGCTGCCTTAGAAACAAACAGAGAAAAACTACTTTTGTTTTTCCTTTACGAATTATAGATAGAGAGGAATAGAAAGACCAACCTCTGTCTTGCGCTAATCCTTCGATTCGATCCCTCTCTTCTTTGATAGTCCTCAGCTACCTACTCCCTTGCACGCCCAACTTCACAAAGTACCTGTAAGATCACAGAAGCATAGCACTATACAAAGACATGGATCTATATTCATAAACAACTTAGGATCAGATTTAAATTGACCATACAAATGTAACAAGCATCAATGATACAAAAGCATGGAGGAAAACTCAAATAGCTTTTATTGATAAATAAGAAAAGATCCAGGAGGAGTTACAACCAGTTGTTCTGACCCAGCATCAACCTCCCAGCAAAGAAGCCCCTCTTCACCTCAAACAAAGCATAGATCACCCAACAATCTGATGTTTGTCTCTAGAAACCAACAACAATTCCTTACAATATGCAAAATTCCAGCCTCCGGATCTCTGGGATGAGGGATCCATATATAGATATCTATAAGGGGGATGAGTCAGCTTGTGATTTGATTAGTGTCTTCTCTCTGTCAGTTCTTGCTTCCACTTGGAGACTGAGGGCCTTTTACTCATCCTTGGTCGAATTCAGTGAGGCAAGTGTCACAGGGGAAGATTCTGGAAGCTTCCATTGTCTCTCCACCTCGTGGAATGACACTGCCATTTGTCATTTCTCACCCATCACGCCCCACAGAAGGGAATTTTGAAATGCAATGCACCCTCACAGTGTATTTAGGTGAGATGCAATGCACTTAGCCAATGGAGCAGCTGCAATGATCCTATTTTGACCAATTTTGAGCAGTTTCTGGTGGAGAACTTCTGGGAGAAGCTGTAATCTGTTGACCTTGTTCCTTTAGGGGTTAGAACAACACTTTTAGGGACTTAGGAGCCCTTGGTTTACGGAAATTTCATACTTGGAGTTGTAGGGCACAAAAATGTCTATAACAGTTGCCCCCTAAAGTATGAGGTCGTTAACCTTTTGGTGTCGGGTGAAATGATTTATTATGAGGATCCGAAGTTCTTTCAATGCTGGGAGGAGACCTGTAATAAGATACAATACAATACATTATCTTCATAATATTTTCATGATTTAGCTGAGGCGGGCATTCCCATGCTCAGCTTTATAAATTCATTTTCATGTACATAGGATAGACAACCGTCTGAGTGTAGACTGATGATTCTGATAGAGCCATCATCCTTTTGGTAGGATGATTATCTGTGCTGCAATGATGTACACTTAATGTTTTTATTTCCCTGAATATATATCGCAGCCCGGATGGATGAAACTAGATCTGGGGTCTTCAATCTCGTCCGATCTTCACTCGAAGTACAAGTCGATCCATGTGAGAAATGTTCTAAAGTCGAACATGGTAGGACATCGCTTGATTACCAGTCAATGATGTAAACTTTTAACAAGCGCGAGAGGAATCACCGATAATGATAATGACCCTCAAGGTACTGCAGTACAATTCACGTGGTGTGAATAAAGGACTTGGCGTAGAACACCACGAAAAATATTTCGGTCGAAGGCCATTGATGTATACCTGTCACCGGAAGTGAGAAACTTGCCATTGAGGCATGCAAGCTTCAAAGTACTGAATGGGATGTTCCTAGATCAACTTCTTGGATAATGAGCTGATGTCGACAAGAAGTGATCCGTCATAGGAGGGCCTTAATGAATCCCACATCAATGACACGGAACGGAGAAAATGATTTTGATGGAGGTGAAAACGATCTGCTGATATAAGGTTCAGGGTGGCGGTCATGAAAGAATGGAGTATAATGTATGGTAGTGGGTGAGACACAGGTGAATTCTCTGGATGACTTCTCTTGAACATATCGGTGACACTGATGTGATGGATTGGTAGCATTAACCCCAAATGTGGATCGTATGGCATGACCATGGTGATGTGACCGGTGAATTAAATAACCCAACCCGACTCGGACACGGAGCGGAAGTGTCATGTTCAAGAGCGACTTGCTACCAACAAAGTTTCTTTGAGTTTTCTTCCCAATTTTTCCCCAGTCATTGCTGACCAGTACCTCTTTATTTTTGTCAAGCTTGAGGAGGATAACATATGCTTGTTCTATAAGTTTCCCTTCGGGAAAACCCATCGCTATGTTTTAACGAGCCTAGCGATAGTGAAACTCGTTCTCGTCTAAAGACAAGTTTGTCGCTATTAATCTTTTTAACAAGTCTAACGACAAAGACAAATCGGTCCTTTTCAATTTTAGAGAGTCTGAAAAGGAACGTAAAGGTAACTCCAAAATTCCTTTTTCGTCATCTAATCCCTTAAGTCCGAAAAAGTATAAAACAATACAGAAGGGATGAATTTTCGATAGTATTAACGAGCCAGACAAAACAAGCGTTCGATCTTTTTGTGTAATAATCCCTCAGGTCCAAAAAGATTAAAATCTAGAGGAGGGATAGCACCTCCTGTCCCTTTAACGAGTTGGAGAGGCCAATGGCTTGGCAATCTTTTCATATTTTACGAGTCAGTGGAAAAGAGCTTAAAGGAGACTCGTCTTTTGAGGAACAAGTGATAAAACGGGTAGCAGCTGATTCTAGGTAAGGTTTGGAATTTTCCAATCACGGCAGTGTCACAAGGATGGCTAGTGAAATCACTCTTCGCAGTTGTTCCTCAAAATGGGTAAACAATCAAATGGAGGTGAATGATCGGCCAATGAAAAAGTGGAGGTGACGGTGCAAACACGACCAAGGCTTTAATGGCTGAAGTACTACATTCACGATGGTTATTTACCGGGGAATAGTTCATTTTTTAATGAGCTTAAACGCGAGTGGAAACATTTTCTCATGTCTTATGTTTATTTTTTAACGAGCTTGAACTATGTGCTAAAACTGCTCGATTAATCCAGTCGTGTGATAAGAATGTCTCATATAAAAACGGCAACTTTTAGAGATTTTCCCCACATCCTTTCTTTATGCAAGTTAGGAAATGACCAATCCTACGAGTTTAAAGGGTTAGAGGTCCTATAAATTTAAAAAATAAATAGTCGCTCTTCGCTTGCACGCCAAAGGGCTTGCATGCCCCCAGGTATAAAACAGAGTTTCAAGGTTACCCCTTCTTTAGTCCGTTAAAACATTTGTTTTACCGAGAGACGCCTACCTCTTACAGGTTACCAAAGATAGTTCTATTTATGGAGTAAACAAAACACTTCTTCAGCGATGTCTACCGAGATAAACAAAGGTGAGCGGCGATGCCCGCCAACTCACATAACTTTGACAAGAGAATCTTGTTCTAGAATAACCCCCTCTTCCAATCACGGATGGGAGTACAGACTAGTCATATCCTCTCGCGGAAACCTACCCTATACCCGAAGTTTTCTTGCCGAAGCAGACCAGGGTGCATGCCCCCTAGGATTCAGTCATGTCCCCCCGAATCACTCGCACTCATCGGGTGGACGGACTGGGGATTGAGACATTTCTTGCGTGAAAAGACCATTTAGGGATGGTGTATGCCTATTTGCTCTGTATGATCCGGGAAATGAAAGCTGGTCTACGAGCTTGACCACTCTTCCTTCGTGCGGAAAACACATTACTCTAAAGAGTGAGGAGAAAATGGCTCTCTTGCAATAAATATAGTCTCGTCCAAGGAGTAGATTGTAATCCAGGGGCCCTTGAACTACCATCACGTTCATGTGAACGATTTTCCCTCTCAATGTTATGGGCACATTGGGAAGGATCCCTAACGGTTGACTGGTTCCTTTATCGAAGCCTGTCAGATTTCTCATCTCAGGCAAAAGCGATGGCGAACCAAGCGCTTTCCAAGTAGTTGAGGAAAGGATACTCATAGAAGCCCCCTCATCTATGATGGTACCAGCCATAACCATTCTATATATTTGAACAATAATTCGGAATGGTATACAAGCTGGTAAACGGGGTCTGCCTAGTTGATTCCAGTCAAAGGAGACAACTAGGTTGCTTGGGGGTGGGACCGAATAGACGGCCGGGTATGACTCTGACGAACTTCCTTCCTGCGGTAAAGGAACGGGTAAATTGCCCCCATGTTCGTTGGAGTCTGTGCTTATGAAGAGAATTTGGACAATGTCATCCTTGTTCTCTTCAGTGAGTGTATCATCTGAAGATGGAACCTCTGAAGGCAAGACCGGGTCAACTGTCGCCTCAACCTTTTGACTTTCGTCTGGTATGGATTCAGATGGTTTATCTTTGATGATAGATGCTTCAGCTGACCACCTGAGCGGGCCAGCCGGATTTTCAACTGGTGACAGACTCGGCAAGAGTTTTTTATATCCAGGAGGAAGTCGTAACGGTGAAACTGGACGATCATCCAAAACTCTTTTAGCTTCGTCTAAGAAGGGACAATGGTGGATGGCGTGATCGCCTTCGCACAGTTTACAAGGAAATCTATATTTTCCTTTTTGTCATGGGGCTTCACTTTCACTAGTTGACGGTGCGTTTTCAACATGATCATCAGAGGTTGACGACACCGGGGTGTGCAAACGGGGAGACCAGTCCCTTAAGATCCGAGGGATGCAAGGACAATCTCTGTGATAGTGGTCTCCCTTGCAAATGACACATGGCGATTTAGGCCTGGTCGGTGCAGTGTGTGGATTTTCGTTAGACGACACTCGTTTGCCCCCATTCGCTTTTGGCTCCTTCTTCTTCTTCTCTTTCTTCTTCTTTTCCTTCTTCTCCTTAGGTACTTGACTTTTGGCTTTACCAGCCCCATCAAGCGAAGAGGAAGGGGGAGAGGAAGAATTAGAGGAAGTAGAAGGTTGGTGGGTAACTCTGGACTCGTTTATTTGCTGATTTGATATTTCAGGAATAGTGGTGTTCTGAACGACAGAGGTTGAGAAGAGCCATACAGGCAAACCAATTGTCAGTCCTGGAAGCGACAATGTGGCCATATGGGGTGCACCAAAATCTCCCCAAGAGGAGAAGGGACTAGGATTTCCTCCAAGGGGAATTCCTTGGTTGGTGGATTCCATTTTCTCAACCCAAGATCAACATAGGAAATGGGTAATGAATATTCCGTTTAAAATAAATTTTAGAGGCTTTGACACAACTTGTTTTTTCAGTTTTTAAGAGTCGATAAAAAACAAAAGCAGACTCTATTCTCCTTCGATTTTTAATGAGCCTGAAGTGACAAGTGCTCAGATGGACCTTTTCCGTTAAGGAGTCTGAAAAGGAACGAAAGGGACTGCTCTGGAAGTCTAGGTAGAGGGAGTACCAAACCAATCGCAAAAATGCAGAATACTTTTTACGGTACGGCAGTCAATCTTCCCGAATGTTGTGTTCAGTGCATTGCGATCGATAGGGCGGCAGACACGGCTTCCTATGGATAAAGGATTTAAGCCTATAGGGGTCTCCCAAAATATACTCGACGGTACGTGGGAGCACAAGTTCGTACTGGCACTTATTGTTTCAAAGTGGAGGAATCACCCAACCATCAGTGAGAACAACAGTTACCAAGCTTTACGACGCCGAAATACGTCTCTAGCCTAGACCTCTAAATGTTGTGCGTTAAGCTCCAAAGCGTTGTTAGATTCATTGAATTTATTTTAAGTTGATCTTGCTTATGAAGTTTGCCTTTCGGGTTCACCACGAGATGTAGATGTAATTCCTAAAATGCAATCTAAAGATGATAAACAAACTTTTTATCTCTTTTGTGCAATGAAAATCCTAGCTACTAGGGAAAAGAGAGACAGAACCTTTTCACAAAGAGCAAAGAGCACACTGTAAATGCACTTTCCTAAATCAAGCCAAACAGACTGTCTATATGCAAATGCACATGCATGTATTTGTTTTTCAACTTTCTTAATATATAGATGCTTAAAAATAAAGTTGATGTACAAATTTGAATTTCTTTTCAAGCAACAAATATAAACAAGCTCCTTTTCGAAATCAAAAATAGAGACGATTACGACACTTTACGATTTTGAAATGAATACTTGTTTTTGACACTAGAAAATTACAAATTCAGACCAAAATCAATAGTAACAGGATAAGTGACCATCAAAAGTGTTGTTGGGAAAAGTATCTATTCAGAACGCCCCTATCCCACTCTAAGGTGTGACAGTGCCTTAGCAACAAACAAGGAAAACTGCTTGAGTATTCTTCTTTATGAAATGTAAATGAAGAGGAAGGATGTAACTAACCTGTGTCTTTCGCTAGTTTGTTGATCCAATCGCTCTTCCCTTTGTTCGCTTCCCGCTGCCTGCTCCCTTACTGGTCCAACTTCACTAAATTCTTGCAAGATCACAGAAGAGAGAAACTACACGAAGATATAGATTTACATTCATAAAAAGCTTAGGATCAGATTAAGATAAACATGCAAATATAACAAAACATCACTGATATACAAGCATGTAGAAGAAACTCAAATAGTTTTATTGATATGATAAGAAAGTCCAAGAGGAGATACAACCAAGTGAGTCCCGATCCAACATCTACCTCCCAGCAAAGGAATCCCTTCCTCACCTCCAACAAAGCATAAATCACCCAATGTACTAATCTCAATCTCAAACCAACAGCAATTCTCTGCAAAGTACAAAATTCCAGCCTCTGGATCTCTGGGATGAGGGATCCATATATAGATGTAAGCAGAGAGGATGAGTCAGCTTATGTTTTGACTTGTGGCTTCTCTCTGTCAGTTCTTGCTTCCACTTGGAGACTGAGAGCCTCTTACTCATCACTAGTCGAATTCAGTGAGGCAAGTGTCATTGGAGAAGATTCTGGAAGCTTCCATTGTCTCTCCACCTCGTTGAATGACTCTGCCACTTGTCATTTCCCACTCAACGCACCTGGGTAGTGCATTCAAGTGTGTTGCAACGCACCTAGCCAGTGTATTTGGGTGCTTTGCAATGCAGGCAGCTAGTGGAGCTTCTGAATTGATCCTGATTTGACTAGTTTTGAGCAGTTTCTGGTGGAGAACTTCTGGGAGAAGCTGTCATTGGTTGACCTTGTTCCTTTAGGGGCAGGAACAACACTTTTAGGGACTTTGGATCCCTTGGATTATGGACATTTCATGCTTAGAGTTGTAAGGCACAAAAATGTCTATAACAGTTGCCCCCTAAAGTATGAGGCCGTTTATCGGGTGAAATGCTTTATTAGGAGGATCCGAAGTTCTTTCAATGCTGGGAGGAGACCTGTAATAAGATATAATACAATAAATTATTTTTCATACTGTTTTCATGATCTAGCTGAGGTGGGCATTCCCATGCTCAGCTTTATAAATTCATTTTTATGTACATAGGACAGACAATCGTCTGATGGTAGACCGAGGATTCTGATGAAATCATCATCCTTTTGGTAGGATGATTATCTGTTCTGCAATGCTGTACATGTCAATGTCTTTATTTTTCCTGAATATATATCGCAGCCCGGATGGATGAAACTAGATCCGGGGTCTTCAATCTCGTCCGATCTTCACTCGAAGTACAAGTCGATCCATGTGAAAAATGTTTTGAAGTCGAACATGGAAAGACATCGCTTGATTACCAGTCAATGATGTAAACTGTTAACAAGCGCGAGAGGAATCACCGATAAGGATGATGACCCTCAAGGTACTGCAGTACAATTCACGTGGTGTGAGTAAAGGACTTGGCGTCGAACACCACGCAAAATCTTTCGGTCGAAGGTCATTGATGTATACCTGTCGCCGGAAGTGAGAAACTTGCCATTGAGGCATGCAAGCTTCAAAGTACTGAATGGGGTGTTCCTAGATCAACTTCTTGGATAATGAGCTGATGTCGACAAGAAGCGATCCGTCAAAGGAGGGCCTTGATGAATCCCACATCAATGACACGGAACGGAGCAAATGATTTTGATGGAGGTGAAAACGATCTGATGATATATGGTTCGGGATGGCGGTCATGAAGGAATGAAGTATAATGTATGGTAGTGGATGGGACACGGTTGACTTCTCTGGATGACTTCTCTTGAACATATCGGCGAAACTTATATGATGGATTGGTAGCATTTACCCCAAAGGTGGATGGTATGGCGAGACCATGGTGATGTGACCGGTGAATGAAACAACCCAACCCGACTCAGGCACGGAGTGGAAGTGTCATGTTCAAGAGCGACTTGCTACCAATAAAGGTTCTTTGAGTTTCTTCCCAATTTTTCCCCAGTCATTACTGACCAGTACCTCTTTATTTTTTTCAAGCTTGAGGAGGATAACATATGCTTGTTCTATAATTTGCCCTTCGGGCAAACCCATCGCTATGTTTTAACGAGCCTAGTGATAGTGAAACTCGTTCTTGTCTAAAGACAAGTTTGTCGCTATTAATGTTTTTAACGAGTCTAACGACAAAGATAACTCGGTCCTTTTCATTTTTGGAGAGTCTGAAAAGGTACGTAAAGTTAACTCCGAAATTCCTTTTTCGTCATCTAATCCCTTAAGTCTGAAAAAGTATAAAACAATACAGAAGGGATGAATTTTCGATAGTTTTAACGAGCCGAACAAAACAAGCGCTCGATCTTTTTGTGCAATAATCCCTCAGGTCCAAAAAGATTAAAATATAGAGGAGGGATAGCACTTCCGGTCGCTTTAACGAGTTGGAAGGCCAAAACTCGGCAATCTTTTCACAGTTTACGAGTCAGATGAAAAGAGCTTAAAGAAGACTCGTCTTTTGAGGAACGAGTGATAAAATGGGTAGCAGCTGATTCCAGGTAAGGGTTGGAATTTTCCAAGCACGGCAGTGTCACAAGGATGGCTAGTGAAATCACTCTTCGCAGCTGTTCCTCAAAATGGGTAAACAATCAAATGGAGGTGAATGATCGGCCAATGGAAAAGTGGCGGTGACGGTGCAAACACGACCAAGGCTTTAATGGTTGATAATGTTACATTCACGGTGGTTATTTACCGAAGGATAGTTCATTTTTTAACGAGCTTAAACGCGGGTTGAAACACTTGCTCGATCTTATGTTTATTTTTTAATGAGCATGAACTATGTGCTAAAACTGCTCGATTATCCAGTCATATGATAAGAATGTCTCATATAAGATGCCATTTTTTATGGAGCTTGTGCCTTACAAAGCTATGCCCCGCATCCTTTCGTTATGCAAGTTCGGAAACGACTAATCCTACGAGTTTAAAGGGTTAGAGGTCCTAAAAATTTAAAAAATAAATAGCCGCCCCTTGCTTGCACTCCAAAAGGTTTGCATGCCCCCAGGTATAAAGTACGATTTCAAGGTTACCCCTCAATTTGCAGATAAAACATTTGTTCTACCAGGAAAGGCTTACCTCTTTCAGGTTACCAAAGATTGTCTCATTTGCGCAACAAACAAAACACTTATTCAGCGATGTCTACCGAGATAGACAAAGGTGAGTGACAACGAGCGCCAAACACATAACTTTGACAAGAGAATCTTATTCTAGAATAACCCCTATCTCAATCACGGACGGGGTACAGACTAGTCATATTCTCCCGCGGAAACCTACCCTATACCCGAAGTTTTCCTGCCGAAGTAGACCAGGACGCATGCCCCCTGGGTTCCAGTCATATCCCTCCGAATTACTCGCGCTCATCGGGAGGACAGATCGTGGGTTGAGACATTTCTTGCCTGAAGAGACCATTTAGGGACGGTATATGACTATTTGCGATGCGTGATCCGGGAAATGAAAGCTGGTCCACGAGCTTGACCACTCTTCCTTCGTGCGGAAAACACATTACTCTAAAGAGTGAGGAGACGATGGCTCCCATGCAATAAATATAGTCTCGTCCAAGGAGCAGGTTATAATCCAAGGGTCCTTGAACGACCATCACGTTCATTTGAACGGTCTTCCCTTTCAATGTTATGGACACATTGGGGAGGATCCCTAAAGGTCGACTGGTTCCTTTATCAAAGCCTGTCAGATTTCTCGTCTCAGGCAAAAGCGATGGCGAACCAAGCGCTTTCCAAGCAATAGAGGAAAGGATACTCACAAAAGCCCCCTCATCTATGATGGTACCAGCCATGACCATTCTATATATTTGGACGATAATTCTGAATGATATGCTTGCTGGTAAACGGGGTCTGCCTAGTTGATTCCAGTCGAAGGAGACAACTAGGTTGCTTGGAGGTGGGACCAAGTAGACGACCAGGTACGGCTCTGACGAACTTCCTTCCTGCGATAAAGGAATGGGTAGGTTGCCCCCGTGTTCGTCGGAGTCTGTGTTGATGAAAAGAATTTGGACGGTGTCATCCTTATTCTCCTTAGTGACTGTATCATTCGAAGATAAAACCTTTAAAGGCAAGACCGGGTCAACTGCCGCCTCGACCTTTTGACTTTCGTCGGGTATGGATTCAGCTGGTTCATCTTCAATGACCGGCGCTTCAGCTGACCACTTGAGTGGGCCAGCTGGATTTTCAACTAACGAAGGACTCGGCAAGAGTTTTTTATATCCAGGAGGAAGTCGTAACGGTGAAACCGGACGATCATCCAAAACTCTTTTAGCTTCATCTAAGAAGGGACAATGGTGGATGGCGTGATTGCCTTCGCACAGTTTACAAGGAGATCTAGCTCTCCCTTTTTGTCCTGGGACTTCACTTTCGCTAGTTGACGGTGTGCTTTCAACATGGTTATCAGAGGTTGACGCCACCGGATTGTGCAAACGGGGAGACCAGTCCCTTAGTATCCGAGGGATGTAGGGACAATCTCTGTGAAAGTGGTCTCCCTTGCAAATGACACATGGCGATTTAGGCCTAGTCAGTGTTGTGTGTGGATTTTCGTTAGACAACACTCGTTTGCCCCCAGTCGCTTTTGGCTCCTTCTTCTTCTTCTCTTTCTTCTTCTTTTCCTTCTTCTCCTTAGGAACTTAACTTTTGGCTTTGCCAGCCCCATCAAGCGAAGAGGAAGGAGGAGAGGAAGAATTAGAGGAAGTAGAAGGCTGGTGGGTAACTTTAGACTGGTCTAACTGCTGATTCGACTGTTCAGGAATAGTGGTGTTCTGAACGACATTGGTTGAGAAGAGCCAGACCGGCAAGCCAATTGTCAGTCCTGGAAGTGACAATGTGGCCATATGGGGTGCACCAACATCTCCCCAAGAGGAGAAGGGACTAGGATTTCCACCAGGGGAATTCCTTGGTTGGTAGGCTCCATTTTCTCAACCTAAAGATCAACGCAAGAAAAAGGGTGTGAATATTCCATTTAAAATAAATTTTAACGACGCTTGGACACAACTTGCTTTTTCAATTTTCAAGAGTCGAGAAAAAGCAAAAGATGACTCTAGTCTCCTTCGATTTTTAATGAGCCTGAAGTGACAAGTGCTCAGATGGACCTTTTCCGTTAAGGAGTCTGAAAAGGAATGAAAGGGACTGCTCTGGAGTTCTAGGTAGAGGGTGTGCCAAACCAATCGCAAAACTGCGGAATACTTTTTAGGGTACGGGTGGTCAATCTTCCCGAATGCTGTGTTCAGTGCATTGCGATCAGTAGGGCGGCCGACACGGCTTCCTATGGATAAAGGTTTTATGCCTATAGGGGTACGTGGGAACACAATCCGTACTGGCACTTATCGTCTCTCATGAGGAATCACCCAACCATTAGTGAGGCCGACAGTCACCAGGTTTTACGACGCCGGAACACGTCTCTAGCCTAGACCTCTATGTTGTGCGTTAAGTTACAAAGCGTTGTTAATTTCATTCAATTTATTTTAGGTTGATCTTTCTTAGAAGTTTGCCTTTTTGGATCACCATGAGATGTAGATGAAATTCCTAAATGCAATCTAAAGATGATAAGAAAACATTTATCTCTTTTCAACAATGAAAATCCTAGCTACAAGGGGAAAAGAAAGACACAATCTTTTCTCAAAGAGCATAGAACACACTGTAAATGCACTTTTCCTAAATCAAACCATACAAACTATCAATATGCAAATGCACAAATGCATGTATTTGTTTTCACTTTCTTAATATTGATGCCTAAAAAGAAAGTTGTTGTACAAATTTGAATTCGATTTCAAGTGAAAACACAAACAAGTTTCTTTTTGAAATCAAAAAGACGATTACGACACTTTATGATTTTGAAGTAAACACTTGTTTCGACACTAGAAATTCACAAATTCAAACCAAAAGACAAAAGTAAAAGCGCAATCAACTATCAACAGCAAACAAATTTACTCCTAAGATCAAAACGACACTTACGACAGGTCTATATCTAAGGGCGACAGTATGACTAGTTTACTTTTGTAATGGGAAACTGCAAATGATGTAACAAATACACAAAAACAAATACAGTTTCTTTTATACAACTGAGGCGGAATTAAGGCAAAGAAAAGGGGTTTTCAGATAGGTACACACACTGATAACAGGCTGCAAAAATCAGAGATAAAACTGAACAAAATGAAGCAAAGAACCACAGCTGCACAAGGCAAAGGCTGATCAGCGCACCTGTTGCACAGAGAAACTGAATTGCAGCGCAGGTAGCCCTCTCGAGACCTGCGTTGAAATGTAGAACCTCTTCACAGAGCCTGCGCTGAAGCAGAAACGAGAATTTTCTCTGGGTTCTGGGTCACGGTTTGCAGTTTAATCTATGGTTTTTGGCCGGATAAAAGCTATCAATAAGGTACAATTAGAAGGATGATTTAAAGGAGGACTAAGAGCTATCACAAAGGGCAGTTAGAGAATTTGTGGATCAGCTGTTCAGATCATAAACAGGCCCAGTGAGTGGACTAGAGTGGCAGATCTCTACTTTGCATTTGTAAATGGCAAATGCAGTTCGATTCGCCACTCCTAAGTTTATGAGAAGAACAACAATAGAAACACAAATAAACTATCTAGATACGATTCCCCAGCGGAGTCGCCATTCTGTTGTTGGGAAAAGTATCTATTCAGAACGCCCCTATCCCACTCTAAGGTGTGACAGTGCCTTAGCAACAAACAAGGAAAACTGCTTGAGTATTCTTCTTTATGAAATGTAAATGAAGAGGAAGGATGTAACTAACCTGTGACTTTCGCTAGTTTGTTGATCCAATCGCTCTTCCCTTTGTTCGCTTCCTGTTGCCTGCTCCCTTACTGGCCCAGCTTCACTAAATTCCTGCAAGATCACAGAAGAGAGAAACTGCACGAAGATATAGATTTACATTCATAAAAAGCTCAGGATCAGATTAAGCTAAACATGCAAATATAACAAAACATCACTGATATACAAGCACGTAGAAGAAACTCAAATAGTTTTATTGATATGATAAGAAATTCCAAGAGGAGATACAACCAAGTGAGTCTCGATCCAGCATCTACCTCCCAGCAAAGGAATCCCTTCCTCACCTCCAACAAAGCATAAATCACCCAATGTACTAATCTCAATCTCAAACCAACAGCAATTCTCTGCAAAGTACAAAATTCCAGCCTCTGGATCTCTGGGATGAGGGATCCACATATAGATGTAAGCATAGAGGATGAGTCAGCTTATGTTTTGACTTGTGGCTTCTCTCTGTCAGTTCTTGCTTCCACTTGGAGACTGAGAGCCTCTTACTCATCACTGGTCGAATTCAGTGAGGCAAGTGTCATTGGAGAAGATTCTGGAAGCTTCCATTGTCTCTCCACCTCGTTGAATGACTCTGCCACTTGTCATTTCCCGCTCAATGCACCTAGGTAGTGCATTCAAGTGCATTGCAACACACCTAGCTAGTGTATTTGGGTGCTTTGCAACGCAGGCAGCTAGTGGATCTTTTGAATTGATCCTGATTTGACTAGTTTTGAGCAATTTCTGGTGGAGAACTTCTGGGAGAAGCTGTCATTGGTTGACCTTGTTCCTTTAGGGGTAGGAACAACACTTTTAGGGACTTTAGATCCCTTGGATTATGGACATTTCATGCTTAGAGCTGTAAGGCACAAAAATGTCTATAACAAACAGCAATCAAACTCTTTCCTACGATTGAAATCGACACTTGCGACAAATTCAAATCAAAGGACGACAGTACGAATATGCTACTTTTGCAAAGGAGAACTGTAAATGACTCAAAAAACACACAAAAACATCTATAGTTCTTTTGTACACAGGAGGCGGAATAACAGCAAGGAAAAGGAGTTTCAAACAGACATATACTGATCACAGGCAGCAAAATACAGGAATAGAACTGGAAAGAATGAAGCACAGAAGCCACAGCTGCACAGAGCTAGTCTGATCAGCCAACATGTAACACAGAGAATATGAAATGCAGCGCAGGTTGTTCACTTGGGAAGTGTGCTGAAATTCAGAATCTCTGAACAGTACCTGCGCTGGGCCAGAAACGAGACTCTGTTCGGGTTCCGGGTCACAGTTTGCAGTTCAGTTCTTGGTTTTTGGCCGAGTAAAAAGCAATCAGTAATGCAACAATCAAGGGTAGATGTAAGGAGGATCTAAGAGCTATCACAAGGGAAATCAGATAGTTTGTGAATCAGTTGTTTAAATCATAAACAGATCCAGTAGATGGATTGAAGTAGCAGTTATCTACTTTGCATTTGTTATGGAAAATGTAGTTCGAATGCTACTTGTAAGTTTATGAAACAAACAACAAAGAATGATAAACAAACAAACTAATTAGTTCCCCAGTGGAGTCGCCATTTTGTTACAGGGAAAAGTGTTTATATAGAACTGCTCTATCCCACTAAGGTGTGACAGCTGCCTTAGAAACAAATAGAGAAAAACTACTTTTGTTTTTCCTTTACGAATTATAGATAGAGAGGAACAGAAAGACCAACCTCTGTCTTGCGCTAATCCTTCGATTCGATCCCTCTCTTCTTTGATAGTCCTCAGCTACCTTGCTCCCTTGCATGCCTAGCTTCACAAAGTACCTGTAAGATCATAGAAGCATAGCACTATACAAATACATGGATCTATATTCATAAACAACTTAGGATCAGATTTAAATTGACCATACAAATGTAACATGCATCATTGATACAAAAGCATGGAGGAAAACTCAAATAGCTTTTATTGATAAACAAGAAAAGATCCAGGAGGAGTTACAACCAGTTGTTTTGACCCAGAATCAACCTCCCAGCAAAGAAGCCCCTCTTCACCTCAAACAAAGCATACATCACCCAACAATCTGATGTTTGTCTCTAGAAACCAACAGCAATTCCTTACAATATGCAAAATTCCAGCCTCCGGATCTCTGGGATGAGGGATCCATATATAGATATCTGTAAGGGGGATGAGTCAGCTTGTGATTTGATTAGTGTCTTCTCTCTGTCAGTTCTTGCTTCCACTTGGAGACTGAGGGCCTCTTACTCATCCTTGGTCGAATTCAGTGAGGCAAGTGTCACAGGGGAAGATTCTGGAAGCTTCCATTGTCTCTCCACCTCGCGGAATGACACTGCCATTTGTCATTTCTCGCCCATCGCGCCCCACAGAAGGGACTTTTGAAATGAAACACACCCTCACAGTGTATTTAGGTGAGATGCAACGCACTTAGCCAATGGAGCAGCTGCAATGATCCTATTTTGACCAATTCTGAGCAGTATCTGGTGGAGAACTTCTGGGAGAAGCTGTAATCTATTGACCTTGTTCCTTTAGGGGTTAGAACAACACTTTTAGGGACTTAGGAGCCCTTGGTTTATGGACATTTCATGCTTGGAGTTGTAGGGCACAAAAATGTCTATAACACCCCTGGATTAAACGTTTTATGGCTTGACCCTTCCTTTGGACAAGTCTTAGCATGTGTTGGTTTTAGGATATAATCCTAGTGTGGATTGTTGGGAGATTGACAATGCAGTTGTTATTCATTACAATGGGAACATGAAACCTTGGTTAGAGCTGGCAATGATGAAGTGCAGACCTTACTAAACAAAATACATAAAATATGATCATCCTTTCTTACAACAGTGCAATATAAATCAATAGTTGTGACCTTAATATTCATACTGCAATAGATTGTCAAATGTCAAGTGTAAAGGCCCTTGATTTTGGTTGATAATTCATTCTAATTCATTTATTTTTGGAGTTCCACAGAAGATTTCTAGTTTATGGCTTAATGAGTTAGGTTTTTGGAGGTCCAGTGGCCTAGCCAAGTTTAAGATTTACAAATTTTATGTCCTCATTATATTCCTTGATAGTCGGAAGTAAACTTCTATATAAGTATTCTTTTCTTTGTTAGTTAATATTTCTCTTTCATCAAGTAATTACACAAATTGTTCTTCCAAGAACACAAAGAAGTACGAGACACAAAGATTTAGGCTTTCAAGGTAGGGCAAAACTTCTCAATAGGGGAAAACCCAACAATCCTCCTCTTATTGAATTTATTCAAAATGAGATATCCAACAAAACACCAAAGAGTCCCTCCAAGTCAGCCCTCCTCTTTACGTCAAGGTCAATAGTTGAGTCTCTTCCTATTCAAAGTCAGAAGCAGCTTCTCAATATCTATCCTTATTGTAGGTTTAGTCTCTTATTATAATACAATGACTTCCAATTACAGACTCTTTTCCTTCTATTACTGATCTTTGGCTACTACAACAAACCCTTGACTCTTTACCACAGATATTCAGATGCTGCTACAAATAGATAGCTTTAGATTGAGATTCAGCTTAGTCACAGATTTTAGTTTCTTCAAGTGTTGTAGACTTCTTTTTATCCTCAGTTTTTCTTCTCCCGTTGGATTATAGAATTCGAGCTTTTTCGCTTTCTTGGTTGCTACCCAAAAGAGGTCGAATATAGGCTAAAACGCCCTGATATCATTCTCCATGAGCTTTGACTTAACTAAACAAAGAGTGGCTATGCCTGCATTGTTCCTTTTGTAATGTTGAACTGTCCTGCAATCTTTTCCTGTGACAAGATGAAATAGCCCTAATTGGACAACACTGAAACTAGCTCAATTCAGTGTTTAACTGCCATGACCAATTCCTTCATTTTCCCATAGCAGCTATGCTACAATAGTCTCACATGGAGCGAGGGTTAATTTGCACATGAACATCTCTCTTTTGACAATGAAGGCAATGTGCTAGGCCCTTATCTAATATATGTTCCTAAGATATAATAAACTTATGGTGTATGAGTTATCATCATTCATACTCCTTAGTTATATTATATGTGCTCCCTGTCTTTATGCTCATGGCTGAAATAAATAACTCTCCATTGAATTTCTATTAGCCTCATTCAGAAACTCTTGATTGATTGATGCTCTATGAAACACATTAGCTCTGAGTTACTCATAGTCCACTTTCTTGTTGAGTTAGAGATCAACTTCCACGGTTCTAGAGTTGTTGCATTTCCTCAAGCAGTTGCTAATTTGGTTTGTGTACGACTGTTAAGAATTTCTCTCTCCTTACCTAGAGTGTTCTTAAGTGTTCTTGGGTGGATTTTTACTTACTAGAGTCGTTTCCCTCTCCCCTGAGCATTATTTTCATTTGCTGGGGTGAGTTTGAGCTCAATATTGGTTGTCTAAGAGGCCATAGGTACTAGACAAGGCCATACATAACTGTAGGAGATCATTGGCTTTCCAATTTCCCTTCATTCCCATAAATCCATCGAATACATGGGTGCTGAAATCTACAAGGCAAAGCATTCTTGATGTGTATTTATGGTAGAATGTAATTATATTATAATGTTGTTAAATTGAGATTCATTACTTGAGTGATTCAAATTATATGTTGTTCCATTGGTATTGGGAATCGTTACATGAGAACCCATTAACTACAATTATTCACCAATAATATCCAAAGGTTGTTTTGTTCTAGAATGATGATTGTCCAGTATGATGTATAATGAGGATAAGGTTGAAGAAATGAATGAGGAGAAATCACATTCAAGGGGCAGTGTGGATGAAGGTTGTACTGTAGAAAAAGAAAATACAACAACATGGACAAATATGGACAAATTCTGATGAAGAACATGCAACATCAGCCAACTTTGATGAAAACACAAAGTGTGAATAGTTTGAACTATCCGATTTTGCACTTATCGCATATTCAACTGGTGGATTTGTATCTTCTTGTATTTTTTTTTCTCGTTAAAACTATTCTATTATATACATAAACAGATAACAGTTACATCATTACAAAACAGAAAGAACCAGCTGCCTGGAAGTAATGGCAGCCTGGAACAGCTGAGACTGCAGTGTCTGAGGACTTAACCAGACCAAAAATAAACCAACCCTCGCAGGGGCGCCAGTGGAGTAGCAGACTAATCCCGCGCAGGGGAGACAAACACTTCCCATCCACAGAAAAAAGATTCCAGAACCCAAACATAGACAATTTGCCATCAGCATTGGCACAGAGACAGTAACATATATCCAAAACATAATCAAAAATAGCAAGAGAGGCCGATTATATCTTCTTGTATTGATAATATGGAAGATCAAGATTACGTACAACAATGTATACACAATTTTACCTTAAGGCAAAGTGGTGGGCAAAAGACCCTCAAGGAAAACTCCCCTGAGACAAGTATCAAGTCAGTGAGCAAAAACTATTGTAAAGATGCTAGCAGTCAATTGTCCAAGGGTGATTTTTGGACACCCTCACAAGAACTAAAGATTGTATCCCACTATCCAAAAGATATTCTCTCAACTAAAAATGGTATGCTAATAAATGCTTATGGGAAAAAGGCACAACACATTTATCTTTGGTTGGGAGCTTATCCATATTGCCCATGATGTAAATAGTTATAATGTCATGTTGAGTAGATTTTTGGCACACCTTAAGAAGGTATCATTATCGAATGGGGGCTAGAAATCTAAAATGTTGTCCATTGAATTAGATATAGGATTATATTTGTCTAGATCAGAAGGTTGATATAGTTTGAGCTTGTAGGAATTAATTATTGGAGAATAACCTATTGCAGAGGAAGCTTTGGGTTGAATGAAATTTGATGAACCTACTCTAGAATATGTGAGCTAAATTTTTTATTTTTAATATATTTTTTCCTTATACTATTTCTTATGATGGATGGCATATGATATGTAGGAAGCTTTTCACTCTATAGAAGATATTCACGGCCTTGTGTATGGTCAAGAAGATTCCTAAATCTCAAATGAAGACAATCTACTATTCAAAGTTAACAAAGATATTTTGGATATTAGAAAGTCATTTGTATCATGCTTATGCATGGTACAAGCTCTATATCCTACAGAAAAGCTACAATAAATACTTAGCATAGAAGGATTTGTAGCTGATGGCATCATCTGGATTATTGGTTGCCTTTGTGAAATGGGATGAGGGAAATGTGTAGAAAAATCATATTCTAGAAACCATTTATCTTTGGTTGGGAGTTTACCCATATTGCCCATGATGTAAATAGTTACAATGTCATGTTGAGTAGATTTTTGGCACACCTTTAAGAAGGTATCACTATCGAATGGGGGCCAGAAATCTAAACTTTTATTTATTGAATTAGATATAGGATTATATTTTTCTAGATGGTAAGGTTGATATAGTTTGATATTGTAGGAATTAATTATTGGAGAATACCCTATTGCAGAGGAAGCTTTGGGTTGAATGAAGTTTCATGAACCTACTATAGAATCTGTGAGCTAAATTATTTTTATTTTTAATATATTTTTGCCTTATACTATTTCTTATGATAGATGGCATATGATATGTAGGAAGCTTTTGACTCTATAGAAGATATTCATGGCCTTGTGTATGGTCAAGAATATTCCTAAACCTCAAATGACGACAATCTACTATTCAAAGTTAACAAAGATATTTTAGATATTAGAAAGTCGTTTGTATCATGCTTATGCATGGTACAAGCTTTATATCCTCTAGGAAAGCTACAATAAATACTTAGTATAAAAGGATTTGCAGCTGTTGGCATCATCTGGATTGTTGGATGCCATTTCTATTATGCCCTATGATCACAAGCATGGGGCTCACCTTTTTGAGCTAGAGAATGAGAAGGAAAGAAGTTCAAGAATGGCTAGTATTTTAAGCTTTGGGATTTAGTTTGGATTCTAAAATGGATACCAGAGAAGTGGTAAGTTATTTCAATGAAAAGGATTAAGTTCATCTATTATTGTTTGAGATGTTTGCATTTGTATAGTTTTTTCTAGTATAAGTATTATATTTTATGCTTAGTTCAAGTAGTTTTCTTCAAATATGTCTAATAATAATATGTTTTTTGGGCAATTGTCACGCCCAACACTTCTATCTGAAGTGGTAAGTAATAGGTACAAAGATCATTAAAGAGTTTATTTTTGAAATTAAGTCTTTCCTTGATGTTGCTGAGAAGTCAGAGCACACATATATTCTTTTAAGCACTTTTTATACCTGTACAAGTTACCTCCCATATGTCTTTCCATATGTACCTTGTGATGAGCCCCAAAAATGTACAATTATTTGGGCTCATTCAACCTCCTAATTTGGCTTAGTCCACCATTCTCATTTGTTTATTGCATGTTTTTGATTATTTTTATGTTAATAGAGTGAATTTGGTTAGTCATTATGCCAACAAGTCTAATGGGTGCTTTGTGTAGCCTTTTTGGTCAACTTGGAGACAAAATGGAAGGTCTTAATGAGCACTTGGCAGCCAAATTCGTGGGAGAACAAGCTAGAGGATTTGTAGGAAGGTCTCCCCCTCGTTTATGGGCCCTTACCTCGAATTCTCCACCATCAGCTCGAAGTTCAAGGGCCACCAAATCAATCAGCACAAGGGCAGCCAAGCAAGTCAAGTAGGACTGCTGTTAACTCCAAGTCTTGGGCAGCCAAGTCCCTAACTTTTAGGAGGACTGTTGGGTCCTCAAATTGTATAAATAAGAAGGCTTGGGGCCTCATTTTGGTTAGCTAGTAGTTAGTCAATTTGGTTAGCTAGTAGTTAGTCAATTTGGTTAGCTAGTTGGTAGTCATTTTTGTAGCTAGTGGTTAGTCATTTTGTAGCAGCTAGTTAGTCAATTTGGTTTTTGCTCTTTGTAAGCCAGTTTTGGCATGACATTAGACTTTTGATTATGAATAAAGGCAAGCAGATTTGGATCTAGTTCTGAGCTTTTAAGGGAGCTATAGCTCCCAGGTTAGGGTCCAACCTAAGAGCAATAGATCTCCTCTGTTTTGTAATGTTATTTGCCTTTTATTCCAGCACTTTGTTTCTTTGCTTTAACATGCAATTCGAAATTACAGTCTGCTGATTTAGTTTTTATGAGATTGAGTGAGTTTAATTTATGGTTAAATTGCTTTCAGTTGTTTAGCTAGAATAGGAGATTGATAATTCATTGGAGCTCCAAGAAAAAGGTTGAGAGAGATCCCACTGCCATCTCTGTTTGGAGATTGGGGTGCAGTCTCCACCAACCACCAAAAAAACGCAGTCTTTTACCTTTATGCACGCTGCAACATAGTCACTGTCATGATAGATCTTTCCATGCACTTCACTCTTGAACCATACGCCTTCATCACAGCTTCATGCACACTTCTCTTCACGATTTACATTGATGTTCGTTGAGTTCATAGCACAGGTAGCATAGGTTAATGAATTCTCGTTTTTGGTGACAGTCATAAGCAATTTGTTTTATTTACACTACTCTTCATCATTCCATTTCCTTATTCTTTATCTTGACCACGCCCAAAGCCACATCCTTGACCTCTGTTTAGCTCGGTTATCTCCCAACACCTCCATTCCCCACGTAACTTCATTTTCTTGACCTTTCGTTGTTCTAGCCTTCCATCCACCAGCCAACTTCATGGACTCGTTCTCCGTCCTATTTCTCTACTCCTGAGCCATCACCAGCTTCATCTCCACCCTAAATATCCCCCCATACCATTCCATCACTTCACCATCACCCAAAACTCCCACGGTAGGACATCCTGTAGAAATTAATAGACTTCCTGTAGAAATTGCTGAGTTTCCTGTAGGATCCCCTGCAGACATCCTGTAGGAGCCCACACACTCGGTTTCTGAGCATCTGAACGTGAGGAACCTCTGTGGACTGATGCTAAGGATCCCTTGGGACCTTTCCTATCCTCCCTGACCTTTCCCAAGCTTTCCTTCCCTCTGCACCACCTCTGCACAACCAAACCCTAATAAGAACAAAATCACAATCACTCCATCCACTTAAGAAAAAATACAAAAACATGTCTTTCTAGATGCAAGTAGCTTAGATTCATTCATTTCCACTTACTAGAAGTAATGGCATCATTGGTAGAAGTTTCATTTACATTTTTGCATCATAGAGGTTAGACTAGTCAGATTAGGGTTTACTAGGGTTTCTATGCTTTGTTGGCTTTCAGTTTCCTTTTTGCACAATAGGTTAACTTTCTTCGAGATAGCTTTCATCCATCACTCATAAAGCTTCTTCTGAGAGCATATAGAAGTTGGATTGAGCCCTAGCGGACTTGTGCCAGCTGACCAAGTGACAGCTGCGACAAGAGCTAGTACTTGTGCATACAGCACCGTTGCTTCCAAGTTTGTACGAACTACCGGGTTGATAAAATTAGAGATAGGAAGCCCCAGGAGTTGTAGCATTATTGCTACAATACTAGAGCCCACCATCTTTTTGGCACCATTGCCGGGGAAGCGGCAGAGTATTGGTGATTGTTGCTATTCTTCTATTTTCTACTACAACCTTCTGCTAAGTAGTTTATTTCATTTCCATTATGCAATTTCATTTATGCAAAAGTAGATTAGCATTTCTTGCTTTCATAGATTAGCATTTCAATTCCGCAATTTCATTTCTACAAGCGTAGATTAGCATTTCAATTCCGCAATTTCATTTCTGCAAGCGTAGATTAGCATTTCAATTCCGTAATTTCATTTCTGCAAGCGTAGATTAGCATTTCACAAGCGTAGCCTAGCATTTCATTCCTGCAATTTCATTTGAGCAAAATAGATTAGTCCTTTCCTGCTTTCATTTGAATTCCGCATTTTCATTTCAGCAAGATAGTTAGTTGCAGTTCAACCTATTTTAGTTTTGTAGGTACAAGAAGAAAAATGCAAAAATCAACCAAAAAGATTTCATTTCATGCCTTGTAGGAGTAGAGATAAGTTAGAAAGATGATTTCACAACACCCCCCATTGCCTCACACAGCCAACCTTCTCTCTTCTTCGATGGCTGTGACTAAGAAGAACCCCTGGATGGACATCAAGGTATATTTAAAGAACCTCTAGGGGAGAAGAAGAAAGAAACATTCCTCTGAAGCAAATGGCTACAAGCAGAAATGTTTGGAGCAGTACCTTGTCCAAAGATGAATTTGAAAGTCAGATCGAAGATTTCAAGAGTGATATGAGGCAGTTTCTTGCCATGCAACTAGATACCTTGTGGATCCAAAAGAGGCAAGAAGAAGCCAAGAGGGCTTTGGCCATTTTTTGTCCTAGGTGCACTAGAAAGCGTCCTAGGAACGAATGTCCAATGCACTCCCTAGAAGTGTGTTTCATCTGTGAAGAATACCATCCTACAAATCAGTGCCCTTCCTTGCCTGGACTTAAAGTTGCATATCAGAGAGCCAAAGGAGCCACTGAACCACTCCATGATATGAACCAAAGGAGGCCACATGGACCTAGACCTTACCAGCAGGAACTGCAAGGGACATCTGAGACCTATTATGACCCCTATCAAGCCACTTTCATGCCTTCTTGGGGTCCCCCTACTCATCCTTCCTGGTTCACACCTCCTCCTTGTTCCTTCACAGATCCATATTACGCCCAACTAGCTGCTCATTCATTTCACTCTTATGCTCAGCCATAGCCTTAGTGGAATGCACCTTATCAGGAGTGGAGGCCCCAGTACAACTCTCATCCCGCTCATTTTCCTCCACCACCCGCTCATCCACAACCATCGCCTCCTCCTCCACCAAGGCAACCTCAAATGCCTACCCAACCACAATGCCATCCATCTCCATCTCAATTTCACACCTCCACTCAACTACCCGTACCATTTCCAAAGCCATACAATGGAGCAGCTCAACCCCATTGCAAATCTGAGGCACAACATGTGCAAATGATTCCTCGTGAGCTCAATGATCTTCACCATAGCTCAGGAAAAGCATTGCACAAAAGAGATCATCTTGAAATCATTGAAGGATCACATCCAGCAAAAGAAGATTCAAAAGAGGAGATCAAAGAACCATGGGCTGCACTTGATGAAGAGAAGAGATCAGAATCAGAGATCAAGAGAGTTCCCTCATGGTTATCATCAGATCCTCCATGTACTCAAGAGAAAGATCAACAAAAAGAGGAAGATCAGAAGGTCATGATAGAAGGTGACATGAAGAATGATCCAGATCAGCAAAAGAACCAAGGATATCAAAGCTATATTGAGATATGGTTTCAGAAGGTCACTAAGTTGCAGCAGTACTTTCTTCCTCAGCTTTGTTTGATCCCTTCAACGCCAGATCATTTGGTCTCTGAGATCTGGATCCTTGTCCAATCATGCATTTCGAGCCTTCACATCATTTTTTCTCTAATCTCGATGTGCACATGGCTCCATTGGAAGTATTCTTATACTTGAAAATGATTTTGTTTTTCAAGTAGGGTAGGGTAGAGAAAAAAAAAAAGAAAAAAAGAGAAAAAAATGAAAATAAGAAGAAAAAATAAAAATCTAAGGTGAAAACCTCCTCGGAGGCGCCTTAGATTGGCTCATTGATTGAAAACCTCCATGAGGCGGTCAATGGGTTGGAAAAAGAGAAAAGAGAATAAGATCTCTGGGTGAAAACCTCCCTTGGAGGCGCCCAGGGCAGGCAATTAGGGTGAAAACCTCCATGAGGCGCCCTAGTTGTTTTTCAAAAAAAAAAGAGAAAAAAGAAAAAGAAAAATAAAAGCTAATCTCCATTGAATAATTTCATGTTGCAGCAATGACATTGCAGGTTGCAAGAAGGATGTTTCATGACAGGAGGAGCACTCAAATCAAGGTCAAAGTAATCTTTCTTGTGCCTTCTACAGGAAGCTCTGTATTTCTACAGGAAACATCATGTAGAACCTTTGGACGAGCCAAATCCAATTTCAAAAGTGAATCTAATGGTGGGAATCTGTTGATTAGGCCTACAAGCACTTGTGTGTCCATCCCTTGCCTTTCTCCATCATTTTTCCACCTCCTTGTGCTTCTCATTGTACTTCTACAGGAACTTCCTGTAGAAATTGTGGGAAACTAGGCATGCATTTCAAAAAGTGGTTTGGCAAGCATGGTTTCTTCCTCAAGGGTTCAGAAGCCCTCATGCAATCTTCCAACTCCTCCTCCATCATCTCCATACCTGCATCACATCAAAAAGTCATTTTGTCATCCCATGCAACCAAAATGCAATGTGCCTTGAGGCAAAAATCCATAGAACCAAATTTTTTTTTGCCATAACTTGAAAACCATGCATCCATTTGACAAACCATTTTATGGGGAATTGTACAAGGTTGATGACAACATGCCTGAGCAGTTTCATGCATTTCCGGTGCACGGTTTCCGAGAAATCAGCCTCCATCACCATCAGCCATTTTTGCATTTTCTCCATATCTGTGCATCCGTTTTAAAACCTATTTCATGGGGAGATGCACATGGGTGATAGTAGCCTACCCAAACAGTTTCAGCCGATTCCGATGCACATTTTCCGAGAAATCGAGCTCTGAAATCTTCAGCCATTTTCCATTTTTCTCGAAATCCGTGCATCCATTGATCACGAATTTGCTATGGGAGATGCATAATAATGGTAAGAACATGCTCCCCGAGTTTCAGATTAATCCGATCTACCGTTTGGGAGAAATGGCAAAAAGAAGTTCTGGTTTTGTGACCATGCAGCAGCAGCAACTTGAACGGGCAGAGTTGAACGAGGAAACGATTGCATGCAGCTTAGATCCGGCCAGAGGACACCTGCACAAGGAAAAGAAATAAAAAATCATTAGCCAAGCCTCATGCAATCAAAGGATCCAAGCATGTAGCAGCAAGAAGCTTCACAAGCAGCCGTTTGGCTTCAGGTACGTGACAAAACCTATTCCTCTATTGCATGAATCTAATTCAAGAACTGCATGAACGAATGGAGTGATGGAATTAAGCCACGAATTTAGGAAGGTTCACTTGATGTCCAGTTCTCTAGCAAGTCACGTAGCATGATCAGTCATTCACGTGGAAAAAAAACAGTTAGTGTCAGCTGCTTGAACTCCAGTGCAACGGATCAAGAAGAAAACATACAGTTCATAAGTAGAACATGTAGTTCACGATAGCCTAACTGTCTGCATGGCCAACACATGTCTCTGCCACCTCACTCCAAAAATCATGCAGAAATCTGAGCGCTCAGTGGTTGGTCAACTTGCACTTGCATCATGTTTAACTCGAAGTATACATCCTCTGCTTCCACAATCGACTTAACCTATCGTCCTCCGCTGAGTTTTCTACCTGGCTCGAATTTCACTCGTGCATCGGGCTCACTCAAAGGCAGAATCACGTTCTACAGGAAACGGGTGGGGTCTTCTACAGGAAAGCGCAGCAGAGTCTTCTAAGAGCAGAGAGGCCTAAGGTTCCTCAAATATGGTCTTGGTGGTTCTTCCATGGCTCTGTTTGGCAGAGTAGGTGGTGGTATTTACAACAAAGCAGCAGATGTAGGTGCTGATCTTGTTGGCAAGGTTGAGAGGAACATTCCTGAAGACGATCCACGCAACCCAGCTGTCATTGCTGATAATGTTGGTGACAATGTTGGAGATATCGCTGGTATGGGATCAGATCTATTTGGGTCCTATGTTGAATCTTCCTATGCAGCTCTGGTTGTTGCATCCATATCATCATTTGGAAACTCTCATGATCTTACTGCCATGTGTTATCCCTTGCTTATTAGTTCAATGGGTATCATTGCTTGCTTAATCACAACTCTGTTTGCAACTAACATATTTGAGATCAAGGCTGTGAAGGAAATTGAGCCTGCATTGAGAAAGCAACTTATTATCTCCACAGTAGTGATGACTATTGGCATTGCTGCTGTAAGCCTAGTTGCATTGCCTTCATCCTTCACTATCTTCAATTTTGGTGCCCAGAAGGTTGTAAAGAACTGGGAGCTTTTCTTCTATGGTGCTGGCCTTGTTATTGGTTTTGTCACTGAGTACTACACTAGTAATGCTTACAGCCCTGTCCCAGATGATGCCGATTCATGCAGGACTGGAGCAGCAACTAATTTTATATTTGGGTTGGATTTGGGATACAAATCTGTTATTATTCCCATATTTGCTATCGCAGTAAGCATTTTATGAAGAAAAGAAAGCTTCCGCAGTCGGAAAGTATTATCATGTCAGGAACAGAAACGTGAATCAAGGTTAACCAATGGAAAAACAGTGATTTAAAGGCCTGGAAACACTTTTTCCCATCTAGCTTTGGCATGCAATATCTATTCTCGAGCAGTTCATTGTACGTGTGTGCTTTTATAATACATTAGATTTGCCATTTGCGTTGGATTCGTCAGCTTTCAGGCAGCGCAGTTCAAGGAGAAGGCACCCCCAGCCAAGCAAGTAAAATCAGTGAAATTGGTTCTACAGGAAGACAGAGGACTGTTTCTACAGGAAGCCAGCGAACAGTTTTTACAGGAAAGTTTGAAAAGCGGGAAGCCAAAGGAGAAATCGGCCGAGATGCTAGCCAAGGAATTCACAAGGGCCATCAAAGACAAGGGGAGAGATTTGGTTGCTCAGAGGATGAGCAACACTTTCAGTAGGGGGGTGATGATGAGCCCCAAAAATGTACAATTATTTGGGCTCATTCAACCTCCTAATTTGGCTTAGTCCACCATTCTCATTTGTTTATTGCATGTTTTTGATTATTTTTATGTTAATAGAGTGAATTTGGTTAGTCATTATGTCAACAAGTCTAATGGGTGCTTTGTGTAGCCTTTTTGGTCAACTTGGAGACAAAATGGAAGGTCTTAATGAGCACTTGGCAGCCAAATTCGTGGGAGAACAAGCTAGAGGATTTGTAGGAAGGTGTCCCCCTCATTTATGGGCCCTTACCTCGAATTCTCCACCATCAGCTCGGAGTTCAAGGGCCACCGAATCAATCAGCAGAAGGGTAGCCAAGCAAGTCAAGTAGGACTGCTGTTAACTCCAAGTCTTGGGCAGCCAAGTCCCTAACTTTTAGCAGGACTGTTGGGTCCTCAAATTGTATAAATAAGAAGGCTTGGGGCCTCATTTTGGTTAGCTAGTAGTTAGTCAATTTGGTTAGCTAGTTGGTAGTCATTTTTGTAGCTAGTGGTTAGTCATTTTGTAGCAGCTAGTTAGTCAATTTGGTTTTTGCTCTTTGTAAGCCAGTTTTGGCATGACATTAGACTTTTGATTATGAATAAAGGCAAGCAGATTTGGATCTAGTTCTGAGATTTTAAGGGAGCTATAGCTCTCAGGTTAGGGCCCAACCTGAGAGCAATAGGTCTCCTCTGTTTTGTAATGTTATTTGCCTTTTGTTCCAGCAATTTGTTTCTTTGCTTTAACATGCAATTCAAAATTACAGTCTGCTGATTTAGTTTTTATGAGATTGAGTGAGTTTAATTTATGGTTAAATTGCTTTCAGTTGTTTAGCTAGAATAGGAGATTGATAATTCATTGGAGCTCCAAGAAAAAGGTTGAGAGAGATCCCACTGCCATCTCTGTTTGGAGATTGGGGTGCAGTCTCCACCAAACACCAAAAAAACGCAGTCTTTTACCTTTATGCATGCTGCAACACAGTCACTGTCATGATAGATCTTTCCATGCACTTCACTCTTGAACCATACGCCTTCATCACAGCTTCATGCACACTTCTCTTCACGATTTACATTGCTGTTCGTTGAGTTCATAGCACAGGTAGCATAGGTTAATGAATTCTCGTTTTTGGTGACAGTCATAAGCAATTTGTTTTATTTACACTGCTCTTCATCATTCCATTTCCCTCTTCTTCATCTTGACCATGCCCAAAGCCACATCCTTGACCTCTGTTTAGCTCGGTTATCTCCCAACACCTCCATTCCCCACGTAACTTCATTTTCTTGACCTTTCGTTGTTCTAGCCTTCCATCGACCAACCAACTTCATGCACTCGTTCTCCGTCCTATTTCTCTACTCCTGAGCCATCACCAGCTTCATCTCCACCCTACATATCCCCCCATACCATTCCATCACTTCACCATCACCCAAAACTCCCACGGTAGGACATCCTGTAGAAATTAATAGACTTCCTGTAGAAATTCCTGAGTTTCCTGTAGGATCCCCTGCAGACATCCTGTAGGAGCCCACACACTCGGTTGCTGAGCATCTGAACGTGAGGAACCTTTGTGGACTAATGCTAAGGATCCCTTGGGACCTTTCCTAGCCTCCCTGACCTTTCCCAAGCTTTCCTTCCCTCTGCACCACCTCTGCACAACCAAACCCTAATAAGAACAAAATCACAATCACTCCATCCACTTAAGAAAAAATACAAAAACATGTCTTTCCAGATGCAAGTAGCTTAGATTCATGCATTTCCACTTACTAGAAGTAATGGCATCATTGGTAGAAGTTTCATTTACATTTTTGCATCATAGAGGTTAGACTAGTCAGATTAGGGTTTACTAGGGTTTCTATGCTTTGTTGGCTTTCAGTTTCCTTTTTTCACAATAGGTTAACTTTCTTCGAGATAGCTTTCGTCCATCACTCATAAAGCTTCTTCTGAGAGCATATAGAAGTTGGCTTGAGCCCTAGTGGACTTGTGCCAGCTGACCAAGTGATAGCTGCGACAAGAGCTAGTACTTGTGCATACAGCACCGTCTCTTCCAAGTTTGTACGAACTACCGGGTTGATAAAATTAGAGATAGGAAGCCCTAGGAGTTCTAGCATTATTGCTACAATACTGGAGCCCACCACCTTGTACCTTGTTACCTCCCAATGTACCTTATTACCTCCAAAATCGCAAGTAAACTGTTACCTTCCATATGAACAATTATCAGCCACTGAGACAGAAATCAATGTTTCACCTGCCAGAGGTCCCAATGTTCAATCAAAAGCAGTACCCATAGCAGCAACTCCACCTCCTGTACTAGATCTTCTTGTTTATTTGATAGGTTTAGGCAATGCACTTGTCCCTAGAGATTAGTGAGTAACAGGCTCTGGGTGTGTATTAGATAGTCAATTCCATTTCATTTTGTAAATAACAAATGGAAAAAATTGGCTTTATTGTTGTTAGATGTGAATTGTATTTACTATGATAATCATCAACCTGATTAAAGCAACTTTTGATATTTGGTTAATGCTTTGTGCATGCCTCCATTGTGTGTTTTAATTGCAACATCAGTATGTCAAGGCCTTCAGATCAATGGGAAACTTATATGGCGTGATGGTCAATTTTTTTACAGCGTGAAGCTTTAGAATAACTCTTTTGGTCTTGCAGCTGCTGGACCTCTACAGGTGCAGTTCATAAAATGTGAAAATAGTTGATATATTAGTTCTATTTACTGTAAATATTACTATTTTAATAGGATGTACATGCACATCTATTTTGAGTCCTTTTCCTAAGTTTTGTTCCTGGTAAATTAGGTGCCACCATTGCAGCCTGGTAGCTCAGCACACACACTGCTACCAATGGTACTATTTCAAAACATATCTCCTAGACTGGCAAACGCTCTTTTGTAGGTGGAAGTAAAAAATAATCAACAACTTGTTTGGTATTTTAATGATAATATTTCATTTGAATTTTTCTTCATTGAGGATGGCAGGATGGAGCGTGCAACATTTCTGGACGTAATAATGAATGATAGGATCTAAATTTTAAGCTTTGGAAGTTTTCTTCATTGAGGATGGCAAGATGGAGCGTGCAATGTTTTTGGAGGTAATAATGAATGCTAGGACCATTCCCTCTCCGCCACTCTACCTGTGCCTTCGACTCTATTGGATTTTTAGGACTTTTGGGTTAGAAGGACTGGGCAGGATGGACAAGTCCAAGAGATCAAAAGGGGAAGAGGAAGAGCACATAGATGGTGAGCTTGTTCTCTCCTTTGAAAAGCTGCAGGAAATCCAGGATGAACTTGAGAGGGTAAGTTCTCATGCACTCTGAAAACTGCTTTTTGGGGTTATTTTATTTTATTGATTTATTTTTAAATTGGCTTTCTTCTTATCTTTTTTAAAACATTTTTCCAATTCCTTTCACTATGTATTATTTTTTTCATTTATTGGTGCATCTGTGGATTGATTTAATTTTTGCTTGTCCATGCACTGCTTCAGAATGATTTCTTACAGCCCTTAAGAGCAGGTTTGAGGAAAAGAGCGGTTTTTTCATTAAACCCACACTTCATCTTCATATTCTTTCACTCTTTTGGATATGGACATTTTGATTGGTTTACATTTATTGTTTTTCCAATAGTGTCGGGAAAAATATTTCAACGAAAAATTGAACTAGAACATCCTCAAATTAGTTATTTCAAATTTTTTTCCATACCCATTTATTGTTTGAGCGTGAGTTGGTAAACCTCGGGGCTCAACAAATGTAATATTTTATGCGACAATTCTTGATCAATTACAATCTGCCTATTTACGATTAGGTTCATAATGACCTGGTGACCTAAAGCTCTCTCAATGTAGTATGCAACACTCCTAAATCCCTTTTGGTCTCAATTACAGCCTGAATGTTTATGACAAGGTCATAGTGGCCTAGTCACCTAGGGTACTCTTGGCCTAGTCACTGCCCTCAAAGGATCTAATAAGGTTGCTAGACTTAATGGCAAAAGCTCGCAATTCTATTCGGCACCTGCACTTAGGGAAGGGTAGACCTGCCTTACCTATATGGTTGTTGACAGTTGGCTTATTCTTACATTCGTCTTTTTATTAGTTGCTGGAAAGCTTTCTTGGAGGAATTAGTGGATAGAGTTTAAGTTGGATTCTGGATGATAATTAGAGTATTCCTACATTACATATTTGTAATTTCATAGTTTCTTTCAATTGAGGAAGAACCAGATTCATTGTATCACTTTTCTTTTCCCTTTCCCCACTTATATGGCGATGTTGTAGCTTTGGATTTTATTTTTTCCTTCTACTTGTTCTCTCTGAGATTGAATCTAAAGTTTCCAGTACCTAGCAGAGCCTTTTTCTCTTCTATCATAAGATGCATATCTGTGTAAACCTCTATAATTGATGAAATAAGTTTGGAGTGGATTGAAACAGTGAGATTTTGCTATGGCACTGGCGATGAATCATTTTTTGAATTGAGAATAACATGTCTATACGATATAATGGAGAAAAATGGAAAACAAAGTGAAATTTTTAAAGGGTGCATCGAGCTGCTCTCTTTTGGCTATTCATCTCCAGTTATGTTCAATGTTAGAAATGGGGGCCAACTTCAAAACGTTTTTTCTTTCATGAGACTGCAGAAATCGTCTCCAAATGAATTGAAAATGTCTTGGTGCACTTTGGGTTGTTCTATCACTAGTCTTACATGGGATGTTTGTATTCAAGTCATTCAGGTTATTAGTTTTTTTAGTTATTATATGATTTCCAACTGTGTGGGGCCTTCTACATGGGTAAATTTCACTTTGGCATTATGGAAAATTGAGTCCTCAATTAATTTTTGTGCTTTTCCTTTCACTACAGGGTCTTTAACATTCATTACTGTTTGATACACTAAGCATTAAATATCATCTACCCTTTTTGTGCTTTGCCTTTCACTACAGGGTCATTAACATTCAATACTGTTTAATATAAAGATAAAGCTTTCTTTATATATAATTTATTTGAATCAAAAAAAGGGAGAGAGTTGTTGTTTCAATTTCTCTAGCGTGGCATACACCAAACTGTGAAACACATCATTTCTATTTTAACAGAATAAGCATGCAGTTCATCGAATTAAAAATCGAATTATATCAAAGCTACAAATTAGAACACCCATTTTTAAAAGTCCCCCCTATCAAGGAACAACATGGAAATATGCTTATTTCCATTAAAATCGAGTGTCAAGGCTATGATATGTAGCTTAATGTTATGAACATTGCAGCATGTTTACATGAGATTGCCATTGTGAACTAATGGCATTCTAGGAAGGGGTGTCTTCCTTGTGTATAATCTGAAACAAGTTCTTTGTTAGATATATCAAATTTTATGATAATACAACATTCAATAATCATGTGATTCTGCATCCTATGAATAGTAATAATGGGATACATAGGACTAAGAATTGACCATGGTTGGCAATGTCTAATCTTACTAATTAGGCAGGGAAGACTACAACTGAAGAAGGTGATGATAGCAATCTGCAGCAAAAGGCCTATGATCTCAGTCTTGTTCCAAGCATCTATTCTATAAATTCCTCAGCAGCACAGACACATTCAACCCACTTGTGTTGATAAGGTGTCCAGTACTCCACACATCAACTTTAACCCCATCAACTTTCAGAGAGAAAAGAAAAAGCCACTTAGTGTAAGTTGGTCTAGTTAAGTTGCCATTACTTGTTGTCATAAGTTTCTTTACAATTTTTTGGTGGAATTTTACCATGTGAATTTAGGTATCACATGTCGCTTTATACTCCGAAAGGAAAATCTAGTGTGGTTATATGAAAATCTAGTCTATGTGGTATACTTTTTAATTATTATTAATAATAAGGTAATCTTGCATTGAAATTAGGTATCACATGTAGCTCTATACTCTGAAGGAAATATATGTGTGTTATATTTTTTAATTATTATTAATAATGAGGTTTTTTTTATGTAAGATAATAATAAGTTTGTTTATGTCAGAGGTTTTCGTAGTCTTGTCAACAAATGTTTTTTTTTTTTTTTTTTGTGAGAATTTATTTCAATAGAATCACTCGATTCATTATTTTCCTAGAAATGTATTTTTGTGGTTAATATTATTAAAAATGTATATAGTTTTTGATACATGTGGTTAATATTATTAAAAATGTATATAGTTTTATCTAGTATCAAGTGCTTTCATGTAATAATATTAGTTGGATTCATAATAAGATTACTATTATAGATATTCGGTGGTTATTGAAGATATCTTTACGAAAAAGTAATTGAATTCAAAATTGGAGGATTTACCTCTCAAATCAGTTGTGATGAATCTCTCATACTACTTTATAAACCATTCATTTGAACTTAATTTGGGGTGGTGGAGAACTTATGGCCTGCCTCCTTATATTTTGTTTCAAGTTGAAAAGACGTTTCATAAAGCCTTTCCTTTGACCCCTACGATTTTGTTTTTTAGGATGGAATTTGAGATTGTAAGTGTTGTAGTCATTTTTAAAAGTTCATGAATAAAGCTAGCCTTGATGAACTCATCCACAAATTAAGGCATTGTGTTATGTAAGCTTATCTATGATTTCTAATTATTAGCACAAGACACCATTAAAATCATGTCAATAGTTGGAATCTTCAATATACAAGTCTCAATAAAATCTATTCACATGTTGGAAGTAAATCCAAGGATTATAGAAAGACAAATGTGATGGGATGGATGATCAAATTCATGTATACTTTGCAAAGAAAAGGTTGCAAGATATTTCAAAGATTAACAAGGTGTCAGAATCATAAGATAACCTTGCACTCGTTGAACCACACATGGTATGTTGAAGGAGAATGGTAGTTTTAAAAACCATTGGAAAAGCCTCCATGTACCACTCATAAATTTTTATTCTCTTGACCTGTGAGAAATTCCAGAATACCAAATATGCAAAGAAATACAACCCAGAACATAGAACAAAATGAGAAAAACAACAAGTATTTTATTATTAAGAGATGAAAGCGGTGTTCACTTGGCTCTTCGAGGGGGCAACCTCCAACATAGCAGAGCTCAATTACAAAATAAGACTTGATATACCTCAATGGGGAGTCTCTATCCTTTATATAGGATTCATAAATACAATACCATGTTTCATTACCATGGCTCTCTCAATACCATCTATCTAATACCATGGCCCATTTGCAACTAACTATGGTCCCTTTCTTAAATGTAGGTCAACCACTTACAATTATTAATACGAGCTTTATTGACTCTTTGACTAACTATAACTATGACTCGACCCTATTACATGAATAAAAGGGTTAGGGTTGGACCGTAACATAAATCCCAATGATATTTCCTGCAATCCTTATACAATGTTTGGAAAAGTAATTAGTGATGACTTGATTTTCAACCAAAATAAATAAAAAAGGGGAATTTATCTAAATGACAAGGCATTACTAATCCCAACTAATTATGTCCGATGGAAGTTCAAGTTCATGGTTTGAAAATATCATCTAGAAAGTTATTATTCATGGAATTCCATTAAAATTTACAAGCATAGAACCTGCCAAAATTTGGAGCCCCATTTCAAATATCAAGCATTATCCACTACCCCAAAGTTGTAAAATATTCACATATGCTTGTTTTTCTACTTTCATTTTACATTTTGAATTAGATGTAGGATTAATAACATTTCCTATGGCTTCCAAAGAAATATGTTGTTCCTTCTAAAAACCATTTCTCAGAACCCTAAAGATGAGAGCCTAATTCACCATGAACTATATATTTTCCTATAACTACTACATTTATGTATCAGATGTCAATACTATATAAGAATGTTGCACACTTGGACAATGAAAATCCTTCATCGTAATATTTAAAACCATAAAAAAAATTCATGTAAAACACCTATTGCCTCATTGCCTCTGAAAAGGAGTCCCTCTTCTTGAAATTATCTTTCCTTTCCAAGCTTTTTCCTTTCCAAATCCTTCTAGAGAAGCAATTTTGGTGATTTCTCTCATACTAGAATATGATGATGATGATAATGTAGATGAAGCTACCTTAGGAATGATGGAAAATATTTTTTTCTAACTCCCCAATTAAAAACACACTATGAGAAACACAAATACCGTGCTTATATACATGTTAGGGATTTATTTAGTAGATAAATATAGTGCATAAACACTACCTCTTGGATTTATATCTTGAGCATATCATATTATCCTTAATAGTGGAAGCAATGTTTCTTGAATATTTTACTTAAAAAATGAAATTGCAATGGACACTAATGGTGAGAATTCTATCAAAACATTATAGAGTATCTTAAGAAATCCTACTTGGCTTATAGGGCTCTACTAACATGCAAATATTTTATGATTGGATCATTTCTTTCTATTTAGTCTAAGAAGTTTATGATTAAGAGCTTTCCAAGATCTATAAAACTACAAGGTTAAAATAAATTACTCATGAAGATCACAAAGTATGCTACCCTAATTTAGAATATAGATTGTTCACTTTATCTCTTAGCAAATGCAAAGATCTATGTTAATCTGGTTGCTAGAGACAAATCCCTAATTCATAGATCTAATTATAACTAGAATTGTGATACCATCTCCATAAATTTCTAAAGAATCTTAACTATGCCTTAAAAATGCATCTCCAAGCATTAGTGTTGTACAAGATATTACTTATTGATTTTGGGCTTGGGATGAGAGAGATAAAAGAGAGATTGACCATTCTCAAAGCAAACACTCACTTTTCCATAAATAATGTCCCTTTTTTACCTCACACCATGTACCAATTTTTTCTAATAATATTATAAATCTTGTCATGTTCATAAATAGGGCATATATCAAAAGATATAATGGACCAATGAGTTAGGAAATTTCCCATAGGGAATATCTTGGAAGGTATAGAAAATCAATGGATAAAAGTTTTACCTCATGTAACATGAATATCTTACATTTATCTCCTCAAATTTTCACTGTCTAAAACATCATAAAATGGAAAAATGACTCATTCACTTCCGAAACCAAATTTCTTCTCCACTTTTAAAATGTCAATAGTATTCCCTAGGTTCTTTTGTGCACTTTGAATCTCTTTGAGCTTAGATGTTTTTCAATTATACTCATGTCACCCCTACCTGTAAAATTGGGTGAGCTAACTCATACTACATGGCTTAGTCAACTTGACATAATCTTATTTCATATGTCCCTTTTGTGTTGGAGTTACCACGAGCAACATATATCAACATATACCATTGGAAATGTCCAAGAATAATCATTTGATCCATATATCCTATGCTCCCATTTAAACTAGGCATTTAGAGTAAAAATGAATTCAGAGATCAGATATCCAATCTAGTCATCAAAAGCGCAACAATAATATTTCCAACAATATTCATCTTACAATCTTTATCTTCAACATCTATAGTCTTCCCATATCTTTCACATTAATTAAAATAATATTTCCAACAATCTTTGTTGGAGAAATGACATGAACCCACGATTTCCACAATTTCTATCTTGAGGACCGAGCTTAAATGGATATCGAGCACATTAATGTCAACTAAAGAGCAACCCCTAATCATGAAATACTTTAGGATAGTTTTTTTTGGGATTTTTACCAATAACATTAGGAATTGCCAATGGTTAAAGTAGGTTGTTTGTTTGAGTTGAACCTAATGTAAAACTATAAATAAGTATGCAATGTTCTATGACAGGTATGGCTAACAAATGGACCATGCAAAACAAACATTCTTGTAGATTAATTCTTTTTGTCAATTTACAACAAGTGCACCAAGGGCCTGTGTCACACGGAATGAGTCGATCTTGCAGACAAGATAGACCTTCCTAGAATCTAAAGAAGACCTAATGACAAGCAAACCAACTAGACACTATCTTTCTCTAAATATGCTTTAATAAACAATGGAAAACAAGTGTTTTTAGGGCCTACCTTAGGTCCAACGCAAGCTTGTGGATGCCCTCGCTTCTTCGATCCAAATGATCTCCTTTTCGTGAATCTGCAAACACAAACAAGGCAAACACATTAAATAGCACCTGAAAAGCCACTAGCATAAAACATATTTAACATGAAAGTCAAGGAATCCATGAAACAAATAACATGAGATACTTGTTGAGAAAAATGAGTTTGATAGCATTAATTCAAAAGAAGAAGAACTTTACAACTTGTGCCTTGACGCTGTACAAGCTCCTCCCAGGGTCCAGCAAGAGTTCTCCCCTACTTTGACAAGATTCACTCACTTCCAAATGGAACCAAGAGGTGTGTGATCTCTCCTCTCAAGCTCAACTAAGAAGTCCTAATTTCACTAGCATTTACCCTCAAAATATTTAGCTTCTAACCTCCCTAGTCCTCACCCCAATGCCTGTATTTATAGTGCAATGGAGGGAAGTTACTAGGTCTTCCTTCAAAGGGATAACTCCTCTCATCAAGGGATTAGCTCCTTCTCTTTTGGGATGCATGAACCACCTCAGAGCAATCCACGTCAAAATTCCTTCTAGAATCCTCTAGAATTAACCCAAAGAGTTTTTTAAGATAAAAGTTGCACCTTTTGACTTTCACAGGGGTCCGCACCTACACCGTTAGGGACAGAGTGGGAAGATCCGCAGTTTTTGCAAACAGAAGGTGCGGGACCGTAGGTGACAGTGAGAGAAAGTGCGGAACTAGAGCTTTTATTGATTTTTAAATGTCTTTCTCTCATTTTCAAAGCTTGACTTGAAGAGTTGAGGTCTGAGACATGCTTAGGAGGATAGTACAAGTGATGACAGACTCATACGGACTGCAAATAGTCATGGTGACGATATTTTTGTGTAACAGATTGCCCCCTAAAGTGCGAAGTCTTTAGTAGATGAGGATTTCATTTATCATTTAAGAAGAGTGAAGTACTTTATCATTTCGAGGATCATCTTGTGGAGAGCCCGGTCGAAACCTATAAAAACATTCAATGCAAGATATATATATGAGATCATATCATCGCTAAGGTAGGCATTCCCATACTCAGATCAAAACTGACTAGAAAACTAACTACTGCTCTGATACAGGAATGATCTTGTAATACATCACAAGAATAGACACATGTAGACACAATATGGACGCAACCATCTGTTTATGAATAGTCCACAATATAATGAATACAAAATTCCTCACAGCCTGGATGACGGAAACTAGATCCAAGGTCTTCATTTCTACTTCCTGAAACTGTACGATTCTATCCATGCGAATGAATGTGCTGAAGTCGAACATGGTAGAAACCACTTGATTACCAGTCAATGATGTAAACTGTTAACAAGTGTGAGAGAAACCACCAGTGATGTCAATGGCTCTCAAAGTACCCAGTAAAATCCATGAGATGTGAATAGATGTGTTGATGTCGAACATGTCACGGAATCCTTTGATCGAAAGTAAATGATGCGAACCGTCGTCAAAGGCGAGAAACCTGCCATTGAGGCATGCAGATCTCAAGGTACTGGCAATTTCTAGATCATCTTTCTAGATAATGAGCTGAAGTTGATAGAAAGTGATCCGTCGTAGGTAAGCCCACAACACGAAATCATAGATCAAGTTGAAGAAATTTAGTTGCAAGGACTGACTCAGGGATGGTCAAGATGGATGACAGATATTTTGCAGATGAATGGCTTATTGGCAGTGACCTCTTGAACACATAACGACACAACAGATGGTTTGGTGACAATTGACCCAAAGTTAATACCCAAAAACCGGCTGAAGACTTTCAATGTGGTTTGATCAACTGTTAGGCAAAGGATTTCCCAACCTAGGTGAATGAAAGTGTCGTGTTCAAGAGTGGTTACAAAGTATGAAAAACAGGCTCATTTTTCTCTCTTTTCCCCCACCATTTCTGGCAAGTACCTCTTTATTTTTGACAAGCTTGAGGAGGATAACATGTGCTTGATTATAAGCTCATCCTTCGGATGAGTCCAACTTAGTTTAAATTCAAACCCTAAGAAGGAGTGGTTCGTTCCTGTTTGTAATTGAACAGGTCCTTTACTGTGAAATTTTAACGAGTCTAGTATAGGAGAAACTCAGCGTTTTTCAATTTTAGAGAGTCTGGAAAAACTTAAGAAGACTCCAGGGTTAACCTTTTTCATAAATTTGTGTCTCCCAAGCCCGAAAAAGTATAAAATAATACTTGAGAGAACTGCTTGATCTTTTACTACCAAGGAGTACTTTCCGTTATTAGTGCCCTTGACCCGAAAAATTAAAAAAGCGATCAATGACACGTCGTTTTATAACCAATATCGAATTTGAAACGACAAAAATCTGGCAATATTTTCATGTTTTTATGGTCGGAAAAGAGCTGTAAGTGGACCGTCTTTTAATTCCGTTTTAACGAGTTTAAAAGAAAAACTCGGCAATCTTTTAATGTTTCAGGAGTCAGAAAAGGGCTTAAAGATGACTCTACATGTTTCTCCATCGAAAATGATAGATTTCACCTGAATAATCCGTTATTCTGCACAAAAACACAAACATTACTCATACCTGTTTGAAATGGATAAAAATGTCGCAAAATACCTTTTCAAAGTGAAACATAAACAAATTTGCAATTTATTTACTCAAAAAACTTATAAAAAGGGCCTTTCTCAATTCATTTTTACCGTTTGAGTTTGGGTGAGAAAATAGTGCCTTTGTTCAAAAAACTTCCCGTGAAGATTGCGGAAAATCCAACCGTCAGAATCGAACGCTGTCTTCTCCAGGTAATCCACATCATCTTACTCTTCATTTTTAACCATTTCATTTTTTGTTTTAGTCATTTATTTCATTTTTGGGAGGGTTTTTAGGCATAAAACCCGCGCGGGGGGGCCCGCAAGTTTTCCACTGCTGGCCTGCGAACCCCGACTTTTTCTCCATTGGGAAAAAGCTTGGGGTCCGCATCTTCCATGTAGACAAAGTGTGGTCCCACGCACTGTGTCTAACCCAGAGGGTACGGTCCCCACCGCGAGGGTTTTTAACCCAAAAATTCTCAAAAATGGACCAATTAAAATCATTTCTAGCAATTTAATTTATCTTTATACTTGAAGCAGAGAGTACATCATGCTAGATTCGCGTGAACGAGAGCATGAGGACGTGGATGCTGCTGCATGGAATCATCAGCCTTCACTTGATGCTTTGAGGGCGTGCAGCTTGTACAAATTCTGGGCCATTCCTGGCATGAGGGCTCAGGTGGATTTCTTACAGTGGATGGTTGACAGATGAAGCATACAGGACCAGTGCTTCTTCATTGGCGGCCACCAGCTCGAAATCGAGCTGGCGGACATATATTTCTTGACTGGTTTGCCTAAGAGAGGCGAAGACTTGACTCTGTTTGGGGCTAGGGCAGGTGGCCAGTCTGTCGATAGCCTCAGGCTAGAGTACTGCAACAACCAGGCTAGAGACAAAGGGATAGACATAAAGACCATATCTCATCCTGAACTCATGGTGATTGCGTTTACTATCACTAGACTTTGCAGAGCTGCCTCATTACATATTGCCACCGGATCCCAGATGCGTATGGCAGTTGATTGCTTTCGAGGCACCATCTTCAACTGGTGCGATGCTGTGTTGGCCAATGTGAAAGGCCAACTGACCAGGGCCAAGAATGGATGACTAAAGACCTTTGGTTATGGGGCTTTGGTTGTGAGTTTTGGCCTGGAGAGGGTTCCTATGCTAATCCCGCAGCACCTTACTGTTGGAGTTGGGCTTCCTCGAGAGCCCAAACTGATGCGATGGGTCGCAGTTATGGCCCGTCACCCAGACGAGAGGATAGAGGTTGCTCGATTCAAACCTGAGTATTTCCAATGGCTGGAAAACCAGGTCTTTTCTATTCAGGACTTCCCTTATGCTGGGATAGATTTTCGTGGTGACCCAGACATGGCTCTTCCACCAGGAGAGCAGTGGGATGACTCAGGTAAAATCCTTTTCAACATTTTTCCTATTTTAATTTTTTTTTTTTTTTTTTCATCGTCTCAAAACTGATAGCAAAAGTTTCAAATGCAGATGTCGGTCCACAGCGACCAGCTGCTCTCCAACCTTACGAGAGAAAGCAGCCAGTTTCACCTGCGCTAGCCCCACAAGACGAATCAGCAGAGGTTTTGCCCAAGTTGGAGGGTCATCTCGAGCGCTTGACAGGAGATATTCCTGAGACCACTATAGATGACATTCCTCGTCGACTTCAGCGCTATGTGATTGGGGTCCCGGGACCTTTTAGGAGGTTCCTTTGAAAGGTGGCCCGTGCAGTGGTTTGCTATAGAGATCATCACCATTGATAGGATGATCGTTTGTTGTGGGCACATATGACATTTTTGTTTTTTGTACTTATCATTTTTGCCAATCATAAGGTGTTTTTCAACCTATGATCAAGGACGATGTATTTTTGACACACTCCTATATATATATCACTATTACCAGCTTATCTTGTAAATCATGTTATGGAATGATTTTAAATTTACATGTAAGATTATTGCAAATGTCTATTTAACATTCGAGAAGCAATTGCATCTGCTAATGTATTTAAAGATATTAGAATATGTTGATATTCAATATAATCAAATTCACATTCCAAGAGACGTACTCTCAAAAATAATCTTAATAACACTGGATTTCTAATGGCATATATTCTATTAAGTTGTAATACAATGAGTTCAGAATCTAACCTCACTATCAAACTCTGAATCCCAAATGAAATAGATTCAGATAATAACTCAATCACTGCACTATACTCGGCAATGTTGTTCGTTGTTTGACCGAGGCTTACCCCATGCATAGATACCAACTCGTCAGAGGGTGAATAGATAACCCAAGCTGCAAAAGAAATATTCCGTGTATTACGACAAGCACCATCAGCGAAACCAATGTATGTTTGGAGAGGCATCGACATCTGCAATATCAAGAGTAAAACCAAGATAAGCATGAATAATGACGAAAAAACACTCTCTAAGCTAAGCACACTGTTTAAACTAAAACACACCAGCTAGAAAGAAAAACTATCCTAACTAAAAATCTCCATACCCATCCTTTAAGCATAATACCTCTACAGGTAAAGACCATTTATGGGTTTACCCAAAGAGTCCCCGTCAAAGTCTACCAATTCATAGGCCCCTTTGGCTAGCTTTCGCTTGACAACATAGGGACCATGCCACATAGGAACGAATTTTCCAGCGCCTAATTTATCATTAGCTTGATCGTAAACTAAGACTAGATCTCCTTCCGAAAAATTTCGAGGGGTCACATTTCGATCATACTGAGCTTTCATGCGTTTTGCGTGAGTCTCGATCGCCAATGCAGCATCACGTCGATTCTCATCTAATTGAGCCAAGTATAACAAACGCCTTTCCTCTTTGGAAGTGGCTGGAAGTAACTCGATGGCCATTTGCAGTGACGGGATTTCGCATTCAATGGGTAACACAGCTTCCAAACCATAAAACAGTTGGAAAGGAGTGAACCCTGTTGATGCTTTTACTAAAGTTCGGTACGCCCACAGCGCTGAAAATAGCATGTTGTGCCAATTCGACCGATGAACCCCAATAATTCGCCGGATCATGATAACTAAAACTTTGTTGATGGATTCAACCAGACCATTCGCTTGTGGATAATAAGGGGTTGAACTATCGTGACGTAAACCAAGTTGGCCTGTAATTTCAGTCATCATAACGTTTCAAAAATGACGCCCATGATCAGTGATTATCGCTTGTGGGACACCAAACCTAGCAATTATATGATTGAACACAAAAATTGCAGCTGTTTTGCCATCTGCCTCAAATGTAGGCATCGCCTCGGCCCACTTGGTAAAATAATCTACCGCAAGGATGATATACGCATGCCCCCCAGTCGAGTGAGGGTTACATGTAATAAAATCGATACCCCATTTGGCAAAAGGACCAATGGCAATTATAGGGTGGAGAGGAGCAGGTGGAGAGCGCATCTTTTGATCAAAAAATTGGCAGTTGTGGCATTTTCGGACCGCCGTAATACAATTTTTAAACAAAGACGGCCAGAAGTATCCAGTGCGCAATATCTTTTGGGCTGTGGCATACCCAGACATATGACCGCCACATGCTCCAGAGTGACAGTCATTTAGAACCCTTTCAGCTTCCTCGTGAGTTAAGCAACGTCGAAAAACAGAGTCCGCCCCACGGTGATAAAGAGTATCTCCAATAATCCTGAATTGTTGGGACTGGAATCGAATTTTTCGATGTTCTGACTTTGAAATTTCTGGCCGAAAGGATTGGGTCTGGAGATAAACGATGATATCCCCATACCACAGATCTAAAGTGGTGATTAGGAACAAGGATTCGTCCGCAATGGGTTCCTCCGCCACAGTTTCCGTGTCAGCACGCGGGAAGTCACACATTAACTCTGCAAAAACTAAAGATTTCTTAGACTTGGATTTCTCAAATTCCAAGTCGAACTCCTGCAAGATAACAATCCATTTAGAGTACTTGCCCCCTAGCAATTGCTTGGTCAAAATGTAGATCATAGGGTTGCAATCGGAAATTACTATAGTTTTACGTAGTAAAATGTAGTGACGAAAACGTTGGACAACTTGAACAGCTGCCAATGCCAATTTCTCCACATGTGAGTATTTTAGCTCAGTTGGATTTAAAGTTCGAGTAAGGTAATATATCACATGTTCAGTTCCGAATTCATCTTCCTGAACTAAGACCATTCCAATGGTGGAATGAGAGGCGGCGAGATACAAGAAGTAATCCTGGTTGTAGTTGGGAGGATGCAACAACGGTGCATGGGTTAACGCGTGTTTGAGTGCATCAAAAGATTTCTGAGCTATCTCGTCCCAATAGAATGGAGTGTTCTATTTCAACAACCAGGTAAAACCCTTTGTAACCTCGACGTAGTTAGGAATGAATCGTCGTAAAAAGTTTGCTTTCCCCTGCAAACTTTGGAGTTGGCGAAGACTCGAAGGAGGAGGCAATTTGATGATAGCTTCGACCTTCGAGGGATCAACGCGAATGCCGGCTTTTGAAACAACAAACCCCAGCAATTGACCCGTTTCTATACAGAAGACACATTTGTGTGGGTTCAACCGAATCCGATAATGCCTACACCTCATAAAGATTGCTCGTAAATGGACGAGGTGATCAGCTCGATGTAATGAATGAGTAGGCAAGTCATCGAGATACGGTTTCACAATGTGCTTGATGTCATGAAACGCATAAGACATCGCCCTTTGAAAAGTTGCTCCGGCATTCTTGAGCCCAAAAGGTAATTTGCAATAAGAAAATGTCCCCCATGGACAAATGAAAGTCGTTTTTGGTTGATCAGCAGGTAGAATATTGATTTGATTGTATCTGGAAAAACCATCCATGAAGGAGAATATTTCGCTGCCGGCACAATCATCAATAATTTGATCGATATAGGGAGTTGGGTAATTGTCCTTTGGACAGGCTCGATTAATGTCCCTATAATCGATGCATATTCTTATTGTTACCTGCTTTTTGTTAACCGGAACAATATTCGATACCCAATCCGTTAGCGAGATCGGATTTCGCTGCCGGCACAATCATAACTTCTGCTTTGATTGCAGCAGCTTTTCGTGGGTGAATCTGACACAAACGTTGCCGGACGGGTTTAGTGTCCGGGTAAGTCTTGATCTCATGAACAACAATTGCGGGATCAATTCCTAGAATTTCCTCATAGGATCAGGCAAACACGTCGCAGAATTCTTGAAATAAGGCCTTATATATTTGAATTTCATCATCTGTACACGAGGCACCTATATGAATGTTCTCAACAATTCCGGGCTTAACCGAAATGTCAATAGGAAAAGTTCGAGAGATGTTTCCCAAATTTAACTCTGAATCGGGATGTTTCATTGGATTCTGAGCTTCCTTGACATATTCAGTCGTAAAAATTGATGAGAAATCATTTTCAAAACGATCATTCTCAGGTAAAAACGAAGATCTGTGATGGAGATCTTCCCATGGTAAATCATCTACACATAGGATTTCGTGAATTTTCTCGTCAGAGTGAACAAGTTCAGAAAATGTTGTTGAATCCGAGTTTGATGTGAAAAGTGATTCCTCATGGACCACATTCATTAAGTCGATTTTGGTTGAAGATGGGTCGGCAAACGACTGCACGGCTTCATAGGCAATTTCATATGGACTCAAAGGCATGGCATTACCAAATGAGTCTATCTCAGATTCAGAAGGAATGATCCAAGGATCATCATAAATAATGGTGTCTGATGTAATCATATGAATGGTTGCAAAAGAAGACGATGCGTTGATTGGAGGAAAAGGAAAAGTTCCCAGTAAACCGGAATCTTTAACTAGTCCTACTCCAACATCCTTATATGGGATAGTCGTTTTACCGACATGCTGAATGCTTTCAGCAGAGGCTGGGTCAGATGAAAAGTAAGCCAGCTGGTCTATTGTTACGATCTTTCCATTATGTGGGAACTTTATTACTCGAAAGACCGATGAAACGATAGCTGTCATAGCGTAAGACCAACTTCGACCCAAGAGAAGGTTGTAATCTAGAGGGGCATCAACCACCTCCACATCTAGATTAACGGTTTTTCCTTCAACCCCTATAGGCAAATCCTGTAGAATGCCAAAAGGATGAAACCCACGGCCATCAAAGGCCTTTAGAATCGTCGGGGATTGATTTAGCGAAGGAGAACCAAGCGATCTCCAACACTGTATCGACATAATACACATTGAGGCTCCCTCATCAATTACAGTCCGATGAATAGGCCTGTTTTTTACTATCACTGGAATCTGGAAAGCCATTTGATGAGGCAAACGCGGTGTACTATTTTCTAGATCGAAAATTATTAGGTTCGGGTCCTGAACATCAACAGCTCCTATAGCCGACAAAAGTAATTTACGCTGTGCTGGACATGATTGCAGCACTTCCAAAGCCGACATTGCTGAGGGTGAAATAGCTAAATCCTCAACAATGTTATAATTCTGAGCCGCTCTCACATGTGGATTGAAAGCTGACTTTCGAAGTATACCCTTGGCGGGCGATTTGATTACTAAGTCTGGATTAGGTTTCTCGATCTGTAGTGGATCAGAACCGGGAGCTGAGGTTGATGGGTTAGAATGAGAAGATTCTGCTTCTTTACCATCAACAGGACTTTTACTACCATAATCTTGCGATCGAGTCGCAATCCTAACATGGGACATCATCAGTATGGGTTCTTCATTGGCACTCGAGGATGAACCTATCATCTTACTGTCTTGAGCTGGAAAAGGATCCTTCAAAACAGCAGGAGTTTGGGAACCTTTGACAATCTTCACAACCTCTGCACGATGAGGGCATTCTCTTGTAAAATGTTCTTCATCACAAATGAGACAAGGATAACGAGGTTTGCACTTTTCATCATTGGATTCCGCCTTTTCAGGTTTCTCTTTTGAACTTTTGTCTGTTTTATTCTTCTTCTTTCCTTTCTTCTTCCCACCAGATTTTGATTTGGCTGTAGATGACTCTACAACGTGAATATCGGCAGAAATTTCTGCAGAAGAATCTCCTGTTGGGGAATCAGGCAAGGTTATGATAGGAGAAGAATTCTTGGAAGATTTCTTCTTACTTTTAGTGTTAACCATACCAATCATACCATCAGCGGCATGAGATCCCGAAGGAGCTGCAGCGATTTGATTTTGCTTGGGAAGATCGGGGATTTTCTCGTGTAACGTACCTGACTGAGTATAGACCAAGTCAAGGTACTGTGCTTGAGCAATTACTTGCTCCTCAGTAACTACTCCGGCTTTAGCTACATCTTCAGTGATCTTTGGCAACAAAGATTTTACAAACCACTCAGCCAAGATCTGATCCGGAATAAATACCTTCACTAAACGTCGTCGACGTCTCCACTCATGAATATGATCTGAAATGTAAGTGGATGTCGATTACTTTAACGAAGTTAACAATTCCGTGCCATTGTCATATCAGACTGGCAACTGAAAATGAGTTAAAAACGAGGTAGCTAACTGACTAAAATTATAAAAAATGCCTCGCAGTAACTCAATGTACCACTTGGCCGCAAGACCAATTAGAGTGCGCTGGAAAAGTCTAAGACGGATTGAATCATCTGTAATGGAGTTAGACGCACACCAGAGGTGGTAAGTCATCACATGGTTCGACGATTCCTCTCCTGATTTACCTTCGAACTTAGGAATGTCACTGGGCAACTTATTCAGCATTGGCAGCCAAAACAGAAGATAATTAATGGGATCGTTCGTTAGGCGCGACAAGTCAGGCAAGTCCAAAGTTGCGATAAATGGTAACTGCCGATTAGGGTCCCTAAAACTCTGGGTCATGAGACCAGCCCCAGGAGGAGGATATCCAGGATAACTAGGAATAGGAATTGCGTTTGGGATATTGTATCCTCCCGGAAAACTAGGATTAACCGGACCGTACTGGGGTTGTTGAGGTTGTTGATAAGTGTACCCAGGGTACGGTTGATACTGATAGACTGGCTGCTGCACAGTAGGACCGAATTGGTATTGTCCCTGGTACGGTTGATAAGTAAATTGTGGTTGACTTGTGACAACCGTACTTGAACCAGGTTGTCCTACAGGCATCTGAACCGAAGTTTGAATCGTGGATCCAGACGGTGGTAAAGATGTCTGAGGAGTAGATACAGGAACAGTAGAAACTGGAGCTGTCGATACTCCAGAAGTAGGTGGGGTAGATTGAACAGATGTTGTGGTAGTTGCAGCAGTCGTTTGAGACGGAGTACGAGGCGCACTAGGCCCAGACTGAGAAACTACCGAAGGTACAAAAGTTTGAATGTTAGACTGGACAGGTTGCTGGGGTGTACCAGAAACTAAGGGTTGTCCAGTTTGAGATGACAACTGTACATTTGGCTGCAACACCTGTTGAGTTTGCGATGGATCCCACACTATATTCATTCTGGGGTACTGACCCATAACAGGTTGAGAATACTGAGGACCATAACCGGGTTGAGGGTAGGATTGATAATTGAAAGGTACATTTCCCGTTCCTTGAACATACGTTTGACTGGAGGGTGGTTGGAAACCTTGGTTCGAGTACTGACCTTGGGGTTGATACCCTTGAGGCACGTACTGATACTGGGGTTGACCTTGAGGTATAAATTGATACTGGGGTTGACCTTGGGGTACATATTGAGTCTGGGGTTGACCTTGAGGAACGTACTGTCCCGTAGGTATGTACTGTCCTTGAGGTTGCCCCCCAGATGCAAATTGTGTACCTTGAGGTTGCCCCCCAGGCGTTAATTGAGGCTGCCCCCCAGGCGGTAACTAGCCACCTTGAGGTTGAGGATTGGGAATAGAACCTGACATCATAAGAATGTCTTCTACGCTCAACGGCTTAGTACCATTGCTTCCAGTTAATAACCCTTGCTCAATGGGTTGAGGAGATGCTCCCAAAAAAGTACCAGAAAGTGACTGATACCCAGAGGGAACAGAAGGACCGCCGTACAAAAAGGATTCAGGCGATTGAGTAAACATGGACGACTGTCCTGACATATTTACGGGAGTATAATAACCTCTAGGTGTTGGGTGATAAGGAGCGAGGTGGTGAAAAACTTAACCCTGAGTTTTCTAAAAAATTAGTCAAAGAAAGATACCAAGAACTGCTCCTAGGTGGACTGTAAAAAATTGATTCACGCTCCCTTAGCTCAATAACAGGTTGATTTTCAGGGATAGGGATGCCTACTTCTTCTTCCGGAGTAGCAAGTTCTTCAATAGCAATAAGTCCAGAAGGAAGATCTTGGGTAATTATTCTTTCTACCCTAGGTGAACCAGGACCACTAGAAGTTGGAGAAACAAACCTCGATGTCGGAGTAGCAGCAAATTCACTTTCAGGCTTAGATATTTTAGGTTCCTCACCTATATCACTAGTAGATGAAAAGCTACCAGTCATTTCGGAAACAGACACTGACTATGGATTATAATCTGCCACGGATGGTTGAAAATCAGGATGTACTATCAAAGAAGATTCTCCCTCTTCAGGTGACCCAACTCTACTGTCTCTAGGAGTTACGAGGACTTTCAAGCCTTCAAGCTGGCTCGGTACTTCCTTAGGAGGTTGGCCCCGAAGTCTACGGGACTTCCTCAGTAACTCAGCCACGTTTACAAACTCAGGAGACTGGCCCCGAAGTCTACGGGACTGTCTTGGTAATTCAGCCACAGTTAAAAACTTTTAACTACTTCACACGCAAACAAAGTAAAATCTCAATAAAAAGCACCTAAAGTCTCTAAAGAACCAAACAAATTTGAATCACACGCCTAAAGAATCTAGGAGATCAAACACACACAAACAGTAACTTTCCGTACTGAAAACACTAGTTGGTGATGAAATCCAACGTCGCAGAGTTCAATACAGAAATGGCAGTTGGAACAGTTACCCCGGCAACCTGCTTAATGAATAGACTGGCACAAGTTCCTCCACTTAACCGTCTCGAGTGAAGAGAACCCCCCAGAAAATCCAAGTGAGTCTAGCCGATGTCTGCTCCAGGTACAGTGGGATCTTCCCACCACTGTCACCTTAGGAAGAATCCTAAAGAATATGGCCACTAAGGTTACCAACTGAGACAAATATACCTGGGGAATAGTCTACGATCCGATACGCACGCAAGGGCAGAGTAGCAAGCTCAATCCCCTTGAAGGCTCCTTGACATAATCCAAGGTTTACCAACAAGTGACCCCAGGCTCCTCGACAATGGTTAATCCGAGGTTTACCGTTTTTAATACGTGAATATCTGGCGTCATTCCCAATGAGGAAGGATTGATTCCCACATTGGTTCGGACACGATCTCGTGCTTCTCCTTTAAGAGGAGCTTTCCCAGAGCATAAATGCAACAATTGGATTTCTTCCCTACCACAAGATACAGCTACTTGTTTGTTTTTACTGTCTTGGAGAGTTAATTATTCTCCTACTCCAAGACACTAGCCTAAGCTAAGTTGGTGTATCATAGCCCTAGAAATAAAAATGTTACTAGGTGAATTTTACTTTAAGCGTTAATTTTAATGGTTTTTGTTTAAGTCAAAAGGTGCGGAGATGAAACTCGTGGTATGAAGACTCGACTCAAAATCACTAAAAATGCACCTAAGATGATTTAAACAATCCTTTTCTCTTCGATGAACTTCTAAACTAAGAAAGAGTTTGAGAATGCAAATACTTTGTAAACACAAATCTTTCCTAATCAAACAAATTAAAAGAAGAGCTTTTTCCTTTCCAAAGCACTCAAAACGAGACAACTAATTATTTCCACAAAAAATTCCTTTTTCTTTTCAAAGCATTCAATCACTACAAAAAACAAACTTTTTTTTTTAAAAGAGATTTTTTATATTTTTATTAAAACACTCAAAACTATGCAAATGACTAACTTTGAGATCTATAAATTATAAGAACCTATTTGAAGTTAAAGCTTACTAGATATCTTTTTGAGGATGTTTTACTTAGCTAAATGTGAGCTAAGGACTAATTTATGCAGAATCACAATTAGTCAAAAAACAACCAATCTTTCGTTTTCTTTTTTAAAAATGAAAATCCAAACTTTTACACACAAGCCTTTCGAATTTTTGAAATGAGAAAACACAAAGCGGATTCCTCAACAAGGGGAGATTTCATAAATGGTCAGACTCGTAAGAAGGCTAGTAAACACTAAGGTGATCTGAAGTCCCTACAGCTTCTAAGCTCAGAGCCACTACACAACCAAAATGAAAAGCAAGTCCAATAAGCAAAACTCCTAGGAATTTCACCTAAAACCCTAACACTAATGAGATAAACCTAAGGAAAGATTCTAACAAGTTATATGCAGGTCTAGGCAGTGGATAACAATTTCTAAACAAAAAACTAAGCTAACTAACAGGGGAAATCTTAGGTTTGTCAAAATTTTGACAGGGTCCGCAGGCCCACAGTTGACACAGGTGCAGTCCTGCTCTGTGCTAAAAGCTAGAGAGCAGATAAGTACGCACTGTGTCAAAAGGTTAGGGTGCGGTCCTCTCCCAAAGCTATGAAAAATGAAAAATAACGCTAGATCTACAAACTCTACCCAATTTTACACACAACAAGTCAAAAACATAAACAAAAATGCGGTTTCTCAGGTCAAAGTACAAACAAGGAAAACAATCAAATCCCCAGCAGAGTCACCATTTTGTCACACGGAATGAGTCGATCTTGTGGACAAGATAGACCTTCCTAGAATCTAAAGAAGACCTAATGAAAAGCGAACCAACCAAACACTATCTTTCTCTAAATATGCTTTAATAAACAATGGCAAACAAGTGTTTTTAGGGCCTTTCTTAGGTCCAACGCAATCTTGTCGATGCCCTCGCTTCTTCGATCCAAATGAGCTCCTTTTCTCGAATCTACAAACACAAACAAGGAAAACACATTAAATAGCACCTGAAAAGCCACTAGCATAAAACATATTTAACATGAAAGTCAAGGAAACCATGAAACAAATAACATGAGATACTTCTTGAGAAAAATGAGTTTGATTGCATTAATTCAAAAGAAGAAGAACTTTACAACCTGTGCTTTGACGCTGTACAAGCTCCTCCCAGGGTCCAGCAAGAGTTCTCCCCTACTTTGACAAGCTTCACTCACTTCCAAATGGAACCAAGAGGTGTGTGATCTCTCCTCTCAAGCTCAACTAAGAAGTCCTAATTTCACCAGCATTTACCCTCAAAATCTTTAGCTTCTAACCTCCCTAGTCCTCACCCCAATGCCTGTATTTATAGTGCAATGGAGGGAAGTTACTAGGTCCTCCTTCAAAGGGATAAAGCCCTCCTTCAAAGGGATAGCTCCTCTCATCCAGGGATTAGCTCCTTCTCTTTTGGGATGCATGAACCACCTCAGAGCGAACAATCCACGTCAAAATTCCTTCTAGAATCCTCTAGAATTAACCCAAAGTGAGTTTTTTAAGATAAAACTTGCGCCTTTTGACTTTCACAGGGGTCTGCACCTACACCGTTAGGGATAGAGCGGGCAGATCCACAGTTTTTGCAAGCAGAAGGTGCGGGACTGCAGGTGACAGTGAGAGAAAGTGCGGAACCAGAGCTTTTCTTGATTTTTAAATGTCTTTCTCTCATTTTCAAAGCTTGACTTGAAGAGCTGAGGTCTGAGACTTGCTTAGGAGGACAGTACAAGTGATGACAGACTCATACTAACTGAAAATAGTCCTAGTGACGATATTTTTGTGTAACAGCCTGGTTTTGTGAAGGCTTCTAAGGTTAACAGTATTGGGGCCTTTGGGCCTAGTAAAGTATTACAGGTGCTTAACATTGAGTTCATGATTTAGGCCATATGCCTTGTCCTCAAGCCTTTGGGAATTAACAAAAGCACTATAAGAACCATTAAAAATGGTGCTTGAATCTCTTAGTAATTGTTTCTAGCATTAAAGCCATAATAAGTGAATTTCGCCAAATTGGTCACCCAAGTAAAACTGAAACCTCAACTAAAACCTGTGAATGCCATATTTACGTCAGGAAATGATTTCAGAGCGATAACAAGGTGACAATATTATATCTCTCATGCAATGGAATTAAGGATGATGGATCAATGTTTTATTGATGCATATATCATCATTAATAGAGTAGGTAGACTACATTACTCCTCTAATGGGCTTCATGATATGCCTGTAAAATTGATAATGGATATAAGTCCTATTTAATGTACACAACTCGAAGTAAATCCATTTACATAGAGAATTAAATAAATCAAATATTCCAAATAGTTCTTATAGGCTTATTCCAATTTATGATTAGCTAGAGGATTAATTCATAAGCAATGGGAGCCATACTGAGAGATTTAAGGCTACTGATATCGTCCAATGAATTACATTATGTAAAAAAGTTCATTGATTTTGTGTTGCATATTTTTCTCCTTTGTAAGCTCTAATTCATTTAATGGTGTTCACAAATTCCGAGAGAGAATTAGAGGATACTTTCTATATAGTGTAACAATGTTAAAGGAGCGAGTGTTCCTTCTCTACAAATTTATTAGTTATGAAGGTAGGTATGAAACTACTTTTTTCTACCATACTAGGATTTTGATGCATTTTCTAAAGGGGAAGGAGATAATTTTAGCCTACTAGTTGATCAGTAGCCCTAAAATAATGGCATTTAATATCTAGAAGAATTCTAGGAATCTTGAAAAAGCCTTATATTAGTTTGGGTTAATCAAAATTCTTGTTGAGGAAAAAAAAATTAAGAAGTGACAATTGGGAACCTTGTTTAGTAATAAATTATTTTATTGAGGCATTAGAAGAAAAAAATATTTTTCCAAAGAGAAAAGGAAGAAGAGGTAGGGTTTTTTCAAACCCTCACCCTTAAGAAGCAAATAAAGAAGCCAAAGAAACTCTAGTAGAGTGAGGACACTGAAAACATAGAGACAAAAGAAATTTTAAGACTAGAGTCTATGATGATATTGGAAGACAAAGATGCTACTGAAATAGAAGATACCATAAAATCAATGCTACTTCAGAAAGGATAATTGTTGAAAATAAGATATGAAAGGAAGAAGAATAGAAAGGATCATGCTAGGGCCAAAAAGAAAGGTGACAAAAGCAGTTACGAAGAATCCACGAGAAACTACAAAAAAAGCCATTGTGATATCCGAACTGAAGTAAAAGAGCATTAAAAGGAAAATTTTGTAGGGAATGAAGACACTAGAAGACAAAACAAATGTAGAAGCATCACATGAAGCATGAAAAAAGTAGACAATGTTGTTTCATTTGAGAATTTGAAAGCTGCAAAGCTAAAAGAATCAGAAAGATTAGCGACAAATCCTGAGAGAAAAGGTTCAAAGGTCTATGAAACTTTGCAACATATCTATTATTATTTTGATAGTCTGGATCAAGAAGCACAAAAAGAAGAGGTAAAGGATCCCTCTCCTAAAGTCTAACAATCAATGGAATTTAGAAACATATCTATTTTTTTTTATTTTTTGGATCAAGAAGCACAAAAATAAAAAGTGAAGGATCCCTCTGCTACTCTTGAGTGTACTTTCAATAGTGATATTCCAACACCTACCATTCACAATCCTATACATAATAACGATTTAAATTTTTCTAGGGATAAAGATAATATTATAAAATTAAAAGAAGAAATAACTCAATTAGAAATCCTCAAACAAAAAAACAAGGGTTCAAAGACAAAGATGTTAATGAAGAACCCAACGTGGTCCATTTCTATCATAAAGAAAGGAGCCATAAGTAACATGGATGTTTTGATCCAAGCTACTAATGGATGTTTTGATCCAAGCTACTAAAACTATCTTTTGAATTGCAATATTATCCAAATTTTTTAAAACTTTCTAGCTTGCATGTGGGTTTGCAACACCCTAAGAACGTGAAAATGTTGGAAAACGTTAGATAAAAAAAAATGACCTCAACAACATCAAGGAGTGATCCAGGTGGCTCCAGAGAGAGACACTAGACAAAGAGGGCTTATGAATGCTCGAAAATCAAAGTGCTCAGAATTAATTCAACCCAAGACTAGAGTGTAGATCTCGTCGTCCTGATCGTGGAGGTGTGAGCGGTTCGTCAATCTGAGCTCGTATGAGGGAGAATGGGCTAGTCAAAGTTTTGGTCAAAGTTGGGGTGTGGCCCAAGTTTAAGTGTCCTACAATTTGACCGACCCTGAGCCATAAACCTAGCTCTCAGAATCGGTCAAAATTGCAGCCTTGTTAATTTTCCCAATGACCCTTATTTTCTAAAAATTTAAAAACAACCCCTTCATTATAAATATAAAAAAAAAAAAAAATCATAAATGAGGTGGCGGGCCACCACCCCCGCCACCCCAAAATTTCATAACAAAAATATTTAAAAAATAACATTAAATTATATATTAATTATTTAAATATAGTCTTAACTATCTTATATACCGAATTAGTGTTTATATTAATAAAATATATTCTAAAACTAAAATAAAAGGATAAAAATTTATATATTAATAATTTATTTTAATATCAATGTTAAAGATAAAAGTGCAATAATTATCATTCTATATAAATTTTCAAATTGAAGTATATAAATTTCTAATACAAAAAATCACGTAGTCTAACGAGGCATTGGAGTTGCCCCGAAAGTTATGGAAATTCCAATTATATTTAGAGAAAATCTGGCAAGGATTTTTGTAAATCCAAATTATAATTGTTAAACTTCAAAATTTTAGGTGTCCAAGACGTTTTTGATGGTGCTGAATCCATTTCCACCATCAAAAACACGATTCAAAATATCTATTAATAATTTATGGGATTTTAGGTAAACAGTGATGGATGTATATGACAATAATATAGCCTCACCATTTCCAAACTTGAAAAAAAAAAATTCATATAATATTAAATTAATAAATAATTTTATGAAAATTACTTTAAAAACTTAAATTATATTATCTTAATATTAATATTTTACACTATATTAATATTAATTAATTTAAAATACAAAATTGTACTTTGCTCAATTAAATTCCTAAAATAATTTAAATAAAATATACAAAACAAAGTCTTAAAATTTATTAATTATTTAATAAATAATTATTTTTTCTTAATATAAAATTTAAAAATATATATATAATTTCTATCTAAACTATATAAATAATATGTTTAAATAATGCAGAACAACAATTATATAGTACGTGAAATCTGAAATTTTAAAAATAAAATTAATTAATTAAATTTATGAAATTAAAAATAAAAAATAAAATAATGAAACTTCCGAAGTGCAAATTTAAACTTATAGTGTGAGTTCTCACCGCTGCAGTAACCGTTAACGGAAAGGATGACGCCCCAACGTCCTCCACCATGTCATATTACGCACCGATTGACGAATCGTGAGGCGCTTCTTATTTTTCGAGGACTCTCACCATTTTGGAGCCGAAATTGAAGCCTACCACCTCTGCTTTTTCTTTTATGGATGACGAAAGGTTTTATCTACTCCTTGATAAATAATTTTATAATGTATACGGTTGATTGTTTGTATTTATTTTTCTAATTTTTAATTTATTTTAAATGGATGGTTCGCCGAAGTGGAGAACTTGATAATGACGGAATATTGATAGGTGAGGTGAATGGGGTGAATTTATCAAATTTATAGTTTCTAGTGGAAAGATAGAGATCGAGAAATTTAATGGTTAGAGTTTTGAGTTGTGTAAACTCAAGATGGAGGATCTATTGGTGGATAAAGATTAGTGGATCGTGGTAGATCTAGGTACTAAAACAACGGGAGTGTCTGATGAAGAATGGAAGAAGTTGGATCGGGAGGCAAAGAGCACAATACGATTGTGTGTCTCAGATTCAATATTGCTGAATGTATCAGGGGAAGCTACAACGAAGGCTTTGTGGGACAAGTTAGGGACTTTGTACCAATCTAAGTCTCTTGTGAATAAACTATTCATGTGGAAAAAGCTATATAACCTGAGGATGAAAGGTGGAGACTCGGTGATAGAGCATCTGAATCCATTTAATACTGTGGTAAGTCAGTTAGCATCTGTTGATATTAAAATTTCAGATGAAGATAAGTACATCAGTTTATTGTGTTCTCTACCAGATTCTTGGGATAGTCTAGTTATTGTAATAGGTAGCAATGCAACTGCCTTGCAGTTTGATGAAATAGTCTCAGCCTTGCTGTCAAGCCCCTATACTACTAGTGTAACCCCTTATTGTTATTAGTACAACCCCCTTATTATGTTTTTGTACCCACGTAGTCCCCATATTGTCAATGTTGTGCCCCATAGAAGCCCACCATTGTTATTATTGTGCCCTTACATTATTATTGTTATGTCGGCTCTGATTATATTATGACCCCTTAGACTCCTATATATAGAAAGGAGGTCTTGTCATTTGTATCATCCAGGAATTGTTAATTTGTGTAATGTAAAGGAGGTTGCCCCCTCAAAGAGGCTGAATTATAAGGTGTTTATCTATATTTTCTATATTTTTGTGAGTTGGTTCCATATCATTTCGTATCAGAGCTTTGGATTCTAGGGTTTCGCTGCTCCAAACAGGTCATCGTGGCATTTTCGCTATAACTTTTTTCTGTGACGTTTCAGATGCTAAAACAAAAACCCATTTGGGCCAAAATCGTTATGAACCTTGGGTCTGAATTTCAGAGCTTTTTGCGCTACATTTGTGGAGATAGGATCTGAGGAAGTTGGCCTTTTTGCAGACTCCCGAATTTCATTCCAAACAGGTGACCTGGGGAAAATAGTCATAACTTTTGTTTTCAGCATCAAATTGAAATTTCGTAAGAAGTTACAGAAAGAGGACGGACTGTAGTTTCCTGTGAATGTGTTTGAGATCCTAAGGTCAAAACAGTGACACGTTGCACTTGATACAATTTCGCTCTTCTAAAAAGGTATATAATCAGGTCATCTTGGGAGATTGTGCATAACTCTTTCTTGGAGAATCTAAATTCGATCAGACTGGTGGCATTGGAAAGAGGACGCAGAGGGCTACTGCAGGTCACAATTGCAGAACATATAGATCTGAAAGTACAAAGTTACAGTCGTTTCAAGATCGAGCTCCTAAAATCAAGAAAAAGCGAGATGAGGAAGTTTGATGGCAAGGATCCGGTAAATTGAATACTACAGATGGAGAAATATTTTGATCTACATGGTGCACCACTATTACAAAAGGTATGTATTACATTTTCATATTTAGAACAAGATCAATTTTTATGGTATAAAGGGCTTCGTCCTCATAAACAACTTGTTACGTGGTCAATTTTCACAGACGAAATTATAGCACATTATGAGACTACAAAGAGCAACACCTTCTTTAGAGCAACACCACAACAATTGGAAGAAAAAAGAGAAAAAGGGCTTTGTTACAAAGTGGAAAGAAAAATTATGGCAACAAGGAATTCTACCCCTCACAATTATAAAGATGGAAGTGTTGTCTCTGCTAGCCTTCCACAACCTACAAGGGTTACACCACAACAATTGGAAGAAAAAAGAGGAAAAGGGCTTTGTTACAATTGTGATAGCAAATGCACTAAAGGTCATAAGTGTGATGAGAATGAATTATTTTACATAGAGTATGAAGAGGATCAAGAAAAGGATTAAGAAACATCAAAAGAAGAGGATATATGCTAGGATACAACCCTAGAGAAAGAAGCAATGAATCCAACCATATCTCGTAAAGCATTGGCAAGAATTACCACTCCTCAAACTGTCAAGATAGAAGAACATATCAAGAAGGAAAAGGTTCAAGAAGTGAAATATCACATTGAGAAAGAAGAAATGAATCCAACCATATCCTGTAATGCATTGGCCAGAAATACCACTCCTCAAACAATCAAAATGGAAAGACATATCAAGAGGAAAAATGTTCAAAAAGTGAAAGATCACATCAAGAATCAAGAAATGAATCTGACCATATCTTGTAAAACATTGGAAGAAATTACCACTCCTCAAACTCTCAAGATAGGACATATCAAGAAAAAGAAGGTTCAAGTAGTGAAAGATCACATCGAGCATCAACAACAAGTTCTCCAACTTTTAAAGGATAACACCAGTTTGGTGCAGAATCAAATGAAACAACAAGTAGATCAACATCGCAGTGAAAAAACATTTGATGTAGGTGATTGGGTATTTTTACAGTTACATCTCAGGCAAGCTATTTATGAGAAGGAAATGTTGGAAATACTACATGCAGTTAAGAAATGGTGACCTTATCCAATGGGAAGACACTTCAAGGTAAAAATGGATCATGATAGTCTTAAATACTTTTTAGAACAAATATTATCTTTAGAAGAATAGAAAAAATGGGTCACAAATATGTTAGGTTATGACTTTGACATCATCTATAGAAAAGGGAAGCAAAATTTTGTTGCAGATGCACTCTCAAGAAAGGATGAGGATGTGGAAGCATTGTTTTGTGCTATTTCTATTATCCAACCAGATTGGATAAATGAGGTAAGGGATGAATGGAAGAAGGATGAAGAAGTGTGGCCACTCATTCAAAAGTTGCAGAAGATCTCAATTCAAATAATATTTCCAGAACTTGAAAAGGAAGGAAAAATCATATTGTAACAAGGAGCAGCCACAGAAACAAGAACCCAACAGCTACAAAATCGATCAATTTTAGAGTATCTCATCAAGTGGAAGAACTTACCTACTGAAGATTCGACATGGGAGGACAAGAATTTTATACAGAAGCATCAAGAACTACTCAAGTGTTGAGCACAACACTATTTTAAGGAGAGCAGCATGTTAGGCCCCTATACTACTAGTGTAACCCCTTATTGTTATTAGTACAACCCCCTTATTATATTGTTGTACCCATGTAGTCCCCATATTGTTACTATTGTGCCCCATAGAAGCCCACCATTAATATTATTGTGCTCTTACATTATTATCGTTATGTCGGCTCTGATTATATTATGACCCCTTAGACTCCTATATATAGAAAGGAGGTCTTGTCATTTGTATCATCCAAGAATTGTTCATTTGTGTAATGTAAAGGAAGTTGCCCCCTCGAAGAGGTTGAATTCTAAGGCATTTATCTATCTTTTCTATCTTTTTATGAGCTGGTTTCATAACACTTGCTGACAGAGGAGATGAGACGAAAGAATATGGAGAGCCAGAATGGTGATGCCTTGTCTGTACGAGGATGGTCCCAGAACAGAAATAAAAGTAAGTCATCGAGTGGGAGATCTAAATCTAGAGGGAGACCCAAGTCTCCAAGAAAACTTGTAAAGGTGGTGAGCTGGAAATGCGGAAAGGAAGGGCACTACAAAAGGGATTGTAAATATAAAGTTCCTAATAAAGGAAAGGGATCTGATGATGCTCCTTCTGCAAAGGTGAAAGCTACCTCAGTTGAAGGTGGGGATGTGTACTTGGCTTCTTCAAGTACACATGTAGATCATGAGGCATGGTTGATTGACTCAGGTGCATCCTTTCACTTCGCTCGCCATAGAGAGTGGTTCTGCGAGTATAAGAAATACAATGGTAGTGATGTCTTCTTAAGAGATGACAGGAAGGCTGGAATCGTTGGTCACAGAAAAGTAAAGTTGAAGTTGCAAGGTGGAAGGGTTAAAACACTTCCGAGTGTTCTGCATATTTCTACATTGGCCAGAAATTTGATTTCTATAAGCAAGCTAGATGATGCGGGTGTAAAGATAGTGTTCGAGAAAGATACCTACAAGATGGTTTGTGGAGCACTGGTATTGATGCAGGGAGTTCGTATTGGAACTTTGTACATGCTAAAAGGTAGCACGGTTTTTGATGGGTGCAACAGTTCTATGGTTCTTGAAAGTAGAGCAGAAAATCTAGTGGTCTCTAGAGAGAAGACCATGTTGTGGCATCAAAGGCTTGGACATATAGGAGAGAAAGGCCTTCGAATACTTCATGGTAAAGGTATGGTAGAAGGTATGAGTAATAGCTCTTTGGATTTTGATTTCTATGAAAATTGTGTATATAGGAAGTAGAATCGGGTGAGTTTCCCCTCTAGTGGTAAAAGGGCGAAACAGATATTAGAGCTTGGCACAGTGATGTGTTTGGACTTGTGAAGGTTCCATCACTGGATAAGTCTGTGTACTATGTATCATTTATAGATGACTTCTGAAGGAATACATGGATATATTTCCTTAATAAGAAATATGAAGTGTTTGACATGTTTAAATAATTTAAGGCTCTCGTGGAAAATCAGACAGAGAAGAAAATAAAGGTGTTGAGGAAAGATAATGGTGGAGAGTTTTGCAGCAAGGAATTTGAAAAATTCTGTAAGAAGTATGGTATAGCACGATAGAAGACTACTCCATATACACCTCAGCAAAATGGAGTTTCAGAAAGAATGAACAAGATGTTGATGGAAAGGGCAAGAAGCATGCTCAGTGGTGCCAGGTTAGGACATGAATTCTGGGTAGAGGCGGTGGATATAGCATGTTACCTAGTCAACAGTTCACCTTCATCGGTGTTGGAGGATAAGACTCCACAAGAGGTATGGACTGGTAAGAAACCTTCTCTTTCACATTTGAGGGTATTTGGATGTGATGCATATGCACATGTTCCAAAGGAGAAATGAACCAAGTTGGATAGTAAATCTGAAAAGTGCATCTTTTTTTGGTATAAGGATGGTTTAAATGGTTATAAGCTTTGGAACCTAGTAACAAGGAAGGTTGTTTATAGCCGAGATGTGGTGTTTAGAGAGGTGAAAGATGTTATTAAACATGAAGTCCAACCAAAGGAACTTGAGAAGATAGAGTTTGAGCTAAAGGAGGAAGAATCAGACTCTACAACAGAGGAGGAATCAGAAGATGAAGAGCCACAAACTCCAGGTCTGAGAAGATCAGTTTGAGAAAGAGGGCAGCCAGAAAGTTATACTCCATCTGCTTTCTGTTCAATTTTCTCTTTATCTATTACTGACAATGATCCTAGAACTGTGAAGGAAGAAGTAGATTCAGAGGATGGAAAACTCTGGAAAGAGGCCATGGTTGATGAAATGGCATATTTGCACAAAAATGGGGCTTGGGATCTGGTGGAGTTTCCAGCTAGAAGGAAACCCATTGGCAGCAAATTGGTGTTCAAGAAGAAGACAAATGCAGAAGGAAAGGTGGAGAAATACAAAGCTCGGTTGGTAGAAAAAGGTTACTCCTAGGTGCCGGGAATTGATTTTGGTGATATTTTTTCTCCTATTGCCAACGTGACTTCTATTAGATTACTTTTATCTGTTGCAACTGCTTTTGATTTTGAGGTAGAATATATGGATGTGAAGACAACATTTCTTCATGCGGATCTAGAAGAGGAAATCTACATGAAGCAACCTGAAGGCTTTGCAGTGAAGGGTAAAAAAGAATTGGTATGCAAGTTAAAGAAGTCTCTGTATGGGTTAAAACAGTCACCAAGGATGCGGTATCAGAAATTTGACACATTTATACAGGTACTTGGCTTCAGCAGAAGCAAAGTAGATCATTATGTGTATTTTAAATTAATTGGTGACCGTGTTATTTATTTGGTCTTGTATGGGGATGATATGTTTCTGGTTGGAAATGACAAAGAAATTATCCAGGATTTGAAGACCCAATTGTCCTCCAAATTTGACATGAAAGATATTGGTGTTGAAAACTATATTTTGGGCATGGAAATTAAAAGAGATCGGGCAAAGAGTAAGCTCTGGTTAAACCAGAGGAAGTATGTCGAGATAATATTGCAGAGGTTTAATATCCAAAATAGTAAACCGGTGAAGGTTCATATTCCTATAGGTGCGAGGTTATCTTCTGAACAGTGTCCCAAAACATAAGAAGAGGAAGAGGACATGTCCCATGTTGCATATGCAAGTGCAGTCGATAGCCTAATGTATGCAATGGTCTGTACTAGACTAGACATTGCACATGCAGTGTGAGTATTGAGCAGGTTTATGTCAAAACCAGGGAAGGAGCACTGGACAACAGTGAAGCAGGTTTTCAGTTATTTGCATGGCACTGGTGACTATGGTTTGTTCTACCAAGGAAGACTAGGATTGGACAGAATGTTGGATATTCATGGCTTTGTTGATGCAGACTAGGCTGGAGATCTGGATCAGAGAAGATCTACAAGTGGGTATGTGTTTAACCTATTTGGAGGTGCAGTCAGTTGGATGAGTAAGAAACAATCTATAGTGGCACTATCAACTACAAAGGCAGAATACATGGCAGCCACTCATGCAAGCAAGGAAGCAGTTTGGTTGCAGAGATTGTGTTCAAGCATGGGGTTAGTACAGGGAGCTATAAGGATAGACTGTGACAGCCAAGGTGCAATTTTCTTTGCAAAGAACCCTGCATATCATTCAAAGACAAAGCACATTGATATTCAGTATCACTTTGTGATGGATATGATGGAAGACAAAAAGGTGTTGCTGATAAAGGTGGACACTTTGAAGAATACTACAGATGTTGATGAGCCCCAGAAATGAGTAATTATATGGGCTCATTAAACCTCCTAATGCGACTTAATCCACCATTCTCATTAGTTTATTGCATGTTTTTTATTATTTTTATGCTAATAGAGTGAATTGGGTTAGTCATTATGCCAACAAGTCTAATGTGTGCTTTATGCTTTATGCAGTTTTTTTTGGTCAATTTGGAGACAAAATCAAAGGTTTAATGAGCACTTGGTAGCCAAATTCGTGGAAGAACAAGGAAGAGGATTTTAGGAAGGTGTCCCCTTCATTTATGAGCCCTTACCTCGAATTCTCCATCAAAAACTCAGAGCACAAGGGGCACCCAAGCAAGTCAAGTAGGATAGCTTTTAACTCCAAGTTTTGGTAGCCGAGTTCCTAAAGTTTAGGAGGGATGTTGGGGTCCTCAATTTGTATAAATAAGAAGGCTTAGGGCCTCATTTCATTTAGTTGGTTTTTAGTCAGATGTTAGTCAGATTTTAGTCAGATTATAGTTAGATTTTAGTCAATATTTTCGAGCTTTTTCTTGTAGACAGTTTTTGAGATGTAACTTTTATTTTTTGATCAATAAAGATGAATCCAGCTTTGCACCAGCTCTAATCTTTCTCAGGAGGTTGCAACTCTTGGGGTTGGGCCCAACCCAAGTGCCCAGTACCTCCTTTGTGTACTTTTATGTGTCTTTGTTGCATTCATAGAATAATTTCTGCTATTTAGGTTAAGGTCTTGCTTTGTTACTTAGGTCGTTTTTGATGATTAAAATAGTTTTTCATGCTTCAGGTTGATTTGATAGTTTGGTAAAGGAAAATATCTGCAAAAATGCCATCAAGAAATCCGTGATCTCATCTCTCCCTCCTTAGGACCATGAGCTGAGACCAAGGCATACTTGCTGCCACAAAACCATTGTTTTTGCCTCTTCATGCAATTGCTAGTGTTAGATTTTTAGTTACGGAAGTTGATATCAGTTGTACTTGCATGTTTAGATCTATTCTTGCTTAGCTTTCATAGTTATCTTACATGATTTGCTGCAAATAAACTTCTGTTCATCATGCTTATGGTTTCTAGGTCAAATTAGGTCAAAATAGCTAGATCTTTAGTTTTCTTAGTCTTGTTGTTTAGTTTTGGAAAATAACATGTAGAACACCTATGATACCTCCCTGCCTAGCCTTCCTCCATCAATACAACCTACTCCATCCCCTAACTTAGATTCTTGCCTTCCATTTGCCACATTTTCTCACTTTGCCCTAATTTCTACATTCTTGTCCAAACGTTGCTTCCTCCATCCTTGACGAACCCAATCACCCTAATCACTCCCCAGCCACACTCACCAGGTCCTAGACCCCTTGACATCCTCATCCAACCTCCATTTCCACTTTTCTACCATTTTTCCACCATCAACCCTCAAAAATCCTCTTTCGGAACATCCTGTAGAACCCCTGCAGACTTCCTGTAGAAGATCACGTGAGCGGTTTCTTGGGATATAAACACTATGAAACTCTCTGGAAGGGTGCTAGGGACCCCTTAGGCCCTCTTCTCACCTTCCCAACCTCCTGCAAGTGCCTACCCCATTTCCTTTTGCCAATCAACCTTTGCACAGTAAAAAACAGTTAAAGCACATGCATAATAATTCTGACAACTTACTCAAAAATACAAAAAGATGTTTTTTCCAGATTTTACTTCAGAATTAGCTTAGTAACATGCATTTCACCTTTCCAAGAGTAAATTTCATCCATTTCCACTGCTTTCATCTCTTTTCTTGCACCAGTAGGGCTAGTCAGTAAAACTAGAGTTTGTTAGGGTTTGCATTTCCTTTCAACTTTCCACTTATTTCTGCAAGTAGATTAGCCTCTGTTGAGTTAGCTTTCATCCATCATAGTTAAAAGCTTCTTCTAAGAGCTCATAAAAGTTGGCTTAAGCTCCTAGCGGACTTGTGCCAGCTGATCCAGTGACAGCCTGTGGCAAGAGCTAGTACTTGTGCATATAGCACCGTTACTTACAAGTTTGTTACGAACTACTGGGTCGATAAAAGTAAAGAAGGAAGTCCTAGGAGTTGCAGTATTATTGCTGCAATACTGGAGCCCACCATCTTTTTGGCGCCGTTGCCGGGGAAGCGTCAAAGTATTGGTGATTGCTGCTTTTCTTCTATTTTCTACTACAACCTTCTACTAAGTCATTTATTTCAGCAAGCGTAGAGTAGATTGTTTCATTTCCATTATGCAATTTTATTTTTGCAAAAGTAGATTAGACATTTCCTACTTTCATAGATTAACATTTCAATTCCGCAATTTCATTTCAGCAAGCATAGATTAGCATTTCAATTCCGCAATTTCAATTCTGCAAACGTAGCCTAGCATTTCATTCCTGCAATTTCATTTCAGCAAGATAGATTTCAGTTAGTTGCAGTTCAATCTATTTCAGTTTTGCAGGTACAAGCAGAAAAAAGCGAAAATCAACCAAAAATATTTCAGGAGTAGAGATAAGTCAGAAAAATGTTTGCACAACACCCCCCACTGCTTCACACAGCCAACCTTCTCTCTTCTTCAATGGTTGTGATTAAGAAGAACCCCTAGGTGGGCAGCAAGACATATTTGAAGAACCTCTAGGGGAGAAGAATGAGAAAACATTCCTCTGGAGCAAATGGCTAGAAACAGAAATGTTGGGAGCAGTACCTTTTCTTCCAACTCATCCATTGAGGGTGAAATTGGAGACATGTCGGAAGATTGCAAAAGCGAGGTGAGGCAGATGCTTGCCATGCATATCAAAATATATCGAGAGGAAGATGAGAGGGCTTTGGCCATCTTTTGTCCCAGATGCACTAGAAAGCACCCTAGGGACGAATTTCCATTGCACTCCATAGAAGTGTGTTTTGTCTATGAAGAAGACCATCCTACGAATCAGTGTCTTTCCTTGCCTAGACTTAAAGCCGCATATTAGAGGGCCAAAGGAGTTACTGAATCACTCTATCATATGAGCCAAAGGAGGCCAAATGGACCCATACCTTACCAGCAGGGAATGCAAGGGACATCCCAGACCTATTACGACCCCTATCAAACCACTTCCATTCCTTCTTAGGGTCCCCTTGCTCATCCTTCTTGGTCCACACCCCCTCCTTGGTTGTATCCATCTCAATATCATGCTCAACCAGCTACTCATCCATTTCACCCCTATGCTCAGCCACAGCCTCAGTGGAATGCACCTCATCATGGGTGAAGGCCCCAGTACAAATCTCCTCCCGCTCCTTTGCTTCCACCACCTGCCCAACCACAACCCCATCCACATCCATCTCAAATATACACCCCCACTCAATTACCCATACCACCATTTCCAAACCCACACATTAGAGTAGCTCAACCCAATTACAATGCTGAAGCACAACATGTCCAAGCAACTCCTCTTGAGCTCAATAATATTCACCATAGCTCAGGAAGAGTACTGCAAAATAGAGATTATATTGACAACATTGAAGGACCGCGTCCAGCAGATGAAGATGCAAAAGAAAAGATCAAAGAACCATGGGCTGCACTTGATGAAGAGAAGACATCAGAATCAGAGATCGAGAGAGCTCCCTCATGGTTACCATCAAATCCTCCATGTAGTCAAGAGAAAAATCAGCAAAAAGAGGAAGATGTGAAGGTCATGATAGAAGAAGATATGGAGAATGATCCAGATCAGCAAAAGGACCAAGGATATCAGAGCTATATTGAGATATGGTTCTAGACGGTCACTAAGTTGCAGCAGTACTCTCTTCCTCAGCTATGTTTGATCCCTTCAAAGTCAAATCATTTAGCTCCTGAAATCTGGATACTTGTCAAAGCATGCATTTCAAGCCTCCACATCATTTTGTCTATCATCTCGATGTGCACATGGCTCCATTAGAAGTATTCTTATACTTGAAAATGATTTTGTTTTTCAAGTAGGGTAAAAGAAAAAATAAAAATGAAAGAAAATGAAAATAAGAGGAAAATAAAAATCTAAGGTGAAAACCTCCTCGGAGGCACCTCAGATTGGCTCATTGATTGAAAACCTCCATGAGGCTGTCAATGGGTTGGAAAGAAGAGAAACGAAAAAGAGAATAAGATCCCTGGGTGAAAACCTCCCTTGGAGGCGCCCAGGGTAGGCAATTAGGGTGAAAACATCCATGAGGCACCCTAGTTGTTTTCAAAAGAAAAAAAAAGGTGAAAAAGAAACAAGAAAGGAGAAACCTAATTTCTATTGAATAATTGTAGGGAGGACATTGCAGGTTAGGAGGATCGCACAAGACAAGGACAGAGGTCAGCACCAGGCTACCAGCACCCCTCACCATCCATTCCTCCATGACCACCACCCTTTCCCAAGATTTGGTCCCATTCGAACTGATATTTCACCTTCTAGAGGAAGTTTTGTGTCTTCTATAGGAAGTTCTGTGTCTTCTATAGGAAGCCTACAAACAAGCCAAAATTGATCTTCGAAGAGGACCCGAAGGCTGGGAATCTATCCATGAGGCTTTTAAACATCCCTGTTTCCATCTCTTACCCTTCTCCATCATTTTTTCGATCTCATTATGCTTCTTTTATGAAAACTATGTTTTCTACACGAAGTTCCTGTAGAAATTACAGAAAGCTAGAAATGGATTTTAAAAAGTAGTTTGGTGAACATGATAGCTTCATAAAGGGTTCATAAATCCTCCTACAATCTTCAAACCCCTCGTCCATCATTTCCATGCCTGCATCACAGCCCAAAGTCATTTTTTCTTACTGTGCAAAAAACCTGCAGAATGCTTTGAAGCAAAAATACATAGAACAAAAATTTATTTTTTCCCTAACTTGAAAACCATGCATCCATTTAAAAAGCCGTCTTATGAGGAGTTGTATAGGGATGATGGCAACATGCCCAAGCAATTTTAGCCAATTCCAGAGCACGGTTTCCATGAAATCAGCCTCCATCACCTTCAGCCATTTTTGCATTTTCTCCATATCCATGCATCCATTTCAAAACATGTTTCATGGGGAGATGCGTATAGGTGATAGTAACCTACCCAAGCAGTTTCAGCCAATTCCAGTGCACGATTTCCAAGAAATTAACCTCTCTCATCTTCAGCCATTTTCAGTTTTTCTCGATATCCGTGAATCCATTGACCACAATTTTTCTATGGGAGGTGCATAGCGATGATAGAAGAATGCTCAGAAAGTTTTAGGTCAATCCGATCTATCGTTTGGGAGCTATGGAGAAAACAAGTTGCTGTCTTGTAAAAATTCAGCATCAACACCATGAGGGTGCAAATTTGAAGGATGAAACAGACTTTTGCAACTTAGATCTAGCCAGAGGATACCTGCACAAGAAAAATAGCCACACATCAGACAGCAAAAAGCTTATAGCATAAGGGATCCAGGCATGCAGTGATGGAATATGAGCATGCAGCAACAAAAAGAACCAAGCAAAACATCGACTTACAGGTATGTGTCTAAACCAGTTCCTCTATTTGCATCTGTATGATTCGAAATTGCATGAATGGATGAAATGGTTGGATTAAGCCAGAAAGTTGGCCAGTTGACCCGACACCCTCAGCTAGCTCGATTGCACTCATTCAGAGATCACCCAGTGCACGTGTCTAGTCAACTCACGTGAAATTTAAAAAAAACAGGTAGTGGCAAACTCGAGCACAATTGATGGTAAGGGATTACAGGCAGAAAACATCCAGTCCCATGATGACACTACAGTAGGGACCAACAGTCCGAATAATGACAATGCATATTTTTGCCACCTCATCTTCTCACACTAATCACGCCGCAGTTAAACGATGCTCGGTTGAAACTCTCACCACTCTTTGTTCATTGTGCCTTCACGACATTCCCAACTGGAGTACACGTCCACCACTTCCAGAGCAACTAACCAATGGTCCTTTCCAAGATTTCTGCCTGATTTTTCGAGATTTCTGCTTCTTTTTTTTAAATCTCCCGCCTATCAGGCTCTACAGGAAGCATAGTTTCATTCTACAGGAAACGAGAGCCTTCTACAGGAAAGGCAAAGAACAGCGCCGTGGAAGGAAAACCCAGAATTTTCGTCGAATTTTAAGCTGCAAACAAGGTAGGCTCGAGAAAACTCCTCTATGCATGATTTGTTTGAGTAAGATGGTAAATTGAACACGGCAGTAGATTGGAAAAAAGAAAGTGGAAGTCTGCCTGTGTATTGAAAAAGTGAAAGTCCGCCTGCAAATTTCCTTGAGTCTACACAGTTTCTTTCTCTCTCCACATTTGAAACCTTTGCATCCTTTTTCAAAATTCTCCTGTAAGTAAGAAACATGCAGCAATATGGGCCAGCCTATGTGAGTGTGTGAAAAAACGACTGTGTCTATCTATCTATGTGTTGAGAAAAAAATTTGTGCCCCTATACTCTATTCTGTAAAAAAAATAAAAATCTTTCCGTAAGCAGATAGTCAAATTTTGGGTGACAGTAGTCTTAAAATAGAAGAATTATTGCTACTTGATTTAGAAGAAACACATGAGAAATTCCTTCTTGGGTTCAGAAGAAACCGGATTCAGCTATCCTTTGTTGCAGTGAATTGACTATTTTTTTCCTGAGAATTTCCCTTTCTGGTTAAAACACAAACTCAACACCATTCCAACTAAAGAAATTTAGAAGAACATTGATGAGGGAGCACAAGGCATTCAAGTAGAGAAAAAAAAAGAGGAAGAATAGAAGGAAAAAGAGGGATTTGACAAGAGCGCTAAGCATGAGACAGAAAAGGAGACAATAACAAAAATAGAGATGGCGAAAAAGGAAAAAGGTTGGGAAGAAAAAGGCCAAGAAAGCCCAAATGAAGGCTGCCACGGCCAAAGGAGGCACACAAAAACAAAAGGAAAAGACACACCCTGAGATCTCAGCAACACACACATAAACAACTGACACGTGGATTTCTACAGGAAGCAAGGAAAAAGAACAGCAGGAGGAGAAATCACCTGAGATATTGGCAAGGGAGGTAGTAACTATGCTTGTTGCGTTAAAGCACACCTCCAAAACAAAAAGGGAAGAAAAAGAGGAAAACCCCCATGTACTTTAAAGCAAGGAGAAGCACAAGGATTAAAGAGGGTAGACCCTAGCCACAGTCAAAGTTGCCAATTGTCATTGAAGACACAGCAACTAAACCAAAAGAAGAGTCTCCTTCAAAGATATCTATCACCTATGAAAGAGGAAGCCCAAAAATCTCCACTTGGAGAGAGAGAATTAGGATGATGGACTCAAAGACAACTCTACAGGAAGCTGAGACAACTCTACAGGAAACTCTAACTAAGTTAAAGGAGACCGAGAAATTGGAGGAGAAGGCAGCCAAACAATCACAAGGAGAAGAAAAGACCGAGGAGATACTGGAACCAAGCCATCAGCCTAGCTTGGGCTCATACTACAACCTATTAGAAGCCGGGAAGATCATTCCCCAGAGATTTGCGGTGGCACTCTTCTTTGCACTAGAATGAGAAAGGGTTAGGATTCACACTTAGATGACGATTGTCAAATCCAAGGGTGTGGTAGACATAGGCCACCTGGAAGAACAACTCAAGGAATCAAGAAAAGAATTGGCCATGGTGAGGCACGTGGAAAGCAGTCAAAGGACCAAACTATAGGAGAAGAATGAGCTGCTGAAATAGTAGTTACAGCTACAGGGAAGTCATAACAAAGATAGGAACTCCATTTTGGGAGAACAACAATAGCAAGAAGGGCCTCTAGCATACAAGGAAACATCTAATGAACAACAGAGAGAGGACAAGCTTCAGGCTGAGGTTGAGGCGCTAACAAAACTGCTACAGGAAAATGAGCACAGACAGTGGGAGGAAGTAGAGAGAAAAGTAAGGTTTCATGACCGAGAAGAGGACATCACCTCAGAAGCCTGGGATGCGAGAGAGGCAGTCAAAGCAATCAAAGATGAAGAGATAGATTAATTGCTCAGAGGATGAGCAACACTTTCAATAGGGGGTAATGATGAGCCCAAGAAATGAGTAATTATATGGGCTCATTCAGCCTCCTAACTCGAATTAATCCACCATTCTCATTATTTTATTGCATGTTTTTTATTATATTTATGCTAATAGAGTGAATTGGGTTAGTCATTATGCCAACAAGTCTAATGTGTGCTTTATGCAGTTTTTTTTGGTTAATTTGGAGACAAAATCAAAGGTTTAATGAGCACTTGGCAGCCAAATTCGTGGACGAACAAGGGAGAGGATTTGTAGGAAGGCATCCCCTTCATTTATGAGCCCTTACCTCGAATTCTCCATCAAAAACTCGGAGCACAAGGGGCAGCCAAGCAAGTCAAGTAGGACTGCTGTTAACTGCAAGTTTTTGTTATAGACATTTTTGTGCCTTACAGCTCTAAGCATGAAATGTCCATAAACCAAGAGATCCAAAGTCCCTAAAAGTGTTGTTCCTGCCCCTAAAGGAACAAGGTCAACAAACTACAGCTTCTCCCAGAAGTTCTCCACCAGAAACTGCTCAGAATCAGTGAAACCGGGATCATTTCAGCTGCTCCACTAGCTACCTGCGTTGCATAGCACCCCAGTACACTAGCTAGGTGCGTTGCAATGCACCTAAATGCACTACCAGGGTGCGTTGAGCAGGAAATGACAAATGGCAATGCCATTCCGCGAGGTGTAAAAACAATGGAAGCTTCCAGAATCTTCCTCCATGACACTTGCCTCACTGAGTTCGACCAAGGATGAGTAAGAGGCTCTCAGCCTCCAAGTGGAAGCAAGAATTGATAGAGAAAGGACACTAGTCAGATGGCAAGCTGACTCATTCTCTTTGCATACATCTATATATGGATCCCTCATCCCAGAGATCCAGAGGCTGGAATTTTGTACATTGCAGAGAATTGCTGTTGGTTTTAAGATTGAGATCAGTGCATTGGGTGATTTATGCTTTGTTGGAGGTGAAGAAGGGATTCGTTTGCTGGGAGGTTGATGCTGGATTGGGACTCACTTGGTTGTATCTCCTCCTGAATCTTCTTGTATATCAATAAAACTATTTGAGTTTCTCCTACATGCTTGTGTATCATTGATGTTTGTTGCATTAGTATGTTTAGCTTAAATATGATCCTAAGCCATTTATGAATATGAATCCATGTCTTTGTGTAGTTTTCCTCTTCTGTGATCTTACAGGAACTTGGTGAAGCTGGGCAAGTAAGGGAGCAGGTAGCTGGAAGCTGTCAAAGAGGAGAGAGATTGGATCAAAGGACTAGCGCAAGACACAGGTTGGTTCATCCTATTCCTCTTTGTTTACAGTTCATAAAGAAGAATACAAAAGTAGTTTTCTCTGTTTGTTGCTAAGGCACTGTCACACCTTAGTGGGATAGGGTCATTCTCAATAGACACTTTTCTCCACAACAAAATGGTGACTCCGCTGGGGACGATTGTCTAATTAGTTTATTTGTGCTTCTCTTGCTGTTTGTTTCATAGACTTAGAAGTAGCAATCGAACTGCATTTTCCATTTTCAAATGCAAAGTAGACACCTGCTACTTCAATCCATTCACTGGATCTGTTTTCGATTTGAACAGTGGATTCACAAATGCTCTGATTGCCCTTTGTGATAGCTCTTAGTCCTCCTTTAAATCATCCCTCTGATTGTACCTTACTGATTGCTTTTACTCGGCCAAAAACCATAGATTAAACTGCAAACCGTGACCCAGAACCTGGATAGAAGTCTTGTTTCTGCCCCACAGCAGGCTCTGTGAAGAGATTCTGCATTTCAACGCAGGTCTCGAGAGGGCTACCTGCGCTACAATTCAGTTTCCCTGTGCAACAGGTGCGCTGATCAGCCTTGGCCTGTGCAGCTGAGGTTCTTTGCTTCATTTTGTCCAGTTTTATCTCTGATTTTTGCAGCCTGTGACCAGTGTGTGTACCTATCTGAAAACTCCTTTTCTTTGCCTTAATTCCGCCTCCTTTGTACAAAAAGACTGTAGGTGTTTTTGTGTGTTTGTGGCATCATTTACAGTTTTCCATTGCAAAAGTGAAATAGTCACACTGTCGTCCTTTGATTTAGATCTGTCGTAACTGTCGATTTTGGTCTTAGGAGAAAGTTTATTTGCTGTTGACAGTCGATTATACTTTTACTTTTGCCTTTGGTTTGAATTTGTCACTTTCTAGTGTCGAAACGAGTATTTATTTCGAAAATCGTAAAGTGTCGTAATCATCTCTACCCTTTTGATTTCGAAAAGAATCTTGTTTGTGTTTGTCATTTGAAAGCGAATTCAGATTTGTACATCACCTTTCTTTCTAGGCATCAATATTAAGAAAGTGAAAAACAAATACATGCACTTGTGCATTTGCATATTGATAGTTTGTATGGCTTGATTTAGGAAAAGTGCATTTACAGTGTGCTCTTTGCTCTTTGAGAAAAGATTGTGTCTTTCTTTTCCCCTTGTAGCTAGGATTTTCATTGTTGAAAAGAGATAAAAGATTTGCTTATCATCTTTAGATTGCATTTAGGAATTACATCTACATCTCGTGGTGAACCCAAAAGGCAAACTTCTAAGAAAGATCAACTTAAAATAAATTGAATGAATCTAACAACGCTTTGGAACTTAACGCACAACATAGAGGTCTAGGCTAGAGACGTGTTCCGGCGTCGTAAAGCCTGGTAACTGTTGTCCTCACTGATGGTTGGGTGATTCCTCCACTGTGAGACGATAAGTGCCAGTACGGACTTGTGCTCCCACGTACCATCGAGTATATATTGGGAGACCCCTATAGGCTTAAAACCTTTTATCCATAGGAAGCCGTGTCGGCCGCCCTACTGATCGCAATGCACCGAACACAACATTCGGGAAGATTGACTGCCGTACCGTAAAACGTATTCTGCAGTTTTGTGATTGGTTTGGTACACCCTCCACCTAGATCTCCAGAGCAGTCCCTTTCGTTCCTTTTCAGACTCCTTAACGGAAAAGGTCCATCTGAGCACTTGTCACTTCAGGATCATTAAAAATCGAAGGAGACTAGAGTCATATTTTGTTTTTTCTCGACTCTTTATAATTGAAAAAACAAGTTGTGTCTAAAGCGTCTAAAAATTTAATTTAAACGGAATATTCATCACCCTTTTCCTACGTTGATCTTTAGGTTGAGAAAATGGAGTCTACCAACCAAGGAATTCCCCTTAGTGGAAATCCTAGTCCCTTCTCCTCTTGGGGAGATGTTGGTGCACCCCATATGGCCACATTGTCACTTCCAGGACTAACAATTGGCTTGCCAGTATGGCTCTTCTCAACCAATGTCATTCAGAACACCACTATTCCTGAACAATCGAATCGGCAATTAGACGAATCCAGAGTTGCCCACCAACCTTCTACTTCCTCTAATTCTTCTTCTCCTCCTTCCTCTTCGCTTGATGGGGCTGGCAAAGTCAAAAGTCAAGTTCCTAAGGAGAAGAAGGGAAAGAAGAAGAAAGAGAAGAAGAAGAAGGAGCCAAAGGCGAATGGGGGGAAACAAGTTGCGTCTAACGAAAATCCACACACTACACTGACCAGGCATAAATCGCCATGTGTCATTTGCAAGGGAGACCACTTTCACAGAGATTGTCCTTGCATCCCCCGGATACTAAGGGACTGGTCTCCCCGTTTGCACAATCCGGTGTCATCAACCTCTAGTGATCATGTTGAAAGCACATTGTCAACTAGCGAAAGTGAAGCCCCAGGACAAAAAGGGAGAGCTAGATCTCCCTATAAACTGTGCGAAGGCGATCACGCCATCCACCGTTTTCCCTTCTTAGACGAAGCTAAAATATTTTTGGATGATCGTCCGGTTTCACTGTTACGACTTCCTCCTGGATATAAAAAACTCTTGCCGAGTCCTTCGTTAGTTGAGAATCCAGCTGGCCCGCTCAAGTGGTCAGCTGAAGCGCCTGTCATTGAAGATGAACCAGCTGAATCCATACCAGACGAAAGTCAAAAGGTCGAGGCGGCAGTTGACCCGGTCTTGCCTTCAGAGGTTTTATCTTCGAATGATACAGTCACTGAAGAAAACAAGGATGACACCATCCAAATTCTCTTCATCAACACAGACTCCGACGAACAAGGGGGAAATCTACCCATTCCTTTACCGCAAGAAGGAAGTTCGTCAGAGCCGTACCCGGCCGTCTATTCGGTCCCACCTCCAAGCAACCTAGTTGTCTCCTTCGACTGGAATCAACTAGGCAGACCCCGTTTACCAGCAAGCATACCATTCAGAATTATCGTCCAAATATATAGAATGGTCATGGTTGGTACCATCATAGATGAGGGGGCTTCTGTGAGTATCCTTTCCTCTACTACTTGGAAAGCGCTTGGTTTGCCATCTCTTTTGCCTTAAATGAGAAATATGACAGGTTTTGATAAAGGAACCAGTCGCCCTTTAGGGATCCTTCCCAATGTGCCCATAACATTGAGAGGGAAGACAGTTCAAATGAACGTAATGGTAGTTCAAGGACCCTTGGATTATAACCTACTCCTTGGACGAGACTATATTTATTGCATGGGAGCCATCGTCTCCTCACTCTTTAGAGTAATGTGTTTTCCGCACGAAGGAAGAGTGGTCAAGCTCGTAGACCAGCTTTCATTTCCCGGATCACGCATAGCAAATAGTCATATACCATCCTTAAATGGTCTCTTCACGCAAGAAATGTCTCAACCCACGGTCCGTCCTCCCGATGAGCGCGAGTAATTCGGAGGGATATGACTGGAACCCAGGGGGCATGCGTCCTGGTCTGCTTCGGCAGGAAAACTTCGGGTATAGGGTAGGTTTCTGCGGGAGAATATGACTAGTCTGAACCCCGTCCGTGATTGGAATAGGGGTTATTCTAGAATAATATTTTCTTGTCAAAGTTATGTGTGTGGCGCTCGTTGTCACTCACCTTTGTCTATGTCGGTAGACATCGCCGAGGAAGTGTTTCATTTGTAATGCGAATGAGACAATCTTTGGTAACCTGTAAGAGGTAGGCCTTTCCTGATAGAACAAATGTTTTGTCTACAAATTGAGGGGTAACCTTGAAATCATATTTTATACCTGGGAGCATGCAAACCTTTTGGAGTGCAAGAAAAGAGCGGTTATTTATCTGTTTTTTTGGATTAGTCGTTTCCTAACTTGCATAAAGAAAGGATGTGGGGCAAAAATCTAAATGTTGCCATTTTATATGAGACATTCTTATCATATGACTGGATAATTGAGCAGTTTTAGCACATAGTTCAAGCTCGTTAAAAAATAAACATAAGACCGAGCAAGTGTTTCAATCCGCGTTTAAGCTCGTTAAAAAATGAACTATCCTCCGGTAAATAACCACCGTGAATGTAGCATTATCAGCCATTAAAGCCTTGGTCGTGTTTGCACTGTCACCTCCACTTTTCCATTGGCCGATCATTCACCTCCATTTGATTGTTTACCCTTTTTGAGGAACAACTGTGAAGAGTGATTTCACTAGCCATCCTTGTGACACTGCCGTGATTGGAAAATTCCAAACCTTACCTGGAATCAGCTGCTACCCATTTTATCACTCGCTCCTCAAAAGACGAGTCTTCTTTAAGCTCTTTTCATCTGACTCGTAAAATATGAAAAGATTGCCGAGTTTTGGCCTTCCAGCTCGTTAAAGCGACCAGAAGTGCTATCCCTCCTCTAGATTTTAATCTTTTTGGACCTGAGGGATTATTGCACAAAAAGATCGAGCGCTTGTTTTGTTCGGCTCGTTAAAACTATCGAAAATTCATCCCTTCTGTATTGTTTTATACTTTTTCAGGATTAAGGGATTAGATGACGAAAAAGGAATTCCGGAGTTAACTTTACGTACCTTTTCAGACTCTCTAAAATTGAAAAGGACTGAGTTATCTTTGTCGTTAGACTCGTTAAAAACATTAATAGCGACAAACTTGTCTTTAGACGAGAACAAGTTTCACTATCGCTAGGCTCGTTAAAACATAGCGATGGGTTTGCCCGAAGGGAAAATTATAGAACAAGCATATGTTATCCTCCTCAAGCTCGACAAAAGTAAAGAGGTACTGGTAAGTAATGACTGGGGAAAAATTGGGAAAGACTCAAAGAATCTTTATTGGTAGCAAGTCGCTCTTGAACATGACACTTCCACTCCGTGCCTGAGTCGGGTTGGGTTGTTTCATTCACCGGTCACATCACCATGGTCACGCCATACCATCCACATTTGGGGTAAATGCTACCAATCCATCACATCAGTGTCACCGATATGTTCAAGAGAAGTCATCCAGAGAAGTCACCTGTGTCCCATCCACTACCATACATTATACTTCATTCTTTCATGACCGCCACCCTGAACCATATATCATCAGATCGTTTTCACCTCCATCAAAAATCATTTTCTCCGTTTCATGTCATTGATGTGGGATTCATTAAGGCCCTCCTTTGACGGATCGCTTCTTGTCGACATCAGCTCATTATCCAAGAAGTTGATCTAGGAACACCCCCTTCAGTACTTTGAAGCTTGCATGCCTCAATGGCAAGTTTCTCACTTCCGGTGACAGGTATACATCAATGACCTTCGACCAAAATATTTTGCGTGGTGTTCGACGCCAAGTCCTTTATTCACACCACGTGAATTGGACTGCAGTACCTTGAGGGTCATCATCATTATCGGTGATTCCTCTCGCGCTTGTTAACAATTTACATCATTGACTGGTAATCAAGCGATGTCTTTCCATGTTCGACTTCAGAACATTTCTCATATGGATCGACTTGTACTTCGAGTGAAGATCCGATGAGATTGAAGACCCCAGATCTAGTTTCATCCATTCGGCTTGCGATATATATTCAGGAAAATAAAGACATTGAAATGTACAGCATTGCAGCACAGATAATCATCCTACCAAAAGGATGATGGCTCTATCAGAATCATCAGTCTACCATCAGACGATTGTCTATCCTATGTACATGAAAATGAATTTATAAAGTTGAGCATGGGAATGCTCGCCTCAGCTAGATCATGAAAACAGTATGAAAATAATGTATTGTATTGTATCTTATGACAAGTCTCCTCCCAGCATTGAAAGAACTTCGGATCCTCCTAATAAAGCATTTCACCCGATAAACGGCCTCATACTTTAGGGGGCAACTGTTATAGACATTTTTGTGCCTTACAGCTCTAAGCATGAAATGTCCATAAACCAAGAGATCCAAAGTCCCTAAAAGTGTTGTTCCTGCCCCTAAAGGAACAAGGTCAACAAACTACAGCTTCTCCCAGAAGTTCTCCACCAGAAACTGCTCAGAATCAGTCAAACCGGGATCATTTCAGCTGCTCCACTAGCTACCTGCGTTGCATAGCACCCCAGTACACTATCTAGGTGCATTGCAACGCACGTAAATGCACTACCAGGGTGCGTTGAGCGGGAAATGACAAATGGCAGTGCCATTCCGCGAGGTGTAAAAACAATGGAAGCTTCCAGAATCTTCCTCCATGACACTTGCCTCACTGAGTTCGACCAAGGATGAGTAAGAGGCTCTCAGCCTCCAAGTGGAAGTAAGAACTGACAGAGAAAGGACACTAGTCAGATGGCAAGCTGACTCATCCTCTTTGCATACCTCTATATATGGATCCCTCATCCCAGAGATCCAGAGGCTAGAATTTTGTACATTGCAGAGAATTGCTATTGGTTTTAAGATTGAGATCAGTGCATTGGGTGATTTATGCTTTGTTGGAGGTGAAGAAGGGATTCCTTTGCTGGGAGGTTGATGCTGGATCGGGACTCACTTGGTTGTATCTCCTCCTGGATCTTCTTGTATATCAATAAAACTATTTGAGTTTCTCCTACATGCTTGTGTATCATTGATGTTTGTTGCATTAGTATGTTTAGCTTAAATCTGATCCTAAGCTATTTATGAATATGAATCCATGTCTTTGTCTAGTTTTCCTCTTCTGTGATCTTGCAGGAACTTGGTGAAGCTGGGCAAGTAAGGGAGCAGGTAGCTGGAAGCTGTCAAAGAGGAGAGAGATTGGATCAAAGGACTAGCGCAAGACATAGGTTGGTTCATCCTATTCCTCTTCGTTTACAGTTCATAAAGAAGAATACAAAAGTAGTTTTCTCTGTTTGTTGCTAAGGCACTGTCCCACCTTAGTGGGATAGGGTCGTTCTGTATAGACACTTTTCCCCACAACAATTTTGGTAGCCGAGTTCCTAAAGTTTAGGAGGGTTGTTGGGGTCCTCAATTTTTATAAATAAGAAGGCTTAGGACTGCATTTCAGTTAGTCAGTTTTTTGTCAGATGTTAGTCAAATTTTAGTTAGATTGTAGTTAGATTTTAGTCAGTATTTTCGAGCTTTTTCTTGTAGACATTTTTTGGGATGTAACTATTATTTTTTGATCAATAAAGATGAATCCAGCTTTGCACCAGCTCTAATCTTTCTCAGGAGGCTGCAGCTCTTGGGTCTGGGCCCAAACCAACTGCCCAGTATCTCCTTTGTGTACATTTATGTGTCTTTGCTGCATTCATAGAATAATTTCTGCTATTTAGGTTAAGATCTTGCTTTGTTACTTAGGTCGTTTTTTATGATTAAAATAGCTTTTCATGCTTTAGGTTGATTTGATAGTTTGGTAAAGAAAAAGATCTACAAAAAAGCCATCAAGCAATCTGTGATCTCATCTCTCCCTCCTTGGGACCATGAGCTGAAACGAAGGCATACTTGCTACCACAAAACCATTGTTTTTGCCTCTTCATGCAATTGCTAGTGTTAGATTTTTAGTTAGGGAAGTTTATACTAGTTGTACTTGCATGTTTAGAATCTATTCTTGCTTAGATTTCATAGTTATGTTACATGATTTGCTGCCAATAAACTTTTGTTCATCATGCTTATGGCTTCTAGGTCAAATTAGATCAAAATAGCTAGATCTTTGGTTTTCTTAGTCTTTGTTGATTAGTTTTAGAAAATAACGTGCAGAACACCTGTGATACCTCCATGCCTACCCTTCCTCCATCAATACAACCTACTCCATCCCCTAACTCAGATTCTTGCCTTCCATTTGCCACATTTTTTCACTTTGCCCTAATTTCTACATTCTTGTGAAAATGTTGCTTCCTCCACCCTTGACGAACCCAATTACCCTAATCACTCCCTAGGCTCATTCTCCAGGTCCTACACCCCTTCACATGCTCATCCAACCCTCATTTCCACTTTTCCACCATTTTTCCACCATCAACCCTCCAAAATATTCTTTCAGAACATCCTGTAGAACCCCTGCAGACTTCCTGTAGAAGATCACGTGAGTGGTTTCTTGGGATCTAAACACTGTGAAACTCTTTGGAAGGGTGCTAGGGACCCCTTAGGCCCTCTTCTCACCTTCCCAACCTCCTACAAGTGCCTACGCCATTTCCTTTCGCCAATCAACCTCTGCACAGTCAAAAACAGTTAAAGCACATGCATAATAATTCTGACAACTTACTCAAAAATACAAAAGGATGTTTTTTCCAAATTTTACTTCAGTAGTAGCTTAGTCACATGCATTTCACCTTTCCAAGAGTCAATGGCATCCATTTCCACTACTTTCATCTCTTTTCTTGCAACAGTAGGGCTAGTCAGTAAAACTAGGGTTTGTTAGGGTTTGCATTTCCTTTCAGCTTTCCATTTCTTTCTACAAGTAGATTAGCCTCTGTGGAGTTAGTTTTAATGCATCACAGTGAAAAGATTCTTCTAAGAGCTCATAAAAGTTGGCTTAAGCTCCTAGCGGACTTTTGCCAGCTGATCGAGTGACATCCTGTGGCAAGATCTAGTACTTGTGCATATAGCACTGTCGCTTCGAAGTTTGTTATGAACTACCGGGTTGATAAAAGTAAAGAAGGGAGTCCTAGGAGTTGCAGCATTATTACTGCAATACTGGAGCCCACAAGATGCATTGAAAAAATTTGTGAGCTCTCTTGCTGTAGAGAAACAATGGGCATTGCAGGGCTAGAGAAATGACTAAGCTCTCTTGTGCCCCCCTTGTGGAAAGAAAACAACAACTGGGAGAATGTTGGCTTTTGTTATATTCTTTCGACATAGTTAACAGGGGGTTTGAGGGGCACCCGTAACCCCACTTTATGGGGTCTAGGGCAGCACCCCAGAAAATTTTTATTTTGGACCCTATGTTAGGTTGGGTGGACCCACCTATGGTTTTGTGCATGATTTCCACACATGTTTTATTGTACGCGATGGTTTTCGGTCCATGGTATTGGACGCGATAGTTTTTTTAGTCCATGGTATTGGATGCTTTGGCATGTATAAATATGTATTATAACATTGAAAGGAACATAATGAAAAATCAAGCTAGTAGTCCCGATTTTGGGATCCAGGGGAAAATCTCTGTGTATATGTGTTTTATGTGTTATACTCTCGCTATTTTTTATTTTATGTGTTTTAGAATTCGTATGCAACTAATTTATGTACAGGGTTAAAAACTACATCCTGACAAAATTCTCGACTAGATCATAGGATCCCTGTGGTCCTTCCTCCAAATGGTCAACAATTTACATCTTAATATCTTGCATATGTGAGCATGGCCTTCTAATAATAGAGACACAATCTTTTGCATGCTTATTTTGACATGGTCTGAATGAGCTGATGTAATATTGGTGTAAAAGTTATGGAGCAACAAAAAGATCAACTCGTCACATTCCAAATTCAGTATGAATGTGCCAAAGTTGAATTCTGCCATGACTGTTAAAATTTCTACATCGGTTCTAAAAGGTAGGAAGCATGATGTTATTCAACCCTTCAAGGCCTTCCACTATCAACTACAATATCTCCCTCATAAGATCATTATTGTAAGACGATACTCGGGATGTTAAAGCTATGAACTTGCTGAGACAAGAAGCAATTGTGAACTTGACCTCTTCACAAGGATGCCCCGAGAGTTTGGGTTGTGTTAACGCAAGCATAGATGGCTTGAGATTCCAACTGAGTTTCCTCCATTCTGGTTGCCCCACCTTTAAGAGCCATGTGTCTAACTTCTCCAATTTCTAAGGGTCTATGGTTGACTTTGTTCATTGCAATTAAGATCCAAGTGCGAAAAACTTAGCTCCTCTTCATTGTCCTTCCTTCACTTCCCATGGGAATTTTTGTTGAATAATGGCATAGACCATTTTTGAGAAAGACTTGCTATTCTATTATAAAGTGGTACTGCTAAGAAAAGGCCCCATGCTTCTTTTATTTTATCTAGAATTTTGTCCAAAATTTTATGAGTGTCTTCTAGGGAAAGTCCCATCTCTCCTCATACCAAAGCATGAATACACTAATTCTTCAATGGATTTTGCCCCAAGATAAGGTAAATACAAACTTGATTGGTAATAGTAAGATGATTATACCACCTCCTTCCTTTCCTATTCCTTTTTCTTAAACACAAAATCTCCTTTCTATCATCAAACTCCAAAATTTGACAAACCCGCTTGTCAAATGCTAAAACCAATCAAAATTTTCAAAACTATAAACATGTTTTAGTCCATAACACGCCATCTTTCATGCTTCCACATTGAAATTTTTGAGCCGAAAATCTATCTACATGGAAAGAGAATCAATTTTCAGGTAAAGACTTAGATCTTCATACGCTAATCAAGAGTTTGTGGACCCAATAATTATGCCCTTGCGAGTGATCAATGGATCATGTGCGACATTGAATTTGATGTTAGAGGTTTCAAATGTATAGGTATAAGACTATATTCAACAATGATAAACCTCTACACCAATCCAACCACATAATGCAACATACTATATAATGAGAAAAGACATAGCATTACTTTATTTGATTATGGTGACCCACCACAAAATGTTTTGATGAAATATAATTTACTCGATTCCACAAAAACATGGTGTCTTTGCCTCTATGAATAATGTGTGAGTGATCTTGATGTAACGAGATCAATTTATCTAATATAATAAAACAAATACTTTGACGTGCACCTGAAGAGGAACATGGTTGGCTCCTTGACCGACGCTATGGTAAAAATAATCTTGTCTCTGCTATTAAGAGTGATGACAACTTTGGCTCTCGTAATGAATCGATGGTCAATGCCAGAACCGAAGCATATGAAACTTGCTCAGCTCCTTCCTATGCTTAGAGGGTTGTGGTGACAGTGCAATGCCCAGGCTATGTCCACTTCCTTTTGCCTGGAACAGATATGGGGATGCTCAACTCCTTTCTCTGCTCAGACAGTTGTTGTGATAGTGTTTTGGCAATGCGACCAATGCTCAGGCTATATCAACTAATCAGCATGTAACACTCATACTCCCTTTCGCCTTCCATTCAAATGAATCAGAGGCTGAAACCAATCTAACACCTCTACTCATTAGATGGCTCAGTGTTCATTTTAACACACAAAATTACCCTCCTCGCGACCTCAACTACTAATGAGAAACATCACCCTTTAGATCAGCAATGCGACTGTTTGGTTATGAGTGCCTCAAATTCCCTTTTGTCAGTGGTATAGTCCGATGTGATTGATTCGATGGGTCTACGTGATTTTCGGCTGACCTCCTTGCTCTAGTGATTTGAATACTCCCTTTCATGGTGAGGTGCCTCCTAGAAGGTGAAATGGTGGATCAGACCATTGTTGACCTGATCCATGGCTCAGCAATGTCAGTAGAGTGTTTTGATGCAATCTATGCCTATGGCTATTGGTTCTATCCTCAATGGCCCTCAGATTCACTTGCTAAAGAAAAAATATTCCACCCCCTCTCCCTGTTTAACTCGGTCCCCTTTGATGAAAGTGTTATCACAAAAAATTGATCATCTAGCCTAATTTACTAGATGGATCAAAGTACACCATGTAAGGTCAATTTTCCCATAGTAAAATTGATTTCATTGTGAGAAATTACTTAATAAACCACCTTTGTTAAGTAATTTATAATTAAACCCATGAAGAAAAAATAAATAAATCACTATTTATTTTATTTTCTTTTGGGAATAATTAATTAGACCATTGTTCAATTATTATTCCTTGTCATATTTGACCCAATTATGCAAAATCAAAAGATAGATTGTTAGATATCTTATTTTTCTCTAGGAATAATTAATTAATCACTAATTAATTATCATTACTTGTTGAATTTGACTAAATCCCTTAGGAATAATCAAATAAATCATTATTTATTTATTATTCCTTAACCAATTTCTTGAGATGATAAATAAATAAATCATTTATTTATTTATTATTTCTGAATAAAAGTTTAAATACGTTTTCCCTCCTAACCAAATATAATAAAATATTCCAATTCGTTATTCCAAGAAGGGGGTTAATAATATTTTATTATTTCTCATTATTCGAGGATAACTCAATATTTTGTTATGAATAGAGGGGTTTTCCATTCATTATTCACTTTCGATTATTTTCGTTGTTGCACTCATTGTTGTAACTCTTATTATTTTCATTGCCACACACCATTTCTCTGCCATTTGAGTTCCCATTAAGTTCAAACATTTTATTTGTTGGGTTTTCACATTATAGAGGAGAGAGACTCTACACAAGCTGAAGACATTTTAGGATAGATGAGAACCCATCCCATAGAGGGGGACTGGTAAAATTTATTTGTTCCCTTCACAGGTGTTATAATAAAATATATTCTTTGTATATCTGGTTTCCATTGGATGATTGGAGTTATTACTATTTATTTTTGTTGTTTAACTATGATTGTGTCATAGGTCAGGACTTTGCTAGGTTTTGTTTCTATCATTTGCTTCAAATCTACAATGTTTAGTAGCCATTTATATTGTTCAGACTGTTTGTCATCTGCAGTCTTAAGTGGGTTCTTTTCGTACATCTTTAAGACGAAAACACTACAACAAAATTGGCAACTCCATTAGTTTTTTAATTCAGATTCAGAGACTTGGGTGACCTTTAGTTTTCAGGTTAGGGTTTCTTATTTGTTCAGAGTCTTAATGTTATTTACTATCTTTCTAACCGTAGATATGTCAAATCTCTAACTTTTTCAAGCTTTCTGGTCTTTTCCGTAGGTCACAGGAACGAGTTGTGATAGAGACAGTAGTTTTTTCTGAGATTTTCTGACCAGGAATCAAGGATTAGAAATCACACTTTTTAGCCCAAAAAGTGCTATCTCGAGTCTAGATTTCATATTTCACCCCGAAAACTGTGATCCCCCCTAAACATAGGTTAGTACATACGATTTCAGGGTTTCCGAGTTTTAATCAGATCTGTTTCTAGGTTTTGTCGAGAGCTGTGTGTTGGGATTTTCAACCTCTCTCTCATCCTGCTTGGGGCTTGATTTACTCTGATTTACTTGTTAAAGTGGAATTTATCCCCTTAGGGCTTCTAGTATGCTTCCACCTTTATAGGAGGAGTTTAGCTGAGTAAGATGTCTGAGTTTCTCCTGCACGTTTAGCCATATTTTCCAGATCTGTACCATTTTCTTTTAGACCTCCAAAGATAGGTTGTTTACATCCCTAGTTTCATATTAAACCTTGTTTGGTCATTGGCCTTAGGGTCCCATCAGTTGCCCTAGGATTTACACCCATCTCCCTATATTTTTGTAGTGATCTTCCTCTTTCGTTTTTTGTTGTTGGTGCACTACTTTCCAATAGCCTATTGTCATTTCATCCCAGTCACACCAACACTTAGATCCCTTAAACTTTTTAGTGTGTTTTCAGTTGATTTCACCACCAACCAACACAGTGTTTGCAAATTCAGTTTGGGTGGGGTTTAGTTAATGGTTTTGCTGTTCATTTACTGTTGTTAATTTTAGTTTATTTTCAACAATATTTTTTCTTTTTTACAAACACGATATGGGCTTAATCAATAAATACAGTTTCACACACAAGTACACCTTAAGCAAAGGGCAGTTGGTTTACACCCCCAAGCCAAGATTGAACCTAATAAATTTATCTCCCCTCATCAAGACAAAGTGATATTGTTGATCTCCCTTCACCATTTTCATGTCACTTGTGTCTCACCACCATTGTACCACCAAGGCGTTTGTCACAGAGACTCTTATAGATTCATCCCCATTTCCCACTCGGGCATATTACTCCTCCCCACTGGGTTCGAGTTCATAGCCCTCTAAGTCCCCATACCGATTCTTCTCCTGGTTCATCTGATTCTAAGCCTCCTTCACCACATATTGTCACCATCTTTGGACCCACAACTGGTGTAGGAACCTGTTGTGGTCACCAACAACCCCCCTTCTTCACTTGACATTAGCAATAACGTCAAGCAAAGAGGGGACCCTCAACAAAAATCCCAAAAAATATATTTTTCTAAAGTTTTTGTATTTCTCTCCCTAAGGCTTAAATCGCATTGCAAAGAAAGGCCGAAGCATTGCTCGAGCACGAAAGGCAAAACTGCGACGGAGCGATGCAAAGTTCATCGCGTCGCATACATCACGCACGCCCCTTTAAAAGAAGACCTTCGAGAAATGCCGATCGCCGATATGCGATATCACAAATCGCAAGCATCGCACTATGCGGCATAACCATTAAACAAAATCTGCGATGGCAGCAATTTGCGATTTGAGATGGCAGCAATTTGCGATTTGCAATGGCAGCAATCTGCGATCTGCGATCTGAAAAGACTTATCACACGATGAACCCAAATTAAGTGCGCACCTTGAAGGAATTTAATGACCGCATGCTTCAGTATCTAGGAATGATTGCATTACATTTATTAAAGAGTCAAGTCATGATGAATGTCAGGGTTATGCATTCATTAGAGATTAATACTTTCACGTCAAGTCTTTTCATTTCCCTTCTTCTTTGCGTAGACTGCAAGACACGCAACTAATATAAGTTTATATGCAGGAAACATTTGAGGGAAAGAGGAAAGCGCCAATCAGATAGCAAAGAGAGAATGCCGCCGCAAACGGATGCCGCATGCAGCAGAACTGCGGGTTCCAGACTATCATCCAACCGGCACTGATGAAATTAGACCATCGAGGACTTAGAGTCAAAGGCGTACAAAAGCAGCATCTTCAGAAAAGATCCTGAAGCTCAGACTTGGTAAACCAGAGAAAGAAGCACATGAGAAGGAAGACGCTTCAGGAAAACCTGGAACAAAGAACGGAAACAATTCTTAAAATAGGGAGATATCCATACAGCACGACTCCTAACCCACTCAGTCATTCGCACGACCGGAAACCGAAAATAGCAACAGCAAAATCAGTTCGAGAAGAACCTGGGTTATGCTAAGTATACACGCGGCGAATACACCCAGCTAGAGAAAGGTTTTCGAAAATATCTTCTGGTCTGCCAGAAGGAAGTGCCAGCTCCTGTTATTTCCACTTTTATCTCCCGAGCGAAAGAAGAAAGCGGCCAGCCGACTCTTCCCAGGAAAACGTTGCACTCTTGATACCACTAAAGAGAATATACAGAAACAGTCAGAAATTAGATTTTAAGTTTAGAAATAAAGTTGCTTTTAGTAAAAGGGCGGTCATTTGAAGCCGATTCCCTAATTTCATGTAATTAAGATTGATTAGTTAGTAGTATTTAACCCTTCTCGTTGCATTGGAGAAGGGTCCGTAATTTTGTCAAAAATCTTGTCCTCAGAACATGCACTTTTGCACCCTCGGAGGGGGTTTTTGATGAATGGACGGATCAAGATTTATTTATGTTTGCATTTTAATATCTGCTACTGATGTTGCACTTCTGTACTCTTAGTAGGCATTAGAAGCAAGTAGAGATAGATCATTATTGCTTAGAGTCTGTAGGTTTAAATCAGTCATAAATGGTACTTTTATCTCTTGACTAGTTTCTACTTGCATCCTTTGAGTAATATACAGTTAATGTTATTTATATGTTAACGTATGAATGGATAGACTACCATTTGGCACTTTTGTACGGTGGAGTCATTGATTTGTGCTTGATACATGAATAACTGATTATGCAATATGCTGTTCACAATCGTCTTGCTTAACTTTTTATGCAAGAAGGTTCATCTTTATTGATTTATATTTTCATAATAGCTGAATAATCTTCATTACCAGTTATTCTGAGAAATCTTTCTAGATTGCATAATGGAAAAATTCTGCCCCGGGTTAGTGTAGATTAGAGGTATTGTCTTTATTAGATTAAAGTAATATAGAATCATTTCAGAATTTAGAACTAGATTAGTTAAAGAATAGTTAGAGATTTCCTATTTTCATTCCCTACACACACATACATCATTATTTCTACACACACACCCCTTAGAACGGGAAGCTGGTCCCGTCATCCCCAGAGGACCCGCTACACCAAACGGATACCAAGCCGCCAACCAAGATCCCGACCGGGTGGGTATCCCCCTTGTTGTCGACCCGATTTCGGGGCCCCCAACATATTTGGCGCTAGAAGGAGGGCCTGAACTCTGAATGGCACCCAAATCAATATCTAAAAACCATTCTAAGAGTAATACACCCTCATCAACTCCCCCGACTTCTCCTACACGGTTTAATTCGGAATCTGAAGTCGCTCGAGTATCTACCACTGCTACATATTCGCATATATCAGACCAATCTATTATTGAACCCCCTGAAATTCAAACTTTGATTCGTAAACTCCAGGGATTCTCCATTTTTAACCAGAGGTCTGATAGATCTAAAAGCAGCGTGACTTCGCAGTACAACCCTGCTCATCCCCTTACCAGATTAAAGAGTGAAAAATTTGGCATACCGCCAAGTGAACTCCCTCTTCCTACCAGAAAAAGAGCAAGGAAAACATCCCAAGAGTCTGACAGTAAGACTCTTTCATCCACTTCGTCCGTATCAACTCTCTCACCGCGAAGTCAACCACCCACTTCTCCATTCCAACTCACTTTCCCATCTTCCACGAACCTTCCTCTTCAAACATCGAAGATCCTGATTTCTTCACCTTCTCAGTATCAAGGGTCAGTTTCTGCACTTCCATTAGCTAGCAACTCCGCGATGGCTCAGTCTCCTTGGAACAATCCTGGGGCAGTTTTGATGCCACCTCCCTTGAGTCCTATACCGGCCCATCCAGAGAAATGGCTACCTAAATTTAACCCAGAAGCAGGAATGTTAGCCGAAGAACATATCAATAACTTCATGCTTTCGGTCAACCTCAACGGAGTTACTAACGAAGACGCTGTTGTCCGGCTCTTTCCCTATACTATGCAGGGAACAGCCGGGTCATGGTACTTATCGTTACCTTCTGGATCCATCACAAGCTGGGACATTTTCCAAAGTCAGTTCCTCACTAAGTTTGGTGATGACTGATCCACGGCAACATTGATTAACGACCTATCTAATCTTAAGGCTGAGGCTAGGGAACCTATCAAAGATTTTAACTTATGGTTCAACAAGATCCTCAACAAAATCCCCGCTACCTCACAACCCAGCGAGGAAGTTAGATGTGAATGGTACATCACAGCTTTACCTCCAAACTTAGCTATCTTCGTAGATAGGGCGAATAAAACCACGCTAGTTGACAATTTGACAGAAGCGTTAGCAGTGGAAAAACGCGTAGTAGCCCTAGAAAAGAGATCCGCTCTGGAAGAACGCAAATCAAAGAAGATCTCTTTCAAAGAAGATGCCAAGAAGAAGCAATCAAAAGATCCTTTCGACTTGGAAGGATTACAAAAAGTTTTGAAAGCCATCTCCAATGAGATGGTCGATATCAAGAAGCAAGTAGCTGAGACTTCTTCAAGAAAGCCCTTTAGGACTTTTAAAAGAAATCCTCCCGTTGAGGTGAAACCACCCAGTATTGTCTCAAATGTTGAATCTGAGGAAGATGAAGAAGAAGAGAGTGCCACTGAAGGGCAGACCGATGAGGAAGAAGTCATAGAACTTCAAGGAATGTGGGACTTCATTCTCCCACAGGAAGAGGATCAAGAGGCACTCCCTGTTAGCACGAGAAGCAGAAACCAGCTTGATCCTCCCCAAACTACCCCAAAACAAAAGGGCGCAAGCCTTGCAACAAAAGACAGGGTCGTAAACAAAAAGACAACTGCTAAAGCGACCCAGATTAGCCCGGTCCAATCTGAACAGACGCCTCCATCAAGAACACTAATAGTGTCGGATGAAATGGACTATAACATCATTGATGATATGAAGAAGACTAGGGCTAATATCACTCTGTACGAATTGAGTAAACTGAAACACCAGCAGAAAATCATGATGAAAGAAATGCATGCTGTGCCTACTACATCTTTACCTACAGCTGCAGCTTCCCACAATTTGGGAAGACCTCCAATCAATACGATCAATAAGATTGATCAATGACATTGCCTTGATTGGAGGTACATTGAGATGTCATACTCCTCCTTTTCTCCTCACATACGAAATCTTCAACAAAAACGTGCACAATTGCTTGGTCGATTCTGGTGCTTCAACAAATATCTTACTAAGGTCAATATGTGCCAAATTAAGTGTGCAACCTCAAAAGTCCACGGTAGGAATAGTTCAGCTTGATCGATCACAAGTCGAAGTGATTGGTGAATGAAATCAGGTGACTATAAGACTGTCGTCTAACCCAAAAGTGTGTCAGGTTATCGACATTCTGGTAGCTGATATCCCTGAGTTCTATGGCTTAATTCTCAGCAGGGATTGGTCAGAAAAACTTCACGGATATTTTTCAACTGACTGGTCGCACATGTGGTTACCATACAATGGTAAACCGAACCAGATAAAGGTTGAACGAGAATTTCACCAGAAATATATAGTGACGGAGCTAGAAGGAGAAAATGAAGCCATCACGTACAATAGCAGCATTGTAGGCAATTACGCAACAGATTCTTTCTTAGGCAATTTCAGTGCTCATATTTCACCTTATTTAGAGAATTCAGTTTTATCCCAAGTTGAAAATTTCTCTCAAACTGATGACTCAAAATGTTTTAGTTTTTTAGATAATTCTGTAAATACTTCTTTATTTTGGAAATTATATTTTGATGGATCTAAATCCAACGAGGGAGCAGGAGCAGGATGTGTTCTAATCAACCCGGATGGGAACAAGATTATGCTCACATGCAGACTTGAGTTCGATTTCACGAACAACACAACAGAGTATGAAGCCTTGGTTCAAGGCCTATACAAGGCAATCAGACTAAATGTTAAGTATCTTCAAGTCTTTGGAGATTCCGAGATCATCGTAAAACAGGTATGTAACACCATACATTGCATGTCTAGTCATTTAAAGCATTATCAATCGTTAGTGCAAGATCTCACTTCGCATTTTATAGCATTTAACATCTCGTCAATTCCAAGAATTCAAAACGCAAGCGCAGACCTGTTGGCTAACGTAGCCTCTAGACTTATCCCTTCTGAAGAGTTTAGTCCTGATAGGTTTTCCATAGAATTAATTTTTAAACCTTCCATTCCTGACAATATCACCAACTGGAGAGTGTTTAACGACGACCCAGACATCGTAAGCTTCCTCACCTCTGAAGGATCCTACACAAACCAGATAATTGATGAAGACTGTCACGATCACCAAATACAGCAAAGTGGCACTGACAATGCTATACCCAAATCGGTGGTCAAATTAGAAGACTTATACGACCTGAAAAGTTGGTTCAAAAGGTCAACTAACGCCAAACTTTATAGTTCAACTCTGAACACGAATCAGTGAACCTGGGAACCGATGAGAAACCCCAAAACATCAATCTAGGCCAAGGCCTAGCTCCTGAAGAAAAGTCAGCATACATCCGTCTTCTACGACAGTACAAAAACGTCTTTGCCTGGAACTACGATGAGCTGAAAACTTATAACACTTCTATCATTCAGCACACTATCCCTATGATTGACAACGAGAAGCCAGTCCAGCAGAAGCTCAGGAAAATGCACCCTAACCTAGAAAATCAGATAAAAACAGAGCTTAATAAATTGTTGAGAGCTAAAATAATTTTCCCCGTTAGGCATTCCAAATGGGTATCTAATATGGTACCCGTTAGGAAGAAAAACGGAGACATTAGAATATGTATTGACTTCCGAAACCTCAACAAAGCCTGTCAGAAGGATAATTTTCCCCTCCCACCTATGGAGAAAATTCTACAGGCAGTAGCAGGCTCAGAATTGATGTCATTCCTGGATGGATTTTCAGGATACAATCAAGTATTGGTGCATCCCGACGATCAGTTAAAGACTACGTTCCGAACCAAGTGGGGCACTTATGCATATCGAAAGATGCCATTTGGTCTGATCAATGCTGGGGCAACCTTCCAGAGAGCCATGGACATCGCGTTTAAAGGATTAGTCAATAAGTCAGTAGTGATTTACCTGGATGATATAACAGTGTACTCCAGAAAACGGAACAACCATCTCAGAGATTTGAAGCAGATCTTTCAAAGATGCTTGAGGTATGGGATCTCGCTCAATCCAAAGAAGTCCTTCTTTGCATTAAGCGAAGGGAAATTGCTCGGATTCATAGTGTCGAAATCTGGTATCCAAATAGAACCTAACAGAATCAAAGAAATTTCCGAGATATCCATGCCCCATAACAAAAAGACCATGCAATCCTTCCTAGGACAGATCAATTTTGTGAAAAGATTTGTCCCGGATTTTTCACGTATTATTTCACCCTTACAAAATATGATAAAAAAGAATTCAACTTTTAAATGGGGTCTAGACGAGCACGAAGCGTTTAACTTAATCAAACAAGCCATCATCAACGCTCCATCCCTAGCAACCCCAAATTTTTCAGAACCATTCATCTTATACACGTTTGCCTCAGAAAATTCTTATGCTGCGATCTTGACCCAGGCAAACCAAGAAAAGGCAGAAGCCCCAATCACATTCTTTAACTCAAACTTACAAGGTGCTGAGCTGAAATATTCGGACGTAGAGAAACAGGCATATGTCGTTTTCAAAGCGGTCAAATATTTCAGACCCTTCTTGCTAAAGGCTCATACCAAGGTCATAGTACCATTCCCAGCGGTAAGAAACCTCCTGATTCAGAAAGATGTGGGTGAAAAGAGAGCGAATTGGATCACCGCCTTGCAAGAATACGACCTGGAAATCAAGCCGGCACACATCGTAAGAGGCCAAGGCTTCTGCAAGATGTTAGCTGGAGCATCGCAAATCCCCGAAGAATCGCCTAAAGAGGTACACACGTATGAGGTAAGCCTAAACGATGCAGAATCATTTTATGCTGACATCATTTATTTCCTGAAAAACGGATATGCTCCATTTCACCTGGATCACATCAAAAAGAGACCCCTGAGGTTGAAAGCTAAACAATATCAGCTCGTAGATGATGTCTTATTTAAAAGAAACTATGATTCTGTGCTTCTTAGATGTCTTGAGAAAACTGAAGCCGAAAAGGTTTTGCAGGAACTCCACGATGGACCAGCAGGTGGACACTATGCTGGGGAAGCCACCGCACACAAAATCTTACGTGCAGGATACTACTGGCCCACGCTGTTCAAAGACTCGTACAATCACGTAAGAAAATGCCAAGTCTGCCAGACTGCTGCAGGAAAACAAAGAAAAGCGCCCATGCCACTACAACCGGTTAACATTGACCAACCATTCAGTCAATGGGGCTTGGACATAATAGGTGAGATCGTTCCTCACTCTTCTAAGCAGCATAAGTATATCCTTACGACTACCGATTATTTTACCAAATGGGTAGAAGCAGTTCCTCTCAAGACAATCCACTCTGAAAATATTATTGAATTCATAGACCAATTTATCATAACTAGGTTTGGATTGCCAACGGCCTTAATATTTGATAACGCCTCATATTTTTCTGGAAATACCATGACTGAGTTCGCACTCAAAAGAGGGTTCAAACTAAAGTATTCCGCCAACTACTATCCTCAAGGTAATGGGTTTGCTGAATCAACGAACAAGAACCTAATCAGGATCATCAAAAAGACAGTCGACCAAAACCAAAAGAATTGGCACAAAGCACTGGTAAACGCCTTATGGGCAGACAGAATTACAAAAAAAGCCTCTATTGGGACTTCTCCCTTTAATTTGGTTTGCGGGAGAGAAGCAGTTCTTCCTACTCACTTACTCATTCCCTCCTTGTCCTTAGTACAATACATTGACGAAGTACCTACTTCTCCCTTACAACTAAGGCAAATGGAAATAATCAAGTTAGACGAACGACGAGAGCAGGCCAAGAAAACCCATGCTCACCACCAAGCGCTGATAAAATCCTCTTTTGATTCGAACATAATGACCGGAAAAAAATTTCAGATGGGTGATTTAGTTTTGAAGTGGGATAAGGCTCACGAAGAAAAGGGCAAACATACGAAATTCCAGAAGTTATGGCTTGGTCCTTTTCAAATCGTAGAAGTCATAGGCCCATCGACTTTTGTGTTGCAGGACTTGACAGGCAGGAGAGATTCTCTTCCTGTAAACGGACAAATCCTCAAAGTATATTTCCCATAGAAGGTCATCCTTCTGTTTTTGTAGGATAGTTTTAATTTTTTCACGTTAGTTTTCCATTTTTTCATAAATAAGGTTGGTTGTGAAGGATCATAAATAGTATTCATGAAGAAACATACCATTTCTCTATCAGATTTTGATTTCACTTGTATAAATAGCAAAACTTTTCGAAAAATCTGACTTTTATTATTGACAGGTAGAGTTAACTTTAGCCTGAATGTGATGTTAGTATCAACTTTACAAAGAAATCTGGGATGAAAGTAACTTTTGGCAGAAAATTGTTTTATGCCAATGCAATGAAAAGTATCATCAATAGCAAAATAAGTATTCTCTGCAAAACTGCTGTTCTTAAACTCTATTATTGTCGTCCAGAGCTTTCTCAAGGAAAAACAATGACTTCCTCCCTGCTAAGGAGAATTGCAGCATCCAGAGAAACAATCCAAGAAAACATTATATCTCAAAGAATAAGAGGTCTCATCGCGAGCCGGCTTATCATGATCACAGATATTATAACTTGCTGACTTTGCCACTACTGTCTATCAAAACAGGGCAACGACTCAAGATTGTTGCAATCGAAAGACAAGGGGTCTCATCACGAGGCAGCTTGTTCAGCAAAAGTGTAAATTAAGTGGATGACTGTGTCATAATTTGGCCACCAAACCAAGACATTGTTCTTTAGAGAATAAAAAATCAAAAAAGAAAGAAAAAAGTGTCAAAAGGATTTTTCTCTGGAATGTTGTAAATAACCTCAAGCAGGAAAAAGGATCATTGCTGGATAACATGGTAACCCTGTCGAGGCTATGGACGCTTGCGGGCAGCAGAGGCTCTACCTACGACAAAGGAGCATACTTTACAAAGCCAGCACGCAGAGAAGACCTTATTTTGTCTTTGAAAAGACTGAGTAATGACTAGGTATGAATACAAGAAAGAAACCCAGAGGAAACAAACAATCAGAATGAAATAAGAAGTTGTGACGAAGTATCATTGACAGGATAAAAGGTAATACTCTATCTGTCCATGACAAAATTTAGGCATAAGAAAACTTTTCTGTTTTGGAAGTGAAAATGCAATAGAACAAGCAGAGATAACTAGTTCTTCACAGTGAATCGCCATTGTTGTGGTCACCAACAACCCCCCTTCTTCACTTGACATTAGCAATAACGTCAAGCAAAGAGGGGACCCTCAACAAAAATCCCAAAAAATATATTTTTCTAAAGTTTTTGTATTTCTCTCCCTAAGGCTTAAATCGCATCGCAAAGAAAGGCCGAAGCATTGCTCGAGCGCGAAAGGCAAAACTGCGACGGAGCGATGCGAAGTTCATCGCGTCGCATACATCACGCGCGCCCCTTTAAAAGAAGACCTTCGAGAAATGCCGATCGCTGATATGCGATATCGCAAATCGCAAGCATCGCGCTATGCGGCGTAACCATTAAACAAAATCTGCGATGGCAGCAATTTGCGATTTGCGATGGCAGCAATTTGCGATTTGCGATGGCGGCAATCTGCGATCTGCGATCTGAAAATACTTATCACACGATGAACCCAAATTAAGTGCGCACCTTGAAGGAATTTAATGACCGCATGCTTCAGTATCTAGGAATGATTGCATTACATTTATTAAAGAGTCAAGTCATGATGAATGTCAGGGTTATGCATTCATTAGAGATTAATACTTTCACGTCAAGTCTTTTCATTTCCCTTCTTCTTTACGTAGACTGCAAGACACGTAACTAATATAAGTTTATATGCAGGAAACATTTGAGGGAAAGAGGAAAGCGCCAATCAGATAGCAAAGAGAGAATGCCGCCGCAAACGGATGCCGCATGCAGCAGAACCGCGGGTTCCAGACTATCAGCCAACCGGCACTGATGAAATTAGACCATCGAGGACTTAGAGTCAAAGGCGCACAAAAGCAGCATCTTCAGAAAAGATCCTGAAGCTCAGACTTGGTAAAGCAGAGAAAGAAGCGCATGAGAAGGAAGACGCTTCAGGAAAACCTGGAACAAAGAACGGAAACAATTCTTAAAACAGGGAGATATCCATACAGCACGACTCCTAACCCACTCAGTCATTCGCATGACCGGAAACCGAAAACAGCAACAGCAAAATCAGTTCGAGAAGAACCTGGGTTATGCTAAGTATACACGCGGCGAATACACCCAGCTAGAGAAAGGTTTTCGAAAATATCTTCTGGTCTGCCGGAAGGAAGTGCCAGCTCCTGTTATTTCCACTTTTATCTCCCGAGCGAAAGAAGAAAGCGGCCAGCCGACTCTTCCCAGGAAAACGTTGCACTGTTGACAGCACTAAAGAGAATATACAGAAATGGTCAGAAATTAGATTTTAAGTTTAGAAATAAAGTTGCTTTTAGTAAAAGGGCGGTCATTTGAAGCCGATTCCCTAATTTCATGTAATTAAGATTGATTAGTTAGTAGTATTTAACCCTTCTCGTTGCATTGGAGAAGGGTCCGTAATTTTGTCAAAAAACTTGTCCTCAGAACATGCACTTTTGCACCCTCGGAGGGGGTTTTTGATGAATGGACGGATCAAGATTTATTTATGTTTGCATTTTAATACCTGCTACTGATGTTGCACTTCTGTACTCTTAGTAGGCATTAGAAGCAAGTAGAGATAGATCATTATTGCTTAGAGTCTGTAGGTTTAAATCAGTCATAAATGGTACTTTTATCTCTTGACTAGTTTCTACTTGCATCCTTTGAGTAATATACAGTTGATGTTATTTATATGTTAACGTATGAATGAGTGGACTACCATTTGGCACTTTTGTACGGTGGAGTCGTTGATCTATGCTTGATACATAAATAACTGATTATGCAATATGCTGTTCACAATCGTCTTGCCTAACTTTTTATGCAAGAAGGTTCATATTTATTGATTTATATTTTCATAATAGCTGAATAATCTTCATTACCAGTTATTCTGAGAAATCTTTCTAGATTGCATAATGGAAAAATTCTGCCCCGGGTTAGTGTAGATTAGAGATATTGTCTTTATTAGATTAAAGTAATATAGAATCATTTCAGAATTTAGAACTAGATTAGTTAAAGAATAGTTAGAGATTTCCTATTTTCATTCCCTACACACACATACATCATTATTTCTACACACACACCCCTTAGAATGGGAAGCTGGTCCCGTCATCCCCAGAGGACCCGCTACACCCAACGGATACCGAGCCACCAACCAGGTTCCCGACCGGGTGGGTATCCCCCTTGTTGTCGACCCGATTTCGGGGCCCCCAACATATTTGGCGCTAGAAGGAGGGCCTGAACTATGAATGGCACCCAAAGCAATATCTAAAAACCATTCTAAGAGTAATACACCCTCATCAACTCCCCCGACTTCTCCTACATGGTTTAATCCAGAATCTGAAGTCGCTCGAGTATCTACCATTGCTACATATTCGCATATATCAGACCAATCTATTATTGAACCCCCTGAGATTCAAACTTTGATTCGTAAACTCCAGGGATTCTCCATTTTTAACCAGAGTTCTGATAGATCTAAAAGCAGCATGACTTCGCAGTACAACCCTGCTCACCCCCTTACCAGATTAAAGAGTGAAAAATTTGGCATACCGCCAAGTGAACTCCCTCTTCCTACCAGAAAAAGAGCAAGGAAAACATCCCAAGAGTCTGACAGTAAGACTCTTTCATCCACTTCGTCCGTATTAACTCTCTCACCACGAAGTCAACCACCCACTTCTCCATTCCAACTCACTTTCCCATCTTCCACGAATCTTCCTCTTCAAACATCAAAGATCCTGATTTCTTCACCTTCTCAGTATCAAGGGTCGGTTTCTGCACTTCCATTAGCTAGCAACTCCGTGATGGCCCAGTCTCCATGGAACAATCCTGGGGCGGTTTTGATGCCACCTCCCTTGAGTCCTATACCGGCCCATCCAGAGAAATGGCTACCTAAATTTAACCCAGAAGCAGGAATGTTAGCCGAAGAACATATCAATAATTTCATGCTTTCGGTCAACCTCAACGGAGTTACTAACGAAGACGCTGTTGTCCGGCTCTTCCCTTATACTATGCAAGGAACAGCCGGGTCATGGTACTTCTCGTTACCTTCCGGATCCATCACAAGCTGGGACATTTTCCAAAGTGAGTTCCTCACTAAGTTTGGTGATGACCGATCCATGGCAACATTGATTAACGACCTATCTAATCTTAAGGCTGAGGCTAGGGAACCTATCAAAGATTTTAACTGACGGTTCAACAAGATCCTCAACAAAATCCCCGTTGCCTCACAACCCAGCGAGGAAGTTAGATGTGAATGGTACATCACAGCTTTACCTCCAAACTTAGCTATCTTCGTAGATAGGGCGAATAAAACCACGCTAGTTGACAATTTGACAGAAGCGTTAGCAGTGGAAAAACGTGTAGTAGCCCTAGAAAAGAGATCCGCTATGGAAGAACGCAAATCAAAGAAGATATCTTTCAAAGAAGATGCCAAGAAGAAGCAATCAAAAGATCCTTTCGACTTGGAAGGATTACAAAAAGTTTTGAAAGCCATGTCCAATGAGATGGTCGATATCAAGAAGCAAGTAGCTGAGACTTCTTCAAGAAAGCCCTTTAGGACTTTTAAAAGAAATCCTCCCGTCGAGGTGAAACCACCCAGTATTGTCTCAAACGTTGAATCTGAGGAAGATGAAGAAGAAGAGAGTGCCACTGAAGGGCAGACCGACGAGGAAGAAGTCGTAGAACTTCAAGGAATGTGGGACTTCATCCTCCCACAGGAAGAGGATCAAGAGGCACTCCCTGTTAGCACGAGAAGCAGAAACCAGCTTGATCCTCCCCAAACTACCCCAAAACAAAAGGGCGCAAGCCCTGCAACAAAAGACAGGGTCGTAAACAAAAAGACAACTGCTAAAGCGACCCAGATTAGCCCGGTCCAATCTGAACAGACGCCTCCATCAAGAACACTAATAGTGTCGGATGAAATGGACTATAACATCATTGATGATATGAAGAAGACTAGGGCTAATATCACTCTGTACGAATTGAGTAAACTGAAACACCAGTAGAAAATCATGATGAAAGAAATGCATGCTGTGCCTACTACATCTTTACCTACAGTTGCAGCTTCCCACAATTTGGGAAGACCTCCAATCAATACGATCAATAAGATTGATCCCAATGACATCGCCTTGATTGGAGGTAGATCGAGATCTCATACTCCTCCTTTTCTCCTCACATACGAAATCTTCAACAAAAACGTGCACAATTGCTTGGTCGATTCTGGTGCTTCAACAAATATCTTACCAAGGTCAATATGTGCCAAATTAAGTGTGCAACCTCAAAAGTCCACGGTAGGAATAGTTCAGCTTGATCGATCAAAAGTCGAAGTGATTGGTGAATGAAATCAGGTGACTATAAGACTGTCGTCTAACCCAAAAGTGTGTCAGGTTATCGACATTCTGGTAGCTGATATCCCTGAGTTCTATGGCTTAATTCTCAGCAGGGATTGGTCAGAAAAACTTCAAGGATATTTTTCAACTGACTGGTCGCACATGTGGTTACCATACAATGGTAAACCGAACCAGATAAAGGTTGAACGAGAATTGCACCAGAAATATATAGTGACGGAGCTAGAAGGAGAAAATGAAGCCATCACGTACAATAGCAGCATTGTAGGCAATTACGCAACAGATTCTTTCTTAGGCAATTTCAGTGCTCATATTTCACCTTATTTAGAGAATTCAGTTTTATCCCAAGTTGAAAATTTCTCTCAAACTGATGACTCGAAATGTTTTAGTTTTTTAGATAATTCTGTAAATACTTCTTTATTTTGGAAATTATATTTTGATGGATCTAAATCCAACGAGGGAGCAGGAGCAGGATGCGTTCTAATCAACCCGGATGGGAACAAGATTATGCTCACATGCAGACTTGAGTTCGATTGCACGAACAACACAACAGAGTATGAAGCCTTGGTTCAAGGCCTATACAAGGCAATCGGACTAAATGTTAAGTATCTTCAAGTCTTTGGAGATTCCGAGATCATCGTAAAACAGGTACGTAACACCATACATTGCATGTCTAGTCATTTAAAGCATTATCTATCGTTAGTGCAAGATCTCACTTCGCATTTTATAGCATTTAACATCTCGTCAATTCCAAGAATTCAAAACGCAAGCGCAGACCTGTTGGCTAACGTAGCCTCTAGACTTATCCCTTCTGAAGAGTTTAGTCCTGATAGGTTTTCCATAGAATTAATTTTTAAACCTTCCATTCCTGACAATATCACCAACTGGAGAGTGTTTAACGATGACCCAAACATCGTAAGCTTCCTCACCTCTGAAGGATCCTACACAAACCAGATAATTGACGAAGACTGTCACGATCACCAAATACAACAAAGTGGCACTGACAATGCTATACCCAAATCGGTGGTCAAATTAGAAGACTTATACGACCTGAAAAGTCAGTTCAAAAGGTCAGCTAACACCAAACTTTATAGTTCAACTCTGAACTACGAATCAGTGAACCTGGGAACCGATGAGAAACCCCAAAACGTCAATCTAGGCCAAGGCCTAGCTCCTGAAGAAAAGTCAGCATACATCCGTCTTCTACGACAGTACAAAAACATCTTTGCCTGGAACTACGATGAGCTGAAAACTTATAACACTTCTATCATTCAACACATTATCCCTATGATTGACAACGAGAAGCCAGTCCAGCAGAAGCTCAGGAAAATGCACCCTAACCTAGAAAATCAGATAAAAACAGAGCTTAATAAATTGTTGAGAGCTAAAATAATTTTCCCCGTTAGGCATTCCAAATGGGTATCTAATATGGTACCCGTTAGGAAGAAAAACGGAGACATTAGAATATGTATTGACTTCCGAAACCTCAACAAAGCCTGTCAGAAGGATAATTTTCCCCTCCCACCTATGGAGCAAATTCTACAGGCAGTAGCAGGCTAAGAATTGATGTCATTCCTGGATGGATTTTTAGGATACAATCAAGTATTGGTGCATCCCGACGATCAGTTAAATACTACGTTCCGAACCAAGTGGGGCACTTATGCATATCGAAAGATGCCATTTGGTCTGATCAATGCCGGGGCTACCTTCTAGAGAGCCATGGACATCGCGTTTAAAGGATTAGTCAATAAGTCAGTAGTGATTTACCTGGATGATATAACAGTGTACTCCAGAAAACGGAACAACCATCTCAGAGATTTGAAGCAGATCTTTCAAAGATGCTTGAGGTATGGGATCTCGCTCAATCCAAAGAAGTCCTTCTTTGCATTAAGCGAAGGGAAATTGCTCGGATTCATAGTGTCGAAATCTGGTATCCACATAGAACCTGACAGAATCAAAGAAATTTCCGAGATATCCATGCCCCATAACAAAAAGACCATGCAATCCTTCCTAGGACAGATCAATTTTGTGAAAAGATTTGTCCCGGATTTTTCACGTATTATTTCACCCTTACAAAATATGATAAAAAAGAATTCAACTTTTAAATGGGGTCTAGACGAGCACGAAGCGTTTAACTTAATCAAACAAGCCATCATCAACGCTCCATCCCTAGCAACCCCAAATTTTTTAGAACCATTCATCTTATACACATTTGCCTCAGAAAATTCTTATGTTGCGATCTTGACCCAGGCAAACCAAGAAAAGGCAGAAGCCCCAATCACATTCTTTAGCTCAAACTTACAAGGTGCTGAGCTGAAATATTCGGACGTAGAGAAACAGGCGTATGCCGTTTTCAAAGCGGTCAAATATTTCAGACCCTTCTTGCTAAAGGCTCATACCAAGGTCATAGTACCATTCCCAGCGGTAAGAAACCTCCTGATTCAGAAAGATGTGGGTGAAAAGAGAGCGAATTGGATCACCGCCTTGCAAGAATACGACCTGGAAATCAAGCCGGCACACATCGTAAGAGGCCAAGGCTTCTGTAAGATGTTAGCTGGAGCATGGAAAATCCCTGAAGAATCGCCTAAAGAGGTACACACGTATGAGGTAAGCCTAAATGACGCAGAATCATTTTATGCTGACATCATTTATTTCCTGAAAAACGGATATGCTCCATTTCACCTGGATCACATCAAAAAGAGAGCCCTGAGGTTGAAAGCTAAACAATATCAGCTCGTAGATGATGTCTTATTTAAAAGAAACTATGATTCTGTGCTTCTTAGATGTCTTGAGAAAACTGAAGCCGAAAAGGTTTTGCAGGAACTCCACGATGGACCAGCAGGTGGACACTATGCTGGGGAAGCCACCGCACACAAAATCTTACATGCAGGATACTACTGGCCCACACTGTTCAAAGACTCGTACAATCACGTAAGAAGATGCCAAGTCTGCCAGACTGCTGCAGGAAAACAAAGAAAAGCGCCCATGCCACTACAACCGGTTAACATCGACCAACCATTCAGTCAATGGGGCTTGGACATAATAGGTGAGATCGTTCCTCACTCTTCTAAGCAGCATAAGTATATCCTTACGGCTACCGATTATTTTACCAAATGGGTAGAAGCAGTTCCTCTCAAGACAGTCCACTCTGAAAATATTATTGAATTCATAGACCAATTTATCATAACTAGGTTTGGATTGCCAACATCCTTAATATTTGATAATGCCTCATATTTTTCTGGAAATACCATGACTAAGTTCGCACTCAAAAGAGGGTTCAAACTAAAGTATTCCGCCAACTACTATCCTCAAGTTAATGGGTTGGCTGAATCAACGAACAAGAACCTAATCAGGATCATCAAAAAGACAGTCGACCAAAACCAAAAGAATTGGCACAAAGCACTGGTAAATGCCTTATGGGCAGACAGAATTACAAAAAAAGCCTCTATCGGGACTTCTCCCTTTAATTTGGTTTACGGGAGAGAAGCAGTTCTTCCTACTCACTTACTCATTCCCTCCTTGTCCTTAGTACAATACATTGACGAAGTACCTACTTCTCCCTTACAACTAAGGCAAATGGAAATAATCAAGTTAGAAGAACGACGAGAGCAGGCCAAGAAAACCCATGCTCACCACCAAGCGCTGATAAAATCCTCTTTTTATTCGAACATAATGACCAGAAAAAAATTTCAGATGGGTGATTTAGTTTTGAATTGGGATAAGGCTCACGAAGAAAAGGGCAAACATACGAAATTCCAGAAGTTATGGCTTGGTCCTTTTCAAATCGTAGAAGTCATAGGCCCATCGACTTTTGTGTTGCAGGACTTGACAGGCAGGAGAGATTCTCTGCCTGTAAACGGACAAATCCTCAAAGTATATTTCCCATAGAAGGTCATCCTTCTGTTTTTGTAGGATAGTTTTAATTTTTTCACGTTAGTTTTCCATTTTTTCATAAACAAGGTTGGTTGTGAAGGATCATAAATAGTATTCATGAAGAAACATACCATTTCTCTATCAGATTTTGATTTCACTTGTATAAATAGCAAAACTTTTCGAAAAATCTGACTTTTATTATTGACAGGTAGAGTTAACTTTAGCCTGAATGTGATGTTAGTTTCAACTTTACAAAGAAATCTAGGATGAAAGCAACTTTTGGCAAAAAATTGTTTTATGCCAATGCAATGAAAAGTATCATCAATAGCAAAATAAGTATTCTCTGCAAAACTGTTGTTCTTAAACTCTATTATTGTCGTCCAGAGCTTTCTTAAGGAAAAACAATGACTTCCTCCCTGCTAAGGAGAATTGCAGCATCCAGAGAAACAATCCAAGAAAACACTATATCTCAAAGAATAAGAGGTCTCATCGCGAGCCGGCTTATCATGATCACAGATATTATAACTTGCTGACTTTGCCACTACTGTCTATCAAAACAGGGCAACGACTCAAGATTGTTGCAATTGAAAGACAAGGGGTCTCATCACGAGCCATCTTGTTCAGCAAAAGTGTAAATCAAGTGGATGACTGTGTCATAATTTGGCCACCAAACCAAGACATTGTTCTTTAGAGAATAAAAAATCAAAAAAGAAAGAAAAAAGTGTCAAAAGGATTTTTCTCTGGAATGTTGTAAATAACCTCAAGCAGGAAAAAGGATCATTGCTGGATAACATGGTAACCCTGTCGAGGCTATGGACGCTTGCGGGCAGCAGAGGCTCTACCTACGACAAAGGAGCATACTTTACAAAGCCAGTACGCAGAGAAGACCTTATTTTGTCTTTGAAAAGACTGAGTAATGACTAGGTATGAATACAAGAAAAAAACCCAGAGGAAACAAACAATCAGAATGAAATAAGAAGTTGTGACGAAGTATCATTGACAGGATAAAAGGTAATACTCTATCTGTCCATAACAAAATTTAGGCATAAGAAAACTTTTCTTTTTTGGAAGTGAAAATGCAATAGAACAAGCAGAGATAACTGGTTCTTCACAGTGAATCGCCATTGTTGTGGTCACCAACAACCCCCCTTCTTCACTTGACATTAGCAATAACGTCAAGCAAAGAGGGGACCCTCAACAAAAATCCCAAAAAATATATTTTTCTAAAGTTTTTGTATTTCTCTCCCTAAGGCTTAAATCGCATCGCAAAGAAAGGCCGAAGCATTGCTCGAGCGCGAAAGGCAAAACTGCGACGGAGCGATGCGAAGTTCATCGCGTCACATACATCATGCGCTCCCCTTTAAAAGAAGACCTTCGAGAAATGCCGATCGCCGATATGCGATATCGCAAATCGCAAGCATCGCGCTATGCGGTGTAACCATTAAACAAAATCTGCAATGGCAGCAATTTGCGATTTGCGATGGCAGCAATTTGCGATTTGCGATGGTAGCAATCTGCGATCTGCGATCTGAAAAGACTTATCACACGATGAACCCAAATTAAGTGCGCACCTTGAAGGAATTTAATGACCGCATGCTTGAGTATCTAGGAATGATTGCATTACATTTATTAAAGAGTCAAGTCATGATGAATGTCAGGGTTATGCATTCATTAGAGATTAATAGTTTCACGTCAAGTCTTTTCATTTCCCTTCTTCTTTGCGTAGACTGAAAGACACGCAACTAATATAAGTTTATATGCAGGAAACATTTGAGGGAAAGAGGAAAGCGCCAATCAAATAGCAAAGAGAGAATGCCGCCGCAAACGGATGCCGCATGCAGCAGAACCACGGGTTCCAGACTATCAGCCAACCGGCACTGATGAAATTAGACCATCGAGGACTTAGAGTCAAAGGCGCACAAAAGCAGCATCTTCAGAAAAGATCCTGAAGCTCAGACTTGGTAAAGCAGAGAAAGAAGCGCATGAGAAGGAAGACGCTTCAGGAAAACCTGGAACAAAGAACGGAAACAATTCTTAAAACAGGGAGATATCCATACAGCACGACTCCTAACCCACTCAGTCATTCGCACGACCGGAAACCGAAAACAGCAACAGCAAAATCAGTTCGAGAAGAACCTGGGTTATGCTAAGTATACACGCGGCGAATACACCCAGCTAGAGAAAGGTTTTCGAAAATATCTTCTGGTCTGCCGGAAGGAAGTGCCAGCTCCTGTTATTTCCACTTTTATCTCCCGAGCGAAAGAAGAAAGCGGCCAGCCGACTCTTCCCAGGAAAACGTTGCACTGTTGACAGCACTAAAGAGAATATACAGAAACGGTCAGAAATTAGATTTTAAGTTTAGAAATAAAGTTGCTTTTAGTAAAAGGGCGGTCATTTGAAGCCGATTCCCTAATTTCATGTAATTAAGATTGATTAGTTAGTAGTATTTAACCCTTCTCGTTGCATTGGAGAAGGGTCCGTAATTTTGTCAAAAAACTTGTCCTCAGAACATGCACTTTTGCACCCTCGGAGGGGGTTTTTGATGAATGGATGGATCAAGATTTATTTATGTTTGCATTTTAATACCTGCTACTGATGTTGCACTTCTGTACTCTTAGTAGGCATTAGAAGCAAGTAGAGATAGATCATTATTGCTTAGAGTCTGTAGGTTTAAATCAGTCATAAATGGTACTTTTATCTCTTGACTAGTTTCTACTTGCATCCTTTGAGTAATATACAGTTGATGTTATTTATATGTTAACGTATGAATGAGTGGACTACCATTTGGCACTTTTGTACGGTGGAGTCGTTGATTTATGCTTGATACATAAATAACTGATTATGCAATATGCTGTTCACAATCGTCTTGCTTAACTTTTTATGCAAGAAGGTTCATCTTTATTGATTTATATTTTCATAATAGCTGAATAATCTTCATTACCAGTTATTCTGAGAAATCTTTCTAGATTGCATAATGGAAAAATTCTGCCCCGGGTTAGTGTAGATTAGAGATATTATCTTTATTAGATTAAAGTAATATAGAATCATTTCAGAATTTAGAACTAGATTAGTTAAAGAATAGTTAGAGATTTCCTATTTTCATTCCCTACACACACATACATCATTATTTCTACACACACACCCCTTAGAACGGGAAGCTGGTCCCGTCATCCCCAGAGGACCCGCTACACCAAACGGATATGGAGCCGCCAACCAGGTTCCCGACTGGGTGGGTATTCCCCTTGTTGTCGACCCGATTTCGGGGCCCCCAACAGAACCCAACCTATTGTTGGCTCTAGTTCTACCCTAGTGATCACATCTAGAGGAGCAATCTCATGAACCATTCAGGAAACTCGCTTACTCCGTTTTATGGCTGGCTTAAGTCTCCTGGATTTTAGCCAGTTGATAAATGACCCAATACACCATGATGCTGGTTGGCATGCTATGCTGACTAAGCTTCCCTCAAATATCCCAAATTTTGAGGGTAATTCTGGAGAGGATCCTACCGATCCTGTTCGCTCCTTCCACATGTGGTGTTCATCCAATTATATTACCAATGACTTCATTCGTTTTTGGCTGTTACAACACACGCTCACTAGAGACGCTAAAAAATGGTATGTAGACTATCTTGCCACATTTCATTCCATTTTCGTGATGCTTGCCAAATTGTTCCTCTCATATTTCTAGCTACCTCTCTGATACGACACTGGTAAAAAGATATTGACCTCATTTCGTCAGTCCTCTGCCACTCGCCTTTCTGACCATGTTCAAGAGTGGTATAAAAGGAGGAGCACATGTCATGCCCCGTACTTCAAAGACCGTGTCTATCTAGGTTGGTTTCTCAGGAGCCTTTTAGCACCCATTGGAAAAGATGTCACATCCCATTTTCCTCAGACTAAGGAAGAAGCTCTCCAAATCACTCTGAGATATGACCTGATTTATGTGCAATCCAGTTCTGTTTATACCATCATTCCAAACCTTCCCCATCCTGGAGATTCCAATGCACCGGGGGAATCTCACATTGCCCGTGGTATCGTTGGAACCCTTTCACATCCTTCCCCATATACTCAGCAAAGTTATGGCCATCCACAGGGGGGCACCAGTTCCTCCAACACTTATGCCCCTCCTACTAGCAACATGTTTTTAGGGCCCCAACCTATCTACCAAACCATTGCTCCTCCTTATGAATAGTCGAGCACTCCAGCGCCTCAAGCATTAACACCGCAACCTTCCATGCATCCTGAGCCCCCGCAGCTACTGCCCCCTTAGGGTCAAGTGTTTGCACAATAAAGTGCAACCAATCCCCAAAATTTGAAGAAAAATAATAAGGGGAAGGGTAACAACGGTAACAAGGGTAACCAGGGTAATCAAGGTAATCAACCTAGTGAACCCTAGGGGAACCAGCCTAACACCAACAACTAGCAACAGGGAATCCAACCCAAGCAAAACAAGGCTATTCTTATGAACAAGCCTTGTGCATGTTGTGGTGTACATGGCCATTATACACATGAGTATCCTATCTTACCCCTGATGTGCCAAATGTGAGAAGCTCAAGCAGCTTCTAGAGGCCAACAATTGCCTCTGGATCCTGCACCATGTCAACCAACAGTGCTTATAAATCCTTTCCCTCAACAAGGATTTGTTTCTTCTCAACCTCACCCAGGTCAATCAGCCCACCCTCCCCAACCTTCTGGTCATGGTGACTACCAGATCTTCATGATGAGCTCTGATGAGGTTAATCCCTCCGATATCAACTTGCAAACTCGATCACGTCAATACGATAAGTCATCAACTTCGTCTACCACTGAGTCTAGAGCCAAAGCTTCTACTGCACCTCTTATGACATCAAATTTTCCATTACAGATCCCTCAACCTATAGCTGAGGCAATTCCCAAGATCCCAATGGGACCATTACACCACAACACGGCTTCTAACCGAGTTGCCCATACATACAGTATAGTAGATGACTTGGCGCAAGCACCTACCGCCATGTCAATGTTGGATGTACTCCAGTCATGCCCATCTCAAAAGAAAGCTCTAATAGCTTCTTTGGGTGTAGTAGATCCTTTTGACGATCGTTTGATTGTCTTCCCAGTTGATACATCCAAACATCCCCCATTGCCTTGCTCCATTTCTTTCTAGGTACTAGTCCGAGTCTGTAATGTCATCATCTCCCGATGCATTACTAACGATGGTGCATCCACCTGTGTGATGTCCGCTACCATTTGGAAAAAAATTTAGTCACCTGAGTTGTCCCCCTCCACCATCACTTTGCATGCTTGGGACAGACACTCCTCCTAGCCTCTTAGCATGTACCGCAACTATCCAGTGACCCTTGCGAGCAAGACTGTCCATGTAGATATTGAGGTTATTGATGCCCCTTTAGATTACAAAATTCTCTTGGGTTGTAGTTACACATATGCCATGTCAACTGTCGCATCTACGGTTTTCCACAAGATGTGCTTCCCCCATGAAGGGAATATCATTACCATAGATCAGTTGACTTACTACGAACCGGCATCCGTGACATCCCCCAAGTCCATTATCTCATCAGTGTTAGATAAGAAGTCTTCAACTCCTCTCACTGGTGTTTCACTAAGAGTCTATAAAGATTCCTCATTGTTGTGTTCTTTCCTTGGTCCTCCCCCTCTCATCTTAGAGCCTAAATCTTTCAGTGTCATGGGTTGTCCTCAAGCAGTCTGGTACATTTGATCCACAATGAGCTCCTCCACACCGTGTGGTTACCATCCTAGCTGAGCTATCCAAATCCACCCCCCAGAGCCTCCTCCATTTGTTGGTGCCTCTCCTATCTTCCCATAGGAACTGTTCCTCCAGGTCTCAACCATTCAATTGTTGTTCCACAGGGACATTACCTTGCAGGCTAGATACCTTTCTTATTTTCCCCTCCCACAATATTTTATGTCCCTGTCATGGCTTTGTTGGTCCTTCCTAACACAACTTTAGGGATCCCCATATGGTACATTGATCCCCCTGCAAGCATTCTTCCTGGTCAGCTAAGACCTTATCATGCTCTGACCCTGGTTCAACTAGTCCCTATAGCCCCTACCACTACTTTAGTTCCATCACAACCTCAAGAGAAACCCACTCTTGTTGCGAAAGCATCTGGACAGGAGGGAAAAGCTAAGAGTAAAGAACCTAAGGACAAGGCTCCCCAACCTCCTCCAATCCCCAAGGCCCCAAAGTCATCACCTCCGTGCGCTTTGTGTAAAGTTGTGGGGCACATGACCAATAATTGTCCTGAGCTTCCTCATCTCAAACCTTTGGTTCATGAAATGTTCCCTGAGTCAAATATCCCTAAAGTCCATGTTAACTTACCGGTTCCACCCAAGAAACTCATAACGTTACGCAAAAATAACCCTTGAACCCTGTGTGATCATCATGGTGACTACTCCCATTGTTGCCCTCATCTCAATGAATTTTGTGATTTCCTTAAGGCAGATCGCGCATATGAGACCACTCATAATGGATCACCTTCTCCTCTTCTTATGGTTTTTTGTACCAATAGTAAACCAGAATAGGGGGAATCTGGTCCCACCATCATGATCCCTTCCCTAGATGTCGAGATGACGGACACCATGGGCCATATCCTTTACCTGTCATCATCCTTGAGTTCCTCATAGGCAATCCTTTCTGAGGTTTTTGAGCACGCTTGTATTCAACCTCTTTCGATAGAATCCCAGGTCTCAACATACATAGATCCTTCATCTACTATCTCATCGTCTACCATTCCATATGATGCATATGTGAACCTTCTTTCTTAGGTTGATGCACTAGGTACTGTGCCGCATGATGTAGTCAATATTCCTCTCATCCACTCATCTTCCATTTTGATGAGGACATCATGGAAGCTATGTCTACCCCTAATTACCCTTGCACTTAGGCAAGGGGGAATATTTTCTGGAGGATTCTAAAGGCGATTTCCTTCCTAATAATCCCAATGAAATCTACCTAAAGAAATTTTTCTCATAGCTTATCTCTTTGATTTGCATGTCTTTATTTATGTCATGAAGTTACGTAGGATGCATCATCTCATCTGTCGTCTTTTGCACCTTTCAGATGGATCCATCATCCACACCATATATCGGTCATGTTGATGGTGCAAGTCGCTTCTCCAGGAATATAGCCTCGACAGCCTGGGCCATTTTACCCCCTTGCATACATTAGTCCTTTCGAACAACGTGTGCATTGGATCTACCACCAATAACCAGGCCGAATATGATGCAGTGATAGGTTTGTTAGTTGATTCCCTTTCTCATCGCATCCTTCATCTTCATCTTCATTTATATTCCTTGCTACTTGTCATGCAATTGAATCATGTGTATCATGTGCATAACCAAGTCATATTTAGAAAATATCTACGTGTTAAGCTGTTGGTACGTGAATTTGAAACCATTACTTTTAGTCAAGTTCTTAGAGCTCAAAATAACTATGTAGATACCATTGCAAATAACATTCTAGATTGGCATTTATCACATGTATACCACAAAACACAACCATAAACAAAACACATGGCAAACCATCATCATCATATAAAAATGCATAATCATATTATGTATCATATAAGTGTTCGAAGCCCATAGCTCTAAATACATCTGACATGCCCATAACATGTTACAAAAATCAAAATCAAAGGGACCCACATGCCCCCATATCTAGTCACTATCCGAAGGATCATGCACCAAAGGCACTGCCCCACCTGCACATAGATCACGTACTGCATGACTAGCCATCGCCATGTGCAGCATCATACCTCGCCACTCCAAGGGAAGGCCGTTACACTCATATATGTATTGATTGTCTAGCTAATGCTATCCGCGCTCAGAAACTCTGGTCAAGTGTACCCCACATCTTGCCGGTTTTACTGGTGCTATGTCTACATACCACATATTTTACACTTAGTACCATATACATGTGATAAAAATATGAAATGCACCATAAAAATAGCAACTTAAAAATTACCATTTAGTCCCCATGCTTGCCTGAGTGAAAGTGGCAAGTCAGGATCTCCCTAATAGTTCATCCTGCTATACGGATAATCGTCAATCTATAGGGGCATCTAATCCCAATGTGCAAAAAACGTGGGTTGGAACACCCGTCCGACACCCTGTCCTCCTCTCCGCAGTAGCTGCCCCTAGTGGCAGATCCTAGGCTCCTGTGGGCCCCCATATCGGATCTATACATGAGGAAGGATGGTGGGTATCTTCTCAAAGAAGAATGCACATAGTACTGTACCAAAAGCATAGTCATGGCTCACCTGCATAGACTTAACTATCATTTCACCAACGACAGCATCATCTCGGCCCACCCACAGAAGGTCCTAGCCAAAACACTCTCAGCCAGCATCATCTACCCACAAGTGATGTTGTGGAATGCATGGCTGCCCAAGACTCGTAGCACAGCTGCGGAAACAACCTGTGTCTCTAGCCGATCTAAATCACCAATCAGGATAGTCATGCCCTTCACATGCACATCCTGTGGACAATGGCACTCCACAAACTCTGTAATGTTCCTCCCACAAGGAAACACCAGATGGATATGCCCCACCATTCTAAGGGGAGGGAGTCCCGTGAAGAAATAAATATCTTGTAATGTGAGCTCATTACTGTGCCCCTACACAACAAATGCCTCATGGTCTAGATCCCAATAGCTCACAATTCTCAATAGCAAGGGCTCACCTGCCCTCATCAATGGGTTCTCTACCAGCTTTAGAACCCCATAACAAGCCAACGCTCCTCAAACCCCCTGATCCATATGAATCTTAGATCGGAGGGTATCCAAGTCTCACTCACACCAGTTGATTTTTAGCTCTACCATGCCTGCAAAACACCACATGTCTTGTCAGTTGAGAGAAGAAAACACTGGTCTACACTAATCAACCTACAACCCCCACCAAGCGAGAAAACCACCCCTCTTTTCAGCCCCAAATCGCAGTTTTATGCCCAAAAAGTGTGAGCTCGCAGGTTTTCACCTGTTTCCTGTAATCCAAATCACACTTCTAGGCACAAAAAGTGTGATTAGACTGTGAAGAGGAGGAAGGGTCTCCTAGGGAGCTGCTAGTAGCCAAAAATCAGGAAATAAATAACTGAAATTGAAGAGATGAGTAAGGCCACCTACCTGAAAGTCACAGATCCTAATTCTAATGGCCGGTTTGTCCACTATGATCTCCACAAGATTTAGGGCCTTTTCCTCCTCTCCAAATTTACCACAACTCACTTAAAAAATGAATTCCAATTGGAGGGAAAATGTCCTTTCATAGAAAAATCCACAATTTTTTTGTCACCCGCTTTGACCAAATGGTAGCTCAGCTTGACAAACCATCAACATCATTGGAAATCTCTCATCGAGTACTATAATGAGTCTTTCTCAATTTTGGATGATTTGAAACTTCACTAGGAAGCCATTTTTCCAAGAAGGGTCACTTCGTCGCCTCTCAAAATTGGATTTCTACATATGCGACGCTTGTAATTTGGGGACAACCTTTCCTTGAAACTTGTCATCTCATGTGTCAATTTTCATCATCTGTAACCATCATGTACTCATTTTTTCATGGTCCCCACCGGGCCTATTCTGTGTGGCAACGTCATCGAGTCACCCTTGTTCAGAGCATCCGCAATGAGTCACCCTTGCATCCATGGAGTCTGTTTCATATCCCATTATATCATATCACAGTATTCCATCCATATTTTGATACCATTCATCCCGTCTTGCCATTTTGGCCTCCATTCATACTGTTCGCATCCCATCTGGAGTTGAGTCAGTCGCTGCCAGGTCAACCATGCACTTTATGCTCTGACAAGGAAAGTCATCTATTTGTCCCTCAATCCCTCATTTTCTATTATACCTGGTGTCAGTCCATCAGTCACATTACCACTTTCCCTCATGCCTTAGTTGAGGATCCTCATTGCCTCACCTATCGTGGGCCCTATTCTGTCGACATCAACTCATTTATTCCATAAGAACGACCTAGAGGGTGGTGTATCTTGGTTCCAACTTCCATTCCTGTTCGATACTTTGGATCGAGTAGAGGGACACATTATTGCCCTTTGACTTGGTTGTTTCATGTTCGTGATCCATACACTCGATGGTCTAGTGATGTAGCAGATTGTACCAGTGGGTCCTAGGTGTGCGTGAGATGTTTGAGACCTCATGAGGGGGTGGCCCTTTAGGTGGCCCCCCACATGCTCGGATGCTTTCCTATTATGCTACAACCTTAGATGCAGTTTCACAAATATAATGGGTTAAGTTCCTACCAATCAAAGTGTCCATAGCATGCACATCTCCTTTAGATGATCCATTTAGTTTTGCAGATCCCTTCCTTGTTCAAGAGGGCTTCTTCGGTTGTTCTACCCTCCCTCCAACCCATTTTTTGAGGGAAGGGCCATTATATCTCATGTAATCATTTCATATTATATTCAATCCTGGCTCATATTTTTTCAGGTGAATTATATATATGGGACATTTTGTATTATTTTCTGACTCAGTTATGCCAACATGTCATGTACCATTCAGCATGTACTTCATTGCTTGGTTTGATGTTTCTCAGCACACCATTATTTTTGTACTAAGTTATCTCGGCGGGTATATGTATGCCTCCCCCACCTCATTGAGGTCCAATACCACAACATAAAAGGTTACTTGCATTGGTCTTGCCCCCTCTGTCCCTATCCTCCTGCTTCAGTTGTATTGGTCTCTCTCTCTCTCTCCACTTTGTTGTGTAGTGATTGTGTCTTTACAACACAGTTTGGTCATATGTTTTCCTCCTAACACTTGTATGTTGGGGGAAAATCTGTTATCACCAAAATATTGATCATCTAACCTAATTTACTAGATGGATTGAACTACACCGTGTAAAGCGAATTTTACAATAGTAAAATTTCTTTCACTATGAAAAATTACTTAATAAACCACCTTTGTTAAGTAATTTATAATTAAACTCATGCAGAATAATTAAATAAATCAATATTTATTTGATTTTCTTCTAGGAATAATTAATTAAACCATTGTTCAATTATTATTCCTTGTCATATTTGACCCAATTATGAAAATTCAATAGATAAATTATTAATTATCTTATTTTTCTCTAGGAATAATTAATTATTATTCCTTGTCAAATTTGAAAAATCCCTTGGGAATAATTAAATAAATCATTATTTCTTTATTATTCCTTAACCAATTTGTTGAGATGATAAATAAATCATTTATTTATTTATTATTTCTAAATAAAAGTTTAAATATTTTTTCCCTCCTAACCAAATACAATAAAGTATTCCAAGTGATTATTCCAACAATGGGGTTAAAAATATTTTATTATTGCTCATTATTTGAGGATAACTCAATATTTTGTTATAAATAGAAGGGTTTTCCATTCATTATTCATTTTGACTATTTTCGTTGTTGCATTCACTACTGTAACTCTAATTATTTTCATTGATGAACTCCATTTCTCTACCATTTGAGTTCCCATTAAGGTCAAACATTCTATTTGTTGGGTTTTCACATTATAGAGGAGAGAGACTCTAAAGAAGATGAAGACGTTTGAGGATAGCCAAGAACCCATCCCATAGAGGGGGACAGGTAACATTTATTTGTTCCCTTCACAGGTGTTATAATAAAATCTATTCTTTGTATATATAGTTTCCATTGGATTATTTGAGTTATTACTGTTTCTTTTTGTTGTTTAACTATGATTGTGGCATAGATTAGGACATTGATAGGTTTTGTTTCTATCATTTGTTGCAGATCTACAATTTTTAGCAGCCATTTATATTATTGATATTGTTTATCATCCACAGTCTTAAATGGGTTCTTTTCATACATCTTTGAGAAGAAAACACTACAAGAGAGAGAATTCAGGAAAATGCGTGGACCAAGGACCCTTGAAACCCTCAGTATTTGGCAAAGAAATGTGGCCTCCAAGTGATCAATCTCCAAATTTGGCTATGGGTTCAACCTCAATCCTAGGATGAGCTTGATTAAAAAATTCATATTCTTCCTTGGGATCAAGTTTAGAAACTCTGCCTTCCAACCTTTTCAATTTTACCTCTTTTACCCCCAATGAAATCAATCCACAATTATTTCAAGGAGACACTTTAGATCTATGAGCAAGTTAAAAATGGCATCGAAAGGCAGGGTCTCCTCCTTATATTTAAATGATCCAGCCCCTTTCCAATATAGATTACAAAAATATATTCATACCATTGATCTTGAAATGAAACGGATATAATCCAATATGATACTTGTGCTTAGAATTTAGCCTTTGAACCCTTGGTGTTTGACCCACTTGAAGGAGTTGAACTCTTCCATTGGATTTCTATAGACCTGTAATCAAATTATAGTCAAGATGGTAGTACTTCCTACAACAAATCTCACAGCCTTGCAATACAATTGAAAAGAGACCCTCAAATCTGATAGGGGTTCGATCACGACCCCGTAAACTTGAATGGATAAATATGGTAAAGTAGACCCAGGTCCAATCTAAAAATTTGGCAAAGTAATGTTTTCTCTTTTGTTTGCAATAAAGTAATAACTCTCGGGATGCACAGCTTTGATACCACTGTAATTTCCCAATCATCAAAATTTTAATCAGTTCTGGTACATTGTAGGTGTTCTAATAAAATTCTTGCAGTAAAAACATCGAACACAATAAATATCTGAGAATACAGCCTCTGATTTATGTGAATAAATATAAACAAAATTACATGCCCACAGAAGCAATACTAAAGCTCGTGCCTTGGCATGTATGGCTTCCCATCAACAAAGAAATTAAAAATGCTAAACCAAAATCTTAGATCCTCGATGGATCCACTAGAGAAATTACTCCCATGGGGTTTTCATCCTTGGGATCAACTAGATCTTGCCTTGACAAGCTCTCAACAAAAGAGAAATAGATAAATAACTCTTGATGATTACATTGTGAGGCTCCTATCCCCTTTTATATGCTTCATTGAATCTCTAGAGACTATATTTTATTGTTTTCACTCGAAAAACGAAGGCAAATACCATGGGCCAAACCTATAGGCAACTACCATGGTAAATACCATGGGTAGATTCTATCCACTTTAACCATATCCACCAAAAAAAGAATATTACAAATCGATCGCTTCTTATTTAGTCTAAGAAGTTTATGTTTAGGAATTCCCCAAGATCCATAAAAGCATAAACTTAATAGAAATTACTCGTCAACACCACAAAGTATGTTATTTTTATTGAGAATATTGAGCACATGGAAAGATGCTTGTTAAAGTGGATGTTAGAGAAATTCCTAATGCATAGGTCTAATAATAACAAGAATTGTGTTACGTTTTGGGTAATTTTCTTAAGAATCCTAACTATGTCTTAAAAATGTAGCTCGGGGCATTAAATTTAAATGATATTCCTTATTATTTTGGGATTGGGATGAGAGAGAGATAGGAGATATTGTCTATTCTAAAAATAAACATATTTTCACTTGTATCTTTTCCATACATAATGTCTCGTTTTCATAAATTAAATGGACAACCTTCTTTCCTTAATTCTTCATGAGAAACCATCCTTCCAAAAGGCATTAAGGCCATTTATAGACAACTAAGGCCACCTAGTAAGTCATAGATTCGAAATCCAACGAATCTGCTACGAGCTCACCAAGATTTAGTACCTCTTACTCTTCTCTAAATTCTCCAACAAATCAATATACAAATGAATTGGAATTGGGGGCAAGAAGCCCTTTTATAGGAAAAACTCTAGTTTTTTTTGGCCATTAGGAGTAAATGGTAGCTCGTCTTGAAAAACCATTAGCACTATTGGAATTCTCTCACCGATCTCTACAATGTTGCTCCATGTTTCTCCTAATTTTAAACTTCACCACAAAGCCATTTTTTCCATGAGGTCTCACTTTGGCGCATTAAATCAAATCAAATCTCTTAATATGAGTCACATGTACTCTCGTACCACTTTTCCTTTGAAATTTTACAATTATTAGTCAAGTTCTGTCACGAGTAATCACTATTTACTCATTCTATTATGGCGCGATGCGGGCCTTTCCCATGTGGAATCATCATATAGTCACCTTTCTTCAAAGCATTCGAGATGAGTCACCCCTACATCTATGGAGTCTGTTCAAAGTCCCATTGAGTCCTGTTACAATATATTATCCATCTAAGTGTCGCATTCATCCCATTTTTCTTATATTTGACCTCAAACTCTTATGTTGGGCAACAATCTGTTATCACCCAAAAAATGATCACCTAGTCATGTATTACTAGGTTGATCAAAATGCACCATGTAGGATAGGTTTTTACATATTAAAACCTTCTTTTACCTTAGGCAATAATTTAGTGAACCAATTTCCTAAAGTATGTCATTGCATTCTAGACTACTACATGGAGTGGAATTTTAAGACAATTTTTTAATACAAAATAAATCTTTTGTCTTAAAATTTTCAATATGATGCGCTAGTAAAAAAGGTAAAGGATTAGGGGTTTGTCTTTACGGTATTGATGGTTTCTTTGGGAAGTAGAGTGATAGATGTTGACAACAACTAATGGGATTTAGAGTGATGGAGGCTAAAAACAGAGGTGTGCATCATGAGAGGAGTGATGGAGGAACTTTCGAAGAACGTTAATGGGTGGTAACATAGTTGGAGTACTTTTCGAGGTCTCCATCGATTGTGTTTTAATATGTGTTTTTTTACTGTTTTATTTATTTTGAATGCTACTTATATACATTGGTTATTGTTATTAGCAAATTGTTGTGCTAGATTGGCAACATGGATTAGATTCACTTGAAGTATTGTTGAAAAATGTGGCAAGAAATTCTCAATTTCATTTTTCCTTTATTAAATTGAGAAAATTTAAATTTCCACATCAACAGACAACTTGGATGCAATTAGCTTGTATGACATGGTTTGTGTCACCCATTTTACTCAATCAATTCGAGTTGGAGGAGTTAGAGTTTAGTTAAGCATGTGTGATTTCTAATTTGTACCAGTCAAACTCAGATGTCTCAAGTTGTTTTCAGTTAAAGTAGGTCTAACTATTGGAGGAACTAGTGGAAGGCTAGTTGTGTAGTAAGACTTCAGTCAAATGTAGTGATCATCTAGTTAAGTGATCAATCATCCCAAAATTGCTAGTGCATGCAAACAATTCGAGTTCCCTAGCTATGGTGGAGATTCCAAGGCAGTGTAATATTAGTTGTAGACTAGTCTTGAGTGTACAGGTTTTGCATGTAGTCACATGATCAACCTTAGGAATTGTGCAATCCATTTTGGAAAAAACCTAAATAATAGTATCCTAATTTCTCAAGGAATTGCACAAGGATATAGGGGCTCAAGCAGAGGTAGAAATTGACAAAGTTTGGGTTTGAGCTTCTTAGTGAGCAGAGGGATAGGTTATTCATTTACGGGTTGTGCACAGTTGAGTAAATCAATTGTAATACATCTATATTCATAAGATTGATGCAAGAAGGCATTGGAGTTATTAGAAGATTGCTTTCCCCATGAAAAATATTGTGTGCATGTGTTTTATTTCTTATTGCATGTCTGAAATTTTTGTTCTAAATTGTGAATTAACTTTTGTAGAGTAGTAGAGTAGGTCTGTGTCTTATGATTTTGAAAAAACTTCATGATGAGTTGAAAATATACACCATAATTTCTACATCGTATCATAACAAGATTCACATTAGAGAAGGAATTTCGAATTTGTTTCTCAGGAGGTTCGAATTTGCAGTTCAGTGTAGCAAGATCTCTTAAGAACTGAAATTATGACCTTCAATGGGCTGAGGCTAGAGTATTCCTTGGAAGGAAACTCTAATTTCATTGATTGCAATGATCGCATGGAGGAGGTATTTAATGACAATGGATTGCAAGAACACATCAAGAGAGATGTTACAAAACCAGCAGGATCTGATGCCCAAAACCTTGCTCAGTGGAACAAATTTGTAGCCAAGGTGTGGATATAATATTGGAGGGATTACGAGACCACATTGTCAGCAATCTCCATGGGAAAGAAAATCCTTATGGAATGTGGTAGGCACTCAAAAATCTCTTCTACAGTAGTAAGTGACCACAAAAAGTTGGTGCTCAAGGTTAAACTTTGAATTATCAAGATGTAGAAGAATGACTTTACCCTGCAATATCTGAGGAGGCTCACACAAGTTCATTATGAGCTTGCAGGAGTTGGTGTTACTCTTTCAAAGGATGACTTGGTAAGAATATACCTTATGGGCCTTCCCAAGAGTTGGCATACCTATCAAGATTAAGTGAACGGGAGGGAGAAACTATCGAATTGGGAGCACTTATGGTACAATTTGGTACAAGATGAAATAAGGCAGAATAGTAGAGATGCGACCTCATCTAAGGGCAAGGATGAAGAAAAATTTGCATTGGTCGGAAAGGGAAAGAAGGAAAAATGGGAAGAAATCTCAAACCAAACCAGAATCCAACCAAGGGAGAAAGAAGAATGATTTGTCAAAAATTAAATCCTTCCATTATCACGAAAATGAGCACTACGCCACAAAGTGCCCACAGAAAGAGGCAAGTGAGAAGACCTTAGGAGGAGCAGTGGGTGAAGCCTTGGATTCATAGTTCGACCTTGACTTTACCTTTATCGCATGCATGTCCAACATAGAGATGGGGAGCGTGTGGTACTAGGACTCAGGTGCATTGCTCCACATGACAGGGTGTCGAGACTTTTTAGTGACTTGGAGGAGAAAGATCTACATATGTACATCAAGCTAGGGGATGACGGAAGGTACAACATGAACAGTATTGGTACAGTCAACTTTCAGAGGGTGTCAGGCTCCCCTCTCAGGCTCAAGGATGTCATGTTTGTTGTAAGCCTAAAGAAAAATCTCATCTCTATTGCAGTTTTGAAAGACCATGGTTATGACGTGATCTTCAACAAAGGAAAAAAATTCCTGAGACACATAGCCATGAGACAGGTGAAGAAGATAGAGGTTTTTGTGAAGAATCTATATAAGTTAGATGTGGAAGATTGTGTTACATTAAAAACTAAGGAAGTGAAAGTGCAGGGCCATGATGTAGGTGAACTTTAGCACATAAGCCTTGGCCATTTGCAACATGGCACCTCGAATGCTATACAACAAATATCCACTAGCCTCCCTAAAGGAGCACTTGAGCAACAGGATGTATGCAAAGGACATACCTTAGGGAAGTACATAAAATCTGAATTTCATGATCGAGACAACAAAGCGCATGCAATCCAAGAACGGATCCACTTTGATGTTTGTGGACCTTTCTTTATAGCCTCCACTACCCGACACAAATATTTTGTCCTTTTTATTGATGACTTCTCACATAAGTGTTGGATCTCTTCATGCGGAAGAAAGATGGGACATTCTCCAAGTTCATAGAATTCAAGGCACTGTTTGAGAAAGAAACCAACAAGAAGGTGAAGGCTCTCTGGAGAAATAATGGAGGTGAGTATGTGTTGAATGAATTTAAAAATTTATGTGCGAAAGAAGGCATTCAACGAGAGTTGACAACACCCCACAACCCACATCAAACTGGGGTGGTTGAGAGAAATATCCATAGAATTTTGGGAGCAACAAGGGTGATGTTGCATGACCAAGGCCTACCTCTGCATGTGTGCATTGAGGCATGCAATACAAAATTTTGTTTGCAGAACTGAAGTTCTCATCAGATTCTTGGCATGATATTGCATCGAAGGAGGCTTTCTCGGTAAGAAAGTCGGATGTGTCGCACTTCAAGATTTTTGGAGCCTTTGTTTACTTCCATGTCTCCAAAGAATCAAGGAAGAAGCTTTAGTCAACAGCAAAATTCGGTGTATTTGTGGGTTACACAAAAACTCCCCACAACTAACATGTGTACTTGCCATCACTCATAATGATAGTTATGTGAAGGGATGTAAATTTTGATGAGGAGAAATCTATGTGGTGCTCTCTTGAGAGGGAGCTTTAGATGCCACCAAAAGATGAGATTTTAGCTCAAAACGAGGAACCTCAAGAAGTTGTAGAGCAACCACAAATTGTGGAGCAGAGAGTGGAGATATACATTAAAGCAAAACCTCCAGAGAAGGTAGAAAAAGAACTAAGGAAGTTGATAGATTTGTTCAAGATGCGAGGGAGAATATGGGATATCCTTCAAATTTGCATAAGCAAAGGTGGTCACCTGAGAGGTACACTGGTGACATGGCTCTTATGACTGAGCTTATAGAGATTGAGCCATCCCATTTTGAGGAAGAAATAGAGAAACCTGTATGGGTTGATGCAATGGTGGAGGAATATGGATCCATTGCAAAGAACCGTGTTTGGGAAAAGATCCCAAGAACAACATATAAATCAATAGTGGGTTTGAGATGGATCTTCAAGGTGAAGCCGGAAACAAACAGAAGAATGGGGAAGTATAAGGCCAGATTTGTGGCCAAGGGGTACTCTCAAGTTGAGGGAATTGACTATGAGGAGACATTTTCTCTTGTAGTAAGGTACTCATCCATTAGATCAATTCTTCATCTTGCTACACAGATGGGGTGGAATATCCACCAGATGGGTGTAAAAACAACATTTCTGAATGGGGTTATTAAGGAGGAGGTGTACATAGAATAACAAAAAGGTTTTGAGACATTTGATCAAGAGTCTCATGTGTGCAAACTCAAGTGAGCACTATATGATCTCAAGCAAGCACCTCGTGCTTGCTACACCAAGATCAATAGTTATCTCACCGGTTTGGGAGTCACCATAAGTGAACCAGATGTAAACCTCATCATGTATGGATAGAAGGTAAATTTATTATTATTGTCTTATATGTTGATAATTTTATTTTAACTAGTGATGAGACGTTGATCATATCTTGCAATGAGGACATTGCAATGTAATTTTAAATGAAGGACATGGGTCTCATGCACTACTTTCTCGGGTTGGAAGTATGACAAGGTGATGGGTAATTATTTGTCTCTCAAGGCAAGTATGAAAATGAGATACTACAGAGATTCTGCATGGAGAGTTGTAAACCCATGGAAACACCTCTAACAAACAACTAGAGGAAGGAGGATGCCACTTCAGGTGAAGTGGATGCTACCATTTATCGATAGCTAGTGGGTCCACTCATGTATCTTGTGAACACATGACCAGATATGTGATGTGCAGTCAACAAGCTAAGACACGCTATGGTTAGGTCAGCCAAACTATTTTGGAAGGCAACTAAGCATGTTTTACAGTACCTCATAGGAACTACCCAATTTGGACTATGGTATAGACGAGCAGAGGGAGTGAAGTTGTGTGGCTTCACAGATACAGGTTGGGCACGAAGTCCATTAGAACGAAAGAGTACATCAAGTGTAATTTTTAGTGTTGGGTTTGTAGTTGTTTCTTGGTACGACAGGAAGCAAAGATCTGTGGTGCTCAGCTAGACAAAAGCATAATACATGGCTGCAAGTCAAGAAACATGTGAGGCGATATGGATGAGAAAGATATTTATTGGACTATTTGGTCAGATGATGGATCCAATTGTGATAATCAGAGTTTCATCAATCTCTCTGAGAATCTTATATTTCATGATCAATCCAATCATATATATATCCAATATCACCATTTATGACACTGTGTGTAGAGGCAGATGATATTGCTACACTCCATTCTAATAGAGGAGTAAGATGTTGACATTTTGACAAAATCTTTGTCAAGAGGGAAGTTCGAATTCCTTAGGTGTAGGATAGGGGTGGTTGATAATCCCTTTCTTGCAGAGAGGGAGTCTTAAAAAATGTAGCAAGAAATTCTCAATTTGATTTTTCCTTGATTAAACTGAGAAAAATTGAATTTCCACATCAACAGCCAGCTTGGATGCAGTTAACTTGTGTGACATGGCTTGTGTCACCTAGTTTACACAGTAAATTCAAGTTGGAGGAGTTATAGTTCAGTTAAGCATGTATGACTGTTAATTTGTAGCAATCAAAGTTAGTTATCTCAAGTTATTTTCAGTTAAACTAGTTCCAACTACTTGAGGAACTAGTGGAAGGCCAATTGTGTAGTGGGACTTCAGTCAAACTTAGTGATCATCCAGATAACTAATCAATCAACACAAAATAGCTAATGTGTGGAGAATTCGAGTTCCCCAGTTGTGGTGGAGATTCCAAGGCAGTGTAACATCAACTGTAGACTAGCCTTGAGTGTACAGGTGTTGCATACAGTCAGATGATCAACCTTGGGAATTTCGCAATCCATTTTGTAAAAATTCCTAAATAATAGGGGCCTAATTTCTCAAGGAATTGTGCAAGGAAATATGGGCTCAAGCAGAGGTAGAAATTCACTAAGTCTGGCTTAGAGCTTCTTAGTGAGCAGAGAGACAAGTTATTCATTTGTAGGTTGTGCTCAGTTGAGAAAATAAATTGCAATACATTTCTATTGATCATATTAATGCAAACAAACATTGGGGTTTTTAGCATATTGTTTTCCTTAGGAAAAATTTTGTGTGCATGTGTGTTATTTCTTATTGCATGTATGAAATTTTGGTTCTAAATTGTGAATTAACTTCCGGAGAGCAGTAGAGTAGGCTTGTGTCTTATGATTTTGATTAAAACTTCATGAGTAGTTGCAACTCTACACCATAATTTCTACAAGGATGGTGGAGGCAAATTACAGAATATTCGTTAGTAGACAATATGCCTACTTCAAAATATCTATGACAACTTTTGTGAGAAGAAGACATTGAGGATAAAAGATTGGATTTTTGAAGAATTAGTCACAAAATTCACAAGGGCGGTAATTTTGGTTGCAGGTGTGGAGGTAGATGGATTAAACGTAATTTTGGCTGCATGTGTGTAGGTTGACAAGTCATAGTTACTCCTTTGATTTGTCGATGATGTGTTCCTATTTGGTAGATTGATCTCTTTTGATCGATCTTTGGACTCCTTATGAATAATATTAAATCTCATATGATTTATTCTTACCTAGATGATGCATTGGTACTGGAGATTTATCATAGTTTTGGTGTTATCTCCACTGTATTGGATGCAGATTTTAAATATCTTAGATTTACGCTCCAACCTAATTGTTATGGAATTAAGGATTGGAGCTGAATTATACAGAAAATCCACTGTATACTTTTATCATGGGCACACAAGAGGCTCTCCCTAGCAGGAAAGTTGACTCTTGTTCGAGTAGTCCTTCAGAGCATCTCTATATATTGGCTTCATATTTTCACTCTGCCTAAGAATATCAATAAATGTATCTTTTCGGCTTCATCTTGGCATGGGACAATTTGTGTCGTAAAGGATAGAGTGGGCTTGGTTGTTGTTTACTCTGTATCTAGGTGATGGATGATCAAAATCATCTATTTCTTTGATTCTCCTTATTAAAATCAATTTGGAATGGTGTATTTAATATGTTCCATTTACAGGCAGATTAGAACTACACTTTTGTGATTTATTGTATTTGGCAATAGATTATTGAATATAAAACATTTGGACCATTTCCAATATATATTGGGGGTTCGACCCAAAGAATGCATTACTGTCCCAAGCTCCTTTGTTGTGATACATCCACCTCCATCCTTGTCAAAAAAGCTAAAGGCCTCCCTGAACTTAGACATAACCTCCATCCCATATTCCTTTAGTAGATAAAACCCTTCTCTCATTTTCTAACCATGCCAATCTACCCCCCATCCCATATTCTCTCATGAGCCCTATGTAAACCACCATTTGATTCAAGGATGGGGATTTTGATGCCTACTCTAACCATATTTGTTAGATACCTTCCCCCTTTTCTTGCTTATGGTTTCTTGAGTTGGCCTCCTTTAAATATTCACTACTCTCCTTAAATTATTTGAAAGGTATCCTTTGGCTACTAACCCCATTTTACCAGAGATTCTTGACATGTCCCTTGAAATTTTGATTCTGCCCCATGAACTATTTTATGCCAGTGAGTTGAAAGCTTTAGATTTATTTTCCACATATTCATTCATGACCAAACACTATACCACTAGTTCTAAGAATCTTGTGGTTACTATCACCACAATAAATGTATATTGTATTTTAGAGGAGATAAGAATTGTATATTTCCCTTTGGGAGACTCCAAAAATATTTTGATGCATCCTATTTGTCTAACACTCTAGTATACTTTATGGCCTTAATTCCCATTCCATGTTCATCCATGTGGATGCACTTTATGATGTTCTAGGACAACCTAATGTCCTTGTCAACTTCCTCTCATCCTCCTTGTCATGTTTTCTAGGACTTGTGTATCCAACAAGAGATTTTGGAGATGAATGACATAAAGGTAGAAAATCAAGGGGTTTTCATGTCATTTATTTAGGGTTCCCACTAGCATAGTCCCACCATATGATTCACCCAATCCCTAAATTGGGGTTTAGTGCTATTTCAATTAATTATTAGATGATCAAGGTGGGCCATAATTCTAGGTTAAATGTTATGACTCTTCATAGGATATTATTGGAGATACTTTAGGAGACACCTCTTTGGCTAAAGGGTCAAGGAAGGATTTGGACTTCAATATCAAAACATCAACCATATCCTCAACATATAGAACCAACAATCAAGAAGACAAATGAGGTGAAGCATGGGAATCCTCTCTCGCCCATGTTGCTCAGGATATATATCAATCTATGAATGCATCTACACTCCACCAACTGTGCAGCAATAAAAATTTTGTTTGCCCCATTGTCCACCAATATGGTTACACATTGTCCCAACATTGTGCCTCTAATTGCCAAAATTGTAAAATTGGGATTTTCCATGTCAAAATTCTAATTCAAGACAGACCATGCATTGGAAGGCCATTAACACAATATTAGGACATAAAAATTGAATAATTGACACAATACCAAATACAATACATACAGTGAGTTTTGCTTCACAAGGTATCTAGATGCTAATTGAGCAAGTTCACACAAAGAGAGAAAGGCAATCTCATGAAACATTGTTCAATTTGTAATCAAGAGCATTATCTTGGATAAGGGAGAAGTAACATTTAGTTTCTTTCTCATATACAAAGGCAAAATTATGAGTCAATGTCAAATGCCTTTTGTGAAGCAATGTTGTTGTAAAGGCCATTAGAAATCTTGCATTGTAGGCAAGGCCCTGACACCATACTAGATTGTGTTAACCAAAGCATGTTAACCATGTCCAATGATCTCAAATTTCATGTGCATGTTCAATGAGTGACCATAAATGAGGGGAGTCAGAGTGGCTAATAATCATAGCTTATAGTGGATGATTGTCATCGTACATACCATCTATGGTCCAAGTCATTTGTTTTGTGCCCAATATTGGCGAATCATTTTATTACATCATGGTAGCATATCTTGCCTTTTTTAAAGTAAAAATATATTGAAAATAAATTAAGTTGTGTCTCATGCAAATTTTCAATATTGTTGTGTTGTGAGTGGTTTGCATATTGTATGTATCATATATCTATAATCACTTATTTCAAGCCTACCTTAAGAAATAAATGAAGAGGTGTAGGGCCTTTTCATAATAAGGATTCCCACCTGTTATAGACATATTTGGGCACTGAAACCCCAATCACATATGTTGATAAACCAAGGGCTCTCACATCCCTAAAAGTGTTGTTTCAAACCCTAAAGGATCAAGGTCAACTAATTACATCATTTCCCATAAGTTCTCCATGAAAAACTACTAAGAACTGGTCAAACCTAGACCATACAGACTGCAAGAGTAGACAAATGGCAGATGCAGTTTGCTACGTTGAAACTTAGAGAATCTTCTAGAAACTACTCATATGACACTTGCCTCTCTGAATTCACCCAGAGCTGTGTAAGAGATCATGAAATCTTTAAGTGGAACCAAGAACTATTAGCGAAATGACACTAATCAGAAATCCAGAAGCTGACTCACCTCTCTGCAAATATCTATAAATGGATCCCTCACCCTAGAGATCCAGAGGCTGGAATTTTGTATTTTGTAAGGAAGTGCTGTTGGTTTCTCTGTGAAACATTGTATTGTTGGGTGATCTAGCTTTTCATGAGGTGAAGAGGGCTTTCATGCTGGGAGGATGATGTTGGATCAGACAACTGGGTTGTAATCCTCTCTTCTACTTCTACTATCAATAAAGCTATTTGAGTTTTCCTCCATATACTTGTGTACTTATGAATCTTGTATTTGTGTATGCATTTGTATGGTTAGTGTACATCTGATTCTACATTGTTTATGGTATCATAGATCTCTATGCTTTGATGGTATTTTGCTGCTTTGACTCTACAAGTGTTCTCTGAAGTGGGACAAGTGAGTAAAGTGTGGCGAAGCTCTATCAAAGGAGAGAGGAAACAAGCAAGGAGCCAAGTGAAAGACTAAGGTTGGTGCTCTCTGCTTCTCTCTCATCTATCTCCCATAAAGGAAAACACAAGTTACTTTCAATTATTTGTTTCTAAGATAGCTACCCATCTTAGTGGGACTAGCAAATTTGAATAGACACTACTTTTCCTAGAAACAAAATGGCGACTCCACTAGGGAGTGAATAGTTTGTTTGTTTGTTATTGTTGTTTGCTTTATAAACTGTAGACAGAACCTGAAGTTAAGCTAGCTAGCCTTCGAACTGCTTTTTCTATGCAACTACAAAGTAGATCAACACTGCTTCCGTCAATCTCCGGGTTGGTTTATGAACCGAACATCTGACTTGCAAACATCCTAAGTGCCCTGGTGGTATCTCAATAACCTCATTATATCATACCTCGATACTTTGTGTTTACTGTCTATCATAAGCTCAGCCTAAATCCCTAAACTTAGCTGTAAACTGTGGGGAAAAACCAAACTCAGTCTTATCCCTGGACCATAGCACTATCTCTCATTGGCAGTCTAGATGCATCACACCTCCCGTGTGCTACAGGTGGGATGCATCCTTGTTTCCCTTAAGGACAAGTGCGATGATTGAATGAGACTGTTTCTCTCTCCATATTTTGGTTTTTTCTTCATTGTTTTCAACTCTATTCAGTAGTTTTGCAGCCTATGATCAGTATATAACTGTTGAAGCCTTCTTCCTTTACATTATTCAGCCTCCATTGATAAGGAATTGTGAATGTTTTTATGTATTTTTCGTCATTTGCAGTCCTCCTTTGCAAAAAGTAGCTTAATCGAACTGTCGTCTTTTGATTCGAAAGTGTCGCAACTGTCGTTTTCAGTCAAGAAAAAGAGTGTCGTAAAGTATTCCTCTTTTAGATAGTCGATTGTGCTTTTGCCATTGTATTTGATTTGAATTGTCAATTCTTTGAAGTGTCGAAAGCAGTTTTCCATTCAAAATTGAAAGTGTCGTCTTAGTTTTCCTTTCGTTTTTGAAAAGAAATTGCTAAAGTGTCGCTTTGAAGAAAGTAGTTCAGATCTGTACTTATTTTCCTTTTTGGCATTCACACATTAAGGAAGCAGAAAAACAAATACATGCATGTGCATTTGCATTTAGACTGCATGCAGAAATTGATTTAGGAAAAGTGCATTTAGTGTGTGCTCTCTGCACTCTGTTGAAAGAATATTACTCTTCATTCGTTAGTAGCTAGGATTTTCATTGCTGAAAGAAAATAAATGACTATTTATCATTTTAGATTACATCTAGATCACATGGTGAACCTTGAAAGTCAAACTTCTTAAGAAAGATCAACTATAAAATAAACCTCAATGAACATAAAAACGCTTTGGAACCTAATGCACAACATCTAGAAGTCTGGGCTAGAGATGTATTCCGGCATCATAAAGCATGGTAACTATCATTTTCATCGTAGGTTGGGTGATTCCTCCTCTTTGATACAACAAGTGCCAGCACAGACTTGTGCTCCCACGTACCGTCGAGTATATATTGGGAGACCACAATAGGCTGATATCCTTTATCCTTAAGAAGCCATGTCTACCGCCCTATCGATCACAATGCACTAAACATAGCATTCGGGAATATTGACTGTCATACATAAAGTCCTCAGTAATTTCTCTATAATTTACCACCGAGGTGTATATTCTAGTTTTGCGATTGGTTTGGTAATCCCTCTGTCTAGATTTCCAGAGTAGTCACTTTCGTTCCTTTTCGACTCCTTAAAAGAAAAGGTCCATCTGAGCACTTGTCACTTCAGGCTCATTAAAAATCGAAGGCGACTAGAGTCACCTTTAGCTTTTTCTCGACTCTTAAAAATTGAAAAAGCAAGTTGTGTCAAAGCGTCATAAAATTTATTTAATTCGGAATAACATCACTGTTCCCTCATTGGTCTTAGGTTGAGATAATGGAGTCCACCAATCAAGGATTTCCCCTTGGGGGAAATCCTAGTCCTTTCTCTTCTTGGGAAGATATTGGTGCTCCATACATGGTTACATTGTCCCTTCTAGGACTCACAATTGGCCTGCCAATATGGCTATTCTTGACCTCTGTCATTCAAAACACCGTAATTCCTCAGCAATCAAATCAATAACCAGATGATACTAGAGTTGCTCCCCCACCTTCTATTTTGTTTGTTTCTCCCTCTCCTTCATCCTCTTCACTTGGTGAAACTAGTGATACTAAAAACCAAGTAGCTGAGAAAAAGAAGAAAGGGAAGGAGAAGAAGAAGAAGAAGCCAGCCGCGCAAGGGGGAAACCATGCATCATCCGGCAAAAATCCACACACTGCACCTTCCAAACCCAAATCTCCATCTGTCATTTGCAAAGGAAACCACTATCATCGAGATTTTCCTTGCATCCCGTGGATCTTGAGAGACTGGTCTCCCCGCTTGCACAATCCAGTGTCTTCAACCTCTATCGATCATGTTGAGAGTACACCATCAACTAGTGAAAATGAAGTCAATGGACAAAAAGGAAGATCTAAATTTCCTTGTAGGTTGTGTGAAGGTGATCATGCCCTCCACCATTGTCCTTTTTTGGACAAAGCTAAAAGAGTCTTGGATAACCATCCTATTTCACCGCAGCGACTTCCACCTAGATACAAGAAACTCTTTCCAAGTCCATCGCTAGTTGAAAATCTGACTGACATACCTCTATTGTCAGTCAAAATACATATCATTGAAGATAAGCCCTCTGAGTCCACACTGGACCAAAGTCATCAGGTCGAGACGGTAGTCGACCCACTCTTGTCTTTAGAAAGTCCACCTTTAGATGATATAGTCTCCAAAGAGAATGCGAATGACACTGTTCAAATTCTTTTTGTTAACACAGAGTCTGATGAACATGGGGGAAATCTACCCATTCCTCTACCATAAGAGGGAAGTTCCCCATTTCAAGAGATTCATCCGGTCGTTTATTTGGTCCCTCCTCCAAGCAATCTAGTTGTTTCCTTTGATTGGAATCTACTAGCAGGACCCCACCTTCCATCTAATGTACCATTCCGAATCATAGTACAAGTTTACCTTCCTCAACTGCTTGGAAAGCGCTTGGTTCGCTATTGCTTCTACCTGAGATTTGAAATTTGTTAGGCTTCAATAAAGGAACCAGTCGACCGTTAGGGATCCTTCCAAATTTTCCTATAACTTTGAGAAGGAAAACCGTTCATTTGAACGTGATGGTAGTCCAAGGGCCACTAGATTACAATCTACTCCTTGGGTGTGACTACATTTACAGCATGGGAGCTATTGTTTCCTCACTCTTTCGGGTGATGTGTTTCCCGTATGAAGGCAAAATGGTACAACTTGTTGACCAACTTTCATTCCCAGGTTCAAACATGGCTACTAGTCAAATGCCATCCTTGAATGGTCTCTTTGCACAAGTGATGTCTTATCAACCTCTAGTCCGTCCACCTAATGACCACGAGTGATTCGGTGAATGTGACGAAACCCAGGGGGCATGCACCCTGGTCTGCTTTGGCAGGCAAACCCAGATAAAAGATAGATTTCCTCGTAGGATATATGACCAGTCTGACACACCCGTCTGTTTAGGATATGGGATCAATCTGGAAAAAGATTTCCTCGCCATAGGTTATATGATTGGTCTGACACACCCGTCCATATAGAATATGGGATCAGTCCGAAACAAGATCTCCTCGATGATTATGTGATTCGAGGCTCACACCATTCACCTTTGTCTATTTCAATGGACAAAGCCAAGGAAGTGTTTTGTCTGCTACGCTGACAAAACAATCTTGCTTTAATGCAAGGACTTCCATATGGTGACCTGGAAACTCTACTTTTCTTTATACTTGGGGGCATGCAAACCTTTTTTATGCAAGTGAAAAGCAACCATTGTCTCTAACCCTATAGTATTTTACTAACTTCAACTGCGTAGGTTAGGTGATTGGTTTGATCCACCATTCACCTTTGTCGGCAGCCTAGCAAAGTAAAGGAAATGTTTTTTACGAAACTATCCTACCTAACCTTAGTAGTTTATTAACTCTTAGTTCTATAGTTGGTCATTCCTAGCCTACATATAAAAGGCTCATGAGAAAAGTTTCACATGGGGCAAGCTCATTAAAAAATGAACCTACTAATAAGAGACATCTTTAAAAGACGACTGGTACGAGCAATGTTTCCGCAAAGTTCAAGCTCGTTAAAAAATAAACCTAACACTGAGCACATGTTGGCACAAGGTTCAAGCTCATTAAAAAATAAACCCGCCTTTCGGTAAATAACCTTTGTGATCGCATTACTATCACCCTTTTGAGCCTTGGTCGTGTTCTTACTGTCACCTCCACTCTTTTAGCCAATCATATGCCTCCACTTGATTGTTTACCCTTTTGAGGAACAGCTGCGACGAGTGATTCTATTAGCCACCCTTTTTAGACTGTCGTGCTTGAAAAGTTCCGAACTTACCTGGAACCAGTTGCTACCCGAAAATATCACTCGTTCCTTAAAAATGAGTCTCTTTTAAGCTCTTTTTAGACTCATAAAATATGAAAAGATTGCCAATCCACTGGCCTTTCCAGGTCGTTAAAGTAAAGGGAAGCACCATCCCTCCTCTATATTTTAATATTTTTGGACCTGAGGGATCATTACACAAAAATATCGAGTGCTCGTCTTGTTCGGCTCGCTAAAAGTATCAAAAAGTCATCCCTTTCGTATTATTTTATACTTTTTCGGACTTAAGGGATTATACCACGAAAAAGGACTACTGGAGTTTCCTTTCCATCTCTTTTCAAACTCTCTAAACATGAAAAGGACCGAGTTATCGTTGTCGTTAAACTCGTTAAAACCATAGCGACAAACTTGTCCATCCGGGCAAGAGCTAGTTTCATTGTCGCTAGGCTCGCTAAAATATAGCAACAAGTTTACCCGAAGGGAAAATTATAGAACAGGCATATGTTATCCTCCTCAAGCTTGACAAAAATAAAGAGGTACTGGTAAGCAATGACTGGGGAAAAGGGGAAGAAAACTTGAAGAACTTTATTGGTAGTAGGTTGCTCTTGAACATGACACTTTCACTTTTTCGCCACGATTGAGTCAGGTTGGGTTATTCCATTCACTGATCATATCACCATTGGTCCTCCGTACCATCCATTTATGGGGTTAGCGCTACCAATCCATTTTAGTGTCACTGATATGTTCAAGAGAAGTCGCTCAGATTATTCACCAACCCAGCTAATGCCTCATCCACTGCAATACCTTCACGCTCCATTCTTTCATGACCGCCACCCTGAACCTTGTGTCATGAGATCGTTTTCACCTCCACAAAATCATTTTCTCCATTCCATGTTGTAGATGTGGGATTCATTAAGGCCCTCCTATGACAGGTCACTTCTTGTCGACATCAGCTCATTATCCAAGAAGTTGACTTAGGAACAACCCTTTTAGTACTTTGAAGCTTGCATGCCTCAATGGAAAGTTTCTCACTTCCAACGACAAGTTTACATCAATGGCCTTCGACCGAAAGATTTTGTGTGGTGTTCGACATCGACTCATGTATTCACACCACATGAATTATACTGTAGTACCTTGAGGGTCATTATCATTATTGATGATTCCTCTCGTGCCTGTTAATAGCTTAAATCATTGGGTAGTAATCAGGTGATGTCTTTCCATGTTCGACATCAGAATTTTTTTTCACATGGATCGACTTGTACATCGGGTGAAGATTGAACGAGTTTGAAGACCCCGAATCTAGTTTCATCCATCCAAGCTACGAAATATTTAGGAAAATAAAGACATCAAATGCACTCCATAGCTGCACAGATAACCATCCAAGCTAAGGGATGATGGCTCTACCAGAATCATAAGTCTGCCACACAGACGGTTGTCTATTCTATCTACATGAGAATGAATTTATAAAGCTGAGCATGGGAATGCCCGCCTTAGCTAGATCATGAAAATATTATGAAGATAATGTATTGTATTGTATCTTATTACAGGTCACCTTCCAGTTCGAAAAACCTCGGATCCTCATGATAAAGCATTTCTCCCGACATCAGAAGATTTACGACCTCATGCTTTAAGGGGCAACTGTTATAGACATATTTGGGCACTGCAACCCCAATCACATATGTCGATAATCCAAGGGCTCTCAAACCCCTAAAAGTGTTATTTCAAACCCTAAAGGATCAACGTCAACTGATTACATCATTTCCCAGAAGTTCTCCCTAAAAAACTACTCAGAACTAGTCAAAACTGGACCATACAAACTGCTCCATGCTGAGGGTGCGATGCATCTCACTTGTTACACACAAGGGGTGCGATGCATACTGAAAATCCCTTCTATAGGGTATGATGAGAGAGAGAAAACAAATGGAAGAGGTAGTTTGCTAGGTGGAAACTCAGAGAATCTTCTAGAAACTACTCATATGATACTTGCCTCTCTGAATTCACCCAGAGATGTGTAAGAGATCATGAAATCTCCAAGTGGAACCAAGAACTATCAGTGAAATGACACTAATCAAAAACCCAGAAGCTGACTCACCTCTCTGCAAATATCTATAAATGGATCCCTCATCCTAGAGATCCAGAGGCTGGAATTTTGTATTTTGTAAGGAAGTGTTGTTGGTTTCTCTGTGAAAGATTGTATTGTTGGGTGATCTAGCTTTTCATGAGGTTAAGAGGGCTTTCATGCTGGGAGGATGATGCTGGATCAGACAGCTGGGTTGTAATCCTCTCTTCTACTTCTACTATCAATAAAGCTATTTGAGTTTTCCTCCATATACTTGTGTACTTATGAATCTTGTATTTGTGTATGCATTTGTATGGTTAGTGTACATCTGATTCTACATTGTTTATGGTATCATAGATATCTATGCTTTGATGGTATTTTGATGCTTTGACTCTACACGTGTTCTTTGAAGTGGGACAAGTGAGAAAGGAGTGACGAAGCTCTATCAAACGAGAGAGGAAACAAGCAACAAGCCAAGCGAAAGACTAATGTTGGTGCTCTCTGCTTCTCTCTCATCTATCTCCCATAAAGGAAAACACAAGTTACTTTGAATTGTTTGTTTCTAAGATAGCTACCCATCTTAGTGGGACTAGCAGATCTGAATAGACACTAGTTTTCCCGGAAACACACCAACTCCTCCCCTTGTAGCAATCTTTCAAATGTTAGCCTATAAATCAAACACATGCCCTTGTTTCTCTAGTTTGGAAACCATTGGATGGCTTTGATTGGTATGTGTAAATGATTTTGATTGATTCCTGGAAAGGTGTGAAATCTAATTTTGCATTGACATAATACAAACACCAAACTTAACCCGTGCTAGCAAAAATTTCAGCCATACAACTCTCTCATCCAATATTAAATACTTCACTAATTAGTTAAGGGGTAATATCCTTAACAATATATTAAATATTAGAAGCATTCATATTAATTGAAAAAATAAGAATATTATTTAATATTAAGTTATAATGTAGGTAGCTGCCAAGTTGACATATGAGACCCCCTTGTTTTTGAGACAAGGGATGCCCTCCATTCAATGCTTTAACTATTTAATCCATGGATGTGTACATACCTTAATTTCCATTGGATCGAATCCTGTGACCTTTAAAGTGGAAACACTTAACACAAATCGAACAGGTAAATACAAACTTAATTTGTATATGTATCAAAGTTAATTTGAGAGTTGCATGGAATGCTTAATTTTGTATAGAAGCAAGGGAAAACTTGAAGGGTTGATCACAAAAAACATGTATGGTCAATTATGATTATCATAGGTATATTAGTTCGGTTTTCCAAATCCAGAATTTGCACACTTTGTTACTATTGTTAAAGGCATGTCATGATGGTTTACTGGTGTAACATCACGTACATTTAGTTTTGTCTATTAAAGGCGTGTTTGTTCAATGACAAAACCAATGGTTTGTCAACTTGGCCAGCTTAGTGAGCTATTTGTTAATCATCTCAATGAACAACATATAAGGTCAATTAGCTTAGCCATTGACATGCACATTCCATTGTCACTATTAGTGACATGTTAGGTTGGATATTAATATGTATTTTTGATTAACATTGTCTCGAAGATTAACTGAATCAACATGCATGTTTGACTACAATTGTGGGAGATATGTTAGATAGGTCAACCCCATCAACAACATTTATGTTCAATTGCACATGTTAGAGGCATGACACAATGGTCAATTGATTAGTAACATGTACATTTTGGTTATCACTATTAAAGTTGTGTTAGGTTGGTTAACTTGTTCAATGACTTGTATGTTTGGTTACAATTATTAAAGCCTCACTTGATTGCTTAATGCAGTAAATGGAGTGTAAGTCTAGTTACCATTGTCGAAGGCATGTTTTGTTGGTTAAATTAGTTAACATCATATACATTCAAATATGACTGTTAGAGCCATCCAAGGCTATTAAACCCATTTAAAGTAGTGCATAACATCGATGGGGGCTTTCTTATTGCATTGTGTGTGAGTATAATGCGTTATCTTTTTTGTAAGTCGAATATTTTTCATTAATAAAAAAGAATGTACAAGGGTGTCAAAATGCATGGCTTATAATTATTTATATATTTAATGTAATATGCCTTTCATTAAGAAGAGGAAACAGACTTTTGGGGATAGGGGAAATGGCATTGTCTAGGGGAAACTTCGATGTCATCCATCTCATCTTCACTCTCGCTTCCCTATCATTAGCTTTCCTCTCCTTTTTTTTTTATCCACCAACACCTATAACAAACTTTTGTTAAGAAGTAGCATTGGATGACTTAGGACAAGGGTTAGAGCTCATATGTTTATCTTGGGTTTCTCCTTGGGGTTTCTGAGCTTACGTATCTTGCTTTAAATTCTTCTTAAACGTCCCAACAATATCCTTTCCCATCTCTTGTTCATGAAATTTCATCTTGCGAGCACAATATTCATCCTAAATTTCCTTTGAAGATTCATGTAGCCATTTTGTATCGAGGCCTATTCCTGGGGGGAGATTGGGAGGATATACATTTGTTAACATACCTTTTTATTGTTTTCCCATAACACCCCAAACTTTATAGCCCATGTTTGTAGCCAAGATATACCCTCTTCCATATGTAAACTATTTATCAGATTGATAAAAGGAGAAGACTGAGCTCTTCCATGAGCTTTTATTTGAAGATGAGAATGACAGTGAAATGTTCATTTTTAACTGTACACCTAAACAAGCTTAGAGACCCTTCCACCTCACTGGCTTAAAATCTAGACTCAAACCATGGTAGAATGTGACATTTTGAAGCGTGTCACTCTAGTCCCTTTGACAAGGAGTGACATGACACCTTTTGTGAAAGAGCAACAAGAGACTATCGCCTCTTGCCCCTTTGAAAGTGGTGAAACTTTTTAGAAAAAGGGTAAATGTCTAAAAACATCATGGAAAAAGGTTTCCAAAAATTTAAGAATGATTACATTTTATTCAATCACTACTACAAGAGACTATCACCTCTTCCCCCTTTAAAAAAGGTGAAACTGTCTAGAAAAAAATATATATCTGAAAACATCATGAAAAAAAGTTTCCAAAGCATTTAAAAATGATTCCATTCCATTGAATCACTACTACATGAATTCATCTTAAAATTTCATTTTATTTATTAAATTTATCATAATCAAAATTCCCCATGGAAGACATTGAGAGGCATTAGAAGATATATATATATATATATATATATATATATATATATATATATATATATATATATATATATATATATATATATATATATATATATATATATATTCATAAGAGCTTGTTAAAACATACCATGGCAATTTAATAACTTTATTTAAGACATTTTGTCTCCCATGTACCGGTCACCAAATAAAATTTCTAGGTGGGTGATGCCATTTTTGTTCAAACCCTCAAGGAGCACCCTCAAGGAGCTTTCAAGAATGGAAGAAGAACAATGGGTGATGCAATTTTGTTCATACCCCAGATTTTTGAATTTTGGTGAAGGTTTCAGTAATTTTGTTCAAACCATGAATTTTTGAATTCTGGAGGAGGTTTTAGCAATGGAGACCTGCGTTTTTCTATGAGTATCCTATTTTTCCCTTCCAGTTTGATAGAGGCAAGGGATTGTTGGGGTTTTGTGTAGGGAACGAGACACCTAACTAGAACTTGTGCAGCTCTTGATTTCGCTATGGAACCCCAGACCCACATAAGGTTCAAACAGGGCTTTTCCTTTCCACCGTCACCCAAAAAATTCCCCTCTCTCTCTATAGGTTGTCGCCTTCTCCTCCAAGGCAGTGAAAGAGGTTGATAGATCTATTCCAGAAATTCTGGACTCGAGTAACTGATGAAAAAGCTTCGGTTGTTGGACATCCCCTTCAGAATCATACATTTTCCCTAGCACAGGCAACAAAAACCCCTCTGAGGCTACTGCAGCAAAGGCCGTTGATAAATCTGGGGAAGAGGGAAAAAAATTCATGGAGCCTGTCGACCCGCCAAGCCTTGGGAAAGAACTTTCGACTGTATGCATTTCTCGCAGCGGTAAGTCTCTATCTGACTCCAGTTCTATTATCGAATTTCTGTCTTTGCAAGATTTGATGGTTATTGAAACCAGAGTAAATTAAAGGAAAGGAAAAACCATAGTAAATTAAATTCAGTTTGAATCCATCAAATAAAATAGACTTCTTTGACTAAGACTAATTCTATCCTAGCTTTAACTGATGGAATGCAAATTTGGCAGCTATGAAAATTAATGTGCAACATGCACCAAGCATGGGTACTAGAAATTACTAATTAGAGTATATAAAGGTTTTTTAAACCCAAGATGTAAAAATCATATAAAAAGTGATGGCTCTAGGCTAAACCCACGTGTGTGTCTTGATTGCCTCAATGAGTTGATATGAGAAGAAATGTTGAGATGCATTTGGCTTAGACACCAATAACAATCATACCTATTTAAATGAGATTTTAGAACATTGTGTTTCAGATTTGAAGATCCTTGAAATGATATTTATTTGTCATGAACCCCCTTTCCTTTGATACCAAAATCTCAGAGATGCACAAAGGTTGATCCTTTACCTTCAATAAGCATCTAACCAATGGAAAACCATGAACACTATTTTTTAAAACCTCTTGATTGATGTCCTAGGGCCATGGATACTTCACCTTTTGTAGCCTTTTATACTTCTCTGTGAGATAGACAAAGCACTAATACAAGGCTGAAGTCATGTCAATGAGCTCAAGAATAATATTATATATATGAACTTAGATGCTAGGAACTTTATAGCTTCATATATGATTTTATATAAATTTGCAACAGATAAGGAATTTTGAGTGAGACACTATCTCCAAACCAAATTCAATTCAAGGGTGATTTCGTAATAGAAGATTTGACCCTAAAGCAACTAAAGCTTCCCAGTTGTAGTCATGACAAAAGGCCTTATATACAGATCCTTTGACTAATAATTTGACAGAGATCTCTATCCTAGAGATGCTTGATTTATGAGGCCTTGATCTCATTTCCTTTCTGGGATCTCCAACCTAGAAATTTGCAGTAGGAGTTTTAGTTCTTCACGATGACTGATCTTTGAAGAGGAAGGAGGTTAGTGTTGTCAAAAAAATTCTTATGATTTCTTTCTTCCTATCTTGGGCTTGCCCTCACCTTAGCTCCGATACCTTGCCCTCACCTTAACTTTGATACCATTCTAGCAGGGCAACCTAAACATGACAACAATAGAGGTAAGAAGTTGTAGATTCTTGTGTTATCTGTCTTTCATCTTCTAGAACATCATATGTTTTATTGCCAATTTCTGCTAAATTTAAAATTGACATACCGATCTGAGAAGAGGGTTTGCAATGCTAATAACCTCTTGTTCAGTCCATGTTGGCACACTCGAGTCTTGTTAAAAGACCAACTGTTTCTTGTGCAAAATTTGAAGAAGATGGCAACATACAACATGTTTTCTGAGAATCAAAACAACTTCTATAAGTGCTATGACATTAATCCAACACTATGTTTATAAACCGGTTCATACTAATGGACACAGGATGTGTAAAAAGTATTCTTTAACAAAAATTTTCTCTGTCGGCTGGTTGAAATCTTACATCCTTACTCCTATCTTGAAGAAAGGGTACTTGCTTCCCTTTCACTTCATAGGTATATGAAAACCCAGTTTTGTAAGCACCCATAACCATAAATATTATACCAACTCCCTATGGTTAGTGCATCAATAATGTAAGTGTAACGCTCATCCATGTAGCAGTCATAAGGCATTTAGGTAAGGTTTTACTAACACTGGCACCCCAGGCCATTAAGATCTATCCATGGCCTCAAAATGATGTATTTCCTTTACTCAATAGAACACTCATCATTTCTCTCCCCCAATCATCAATTTTTTTTCTCTTCATTCTGAATGAGAAATCAATCAACAAGTCACCATTTTAAATGTTAGATCACAATATGTTTAGCTTCTCTCTTGTGCTTACACTCTAGTATTCTCGCAGCTTCAGAATCGCGAATCTTAAACACAGTCTCATGATGTGCATTCAGGGAGGCATAATTCACCCTTGCTTTGCATCAAATTACCCCCTAGCATTCCCTTTACCTTTACATGCCTGAATGCAAGGCAGGCCAAGTCGGTACCTGCTCAGTTAAATTAGTAAGTTGAGGGGCATCATATATACCCAATGCTGCCTGCCTGTTCCTCCTCTTCCTATGTCGTAGTGTATGAAGAGTCAACTAGACTGGAGAGGATCCCCATTAATAATAACATCTATGTTGGCATCTGAATCCGAATGACCTGTTTCCCTTAATTATATGTTTTGTTTTTTTAACAAAAAAGGTTAACAGAGATAGAGAACCTCAAATCTGTCTACTTTCGGCTCCTATGCCCATTTTCATCTAGGTTTTTACCATGTCAGTGTCCCTTTCTTTCTCAAAACTGCATGAAATCAATTGATCTATCCATTTCGTAATGCCTTTGGTAAATTTTTCTATCATTGCTCTAAAGTATATATGAGATCTAAGGGTTTTTTTGGTTGTTGCTGACTTCATATTTTTTTGCTAACCATGATATGGGTTTGATGTAGAGGATTATGATTGAGTAAGGGTTGCATTGCTCAATATTTGTTTACGACGAGGAGAAGGAGAAATGTGGTGTTAGGGTTGAGAGCTAAAGATGCCTGTGAAAAGAGGAGGTGTGTGGAATGGAGGGTGGTAGGGCTACTAGCGCGATAGAAATGGAGGATGGGGAGGTCAAGGTTTTCATCATCGAATAGCTATGGTGGGATTCCTTGTTATCTTTGTGGTCATGCCATTGGTTTTTCTGGAAGCTAGGTTTCGTCACTCCATATCTACATCTGCAACTGGTAAGCTTCTTCCTTCCCTCCTCCCTCACTATTAAGCTTCATGCTACCCTCCTCCCTCACTGGTAAGCTTCTTCCTCCCCTCCTCCCTCGTCATGTTGCTTCTATCTCTTTTTTTGTGGTGGGTCGGCATTTAATTTATCTTTGTTGGCAAGCATGCCCTTTCTTAATCTGGTACTATTACAATGAAGTGTAGACTTCTGACAACATTCAAGTAAGAACTCCATTACAATGAAGTGTAGTCGTCTTATACTATTTTAGAAAGATCCCTTTCATTGAGAACCCACTGAACAATGTATTTATGTGATCTAAGCCTTGGTGGGGAATTATCATCACCCCCAGTTAACCATTGAACCAAGACCCCATGGACCTGCTTCGAAATTTGATTTTCCTTCACCACCCTCGGTTAACCATTGAACCAAAACCCCATGGACCTGCTTTGGAATTTGATTTTCCTTTTAGCTTTTTCACGGGATTTGAAGGTGTAGATGTTATCAAACTTACTTTCCTCACTTATTGTCAAAAGTTTAGCACCTCTAACATTTTTCCAGACATTTTGTGAGTTTTCTTTATAGGTTTCCTTTCATTTGATCTATGTGAAGCTGTGAACTCCATCTCTATATTAACATGGTACAATACCTACGAGGAGAAAGATTCAAAGTTTGTACCTCTCTCATGCAAGAGCAAAGGTTTTACTAACTGCCCCTAGAGTAATTTCCCTTGCCAAAGATAATGAAACCATTCATCCCGATAGCAAGAAATAACAATGCACTTTCCATTTTTTAACAAAGGGAAATGCATATGACTGGTAAATTCGCTGGGTAACTGCTCGGTGAATTCGCTAGGCACTCCTCATTCTGATGAGGATGGTACTAAGTGTGTGCTGGATTCTACATAAGCTGGATGGGTATTATAAAAGTATATTTGTTAAGAGTTCATTTCAACATCTTGCTCATGGGAATTGAATCTTGTGGGAATTGAATCTAGGTGGGAAGGGTAACAATCATTCTTTCCATCCACTCATTATCCAAGCCAGACCCACTTTTCATCCATAAAGCTAAATCCACTTCTCATCAGTCAAGCTAAAACCAGTTCTAATCCACCCAACCTAGACCCAATTCATAACGACAATCTTGTTCACCAGCTACTTTCTACTATACATATCATTTTCACACTGTTCCCATAGTTTTCAGAGCACATTGGCCAAAAAAAACGATAGATATTATACACACCATTTTATTATTGATGTGTAATGAAATCTCGATCTTAGCATATGCATGATAGCAAAGCAACCCCATTTTTAATGAAGAAGGCAAGGAAAATCCTGATGGCGGTAAAATGAATGATGAGGTGTAGAAAAAAACTTCCAATGACGAAGAACTTCTTATGAGGTTTCAAGAGGATGACATAGGAAGTGAACATCGAGACGTCAAAGAGAATGATCTTGATGGTAAGTTTTGATTTTCCCTAGTTAACTGGTCTATGATGTTGGTAGCCTACTGTAAGGTAATGTCTAGTCAAACTCTCAGGACAATGGTTGTTGTAATGCAGACCATTTGCAGCTTGAAGAAAGTCCAACAAAAGTTTTGCGGAGGGTAAAATTCTTTGCTGCACTAGATCGCTACTTTTTGTTCTCATGGAAAAGGGAATTGTTATATTATTTTCCAAAATCCTTTTTGAATGTTACCTCTCCAATAGAAAAAATTTATATATCTTAGATTTTAGCATAGTATGCTTTAATTTATAGTAGTTTAATGCTTACAGAAATTGAGACAAAAGAGGAGGGAGAAAAGGTCAATAGAGTTGATTCAACAGGATGAAGAAAAATGAGTTGAGCTTGAAAACACAACAATTAAACATTCCAAGGAGGTAGATTCTGTTGTCTTGTGAAAATACAGCATTTGGAGGCAGGAGAATGAGAACGAGAATTCTAACTCCACTATTAGATTGATGTGAAACCAACTGATCATGGCTAGGGTGTATTCAAGCATTTCCCAGGCTAGGAATAATCTTGATTTATACCATGAATTGATGCTTCGTATTAAAGAATGTCAGCGTACATTGGGTGAGGCTAATGCAGATTCTGATCTACCTCAAAGGTAATAGTTTTCACATTGGCTGCTTCTAAATCAAGAGTAGTAAGTGCTTCCATTTGCATTTGGTGTTCATATCCTTTGTTTCTTTTAAAGTTGCAGTCTGTGTGTCAATCTTTCTGCTTTTCATTCTCTTTTTCATGGCCGATAATTGATATGAATGTTTTAGTGCACCTGAGAAGATCAAGGCTATGGGTCATGTCCTATCCAAGGCTAGAGAACAATTTATGACTATGCGATAGTAGCAAAGAAGTTGCGAGCCATGCTTCAGTCTGTAGACGAGCAAGTAAGGATCTTGAAAAAGAAAAGTACATTTTTAAGTCAGCTGGTAGCAAAGACTGTTCCCAAGGGCCTACACTGTCTGTCCATGCGATTGACCATGGATTATTACTTTCTTTCGCTTGAAAAGTGAAATTTCCTATAAAGGACAAGTTGGAGGATCCAACTCTTTATCACTATGCATTATTCTTTGGCAATGTATTGGCTGCATCTGTGGTTGTAAATTCAACTATCATGAATGCTACAGTGAAGTGTTATTAATTTAAAATACTCTAAAGTTTGGAAGTCCAATAGTTTTGCTGCATGTTACATTTAATATTTGGATCTCATTGTAGGTGATTTACTTGTGTTTGTAGGAATCTCAAAAACATGTATTTCATCTCGTCACAGACAAGTTAAATTTTGGGGCCATCAAAATGTGGTTTTTACTTAATCCCCCAAGGAAAGCTGCGATACATGTAGAAAAAGTTGATGATTTTAAATGGCTCAGTTCCTCTTATTGCCCTGTGTTTCACCAACTTGAATCCACAACTATGAACGAGTATTATTTCAAGGCAGATTACTCGACTACACTCTCAGCATGTTCCTCAAATTTGAAATATATAAATCCAAAATATTTATCCATGCTAAATCATCTTCGTTTCTATCTTCCACAAGTTTATCCGAAACTAGACAATATCCGTTTCTTGGATGATGATATTGTGGTGGAGAAATATTTGACCCTGTTGTGGTCAGTACATCTTCATGGAAAGGTTAATGGTTTAGTGGAAACTTGTGGAGAAAGCTTTCACCGGTTTGACAAATACCTTAATTTTTCCAATCTGCACATAGCCAGGAACTTTGATCCTAATGCTTGTGGTTGGCCATATGGGATGAATGTATTTGATCTCAAAGAATGGAAGAAACAAGATGTAACAAGAATATATCACAAGTGGCAAAACATGGTAAGTGTGTAGTGTGGTTTATTTATGTTAATTCCTGTGATGCTTACTTTAAAGTATTTGAAGTAAATCTGAAGTAATTAGCTAGAAAACTTAATGGGTTTATCTTTGTTCGATTTCTAAGCTTTTCTTTTATTGTATGTCAGAATGAGGATAGAGTGTTGTGGAAGCTTGGAACACTACCCCCTAGATTTTCTCATTGGCTGCTTCTAAATCAAGAGTAGTAAGTGCTTCCATTTGCATTTGGTGTTCGTATCCTTTGTTTCTTTTAAAGTTGCAGTTTGTGTGTCAATCTTTCTGCTTTTCATTCTCTTTTTCGTCACCGATAATTGATATGAATGTTTCAGTGCACCTAAGAAGATCAAGGCTATGGGTCATGTCCTATCCAAGGCTCGAGAACAATTTTATGGCTGTGTGACAGTAACAATGAAGTTGCAAGCCATGCTTTAGTCTGCAGACAAGCAAGTAAGGACCTTGGAAAAGCAAAGTAAACTTTTAAGTCAGGTGGCAACAAGGTCTGTTCCCAAGGGCCTGCACTGTCTGTCCATGCGATTGACCATAGATTATTACTTTCTTCCTCTTCAAAAGAGATAATTTGCTAAAAAGGACAAGTTCGAGGATCTGACTCTTTATCACTATGCATTTTTTTTTGACAATGTATTGGCTACATCTGTAGTTGTGAATTCAACTATCATGAATGCTAAGGTGAAGTGTTATTAATTTAAATTACTTTAAAGTTTGGAAGTCCAACAGTTTTGCTGCATTTTACATTTAATATTTGGATCTCATTGTAGGTGATTTACATGTGTTTGCAAGAATCTGAGAAACATTTATTTCATCTCATCACAGACAAGTTAAATTTTGGGGCCATGAAAATGTGGTTTTTATTTAATCCCCCAGGGAAGCTGTGATACATGTAGAAAATGTTGATGATTTTAAATGGCTCAATTCCTCCTATTGCCCTGTGCTTCGCCAACTTGAATCTGCATCTATGAAAGAGTATTATTTCAAGGCAGATCACTCGACTACACTCTCAGCACGTTCCTCCAATTTGAAATATATAAATCCAAAATATTTATCCATGTTAAATCATCTTCGTTTCTATCTTCCACAAGTTTATCCCAAAATGGACAAGATCCTTTTCTTGGATGATGATATTGTGGTGCAGAAAGATTTGACGCCCTTGTGGTCACTAGATCTTCATGGAAAGGTTAATGGTTCAGTGGAAACTTGTGGAGAAAGCTTTCACCGGTTTGACAAATACCTTAATTTTTCCAATCCGCACATAGCCAGGCACTTTGATCCTAATTCTTGTGGTTGGGCATATCGGATGAATGTATTTGATCTCAAAGAATGGGAAAAACAAGATATAATTGGAATATATCACAAGTGGTAGAACACAGTAAGTGTGTAGTGTGGTTTATTTATGTTAATTCCTGTGATGCTTACTTTAAAGTATTTGAAGTAAATCTAAAGTAATTAGCTAGAAAACTTAATGGGTTTTTATTTGTTCGATTTCTAAGGTTTTCGTTTATTGTATGCTAGAATGAGGATAGAGTGTTGTGGAAGCTTGGAACACTACCCCCTAGATTGAACGTTTTATGGCTTGACCCATCCTTTCGACAAGTCTTGGCATGTGTTGGGTTTAGGATATAATCCTAGCGTGGACTGTTTAGAGATTGACAATACAGCTGTTGTTAATTACAATGGGAACATGAAACCTTGGTTAGAGCTGGCAATGATGAAGTGCAGGCCTTACTAGACGAAATATATAAAATATGATCATCCTTTCTTACAACAGTGCAATAGAAATGAATAGTTGTGACCTCAATATTCATACTGCAATAGATTGTCAAATGTAAAGTGTAAAGGCCCTAGATTTTGGTTGATAATTCATTCTAATTCATTTGTTTTTGGAGTTCCACAGAAGGTTTCTAGTTTATGGCTTAATGAGTCAGGTTTTTGGAGGTGCAGTGGCTTATCCAAGTTTAAGATTTACAAATTTTATGTCCTCATTGCATTCCTTCATAGTTGGAAGTAAACTCCTATATAAGTATTTTTTTCTTTGTTAGTTAATATTTCTCTTTCATTAAGTAATTACACAAATTGTCCTTCCAAGAATACAAAGAAGTATGAGACACAGAGATTTAGGCTTTCAACCCAGGGCAAACCTCTCAATAGGGGAAATCCCAACAATCCTCCTCTTATTGAATTTATTCAAAATGAGATATCCAACACAAGACCAAAGAGTCCCTCCAATTCAACCCTCCTCTTTAAGTCAAGGTCAATAGTTGAGTCTCTGCCTAGTCAAAGTTAGAAGCAACTTCTGAATTTCTGTCCTTATTACAGGTTTAGTCTCTTATTATAATACACTGACTTCCAGTTACAGACTCTTTGCCTTCTATTACTAATCTTTGGCTACTACAACAAAACCTTGACTCTTTACCACAGATATTCAGATCCTGCTACAAATAGATAGCTTTAGATTGAGATTCGGCTTAGTCACAGACTTCGATTTCTTGAAGTGTTGTAGACTTCTTTTTATCCTCAGTTTTTCTTCTCCCGTTGGATTACAGACTTCGAGGTTTTTCACTTTCTTGGTTGCTACCCAAAAGAGGTCTAATATAGGCTAAAACACCTGGATATCATTCTCCATGAGCTTTGACTTAACTAAACAAAGAGTGACTATGCCTGGATTGTTGCCTTTGTAATATTGAAATGTCCTACAATCTTTGCCTGTGACAAGATGTAATAGCCCTAATTGGACAACACTGAAACTAGCTCAATTCAATGTTTAACTTCCATGACCAATTCCTTCATTTTCCCATAGCAGCTATGTTGCAATAGTCTCACATGGAGCGAGGGTTAATTTGCACATGGACATCTCTCTTTTGACAATGAAGGCGATGTGCTAGGCTCTCATCTAATATATGTTCCTAAGATATAATAAAATTATGGTGTATGAGTTATCATCATTATTACTCCTTAGTTATATTATATGTGCTCCCTGTCTTTGTGCTCATGGCTGAAATAAATAACTCTCCATTGAATTTCTATTAGCATCATTCAAAAACTCTTGATTGGTTGATGCTCTATGAAATGCATCAGCTCTAAGTTACTCATAATCCACTTTCTTGTTGAGTTAGAGATCAACTGCCATGGTTCTGGAGTTGTTGCATTTCTTTAAGGAGTTGCTAATTTGGTTTCTGTACAACTGTTAAAAATTTCTCTCTCCTTACCTGGAGTGTTCTTAAGCGTTCTTGGGTGGATTTCTACTTACTAGAGTCGTTTCCCTCTCCGCTAAGCATTATTTTCATTTGTTGGGGTGAGTTGGAGCTCAATCTTGGTTGTCTAAGAGGCCATGGTTACTAGACAAGGCCATACATAACTATAGGAGATCATTGGCTTTCCAATTTCCCTTCATTCCCATAAATCCATCGAATACATGGGTGCTGAAATCTACGAGGCAAAGTATTCTTGATGTGTATTTATCGTAGAATGTAATTATATTATAATGTTGTTAAATTGAGATTCATTACTTGAGTGATTCAAATTATATGTTGTTCCATTTATATTGGGAATAGTTACATGAGAATCGATTAACTATAATTATTCATCAATAACATCCAAAGGTTGTTCTATACTAGAATGATGATTGTCCAGTATGATGTATAATGAGGATAAGGTTGAAGAAATGAATGAGGAGAAATCACATTCAGGGGCGAATGTGGATGAAAGTTGTACTGTAGAAAAATAAAATACAACAGTATGGACAAATATGGACAAATTTTGATGAAGAACATGCAACATCAGCCAACTTCGATGAAAGCACAAAGTGTGAACAGTTTAAGCTGTCTGATTTCACACTTATTGCATATTCAACTGGTGGATCTATATCTCCTTGTACTGATAATATGGAAGATCAAGATTACATACAACAATGCATACACACTTTTACCTTAAGGCAAAGTGTTGGGAAAAAGACCCTCAAGGAAAACTCCCCTAAGACAAGTATCAACTCAGTGACCAAAAACTGTTGTAAAGATGCTAGCAGTCAATTATGAGAGGGTGATTGTTGGATGCCCTCACAAGAACTAAAGATTGTATCCCACTATCCAAAGGATCTTCTCTCAACTAAAACGGGTATGCTAATAAATCCTTATGGGAAAAAGGCACAACACATTTATCTTTGGTTGGGAGTTTATCCATATTTCCCATGATGTAAATAGTTATAATGTCATGTTGAGTAGATTTTCGGAACACCTTTAAGAAGGTATCATTATCGAATGGGGACTAGAAATTTAAAATGTTATCCATTGAATTAGATATAGGATTATATTTGTCTAAATGGGAAGGTTGATATAGTCTGAGCTTGTAGGAATTAATTACTGGAGAATACACTATTGCAGAGGAAGCTTTGGGTTGAATGAAATTTGATGAACCTATTGTAGAATCTGTGAGCTAAATTTTTTATTTTTAATATATTTTTTCCTTATACTATTTTTTATGACGGACGACATATGATATGTAGGAAGATTTTCACTCTATAGAAAATATTCATGGCCTTTTGTATGGTCAAGAATATTCCTAAACCTCAAATGACGACAATCTACTATTCAAAGTTAACAAAGATATTTTAGATATTAGAAAGTCATTTGTATCATTCTTATGCATGGTACAAGCTCTATATCCTCCAGAAAAGCTACAATAAATACTTAGCATAGAAGGATTTGCAATTGATGGTATCATCTGGATTATTGGATGCCATTTCTATTATGCCCTATGATCATAAGCATGGGGATCACCATTTTAAGCTTGAGAATGAGAAGGAAAGAAGTTTAAGAATGGCTAGTCTTCTAAGTTTTGGGATTTAGTTTGGATTCTAAAATGGATACCAGAGAAGTGGTAAGTTATTTCAATGAAAAGGCTTAAGTTCATCTATCACTGTTTGAGATGTTTGCATTTGTATAGGTTTTTCTAGTATAAGTATTATATTTTATGCTTAGTTCAAGAAGTTTACTTCCAATATGTCTAATAATAATATGTTTTTTTGGCAATTGTCACGCTCAACACTTCTATCTGAAGTGGTAAGTAATAGGTATAGAGATCATTAAAGAATTTATTTTTGAAATTAAGTCTTTCCTTGATGTTGCTGAGAAGTCAGAGCACACATATATTCTTCTAAGCACTTTTTATGCTTGTACAGGTTACCTCCCATATGTATTTCCATATGTACCTTGTACGTTGTTACCTCCCAATGTACCTTGTTACCTCCAAACTTGCAAGTAAATTGTTACCTTCCATATGAAGAATTATCAGCCACTGAGACAGAAATCAATGTTTCACCTGCCAAAGGTCCCAATGTTCAATCAAAAGCAGTACCCATAGCAGCAACTCCACCTCCTGTCCTAGATCTTCTTGGTTATTTGATAGGTTTAGGCAATGCACTTGTCCTTAGAGATTAGTGAGTAGTAGCTTTGGGTGGGTATTAGATAGTCAATTCCATTTCATTTTGTAAATAACAAATGGAAAAAATTGGCTTTATTGTTGTTAGATGTGAATTGTATTTACTATGATAAGTGTCAACCTAATTAAAGCAACTTGTGATATTTGACTAATGCTTTGTGCATGCCTCCATTGCCTATTTTACTTGCATCATCAGTATGTCAAGGCCTTCATATCAATGGGAAACTTAGATGCCACGATGGTCAAATTTTTTATAGCTTGAAGCTTTAGAATAACTCTTTTGGTCTTGGAGCTGCTGGACCTCTATAGGTGTAGTTCATAAAATGTGAAAATAGTTGAGATATTAGTTCTGTTTACTGTAAATATTGCTAGTTTAATAGGATGTAGATGCACATCTCTTTTGAGTCCTTTTCCTAAGTTTTGTTCCTGGTAAATTAGGTGCCACCATTGCAGCCTAGTAGCTCAGCACACACACTACTACCAATGGTAATATTTCAAAACATATCTCCTGGACTGGCAAATGCTCATTTGTAGGTGGAAGTAACAAATAATCAACAACTTGTTTGGTTTTTTAATGATAATATTTCATTTGAAGTTTTCTTCACTGAGGATGGCAGGATGGAGTATGCAACATTTCTAGACGTAATAATGAATGATAGGATCTAAATTTTAAGCTTTGGAAGTTTTCTTCATTGAGGATGGTAAGATGGAGTGTGCAACGTTTCTGGAGGTAATAATGAATGCTAGGACCATTCCCTCTCCACCACTCTGCCTGCGCCTTCGACTTTATTGGATTTTTAGGACTTTTGGGTCAGAAGGCTCGACAGGATGGACAAGTCCAAGAGATCAAAAGGGGAAGAGGAAGAGCACATAGACGATGAGCTTGTGCTCTCCATTGAAAAGCTGTAGGAAATCCAGGATGCGCTTGAGAGGGTAAGTTCTCGTGCACTCTCAAAACTGCTTTTGGGGGTTATTTTATTTTATTTATTTATTTTTAAATTGGTTTGTTTCTTATCTTCTTTTAAAACATTTTGCCCATTCCTTCTTCTATGTATTATTTTTTTGATTTATTGGTGCATCTGTGGATTGATTGAATTTTTGCTTGTCTGTGGGCTGCTTGAGAATGATTTGTTACAACCCTTAAGACCAGGTTTGAGGAAAAGAGTGGTTTTTTCATTAAACTCACACTTCATCTTCATATTCTTTCAGTCTTTTGGATATGGAAATTTTGATTGGTTTACATATATTATTTTTCCAATAGTGTCGGGCAAATTATTTCAAGGAAAAAGTGAAACTAGAACATCCTCAAATTAGTTATTTCATTTTTTTTCCATATCCATTTATTGTTTGGGCATCAGTTGTTAAAGCTCGGGGTTAAGCGAGATCTGTGGAAATGGAGCGCGGTGGTTTCAGTTAACATTAGGGTTTCTGTTTTCACTGCTGCGGTTCGCAACGATACCCTCCCGGTCACTCTCATCTTTCCCCGGTCACTGTTCACTTACTTGGCCGCATATGGGCTCGGGCTTCCCCCTGCTCCCCTGTTCATCTACCGCCTCCTTCGCTATCGCCTACCGGATCGCCATTAACCGTCTACGGCAGATACTGCCCTAACCCTAACTTCTCTGCGGTTAACTGCAACCGAGGTGTCCACTGTTCCGAGGTTTCTCTCTGTCAAGATGGAGGATCAGGATGCTGTCGACTACTCTAAGGACCTGTTGGAGGGCGTCTCCATCTGGTGTACACCCTACTCCACATCACAAGGTATGCTTCAAACAGATCTCCCAGAAAATTTGGTTTCATATTCCGATGGGTTGCCGCCGAGTCACTATCCCGTGATTCTCCCGGACTCCCCCCCCACCTGGCCGGCTTTGTCTACACCTCCTCACTCTCCGGCCTCCTTGGGTTTTGTGGCGGATTGTATAAACCCTAACCCTAGTTCCACCCCTCCTCATGCCTCGGCACCCTGGTCAACTAATGTCACTCCGCCTTCCGCTCCCCCCTTAACCGCCTCCTCATTTGCCGGTGCTCTATCTGGTAGCTTCACCGGGATCCCACCACTCTCTGGACCTCTCTCCACCACCGGTTTCAACCCCCTGCCCCCCGCATCCTACGTTCCTCCCCCCCAGGGTTTCGGCCCCGACCCGGTAACTATCCCCCCATCAAGATCTGGTCACAAACAGAAGAATCGATGTTTCAAATCCAGGGCAGAGGATACCTTTCTCAGGCTTGAAGAGGACATTCAGTGGGGCGAGATCATGGATTTTGCAGACAGAGTCCTTGTGGGTCGCATCAGAGGCAGGCATTACTCAGCAGCTCGACTCAAGACCTGGGCTACTGAAGTTTGGGGCAATCATCTGGTTGACATCCCCTTTGTGCAGACCTTTGTGAGAGGATGGTTCGCATTTAGATTCGCTCGTGCCGACCACACAAATTGGGTCCTATCCTCGTTTTGGCACTTCGAACACGCCCCGGTCCTTCTCAATCGATGGACCCCGTTATTCAACCCGGCAACTGAGCAGATTGGGATAGGACCGGTATGGATCAGGCTTCCCGGCCTTCCCCTGCTGTACTGGTCAGAAGACATATTCAGGAGAATTGGAAACACCATTGACGGCTTCATGGACTATGACAAGTCGTATCTTCACACGGGCATGATGGCTTACGCATGCCTCCTCATCAACCTGGACACAAGGGGCGGTCTACAGGAATACATCACGATTCAGTGGAGGGACACATCCTGGAGGCAGATCATTGATTACGAAGGAATCCCATACAGATGCCGCGGATGCCACAAAGTTGGGCATCTTTATCGGGATTGCCCTCTTCTCCGTAAAGGAATGGTACAAGACCAAGAAGATACACCGGCTAGACCCCCCCATCTCCTGTTCATCCACTGCCAGGGGAGCCCGGGGATACTCAGGGGCAGGTTGATGGATCTCCTCCAGATCCTCCGAGTTCCTCGACTGGGGTCCGGACCCGCACATCGTCTGCCACAGCTCTCGCAGACACTACTCAGATGAGGGATGATATACCGGGTATGTCAATCCCATCTTCATCTTTCATTTTATCGCCTCTGATTGATCAGCATATTTCTGCATCTGCACATATGCATCACTTGCATCCTCCCCCTCATACTGTACTTACTTCATCTTCTATATCATCCACCACTCCTCTCCATCCCTCTCTTATCTTCCCTATCCCTTCCCCACCACCGGTCTCCTCCTCATGCTCGCCGACTCTCCCCCCTACATCTGAAGTGCTTCCGGCCCCATCTTCCCCTACTCCCCCCAGATACTCCCTCCACCCCAGATCTAAAGACCGAGGCCCGGATGTTATTGGACTTGCCCTGGATTCTGTGCCTACCTCTCTCAAGCACTCTAGAGGCAGGCCATCTCGCATATCGAAAGCTAGACATACTGCAGATGCTGAAGTCGCCATTGGCCGACAGCAGACCATCTTTAGGGCCCTTAGAGCACAGACAGGCCCTGCCTCCCTACCGTCATGAAGATTCTATCCTATAACTGCAGAGGGTTTCCTAGTAACCCCAAAAACCTAGCTCTCAGGAGATTACTCTCCCTCGCACAATTGGATATTATTTTTCTACAAGAGACTCTCTGTCATGCTGATACTCTTATACCTATATTCAAAACCTGGTTACCCCATTGGACCTTCTTCGCTTTAGATGCCTCCAGGAGATCTGGTGGATTGGCTATAGGTATCAATAATAAAGCGCTGAGGCTTAAGAATACTTGGGGTGGACGAGGGTATATTGGTATAGATGCATATGTTCGCTCCATGGATACAGACCTTCGCCTCATCAATATATATGGCCCTTGCTCTGATAGGGCAACCTTCTGGAGCTCCCTTCTGGGATCAGCCCTATTTCGCGAAGATAACATCATAATGGGAGGAGACCTTAATTTCACCATGGGTTTCTGTGAATCCTGGGGACATGCGGCCAGGGTGGACCCTTTTTCGGAAACTATTTCTAATCTGCTGGAAGATCACCACTGGATAGACACTCCTATGGAAAAACTTCAACACACCTGGTCAAACAATCGATGCGGTGACCAGAGCTTAGCCCGGAGACTTGACAGATTCCTGATTAAAGAATCCCTTCACAATCGCATTGCTCACATCAGACAATGGATTGGATCAGGGGGCATCTCGAATCATTGTCCAATCTACCTGGAGATCTCTGATACCCACAACAAAATTAAGAGCCCATTCAAATTTAACTCCTCCTGGTTACAGGACCCATCCTACGCACAGATGATCACCGAGTATTGGCAGAACAAGCCCATCAGAGACGGTGAAAACCTTATTGAAGGCTTCACCAGGAAATTATCGGAGCTCAAAAGAATATCTAAGCTCTGGGCCCATCAGAAGCATCTCTGTGATGACCACACATTGAGCGAAGCTGAAAGGATCATCGCAACACATGAGGAAGATGAAGGAGGCACCTTCCCCACTCAGGAAAGCAAGGATCTATACACTTCTCTCATTGCCAAACGGACACAGATCCTGAAAGAAAGAGAAGAAAGTTGGAGGCTGAGAAGCAGAGCCATATGGCTCACAGCTGGGGATGACAACACCAGATTCTACCACAACTTTGCTAATGGCAGGAAGGCCATTAACACAATCTGGGAATTAAAGGATGATCAGGAACATATCGTCACATCTCAGAGGCACCTGGCAAAGCTAGCAACTGATCATTTCAAAAGCATCTTCAAGGCACCCAGGGAGGCCAACATACTCGAAATCATGAGGGTGGCCGAGAAATTCCCCAGATTCGTCTCTCAAGAGGATCATGACGACCTCACTCAGGAAGTGACCATGGAGGAACTAGAAGCGACCATTAAATGGTTTAAGAAAGATAAGAGCCCTGGCCCGGATGGTTGGTCCATTGAGTTCTATATCGCTTTCTTTGACATCCTGGCAAATGATCTCCTGAAAGTCATCGAGCTATGCAGGCAGGACGGTAGAGTTTCCTCGGCCCTAAAATCTACCTTCATCGCCCTCATCCCTAAAGCCGACCACCCTGCATCTTTCAATGACTTCAGACCCATATCTCTCTGCAATTGTCTATACAAAATTGTTGCTAAAATCATTGCCAACCGTCTGAAGCCTATATTATCTTGCCACATTTCATCTGAACAATTCGCTTTCCTAAACCACCGTCAGATCCATGAAGCCATAGCTACTGCTCAGGAACTCCTTCATGCCCTTCATACTAAAAAACAGAAAGGCATGATATTGAAGGTGGACCTATCCAAAGCTTTTGATAGAGTCAATTGGCTCTACATCAGATTGCTACTGACACACCTCGGCTTTCCATACCACTTCACTAAATGGGTCATGAGCTGTATTACGGATGTACCTTTTAGCATTCTCCTCAACGGGGAAGCCACACCCTTCTTCACATCGGAAAGAGGGCTCAGACAGGGCTGCCCTCTCTCCCCTCTCCTCTTCCTACTAGTCATGGAAGGGCTTAGTAGACTTATCATTGCTTCCAGGGATAGGAATCAGATTTCAGGAATTAATATATCGGAAAAAAATTTCCTCTCGCACCTACTGTTTGTGGATGATATCCTCATATTCCTAAATGGAGGCATTGGAGATGTCACTGCCCTCCACAATAATTTTCTCCTATTTCAGCAAGCAACGGGGATGATGGTTAATGATAGTAAATCTACTATCACTTCGGTTGGTTGCTCTAGACACGAAGTAGCATATGCCACTCACTGCTTCCCCTTTACCTCATCTACCCTTGCTGACGGTATCAAATATTTGGGATACAGACTAAAACCCCTTGGCTACAAAATTGCTGATTGGACTTGGCTGATAGCCAAGGTGGAAACAAGACTTCAGATATGGTACCACAAATTCCTCTCTCGAGCGGGTCGACTGATTCTCATTAAAGCAGTCATTGAAGCTACGCCAGTCTACTGGATGACCCTTGCTTGGATACCACGTGGAGTACTCAACAAAATTCAGAGTATATGCTCTAGATTTCTATGGAAAGGACAACAATCGGGGAAGATCTTTGCGTGGGTGAAATGGGACACTATTGCCAGGCCAAAACATTGGGGAGGCTGGGGCATCAAAAGGATTGATCTCTTTGCAAATGCTCTAGCAGCTAAACTCGGATGGCAGCTACTGACCTCCGACAACCTTTGGTCCCGTGTCGCCCAAGCAAAATACATCAGACCTACTCATCTTATGGACTGGTTCCGACAGCATCAAGAGCCTGGGCATAACACATCCAACATTTGGAAGGCAGTGTTGCGCTCCCTTCCTCTTTTGAGGGAGGGTATTACCTGGCGCATCAAGAATGGGCAAAGCGTTAGAATTGGGAAGGACCCATGGGTAGGATGTGGTAATATACACAGACTTTCGGAAGGCCTCATCAGATATCTACATAGCAGAGGCATCACACATATCTATCAAATTGGAGACGGTGAAAACACAAGTTTCCTACAACAGGCTTGGCTATCATCCGAGACACTGGGTATTCCTGAGCAATGGCAGACCGAATGGGGTAACTTCACCGACGCTCTCACCCAGGCTCACATCAGACTGACGGAGGGACCGGACGAGCTCATTTGGGCCATCTCAAAACATGGATTGTACTCTCCCAAAATGGGGTACCTAAAATTAATGGAGCCGCATATGCCCCCAAATATCCTCCCTCTTTGGAAAAATTTATGGAAGCTTCAAGCTACCCCCCGCTGCCGATTATTAATGTGGAACATCATATTTGACAAGGTTCCCACCGAAAAAAATCTCTTGAAAAGATCTTTCCACGGGCCATTCAGATGTCACCTCTGCTGTAACGACGAGGAGAGCACGGATCACCTCTTCTTACACTGTACAGTCACTAGAGAGTTCTGGCACAGAATAACATCATATTATACCTCCCTCACAGCGTGGCATGGTGCGAACATTCAGGAGGCTTGGAGCTCTTGGATTCGAGAACACTCAGGGAAGACCATTAACATGCCGCTCTTAGTATGCAGAGCTATTTGGATAGCTCGGAATCATATCATCTTCAACAATAAAGCTCCCCACTGGCCTACAATCCTGAATCATACTATAGCAGACTACAATCTAATACCTGAAACTGTCTCCAACCCCCCACCCCGCACTATTAATCCCATTGCTATTGATAAGTCAAAGCCCTGGGCCTTCTTCGATGGATCCGCACAGGATGCGGGCTGTGGTGGTGGAGCTGTATTATACATCAATGAATCGCACTGCTACAAGATCCAGATCAAACTTGAAAATGGCACAAACAATTTCGCCGAATTAAGCACAGCAAAACACATCATACATTTTGCTCACCAAAAACACTGCAGACACCTGCAACTGTTTGGAGATTCACAGATTGTTTGCAACTGGCTAAATTCTGCATCTCATTGTCATGCATATTCTTTGAGACACATACTGGATGAAGCCAAAAGAATGACAACATCTTTTGAATCCTTTGTCTGTCGTCATATATACAGGGAACAGAATACAGAAGTGGACCAACTTTCCAAAGAAGCGGCGCACAGCCATCTAGATCAATGGCTGATCCAGGAGAAGATTGATGGAACCTTCCATCAATACTATCACAGGCCTTTTGACGACCTCAATAGAACGGGTCATAGACCCGCCTAAAATCAGTCATAGCTATTTTTGGCAAATTTTGATACATGGACTTATATTGTATATTACTAGATTCTGAAACGGCTTATAACAGTACTCTTTGAGCAGAGCAATTTTTGGTAAAAAACTGAGGGTGTAGTAGACAGTCAACTATATGACTCCCTGCATGGAGATCCAGCTCTTTCAGCTATTTTTGTATATACAGACAGGTCATCGACCTCATATGAATATGCGACCAGCATCTACAAAATGTAATTTCCTATTATTAATAGAAATTACGACTTTTTCCTTAAGGGAAAAAAAAAAAGCTCGGGGTTAAGCAAATGTAATAGTTTGTGCAACAATTCTTGATCAGTTACAGTTTGCCTGTTTATGATTAGGTTCATAATGACCTAGTGACCTAAAGCTCTCTCAACATAGTATGCCGCACTCCTAAATCCCTTTTGGTCTCAATTATAGTCTGCATGTTTATGATAAGGTCATAGTGGCCTGGTCACCTAGGGTACTCTAGGCATAGTCACTGCCCCCAAAGGATCTAACAAGGTTGCTGGACTTAATGGCAAAAGCTCACAATTCTATTCGGCACCTGCCCTTAGGGAAGGGTAGACCTGCCTTACCTATATGGTTGTTGACAGTTGGCTTATTCTTACATTCGTCTTTTTATTAGTTGCTAGAAAGCTTTCTTGGAGGAATTAGTGGATAGAGTTTAAGTTGGATTCTGCATGAGAATTAGAGTATTCCTACATTACATATCCGTAATTTCATAGTTTCATTCAATTGGGGAAGAACCATATTCATTGTGTCACTTTTGTTTTCCCTTTCCCCACTTATATAGCAATATTGCAGCTCTGGATTTAATTTTTTCCTTCTACTTTTTCTCTCTGAGATTGAATATAAAGTTTCTAGTACCTAACAGAGCCTTTTTCTCTTCTATCATAAGATGCATGTGTGTGTAAACCTATGTAGTTGATAAAATAAGTTTGGAGTGGATTGAAATAGTGATATTCTGCTGTGGCAGTGGTGATGAATCAATTTTTCAATTGAGCATAACATGTCTATATGATATAATGGAGAAAAATGGAAAAAAAGTGAAACTTTTAAAGGGTGAATTGAGCTGCTCTCTTTTGGCTATTCATCTCCAGTTATGTTGAATGTTAGAAATGGGGGCCAACTGCAAAACTTTTTTTCTTTCATGAGACTGCAGAAATCGGTCTCCAAATGAATTGAAAATGTCCAGGTGCACTCTCGTGTTCTATCACTAGTCTTTACATGGGATGTTTGTATTCAAGTCATTCAAGTTATTATTTTTTTTAGTTATTATATGATGTCCACCTGTCTGAGGCCTTCTACATGGGTAAATTGCACTTGGGTATTATGGACAATTGAGTCCTCAATTATTTTTTATGCTTTGCCTTTCACTATAGGATCTTTAACATTCATTACTGTTTGATACGCTGAGCATTAAATATCATCTGCGCTTCTTTGTGCTTTGTCTTTCACTACAGTGTCTTTAACATTCAATATTGTTTGATACGCTGAGCATTAAATTTCATCTTCCCTTCACCATGAACCATAAAAAATAAGGCTTTTCTTTATATATAATTTATTTGAATGAAAAAAAGGGAGAGAGCTGTTGTTTCAATTTCTCTAGCGTGGCATACACCAAACTGTATAATAGAATAAGCATACAGTTCATCGAATTAAAAATCGAATTATATCAAAGCTACAAATCAGAACACCCATTTTTAAAAATCCCCCTATCAGGGAACAACATCGAAATATGCTTATTTCCATTAGAATCGAGTGTCAAGGCTATGATAAGTAGCTTAATGTTATGAACACTGCAACCTGTTTACATGAGATCGCCACTGTGAACTAATGGCATTCTAGGAAGGGGTGTCTTCCTTGTGTACAATCTGAAACAAGTTCTTCATTAGATATATCAAATTTTCTGATAATACAACATTCAATAATCATGTGATTCTGGATCCTATGAATAGTAATAATGGGATACATAGGACTGAGAATTGACCATGGTTGAAAATATCTAATCTCAGTCAGGGAAGACTGCAACTGAAGAAGGTGATGATAGCAATCTGCAGCAGAAGGCCTCTGGTCTGGGTCTTGTTCCAAGCATCTATTCTGTAAATTCCTCAACAGCTCAAACACATTCAACCCACTTGTCCTGATAAGGTGTCCAGTACTCCACACATCAACTTTAACCCCATGAACACCCCTAGACATCTCAGGAGCATGGTTCAAGCCACTAAGATTATGAGGGTAAATCTGAGGTGCACCAATGGCATCCTCAAAATATCTTATAAACCACTCATCTGATTCAATGTTCTTCATCACGTTATCCCACCTGAGATCCCTGTGCATAAACAAAAGGTTGTGCAAAGACACTAGTGCCTTGGTCACAAATTTAAGAGCTTCCACAAGCTGTTTGGGTTTGGTGTTTGGGTTTGTTCGTAGTTTTTAATTTTTATCTTCTTTCTTTAATTTAAAATCAATGACTATAAATGTAATTTTAAGGATTGCCATAACTCTTCACTTGGTTTGGTGTTTGGGTTTGTTCGTAGTTTTTAATTTTTATATTTTAACTTTTTTCTTTAATTTAAAATCAATGACTATAAATGTAATTTTAAGGATTGCCATAACTCTTCAGATAATTTTTTAAAGTGTGCTAGGGAAGAGTGTCTGCTTTAGGAGGTAACATGAATTAATCAATGATTTTGTAGTTCATTTTTAATTAAATGTTTTTTATATTGATTTATTTCAATGGCGAGATATTTTCGGATTCATTGTTTGATATTGTCTCTAAAGAGACGAAAGTGATCTTTAAAGAAATTTTTTATCATCTCCAGAGAGACAATAGCTAGTATTAAATACATATTGTCTGTCTTTAGAGAGACAAAAATGGTTGTGTTATATACTCTCTTTATAGAGACAATATTTTTTAAGACAATAATATTTAAAACAATATACTTTAAGACTATTTTTTAAGGCAATAATATTTAAGACACTATTTTTTAAAGCAATAATCTTTAAGACAATAGTTTTTGAGACACCCACTTAAAGACAATATTTAAGACAATACACAATTTTTTTTTGTCAATTTATCCAAAAATTGTCTCAAATATTGTCTGAAAACCCTCCTTTATGTAGTAGTAAACTAACTGTATATCAACAAATAGTCAGTCCTAGATAAACCAATAATCTTGTACTGCATTTATTCTTTCCCATACCTGCCATGCAAAAATAATGTACTTAACCAAAACCAAAAGAAAAGAAATTGATGATGCCTTTGTGTAGACCAAAAAGAAAGCAAAATCATGAACCATGACATATTTGTGCATATATTACATTGAAGAAATATTTAACTGCATGTACTGAAATATGAAGCAAGATATCACATAAATATATATAAATATGTAACAATAGGTACACTTAAATTTAATTAGATACATTTAAATGAATATATACATTAAATTTAATTTTAGTTGATAATTTTTTATTTAATTGGTTTATTTAATTAATTATTCAATTAACTACTTATTAGGACATATCACGACTGGACCATAAAATCATTAAAACAAAGTAACCACGCAGGTAGGTTTTGCTCATACATAAATCAGAATTACAATATACCAGCGTCCATCTTCTTCTATTTATAAGTAAATAGAGTATTTGGCTCTAAACTAACTATATATCAACACATAGTCAGTCTTAGATAAACAGATAATCTTAGACTGCATTCATTCTTTCCCATACCTGGTATGCAATAATAATTTACTTAACCAAAACCTTGAATTGATATGAGAATGCCTTATAACTAGACTATTTGGCTCTAAACTAACTATCTATCAACACATAGTTAGTCTTAGATAAACAGATAATCTTCGACTGCTTTTATTCTTTCCCTTTCCCATACCTGCCATGCAATGACAATGTAATTAACCCTAAGGAAAAGAAATTCATGACATATTTAATGCCAAAATTATTAACGATGACATATTTGTGCATATAGTGTAGTAGTGGAGCAAAAGTGAAGCATAAATTTCAGAGAGGAAAACAAAAGCCACTTAGTATAAGTTGGTCTAGTTAAGTTGCCATTACTTGGTGTCATAAGTTGCTCTACAATTTTATCAGGCTGTTGTTGCCGCCGCCTTGTTGTTGCTGTCGGTGTTGCTGCTCTTGGTGTGGAATTGTTCATGGTGTAGTTGCTCTGGTTATTGTCGCCGACGACGGGAATGTTCATGCTGTTGGTGTTGTTGTTCATGGTGTTGGTCATGGTGTTGTTATTGTTGCTCTTGGTGTTGTTATTGTCATCGATCTTGCTGCTGTTGCCGCTCCCATCTTGCTGCTGTTGCCGCTTGTTGCTCTTGGTGTTGTTATTGTCATCGATCTTTGAATTGTTGTCGAGGACGTGAACGTCATAGACGACGGGAATGTCATCGATCTCCGTTTCCATTTCGATATCATTGTTCTTATGGTTGCTCTTGCTGCTGTTGCCGCTCCATTGCCGCCAACAGGATTCCCACAGCTATTGAAACTGGAACGCCTTCGAAGGCAACAAAAGCGGCTTCAGTTCAACAATAAAAATGGCTTCAGTTCTGCAATAAAAACGGCTTGAGTTCAACAATACATAACGTGGACATAGAATATGAGCAAATCAAAGATATCTCACAGATTAGAAATATACAACCATACCTAGAACTGGAGTAGGGCAAATTCCGTAAGCAAGAGGTGAGAAATACAATTGCATAGCCTGCCTTATATAGAAGTAGGCGAACTCCAAACTCGGATTTGAAAACCATTTACACTCCCAACCAGGGTCAAGTTTTGAAGTTTGCATGTATTAAATTTACATGAATGACATCATCAATCATGCAAAGACCAGCGTCATGAGGATGACATATTGTGGACACCCTGTTGGGCAGACAAGACTGGTGGCCCACATCCATTCACGGAAAGGGTCACATCCATTCATTTAACCATAATGTGCATTCCACAAATAATATTCATCCATCACTATCATAAAAAATAATAACAAATAAATAAAAAAATAGAATTTAATAAAATAACATTTTGGGGTGATGTACTATAAAAATTTGTTGACGCTTGACTTTCATGTTTTCATGGATGAAAGATGGAGACTCGGTGATAGAGCATCTAAATACATTTAATACTGTGGTAAGTCAGTTAGCATTTGTTGATATTAAAATTTCAGATCAAGATAAGTGCCTTAGTTTGTTGTGTTCTCTACTAGATTCTTGGGATACTCTATTTATTGCAATAGGTAGCCAGAACGGTGATGCCTTGTCTGCACGAGGACAGTCCCAGAATAGAAACAAAAATAAGACATCGAGTGGGAGATCTAAATCTAGAGGGAGATCTAAGTCTTCAGGAAAATTTGTAAAGGTGGTGTGCTAGAAATGTAGAAAGGAAGGGCACTACAAAAGGGACTGTAAATATAAAGCTCCTGATAAAGGAAAGGGATTTGATGATACTCCTTCTACAGAGGCGAAAACTACCTCAGATGAAGGTGGGGATGTGTACTTGGCTTCTTCAAGTACACATGTAGATCATGAGGCATGGTTGATTGACTCAAGTGCATCCTTTCACTTTACTCCCCATAGAGAGTGGTTCTGCGAGTATGAGAAATACGATGGTGGTGATGTCTTCTTAGGGGATGATAGGAAGGCTAGAATCGCTGGTCATGGAAAAGTAAAGTTGAAGCTTCAAGGTGGAAGGGTTAGAATAGTTCCGGGTGTTCTACATATTCCTACATTGGCCAGAAATCTTATTTCTATAAGCAAGCTAGATGATGCAGGTGTAAAGAGAGTGTTCGAGAAAGAGACCTGCAAGATGGTTCGGGGAGCACTAGTATTGATGCGGGGAGTTCGTATTGGAACTCTGTACAAGCTGCAAGGTAGTACAGTTGTTGATGGTTGCAATAGTTATATGGTTCCTGAAAGTGGAGCAGAAAATCTAGTGGTCTCTAGAGGGAAGACCATGTTGTGGCATCAAAGGCTTGGACATATAGGAGAGAAAGGCCTTTGAATACTTCATGGTAAAGGTATGGTAGAAGGTATGAGTAATAGCTCTCTGGATTTTGATTTCTGTGAAAATTGTGTATATGGGAAGCAAAATCGGGTGAGTTTCCGCTCTGGTGGTAAGAGGGCGAAACAGATATTAGAGCTTGTGCACAGTGATGTCTTTGGACCTCTGAAGGTTCCATCACTGGGTAAGTCTGTGTACTATGTTTCATTTATAGATGACTTCTCAAGGAATACATGAATATATTTCCTTAAGAAGAAATCTGAAGTCTTTGATAGGTTTAAAGAATTTAAGGCTCTCGTGGAAAATCAGATAGAGAAGAAAATAAAGGTGCTGAGGACAGATAATGGTGGAGAGTTTTGCAGCAAGGAATTTGAAGAATTCTATAAGAAGTGTGGTATAGCACAATAGAAGACTACTCCATATACACCTCAGCAAAATGGAGCTGCAAAAAGAATGAACAAGACGTTGATGGAAAGGGCAAGAATCATTCTCAGTGGTGTCGGGTTAGGATAGGAATTCTAGGCAGAGGCAGTGGATATAGCATGTTACCTAGTCAACATGTCACCTTCATCAGTGTTGGAGGATAAGACTCCACCAGAGGTATGGACTGGTAAGAAACCTTCTCTTTCACATCTGAGGGTATTTGGATGTGATGCATATGTACATGTTCCAAAGGAGAAGCAAACCAAGTTGGATAGTAAATCTGAAAAGTGTATCTTTATTGGGTATAAGGATGGTTTAAAGGGTTATAAGCTTTGGAACCCAGTAACAAGGAAGGCTTTTTACAGCCGAGATGTGGTGTTCAGAGAGGTGAAAGATACTATTAAACATGAAGTCCAACCAAAGGAACCTGAGAAGATTGAGTTTGAGCTAAAGGAGGAAGAATCAGACTCTACAGTAGAGGAGGAATTGGAAGATGAAGAGCCGCAAACTTCAGGTCTCAAAAGATCAGTTTGAGAAAGAAGGCAGCCAGAAAGGTATAGTCCATCTGCTTTTTGTTCAAATTTTGCTTTATCTGTTACTAACGATGATCCCAGAACTGTGGAGGAAGCAGTAGATTCAGAGGATGGAAAACTATGAAAAGAGGCCATGGTTGATGAAATGGCATCTTTGCACAAAAATGAGGCTTGGGATTTGGTGGAATTGCCAGCTGGAAGGAAACCCATTGGCAGCAAATGGGTGTTCAAGAAGAAGACAAATGCAGAAAGAAAGGTGGAGAAATACAAAGCTCGGTTGGTAGTAAAATGTTATTCCCGAGTGCTAGGAATTGATTTTGGTCATATTTTTTCTCCTATTGCCAAGGTGACTTCTATTAGATTACTTTTATTTGTTGTTGTTGCTTTTGATTTTGAGGTAGAATAGATGGATGTGAAGACAACATTTCTACACAGGGATCTAGAAGAGGAAATCTACATGAAGCAACCTGAAGGCTTTGCGGTGAAGGGTAAGAAAGAACTCATATGCAAGTTAAAGATGTCTCTGTATGGGTTAAAATTGTCACCAAGGATGTGGTATCAGAAATTTGATACATTTATATGGGGACTTGGCTTCAGCAGAAGCAAAGCAGATCATTATGTGTATTTTAAATTAATTGGTGACCATGATATTTATTTGTTCTTGTATGTGGATGATATGTTGCTGGTTGGAAATGACAAAGAAATTATCCAGGATTTGAAGACCCAATTTTCCTCCAAATTCGACATGAAAGATCTTGGTGCTGCAAACTATATTTTGGGCATGGAAATTAAACGAGATTGGGGAAAGAGGAAGCTCTGGTTAAACTAGAGGAAGTATGTCAAGACAATACTGCAGAGGTTTAATATGCATGATAGTAAACCGGTGAAGGTTCCTATTCCTATAGGTGTGAGGTTATCTGCTGAACAGTGTCTCAAGACACAAGAAGAGGAGGAGGACATGTCTCGTGTTCCATATGCAGGTGCAGTCGGTAGCCTGATGTATGCAATGGTCTGTATTAGACTAGACATTGCACATACAGTGGGAGTATTGAACAGGTTTATGTCAAAACTAGGGAAGGAGCACTGGACAACAGTGAACCGGGTTTTTAGGTATTTACGTGGCACTAATGACTATGGTTTGTGCTACCAAGGAAGACTATGATTGGACAGAATGTTGGATATTCATGGCTTCTTGATGCTGACTGGGTTGTAGATCTGGATCAGAGAATATCTACAAGTGGGTATGTGTTTAACCTATTTGGAGGTGCAGTCAGTTGGATGAGTAAGAAACAATCTATAGTGGCACTATCAATTATAGAGGCAGAATTCATGGCAGCCACTCATGCAAGCAAGGAAGTAGTTTGGTTGCAGAGATTGTGTTCGAGTATGGGGTTAGTACAGGGAGCTATAAGGATAGACTGTGACAGCCAAAGTGCAATTTTCTTGGAAAATAACCTCGCATATCATTCAAAGACAAAGCACATTGATGTTTAGTAACACTTTGTGAGGGATACGACAGAAGACAAAAAGGTGTTGCTGATAAAGGTGGACACTTTGAAGAATATTGCAGATGCATTGACAAAATTTATGAGCTCTGAGAAGTTCTCTTGGTGTAGAGAAACAATGGGCATTGCAGGGCTGGATAAATGACTAAGCTCTCTTGTGGCCCCCCTATGGAAAGAAAACAAGAAGTGGGAGAATGTTGGGTTGTGTTATATTCTTTCCACATAGTTAACAGGGGGTTTGATGGGCACCCGTAACCCCACTTTATGGGGTACGGAGCAGCGCCTCAGAAAATTTTGATTTTGGACACTATGTTAGGTTGGGCGGACCCACCTGTGGTTTTGTGCATGATTTCCGCACATTTTTTTTGGACGCGATGGTTTTCGGTCCATGGTATTGGACGCGATGGATTTTTCCGTCCATGGTATTGGATGCTTCAGCATGTATAAATATGTATTATAACATTCAAAGGAGCATAATGAAAAATCAAGCTGTTAGTCCCGGTTTTGGGATCCAGGGGAAAATCTCTATGTATATGTGTTTTATGTGTTATGCTCTTGCTATTGTTTATTTTATTTTTTTTAGAATTTGTATGCAACTAATTTCTTTACAGGGTTAAAACCTACATCCTAACAAACTTCTCAACTAGATCATAGGATTCTTGTGATCCTTCCTCCAAATGGTCAACAATTTACATCTTAGTATCTTGCATATGTGAGCATGGCCTTCTAATAATAGAGACATAATCTTTTGCATGCATGTTTTGACATGGTTTAAATGAGCTGATGCAATACTGGTGTAAAAGTTATGGAGCAACTAAAAGATCAACTTATCACATTCCAAATTCAATATGAATGTAGCAAAGTTGAATTTTGCCATGACTGTTAAAATTTCTACATTGGTTCTAAAAGGTAAGAAGCATGATGTTATTCAACCCTTTAAGGCCTTCCACTATCAACTACAATATCTCCCTCATAAGATCATTATTGTAAGACAATACTCGGGATGTTAAAGCTATGATCTTGCTAAGACAAGAAGCAAATGTGAGCTTGACCTCTTCACAAGGATGCTCCGAGAGTTTGGGTTGTATTAATGCAAGCATAGATGGCTTGAGATTCCAACTGAGTTTCCTCCATTCTGGTTGCCCCACCTCTAAGAGCCATGTGTCTAATTCCTCCAATTTCTAAAGGTCTATGGTTGACTTTGTTCATTGGAATTAAGATCCAAGTGCGAAGAACTTAGCTCCTCTTTCTTGTCGTTCCTTCACTTCCCATGGGAATTTTTGTTGCATAATGGCATAGACCATTTTTGAGAAAGACTTGCTATTCTATTATAAAGTGGTATTGCTAAGAAAAGGCCCCATGCTTCTTTTATTTTATCTAGAATTTTGTCCAAAATTTTATGAGTGTTTTCTAGGGAAAGTCCCATCTCCCCTCATACCAAAGCATGAATACAATAATTCTTCAATGGATTTCACCCCAAGATAAGGCAAATACAAACTTGATTGGTAATAGTAAGATGATTGTACCACCTCCTTCCTTTCCTATTCCCCCCTTTTTTTTAACACAAAATCTCATTTCTATCGTCAAACGCCAAAATTTGACAAACCCCTTGTCAAATGCTAAAACCAATCAAAATTTTCAAAACTATAAACATGGTTTAGTCCATAATCCACCATCTTTCTTGCTTCCATGCTGAGATTTTTGAGCGGAAAATCTGTCTAGATGGAAAGAGAATCAGTTTTCAGGTAAAGACTTAGATCTTCATACGCTAATCAAGAGTCTGTGGACCCAATAATTATGCCCTTGCGAGTGATCAGTGGATCATGTGCGACATTGAATTTGATGTTAGAGGTTTCAAATGTATAGGCATAAGACTATATTCAACAATGATAAACCTCTACACCAATCCAACCACATAATGCAACACACTATATAACGAAAAAAGACATAGCATTACTTTATTTAATTATGGTGACCTGCCACAAAATCTTTTGATGAAATATAATTTACTCAATTCTGCAAAAACACAGTGTCTTTGCCTCTATGACTAATGTGTGAGTGATATTGATGTAGCAAGATCAATTTATCTAATGTAATAAAACAAATACTTTGGCATGCACCTGAAGAGGACCATGGTTGGCTCATTAACCGACGCTACGGTAAAAATAATCTTGTCTCTGCTATTAAGAGTGATGACAACTTCGGCTCCCGTAATGAATCGATGGTCAATGCCAGAACTCAAGCCTATGAAACTTGCTCGGCTCCTTCCTTTGCTTAGAGGGTTGTGGTGACAGTGCAATGCCTAAGCTATGTCCACTTCCTTTCGCCTGGAATAGATATGGGGATCTTCAACTCCTTTCTCTGCTCAGACAGTTGTTGTGATAGTGTTTTGGCATGACCAATGCTCAGGCTATATCAACTAATCAGCATGTAACACTCATACTCCCTTTCGCCTTCCATTGAAATGAATCAGAGGCTGAAACCAATCTAACACCTCTACTCATTAGATGGCTCAATGTTTGTTTTAACACACAAAATTACCCTCCTTGCGACCTCGACTGCTACTGAGAAACATCACCCTTCAGATTGGCAATGCGACTGTTTGGTTATGAGTCCCTCAAATTCCCTTCTATCAGTGGTACAGTCCCATGTGATTGACTCGATGGGGCTACGTGATTTTCGGCTGACCTCTTTGCTGTAGTGATTTGAATACTCCCTTTCGTGGTGAGGTGCCACCTGGAAGGTGAAACGGTGGATCAGACCATTGTTGACCTGATCCACAACTCAGCAATGTCGATAGAGTGTTTTGATGCAATATATGCCTATGGCTATTGGTTCTATCCTCAATGTCCCTCAGATTCACTTGCTAAAGAAAAAATATTCTTCCCTCTCTCCCTGTTTAACTCGGTCCCCTTTGATGAAAGTGTTATCACCAAAAAGTGATCATCTAGCCTAATTTACTAGATGGATCAAAGTACACCATGTAAAGTCAATTTTACCATAGTAAAATTGCTTTCATTGTGAGAAATTACTTAATAAAGCACCTTTCTTAAGTAATTTATAATTAAAACCATGAAGAATAATTAAATAAATCACTATTTATTTTATTTTCTTCTAGGAATAATTAATTAAACCATTGTTCAATTGTTATTCCTTGTGATATTTGACCCAATTATGAAAAATCAAAAGATAGATTATTAATTATCTTATTTTTCTCTAGGAATAATTAATTAATCACTAATTAATTATTATTCCTTGTCAAATTTCACTAAATCCCTTAGGAATAATTAAATAAATCATTATTTATTTATTATTCCTTAACCAATTTCTTGAGATGATAAATAAATCATTTATTTATTTATTATTTCTAAATAAAAGTTTAAATACGTTTTCCCTCCTAACCAAATATAATAAAATATTCCAGGTCGTTATTCCAAGAATGGGGTTAATAATATTTTATTATTGCTCATTATTCGAGGATAACTCAATATTTTGTTATAAATACAAGGGCTTTCCATTCATTATTCACTTTCGATTATTTTTGTTGTTGCACTCATTGTTGTAACTCTTATTATTTTCATTGTCGCACACCATTTCTCTTCCATTTGAGTTCCATTAAGCTCAAACATTTCATTTGTTGGGTTTTCACATTATAGGGGAGAGAGACTCTACACAAGCTGAAAACATTTCAGGATAGATAAGAACCCATCTCATAGAGGGGGACTGGTAAAATTTATTTGTTCCCTTGACAAGTGTTATAATAAAATATATTCTTTGTATATCTGGTTTCCATTGGATGATTGGAGTTATTACTGTTTCTTTTTGCTGTTTAACTATGATTGTGTCATAGGTTAGGACATTGCTAGGTTTTGTTTCTATCATTTGCTACAAATCTAAAATGTTTAGTAGCCATTTATATTGTTCAGATTGTTTGTCATCTGCAGTATTAAGTGGGTTCTTTTCGTACATCTTTGAGACGAAAACACTACAACAAAATTGACAACTCCATTGGTTTTTTACTTCAAATCCAGAAACTTGGCTGACCTTTAGTTTTTAGGTTAGGCTTAATGTTATTTACTAGCTTTCTAACCCTAGATATGTCAAATTTCTAACTTCTGCAAGTTTTCTAGTCTTTTTGGCAGGTCACAGGAACGAGCTGCGACAGAGACAGTAGTTTTTTCTGAGATTTTCCGACCAAGAATGAAGGATCAGAAATCACACTTTTTAGCCCAAAAAGTGCGATCTCGAGTCTAGAGTGCATATTCTACCCCAAAAACTGCAACCCCCCCCTAAAAATAGGTTAGTACCTACGATTTGAGGGTTTCCAAGTTTTTATCAGATCTGTTTCTGGGTTTTGTCGACAACTATGTGTTGGGTTGTTTGACCTCTATCTCATCCTGCTTAGGCGTTGATCTACTTTGATTTACTCGTCAAAGTGAAATTTATCCCCTTAGGGCTTCTAGTATGCTTCCACCTTTATAGGAGGAGTTTAGCTGAGTAATAATTCTAAGTTTCTCCAACACTTTCAGCCATATTTTCCAGATCTGTACCCTTTTCTTTCAGATCTCCAAAGATAGGTAGTTTCTATCCATGGTTTCATATTAAACCTTGTTTGGTCATTGGCCTTAGGGTCCCATCATTTGCCCTAGGATTTATGCCCATCTCCCTATCTTTTTGTAGCGATCTTCCTCTCTAGTTTTTGGTTGTTGCTCCACCACTTTCTAGTAGCCTAGTGTCATTTCATCCCAGTCACACTGACACTTAGATTGCTTGAACTTTTTAGTGTGTTCTCAGTTGATTTCACCACCAACAATCACAGTGTTTGCAAATTCATTTTGGGTGGGGTTTAGTTAATGGTTTTGGTGTTCATTTACTATTGTAAATTTTAGTTTATTTTCAACAATATTTTTCTTTTTTACAAACACGATTTGGGCTTAACCAATAAATACACTTGCAAACACATGCACACCTTAAGCGAAGGGCAGTTCATTTAAACCCCCAAGCCAAGACTGAACATAATAAATTTATCTCCCCTCATCGAGTCAAAGTCATATTGTTGATCTCCCTTCACCATTTTCATGTCACATGTGTCTTACCACCATTGTGCCACCAAGGCATTTGTCATAGAGACTCTTATAGCTTCCTCCCCATTTTTTAGTCAGGCATATTACTCCTCCCCACTGGGTTCGAGTTCATAGCCTTTTGAGTCCCCATATCGACTCTTCTCCTGGTTCATCTGATTCCGAGCCTCCTTCACCACATATTGTCACCATGTTTGGACCCACAACTTGTGTAGGAACCCAAACTGGTGTTGGCTCCAGTTCTACCCTGGTGATCACATGTAGACGAGCAATCTCATGAACCATTTAGAAAACTCACATACTCCCTTTTATGGCTAGCTTAAGTCTCCTGGATTTTAGCTAGATGATAAATGACCCAATACACCACGATGCTGGTTGGCATGCTATGCAGACTAAGCATCTCTCAAGTATCCCAAAGTTTGAGGGTAATTCTAGAGAGGATCCTACCGGTCATGTTCCCTCCTTCCACATGTTGTGTTCATCCAACTCCATTACCGACGACTTCATTCGTTTTCAACTGTTCCAACGCACGCTCACTAGAGACGCTACAAAATGGTATGTAGACTAGCTCGCCACATTTCATTCCATTTTTGTGACGCTTGCTAAATTGTTCCTCTCATATTTCTAGCTACCTCTTTGATACAACACTGGTAAAAAGATATTGACCTCATTTTGTTAGTCCTCTGCCACTCGCCTTTCTGACCATGTTCAAGAGTGGTGTAGAAGGAGGAGCACATGTTGTGCGCCACACTTCGAAGACCATGCCTATCTAGATTGGTTTCTCAGGAGCCTTTTAGCACCCATTGGAAAAGATGCCATCTCCCATTTTCCTCAGACTAAGGAAGAAGCTCTCCAAACCACTCTGAGATATGACCTGATTTATGTGCAATCCGGTTTTGTCTATACCATCATTCCAAACCTTCCCTGTCCTAGAGGTTCCAATGCACTGGGGTAACCTCACGTTGCCGACGGTATCGTTGGAACCTTTTCACATCCTTGACAATATACTCAACAAAGTTATGGACATCCACAGCGGGGCACTAGTTCATCCAACACTTATGCCCCTCCTACATTAACATTGCAGCCTCCCATGCATCCTCAGTCCCCGCAGTTACTACCCCCTTAGGGTCAGGTGTTTGCACAAGAGAGTGCAACCAATCCCCAGAAATTGAAGAAAAATAATAAGGGGAAGGGTAACAATGGTAACAAGGGTAACCAGGGTAATCAACGTAATCAACCTAGTGAATCCCAGGGGAACCAGCCTAACACCAACAACTAGCAATAGTGAAGCCAACCCAAGCAAAACAAGGCTATTCGTATGAACAAGCCATGTGCATGTTGTGGTGTACATGGACATTATACACATGAGTGTCATATCTTACCCTAGATGCACCAAATGTGGGAAGCTCAAGCAACTTCTAGAGGTCAACAATTGCCTCAGAATCCTACACTATCTCAATCGACAGTGCTTACAAATCCTTTCCCTCAATAAGGATTTGTTTCTTCTTAACCTCAACCCAGTCAAGCAGCCCACCCTCCCCAAATTTCTGGTCCTGATGACTACCAGATCCTCATGATGAGCTCTGATGAGGTTAATCCCTCCAATATCAACTTGCAAACTCAATTGCGTCAATATGATAAGCCATCAACTTCATTCGCCACTGAGTCTAAAGCCAAAGCTTCTACTGAGCCTCTTACGACATCAAATGTTCCATTACAGATCCCTCAACCTAAAGCTAAGGCAACTCCCAAGATCCCAAAGGGACCATTATGCCATAACACGGCTTCTAACCGAGTTGCCCATACATACAGTATAGTAAATGACTTGGCGCAATCACCTGCTGCCATGTCGATGCTGGATGTACTCCAGTCATGCCCATCTCAAAAGAAAGCTCTAATAACTTCTTTGGTCATAGTAGATCCCTCTGATGATCATTTGATTGTCTTCCCAGTCGATACATCAGAACATCCGCCATTGCCTTGCTCCATTGCTTTCTAGGTACTAGTCTGAGTCCGTAATGTCATCATCTCCTGATGCATTACTGACAATGGTGCATCCACCTATGTGATGTCTGCTACCATTTGGAAAAAACTTTAGTCACCTGAGCTGTCAAGCATGTATCGCAACTATCCAATGACCCTTGTGGGCAAGACAATCCATGTAAGTATTGAGGTTATTAATGCCCCTTTAGATTACAACATTCTCTTGGGTCGTAGTTACACGTATGCCATGTCAGCTATCGCATCTACAATTTTTTCCAAGATGTGTTTCCCCCATGAAGGGAAGATCGTTACCATAGATCAGTAGAATTACTACGAGCTGGCATCTGTGACGTCCCCTGAGTCCATTATCTCATTAGTGTTAGATAAGAAGTCTTCAACTCCTCTCACTGGTGTTTCACCGAGAGTCTATAAAGATTCCTCATTGTTGGGTTCTTTCCCTGGTCCTCCCCATGTCATCTTAGAACCTAAAACTTTCAGTGTCACGAGTTGTCCTCAAGCAGTCTGGTACATTCGATCCACAACGAGCTCATCTGCATCGTGCGGTTACTATCCCAGCCGAGCCATCCAGATCCAGCCCCCAAGACCTCCTCCATTTGTGGGTGCCTCTCCTATCTTCCCCCAAGAACTGTTCCTCTAGGTATCAACCATCCAGGAGTTGTTCCGCTGGAACATTACCTTGCAGGTGAGTCACCTTTCTTATTTCCCCCTCCCGCAATATTTTATGTCCTTATAATGTCTTAGTTGGTCCTTCCTAACATGACTTTAGGGATCCCCATATGGTACATTGACCCCCTGAAAGCATTCTTCCTGGTCAGCTAAGACCTTATCATGCTCTAACCCTGGTTCAACTAGTCCCTATAGCCCTTACCACTACTTTAGTTCTATCACAACCTCAAGAGAAAATCACAATTGTTGCGAAAGCATCTGGACAGGGGGGAAAATCTAAGAGGAAAGAACCTAAGGACAAGGCTCCCCAACCTCCTCTAGTCCCCAAGGCCCCAAAGTCGTCACCTCCGTGCGCTTTTTGTAAAGTTGTGGGGCATGCAACCAATAATTGTCCTGAGCTTCCTCATCTCAAACCTTTGGTTCATGAAACATTCCCTGAGTCAAATATCCCTAAAGTCCATGTTAACTTACCGGGTCCACCCAAGAAACTCACAACGTTACGCAAAAATCACCCTTGTGCCCTGTGTGATCATCATGGTGACTACTCCCATTGTTTCCCTCATCTCAACGAATTTTGTGATTTCCTTAAGGCACTTCGCGAATATGAGACCACTCGTAATGGATCACCTTCTCCTCTTCATCTGGATTTTTGTACCAATAGTAAACCAGAATAGGGAGAATCCAGTCCCACCATTGTGATCCCTTCCCCTTTACCTATCATCATCCTTGAGTTCCTCGTAAGCAATCCTTTCTAAGGTTTCTGATCACACTTCTATTCAACCTCTTTCGATAGAATCCCAGGTCTCACATACATAGATCCTTCATCTACTATCTCATCGTCTACCATTCCATATGATGCGTATGTGAACCTTCTTTCTCAGATTGACGTGCTAGGTACCACGCCGCATGATGTAGTCAATATTTGTCTCATCCGCTCATCTTCCATTTTGATGAGGACATCATGGAAGCTATGTCTACCCCTAATTAGCCTTGCACTTACGCAAGGGGGAATATTTTTTGGAGGATTCTAAAGGCCATTTCCTTCCTAATAATCCCAATGCAATCTACCTAAAGCAATTCTTCTCATAGCTTATCTCTTTGATTTGCATGTCTTTATTTCTATCATGAAGTTAGGTAGGATGCATCATCTCATTTGTCGTCTTTTGTACCTTTCATATGGATCCATCATCCACACCATATATCGATCATGTTTATGATGCAAGTCGCTTCTCTAGGAATATAGCCTCGATAGCCTGGGCCATTTTTACCCCCTTGCATACTTTAGTCCTTTCGAACGATGTGTGCATTGGATCTGCCACCAATAACTAGGCCAAATATGATGCAGTGATAGGTTTGTTAGTCGATTCCCTTTCTCATCGCATCCTTCATCTTCATGTTCGTTTATATTCCTTGCTACTTGTCATGCAATTGAATGGTGTGTATCATGTGCATAACCAAGTCATATTTAGAAAATATCTACGTGTTAAGCTGTTGGTACGTGAATTTGAAACCATTACTTTTAGTCAAGTTCCTAGAGCCCAAAATAACTATGTAGATACCATTGCAAATAACATTCTAGATTGACATTTATCACATGTATACCATAGAAGACAACCATAAACAAAACACATGGTGAACCATCATCGTCATATAAAAGTGCATAATCATATTATGTATCATATAAGTGTTAAGAGTTCATACCTCTAAATACATCTGACATGTCCATAACATGTTAAAAAAATCAAAATCAAAGGGACCCACATGTCCCAATATCTAGTCACTATTCGAAGGATCATGCACCAAAGGCTTTGCCCCACTTGCACGTAGATCACGTACTGCATGACCAGCCATCGCCATGCGCCGCATGATACCTCGCCACTCTAAGGGAAGGACGTTACACTCATATATGTATCGATCGTCTAGCTCATGCCATTCGCGCTCAGAAACTCTGGTCAAGAGTACCCCACATCTACGGTGTAGATAAACGAGTAGCACACTATTCTCTGGATCTTGACAAGATGATGATGTTCCCCAATCTGCAGCCACAGGCACTGCGGCTCGTCCTGCATTTCTTGCTGGTTTTACCGGTGCTATGTCTACATACCACATATTTTACACTTAGTACCATATACATGTGATAAAAATATGAAATGCACCATAAAAATAGCAACTTAACAATTACGGTTTGGTCCCCATGCTTGCCTGAGCGAAAGTGGCAAGTCAGGATCTCCCTAATAGTTCATCCAGCTATAAGGATAATCGTCGATCTAGAGGGGCATCTGATCCCAATGTGCAAAAAATGCGGGTTGGACACCCGTCCGACTCCTCGTCCTCCTCTCCACAGTAGCTGGCCCCAGTGGCAGATCTTGGGCTCTTGTGGGCCCCAATATCGGATCTATACATAAGGAAGGATGGTGGGTATCTTCTCAAAGAAGAATGTGCAGAGTACTACACCAGAAACATAGTCATGGCTCACCTATATAGACTTAACTATCGTTTCACCGACGATAGCATCATCTTGTCCCACCCATAGTAGGTCCTAGCCAAAACACTCTCAACCAGCACCATCTGCCCCCCAGTGATGTGGTGGAACACATGGCTGCTCAAGACTCATAGCACAGCTGTGGAAACAACCTATGTCTCTAGCTGGTCTAAATCACCAATCGGGATAGTCATGCCCTTCACATGCACATCCTGTGTACAATGGCGCTCCACAAACTTTGTAATGTTCCTCCCACAAGGAAACACTAGATGTATATCCCCCACCTCTCTGAGGGGAGGGAGTCTGGTGAAGAAATAAATATCCTATAATGTGAGCTCAATATTGTGCCCCTGCACGACAAACACCTCATGGTTTGGATCCCAATATCTCACAATTCTCAATAGCAAGGGCTCACCTTCCCACATCAATGGGTTCTCTACCAACCTGAGAACCCCATAGCGAGCCAATGCCCCTCGAACCCCCTAATCCATCTGAATCTTAGATCAAAGAGTATCCAAGTCTCACTCACACCAGTTGATTTTTAGCTCTGCCATGCCTGCAAAACACCACATGTCTTGTCAGTTGAGAGAAGAAAACACTGGTCTACACTAATCAACCTACAACCCCCACCAAGCGAGCAAACCACCCCTTTTTTCAGCCCCAAATCACAATTTTATGCCCAAAAAGTGTGAGCTCATAGGTTTTCACCTGTTTCCTGTGATCCAAATTGCACTTCTAGGCACAAAAAGTGTGATTAGACCGTGAAGAGGAGCAAGGGTCTCCCAGGGAGCTGCCAGGAGCCAAAAGTCACGAAATAAATATTTGAAATTGAAGAGATGAGTAAGGCCACCTACCTAAAAGTCGCAGATCCTGATTTTGATGGCCGGTTTGTCTGCTATGATCTCCACAAGATTTAGGGGATTTTCCTCCTCTCCAAATTTACCACAACTCACTTAAAAAATGAATTCTAATTAGAGGGAAAATGTCCTTTCATAGAAAAGTCCACAAGTTTTCTGTCATCCGCTTTGACCAAATGGTAGCCTAGCTTGAGAAACCATCAACATCATTGTAAATCTCTCATTGAGTAGTATAATGAGTCTTTCTTAGTTTTGGATGATTTGAACCGTCACTAGGAAGCCATTTTCCCAAGAAGGGTCACTTCGTCGCGTCTCAAAATCAGATTTCTTCATATGTGACGCTTGTAATTTGGGGACCACCTTTCCTTGGAACTTGTCATTTCACGTGTCAATTTTCATCATGTGCAACCATCATTTACTCATTTTTTCATCGTCCCCACTGGGCCTATTATGTGTGGCAGTGTCATCGAGTCACCCTTGCATCCATGGAGTATATTTCGTATCCCATTATATCATATCATAGTATTCCATCCATATTTTGATACCATTCATCTCGTCTTGCCCATTTTGGCATCCAGGCATACTGTCCACATCCCATCCAAAGTTTAGTCAGTTGCTGCCAGGTCAACCATGCACTTTATGCTCTGACAAGGGAAGTCGTTTATTTCTCCCTCAATCCCTCATTTTCCATTATACCTGGTGTCAGTGCATCACTCACATTAGTATTTTCCCTCATACCTTAGTTGAGGATCCTCATTGCCTCACCTATAGTGGGAACTGTTATGTCGACATCAGCTCATTTCTTCCTTAAGAACGAACTAGATGGTGGTGTATCTTGGTTCTGGTTTCCATTCTTGTTCGGTACTTTGGGTCAAGTAGAGAGATTCATTATTTTCCTTTGACTTGGCTGTTTCATGTCCGTGATCCATACACTCGATGGTCCAGTGATGCAGCAGATTGTACCAGTGGTTCCTAGGTGTGCGTGAGATGTTTGAGACCTCATGAGGGGATGGCCCTTCAGGTAGCCCCCCACATGCTCAAATGCATTCCTATTATGCTACAGCCTTAGATACAGTTCCACAAATATAATGGGTTCAATTCCTACCAGTCACAGTGTTCATAGCATGCACATCTCCTTCAGATGATCCATTTAGTTTTGCAGATAACTTCCTTGTTCAATAGGGCTTCTTCGGTTGTTCTACCCTCCCTCCAACCCATTTTTTGAGGGAAGGGCCATTATATCTCATGTAATCAATTCATATTATATTCAATCCTGGCTCATATTTTTCTAGGTGCATTATATATATGGGACACATTGTATTATTTTCTGACTCAGTTATGCCAACATGTCATGTACCATTCAACATGTACTTCATTGCGCAGTTTGATGTTTCTCAGCACACCATTATTTTTGTACTAAGTTATCTCAGCAGGTATACGTATGCCTCGCTCGCCTCATTGAGGTCTGGTACCACAACATAAAAGGTGACTTGCATTGGTCTTGCCCCCTCTGTCCCTATCCTCCTGCTTCAATTGTATTCGTCTCTCTCTCTCTCTCTCTCACTCCACTTTTTTGTGTAGTGATTATGTCTTTACAACAAATTTCAGTCATATATTTTCTTCCTAACACTCGTAAGTTGGGGGGAAATCTGTTATCACCAAAATGTTGATCATCTAGCCTAGTTTACTGGATGGATCAAACTACACCATGTCAAGCGAATTTTACAATAGTAAAATTTCTTTCACTGTGAAAAATTACTTAATAAACCACCTCTGTTAAGTAATTTATAATTAAACTCATGCAGAATAATTAAATAAATCACCATTTATTTGATTTCCTTCTAGGAATAATTAATTAAACCATTGTTCAATTATTATTCCTTGTCATAATTGACCCAATTATGAAAGATCAATAGATAACTTATTAATTATCTTATTTTTCTCTATGAATAGTTAATTATTATTCCGTATCAAATTTTAAAAACCCCTTGGGAAAAATTAAGTAAATCATTATTTCTTTATTATTCCTTAAGCAATTTGTTGAGATGATAAATAAATCATTTATTTATTTATTATTTCTAAATAAAAGTTTAAATATTTTTTCCCTCGTAACCAAATACAATAAAATATTCCAAGTGGTTATTCCAAGAATGGGGTTAATAATATTTTATTATTGCTCATTATTCCAGGATAACTCAATATTTTGTTATAGATAGAAAGGTTTTCCATTCATTATGAGATTTTGACTATTTTCATTGTTGCACTCACTACTGTAACTCTGATTATTCTCATTGATGAACTCCGTTTCTCTGCCATTTGAGTTCCCATTACACTCAAACATTTTATTTGTTGGGTTTTCACATTATAGAGGAGAGAGACTCTAAATAAGATGAAGACATTTGAGGATAGCCAAGAACCCATCCCACAGAGGGGGACATGTAACATTTATTTGTGCCCTTCATAGGTGTTATAATAAAATCTATTCTTTGTATATATAATTTCCATTGGATTATTTGAGTAATTACTATTTCTTTTTGCTGTTTAAATATGATTGTGGCATAGATTAGGACTTTCGTAGGTTTTGTTTCTATCATTTGTTGTAGATCTACAATTTTTAGCAGCCATTTATATTATTGATACTATTTATCATCCACAGTCTTCAGTGGGTTCTTTTCGTAGATCTTTGAGAAGAAAACGCTACAAGAGAAAGAATTCTAGAAAATGCATGGAGCAAGGACCCTCGAAACCCTTAGTCTTTGGAAAAGAAATGTGGCCTCCAAGTGATCAATCTCCAAGTTTGGCTATGGGTTCAACCTCAATCCTAGGATGAGCTTGATTAAACAATTTATATTCTTCCTTGGGATCAAGTTTACAAACTCGACCTTCCAACCTTTGCAATTTGACCTCTTTTACCTCCAATGAAATCAATCCACAATTATTTCAAGGAGACAGTTTAGATCTATGAGCAAGTTAAAAATGCCATTGAAAGGCAGGGTCTTCTCCTTAGATTTAAATGATCCAGCCTCTTTCCAATATAGATTACAAAAATAATTCATACCATTGATCTTGAAATGAAACGGATATAATCTGATATGATACTTGTGCTCAAAATTTAGCCTTTGAACCCTTAGTCTTTTACCCACTAGAAGGAGATGAACTCTTCCGTTGGATTTCTATAGACCTGTAATCAAGTTATAGTCAAGATGGTAGTACTTCCTACAATAAATCTCACAGCCTTGTAATACAATTGAAAAGAGACCCTCAATTTTGATAGGGGTTCAATCTCGACCCCGTAAACTTGAATGGATAAATATGGTAATGTAGACCTAGGTCTAATCTAAAAATTTGGAAAAGTAATGTTTTCTCTTTTGTTTGCAATAAAATAATAACTCTGAAAATAATGCAGAAAATTCTCCTTCGAATCAACCGAAAAAGAGGACCAACTAGGATGATACAAAACACAATCGAAGATGGAAATGTTGGCTAGGGCAAGCATAAATTCCACCAAAGTTCCCTGCATCGAAACCTCCAAATAACCTTGCAAATAATTTAGAATTTTCCAATAAAACCCTCAGGCTGGCAGGATGCACAGCTCTGATACCACTGTAATTTTCCAATCATCAAAATTTTAATCAGTTTTGGTACATTGTAGGTGTTCTAATAAAATTCATGTGGTAAAAAAACTGAACATAATAAAGATATGAGAATGCAACATCTTATTTATGTAAATATAAATAAAATTACATGCCCACAGAAGCACTACTAAAGCTCATGCCTTGGCATGTATGGCTTCCCATCAACAGAGAAATTAAAGATGTTGAAGCACAATCTTAGATCCTCGATGGATCCACCACAGAAATTACTCCCATGGGGTTTTCGTCCTTGGGATCAACTAGAACTTGCCTTGACAAGCTCTCAACAAAAGAAAAATAGATAAATAACTCTCTATGATTACATAGTTAGGCTCCTATCCCCTTTTATATGCTTCATTGAATCTCTAGAGACATTATTTTATTGTTTTCACTCGAAAAACGAAGGCAAATACCATGGGTCAATGCCATGGGAAAATACCACCGTAAATACCATGGGTAGATTCTGTCCACTTTAACCATATCCACAAGAAGAAGAATATTACAAATCGATCGCTTCTTATTTAGTCTAAGAAGTTTATGTTTAGGAATTCCCCAAGATCCATAAAAGCAGAAACTTAATAGAAATTACTCATCAACACCACAAAGTATGTTATTCTTATTTAGAATATTGAGCACATGGAAAGATGCTTGTTAAAGTGGATGTTAGAGAAATCCGTAATGCATAGGTCTAACAATAACAAGAATTGTGTTACCTTTTGGGTAATTTTCTTAAGAATCCTAACTATGTCTTAAAAATGTAGCTCAGGGTATTAAATTTAAATGATATTCCTTATTGATTTTGGGATTGGGATGTGAGAGAGATAACAGATATTGTCTATTCTAAAAATAAACATCTTTTCACTTGTATCTTTTCCATACATAACGTCTCTTTTTCATAAATTAAATGGACAACCTTCTTTCCTTAATTCTTCATGAGAAACGATCCTTCCAAGAGGCATTAAGGCCATTTCTAGACAAGTAAGGCTACCTACTAAGTCATAGATTCGAAATCCTATGACTCCACTACAAGCTCACCAAGATTTAGTAACTCTTACTCTTCTCTAAATTCTCCAACAAATCAATGTACACATGAATTGGAATTGGGGGCAAGAAGCCCTTTTATACGAAAAACTCCAGTTTTTTTTTGCCATTACGAGTAAACGGTAGCTCGGTTTGACAAACCGTTAGCACTGTTGGAATTCTCTCACCGATCTCTACAATGGGTCTCCATGTTTCTCATAATTTGAAACTTCACCACAAAGCCATTTTTTCCATGAGGTCTCACCTTGGCCCATTAAATCAAATCTCTTCATATGAGTCACATGTACTCTCGTACCATTTTTCCTTTGAACTTTTAGAATTATGAGTCAAGTTTTGTCATGAGTAATCACCATTTACTCATTCTATTATGGCGCGCTGCGGGCCTTTCCCATGTGGAAGCATCATATAATCACCTTTCCTCAAAGCATTAGAGATGAGTCACCCCTACATCTATGGAGTCTGTTTAAAGTCCCATTGAGTCCTGTTACAATATATTATCCATCTATGTGTCACATCCATCCCATTTTTCTTATATTTGACCTCCATCTATCCTCATGTGCCTTTGAAAATCCTCTATCTGAGTAATTGACCATCCCTTATGGAATTGTGTGAGTCACTACGAGGTCAACCTTGCATGTTATGCTCTGACAAGGTAAATCATAACTCCACGAGTCCCCATATCTTCCAATTATCATCCTCGGTGTTAGTCGTTATTAGAAATAATACTATGATCCTTGTGCCTTTGTTGAGGATTAATAATTGCCTAAACTCTGGTAGGCCTAATTTTGTTAACGTCAACACATTTATTCTAGGAGAGTAGTCTAGAGGATGGTGTACCCTAGTTTCATCTTTCATCCTTTCTTGGTGCCTCTAATCAAGAAAAGTGAATCATTATTTCCCTTTTACTTGGTTTTTTCTCGCATGCTCAAATTCAACTCATTATTGCATCTTCAAGAAACATACACTTGGTGGTTTAGTGATCTAGCAGATTTTCCTAGATTTTTTGAGGTGTGTGTGAGATGTTCTAGACCTCATGAGGGGATGTCCCTTCAGGTAGCCCCTGACATACCTAGATGTTAGGAAATTATGATCTAGCCTTAGAAGAAGTTACTTTTATTTGAATGGCTTTGTTTCTGCCAATTGCATAACTCACAACATGAACCTCTATTTAAAATGGTCCATTGAGATATCTAAATACCTCTCCTATTCATCAGGGTTTCTTTGGTTGTGATCTCTCCGCCCCCCCCTTCACCACACCAACGTGGGGGAATTATGTCTCATGTACTCAAATCAACATACTTAATTGTATCAATGCTGGCCACTGTATTCGAGGAAATTATGGATATGGGGATCATTATCTCATTGTATCATTTTTTGCCCCATTGATGCCAGCATATCATGTATCATTTACTATGTACCTCAGACCTAGATTGTTAGGCACTCCATTATCATTAGTACTCGGTTATCTCGTAGGTATGTGTATATCTCCCTTGCCTTATTGAGATCTTGTACTTGTCAATAAAAGAAACTTTTATCTCACAGGTACGTTTTACCCCCTCCAACTTCACTCCTTCCTATTATTTGAGTGATCTCTCTCTCTCCCTATGACTTCCCTTTGGTGTTTTGTGAAAGCGAAGCTACAACATATTTCCATCATAGGATGTGCTCCTCAAACTCTTGTGTTGGGCAACAATCTGTTATCACCCAAAAAATGATCACCTAGTCATGTATTACTAGGTTGATCAAAATGCACCATGTAGGATAGGTTTCTACATATTAAAACCTTCTTTTACCTTAGGCAATAATTTAGTAAACCAATTTCCTAAAGTATGTCGTTGCATTCTAGACTACTACATGCATGGGAATTTTAAGACAATTTTCTAAGACAATAAATCTTTTGTCTCAAATTTTTCAATATGATGCGCTAATAAAAAAGGTAAAGGATTAGGGGTTCATCTTTATGCTATTGATGGTTTCTTCGGGAAGTAGAGTGATGGAGGTTGACAACAACTAATGGGATTTAGGGTGATGGAGGATGAAAACAGAAGTGTGTGTCATGAGAGGAGCGATGGAGGCACTTTCGAAGAACGTTAATGGGTGGTAACATAGTTGGAGTACTTTTCGGGGTCTCCATCGATTGTGTTTTAATATGTGTTTTTTTACTGTTTTATTTATTCTGAACGCTACTTATATACATTGGTTGTTGTTATTAGAAAATTGTTGTGCTAGATTGGCAACATGGATTAGATTCACTAGAAGGATTGTTGAAAAATGCGGCAAGAAATTCTCAATTTGATTTTGCCATGATTAAATTGAGAAAATTTGAATTTCCACATCAGTAGACAACTTGGATGCAATTAGCTTGTATGAAATGGTTTGTGTCACCCATTTAACTAAATAAATTCAAGTTGGAGGAGTTAGAGTTCAGTTAAGCATGTGATATTTCTAATTTGTAGTAGTCAAAGTCAGTTATCTCAAGTTCTTTTCAGTTAAACTAGGTCTAACAGTTGGAAGAACTAGTGGAAGGCTAGTTGTGTAGTGAGACTTCAGTCAAATGCAGTGATCATCTAGTTAAGTGATCAATCATCCCAAAATTGCTAGTGCATGCAAACAATTTGAGTTCCCCAGCTATGGTGGAGATTCCAAGGCAGTGTAATATTAGTTGTAGACTAGTCTTGAGCATATAGGTGTTGCATGCAGTCACATGATCAACCTTAGGAATTGTGCAATCCATTTTGGAAAAAACCTAAATAATAGGGGCCTAATTTCTCAAGGAATTGCATAAGGAAATAGGGGCTCAAGCAGAGATAGAAATTGCCAAAGTTTGGGTTTGAGCTTCTTAGTGAGCAGAGGGATAGGTTATTCACTTACGGGTTGTGCACAGTTGAGTAAATCAATTGTAATACATCTATATTCATAAGATTGATGCAAGAAGGAATTCGAGTTATTAGAAGATTGCTTTCCCCATGAAAATTATTGTGCGCATGTATTTTATTTCTTATTGCATGTCTGAATTTTTTGTTCTAAATTGTGAATTAACTTTCGTAGAGTAGTAGAGTAGGTTTGTGTCTTATGATTTTGAAAAAAATTCATGATGAGTTGCAAATCTACACCATAATTTCTACATCGTATCATAGCAGGATTCACATTACAGCATGAATTTCGAATTTGTTTCTCAGGAGGTTCAAATTTGCAGTTCAGTGTAGCAAGAGCTCTTAGGAACTGAAAATATGACCTTCAATGAGCTGAGGCTAGAGTATTCCTTGGAAGGCAACTCTAATTTCATTGACTACAAGGATTGCATGGAGGAGGCATTCGATGACAATGGATTGCTAGAATACATCAAGAGAGATGTTACAAAATCAACAGAATCCGAAGCCCAAAACCTTGCTCAGTCAAAGAAAGTTATATCCAAGGTGTGGATAACAATATTGGAGGGAGTACGAGACCACATTGTCAGCAATCTCCATGGGAAAGAAAATTGTTATGGAATGTGGTAGGCACTCACAAATCTGTTCTAGAATAGTAGTGACCACAAAAAGATGGTGCTAAAGTATAAACTTTGAAATATCAACATGTAGAAGAATTACTTTACCCTGCAATATCTAAGGAGGTTCACACACGTTCATGATGAGCTTGTAGGAGTTGGTGTTACTCTTTCAAAGGATGACTTGGTAAGAATATCCCTTCTAGGACTTCCCAAGAGTTGGCATACCTATCCAGATTAAGTGAACGGGAGGGAGAAACTACCGAATTGGGAACACTTATGGTATGATTTGGTACAAGAGGAAATAAGGCAAAATACTAGAGATGGGACCTCGTCCAAGGGCAAGGATGAAGAAAAATTTGCATTGGTTGGAAAGGGAAAGAAGGGAAAAGGGGAAGAAATCTCAAACCAAACCAGAATCCAACCAAGGGAGAAAGAAGAAAGATTTGTCAAAAATTAAATCCTTCCATTGTCATGAATACGAGCACTATGCCATGAAGTGCCCACAGAAAAAGGCAAGTGAGAAGACCTTAGGAGGAATAGTGGGTGAAGCCTTGGATTCATAGTTCGACCTTGAATTTACCCTTTTCGCATGCATGTCCAACATAGTGATGGGGAGCGTGTGGTACTAGGACTCAGGTGCATTGTTCCACATGGCAGGGTGTAGAGACTTTTCAGTGACTTGGAGGAGAAATATATCCATATGTACATCAAGCTAGGGGATGATGGAAGGTACAACATGACCAATATTGGTACAATCAACTTTCAAAGGGCGTCAGGCTCCCCTCTCAGGCTGAAGGATGTCATGTTTGTTGTAGGCCTAAAGAAAAATATCTTCTCTGTTGCAATTTTGGAAGACCGTGGTTATGACGTGATCTTCAAAAAAGGAAAAACATTCCTGAGACACATAGCCATGAGACAGGTGAAGAAGATTGAGGTTTGTGTGAAGAATCTATATAAGTTAGATGTGGAAGATTGTGTTGCATTAAAAACTAAGGAAGAGAAACTGTAGGGCCATGATGTAGGTGAACTTTAGCACATAAACCTTGGCCATTTGCATCATGGCACCTCGAACAGTATACAACAAATATTCACTAGCCTCCCTAAAGGAGCACTTGAGCAACAGAGTGTATGCAAAGGATGTACCTTGGGAAAGTACATAAAATCTGAATTTCATGATTGGGACAACAAAGCGCATGCCGTCCAAGAAAGGATCCACTTTGATGTCTGTGGACCTTTCTTTATAGCCTCCACTGCCCAACATAAATATTTTGTCCTTTTTATTGATGACTTATCACATAAGTATTGGATCTCTTCATGCTGAAGAAAGATGGGACATTCTCCAAGTTCATAGAATTCAAGGAACTGTTTGAGAAAGAAACCAACAATAAGGTGAAGGCTCTCTGGAGCAATAATGGAGGTGAGTATGTGTTGAATGAATTTAAAAATTTATGTGTGAAAGAAGGCATTCGACGAGAGTTGACAACACCCCACAACCCACATCAGACTGGGGTGGTTGAGAAAAATATCCATAGCATTTTGGGAGCAACAAGGGTGATGTTGCATGACCAAGGCCTACCTCTGCATTTGTGGATTGAGGCATGCAATACAACAGTTTGTTTGCAGAACTGAAGTTCTCATTAGATTCTTGTCATGATATTACACCGTGGGAGGCTTTCTCGGGAAGATAGCCGGATGTGTCACACTTCAATATTTTGGGAGCCTCTGTTTATTGCCATGTCTCCAAAGAATCAAGGAAGAAGCTTTAGTCAACAACAAAATTCGGGGTATTTGTGGGTTACACAAAAACTCCCCACAACTAACATGTGTACTTGCCATCACTCATAATGATAGTTATGTGAATGGATGTAAATTTTGATGAGGATAAATCTATGTGGTGCTCTCTTGAGAGGGAGATTTAGATGCCACCAAAAGATGAGATTTTAGCTCAAAAAGAGGAACCTCAAGAAGTTGTAGAGAAACCACAAATTGTGGAGCTGAGAGTGGAGACATTCACTAAAGCAAAACCTCCAGAGAAGGTAGAAAAAGAACTAAGGAAGTTGATAGACTTCTGCAGGATGCTAGGGAGAATGTGGGATATCCTTCAAATTCATGTAAGTAAAGGAGGTCACCTGAGAGGTAAATTGGCAACATGGCTCTTATGACTGAGCTTATAGAGATTGAGCCATCCCATTTTGAGGAAGAAATAGAGAAACCTGTATGGGTTGATGTAATGGTGGAGGAATAGTAATCCATTGCAAAAAACAGTGTTTGGGAAAATATCCCAAGAACAACATATAAATCAATAGTGGGTTTAAGATGGATCTTCAAGGTGAAGCAGGCAAAAAATGGAAGAATACGGAAGTATAATGCCAGATTTGTGGCCAAGGGTTACTCTGAAGTTGAGGGAATTGACTATGAGGAGATATTTTCTCTTGTAGTAAGGTACTCATCCATTAGATCAATTCTTCATCTCGCTACACAGATGGGGTGGAATATCCACCAGATGGGTGTAAAAACAAAATTTCTGAATGGGGTTATTAAGGAGGAGGTGTACATAGAGTAACAAAAAGGTTTTGAGACATTTGATCAAGAATCTCATGTGTGCAAACTCAAGTGAGCACTGCATGATCTCAAGCAAGCACCTTGTGCTTGGTACACCAAGATCAATAGTTATCTCACCGGTTTGGGCTTCACAATAAGTGAACCAGATGTAAACCTCATAACATATGGATAGAAGGTAAAATTCTTATTATTGTCTTATATGTTGATAATTTTATTTTAACTAGTGATGAGACATTGATCATATCTTGCAAGGAGGACCTTGCAAGGGAATTTTAAATGAAGGACATGGGTCTCATGCACTACTTTCTCAGGTTGGAAGTATGACAAAGTGATGGGTAATTATTTGTCTCTCAAGGCAAGTATGAAAATGAGATACCGCAGAGATTCTGCATGGAGAGTTGTAAACCCATGGAAACAACTCTAACGAACAACTAGAGGAAGGAGGATGCCACTTCAGGTGAAGTGGATGCTACCATTTATCGACAGCTAGTGGGTCCACTCATGTATCTTGTGAACATATGACCATATATGTGATGTGCATTCAACGAGCTAAGACACGGTATGGTTGGGTCAACCAAACTATTTTGGAAGGAAACTAACCATGTTTTACAATACCTCATAGGCACTACCCAGTTTGGGCTATGGTATAGACGAGTAGAGGGAGTGAAGCTGTGCAGCTTCATAGATGCAGGTTGGGCATGAAGTCCATTAGAACGAAAGAGTACATCAAGTGTAATTTTTAGTGTTGGGTTTTTAGTTGTTTCTTGCTATGACAAGAAGCAAAGATCTGTGGTGCTCAGCTAGACAGAAGCATAATACATGGCTGCAAGTCAAGAAACATGTGAGGCGATATGGATGAGAAAGATACTTGTTGGACTATTTGGTCAGATGATGGATCCAATTGTGATAATCAGAGTTGCATCAATATCTTTGATAATCTTAAATTTCATGATCAATCCAAGCATATAGATATCCAATATCACCATTTACGAGATTGTGTCTAGAGGCAGATGATGTTGCTACACTGCATTCTGATAAAGGAGTAAGATTTTGACATTTCGACAAAATATTTTTCAAGAGGGAAGTTCGAATTACTTAGGTGCATGATAGGGGTGGTTGATAATCCCTTTCTTGTAGAGAGGGAGTGCTAAAAAATGTAGCAATAAATTATCAATTTGATTTTTCCTTCTTTAAATTGAGAAAAATTGAATTTCCACATCAACAAATAGCTTGGATGCAGTTAACTTGTGTGACATGGCTTGTGTCACCTGGTTTACAAAGTAAATTTGAGTTGGAGGAGTTATAGTTCAGTTAAGCATGTATGATTGTTAATTTGCAACAATCAAAGTCAGTTATCTCAAGTTATTTTCAGTTAAACTAGTTCCAACTGCTTGAGGAACTAGTGGAAGGCCAATTGTGTAGTGCGACTTCAGTCAAACTTAGTGATCATCCATTTAACTAATCAATCAACCCAAAATAGCTAATGCATGGAGAATTCAAGTTCCCCAACTGTGGTGGAGATTCCAAGGCAGTGTATCATCAACTATAGACTAGCCTTGAGTGTTCAGGTGTTGCATACAGTCAGATGATCAACCTTGGGAATTTCACAATCCATTTTGTAAAAATTCCTAAATAATAGAGGCCTAATTTCTCAAGGAATTGCGTAAGAAAATATGGGCTCAAGCAGAGGTAGAAATTTTCTATGTCTAGCTTAGAGCTTCTCAGTGAGCAGAAAGACAGGGTATTCACTTGTAGGTTGTGCTCAGTTGAGAAAATAAATTGCAATACATTTCTATTGCTCATATTAGTGCAAACAGACATTGGGGTTTTAAGCATATTATTTTCCTTAGGAAAGATTTTGTGTGCATGTGTGTTATTTCTTATTGCATGTATGAAATTTTGGTTCTAAATTGTGAATTAACTTCTAGAGAGTAGTAGAGTACGCTTGTGTCTTATGATTTTGATTAAAACTTCTTGAGTAGTTGCAACTCTACACCATAATTTCTACAAGGATGGTGGAGGCAAATTACAGAATATTCGTTAGTAGACAATATGCCTACTTCAAAATATCTATGACAACTTTTGCGAGAAGAAGACGTTGAGGATAAAGGATTGGATTTTTGAAGAATTAGTCACAAAATTCACAAGGGTGGTAATTTTGGTTGCAGGTGTGGAGGTAGATGGATTAAATGTAATTTTAGCTGCATGTATGTAGATAGACAAGTCACAGTTACTCCTTTGATTTTTGTCGATGATGTCTTACTATTTGGTAGATTGACCTCTTTTAATTGGTCTTTGGACTCCTTATGAATAATATTAAATCTCATATGATTTATTCTTACCCAGATGATGCATTGGTACTGGAGATTTATCATATTTTTGGTGTTATCTCCACTGCATTGGATGCAGATTTTAAATATCTTAGATTTATGCTCCAACCTAATTGTTATGGAATTAAGGATTGGAGCTGAATTATAGAGAAAATCCACTATATACTTTTATCATGGGCACACAAGAGGCTCTCCCTAGGAGGAAAGTTGACTCTAGTTCGAGCAGTCCTTCAGAGCATCTCTGTATATTGGCTTCATATTTTCGCTCTGCCTAAGAATATCAGTAAATGTATCTTTTTGGCTTCATCTTGGCATGGGACAATCTGTGTTGTAAAGGATAGAGTGGGCTTGGTTGTTTACTCTGTATGGAGGCAATGGATGACCAGAATCATCTATTTCTTTTATTCTCCAGAGTAAAATCAATTTGGAATGTTGTGTTTAATATGTTCCATTTACAGGCAGATTAGAACTACTCTTTTGTGGTTTATTGTATTTAACACTAGATTATTGAATATAAAACATTTGGACCACTTCCAATATACATTGGGGCTTTGACCCAAAGGATGCATTACTATCCCAAGCTCCTTTGTTGTGATACATCCACCTCTGTCCTTGTCAAGAAAGCTAAAGGCCTCCCTAAACTTAGACATAACCTCGATCCCATATTCCTTTAGTAGATAAAACGCTTCTCTCATTTTCTGACCATGCCAATCTACCCTCCATCCCATATTCTCTCATGAGCCCTGTGTAAACCACCATTTCATTCAAGGATGGGGATTTTGATGCCTACTCTAACCATATTTGTTAGATACTTTCCCCCTTTTCTTGCTTATGGTTTCTTGAGTTGGCCTCCTCTAAATATTCCCTACTCTCCTTAAATTATTTGAAAGGTATCCTTTGGTTATTGACCTCATTTTACCAGAGATCCTTGACATGTCCCTTGAAATTTTGATTTGGCCCCATGAACTATTTTATGCCAGTGAGTCGAAAGCTTTAGATTTCTTTTCCACATATTCATTCATGACCAAACACTATACCACTAGTTCTAAGAATCTTGTGGTTACTATCACCACAATAAATGTATATTGTATTTTAGAGGAGATAAGAATTGTATATTTCCCTTTGGGACACTCCAAAAATATTTTGATGCACCCTATCTGTCTAACACTCTAGTATACTTTATGACCTTAATTCCCATTCCATGTTCATCCATGTGGATGCACTTTATGATGTTCTAGGACAACCTAATGTCCTTGTCAACTCCCTCTCATCTTCCTTGTCATGTTTTTATAGGACTTGTGTATCCAACAAGAAATTTGGGAGATGAATGACATCAAGGTAGAAAATCAAGGGGTTTTCAAGTCATTTATTTAGGGTTCCCACTGGCATAGTCTCACCATATGATTCACCCAATCCCTAAATTGGGGTTTAGTGGTATTTCAATTAATTATTAGATGATCATGGTGGGCCATAATTCCAGGTTAAATGTTATGACTCTTCATAGGATATTATTGGAGATACTTTAGGAGACACCTCTTTGGCTAAAGGGTCAAGGAAGGATCTTGACTTCAATATCAAACCATCAACAATATCCTCAACATTTGTCCCATTAACCATATCCTCAACATATCGAACCAACAATCAAGAAGACAACTGAGGTGAAGCATGGGAATCCTCTCTCGCCCACATTGTTTAGGATATATATCAATCTGTGAATGCCTCTACACTCCACCAACTGTGCATCAATAAAAATTTTGTTTGCCCCATTTTCCACCAAGATGGATACACACTGTCCCAACATTGTGCCTCTGATTGCCAAAATTGTAAAATTGGGATTTTCCATGTCAAAATTTTAATTCAAGACTGACCATGCATTGGAAGGCCATTAACACAAGATTAGGACACAAAAATTGAATAATTGACATAATACCAAATATAATACATACATTGAGTTTGGTCTCACAAGGTATCTAGATGCTAATTGAGCAAGTTCACATAAAGAGAGAAAGGCAATGTCATGATACATTGTTCAATTTGTAATCAAGAGCATTATCTTGGATACGGGAGAAGTAACATCTATTTTCTTTCTCATATACAACGGTAAAATTATGAATCAATTTCAAATGCCTTTTGTGAAGTAATGTTGTTGTAAAGGGTGTTAGAAAGCTTGCATTGTAGGCAAGGCCCTCACACCATACTAGATTGTGTTAACCAAAGCATGTTAACCATGTCCAAAGATCTCAAATTTGATGAGCATGTTCAATGAGTGACCATAAATGAGGGGTGTTAGAGTGGCTAATAATCATAGCTTATAGTGGATGATTTTCATCGTACATAACATCTATGGTCCAAGTCATTTGTTTGGTGCCCAATATTGGTAAATCAGTGTATTACATCATGGTAGCATATGTTGCCTTTTTTAAAGAATAAATATATTGAAAATAAATTAAGTTATGTCTCATGCAAATGTTCAATATTGTTGTGTTGTGAGTGGTTTTCATATTATATGTATCATATATCTATAATCACTTATTTCAAGCCTACCTTAAGAAATAAACAAAGAGGTGGAGGGCCTTTTCATAATAAGGACTCCCACCAACTCCTCTCCTCATAGAAATCTTTCAAACGTTAGCCCATAAATCAAACACATGCCCTTGTTTCTCTAGTTTGGAAACCCTTGGATGGATATGACAGTGAACTCCTCCCAACCACTTCTTTAACCATCTATTGAATGCCTTTGATTGGTATGTGTAAATGATTTTGATTGATTCCTGGAGAGGTGTGAAATCTAATTTTGCATTGACATAATACAAACACCAAACTTAACCCGTGGTAGCCAAAATTTCAGCCTTACAACTCTCTCATCCAATATTAAATACTTCACTAATTAGTCAAGGGGTAATCTCCTTAACAATATATTAAATATTAGAAGCATTCATATTAATTGAAAAAATAAGAATATTATTTAATATTAAGTTATAATGCAGGTAGCTGCCAAGTTGACATATGAGACCCCCTTGTTTGTGAGACAAGGGATGCCCTCCATTCAATGCTTTAACTATTTAATCTATGGATGTGTACATACCTTAATTTCCATTGGATTGAGTCCTGTGACCTTTAACGAGGAAACACATTAACACAAATCGAACATGTAAATACAAACTTAATTTGTATATATATCAAAGTTACTTTGAGAGTTGCATGGAATGCTTAATTTTGTATAGAAGAAAGGGAAACGTTGAAGGGTTGATCAAAACAAACATGTATGGTCAATTATGATTATCATAGGTATATTGTTTTGGTTTTCCCAATCCAGAACTTGCACACTTTGTTACTACTGTTAAAGGCATATCATGATGGTTTACTGGTGTAACATCATGTACATTTAGTTGTGTCTATTAAAGGCATGTTAGTTCAATGACAAAACCAATCATTTGTCGACTTGGTCAGCTTAGTGAGCTATGTGTTAATCATCTCAATGAACAACATATAAGGTCACTTAGCTTAGCTATTGACATGCACATTCCATTGTCACTATTAGTGACATGTTAGGTTGGATATTAATATGTATTTTTGATTAAAATTATCTAGGAGATTAACCGAATCAACATGCATGTTTGACTACAATTGTGGGAGATATGTTAGATAGGTCAACCCCATCAACAACATTTATGTTAAATTTCACATGTTAGAGGCATGACACAGTGGACAATTGATTAGTAACATGTACATTTTGGTTATCACTATTAAAGTTGTGTTAGGTTGGTTAACTTGTTCAACGACTTGTATGTTTGGTTACAATTATTAAAGCCTCACTTGATTGTTTAATGCAGTAAATGGAGTGTAAGTCTATTTACCATTGTCGAAGGCATGTTTTGTTGGTTAAATTAGTTAACATCATATACATTCAACTATGATTGCTATAGCCATCCAAGGCTATTAAACCCATTTAAAGTAGTGCATAACATCGATGGGGGCTTGCTTATTTATCGTGTATTATTTTCTTTTTAAATTGAATATTTTTCATTAATCAAAAAGAATGTACAGGGGCATCAAAATGCATGGCTTATAATTATTTATATATTTAATGTAATATGCCTTTCATTAAGAAGAGGAAACAAACTTTGGGGGATAGGGGAAATGGCGTTGTCTAGGGGAAACGTCGATCTCATCTATCTCATCTTCACTCTCCCTTCCCTATCATTAGAATCCCTCTCCTTTTTTTCTTTATCCACCAACACCAATAATAGACTTTTTGTTAAGAAGTAGCATTGGATGACTCAGGATGAGGGTTAGAGCTCATATGTTTATCTTGGGTTTCTCCTTGGGGTTTTTGAGCTTACGTATCTTACTTTAAATTCTTCTTAAACATCCCAACAATATCCTTTCTCATCTCTTGTTCATGAAACTTCAGCTTGTGAGCACAATATTCATCCTAAATTTCCTTTGAAGATTCATGTAGCCATTTTGCGCCGAGGCCTATTCCTGGGGGCCGATTGGGAGGATCTACATTTGTCAACAGACCCTTTTATTACTGTCCCATTCCACCCCAAACATTATAGCCCATGTTTGTAGCCATGATATACCCTCTTCCATATGTAAACTATGTATTAGATTGATAAAAAGAGAATATTGAGCTCTTCCATGAGCTTTTATTTGAAGATGAGAATGACAGTGAAATGTTCATTTTTAATTGTACACCTAAACAAGCTTAGAGACCCTTCCACCTCATTGGCTTAAAATCTGGACTCAAACCGTGGCAGAATGTGACATTTTGAAGCCTGTCACTCTAGTCCCTTTAACAAGGATTGACATGACACCTTTTGTGAAAGAGCAACAAGAGACTGTCACCTCTTGCCCCTTTGAAAGTGGCGAAACTTTTTAGAAAAAGGGTAAATGTCTAAAAACATCATGGAATAATGTTTCCAAAAATTTAAGAATGATTCCATTTTATTGAATCACTACTACACAAGACTATCACCTCTTCCCCCTTTGAAAAAGGTGAAACTTTCTAGAAAAAAAAATATATCTGAAAACAATGTGAAAAAAAGTTTCCAAAGCATTTAAAAATGATTCCATTCAATTGAATCACTACTACATGAATTCATCTTAAAATTTCATTTTATTTATTAAATTTATCATAATCAAAATTCCCCATGGAAGATATTGAGAGGCATTAGAATATATATATATATATATATATATATATATATATATATATATATATATATATATATATTTCATAAGAGCTTGTTAAAACATACCTTGGCAATTTAATAACTTTATTTAAGACATTTTGTCTCCTGCGTATGAGTCACCAAATAAAATTTCGAGGTGGGTGATGCCATTTTTGTTCAAACCCTCAAGGAGCACCCTCGAGGTGCTTTCAAGAATGGAAGAAAAACAATGGGCAATGGAATTTTGTTCATGCCCTGGAGAAGGTTTCGGCAATGGAGAGCAACGTTCTTCTACGAGTATCCTATTTCTCTCTTCTAGTTTGATAGAGGCAGGGGATTGTTGGGGTTTTGTGTAGGGAATGGGACACCTAACTGGAACTTGTGCAGCGCTTTGATTTTGCTATGTAACCCCAGACCTACATAAGGTTCAAACAGGGCTTTTCCTTTCCTCCGTCACCCAAAAAATGCCCCTCTCCCTCTACAGGTTGTCGCCTTCCCCTCCAAGGCAGTGAAAGAGGTTTATAGGCCTATTCCAGAAATTCAAGACTCAAGTAACTGATGAAAAAGCTTCAGTTGTTGGACATCCCCTTCAGAATCATACATTTTCCCTAGCACAAGAAACAAAAACCCCTCTAAGGCTACTGTAGCAAAGGCTGTTGGTAAATCTGGGGAAGAGGGAAAAAAAATAAATGGAGCCCATCGACCCACCAAGCCTTGGGAATGATTCGATCCATTTTCTCGCAGCAGTAAGTCTCTATTTGACTCCAGTTCTATTATCGAATTTATGTGTTTGGAAGATTTGATGATTATTGAAACCAGAGTAAATTAAAGGAAAGGAAAAACCATAGTAAATTAAATTTAGTTTGAATCCATCAAATAAAATAGACTTCTTTTACTAAGACTAATTCTATCCTAGCTTTAACTGATGGAATGCAAATTTGGCAGCTATGAAAAATAATGTGCAGCATGCACCAAGCATGGGTAGTAGAAATTACTAATTAGAGTATATCAAGGTTTTTTAAACCCAAGATGTAAAAATCATATAAAAAGTGATGGCCCTAGGCTAAACCCACGTGTGTGTCCTGATTGCCTCAATGAGTTGATATGAGAAGAAATGTTGAGATGCATTTGGCTTAGACACCAATAACATTCATACCTATTTAAATGAGATTTTAGAACATTGTGTTTCAGATTTCAAGATCCTTGAAATGATCTTTATTTTTCATGAACCCCCTTTCCCTTGATATCAGAATCTCAGAGACGCCCAAATGTTGATCCCATACCTTCAATAGGCATCTACCCAATGGAAAACCATGAACACTATTTTTCAAACCCTCTTGATTGATGTCCAAGGGCTGAGGATACTTCACCTTCTATAGCCTTTTATACTTCTTTGTGAGACAGACAAAGCCCTAATACAAGGCCGAAGGCATGTCAATGAGCTCAAGAATAATATTATATATATGAGCTTAGATGCTAAGAACTTTATTGCTTCAGATACGATTTTATATAAACCTGCAACAGAGAAGGAATTCTGAGTAAGACACTATCTCCAAACCAAATTTAATTCAAGGGTGATTTCATAATAGAAGATTTGACACTAAAGCAACCGAAGCTTCCTGGCTGTAGTCATGACAAAAGGCCTTAGATATAGATTATTTGACCAAAAATTTGACAGAGAGCTCTACCATAGAGATGCTTGATTGATGAGGCCTTGATCTCATTTCCTTTCTAGGATCTGAAACCCAGAATTTTGCAGTAGGAGTTTTAGTGCTTCAAGATGACTGATCTTTGAAGAGGAAGGAGGTCAGTGTTGTCAAAAAACTTCTTGCGATTTCTTTCTTCCTAAGTTGCACGAAACGGGGAAACGCGGAAGCGAAACGAAACGCGACCTCCCCAAATTTTGGAAACGGGGAAACGCGAATATATATAATATATATATATATATATATATATATATATATATATATATATATATATATATATATATATATTAAAAACATTTAAAAATTATTAATATATATATGTGCAATCATAAAGCATTAATGATACATTTACTTAAACATTTTAACATTAAGATTAAATTTACATCACATTTACTCATGAATCATCACATAATGAAAATAAAAATATAGGAACTGGAAAATCCAAAATCAGCCTTTATTTATATTAGTATATGAGGCTGCAAGTACAATAAAGACTATAAGGCTGCAAGAACTATAGAGACAAGTCACAAAAGACTAATCCTCATCATAACAATCCTCATCAAAAATAGAAGCAGCAGAATGCTCAACAGTGGATGGTGGTGCTGAAGAAGATGATGCACCAATTCCACTTCCAGAATCGTCCTCAATATTCAGGGCAGCAAGAGAGAGATCCAAATCAGGATTTTCTGCATCCACATCCCATTCTTTAGAAGGACCAATGTTGTATTATGGACCCCTACAAGATGCAAGGCGAAGGTTGGAGTGCACATAAACAAGATCCTCTACTTTCTGTGAGCCCAACCTATTGCGCTTCACAGAATGAATAAAACCATAAGTGCTCCAATTCCTTTCTGCTGATGAAGAGCTTGCCACTTGTGAAAGAATACGAATGGGAAGGCTTTGCAAATGTACACCATTTGCTCCATGACAAATCCACCACCTAACTGGATTCATGGTGCTTCTCTCCTCCAAAGCTGATATATCTGCATAATCATCTATTCCTGCAGCAAAACTCGCAAATTCCTCCTTTACCTCCCTATGTAGATGAGAAGGAAACATTCTCATTAGTGATTTTTTCACCCCAGTAGCCACCTCTCTATCCTTATGGGGTGCCTTCCTCTTCCCATTGCTTTTAGCAATAAGCTCCTCATCATAAAATTTGGGGTTCAAAGCATGTGCTAAAGTGTGCAATGGTGTATTGAAATTGTTCCACCTGTCAACAATGATTTTCTTGATCAAACCAGCAAAATGATCATCAACAAATAGAAGTTGTGGAGACTCCTGCGAAATGATTTCCATAGTTTTCTCACCATGGAATCCATGCCATCATATACCTCTCCCAAGAAAGGTTGGTTAGTGTCAGCACTCCGGAGAAGCTCAAATGCAGGGGTTGTGAACTTTAGCAAGAAATCTACCTTGCTCCACCAATCCTCATCAAGGCACAATCTACGCACCATAGATCCCCGCTCTGAATCTGCTTGTCTCCACTCAATCCAAAGTTGACTCACCACCATAGAAACTAATGCATGCTTAACCTCAACAAGGCGGCGCAAGATCACGAAGTTTGAGGCATATCTTGTCTCAGCAACTTTTAACAACTCCAATTTGGAGTACTCTCGAAATATGGCCTGAGACTGGTGGTGGTTGGTGATGAATTTGATAATCTCCCTTGCTTCCCCTGTGACTTCCTTTATCCAGGAAACTATGTTGTCGATCTCCTCTAAGATCAGATTCAGATTATGGACAATGCATGGTGTCCAAAAGATGTGGTCATACCTCCCCTCAATAATTAAACCTGCAGCTTTGCAAACTAGTGCATTATCCGTGATAACTTGCACCACCCTGTTAGCCCCTATTTGTTCAATAGCTTTTATAATAACATCAACAATGAACTGTGCATCTTTCACCTCTCCTGAGCAGTCTTCTGCCTTGATAAACATTGCTCCTTTGGGGGAAGTGGCAATGATATTTATCAATGGTCTGTGCCTCATATCTGTCCAACCATCTGAGACTATGGTAACCCCAGAGCTACTCCAGGAAGAACGAATTGGAGCTAAAACGTCCTCCACAAGTTCCTTCTCATTTTTGAGAAGCTGGGTTCTGAATTTCTCATAGTTGGGCCCCTTGTACCCTTGAGGAGCTTTGTTAACTGCCCTTATCATATCTTGCCAGTAAGGAGAGTGAACAACATTGAATGGGATACCACATGCATAAATGCACCTGGCCACTCTGGAATCAGCTTCTTCTCTTGCTTGCACATTCACCAATCTAGCAATTCTGCTATCTTGAACTGATTGGGATGCCCCTGAGCCTCTGGTATGTTTGGGTGCTGCTTGTTCATGTTCTTGAGTGTGACCAGCTCTCCTCTTTCTTGCTTCAACTACAATCCTTGGCTCAATGTTAGATGTAGCCTGAGTATGCTCATCATGCCTTCTCTTAGTAGCATCTGCCTCATCTTGCTCTCTTTGATATGCCCTCCTTACCAACGGATCTGATGTTTTTGTGCAACCCAGAATCCCCTATCCTCCTCCATGCAACAGATGCGCCTTCACTCTTGGGTAGGAGCCCTTGTACGTATTATTGCAAAGAGTGCATCGCCATTCCCATGAGCCACCACCTCCACATTTTTGAAGCTTCGTCACATGCCTCCAAAGAGGATAATATTCAGCCCTTGGGTTGGCCCTAGGGTTTGAAGTTGCAGGTGCACTTTGGCTGGAAGCCATTGCTGCAAAAATAAATTAAAAAAACAAATCTGTAAATAATAAAAACGTTTTTCATATTTTTGGCTGTATAAACCCTAGAAAAATTAAAGAAATAGTAAGAAAAAAACTAAGAAATGAATGTGGCTTACCCAAATTAATTTTCTGTGGCTGAATCTACCCTAAAATGCCAGAAAAGAGGAGAAATATGGCTGTAGCTAAGCCAAATCTGCTGCAAAAATAAATTTAAAAAACAAATCTATAAATAAAAAACGTTTTTCAGCAATTTAGCTGCATAAACCCTAGAAAAATTGAAGAAATAGTAAGAAAAAACTAACAAAATGAATGTGGCTTACCCAAATTAATTTTCTGTGGTTGAAACTACCCGGAAATGCCAGAAAAGAGAAGAGAAATATGGCTGTAGCTGAGCCAAATCTGCTGCTACAGAAATCTCCTGCTGAAATCTCCTTCTCTTGCTGCTGAAATCTCTTTCTCTCGCTGCTGAAATCTACTTTGCTCACTGCTCAAAACACCAGCTACTGAAACAACTGCCAATCTCCAAGAGAAACTCCTTGCTGAATAGTGTGATGAGAGAATGAGAGACACTGCTCTTTTATAACTTTAGAAATGGTTTCTAGAACAGCTTAGAAACCCTAAAAAAATTTAAAAACTAATTAGAAAAAAAAAAAAATTAAAAAACAAGTCATTTTTTTGGGGAAACGGGGCTCGTACGGCCTAGAAACGCGTTTCCGGCCATACGGGCACGTTTCTGGAAACGTGCCCGTAAGGCCGGAAACGCGTTTCCAGGCCGTACGGTACGCCGAAACGCGTTTCGTTTCGTTTCCTAGGCAGAAACGCCCTCTATCCCTGCGTTTCCTGCAACTTAGCTTTCTTCCTTGCTTGGGCTTGCCCTCACCTTAGTTGTGATACCTTGCCCTCACCTTAACTTTGATACCATTCTAGTGGGGCAAGCTAAACATGACAACAATAGAGGTAAGAAGTTGTAGATTCCTATGTTGTCTGTCTTTTAGCTTCTAGAAAATCATATGTTTTATTGCCAATTTTTGCTAAATTTAAAATTGACATACTGATCTGAGAAGAGGGTTTGCAATGCTAATAACCTCTTCTTCTGTCCATGTTGGCACACTCGAGTCTTGTTAAAGGACCAACTGTTTCTTATGCAAAATTCGAAGCAGACGATAATATACAACATGTTTTCTGAGAATCAAAACAACTTCTAGAAGTGTTATGACATTAATCCAACACTATGTTTATAAACCGGTTCATACTAATGGACACAGGATGTGTAAAATGTATTCTTTAAAAAAAAAATTCCTTGTCGGCTGGCTTAAAGCTTACATCCTTACTCCTATCTTGAAGAAAGGATACTTGCTTCCCTTTCACTTCATAGGTATATGAAAACCCAGTTTTGTAAGCACCCATAACCATGAATATTATACCAACTCCCTTTGGTTAGTGCATCAATAATGTAAGTGTAACACTCATCCATGTGGCAGTCATAAGGCATTTAGGTAAGGTTTTACTAACACTGGCATCCCAGACCATTAAGATCTATCCATGGCCTCAAAATGATGTATTTCCTTTACTCAATAGAACACTCATCATTTCTCTCTCCCAATCATCAATTTTTTTCTCTTCATTCTGAATGGGAAATCAATCAACAAGTCACCATTTTAAATGTTAGATAACAATATGTTTCGCTTGTCTCTTGTGCTTACACTCTAGTATTCTCGCAGCTTCAGAATCACAAATCTTAAACACAGTCTCATGATGTACATTCAAGGAGGCATAATTCACCCTTGCTTTGCATAAAATTACCCCCCTAGCATTCCCTTTACCTTTACATGCCTCAATGCAAGGCATGCCAAGTCGGTACCTTCTTAGTTAAATTAGTAAGTTGAGGAGCATCATATATACCCAACGCTGCCTGCCTATTCTTCCTCTTCCTATCTCGTAGTGTATGAATAGTCAGCCAGACTGGTGAGGATCCCCATTAATAATAACATCTATGTTGGCATCTGAATCTAAATGATGTGTTTCCCTTAATTATATGTTTTGGTTTTTTAACCAAAAAGGCTAACAGAGATAGAGACCCTCAAATATGTCTACTTCTGGCCCCTATGCCCATTTTCATCTAGGTTTTTACCATGTCAGTGTCCCTTTCTTTCTCAAAACTGCATGAAATCAGTTGATCTATCCATTTCGTAATGCCTTTGGTAAATTTTTCTATCAAATGCTCTAAAGTGTATATGAGATCTAAGGGTTTTTTTGGTTGTTGCTGACTCCATATATTTATGCAAACCATGATATGGGTTTGATATAGAGGATTATGATTGAGTAAGGGTTGCATTCCTTGATATTTGTTTAGGAGGAGGAGAAGGAGAGACATGGTGTTAGGTTTGAGAGCTAAAAATGCCTGTGAAAAGAGGAGGTGTGTGGAATGGAGGGTGGCAGGGCTACCGGCGTGGTAGAAATGGAGGATGGGGAGGTCGGGGTTTTCATCATCGAATAGCTGTGGTGGGATTCCTTGTTATCTTTGTGGTCATGCCATTGGTTTTTCTGGCAGTTAGGTTTTGTCACTCCACATCTACATCTACAACTGGTAAGCTTCTTCCTTCCCTCCTCCATCGCTGGTAAACTTCTTCCTGCCCTCCTCCCTCGTTAGGTTGCTTATGTCTCTTTTTCTGGGGTGGGTCAGCGTTTAATTTATCTTTACTGGCAAGCATGCCCTTTCTTAATCTGGTAGTATTACAATGAAGTGTAGACTTCTTACAACATTCAACTAAGATCTCCATTACAATGAAGTGAAGTCGTATTATACTATTTTAGAAAGATCCCTTTCATTGAGAACCAATCGAACAATGTATTTATGTCATTTGAACCTTAGCGGGGAATTATCATCACCCTCGGTTAACCATTGAACCAAGACCCCATGGACCTACTTCGAAATTTGATTTGCCTTCACCACCCCCAGTTAACCATTGAACCAAAACGCCATGGACCTACATTGGAATTTGATTTTCCTTTTAGCTTTTTCACAGGATCTGAAGGTGCAGATGTTATCAAACTTACTTTCCTCACTTATTGTCAATAGTTTAGCACCTCTAGCATTTTTCTAGACATTTTGTGAGTTTTCTTTATAGTTTTTCTTTCATTTGATCTGTGTGAAGCTATGAACTCCATCTCTGCATTAACACTATACAATACCTACCAGAAGAAAGATTCAAAGTTTGTACCTCTCTCATGCAAGAGAAAAGGTTTTACCAACTGCCCCTAGGGTAATTTCTCTTGCCAAAGATAATGAAACCATTCATCTTGATAGCAAGAAATAACAATGCTCTTTCCATTTTTTAACAAAGGGAAATGCATATGACTGGTAAATTCACTGGGCAACTGCTCGGTGAATTCGGTGGGCACTCCTCATTCTGAGTAGGATGGTACTAAGTGTGCATTGGATTCTGCATAAGCTGGATGGGTATTATAAAAATATATTTGTTAAGAGTTCAGTTCAGCATCTTACTCATGGGAATTGAATCTTGTGGGAATTGAATCTGGGTGGGAAGGGTAACAATCATTCTTCCCATCCACTCATTATCCAAGCCAGACCCACTTTCCATCCATAAAGCTAAATCCACTTCTCATCAGTCAAGCTAAAACCAGTTCTGATCCACCCAACCTAGACCCAATTCACAACAATAATCTTGTTCACCAGCTACTTTCTGCTATACATATCATTTTCACACTGTTCCCACAGTGTTCAGAGCACATTGGCCAAAATGAACGATAGATATTATACACACCATTTTATTATTGATGTGTAATGAAATCTCAATCTTAGCATATGCATGATAGCAAAGCAACCCCCTTTTTAGCGTTTCAGTATTTTTATAGATATTCTTCTCCATCAAGTCTTTATACTTGATCTTTTATGCATTTTTTGTCATTTAAAACAGCAGGGTACAACTTCTTAGGAGATGGATCTGTTAGAATGGTGTTCTCTTTCCACATCTCGAAAACCAATTCTTTTTTTCTATGGCCATTTTGTTTTTTTTCAAGATCTGGGCAATGCACTTGCACTTACGTTAGTCTAATCCCAGAAAATAAATAGTGTCCCTAAATTGAAATTTAATCGACCTGAGTGGATTGAAATAGAGAGGAATTATTAAGGATACTGGAGCTCTGTCATATGTTTAAAATCACTCTTATCTATTTATCTGTGGGGTTCACTAGAACAAGCAGATGACTGGAGAAAGCAGAGTTTAGCAGAGAGCATTGACTCTCTCTTCCCAAGGGAGGCAAGTATAAGAAACCTGCTGCATTTGGATATCTTAAATTTGATTTCTCCCCTATTGAGCAGAGAATTGAAAATAAATTTTATTTACTGGGCAGGTGATTGATGTCATAACATCTATCACAGAGGACTTGGGAACTCTAAACTTAAATATTATTGGACAGAATGACTTATCTTCGTCATGGGTATTAGAAAGCCCTCTGAGTAAACGAAAGGGATATTGCTAATTCTAAGGTATGATTGGTGAATATTTTCATTATTTTCTCTATTAAAAATGTAAGGAAACCTATGTGATGATGATCTATGTAGTTGGGTAGGGCCGTATTAAGCAGGAAGTAAAAACTGACATTTGTAGGGGTGCTTCTCTATTTCTAACGGTGTACTTCAAGCAGAGGCAAATGACTTCTGGAGACAACTTAGAAAAGTTACATTCGCAACAAGATGGTGTGATCTTCAATGAAGAAGGCAAGGAAAATCCTGAGGGGGGTAAAATGAATGACGAGGTGCAGAAAAAACTTCCAATGACGAAGAGCTTCTTACGAGGTTTCAAGAGGATGACACAAGAAGTGAACATCGAGACATGAAAGAGAATTCTCTTGATGGTAAGTTTTGATTTTCCTTACTTAACTGATCTATGATGTTTGTAGCCTAGTGTAAGGAAATGTCTAGTCAAACTCACAGGACAATGGTTGTTGTAATGCAGACCATTTGCAGCTTGAGGAAAGTGCAACAAAAGTTTCACGGAGGGTAAAATTCTTTGCTACACTAGATCACTACTTTTTGTTCTCATGGAAAAGGGAATTGTTATATTATTTTCCAAAATCCTTTTTGAATGTTACTTCTCCAATAGAAAAATTTTATATTTCTTAGATTTTAGCATAGTATGCTTTAATTTATAGTTGTTTAATGCTTACAACAATTGAGAACAAAAGAGGAGCGAGAAAAGGTCAATAGAGCTGATTCAACAGGATGAAGAAAAACGAGTTGAGCTTGAAAACACAGCAATTAGACATTCCAAGGAGGTAGATTCTATTGTCTTGGGAAAATACAGCATTTGGAGGCGGGAGAATGAGAACGAGAATTCTGATTCCACTGTTAGATTGATGTGAGACCAACTGATGATGGCTAGGGTATATTCAAGCATTTCCCAGGGTACGAATAATCTTGATTTATACCATGAATTGATGCTTTGTATTAAAGAATGTCAGCGTACATTGGGTGAGGCTAATGTAGATTCTGATCTACCTCAAAGGTAATAGTTTTCGCATTGGCTACTTCTAAATCAAGCGTAGTAAGTGCTTCCATTTGCATTTGCTGTTCATATCCTTTGTTTCTTTTAAAGTTGCAGTCTGTGTGTCAATCTTTCTGCTTTTCATTCTCTTTTTCATGGCCGATAATTGATATGAATGTTTCAGTGCACCTGGGAAGATCAAGGCTATGGGTCATGTCCTATCAAAGGCTAGAGAACAATTTTATGACTGTGGGACAGTAACAAAGAAGTTGTAAGCCATGCTTCTGTCTGCAGATGAGCAAGTAAGGACCTCAAAAAAGCAAAGTACATTTTTAAGTCAGTTGGCAGCAAAGACTGTTCCCAAGGGCCTGCATTGTCTGTCCATGCGATTGACCATGGATTATTACTTGCTTTCGCTTGAAAAGCGAAATTTCGTAAAAAGGACAAGTTGGAGGATCCAACTCTTTATCACTATGCATTATTTTCTAACAATGTATTGGCTGCATCTGTGGTTGTGAATTCAACTGTCATGAATGCTAAGGTGAAGTGCTATGAATTTAAAATACTCTAAAGTTTGGAAGTCCAACAGTTTTGTTGCATTTTAAATTTAATATTTGGATCTCATTGTAGGTGATTTACTTGTGTTTGCAGGAATCTTAGAAACATGTATTTCATCTCATCACAGACAAGTAAAATTTTGGGGCCACGAAAATGTTGTTTTTACTTAATCCCCCAAGGAAAGCTCCAATACATGTAGAAAATGTTCATGATTTTAAATGGCTCAATTCCTCCTATTGCCCTGTGCTTGACCAGCTTGAATCCGCAGCTATGAAAGAGTATTATTTCAAGGTAGATCACTCGACTACACTCTCAGCACGTTCCTCCAATTTGAAATATATAAATCCAAAATATTTATCCATGCTAAATCATCTTCATTTCTATCTTCCACAAGTTTATCCCAAACTGGACAAGATCCTTTTTTGGGATGATGATATTGTGGAGCAGAAAGATTTGACACCGTTGTGGTTAGTAGATCTTCATGGAAAGGTTAATGGTTCAGTGGAAACTTGTGGACAAAGCTTTTGTCGGTTTGACAAATACCTTAATTTTTCCAATCCACACATATCCAGGCACTTTAATCCTAATGCTTGTGGTTGGGCATATGGGATGAGTGTATTTGATCTCAAAGAATGGAAGAAACAAGATATAACTGGAATATATCACAAGTGGTGGAAAATGGTAAGTGTGTAGTGTGGTTTATTTATGTTAATTCGTGTAATGCCTACTTTAAAGTATTTGAAGTAAATCTGAAGTAATTAGCTAGAAAACTTAATGGGTTTTTCTTTGTTTGATTTCTAAGTTTTTCTTTTATTGTATGTAAGAATGAGGATAGAGTGTTGTGGAAGCTTGGAACACTACCCTTGGATTTTCACATTGGCTGCTTCTAAATCAAGAGTAGTAAGTGCTTCCATTTGCATTTGGTGTTCATATCCTTTGTTTCTTTTAAAGTTGCAGTCTTTGTGTCAATATTTCCGCTTTTCATTCTCTTTTTCATGACTGGTAATTGATATGAATGTTTCAGTGCACCTAAGAAGATCAAGGCTATGGGTCATGTCCTATCCAAGACTAGAGAACAATTTTATGGCTATGCGATAGTAACAAAGAAGTTGCAAGCCATGCTTCAGTCTGCAGACGATCAAGCAATGACCTTGGAAAAGCAAAGTAAATTTTTAAGTCAGGTGGCAACAAAGTCTGTTCCCAAGGGCCTGCATTGTCTGTCCATGCGATTGACCATAGATTATTACTTTCTTCCTCTTGAAAAGTGATAATTTCCTAAAAAGGACAAGTTGGAGTATCCGACTCTTTATCACTATGCATTATTTTCTAACAATGTATTGGTTGCATCTGTGGTTGTGAATTCAACTATCATGAATGCTAAGGTGAAGTGTTATTATTTTAAATTACTCTAAAGTCTGGAAGTCCAACAATTTTGCTGCATTTTACATTTAATATTTGGATCTCATTGTAGGTGATTTACATGTGTTTGCAGGAATCAGAGAAACATGTATTTCATCTCATCACAGACAAGTTAAATTTTGGGGCCATGAAAATGTGGTTTTTACTTAATCCCCCAGGGAAAGCTGCGATACATGTAGAAAATGTTGATGATTTTAAATGGATCAATTCCTCCTATTGCCCTATGCTTCGCCAACTTGAATCCTCAGCTATGAAAGAGTATTATTTCAAGGCAAATCACTTGACTACACTCTCAGCATGTTCCTCCAATTTGAAATATACAAATCCAAAATATTTATCCATGCTAAATCATCTTCGTTTCTATCTTCCAAAAGTTTATCCCAAAATGAACAAGATCCTTTTCTTGTATGATGATATTGTGGTGTAGAAAGATTTGATGCACTTGTGGTCAGTACATCTTCATGGAAAGGTTAATGATTTAGTGGAAACTTGTGGAGAAAGTTTTCGCCGGTTTGACAAATACCTTAATTTTTCCAATCTGTACATAGCCAGGCACTTTGATCCTAATGCTTGTGGTTGGGCATATGGGATGAATGTATTTGATCTCAAAGAATGGGAGAAACAAGATATAACTGGAATATATCGCAAGTGGCAAAACACGGTAAGTGCATAGTGTGGTTTATTTATGTTAATTCCTATGATGCTTACTTTAAAGTATTTGAAGTAATTATGAAGTAATTAGCTAGAAAACTTAATGGGTTTTTCTTTGTTCGATCTCTAAGTTTTTCTTTTATTGTGTGTCAGAATGAGGATAGAGTGTTGTGGAAGCTTGGAACACTACCCCCTAGATTGAACGTTTTATGGCTTGACCCATCCTTTGGACAAGTCTTGGCATGTGCTGGATTTAGGATATAATGCTAGCGTGGACTGTTCAGAGATTGACAATGTCGATGTTGTTCATTACAATGGGAACATGAAACCTTGGTTAGAGCTGGCAATGATGAAGTGCAGGCCTTACTAGACAAAATATATAAAATATGATCATCCTTTCTTACCACAATGCAATATAAATGAATTGTTGTGACCTAAATATTCATACTGCAATAGATTGTCAAATGTAAAGTGTAAATGCCCTTGATTCTAGTTGATAATTCATTCTAATTCATTTGTTTTTGGAGTTCCACCGAAGGTTTCTAGTTTATGGCTGAATGAGTTAGGTTTTTGGAGGTGCAGTGGCCTAGCCAATTTTAAGATTTACAAATTTTATGTCCTCATTGTATTCCTTCATAGTTGGAAGTAAACTCCTATATAAGTATTCTTTTCTTTTTTAGTTAATATTTCTCTTTCATCAACTAATTACACAAATTGTTCTTCCAAGAACACGAAGAAGTACGAGACACAAAGATTTAGGCTTTCAAGGTTGGGCAAAACCTCTCAATAGGAGAAAACCCAACAATCCTCCTCTTATTGAATTTATTCAAAATGAAATATCCAACACAAGACCAAAGAGTCCCTCCAAGTCAACCCTCCTCTTTATTTCAAGGTCAATAGTTGAGTCTCTGCCTAGTCAAAGTCAGAAGAAGCTATTGAATTTATGTCCTTATTGCAGCTTTAGTCTCTTATTATAAGACAATGACTTCCAATTACAAACTCTTTGCCTTCTATTACTAATCTTTGGCTACTACAACAAAACCTTGACTCTTTACCACAGATATTCAGATCCTGTTGCAAATAGATAGCTTTTGATTGAGATTCGGATTAGTCACAGACTTCGGTTTATTCAAGTGTTGTAGACTTCGAGCTTCGAGCTTTTTCTTCTCCCGTTGGATTACAGACTTCGAGCTTTCTCACTTTCTTGGTTGCTGCACAAAAGAGGTCGAATATAGGCTAAAACACCTAGATATCATTCTCCATGAGCTTTGAATTAACTAAAGAAAGAGTGACTATGCCTGTATTGTTGCCTTTGTAATGTTCAAATGTCTTGCAATATTTTCCTATGACAAAATGAAATAGCCCTAATTGGACAACACTGAAACTAGCTCAATTTAGTGTTTAACTGCCATGACCAATTCCTTCATTTTCCCATAGCAGCTATGCCGCAATAGTCTCACATCGAGCAAGGGTTAATTTTCACTGGACATCTCTCTTTTGACAATGAAGGCAATGTGCTAGGCTCTCATCTAATATAAGTTCCTAAGATATAATAAACTTATGATGTATGAGTTATCATCATTCTTACTCCTTAGTTATATTATATGTGCTCCCTGTCTTTGTGCTCATGGCTGAAATAAATAACTCTCCATTGAATTTATATTAGCATCATTTAGAAAATCTTGATTGCTTGATGCTATATGAAATGCATCAGCTCTGAGTTACTCATAATCCACTTTCTTGTTGAGCCAGAGATCAACTGCCACGGTTCTGGAGTTGCTGCATTTCCTCAAGGAGTTGCTAATTTGGTTTCTGTACGACTGTTAGGAATTTGTCTCTCCTTACTTGGAGTGTTCTTAAGCGGTCTTGGGTGGATTTATACTTACTAGAGTCGTTTCCCTCTCCCCTGAGCATTATTTTCATTTTCTAGGGTGAGTTTGAGCTCAATCTTGGTTGTCGAAGAGGCCATAGGTACTAGACAAGGCCATACATAACTGTACAAGATCATTGGCTTTCCAATTTCCCTTCATCCCCTTAAATCCATCGAATACATGAGTGCTAAAATCTACAAGGCAAAGCATTCTTGATGTGTATTTATGGTAGAATGTAATTATATCAGAATGTTGTTAAATTGAGATTCATTACTTGATTGATTCAAATTATATGTTGTTCCATTGGTATTCGGAATCGTTACATGAGAACCCATTAACTACAATTATTTATCAATACTATCCATAGGTTTTTCTGTACTAGAATGATGATTGTCCAGTATGATATATAAGGAGGATAAGGTTGAAAAAATGAATGAGGAGAAATCACATTCAAGGGGAAGTGTGGATGAAATTTGTAATGTAGAAAAAGAAAATACAACAGTATGGACAAATATGGACAAATTCTGATGAAGAACATGCAACATCAGCGAACTTCAATGAAAACACAAAGTGTGAATAGTTTGAGCTATCTGATTTCACACTTATTACATATTCAACTGGTGGATTTGTATCTTCTTGTATTGATAATATGGAAGATCAAGATTACATACAACAATGTATACACACTTTTACCTTAAGGAAAAGTGTTGGGAAAAATACCCTCAAGGAAAACTCCCCTAAGACAAGTATCAAGTCAATGAGCCAAAACTGTTGTAAAGATGCTAGTAGTCAATTGTCCAAGGGTGATTTTTGGATTCCCTCACAAGAACTAAAGATTGTATCCCACTATCCCAAGGATCTTCTCTCAACTAAAAAGGGTATTCTAATAAATGCTTATGGGAAAAAGGCACAACACATTTATCTTTGGTTGGGAGTTTATCCATATTGCCCATGATGTAAATAGTTATAATGTCATGTTGAGTAGATTTTTGGCACACCTTTAAGAAGGTATCATTATCAAATGGGGGCTAGAAATCTAAAATGTTATCCATTGAATTAGATATAGGATTATATTTGTCTAGATGAGAAGGTTCATATAGTTTGAGCTTGTAGGAATTAATTATTGGAGAATATTCTATTGCAGAGGAAGCTTTGGGTTGAATGAAATTTGATGAACCTACTATAGAATATGTGAGCTAAATTTTTTATTTTTAATATATTTTTTCCTTATTCTATTTCTTATGACGGATGACATATGATATGTAGGAAGCGTTTCACTCTATAGAAGATATTCATGGCCTTGTGTATGGTCAAGAAGATTCCTAACCCTCAAATGATGAAAATATGTTATTCAAAGTTAACAAAGATATTTTGGATATTAGAAAGTCATTTGTATCATGCTTATGCATGGTACAATCTCTATATCCTCTAGAAAAGCTACAATAAATACTTAGCATAGAAGGATTTGTAGTTGATGGCATCATCTGGATTGTTGGCTGCCATTGTGAAATGGGATGAGGGAAATGTGAAATGGGATGAGGGAAATGTGTAGAAAAATCATATTCTAGAAACCACTTATCTTTGGTTGGGAGTTTACCCATATTGCCCATGATGTAAATAGTTATAATGTCATGTTGACTAGATTTTTGGCATACCTTTAAGAAGGTATCACTATCGAATGGGGGCCAAAAATCTAAAATGTTATCTATTGAATTAGATATAGAATTATATTTGTTTAGATGGGAAGGTTGATATAGTTTGATCTTGTAGGAATTAATTATTGGAGAATACCCTATTGCAGAGGAAGATTTGGGTTAAATGAAATTTCATGAACCTACTATAGAATCTATGAGCTAAATTATTTTTATTTTTAATATATTTTTTCCTTATACTATTTCTTATGACAGATGACATATGATATGTAGGAAGCTTTTCACTCTATAGAAGATATTCATGGTCTTGTGTATGGTCAAGAATATTCCTAAACCTCAAATGACGACAATCTACTATTCAAAGTTAACAAAGATATTTTAGATATTAGAAAGTCATTTGTATCATGCTTATGCATGGCACAAGCTCTATATCCTCCGGGAAAGCTACAATAAATACTTAGCATAGAAGGATTTGCAGCTGATGGCATCATCTAGATTGTTGGATGCCATTTCTATTATGCCCTATGATGACAAGCATGGGGCTCACCATTTTGAGCTAAAGAATGAGAAGGAAAGAAGTTCAAGAATGGCTAGTCTTCTAAGTTTTGCGATTTAGTTTGGATTCTAAAATGGATACCAGAGAAGTGGTAAGTTATTTCAATGAAAAGGCTTAAGTTCATCTGTCATTGTTTGATATGTTTGCATTTGTATAGGTTTTTCTAGTATAAGTATTATATTTTATGCTTAGTTCAAGTAGTTTTCTTCCAATATGTCTAATAATAATATGTTTTTTTGGCAGTTGTCACACTCAACACTTCTCTTTGAAGTGGTAAGTAATAGGTACAGAGTTCATTAAAGAGTTTATTTTTGAAATTAAGTCTTTCCTTGATGCTGCTGAGAAGTCAGAGCACACATATATTCTTCTAAGCACTTTTTATGCTTGTACAGGTTACCTCCCATATGTCTTTCGATATGTACCTTATACCTTGTTACCTCCCAATGTACCTTGTTACCTCCAAACTTGCAAGTAAATTATTACCTTCCATATGAAGAATTATCATCCACTGAGACAGAAATCAATGTTTCACCTGCCAAAGGTCCCAATGTTCAACATCGTAAGATCTGTCCTGAAATGCATGATCCTTTCCCAAAAGTTCTCTACTAGAAATTCTCGTGCCCTACAGAAATGGCTTATCCTGCATACTATATTTGTCATGATACCTTGCATGATCATGCTCATCATGTCGGTTTATTATTATTGGCTCCTCATTTGGTTCTCCTAGAATGTCTTCTTCCTGGACTTTTTCACATGTGGGGATAAGTTGTCCACCCTCTTTGATTGTTAAACATGGATGTATTGGTGGTTTGTTATCTATACCTGATTGCCCATACTCTTTATGGATGTTCTCCTGGATATCTATAGACTCAACTACCTCATCATTAGGAGGAATTCCCTCCTTCCTTTCCCGATTTACTTTGTCAAGTTGATTTATTATCATCAACCTGTCTCGTAAGTTTCTCTGAAAAACATGGTGTTGTTGCTTACCATTTGTAGTTGACTACTTGGATCCTTCATAGGTTCTCTTCTAAAAACTGGGGAAACCAACTATGGATGAATCATCATGATCTGCCCTTGTTTCCTCTTATCACCTGGACATGAATGGTTAAGGGCCCAAGGTCCCTTGCAGATAAAGCATAGTCCTCGCATCCTTAGTTCATTATTGATGCATATTTCGTTCTTGCTTCCTCCATCAATCCTTATCAACTCCTTCATAGTGAGCACCCTTTTGAGTAATTTTATGTTTTTCCTGACAAACTTCTCGACTAGATCATAGGATCCTTGTGGTCCTTCCTCCAAATGGTCAACAATTTATATCTTAGTATCTTGCATATGTGAGCATGGCCTTCTAATAATAGAGACACAATATTTTGCATGCTTGTTTTGACATGGAATAAATGAGCTAATGTAATACCAGTGTAAAAGTTATGGAGCAACTAAAAGATCAACTCATCACATTCCAAATTCAGTATGAATGTGCCAAAGTTCAATTTTTCCATGACTGTTAAGATTTCTACATCGGTTCTAAAAGGTAGGCAGCATGATGTTATTCAACCCTTTAAGGCCTTCCACTATCAACTACAATATCTCCCTCATAAGATCATTACTGTAAGACAATACTCTGGATGTTAAAGCTATGATCTTGCTGAGACGAGAAGCAATTGTGAGCTTGACCTCTTCACAAGGATGCTCCGAGAGTTTGGGTTGTATTAATGCAAGAATAGATGGCTTGAGATTCCAACTAAGTTTCCTTCATTCTGGTTGCCCCACCTCTAAGAGCCATGTGTCTAATTCCTCCAATTTTTGAAGGTCTATGGTTGACTTTGTTCATTGCAATTAAGATCCAAGTGCGAACAACTTAGCTCCTCTTCCTTGTCCTTCCTTCACTTCCCAGGGGAATTTTTGTTGCATAATGGCATAGAGAAAAGGCCCCATGCTTCTTTTATTTTATCTAGAATTTTGTCCAAAATTTTATAAGTGTTTTCTAGGGAAAGTCCCATCTCCCCTCATACCAAAGCATGAATACACTAATTCTTCAATGGATTTCACCCCAAGATAAGGTAAATACAAACTTGATTGGTAATAGTAAGATGATTGTATGACCTCCTTCCTTTCCTATTCCCTTCTTTTTTTAACACAAAATCTCCTTTCTATCGTCAAACTCGAAAATTTGACAAAGCCCTTGTCAAATGCTAAAACCAATTAAAATTTTCAAAACTATAAACATGGTTTCGTCCATAACCTGCCATCTTTCATGCTTCCACACTGAGATTTTTGAGCGGAAAATCTATCTAGATGGAAAGAGAATCAGTTTTTAGGTAAAGACTTAGATCTTCATACGCTAATCAAGAGTTTGTGGACCCAATAATTATACCCTTGTGAGTGATCAATGGATCATGTGCGACATTGAATTTGATGTTAGAGGTTTGAAATGTATAGGCATAAGACTATATTTGACAATGATAAACCTCTACACCAATCCAGCCACATAATGCAACATACTATATAACAAAAAAAGGCAAAGAATTACTTTATTTAATTATGGTGACCCACCAAGAAATCTTTTGATGAAATATAATTTACTCGATTCTGCAAAAACACGGTGTCTTCGCCTCTATGAATAATGTGTGAGTGATCTTGATCTATCGAGATCAATTTATCTAGTGCAATAAAACAAATACTTTGGCGTGCACCTGAAGAGGACCATGGTTGGCTCCTTGACTAACGCTACGGTAAAAATAATCTTGTCTCTGCTATTAAGAGTGATGACAACTTTGGCTCCCATAATGAATCGATGGTCAATGCCAGAACCGAAGCCTATGAAACTTGCTCAGCTCCTTCCTGTGCTTAGAGGGTTGTGGTGATAGTGCAATGCCCATGCTATGTCCACTTCCTTTCACCTATAACAGATATGGGGACACTCAACTCCATTCTCTGCTCAGATAGTTGTTGTGACAGTGTTTTGGCAATGCGACCAATGCTCAGGCTATATCAACTAATCAGCATGCAACACTCATACTCCCTTTCACCTTCCATTGAAATGAATCATAGTCTGAAACAAATCTAACACCTATGTTCATTAGATGGCTCGGTGTTCATTTTAACACACAAAATTACCCTCCTCGTGACCTTGACTGCTACTGAGAAACATCACCCTTCAGATAAACAATGCGACTGTTTGCTTATGAGTGCCTCGAATTCCCTTCTTTCAGTGGTAGAGTCCCATGTAATTGATTCAATGGGTCTTTGTGATTTTCGGCCGACATCCTTACTCTAGTGATTCGAATACTCCCTTTCATGGTGAGGTGCCTCCGGGAAGGCGAAACGGTGGATGAGACCATTGTTGACCTGATCCACGACTCAGTAGTGTTGGTAGAGTGTTTTGATGAAATCTATGCCTATGGCTATTGGTTCTATCCTCAATGGCCCTCAGATTCACTTGCCAAAGAAAAAATATTTCGCCCTCTCTCACTATTTAACTCAGTGCCCTTTGATGAATGTGTTATCATCACGATTGATTATCTAGCCTAATTTACTAGATGGATCAAAGTACACCATGTAAAGTCAATTTTACCATAGTAAAATTGCTTTCACTATGAGAAATTACTTAATAAACCACCTTTGTTATGTAATTTATAATTAAACCCATGAAGAATAATTAAATAAATCACTATTTCTTTTATTTTCTTTTAGGAATAATTAATTAAACCATTGTTCAATTATTATTCCTTGTCATATTTGACCCAATTATGAAAAATCAAAAGATAGATTATTAATTATCTTATTTTTCTCTAGGAATAATTAATTAATCACTAATTAATTATTATTCCTTGTCAAATTTGACTAAATCCCTTAGGAATAATTAAATAAATCATTATTTATTTATTATTCCTTAACCAATTTCTTGAGATGATAAATAAATCATTTATTTATTTATTATTTCTAAATAAAAGTTTAAATACGTTTTCCCTCCTAACCAAATATAATAAAATATTCCAAGTGGTTATTCCAAGAATGGTGTTAATAATATTTTATTATTGCTCATTATTCGAGGATAACTCAATATTTTGTTATAAATAGAGGGGTTTTCCATTCATTATTCACTTTCGATTATTTTTGTTGTTGCACTCATTGCTGTAACTCTTATTATTTTCATTGTCGCACACCATTTCTCTACCATTTGAGTTCCCATTAAGCTCAAACATTTTATTTGTTGGGTTTTCACATTATAGAGGAGACAGACTCTACACAAGCTAAAGATGTTTTAGGATAGACAAGAACCCATCCCATAGAGGGGGATTGGTAAAATTTATTTGTTCCCTTCATAGGTGTTATAATAAAATATATTCTTTGTATATCTGGTTCCCATTGGATGATTGGAGTTATTATTGTTTCTTTTTGCTGTTTAAATATGATTGTGTCATAGGTGAGGACTTTGCTAGATTTTGCTTCTATCATTTTCTGCAAATCTACAATGTTTAGTAGCCATTTATATTATTCAGACTGTTTGTCATTCGTAGTCTTAAGTGGTTCTTTTCGTACATCTTTGAGACGAAAACACTACAACCAAATTGGCAACTCCATTGGCTTTTTACTTAAGATCCAGAAACTTGGGTGACCTTCAGTTTTCAAGTTAGGGTTTCTTATTTGTTCAGACTCTTAATGTTATTTACTAGCTTTCTAACCCTAGATATGTCAAATTTCTAACTTCTGCAAGTTTTCTGGTCTTTCCGCATGTCACAAGAACGAGTTGCGACAGAGACAGTAGTTTTTTCTCAGATTTTCCGACCAGGAATCAAGGATCAAAAATCACATTTTTTAGCCCAAAATGTGCGATCTCGAGTCTAGAGTGCATATTTCACCCCAAAAGCTGTGATCCCCCGTAAAAATAGCTTAGTACCAATGATTTTAGGGTTTCTGAGTTTTTATCAAATCTGTTTCTGGGTTTGGTTGAGAGCTATGTATTGGGTTGTTTGACCTCTGTCTCATCTTGCTTAGGCCTTGATCTACTCAGATTTACTCATCAAAGTGGAATTTATCCCCTTAGGGCTTCTATAACACTTCTACCTTTATAGGAGGAGTTTAGCCGAGTAAGAGGTCTGAGCTTCTCCAGCACTTTCAACCATATTTTCTAGATCTGTACCCTTTTCTTTCACATCTCCAAAGACAGGTTGTTTCCATCCATGGTTTCATACTAAACCTTGTTTGGTCATTGGCCTTAGGGTCCCATCAATTTCCCTAGGATTTACACGCATCTCCCTATCTTTTTGTAGCGATCCTCCTCTTTGGTTTTTTGTTGTTGCTGCACCACTTTCCAGTAGCCTAGTGTCATTTCATCCCAGTCACACTGACACTTAGATCCCTTGAAATTTTTAGTGTGTTTTCAGTCAATTTCACCACCAACCAGCACAGTGTTTGAAAATTCAGTTTGGGTGGGGTTTAGTTAATTGTTTTGTTGTTCATTTACTATTGTTAATTTTAGTTTATTTTCAATAGTCTTTTTTCTTTTTTAAAAACACGATCCAGGCTTAATAAATAAATACATTTGCACACACAAGCGCACCTTAAGCGAAGGGCGGTTGGTTTACACCCCCAAGCTAAGACTGAACATAATAAATTTATCTCCCCTCATCGAGACAAAGTCATATTGTTGATCTCCCTTCACCATTTTCATGTCACATGTGTCTTACCACCATTGTGCCACCAAGGCATTTGTCATAGAGACTCTTATAGCTACATCCCCATTTTCCACTTGGGCATATTACTCCTCCCCACTAGGTTCGAGTTCATAGCCCTCTGAGTCCCCATACTGACTCTTCTCCTGGTTCATCTGATTCCGAGCCTCCTTCACCACATACTGTCACCATGTTTGGAACCACAACTAGTGTAGGAACCCAACCTGGTGTTGGCTCCAGCTCTACCCTAGTGATCACATATAGAGGAGTAATCTCATGAACCATTCAGAAAACTCCCATACTCCCTTTTATGGTTGGCTTAAGTCTACTGGATTCTAGCCAGTTGACAAAGAACCCAGTACACCACGATGTTGGTTGGCATGCTATGCCGACTAAGCTTCCCTCAAATATCCCAAAGTTTGAGGGTAATTTTGGAGAGAATCCTATTGATCATGTTCACTCCTTCCACATGTGGTGTTCATCCAACTCCATTACTGATGACTTCATTCATTTTCGGTTGTTCCAACACACACTCACTAGAGACACTACGAAATGGTATGTAGACTAGCCCGCCACATTTCATTCCATTTTCGTGATGCTTGTTAATTGTTCCTCTCATATTTCTAGCTACCTCTCTGATACGACACTGGTAAAAAGATATTGACCTCATTTCATCAGTCCTCTACCACTCGCCTTTCCAACCATGTTCAAGAGTGGCGTAGAAGGAGGAGCACATGTTGTACCCCGCACTTCGAAGACCGTGTCTATCTAGATTGGTTTCTCAGGAGCCTTTTAACACCCATTGGAAAAGATGCCGCATCCCATTTTCCTCAGCCTGAGGAAGAAGCTCTCCGAACCGCTCTGAGATATGACCTGATTTATGTGCAATCTAGTTCTGTTTATACCATCATTCCAAACCTTCCCCATCCTAGAGGTTCCAATGCACCGGGGAAATCTCACGTTGCCAACGGTATTGTTGGAACCCTTTCACATCCTTCCCCATATACTCAACAAATTTATGGCCATCCACAGGGGGGCACCAGTTCCTCCAACACTTATGCCCCTCCTACGAGCAACATGTTTTCAGGGCCCCAATCTATCTACCAAACCATTGCTCCTCCTTATGAACAGTCGAGCACTCCAAACCGTCAAGCATTAACACTGCAGCCTCCCATCCATCCTTAGGCCCTGCAGCTACTACCCCCTTAGGGTCAGGTGTTTTCATAGCAAAGTGCAACCAATCCCCAAAATTTAAAGAAAAATAATAAGGGGAAGGGTAACAGTGGTAACAAGGGTAACCACGGTAATCAAGGTAATCAACCTAGTGAATCCCAAGGGAACCAGCCTAACACCAACAACCAGCCACAGGGAAGCCAACCCAAGAAAAAAAAGGCTATTCGTATGAACAAGCCTTGTGCATGTTGTGGTGTACATGGCCATTATACACATGAGTGTGCTATCTTTCCCCAGATGTGCCAAATGTGGGAAGCTCAAGTAACTTCTAGAGGCCAACAATTGCCTTAGAATACTACACCATCTAACCCAACAGTGCTTACAAATTTTTTCTCTCAACAAGGATTTGTTTCTTCTCAACCTCACCTAGGTCAAGCAGCCCACCCTCTCCAACATTCGGGTCTTGGCGACTACCAGATCCTCATGATGAGCTCTGATGAGGTTAATCCCTCCAATATCAACTTGAAAACTTGATCGCGTCAATATGATAAGCCATCAACTTCGTCCGTCACTGAGTCCAAAGCCAAAGCTTCTACTGAGCCTCTTACGACATCAAATGTTCCATTACAGATCCCTCAACCTAAAGCTGAGGCAATTCCCAAGATCCCAAAGGGACCCTTACACCATAACATGGCTTCTAACCAAGTTGCCATACATATAGTATAGTAGATGGCTTGGCGCAATCACCTGCCGCCATGTCGACATTGGATGTCATCCAGTCATGCCCTTCTCAAAAGAAAGCTCTAATAACTTCTTTGGGTGTAGTATATCCTTCTGATGATCATTTGATTGTCTTCCCAGTTGATACATCAGAACATCCCCCATTGCCTTGCTCCATTGCTTTCTAGGTACTAGTCCGAGTCCGTAATGTCATCATCTCCCGATGCATTATTGACGATGGTGCATCCACATGTGTGATGTCCGCTACCATTTGGAAAAAACTTTAGTCACCTGAGTTGTCCCCCTCCATCATCACATTGCATGCTTGGGACAGACACTCCTCCTAGCCTCTTAGCATGTACCACAACTATCCATGACCCTTGCGGGCAAGAGTGTCCATGTAGTTATTGAGGTTATTGATTCCCCTTTAGATTACAACATTCTCTTGGGTTGTAGTTACACATATGCCATGTCAGCTCTCACATCTACGGTTTTCCGCAAGATGTGCTTCCCCCATGAAGGGAAGACCGTTACCATAGATCAGTTGACTTACTACGAGCCGGCATCCGTGATGTCCCCCGAGTCCATTATCTCATCAGTGTTAGATAAGAAGTCTTCAACTCCTCTCATTGGTGTTTCATTGAGAGTCTATAAAGATTCCTCATTGTTGGGTTCTTTCCTTGCTCCTCCCCCTCTCATCTTAGAGCCTAAATCTTTCAGCGTCACGGGTTGTCCTCAAGCAGTCTGGTACATTTGATCCACAATGAGTTCCTCCACACCGTGCGGTTACCATCCCAACCGAGCCATCCAGATCCACCCCCCAGGACCTCCTCCATTTGTGGGTGCCTCTCCTATCTTCCCCCAAGAACTATTCCTCCAGGTCTCAACCATCCAAGAGTTTTTCCGCCGGGACATTACCTTGCAGGCCAGATACCTTTCTTATTTCCCCCTCCCACAATATTTTATCTACCTGTCATGGCTTCATTGGTCCTTGCTAACATGACTTTAGGGATCCCCGTATGGTACATTGATCCCCCTACAAGCATTCTTCCTGGTTAGCTAAGACCTTATCGTGCTCTGACCCTGGTTCAACTGGTCCCTATGGCCCCTACCACTACTTTAGTTCCATTACAACCTCAAGAGAAACTCACTCCTATTGTGAAAGCATCTAGATAGGGGGGAAAAGCTAAGAGGAAAGAACCTAAGGACAAGGCTCCCCAACCTCCTCCAGTCCCCAAGACGCCAAAGTCATCACCTCCATGCACTTTGTGTAAATTTTTGGGGCACACGACCAATAATTGTCCTGAGCTTCCTCATCTCAAACCTTTGGTTCATGAAATGTTTCCTGAGTCAAATATCCATAAAGTCCATGTTAACTTACCGGGTCCACCCAAGAAACTCACAACGTTATGCAAAAATCATGCTTGTGCCCTATGTGATCATCATGGTGACTACTCCCATTGTTGCCCTCATCTCAACGAATTTTGTGATTTCCTTAAGGCACTTCGCAAATACGAGACCACTCATAATGGATCACCTTCTCCTCTTCCTGTGGATTTTTGTGCTAATAGTAAACCAAAATAGGGGGAATCTGGTCCCACCATCATGATCCCTTCCCCAGATGTCGAGGTGACAGACACCACGAGCCATATCCTTTACTTGTCATCATCCTTGAGTTCCTCGTAGGAAATCCTTTCTGAGGTTTCTGAGCACGCTTCTATTCAACCTTTTTTGATAGAATCCCAAGTCTCAACATACATAGATCCTTCATCTACTATCTCGTCATCTACCATTCCATATGATGCATATGTGAACCTTCTTTCCCAAGTTAACGCACTAGGTACCGTGTCGCATGATGTAGTCAATATTCCTCTCATCCGCTCCTCTTCCATTTTGATGAGGACATCATGGAAGTTATGTCTACCCTTAATTACCCTTGCACTTAGGCAAGGCGGAACATTTTTTGGAGGATTCTAAAGGCCATTTCCTTCCTAATAATCCCAATGCAATCTACCCGAAGAAATTTTTCTCATAGCTTATCTCTTAGATTTGCATGTCTTTATTTCTATCATGAAGTTAGGTAGGATGCATCATCTCATCTATCGTATTTTGCACCTTTCAGATGGATCCATCATCCACACCATATATCAGTGATGTTGATGGTGAAAGTCGCTTCTTTAGGAATATAACCTCGACAGCCTGGGCCATTTTTACCCCCTTGCATACATTAGTCTTTCCGAATGACGTGTTCATTGGATCTGCCACCAATAACCAGGCCGAATATGATGCAGTGATAGGTTTGTTAGTCAATTCCCTTTCTCATCACATCCTTCATCTTCATGTTCGTTTATATTCATTGCTACTTGTCATGCAATTGAATGGTGTGTATCATGTGCATAACCAAGTCATATTTAGAAATATTTGCGTGTTAAGCTGTTGGTATGTGAATTTGAAACCATTACTTCTAGTCAAGATCCTAGAGCCCAAAATAAATATGTAGATACCATTGCAAATAAAATTCTAGATTGGAATGTATCACATGTATACCACAGAAGAAAACCATAAACAAAACACATGGCGAACCATCATTGTCATATAAAAATGCATAATCATATTATGTATCATATAAGTGTTCGAAGCCCATAGCTCTAAATACATCCGACATGCCTATAACATGTTACAAAAATAAAAATCAAGGGGACCCACATGTCCCCATATCTAGTGACGATCCAAAGGATCACACACCAAATGCTCTGCCGCACCTGCATGTAGATCATGTACTGTATGACCATCCATCGCCATGCGCCGCATGATACCTCGCCACTCTAAGGGAAGGATAGTACACTCATATATGTATCAATCATCTAGCTCATGCCATCTACGCTCAGAAACTCTGGTCAAGAGTACCCCACATCTACAATGTAGATAAATGAGTAGCACACTATCCTCTGGACCTTGACAAGATGACGATGTTCCCCAATCTGCAGCCACAGGCACTGTGTCTCATCCTGCATTTCATGCTAGTTTTACCAGTTCTATGTCTGCCTACCACATATCTTACACTTAATACCAAATACATGTGATAAAAATATGAAATGCAGCATAAAAATAGCAACATAACAATTACCGTTTGGTCCCCATGCTTACCTGAGCGAAAGTGGCTATTCAGGATCTCCCTGATAGGTCATCCTACTATAAGGATAATCATCAATCTAGAGGGGCATCTGATCCCAATGTGCAAAAAACGCGGGTTGGAATACCCATCCGACTTCCCGTCCTCCTCTCTACAGTAGCTGCCCCCAGTGGTGGATCCTAGGCTCCTGTGGGCCCCCATATCGGATCTATACATGAGGAAGGATGGTGGGTATCTTCTCAAAGAAGAATGCGCACAGTACTGTACCAGAAACATATTCATGGCTCACCTGCATAGACTTAACTATCGTTTCACTAACAACAGCATCATCTCAGCCCAACCATAATAAGTCCTAGCCAAAACACTCTCAACCAGCATCATCTGCTCGCCAGTGATGTGGTGGAATGCATGGCTACCCAAGAGCCGTAGCACAGCTGCGGAAACAACCTATGTCTCTAGCTGGTCTAAATCACCAATCGGGATAGTTGTGCCTTTCACATGCACATCCTGTGGACAATGGTTCTCCAAAAACTTTGTAATGTTCCTCACACAACGAAACACCAGATGTATATCCCACACCACTCTGAGGGGAGGGAGTCCGGTGAAGAAATAAATATCCTGTAATGTGAGCTCAATATTGTGCTCCTCCACGACAAATACCTAGTGGTCTGAATCCCAATAGCTCACAATTCTCAATAGCAAGGGCTCACCTTCCCTCATCAATGGGTTCTCTACTAACTTGAGAACCCTATAGTAAGCCAATGCCCCTCAAACCCCCTGATCCATCTGAATCTTGAATCGGAGAGTATCCAAGTCTCACTCACACCAGTTGATTTTTAGCTCTGCAATGCCTAGAAAACACCACATGTGTTCTCAGTTGAGAGAAGAAAACACCGGTCTACGCTAATCAACCTACAACCCCAACCAAGCGAGCAAACCACCACTCTTTTCAGCCCCAAATCGTAGTTTTATGCCCGGAAAGTGTGAGCTCACAGGTTTTCACCTATTTCTTGTGATCCAAATTGCACTTCTAGGCACAGAAAGTGTGATTAGACCGTGAAGAGGAGCAAGGGTCTCCGAGGGAGCTACCAGGAGCCAAAAATCACGAAATAAATAACTGAAATTGTAGATATGAGTAAGGCCACCTACCTGAAAGTCGCAATTCCTAATTCCGATGGCCGGTTTGTCTACTATAATCTCCACAAGGTTTTGGGCCTTTTCGTCCTCTCCAAATTTATCACAACTCACTTAAAAAATGAATTCCAATTGGAGGGGAAATGTCCTTTCATAGAAAAATCCACAATTTTTCTATCAACCGCTTTGACCAAACGGTAGCTCAACTTGATGAACCATCAACATCGTTGGAAATCTCTCATCAAGTACTATAATGAGTCTTTCTCAGTTTTGGATGATTTGAAACTTCACCAGGAAACCATTTTTCCAAGAAGGGTCACTTCTTCGCCTCTCAAAATCGGATTTCTTCATATGCGAGGCTTGTAATTTGGGGACCACCTTCCCTTGGAACTTGTCATCTCACGTGTCAATTTTCATCATGTGTAACCGTCATTTACTGATTTTTTCATGGTCCCCACCAGGCCGATTCTGTGTGGTAGCGTCATCAAGTCACCCTTGTTCAGAGCATTCATGATGAGTCACCCTTGCATCCATGGAGTCTGTTTCGTATCCCATTATATCATATCACAGTATTCCATCCATATTTTGATATCGTTCATCCTGTCTTGCCCATTTTGGCCTCCAGTCATACTATCCGCATCCCATCTGAAGTTGAGTCAGTTGCTGCCAGGTCAACCATGCACTTTATGCTTTGACAAGGAAAGTCATCTATTTGTCCCTCAATCCCTCATTTTACATTATACCTAGTGTCAGTCCATCAGTCGCATTACTATTTTCCCTCATACCTTAGTTGAGTATCCTCATTGCCTCACCTATCGTGGGCCCTATTCTGTCGAAATTAGGTCATTTATTCCATAAGAACGACCTAGAGGGCAGTGCATCTTGGTTCCAGCTTCCATTCTTGTTAGGTACTTTGGATCGAGTAAAGGGACTCATTATTGCCCTTTGACTTGGTTGTTTCATGTTCGTGATCCATACACTTGATGGTCCAATGATGCAGCAGATTGTACCAGTGGTTCCTAGGTATGCGTGAGATGTTTAAGACCTCATGAGGGGGTGGCCCTTCAGGTAGCCCCCCACATGCTCGGATGCATTCCTATTATGCTACAACCTTAGATGCAACTCTGCAAATGTTGGAAATAATACTGAGAGGGGGGGGGGGGGGGGGGGAATCAATATTATTAAGTTCTTTTCAATATATCTTCCTTATTTATACTTTGAATTATTCTTCAGATATTGATCGTTACTTTGTATGTCAGTACCATAAAATAATGAGCATGAACAAGATAAATAGATAGTCACACCAAGGAACACCAGATATAAGGTGGAAACCCAATGTGGGTGAAAACCACCTGCTGCAATATGTCTCTATCTTCCTTCAATTAGAAACTTCTTTTACAATGATTTTGTACTGGTGCAGTCATTTACCAGTACGCAGGCTGCAACCTGCAGAGAGCTACAACTCTCTCTCTCGATTTCAGTTTTTCCTGGAAGGGAGCTACAACCCCCTACTTCGTTCAAGGACCACGTTTCATTAATTTTCAGACTGGATCCAAGAAGATCAAATGATCATAAAGTATAAATGATTCTTCAGAAATACCCAAACCTCAGATCAATACAGCAGATCACCCACGCGCCAACCCAAGCACTAGCTATAAATAAATATCTGATCTGGTCACCTTTTAATCAGAGGTTGTATATGCCAGAATCATACCATAATGCAGAGGACATACATGTTATAGAGCACCCAGAGGCTAGACACAAGACAAACCCAATATCCGGACCTAGAGACCTTTAGCGAATCAACAGAAGACGATATATCAGAGTTAAGGAATGACTGCTACTTCCCTGCGGTTGGCTGCTCTCAACTTAACTGAAATACCCCCGAAGCGATGCGGATCTGCCGTCCTGCGCGCATTCTTCTTGAATTCGGTTCAGTAGATTGCTCCTTGACAGATCATAAGAATGCCGATCTATTCTCCCTTAAGATCTTCAATTCATAATCGATACCTTGCCACCGGATCCCCTTTTTCTTTATATAGTCATGCTTTTGATAATACCATGAATCAAAACCAGAGGATCCAAAACCTGAGGCGCAACTGTTTTGACCAATTCTTAAGAGAAGGGTTAAGCGAGAAAACTATGATAGCGGTCCAAAACCACAAAGGGCGGGCTTTTAACTTAATGCATCCAAACTAATAATATATTGGGTCCAATCCTTATTGCTAACAATACATGCCCGGCATCTGATCCAATGGATCGGATGCGATATGCCCCATTAACCAGCCTTTATTTATATATCGGGTCCGCTCCTTTCATCGCTATCGGCTATTTGAAGTGGGAGGCTATTATAAGATGGGCGAACACCGCAGATGTGATTTAATATGAAATGCTTTTAATTCCTTCATCAGGTCCGCTCGCAATCGGAGGTTTCAACGAAGTCCGACGTGCATATATGCCGAACTGCGGATGCGATATTATTATATATGGCCTTTAATGCTCCCATCAGGTCCACTACCTCTTTATCGCAATCGGCATTCAGGGCTTTTCAGCATCGGATGCGATATTATTATACGTCAAGTTTAATTCCACCATTGGTTCCGCTGAGTTATCGCAATTAGAGGATTTGAGGTGGGTGACCCTTTATGTATTGCGATACTGCGGATGAAATCTTGTTATAAACCATGATTGATGGCTTCATCGGTTCCATATGTGCCGAAACATATTTAACTTGTGTTGTTTCCGCCAAAAAGGAAAAAGGCCTTTGATTATTGTAAAAGCATATATATATGGGTTTTACACACCCAACCAACTCCCGATAATATAAATGCATGCATATATGGGTTTTAGGCTCCCAAATACCTCCGATAACATTAATACATGCGTATATGGCCTTTCTTCTCTAATACATGAGTATATGGCCTTTATTCTCTCCTCTTGGCTCTTCTTGTCCCCATCATGGTGTATATAAGAGAAATGACCGTCTAAGAGAGGGTTGCCATCAAGTTCAACATATGTTCATAATGCCATAATGCCAACAATCTCCCCCTTTGGACTTGATGGCAACAACACCATCCAAAAAGCACTCTCCCCCTTTGACATCAAGGGCGAAGTGCGGATATCTGCTTCTCCTAACTATTTCTCCCCCTAAGAGCTTGCTCCTCTTGATTTTTCCCCTCTGACTTTAGGACAGAAAGTCAAGCTATTCTAGCTATATATAAAATAGGAATCACCCTATACTGCCTACATATAATATAATTCAGCATCTTTATTGCCATGGATAGATACAGTTCATTTACCCAACATGTTCCTCCTTCTGTAATACGATAATGCCAACAATGAATTATGCTCCCCGTGAACCTTATACGCGTATACCCCATTAGAACCTCGCGTACAAGCACCAATCTGAGAATTAACAGTAGGATGATGCATCGACAACCCCCAGCTTCTGCCTGAGGTATTCAAAAGTCTCCCTGGGCAATGGTTTGGTAAATATATCAGCCACTTGTTCCTTAGAAGAAATGTATTCCAACATGACCTTTTGTTCAAGCACTTGTTCTCTGAGAAAATGATACTTGATCGGTATGTGCTTGGTTTTTGAATGCATGACTGGGTTCTTTGAAATGCTTATTGCACTTGTATTATCACATAAGATGGGGATAGGTGGAGTACAAGTGATTTGGAAATCCTGTAAAGTCTGCATCATCCAAAGAAGTTGGGTGCAACAAGATGCAGCAGCCACATATTCTGCTTCAGCTGTTGATAAAGCAATCGAACTTTGTTTCTTGCTGAACCAAGATACTAATCTGGAATCCATAAAGAAAGCACCACCACTTGTGCTTTTCCTGTCATCCAAACTTCCAGCCCAATCTACATCTATGTAAGCATGAAGTGTGAGATCTGTATCTCTAGGATACCATAAGCCAAAGTTTTGAGTTCCTTGAAGATATTTGAAGATTCTCTTTACTGCCTGAAGATGAGTTTCCTTTGGGTTTGCCTGAAATATTCCAACTATTCCAACTGCATGCATGATGTCTGGTCGGGTACCTGTCAAATAAAGTAGACTTCCAATCATAGATCTATATGTTGGTTGATGAACTGCAGCCGATTCATCATTCGCACTAAGACTGCATCCTGTAACCATGGGAGTACATACCGGTTTTGAATCTTCCATGCCATACTTCTTCAAAATCTGCTTGAGGTACTCAGTTTGAGACAAGAAGATACCGTCTTTATTTTGTTGGATTTGCAATCCAAGAAAGTATGTTAGTTCACCTAGCAGGGACATTTCGAATTCTTTCTGCATTATCGAGGCAAAGTTTTGACTCATAGTTTCTTCATCGCTACCAAAAATAATATCTACATAAACAACAAGTATTAGCAACTTGTCATTTTCAATTTTTATATAAAGATTGCTATCTGCTGATCCTTTTGAAAAACCTTGTTGATGAAGGTATTTTTCCAAAAGGTAGTACCAAGCCCTTGGAGCTTGTTTAAGACCATAGAGAGCCTTTTTTAGTCTACATACAAGGTTTGGATCATTCCTAAGAATGAACGCATCTGGCTGCTCAATGTATACTTCTTCTTCTAAATCTCCATTCAGAAAAGCTGATTTCACATCCATTTGAAATACTTTGAATTTTTGAAAGCTTGAGAGAGCAAGGAACATGCAGATAGCTTCAAGTCTAGCAACAAGAGAAAAAGTTTCTTCAAAGTCTATTCCTTCTTGCTGAGCATATCCCTTACAAACCAGTCTTGCCTTGTTTCTAACTACTTCCCCATTTTCATTCAACTTATTTTTGAAGATCCATTTTGTCCCTATGACATTCTTATCTTTTGGTCTAGGAACTAATTCCCAAGTGTTGTTCTTTTCGATCTGCTCGAGTTCTTCATCCATAGCCTTGACCCAACATTCATCTCTGCATGCTTCTTTTACATTTTGTGGCTCAGTGGAGGAGAGCAATGCCAAGTAGCTTGAGGCTTTTGCTATTGTTCTTCTTGTTTGTACACCTGCCTCTTTCTGCCCCAAAATCTGAGATTCTGGATGATTCTTTTGAACATGCTTGGATGGAGTCTTTTCTTCTATCCTTATATGTTCCTCTGGAGCCTCTTGAGGTTCTTCTTCTTCATTATCAGTCTGATTTGAAGGGTAGTCTTCATCCTCTTCGATATCTTCATGATTTACTTGCCTGGGAATGTATCCTTTTTCATCAACCACTACATCAATGTTGTCAACAATTCTTCCAAGTCTTTTATTGTAACACTTATATGCTTTGCTATAAGGAGAATAACCAAGGAGAATGCCTTCATCTGCTCTAGGCTCAAGTTTGCCAAGCTGTTCATCAGTATTCTTAATATAGCATTTGCTTCCAAAAATTTTAAAATGCTTTACTGAAGGAGTCTTACCATTCCAGAGCTCATGAGGAGTTTGAGTGCTGTTTACTCGGACATTTGTTTTGTTGAGAATAACAACCGCAGCATATTCAGCTTCACCCCAGAAGGTTGCAGGAGTTCCAGATTCATCAAGCATGGCGCGGTCCATTTGTTGCACTGCTCTGTTCATCCTTTACACCACTCCATTTTGCTGAGGAGTCCTTGTTGTAGAGAATTTCCTTTTTATTCCATGCTCTTCACAGAAATCGAAAAATTCATTTGAGGTAAATTCCCCACCTCTGTCAGACCTGAGACACTTAATTTTGTGATCTGATTCATTTTCGACCAAGGCTTTGAAGGATTTGAATTTTTCAAATGCTTCGTCTTTGTGTTTCATAAGTCCTAACCAAACAAACCTGGAGAAGTCGTCAATGAATAATATAAGGTATTCCTCTCCTCGAGGTGTCCTTGTCCTAAATGGACCACATACATCTATATGAATAAGTTTGAGAGGTTTGCTCGCTGATCCTTCCTTCTCAAGGAAGTTAGTCCTGGTTTGTTTACCAAACTGACATGATTTGCATATTGTGTTCTCTAGAATTTTGATATCTGGAAGATCACGAACTGCCTGATACTTGCATGCTTTCCTTATTTGTGAAAAACTTAGATGCCCCAACCTCCGGTGCCATAACCAGTGCTCATCATCCTTGCTCATATAGCATTGTTGTTGTCCTTCTTCAAATATGTATAGATTGTTTGGAGTTCTTTTGCCTTTGATCACTGTTTCACCTGTATCAAGATCACGAACACGACATCCATTTGATCTAAATATTACCTCGGTTCCTTGATCGCACATCTGACTGACACTTAGAAGATTATGTTTCAATCCATCAACGTACAAAACATTTCCTGCTTTGACCTTTTCTTTCAATTGAGCAATACCTTTTCCTTTTATGGCAACAGTAGTATCATTCCCAAATGAAACTTTCTTTCCTTTTTCTAAAGCGGTGTATGATTCAAGTTTTTCTTTATCACCTGTCATATACTTCGAACATCCGCTGTCGATGTACCATTGATTTTCCTGTCCTTCTGCATAAAATGCTATCCCACATCTTTCTGGTCGAGGTTCCTTTATTCTCCATGTTCTGGTGCTTGAATCTTGTTCCTTTGTTTACCGAAACCTACTCCTTCATTCAGAGTCTTCATGACCAAAGTTATTACAGATAGAGAATTCAATTTCATTTTCAAGAGCCAAAAAGTTGTTATAGGTCCTTTTTGTAATCCCAGTCATACCTTTTTGCTTTTGAGCTTCTCTAGTCATGATTGTTTTGTAGGAAACACATTGAGCTGCTTTGTGACTGAAGTTATGGCAAGAGAAACATTGGCCATTGAAGAAACTTCTGCGATTATCAAATTTACCAGTCATATGATTGTGATTTCTATTTTCATCCATTCCTGAGGTAAATTGAGAGGATCTTGGCTGATTGTAGCTTTTGTTCGCCCTTAAGGTGAATTGTCCCTGACTTGTCTGGTAGTCTTTGTTTATTCTTGATGAAATTTGTCCCTGTTTTACCTGGTGATATTCGTTTGGCTTTTGCTCATATCTTCTTGCTGCATCGAGATAACTCTTCGAGGTGGATTCTTGAGATGTTTCTCCATTATACCCCAGACCTGTCTTAATTAGAGGAGAGTGTTGTACATTGATGATCTCATCCAGAGTTTCAGATCCTTTAACAAATTTAAAATTGAGAGCCTTTGTTTTCTCAATTTCTTTTCGAAGCCCAACAATTTCACATTCTAAATTTTCAAGAGATTGTTCCTTTTTATCAAGTTGGATTTGCAGAGTCTCAATGATCACATTCTCTTCTTCTAAGCATGTCTTGAGTCTAGACATCTCCTCATAATAGCTATCTATATCTAGAGCATCCATGTAATCATCATCTTCAAAAGCCATTAAAAGTTTATAGGGATTACCTCGTTCATCTTCATTGCTATTTGATAGACCATCACTGTCTTCATGGGTGTAATAGCTCTTCTTATTTGCATTCTGTTTCTTGTTCCATCTAACAGGTTCCTTTCCCTTGTTAATCTTATCCCTATGAGGACATTTGGCAGCATAGTGACCTACTCTTCCACAAGAAAAACATTTGAAGGGTAACTTACCTCTGAATCTGCCAGTACCTCGTTGAAGATTTCTGACAAAATTTGATTCTTCTTCTTCTTCTAACACATGACTTGATTCAAGGTACTCTCCTTTGCCTGAAGCCTTGAAGGCAGCTTCTCTCCTATCTGAAGGACCTCCTTTTCTCATTTCATAAGCAGTTAGAATTCCATGCAGCTGTGACATGGTGAGAGTTCGTAGATTCTCCTTTTCTTCTATGGCAGACACTTTAGATTCAAACTTGGTGGACAAGGATCTTAGAACTTTTTCAACCACAATAGCCTCTTTTATTTCTTCACCCAAGTTTTTCATGCAGTTAACAATCTCATCTACCCTAAGGAAATAGTTAGCCACACTTTCATCATTATACATTCTGAGATTCTCATACTGAATCCTGAGGGTTTGAAGTTTAGCACGCTTTACCTGTTCATCTCCTTCGTAGCTCAAGACAATCTTGTCCTATATTTCTTTTGCGGATTTATATTGCATAACCTTTACGAATTCTGATTGAGATAAGCATCCCAACAGAGTATTGACTGCTTTAGCATTTGTTTCATATTTCTTTTTCTTGGCTGGATCTGTAGGAGTAGCTGAAGGAAAAGTGTAGCTTGTCTCTATGATATCCCAAAATTTCGTACCAGGAGATTGAAGATAAGCAGTAACTCTTACCTTCCAATAATTGAAGTTTGTCCCATCAAAAATCGGTGGCCTGATTGATGCTTCCCTCTCGTAGTTGCTCATAATGAACGATCTTCCTTCAAGCGATCAAGCTTCTCTGAAGGACCCGCTCTGATACCAATTGTTGGAAATAATACTAAGAGGCGGGGGGGGGGGGGGTGAATCAGTATTATTAAGTTCTTTTCAATATATCTTCCTTATTTATACTTTGAATTATTCTTCAGATATTGATCGTTACTTTGTATGTCAGTACCATAAAATAATGAGCATGAACAAGATAAATAGATAGTCACACCAAGGAACACCAGATATAAGGTGGAAACCCAATGTGGGTGAAAACCACCTGCTGCAATATGTCTCTATCTTCCTTCAATTAGAAACTTCTTTTACAATGATTTTGTACTAGTGCAGTCATTTACCAGTATCCAGGCTGCAACCTGCAGAGAGCTACAACTCTCTCTCTTGATTTCAGTTTTTCCTGGAAGGGAGCTACAACCCCCTACTTTGTTGAAGGACCACGTTTCATTAATTTTCAGACTGTATCCAAGAAGATCAAATGATCATAAAGTATAAAAGATTCTTCAGAAATACCTGATGAGCCCCAATTTTGGTACAATTCGGGCTCATTTTGGCTTATTCTCTTTGCTCAAACCATTCACTTTTTACTGCTTATGCATGCATTTCTTAGTTTATTCGTGTTGTTTGTAGGAAGAAGGGTAGACACTTTATCTACGTGACTAATGCATTATGATTTCAGGTTTTTGCATTAAAAGGGAGAAAAGACCACGTGAAAAGGAGACAAGGAGACAATGAGGTGGCACTGCTGGTTTTTAGGAGAGGATGTCCACGGTCTTGGGGACATTCCTCATGATTCCCACCAAGAACTCCGAGCTCCAATCCATCTTCCCTCCGAGCTTAGAAGCAGCCAGCTGTTCTACAGGAACAACAGTTATAAACTTCTCTACAGGAACAGTATTTATGACTGTCCTACAGGATCTGTAGTTGAACTCTAGCTGGACAGCTGAGCTCCTAAAATCAAGGACACCTGTTGGATAGTCGTTTTTGCATAAATACTGAGGCCGTAGCCTTGTAGAGAAGCTTTTTGAACCTTGGCATTACTCTTGTAATTGGAAAGTACGAGCTAGAGCTCAGTTTTTGTTCCTTTTTGTAAGCCAATTTGGCATGACATCAGATTATGAATAAAGAAGGCAGATTTTGATCTAGTTCTGAGTTTTCTCAAGGAGCTATAGCTCTCAGGTTAGGGCCCAACCTGAGAGCGATAGATCTCCTCAGTGTTGTAATGTGTTTGCATTTCATTCCAGCACTTTGAGTTTGTTTATTTTCACGTGTAATTCGGATTTCCAGCTTGTTAATTTAGCCGTTTTCATGACCATAGATAGGACTAGTTTATGGTGATTTGCTTTTAGTGTTTAAGTTTGATAGGAGGATAGATATAATCTCTTGGAGCTCCAGAAAAAAACAGGTTGTAAAGGCTCACTGCCATCTCACTGTTAGGGATTGGGGTGTAGTCCATGACCAACCACCAAAAAGAACAGCAGTCTTCTCATCTCCATGCAAGCTGTAACATAAACGTTTTCATTGAAGATCTATTCATGCATTTTTGACATCGATCCATACTGCACTTCCACACATAGGTTTCATTTCTTGTTTTCCATTTCTGTTCATAGGTTTCATGGCACAATTATCATAGGTTAATGAATTTCTCGTTTTGATGCATAGGTCATTTGTTTCATTTACGCTGCTCCTTCTCAAACCATTTTCTTCTTCTTCTGGATCTGTCTACAAGTTCTATTTAACCTCTATCTCACTCATTTACCCTCCAACTCTCTCATTTCCCACATAGCTCCATCTCCTTCAACTTTCGTTGGATCCATCCTTCCAATCATCAAACCATTGCATACACCCTTCCTTCATCTGATTTTCCAGCTCCTGAGCCATCATCAGGTCCATCTCTATCTCACTTAGCCTCCCACACCACTCCAACACTCCATCATCTCCCAAAACCTCCACGGCCAATCATCCTGTAGAATTGCACAGCCATCCTATAGAAACCAGAGTATCCTGTAGGATCCCTTGCAGACTTCCTGTAGGAGGCCACTCACTCGGTTGCCGAGCTTCTGAATGTGAGGGACCTCTGTGGATGGATGCTAAGGATCCCTAGGGACCTCTCCTAGCCTCCCCAACCTGTCCCACGCTTTCCTTCCTTATCCATCCCATCTGCACCACCAAAACCTAGTTAGCACAAAATCACAATCATTCCACACACTTAAAGGAAAAATACAAAAACATGTCTTTCATGATGCAAGTAGTTTAGATCCATGCATTTGCACATATTAGAGGTAACAGCAGCCTTGGTTGAAGTTTCATTCACACTCTTTGCATTGTAGAGGTTAGACTAGTTAAATTAGGGTTTCCTAGGTTTACATGCTTTGATTTGCTTTCAGTTCAGTTTGTCAAGTAGAGTAGCTTTCCTTTGAGCATAGCTTTCGTCCATCAGTTAGCAAGCTTCTTCTGAGAGCCTATAGAAGTTGGCTTGGGCCCTAGTGGACTTGTGCCAGCTGACCAAGTGACAGCTGCGACAAGAGCTAGTACTTGTGCATATAGCACCGTCGCTTCCAAGTTTGTACGAACTACTGGGTTGATAAAATGAGAGACAGGAAGCCCAAGGAGTTGTAGCATTATTGCTACAATACTGGAGCTCACCACCTTTTTGGTGCCGTTGTCGGGGAAGCGTCAGAGTATTAGTAATTGTTGCTTTTCTTCTACTTTCGCACTCTTACTTCTGCTCAGTAGTTTATTTCATTTCCATTCTGCAAAAGTAGCTTAGCATTTCCTGCTTTCATAGATTAGCATTTCCTGCTTTCATAGATTAGCATTTCCTGCTTTCATAGATTAGCATTTCTTGCTTTCCTATATTAATATTTCTTGCTTTCCTAGATTAATATTTCTTGCTTTTCTATATTAACTTTCCAATTCCGCAATTTCATTTGAGTAATATAGTTAGTTGTAGATCACTTTGTTCCAGTTTTGCAGGTACCAAAGAAAAATGCAAAAGCACTCAAAAAAGAAAATTCCTTTCCATTTCATGCCTCGTAGGAACCGAGATAAATCAGGCAAATTCCTACCCAACACCCCCACCACATCACTAAGTCACCCTTCTCTCTTCTTTGGTGATAGTGACCCAGAGGAACCTATAGGTGAACATCCTGAGATATACCAAGACCCTATAGAAGAAGAAGAGTTAGAAACCACTCCATCTGAAGCCATGGCTGATAATAGGAGAGAAGATGAGAGAATAGAAGGAGCTTTCCCCATCCGAGAGACCAATGGAGATATGAAAATGAAAAACATTAGCCCCTCCGCCTTGCCTCACTTCCATGGACTGACCACTGAGGATCCTGATACCTTCTTGTTTGAGTTTGCTGTCCTTTGTAGAACTTATGACTATACTGAAGATGAGCAAAAGCTGAAGCTTTTCCCTTCCACTCTTAAGGATGCAGCACTACGCTGGTTCATGGGATTACCTGGGAATATCATCGCTACTTGGGCTCAGATGCAGCAAGCCTTCAATACCAAGTATAGGGATTACTGTAGGTCCAAGGAAACCAAGGGAGAGATCTTTCGGATGACCATGGGGAATGATGAGTCTTTGGAGGATTATGAGGAGAGGTTCCAACTTAGCTATAAACGGGCCAGGTGCACACTTGACCCTGAATCCCTCAAGTTGGTTCTACTCCGAGGAGTCCCTGAAGATCTCTTAGACACCCTTCACATGTTAGCTGGGGGGGACATTTACCAACTGCCTTATGAGGACATCAAGACTGTGTTTAGAAATCATTCCAGGGCAGCTAGAAAACGAGGTAGAGGAAATCTCCTCTCCACTGGTGTCCCTTTCTCCAAACATGAGTTTACAAACCAATTAGAAGATCTTAAGAGTGAGGTGAGACAGACCATTGCCATGCAGCTGGACACATTCAGGATCCAGCAGAAGAAGGAGGAAGCTGAGAGAGCCTGTCCTAGGTGCACCAGAAGACACCCTAAGAACGAATGTCCATTGCATTCGGTTGAAGTGTGTTTTGTTTGTGAGGAGGACCACCCAACAAATCAGTGTCCAACCTTACCTGGGTTTAAAGCCATGTACCAAGGAACCGAAGCCCCCACTGAACCTCTCTACTTCATCAACCAAAGGAGGCCTCAAGGATCTAGACCTTATCAGCAGGGAATGCACGGGGCACCACAAGCTTATTATAACCCCAACCACTCGACTCCCATGCCTTCTTGGGGTCCCCCTGCTCATCCTTCTTGGTCCATGCCTCCTCCATGGTCTTATCCACCTCAGTACCCTGCTCAACCTACTTCTCATTCATATCACTCACATGCCCAGTCGCAGCCTCAATGGAGTGCTCCTCAGTCGGGGTGGAGGCCCCAATACAACACTCCTCCTGCCATTTTGCCTCCACCACCAGCTCAACCTCAACCTTTACCTCCTGCTCCTCCAAGGCAACCTCAAATGCCTGCTCAACCGAACCCGAACCCCAACAATAGACAGGCCCAGCAGGTATACACTGGGGAAACCTCATGCCCTACCTATGCTGTGGAGATCCAGGAGATCAACCTTCGATCTGGAAAGACTCTACCAGATCGCCAACCTCCTCCCCCCGAGGATGAGGAAGATCTACAGGAAAGTGAACCAAAAGCTATTCCACCCTTTCCTGAGAGATTAACAGCCACCACACAACCTAACCCCGAAGAAGATGAGCTGTTGGGTGAGCTCAAGCAGTTGTGTGTAAAAATCCCACTTCTCCAAGCCATCAAGGATGTGCCAATATATAACAAGCTGGTTAAGGAGAAGTGTTTCAAACACCTAGGCAGACGGAAGAAAGATGCCTCAACTATCAATGTCATAGGACAACTGTCTGACCTTATGCTAGGACAAGTCATCTGCCCAAAGTACCTAGATCCTGGAAGTCTTGTAGTAGATGTTCACATCAATGGCACCATTATCCCCCACACCTTGATTGATCTGGGGGCAGCCATCAATGTGATGACCAGGGATACCATGCAAAAACTCAATCTTCAGGGTTCCTTGAGGAAGACCTCGACAGTACTGCAATTAGCAGATCGCTCCACCGTGACTCCCGAAGGGATTGTGGAGGATGTCATGGTCTCCATTGATTCTTGGGAATACCCTGTAGACTTCCTGGTTCTACAACCAAAGGCAAAGCTTACTGGATACCCTCTCATTTTGGGAAGGCCTTGGTTAGCTACTGCAGATGCTTACATAAGTTGTAGGGCAGGAAATATGACCATCAAAAATGGTCCCATGTCCAAGCAGCTAGTCCTATACCCTCCTGCCCAACCCTCCTTAGAGCATGACTTACCACTTTGGCTAGAAGAAGGAGAGGAAGATGAGGTGTACTCAGCACCTCCGTGCACCCTAGATACCACTAGAAGAGACCCTCCTACCGAGGATGATTTGATTGAGACCCTGATCCAGAATCCACCTTCCAGTGCACTATCCTTAGAGAAGTTGGTGGAGGATGCCCAAGCTAGCACCTTAGTGGACCTTTGTACAACCAGCCCTGTCACTCCTAGAGTCAAAAGTGTGGAGTTCGGCCCTCAGAGAGCATTAAAGATCAGCTCCTCCCTATCTCCTTCCCAGGAGAAGGAGTTGTGTAGCCTATTGGCCAGCCACTTAGATGCTTTTGCTTGGAGCTATAAGGAGATGAAAGGAGTCCATCCCTCGGTCTGTACCCATCATATATACATCAAAGAGGATTGTAAACCAGTTAGGCAACCCCAGAGGAGAATGAATCTAGCCCTTAAGGACATTGTCAAGGAAGAATTGCAGAAACTGTTGGATGCTGGATTCATCTACCCCATCTCAGATAGTGAATGGGTGTCCCCTCTGGTTTTGGTTCCCAAGAAAAATGGGAAATGGATAATCTGTGTGGACTACCGAGAGTTGAACAAAGCTACCAAGAAAGACCATTTCCCTCTGCCTTTCATAGATCAAGTGTTGGATGGACTGGCAAGAAAGAAGTTCTTCTCTTTCCTGGATGGGTTTAGCGGGTACAACCAGATCCAAATCAGCCTGGAAGACCAAGATAAGACCACCTTCACTTGTCCTTGGGGTACCTTTGCCTACCGTGTCCTTCCCTTTGGGCTATGCAATGCTCCTGCTACCTTCCAGAGAGCTGTCTTGAGCATCTTCTCGGAGTTGGTCCATGATGCAGTAGAAATCTATATGGATGACTTTACTCCTTACGGGGCTAACTTCCAGGAAGCATTGTCCAACTTGGGAAAGGTCCTAACCAAGTGCATCGAGATGAACTTGTCCCTTAGCCCTGAAAAATGTGAATTCCTAATGACTGAAGGGACTGTGCTAGGCCATACCATCTCTCGCCAAGGGTTACAGGTGGATCCTAACAAAATCGCTCTAATAAAAAAGGTTCCACCTCCACAAAAGGTAAGGGATGTTAGGAGTTTCTTGGGATTAGCGGGGTATTACCGAAGATTCATTAAATATTTCAGCAAGCTAGCCTCGCCATTGTTCGGTCTGTTGGCAAAAGATGTGGAGTTTAATTGGATTGACGATTGTCAGAAGAGTTTGAATGAATTAAAAGACAAGTTAGTGTCAGCTCCAATCCTGAGAGGTCCAAACTGGGCCCTACCTTTCCACATCCACACTGATGCCTCAAACAAAGCCATAGGTATAGCCTTAGGACAAGTTGAGCAAAAACTTCCATATGCCATTTACTTCGTTAGCAAAAACTTGTCCAAAGAAGAGCTGAATTACACTGTAACCGAGAAAGAATTCTTAGCTGTGGTCCATGCATTGAACAAGTTCCGACATTATATTACTGGTTACCAGACCTTTGTACATACTGACCATGCTGCTATCATATATTTGATGAATAAACCAGATGTGAATGCTCGTATTATTAGATGGTTACTTTTATTGCAGCAGTTTGATCTAACCATTGCTGATAAACCAGGTAGAGAAAATGTTGTTGCTGACTTCTTGTCTAGATTGGATTTGTCTGCAGATGAAGATGGGACGGTGGATGACCAGATGCCTGATGAGCATCTGTTTGCTATCTCAGTACTCTCTCCATGGTTTGCTGATATAGCAAACTACCTTGTTTCAGCACAATTCCCTCCGCATCTCTCTTCGAGAGAAAAGAGCAAAATCATCAAAAAGAGTGCCTCATTTACATGGATCGGGGGCAATCTGTTCAAGCTTGGCCCCGATCAGATCTTAAGGCGTTGTGTAAGGGAAGAGGAAGTCTTTGACATCCTCCTCACCTGTCATGATGGGCCTTGTGGAGGACATTTTGCAGCAAAGAGAACTGCCTTCAAGATCCTGCAGGCAGGCTACTATTGGCCCACACTTCATCAAGATGTCAAAAGATATGTCAGTCAGTGTGACCAATGCCAAAGAATGGGGAAACCGACCCAAAGGGATGAGATGCCTCTCCAACCTCAAGTGACTCTTGAGCCATTTGAGAAGTGGGGCATGGACTTTGTGGGTCCAATCAATCCCTCTTCGAGGCAAAGATCCTACATCATTGTGTGTACTGACTATTTGACAAAGTGGGCAGAGACCAAAGCAATCAAAGCAGCAACAGAATAAAAAGTGGCCGAGTTCCTAAGAGAGAACATCTTCTATAAGTTTGGCTATCCAAGAGAGTTGGTCACCGATCAAGGGATCCAGTACACCTCCAACCTGGTTGAAGATCTCCTAGCTCATCACAAGATCAAGCATAGGACTTCCACTCCCTATCATCCTCAAGCAAATGGGCAGGTGGAAGTCACCAATAGAGCATTAGAGGGGATCTTGACCAAAGTGGTGAGCAGCAGCAGAAAAGATTGGGCAGATCCCCTGGTTGAAGCCACATGGGCTTACAACACCACTTGGAAGACCACCACCGGTTTTACACCTTATGAGCTGGTCTATGGGAAGAAGGCTTTGCTGTCCATTGAGTTCGAATACAATACCTTGAGGATGGCAGCTCAGCTAGATCTAGATCTCAGCCATGCACAACAAGAAAGGCTATTGCAGCTGAATGGACTGGATGAGCACCGCATGCAGGCCCTCCTTCACTCAGAAGTGGTTCAACTTCAGAGGAAGGTGTGGCATGACCAACATCTCCATGACAAGCAATTTCAGCCGGGAGATTGGGCTTTGTTGTATGATTCCAGATACAAAGATTTCAAGGGGAAGCTGAGAACCAGATGGCTAGGGCCATATTCAGTGGAAAAATGTCATGACAATGGATCTGTTCTTATCCGGACCACTGATGAGGAAGCCATCCCCATGCTTGTCAACGGGCATCGATTGAAGATCTACAGGAAGCCTCCCTCCAGACAAGAGTTCATCAAAACTATGGAGAAGGCAGTATTGGTCATAGAGAAGGGTCCTGCCCCTGCTTTGGGCACATCCTGAAGAATCTAAAAAAAAAAAAAAAAAAAAATTAATAAAGATCCTTGGGTGAAAACCTTTCTGAGGCGCCCAAGGCAGGTGGTAGGGGTGAAAACCTCATTTGAGGTGCCCCTGCTATCTTTCAAAAAAAAAAAAAAAAAAAAAAAGAGAAAAAGGAAATAAAGATCCTTGAGTGAAAACCTCTCTGAGGCGCTTAAGGCAGGTGGTAAGGGTGAAAACCTCATTGAGGCGCCCCTGCTATCTTTCAAAAAAAAAAAGAAGAAAAAAAAAGAAAAGAAAAAACAAGATCAATAAGCTATTATGTGAAATTTGCATGCAGATTGCAGGTGTTCTATGGAGGAGAGGAAGCCTCTCAAGTCAAGGTCAAAGGTCCTTCTCATGCAGCCATGACACCTCACAAGCTCCTCCTCCAAGAATGCTTATGTTTTTCAAGGTATGTGCAATTTTATCATGGTTCGAATCTTCTACAGGAAACTGTTGTCTGTCTACAGGAAAGCACAGTCTTTCTACAGGAAGGCGCGGATTCTCTACAGGAAAGTGCAGACTCTCTACAGGAAGGCCAAACTTTCTACAGGAAGCTCTGTGTCTACAGGAAACTTCCTGTAGGAGTTTTGGGCGGCCATAATTCGTCGTAAAAGGAGATTTCGCGACCATGGCTTGGTTTGGATGCATGCAAGCCTCTATTAAGCATCCTTGCACGTTGTTGTCACCATGCTCCACCACCTGTGTCGACATGCGGCCAAGTCCCTGCACAAACAAAGGGAATCGATGAGTTCTCGTGAGAAAGCCATTTCCAAAATAAAAAATGATGGGATCTCATACCACATGCACCAAGAGCTTCGGGATCGTGATCAGAACCGCCATCGTGCAGCATGCACCCAAGGAGAAAGGACTGTTACGAGACCCCTCGTGGGGATCCTGCAACAGTTCAACCTACTCGAGTGGATTCCATTCACAGCACCGTCATCCGAGATGAAACGCGGGCACATGCAAGCAAATCCGTCCACTCCAGCGTTGGCATCCGGTAACCACGAGCTTCCGGGTCTGTGTAAGTCACACGCAGCAGGTAGATCCGCTCACCATCATCCGAGAACTGGAAAAATCATGTGCAGACGCGCAGGTAAGTGTCTTCCCCTTCATTCCATCAAATCGCATGAATCTAACTTTGAATTTGTTTGCAAAGTGTAAAATTGAATGGTTGAGCGGCCGTATGGCCAGTCGACTGGCCACGTCGGCTAGTTAAAGTGTAATTGGGTGATTGGGTGGCGGACATGACAAAGAGAATGAACGGCATGCACGTGGGAGCACTCTCGTCAGAAGCATGAGTTTAACAGGAAAGGCGGTGGCAAATCTGAGGGAATGAATGCAGCAGTGAGTGAATACGCAGGTGGAGGATGGATGACGTCGCCCAACGGTCCGGCGGGGACAGCTCATCCCCCGCGCGATGGATTGCGCTGGTTCAAAATCCAATCGGCTAAATCAACCACACGCATTTATCATCCAACACTTCAACTCGGCTAGCCATTCTGATCTCCTCTGCATTTCGATACGCCGAGTTGTTGGCTACCAGAACGCTGGTAAAGCACACCGTGAGTGTGGCCAACTACAGTCCTCCCCGAGAATTGTGCGTGGCTTCTACAGGAAAGCGGTTCTACAGTAACGCGGTTCTACAGGAACGTAGTCTACAGGATCGCAGTCATCTACAGGAAAGCGGGTGCCTCGCAAAGAAAGGTGGCCAATTAAGGAGGTAACCCTGAACTCTTAATGTAACTGGTTCTTAGAAGTGGCAAGACCATCGTCCACGGTCGGGTTATAAAAATATTGGTGGAATTGTGTTTGCTGTGCCATTGCTACTGTTCTACAGGATGTTGGTATAAGTAGTCTGTGTTGAATTTTGTATGTGCATGCTCTGTTCTCATAAACCAAACCTCTTTTACATCTGCCACCTTCAGTTCAAACGACTGGGTCCATCATGCCAGGTGGGTTTATAAGACGAGAGCCCACTGATTCAAATACACTAAGGAGAAACCCGGCAGTAGTAGAGCTCTTCACCAGAGCACAGTGGATGTCGTTTTTTGATAAGCTGCAGGGCTACGATGATGAAGTAGCCGAGGAATTCTTGCGGGCTCTGCAGCCTAAATCCCAAACACTGGCCACAGTAACCTTCAGAGGTCTAAGCCTCAAACTCACCCCAGAACACATCAGTCGGATCACAGAACTTCCTATGGGTCTGCCGTGGGACAAAGACGAGAGAAAGCTGAGCCAGCAAGCCAAGAAGGACTTCTTCCCACCTGAAGAAGAATTCACAGAGGATAAAAATGGGGTGAGAAGGACGAGCTTAACACCACCGTGGAATGAAGTCAGTTTGCAAATAATGAAATATATTACTTGTGAAGGCCGGTTCAGTATCGTGTATGCATATCACTTCCGGCTCCTCACTGAGTTAAGGCACGGAATTGACCTTCCTGTAGAGCAAAAACTAAGCATCCCTTATTATCTCCTGCAGTCCCTAATGGAGTGTGCTACAAAGCTAAGACAGGGCATCCCTGATCAGATAGCCCATCATGGGTTAATAAAATTGCTTGTGGAGGACGCACTGCACTCATATAAAGATCCCCTCTCCTGGGAGTCATTTAGGAATCTAACACGAGATGGGGACATTAAAATGTTGATCAAAGATAGTGGCTCCTCCAGCACTGAAGACAAGGAAGCGGTGGCTGAGGAAAAGAAGGCTGAAGAAAAAGCTGACTCCCCCATCCTGTCAGCAAGAGAAATAAGGTCAAAAAGCAGAAGAGACAAAGTTGGGGCAGGCCATGTCAGCCCAATTACCTCTCCAGCACTCACAAGCAAACAAAAGGATCAAACCCCTACAGCAAAGCAAGTAAAAGTAAAGACACCTGCCACTACAGGAAAGGAGAAGCGGGCTTCTACAGGAAGCCCAAAAACACAAACACAGGCTTCTACAGGAAGCCCAAAAATCAGTGAAAAACAGGCTCCTGCGGGAAGCCCAAAAACAAAAACAAAGGCTTCTACAGGAAGCCCGAAGATCAGTGAGAAGCAGGCTTCTACAGGAAGCCCAAAAGCAAAGACCAAGGCTTCTACAGGAAGCCCGAAAGTCGTTGGAGAACAGGCTCCTACAGGAAGCCCAGAAACGGAGAAACAGGCTTCTACAAGAAGCCATGCAAAATCAAAATCTGAGAAGCAGAAGGTGGATGTTTTGGCCAGAGAGGCAGCGGCTGTATTAGCTGGCCTCAGTACGCCGCCTAAGCCAAAAGGAAAGAGGAAGAGGGACCTTCCTCTCTACTTCAAAGCACGGAGAAGTGTTCGGATAAAAACAGGGAAACCACAGCCGCAGTCCAGCAGCCCAATTGTCATTGAGGACACCCCTGCTTCTCCCAAAGAAAAATCCCCCTCAAAGGTTACAGTTACCTACGAAAAGGGAAGTCCGAAGAAGAGCACATGGCAAGACCGGATAGACCTGTTGGACGAGAAAACCAGGCTACAGGAAGCTGAAAACGTCCTACAGGATACCTTGGCTCGACTACAGGAAACCGAACAAAGAGAAGAAGAAGGACCCTCATCACCAAGGGCGGATGAGGCAGAACTGCCTGAAGAAACAGCAAGAGAACATATACCCGAACCTAGCCCTTCGCCCAATCTGAATTCATATTATACCTTCTTGGAGGCGGGCAAGATCATTCCACAAAAATTTACTGTACCTCTATTCTTTGAATTAGAGAAGGAAAGAGTCTGCTCCCATACATGGATGCAAATCGCCAAATCAAAGGGGGTGGGGGATATAGGTCCTCTACAAGATCAACTCAGGGAGGTCGGGAGCGAGTTCACCATGGCTAAACATGTGGCTAGTTGCCAGCAGGCACTTCTACAGGAAGAAAATCAGAAGTTACGGTTGCAGCTACAAGAACTAAAGGCAGGGGCAGGAACATCCTCCAAGGGCATCACAAATGAACAAGAAGGCAAGAAGGAGCTGACCACCAATCTTGAAGAGCCAAAGACACTTCTACAGGGAGAAGAACAGCAGACAAGAATTGAAGTACAAGCCTTAAAGGAACAGCTGCAACAAAAGGAAACATAATTGGCTTGCATGGCCAGTTGGGCCATGGAGGCCCTGCAGTGCAGACATCCTGCAAAGTCTTATGGGTTGTACTTAAAGGATCAGTGGCTACAGTTCCAGATAAGCACACTAGCACAAAGAGGTATTGAGCAAATCCATAACCCACAGCAATTTGCTGAATTATGCAATACTAGCTCAGCAGAGGACAAAGCCAAGCTAGCAGAATTCTACATCCACAATCTGGTTTTGCCCAATGAAGTCTCTTGGGATCCCAATATTGCCTTGGGTGATATGCAGTTGATGGCCTTTGCTTCATGGCTGAATCATGAGGATCAGAGAGCCACTGAAGAAAAATCGGTCATGAGCCGAGAAGTGAGTGAGCCACTGTACATTCGGGCAGAACCAGAGGATCCGGTTGCCCTCATCTCAGCCCGCCAACAGTTATCCAATGATCCCACAGCTTCCTTGAGATTTATGGACTAGCAAGCCCAAGCAATAGCCCACTTTGAAGACATGGACAGATTATTAGGAGAAACTGCTGCCCAGGCTTGTGCACGTAGGTGGCATGCCTTGGCACATAGTTTGAAGATCCGGGAATACCATACCCTGACCAGAATGAGGGAAGCATTGGCAAGAGTGAACCTTTACAAGAAATCCATGGAAAGAGTTCAGGCCTGCTGGATTGGCCTTAAACTCAGCCCTCCATTGCTGCTAGGATTGGCTGAAGGAAGTACAGAAAAGGATGACAAGGCACAATGGGAAAAAGTGGAAAACACAGCAGGGTTTCATATCAACCAAGATGACATCACCACAGAAGCTTGGGATGTAAGGGGAGCAGTGAAAGCCATGAAGGATGAGGATCTTGACTGAGTTGCTCAAGGATGAGAAAATGGTTCAGCTGGGGGGTGATGATGAGCCCCAATTTTGGTACAATTCGGGCTCATTTTGGCCTATTCTCTTTGCTCAAACCATTCAATTTTTACTGCTTATGCATGCATTTCTTAGTTTATTCGTGTTGTTTGTAGGAAGAAGGGTAGACACTTTATCTATGTGACTAATGCATTATGATTTCAGGTTTTTGCATTAAAAGGGAGAAAAGACCACGTGAAAAGGAGACAAGGAGACAATGAGGTGGCACTGCTGGTTTTTAGGAGAGGATGTCCACGGTCTTGGGGACATTCCTCGTGATTCCCACAAAGAACTCCGAGCTCCAATCCATCTTCCCTCTGAGCTTAGAAGTAGCTAGTTGTTCTATAGGAACAGCAGTTATAAACTGCTCTACAGGAACAGTAGTTATGACTGTCCTACAGGATCTGTAGTTGAACTCTAGCTGGACAGTCGAGCTCCTAAAATCAAGGACACCTATTGGATAGTCGTTTTTGCATAAATACTGAGGCCGTATCCTTGTAGAGAAGCTTTTTGAACCTTGGCATTACTCTTGTAATTGGAAAGTACGAGCTAGAGCTCAGTTTTTGTTCCTTTTTGTAAGCCAATTTGGCATGACATCAGATTATGAATAAAGAAGGCAGATTTTGATCTAGTTCTGAGTTTTCTCAAGGAGCTATAGCTCTCAGGTTAGGGCCCAACCTGAGAGCAATAGATCTCCTCAGTGTTGTAATGTGTTTGCATTTCACTCCAGCACTTTGAGTTTGTTTATTTTCACATGCAATTCGGATTTCCAGCTTGTTAATTTAGCCGTTTTCATGACCATAGATAGGACTAGTTTATGGTGATTTGCTTTCAGTGTTTAAGTTTGATAGGAGGATAGATATAATCTCTTGGAGCTCCAGCAAAAACAGGTTGTAAAGGCTCACTTCCATCTCACTGTTAGGGATTGGGGTGTAGTCCATGACCAACCACCAAAAAGAACAACAGTCTTCTCATCTCCATGCAAGCTGCAACATAAACGTTTTCATTGAAGATCTATTCATGCATTTTTGACATCGATCCATACTGCACTTCCACGCATAGGTTTCATTTCTTGTTTTCCATTTCTGTTCATAGGTTTCATGGCACAATTATCATAGGTTAATGAATTTCTCGTTTTGATGCATAGGTCATTTGTTTCATTTACGCTGCTCCTTCTCAAACCATTTTCTTCTTCTTCTGGATTTGTCTGCAAGTTATATTTAACCTTTGTCTCACTCATTTACCCTCCAACTCTCTCATTTCCCACATAGCTCCATCTCCTTCAACTTTCGTTGGATCCATCCTTCCAATCATCAAACCATTGCATACACCCTTCCTTCATCTGATTTTCCAGCTCCTGAGCCATCATCAGGTCCATCTCCATCTCACTTAGCCTCCCACACCACTCCAACACTCCATCATCTCCCAAAACCTCCACGGCCAATCATCCTGTAGAATTGCACAGCCATCCTGTAGAAACCAGAGTATCCTGTAGGATCCCCTGCAGACTTCCTGTAGGAGGCCACTCACTCGGTTGCCGAGCTTCTGAATGTGAGGGACCTCTGTGGATGGATGTTAAGGATCCCTAGGGACCTCTCCTAGCCTCCCCAACCTGTCCCACGCTTTCCTTCCTTCTCCATCCCATCTGCACCACCAAACCCTAGTTAGCACAAAATCACAATCATTCCACACACTTAAAGGAAAAATACAAAAACATGTCTTTCATGATGCAAGTAGTTTAGATCCATGCATTTGCACATATTAGAGGTAACAACAGCCTTGGTTGAAGTTTCATTCACACTCTTTGCATTGTAGAGGTTAGACTAGTTAAATTAGGGTTTCCTAGGTTTACATGCTTTGATTTGCTTTCAGTTCAGTTTGTCAAGTAGAGTAGCTTTCCTTTGAGCATAGCTTTCGTCCATCAGTTAGCAAGCTTCTTCTGAGAGCCTATAGAAGTTGGCTTGGACCCTAGCGGACTTGTGCCAGCTGACCAAGTGACAGCTGCGACAAGAGCTAGTACTTGTGCATATAGCACCGTCGCTTCCAAGTTTGTACGAACTACCGGGTTGATAAAATGAGAGACAGGAAGCCCCAGGATTTGTAGCATTATTGCTACAATACCGGAGCTCACCAATACCCAACCTTGAGATCAATACAGCAGATCACCCACGCGCCAACCCAAGCACTAGCTATAAATAAATATCTGATCTGGTCACCTTTTAATCAGAGGTTGTATATGCCAGAATCATACCATAATGCAGAGGACATACATGTTATAGAGCACCCAGAGGCTAGACACAAGACAAACCCAATATCCGGACCCAGAGACCTTTAGCGAATCAACAGAAGACGGTATATCAGAGTTAAGGAATGACTGCTACTTCCCTGCGGTTGGCTGCTCTCAACTGAACTGCAATACCCCCCAAGCGATGCGGATCTGCCGTCCTGTGCGCATTCTTCTGGAATTCAGTTAAGTAGATTGCTCCTTGACAGATCATAAGAATGCTGATCTATTCTCCCTTAAGATCTTCAATTCATAATCGATACCTTGCCACCAGATCCCCTTTTTCTTTATATAGTCATGCTTTTGATAATACCATGAATCGAAACTAGAGGATCTGAAACCTGAGGCACAACTGTTTTGACCAATTCTTAAGAGAAGGCTTAAGTGGGAAAACTATGATAGCGGTTCAAAACCACAAAAGGCGGGCTTTTAACTTAATGCATCCAAACTAATAATATATCGGGTCCAATCCTTATTGCTAACAATACATGCCCCGCGTCTGATCCGATGGATCGGATGCGATATGCCCCATTAACCAGCCTTTATTTATATATCGGGTCCGCTCCTTTCATCGCTATCGGCGATTTGAAGTGGGAGGCTATTATAAGATGGGCGAACACCGCGGATGCGATTTAATATGAAATGCTTTTAATTCCTTCATTGGGTCCGCTTGCAATCAGAGGTTTCAACGAAGTCCGATGCGCATATATGCCGAACTGCGGATGCGATATTATTATATATTGCCTTTAATGCTCCCATCGGGTCCACTACCTCTTTATTGCAATCGACATTCAGGGCTTTTAAGCATCGAACGCGATATTATTATACGTCAAGTTTAATTCCACCATCGGGTCCGTTGAGTTATCGCAATCGGAGGATTTGAGGTGGGCGACCCTTTATGTATTGCGATACTGTGGATGCGATCTTGTTATAAACCATGATTGATGCCTTCATCGGGTCCATATGTGCCGAAACATATTTAACTTGTGTTGTTTCCGCCAAAAAGGAAAAAGGCCTTTGATTATTGTAAAAGCATATATATATGGGTTTTACGCACCCAACCAACTCCCGATAATATAAATGCATGCATATATGGGTTTTAGGCGCCCAAATACCTCCGATAACATTAATACATGCATATATGGCCTTTCTTCTCTAATACATGAGTATATGGCCTTTCTTCTCTCCTCTTGGCTCTTCTTGTCCCCATCATGGTGTATATAAGAGAAATGACCGTCTAAGAGAGGGTTGCCATCAAGTTCAACATATGTTCATAATGCCATAATGCCAACAACAAATATAATGGGTTCAGTTCCTACCAATCACAGTTTTCATAGCATGCACATCTCCTTCAGATGATCCATTTAGTTTTGCAGATCCCTTCCTCGTTCAATAGGGCTTCTTCGATTGTTCTACCCTCCCTCCAACCCATTTTTTGAGGGAAGGGCCATTATATCTCATGTAATCAGTTCATATTATATTCAATCCTGGCTCATATTTTTCCATGTGCACTATATATATGGGACACGTTGTATTATTTTCTAACTCAGTTATGCCAACATGTCATGTACCATTCAGCATGTACTTCATTGCACAGTTTGATATTTCTCAAAACACAATTATTTTTGTACTAAGTTATCTCGGTGGGTATATGTATGCCTCCCCCACCTCAATGAGGTCCGGTACCACAACATAAAAGGTGACTTGCATTGGTCTTTCCCCCTTTGTCCCTATCCTACTGCTTTAGTTGTATTGGTCTCTCTCTCTCTCCACTTTGTTGTGTAGTGATTATGTCTTTACAACACAGTTCGGTCATATGTTTTCCGCCTAACACTCGTACGTTGCGAGGAAATCTGTTATAACCAAAATATTGATCATCTAGCCTAATTTACCAGATGGATCGAACTACACCATGTAAAGTGAAATTTACAATAGTAAAATTTCTTTCACTGTGAAAAATTACTTAATAAACCACCTTTGTTAAGTAATTTATAATTAAACTCATGCAGAATAATTAAATAAATCATTATTTATTTGATTTCCTTCTAGGAATAATTAATTAAACCATTGTTCAATTATTATTCCTTGTCATAATTGACCCAATTATGAAAGATCAACAGATAAATTATTAATTATCTTATTTTTCTCTATGAATAGTTAATTATTATTCCTTGTCAAATTTGAAAAATCCCTTGGGAAAAATTAAGTAAATCATTATTTCTTTATTATTCCTTAACCAATTTGTTGAGATGATAAATAAATCATTTATTTATTTATTATTTCTAAGTAAAAGTTTAAATATTTTTTCCCTCCTAACCAAATACAATAAAATATTCCAAGTGGTTATTCCAAGAATGGGGTTAATAATATTTTATTATTGCTCATTATTTGAGGATAACTCAATATTTTGTTATAAATAGAAGGGTTTTCCATTCATTATTCACTTTTGACTATTTTCATTGTTGCACTCACTATTGTAACTCTGGTTATTTTCATTGATGTGCTCCATTTCTCTGCCATTTGAGTTCCCATTAAGCTCAAACATTTTATTTGTTGGGTTTTCACATTATAGAGGAGAGAGACTCTAAAGAAGATGAAGACATTCGTGTATAGCCAAGAACCCATTCCATAGAGGGGGACAAGTAACATTTATTTGTTCCCTTCATAGGTGTTATAATAAAATCTATTCTTTGTATACATAGTTTCCATTGGATTATTTGAGTTATCACTGTTTCTTTTTGTTGTTTAACTATGATTGTGGCATAGATTAGGACTTTCACAGGTTTTGTTTCTATCATTTGTTGCAGATCTATAATTTTTAGCAGCCATTTTTATTATTGATATTGTTTATCATCCACAGCCTTAAGTGGGTTCTTTTTATACATCTTTGAGAAGAAAACACTACAAGAGAAAGAATTTTGGAAAATCCATGGAGCAAGGACCCTTGAAACCCTCAGTCTTTGGAAGAGAAATGTGGCCTCCAAGTGACCAATCTCCAATTTTGGCTATGGGTTCAACCTCAATCCTAGGATGAGCTTGATTAAACAATTTATATTCTTCCTTGGGATCAAGTTTAGAAACTCGACCTTCCAACCTTTGCAATTTGACCTCTTTTACCTCCAATGAAATCAATCCACAATTATTTCAAGGAGACACTTTAGATCTATGAGCAAGTTAAAAATGGCATTGAAAGGTAGGGTCTCCTCCTTACATTTAAATGATCTAGCCTCTTTCCAATATAGATTACAAAAATATATTCATACGATTTATCTTGAAATGAAACGGATATAATCCGATATGATACCTGTGCTTAGAATTTAGCCTTTGAACCCTTAGTGTTTGACCCACTAGAGGGAGATGAACTCTTCCGTTGGATTTCTATAGACCTGTAACCAAAATATAGTCAAGATGGTAGTACTTCCTACAACGAATCTCACAGCCTTGCAATACGATTGAAAAGAGACTCTCAAATCTGATAGGGGTTCGATCTCAACCCCGTAAACTTGAATGCATAAATATGGTAAAGAAGACCCAGGTCCAATCTAAAAATTTGGAAAAGTAATGTTTTCTCTTTTGTTTGCAATAAAATAATAACTCTCAAAATAATGCAGAAAATTCTCCTTCCAATCAACCAAAAAATAGAACCAACTAGGATGATACGAAATACCATCGAAGATGGAAATGTTGGCTAGGGTGAGCATAAATTGCACCAAAGTTCCCTACATGAAACCTCCAAATAACCCTACAAATAATTTAGAATTTTCCAATAAAACCCTCAGGCTGGCGAGATGCACAGCTCTGATACCATTGTAATTTCCCAATCATTAAAATTTTAATCAGTTCTGGTACATTGTAGGTGTTCTAATAAAATTCTTGTAGTAAAAACACCAAACACAATAAAGATCTAAGAATGGAGCATCTTATTTATGTAAATAAATATAAAGAAAATTACATGCCCACAGAAGCACTATTAAAGCTCATGCCTTGGCATGTATGGCTTCCCATCAACAGAGAAATTAAATATGCTGAAGCACAATCTTAGATCCTCGATGGATCCACCAGAGAAATTACTCCCATGGGGTTTTTGTGCTTGGGATCAACTAGAACTTGCCTTGACAAACTCTCAACAAAAGAAAAATACATAAATAACTCTTGATGATTACATTGTTAGGCTCCTATCCCCTTTTATATGCTTCATTGAATCTCTAGAGACTTTATTTTATTGTTTTCACTAGAATAACGAAGGCAAATACCATAGGTCAATGCCATGGGCAACTACCACGGTAAATACCATTGGTAGATTCCATCCACTTTAACCATATCCACAAAAAAGAGAATATTACAAATCGATCGCTTCTTATTTAGTCTACGAAGTTTATGTTTAGTAATTCCCCAAGATCCATAAAATCAGAAACTCAATAGAAAGTACCACAAAGTATGTTATTTTTATTGAGAATATTGAGCACATGGAAAGATGCTTGTTAAAGTGGATGTTAGAGAAATCCCTAATGCATAGGTCTAACAATAACAAGAATTGTGTTACCTTTTAGGTAATTTTCTTAAGAATCCTAACTATGTCTTAAAAATGTAGCTCGGGGCATTCAATTTAAACGATATTCCTTATTGTTTTTGGGATTGGGATGAGAGAGAGATAGGAGATATCATCTATTTTAAAAATAAACATCTTTTCACTTGTATCTTTTCCATACATAATGTCTCTTTTGTTGGAAATAATACAATGAGGGGGGGTGAATCAGTATTATCAAATCAATTATTTTTCATTTCACAATCAGATTTGTATATGCTACTTCAGTTATGGGAAATTGCGTATATACGCTACTGTGTCTAAAGCAACCAACATATATCAGTAAACTTATGATTCATTAAAAGTTGACCTTTAATCAGTGCATCAGAACTTCATTAACCATAAGAACAGTAAACAAGTGCAATAAAAGAGAACAGATCATCACACACATGGACACAAGATATAAGGTGGAACCCAATGTGGGTGAAAACCACCTAGTGCAATTCGTCTCTATCTTCTTTTAATAAGAAACTTCTTTCTACAATATTTCTGTAATGGTGTAGTCTTATACTAGTATGCAGGCTTCTACCTACAGAAGGCTACTACCTTCTCTCGTTCTCTAGCTTCTCCTGGAAGGGAGCTACAACCCCCTTAGCTCTTGTACTAGCTGATGTACTAGTTTGTAGGTGCTGACCTACAGAAGGCCACAACCTTCTCTTTTCTTCCAGGGACCACGTTTCATAAATTTTCAAACTGGATCCATAATCAGTTCTCTGAATGTTGTAACCAGAAAACAGTAACAGTAACCAGACACCAATCCTGAACCCAGAACACTGTAGCAATAAACAGAAGTAGCTAAAACATATTTTATGAGACATACGCTACTTCAATATGTATAATCTACATGCATATGCGACTTTATTAAGGCAAACCTGCATATACGCTATTTTCACTTACTGAACCAGCGTGTATATGCGCCTCTTCTGTGCCGAGCCTGTGTACAGATCTATAAAATATAATTTATCCTTTTCACTTATTCAGACATCAGTTATACCCATATTATCATATTTATAGATCAAGTCATGCGCCAAATATAACAGATCAAAATCACAAAAATATACTACTATTCAAGCCTCAAGATCTTGACCCAACAATAGAACCTATGCTTCTTCTAAAGCTCAGGTTCCTCCTTGGTTCAGATCCAGCTATGCACCACAACCCAATTCTAGATCTTGCTCTTCATAAGATATTCAATACTTAAGTGAATGCCTTTTGCCTAATGATCTCTTCCCCCTTTTATAGTCTTAGGCCTTACTCCATACCATGGTCCAAAACCATAGAGAATCAATACCATGGACCCAATACCTGGGTTCAACACTTTGGACAAGATTCTGTGGTCCAACACCATAGGTCCAAATACCAAGGACTAAATACCATCGACCAAAAATAAATTTTCCCACATGTACACGCTTTTCCTTGCATGGAAATGAGTGCATATGTATACGTGCCTTTTGATCATCTAACTCACGTGTATATGTGACTTGGTTAAGAGGAACCTGTGTATATCTCTTTTTCTTTCATTCTGAGAGCCTGAAAAATGATCTTTTATTTGAGTGAGTTGCCATCAAGGACAACACTTGTGTCATAGCGCCAAACCTATGTCATAATGCCAATAATATCCCCCTTTGGACTTGATGGCAACCCCAAGTCACTCAAAGTCATTCTCCCCCTTTGTCATCAAGTGCAAAGGGTTATGCTTCCCCTGACTGTAGGCAAGGTCTCCAAGAAGATGTTCTACAAGAAAAAACATGACTTTATACATCATAAATCTCTGCTCTGTTGTGCTGTCCATGCTCCCCCTGACTATAGGCAAGGTCTATAAGAAGATGTTCTATAAGAAGAAACATGACTTTATACATCATAAATGACCTTCCTATCATCAAAGGCTCATACATACATCCATCTGCCAACTAAGTGGGGATATACCAATTTTGAGTCAACTACCCAACCAAGTGGGGATACACCAAAAGTTTACACAAGATAAAACAAGAATATTACATCATCCATCCCAGGCATAGGGGGAAACCAAAGTAGGTCATTACATGACCTTGATAAGAAAAGAAATACATGACATAGAGACGAAATATCTACAACAAGACTATGATAGTTATCAACAACTCTCATTAGCAGCATCTGTCAATCATCATTCAGACCAGCAACCATGTTCTCCCTCTACACCTGTTCCACCTGAAACCAAAAACAACTGTGAAATTAAACCAAGATCTTCTAAGATAATGCCAACAATGCATTATTAGAAGAATATATGCTCCCCTTGAACTTGTGCTAGATGGTCTCTCTCAGACCCATATCAGTCTCTTTTCATCCTGAGCCTGGCCCACTGTTTGTCTTCAAACCAACATATACACGACTTTATCCACATAAACTGGCGTATGTACGCGGATCCTCCTCATGAAACTCGCATACAACCACTTTTCTCTGAGACAGACAAGTTTCAATAGTAGGATGATGCATCAACTACTCCCAGCTTCTGTCTGAGGCCTTCAAATGTCTCCCTGGGTAGTGGTTTGGTGAGTATATCAACAACCTATTCCTTGGAGGGAACGTACTCCAATTTGACCTTTTGTTCAAGCACTTGTTCTCAGAGAAAATGATATTTTATAGGTATGTGCTTGGTCTTTGAATACATGAGAGGATTCTTTGAAATATTGATTACACTTGTGTTATCATATAAAATGGAGATAGGTGGAGTACAAGTGATTTGAAAATCTTGCAAAGCTTGCATCATCCAAAGGAGTTGTGTGCAGCAAGATGCAACAGCCACATATTCTGCTTCAACTGTAGATAAAGCAATTCAACTTTGTTTCTTACTGAACCAAGAAACTAATCTGGAACCCACAAAGAATGCACTACCACTAGTGTTTTTTCTTTCATCCACGCTTCCGGTCCAGTCTACATCTGTATATGCATGAAGTGTGATATCTGTATCTCTAGGATACCACAAGCCATAGTTTTGTATTCCTTGAAGATATTTTAAAATCCTTTTAACTGCCTGAAGATGTGCTTCTTTTGTATTTTCCTGGAATCTTCCAACTATTCCTATTGCGTGCATGATCTCTGGTTAGGTACCTGTTAGATAGAGCAGAGTACCAATCATGGATCTATAGGTTGGTTGATGTACTGCTTCTGAGTCATCATTTGCGCTGAGGCTGCGTCATTTTACCATAGGGGTACATATTGGTTTCGAATCTTCCATGCCATATTTCTTCAAGATCTGCCTGAGGTACTTGGTTTGTGATAGAAAGATACCGTATTTATTTTGTTGGACTTGTAAACCAAGAAAGTATGTCAGCTCACCAAGCAGGGACATTTCAAATTCTCTCTGCATTACCAAAGCAAAGTTTTGACTCATGGCCTCTTCATTGCTACCAAAGATGATATCATCAACATACACAACAAGTATTAGCAATTTATCATTATCAATTTTTATATATAGATTGCTATATGTTGATCTTTTTGAAAAGCCTTATTGATGGAGATATTTTTCCAACCAAAAATACCAAGCCCTTGGAGCCTGTTTAAGACCATAGAGTGCCTTCTTAAGTTTTCATACAAGTTTTGGATCATTTCCAAGGATGAATCCATCTAGTTTCTCAATATACACTTCTTCTTCTAAGTCTCCATTTAAAAAGGCAGATTTCACATCCATTTGAAATACTTTGAACTTCTGGAAGCTAGAAAGAGCAAGGAACATTATTATGGCTTCAAGTCTTGCAACTAGTGCAAAAGTTTCTTCAAAGTCTATACCTTCTTATTGAGCATATCCTTTAAAAACAAGTCTACCCTTGTTTCTAATAACATCTCCATTTTCATTCAACTTGTTTTTGAATATCCATTTTGTCCCTATGACATTCTTATCATTTGGTCTAGGAGCCAACTCCCAAGTATTATTCTTTTCAATCTGCTCAAGTTCTTCATTCATGCCCTTGACCCAGCATTCATCTTTGCATGCTTCACTTACATTTCATGGTTCAGTGGAGGAAAGTAATGCTAGATAGCTTGAAGCTTCTAAGATAGTTCTTCTTGTTTGTACACCTTCCTCTTTCTACCCCAAAATTTGAGTCTCTAGATGATTCTTCTAAACTTACTTGGATGGAGTCTTTTCTTCTACCCTTATCTGTTCTTTTGGTGCCTCATAGGTTTCTTCTTCATCATAAGTTTGATTTGATGTTGAAGGATAGTCCTCATCATCTTCGAAATCTTTAGATTTTACCTGCCTAGGAATGTTTCCTTCTTCATCAACCACTACGTCAATACTTTCAACAATTTTTCCAAGTCTTTTATTGTAACACTTATATCCTTTGTTGTCGGGAGAGTAACCAAGGATAATGCCCTCATCTGCTCTAGGTTCAAACTTCCCAATGTTTTCATTAGTCCTTTTGATGTAACATTTGCTTCCAAAAATTTTGAAGTATTTTACCATAGGAGTCCTACCATACCAAAGTTCATGAGGAGTCTGAGTGTTGTTCACCCGGACATTTGTCTTGTTGAGAATAGTAATGGTAGCAAATGCAGCTTCACCCCAGAAGGTTGCAGGATTTCCAGACTCATCAAGCATAGCACGAGCCATTTGTTGAACCGTTCTGTTCATCCTTTCCACTACTCCATTTTTCTAAGGAGTCCTTGCAGTAGAGAATTCCCTTCTTATTCCATGTTCTTCACAAAAATCAAAAAATTCATTCGAGGTAAATTCCCCTCCTCGATTAGACCTGAGGCATTTGATTCTGCGATCTGATTCCTTTTCAATGAAGGCTTTGAATGCTTTGAACTTTTCGAAAGCTTCATCTTTATGCTTTAGAAGTCCTATCCAACACATCCTGGAAAAGTCATCAATGAACAATATGAAGTATTCTTCTCCTCGAGGTCACCTTTTCCTGGATGGACCACATACATAAGTATGGACAAGTTCAAGTGGCATACTAGCTGATCCTTCCTTCTCAGGGAAGTTAGTTCTGGTTTGCTTGCCAAACTGACATGATTTTCATATTGTATTGTTTGGAATTCTGATGTCAGGGAGATCACGAATTGCCTGATATTTGCATGCTTTCTTTATCTGAGAGAAGCTTATATTCCCCAGTGTTCTGTGCCATAGCCAACGTTCATCATTCTTTCTTAGATAGCATTATTGTTGTCCTCCCTTAAGTATATATAAATTATTTGGAGTTATTAAGCCTTTGATCACTGTTTCTCCTGTATCAAGCTCACGAACAATACATCCATTTGATCAAAATATTACCTCATTTCCTTGATCACACATTTAATTGACACTCAATAGATTATGCTTTAAGCCATCAACATACATAACATTTCCATCTTTGACCTTTTCTTTAAAAAGAATAGAACCTTTACCTTTTATGACTGCAGGGGTGTCATTTCCAAATGATACCTTCCTTTCCTTTTCTAAGGAACTATATGACTGAATTTTTTCTTTATCACCTGTCATATGTTTCGAGCATCCACTGTTGATGTACCACTGATTTTCCTATCCTCCCACATGTAAGGCTATACGACATCTTTCTGGTTGCAGTTCTTTCTTTCTCCATGTTTTGGGACTCAGTGAAGCTTGCTCCTTCTGAGTTGTTTACCGAAACCTACTCCTGCATTCAGAATCTTCATGACCAAGGTTGTTACAAATAGAACATTCTATTTCATTTTCAAGAGCAGAAAAGTTATTGTAGGTCCTTTTCATGATCCCAGTCACACTCCTTTGGTTTCGTGCTTCTCTAGTCATGATGGTCTTATAGGCAACACATTGAGTAGCATTGTGTCCAAAGTTATGACAAGAGAAACATTGGCCATTGAAGAAATTCCTACAATTATCAAACCTATTGTCCAGGTGATTGTAGTTTCCATAGGAAGAATGATTTACCTGCGGTTGATTGTAACTTTTGTTCATTGTTGAAGTAGATTGCCCCCTATTTACTTGGTGATCTTCATTCATCCTTGAAGTAGATTGACTCTGATTTACCTGGTGATCTTCTTTATGCCTTTGCTATCGATTATCAACCTGTTCACTTGTCCTTCCTGCATCTAGATAACTTTTGGAGGTGGATGGCTTTTGTGTTTGTGAAGCTTCTTCAGAATATCCAAGACCTGTCTTGATTGGAGGAGAGGGCTGCACTTTGATAATCTCATTTAAATTTTCAGATCGTTTAGCAAATCTAAGATTAAGAGCTTTTGTTTTCTCAATATCTTTTCTAAGTCCCACAATTTCACATTCTAACTTGTCATTGTGTTTTTCCCTTTCAGCAAGTTAGAATGTCAGAGTATCTATGATCATACTCTTTTCATCTTAACATATTTTAAGTTTAGAAATTTCTTCATAGAGATCATCTTCATCTATAGCATCCAAGAAATCATCATCTTCAAAAGCCATCAAAATTCTATAATCATTACATTGTTCATCTTCATCACTAATTGAAAATCCATCACTATCTTCATGTCTATAATATCTCTTCTTACTTACATTCTATTTTATGTTCCATCTATCTGGTTCCTTACCTTTGTCAAACTTATCTTTATGAGCACACTTGGCTGCATAGTGACCGACTCTTCCACAAGCAAAACATTTGAAAGGTAGCTTAACTCTAAAGCTTCTAGAACCCTATTGAAGGTTCTTGACAAAGTTTGATTCTTCCTCTCCTTCTGACATATGTCCTGAATCATTGTAATCTCCTCTTCCTAAAGCTTCGAATGTGGCTTCTCTCCTATCTGATGGTCCCCCTTTTCTCATTTCAAAAGCAGTTAGGATTTCGTGCAGCTGTGACATGGTAATGCTCTATAGCTTCTGCTTTTCTTCTATGGCAGAAAATTTTGATTCAAACTTAGAAGACAGAGATCTTAGTACATTTTCAACCAAAGTAACTTCTTTTATCTCTTCACCAAAATTTTTCATATGATTAACAATCTCATCTATACGTAAGAAATAGTTAGCCACACTTTCATCATTGTGCATTCTGAGATTTTCATATTGAATTCTAAGAGATTGTAGTTTTGCACATTTTACCTGATCATCTCCTTCATAGCTTAGAACGATCTTGTCCCATATTTCTTTTCATGTTTTAGCTGAATAACCTTGATGAATTTTTCTTCAGATAAACTCCCTAATAGAGTATTGACAACATTTGCATTTGTTTCATACTACTTTTTACCAGCCGTATCTGTAGGAGTTGCTGATGGAAATGTGTATCCTGCTTCCATGATATCCCAAGCTTCTGTACCAAGAGATTGAAGATAGGCTATGATTCTTACCTTCCAATAGATGAAGTTTCTCCCATCAAAGATTGGTGGCCTGATAGATGCCTCCTTTTCGTAGTTGCTCATGATGATAGATCTTCCTTCAAGTGATCAAGCTTTTTCTGAAGGACCTACTCTGATACCAATTGTTGGAAATAATACTGAGAGGGGGGGTGAATCAGTATTATCAAATCAATTATTTTTCATTTCAAAATCAGATTTGTATATGCTACTTCAGTTATGGGAAACTGTGTATATACACTATTGTGTCTAAAGCAACCAATGTATATCAATAAACTTATGATTCATTAAAAGTTGATCTTTAATCAGTGAATCAGAACTTCATTAACCATAAGAAGAGTAAACAGGTGCAGTAAAACAGAACAGATCATCACACACATGGACACAAGAGATAAGGTGGAAACCCAATGTGGGTGAAAACCACCTGTTGCAATTCGTCTCTATCTTCTTTTAATAAGAAACTTCTTTTTACAATATTTTTGTACTGGTGCAGTCTTATACCAGTAAGAAGGCTTCTACCTACAGAAGGGTACTACCTTCTCTCATTCTCCAGCTTCTCCTGGAAAGGAGCTACAACCCCCTTAGCTCTTGTACTACTTGATGTACTAGTACGTTGGTGCTAACCTACAGATGGCTACAACCTTCTCTTTTCTTCCAGGGACCACGTTTCATAAATTTTCAGACTGGATCTATGAATAACATCAATCAAACATCAAATATATCTGCATCAATCAATCTCCTTTGCCCCAACCAAAATCTGATTCAAACAATCACTTCTCTAAATGCTATAACCAGGAAACAGTAACAGTATCTAGACACCAATCTTGAACCCAGAACACTGCAGCAATAAACAGAAGTAGCTAAAACATATTTTATGAGACGTACGCTACTTCAATATGTATAACCTGCATGCATATGTGACTTTATTAAGGCAAACCTCCTTATACGTTGTTTTGACTTAGTGAACCAGCGTGTATACGTGCCTCTTCTATGCCGAACCTGCGTACAGATCTATAAAAGATAATTTACCATTTTCACTTATTCAGACATCAATTATACCCATATTATCATATTTATAGATCAAGTCATGTGCCAAATATAATAGATCAAAATCGCAAAAAGATACTACTATTCAAGCCTTAAGACTTTGACCCAACAATAGAGCTTATGCTTCTTCTAGTGCTCAGGTTCCTCCTTGGTTCAGATCCAGCTATGCACCATAACCCAATTCTAGATCTTGCTCTTCATAAGATATTCAATACTTAACTGAATGCATTTTCCTAATGATCTCTTTCCCCTTTTATAGTCTTAGTCCTTACTCCATACCATGGTCCAAAACCATAGAGAATCAATACCATGGACCCAATACCTGGGTTCAACACTTCGGACAAGATCCCACGGTCCAAAACCATAGGACCAAATACCAAGGACTAAATACCATGGACCAAAAATAAAATTTCCCACATGTATGTACTTTTCCTTGCATGAAAATGCGTGCATGCGTATACGTGCCTTTTGATCGTCTAACTCGTGTGTATACACGACTTGGTTAAGAGGAACCTACGTATATCTCTTTTTCTTTCATTCTGAGAGCTTGAATAGTGATCTGCCATTTGAGTGAGTAGCCATCAAGGACAACACGTGTGTCATAGCACCAAACCTATGTCATAATGCCAACATCTTTTTCATAAATTAAATGGACAACCTTCTTTCCTTAATTCTTCATGAGAAACCATCCTTCCAAGAGGCATTAAGGCCATTTCTAGACAAGTAAGGCCACCTACTAAGTCATAGATTCAAAATCCAACGACTCTGCTATGAGCTCACCAAGATTTAGTACCTCTTACCCTTCTCTAAATTCTCCAACAAATCAATGTAAAAATGAATTGGAATTAGGGGCAAGAAGCCCTTTTATAGGAAAAACTCCAGTTCTTTTTGGCCATTAGGAGTAAATGGTAGCTCGGTTTGACAAACTGTTAGCACTGTTGGAATTCTCTCACCGATCTCTACAATGGGTCTCCATGTTTCTCGTAATTTGAAACTTCGCCACAAATCCATTTTTTCCATGAGGTCTCACTTTGGCGCATTAAATCAATCTCTTAATATGAGTGACATGTACTTTCGTACCACTTTTCCATTGAACTTTTAGAATTATGAGTCAAGTTCTATCATGAGTAATCACTATTTACTCATTCTATTATGGTGCGCTGCGGGCCTTTCCCATGTGGAAGCATCATATAGTCACCTTTCTTCAAAGCATTAGAGATGAGTCACCCCTACATCTATGGAGTCTGTTCAAAGTCCCATTGAGTCCTGTTACAATATATTATCCATCTATGTGTCACATTCATCCCATTTTTCTTATATTTGACCTCCATCTATCCTCATGTGCCTTTGAAAATCCTCTGTCTGAGTAACCATCACTTATGGAATTGTGTCAGTCACTACGAGGTCAACCTTGCATGTTATGCTCCGAAAAGGTAAATCATAACTCCACGAGTCCTGATATCTTCGAATTATCATCCCTAGTGTTAGTTGTTATTAGCCATAATATTATGATCCTTGTGGCTTTGTTGAGGATTCATAATTTCCTAAACTCTGGTGGGCCTGCTTTTGTTAACATCAACACATTTATTCTAGGAGAGTAGTCTAGAGGATGGTGTACCTTGGTTTCATCTTTCATCCTTTCTTGGTGCCTCTAATCAAGCAAAGTGAATCATTATTTCCGTTTTACTTGGTTTTTTTCTCACATGCTCAAATTCAACTCATTATCGTACGATCAAGAAACATACACTTGGTGGTTTAGTGATCTAGCAGATTTTCCTAGATTTTCTGCTGTGTGTGTGAGATGTTCTAGATCTCATGAGGGGATGTCCCTTCAGGTAGCCCCTCGCATACCTAGATGTCAGAAAATTATGATCTAGCCTTAGAATAAGTTATTTTTATTTGAATGGCTTTGTTTCTGCCGATTGCATAACTCACAACATGAACCTTTATTTAAAATGGTCCATTGAGATATTTAAATACCTCTCCTATTCATCAGGGCTTCTTTGGTTGTTATCTCCCCCCCCCCTTTCACCAGACCAACGTGGCGGAATTATGTCTCATGTCCTCAAATCAACATACTTAATTGTATCAATCGTGGCCACTGTATTCGAGGAAATTATGTATATGGGGATCATTATCTCATTGTATCATTTTTTGCCCCATTGATGCCACATTATCATGTATCATGTACTATGTACCTCAGACCTAGATTCTTATGCACACCATTATCATTTGTACTTGGTTATCTCGTAGGTATGGGTATATCTCCCCTGCCTTATTGAGATCTTGTACTCATCAATGAAGGAAACTTTTATCTCACAGGTAGGTTTCACCCCCTCCAACTTCACTCCTTCCTATTACTTGAGTGATCTCTCTCTCTCTCCCTATGACTTCCCTTCGGTATTTTGTGAAAGTGAAGCTACAACATATTTCCATCATACGATGTGCTCCTCAAACTCTTATGTTAGGCAACAATCTGTTAACACCCAAAAAATGATCACCTAGTCATGTATTACTAGGCTGATCAAAATTCACCATGACATATGATAGGTTTTTACATATTAAAACCTTCTTTTACCTTAGGCAATAATTTAGTGAACCAATTTCCTAAAGTATGTTGTTGCATTCTAAATTACTACATGGAGGGGAATTTTAAGACATTTTTTTAAGACAAAATAAATCTTTTGTCTTAAAATTTTCAATATGATGCGCTAGTAAACAAGGTAAAGGATTAGGGGTTTGTCTTTATAGTAATGATGGTGTCTTCGGAAAGTAGAGTGATGGAGATCGACAACATCTAATGGGATTTAGGGCGATGGAGGCTAAAACAGAGGTGTGCGTCATGAGAGGAGCGATGGAGGCACTTTCGAAGAACGTTAATGGGTGGTAACATAGTTGGAGTACTTTTCGAGGTCTCCATCGATTGTGTTTTAATATGTGTTTTATTATTGTTTTATTTATTTTAAATGCTACTTATATACATTGGTTGTTGTTATTAGCAAATTGTTGTGCTAGATTGGCAACATGGATTAGATTCACTTGAAGGATTGTTGAAAAATGTGGCAAGAAATTCTCAATTTGATTTTTCCTTGATTAAATTGAGAAAATTTGAATGTCCACATCAGCAGACAACTTGGATGAAATTAGCTTGTATGACATGGTTTTTGTTACCCATTTTACTCAATCAATTCGAGTTGGAGGAGTTAGAGTTTAGTTAAGAATGTGTGATTTCTAATTTGTAGCAGTCAAAGTCAGTTATCTCAAGTTGTTTTCAGTTAAACTAAGTCTAACTGTTGGAGGAAGTAGTGGAAGGCTAGTTGTGCAGTGAGACTTCAGTCAAATGCAATGATCATCTAGTTAAGTGATCAATCATCCCAAAATTTCTAGTGCATGCAAACAATTTGAGTTCCCTAGCTATGGTGGAGATTCCAAGGCGGTTTAATATTAGTTGTAGAATAGTCATGAGCATATAGATGTTGCGTGCAGTCACATGATCAACCTTAGGAATTGTGCAATGCATTTTGGAAAAATCCTAAATAATAGGGGCCTAATTTCTCAAGGAATTGCACAAGAAAATAGGGGCTCAAGCAGAGGTAGAAATTGACAAAGTTTTGGTTTGAGCTTCTTAGTGAGCAGAGGGATAATTATTCACTTACGGGTTGTGCACAGTTGAGTAAATCAATTGTAACACATCTATATTAATAAGATTGATGCAAGAAGGCATTGGAGTTATTAGAAGATTGCTTTCCCCATGAAAAATATTGTAGGCATGTATTTTATTTCTTATTGCATGTCTAAATTTTTTGTTCTAAATTGTGAATTAACTTTCATAGAGTAGTAGAGTAGGTCTGTGTCTTATGATTTTGAAAAAAATTCACGATGAGTTGTGAATCTACACAATAATTTCTACATCGTATCATAGCAGGATTCACATTATAGCATGAATTTCGAATTTATTTCTTAAGAGGTTCGAATTTGCAGTTCAGTGTAATAAGAGCTCTTAGGAACTAAAAATATGACCTTCAACAGGCTGAGGCTCGAGTATTCCTTGGAAGGAAACTCTAATTTCATTGACTGCAAGGATCACATGGAGGAGGTATTTGATGACAATGGATTGTTAGAATACATCAAGAGAGATGTTACAAAACCAGTAGAATCTGATGCCCAAAACCTTGCTCAGTCGAAGAAAGTTGTAGCGAAGGTGTGGATAATAATATTGGAGGGAGTACGAGACCACATTGTTAGAAATCTCCATGGGAAAGAAAATCCTTATGGAATGTGGTAGGAACTCACAAATCTATTCTAGAAGAGTAGTGACCAAAAAAAGTTGGTGCTTAAGGATAAACTTTGAAATATAAAGATGTAGAAGAATGACTTTACCTTGCAATATCTAAGGAGGTTCACACAAGTTCATGATGAGCTTGTAGGAGTTGGTGTTACACTTTCAAAGGGTGACTTGGTAAGAATATCCCTTCTAGGGCTTCCCAAGAGTTGGCATACCTATCAAGATTAAGTGAATGGGAGGGAGAAAATATCGAATTGGGAACACTTATGGTACGATTTGGTACAAGAGGAAATAAGGCAGAATACTAGAGATGGGACCTCATCCAAGGGCAAGGATGAAGAAAAATTTGCATTGGTTGGAAAGGGAAAGAAGGGAAAGGGGAAGAAAATTCAAACCAAACCAGAATCCAACCAATGGAGAAAGAATAAAGATTTGTCAAAAATTAAATCCTTCCATTGTCACGAATACGAGCAGTATGCCACGAAGTGCCCACAGAAAGAGGCAAGTGATAAGACCTTAGGAGGAGCAATGGGTGAAGCCTTGGATTCATAGTTCGACCTTGACTTTACCCTTATCGCATGCATGTCCAACATAGTGATGGGGTGCATGTGGTACTAGGAGTCAAGTGCATTGTTCCACATGATAGGGTGTAGAGACTTTTCAGTGAGTTGGAGGAGAAAGATCTCCATATTTACATCAAGCTATGGGACGACGGAAGGTACAACATGACCAGTATTGGTATAGTCAACTTTCAGAGGGAGTCAGGCTCCCCTCTCAGGCTCAATGATGTCTGGTTTGTGGTAGGCCTAAAGAAAAATGTCATCTCTATTGCAGTTTTGGAATACCGTGGTTATGACGTGATCTTCAACAAAGGAAAAAAATTCCCGAGACACATAGGCATGAGACAGGTGAAGAAGATCGAGGTTTGTGTGAAGAATCTATATAAGCTAGATGTGGAAGATTGTGTTGCATTAAAAACTAAGGAAGAGAAAGTGCAGGGCCATGATGTAGGTGAACTTTAGCAGATAAGCCTTGGTCGTTTGCATTAGGGCACCTCGAATAGTATACAACAAATATCCACTAGCCTCCCTAAAGGAGCACTTGAGCAGCAAAATGTATGCAAAGATTGTACCTTAGGGAAGTACATAAAATCTGAATTTCATGATCAGGACAACAAAGCACATGTAGTCCAAGAAAGGATCAAGTTTGATGTCTGTGGACCTTTCTTTGTAGCCTCCACTGCCTGCCACAAATATTTTGTCCTTTTTATTGATGACTTCTCACATAAGTGTTGGATCTCTTCATGTAGAAGAAAGATGGGACATTCTCCAAGTTCATAGAATTCAAGGCACTGTTTGAGAAAGAAACCAACAAGAAGGTGAAGGCTCTCTGGAGCAATAATGGAGGTGAGTATGTGTTGAATGAATTTAAAAATTTATGTGCAAAAGAAGGCATTTGATGAGAGTTGACAACACCCCACAACCCACATCAGACTAGGGTGGTTGAGAGAAATATCCATAGCATTTTGGGAGCAACAAGGGTGATGTTGCATGACTAAGGCCTACCTCTACATTTGTGGGTTGAGGCATGCAATACAACAATTTGTTTGTAGAACTGAAGTTCTCATCAGATTCTTGGCATGATATTACACCGGAGGAGGCTTTCTCGGGAAGAAAGCCGGATGTGTCACACTTCAATATTTTTGGAGCCTCTGTTTACTGCCATGTCTCCAAAGAATCAAGGAAGAAGCTTTAGTCAACAACAAAATTCGGGGTATTTGTGGGTTACAAAAAAATTCCCCACAGCTAACATGTGTACTTTCCATCACTCATAATGATAGTTATGTGAAGGGATGTAAATTTTGATGAGGATAAATCTATGTGGTGCTCTCTTAAGAGGGAGGTTTAGATGACAACAAAAGAAGAGATTTTAGCTCAAATAGAGGAACCTCAAGAAGTTGTAGAGCAACCACAAATTGTGGAGCAGAGAGTGGAGACATTCACTAAAGCAAAACCTCCAGAGAAGGTCACCTGAGAGTTACATTGGTGACATGGCCCTTATGACTGAGCTTATAGAGATTGAGCCATCCTATTTTGAGGAAGAAATAGAGAAACCTATATGGGTTGATGCAATGGTGGAGGAATATGAATCCATTGCAAAGAACCGTGTTTGGGAAAAGATCCCAAGAACAACATATAAATCAATAGTGGGTTTGAGATGGATCTTCAAGGTGAAGTAGGCAACAAACAGAAGAATAGGGAAGTATAAGGCCAGATTTGTGGCCAAGGGGTACTCTAAAGTTGAGGGAATTGACTATGAGGAGACATTTTCTCTTGTAGTAAGGTACTCATCCATTATATGTAAACTTCATCACATATGATAGAAGGTAAATTTCTCATTATTGTCTTATATGTTGATAATTTTATTTTACTAGTGATGAGACGTTGATCATAAATTGCAAGGAGGACCTTGCAAGGGAATTTTAAATGGACATGGGTCTCATGCACTACTTTCTCGGGTTGAAAGTATGACAAGGTGATGGGCAATTACTTGTCTCTCAAGGCAAGTATGAAAATGAGATACTGTAGAGATTCTACATGGAGAGTTGTAAGCCCATGGAAACACCTCTAACGAACAACTAGAGGAAGGAGGATGCCACTTCAGGTGAAGTTGATGCTACCATTTATCGATAGTTAGTGGGTCCACTCATGTATCTTGTGAACACATGACCAAATATGTGATGTGCCATCAACGAGTTAAGACATGCTATGGTTAGGTCAACCAAACTATTTTGGAAGGAAACTAAGCATGTTTTATGGTACCTCATAGGCACTACCTAGTTTGGGCTATGGTATAGATGAGCAGACAGAGTGAAGTTGTGCAGCTTCACAAATGCAGGTTGGGCACGAAGTCCATTAGAACGAAAGAGTACATCAAGTGTAATTTTAAGTGTTGGGTTTGTAGTTGTTTCTTGGTATGACAGGAAGCAAAGATCTGTGGTGCTCAACTAGACAGAAGCATAATACATGGCTGCAAGTCAAGAAACATGTGAGGCAATATGGATGAGAAAGATACTTGTTGCGTTATTTGGTCAGATGATGGATCCAATTGTGATAATCAGAGTTGCATCAATCTCTCTGAGAATCTTATATTTCATGACCAATCCAAGCATATAGATATCTAATATCACCATTTACGAGACTGTGTCTAGAGGCAGATGACGTTGCTACACTCCATTTTGACAAAGGAGTAAGATGTTGACATTTTGACAAAATCTTTGTCAAGAGGGAAGTTCGAATTCCTTAGGTGCAGGATAGGGGTGGTTGATAATCCCTTTCTTGCAAAGAGGGAGTCTTAAAAGATGTAGCAAGAAATTCTCAATTTGATTTTTCCTTGATTACATTGAGAAAAATTGAATTTCCACATCAACAGACAGCTTGGATGCAATTAACTTGTGTGACATGGCTTGTGTCACCTGGTTTACACGGTAAATTCGAGTTGGAAGAGTTATAGTTCAGTTAAGCATGTACGATTATTAATTTGTAGCAATCAAAGTTAGTTATCTCAAGTTATTTTTAGTTAAACTAGTTCCAACTGCTTGAGGAACTAGTGGAACACCAACTGTGCAGTGGGACTTCATTCAAACTCCGTGATCATCCAGTTAACTAATCAATCAACCCAAAATTGCTAATGCATGGAAAATTCGAGTTCCCCAGCTGTGGTTGAGATTCCAAGGCAGTGTAACATCAACTTTATACTAGCCTTGAGTGTACAGGTGTCTCATATAGTCAGATGATCAACCTTGGGAATTTCACAATCCATTTTGTAAAAATTCCCAAATAATAGGGGCCTAATTTCTCAAGGAATTGTGCAAGGAAATATGGGCTCAAGCGGAGGTAGAAATTTACTAAGTCTAGCTTAGAGCTTCTTAGTGAGTAGAGAGACAGGTTATTCACTTGTAGGTTGTGCTCAGTTGAGAAAATAAATTGCAATGCATTTCTATTGATCATATTAGTGCAAACATACATTGGGGTTTTTAGTATATCATTTTCCTTAGGAAAAAAATTGTGTGCATCTGTGTTATTTCTTATTGCATGTATGAAATTTTGGTTCTAAATTGTGAATTAACTTCCGGAGAGCAGTAGAGTAGGCTTGTGTCTTATGATTTTGATTAAAACTTCATGAGTAGTTGCAACTCTACACCATAATTTCTACAAGGATGGTGGAGGCAAATTACAAAATATTCATTAGTAGACAATATGCCTACTTCAAAATATCTATGACAACTTTTGCGAGAAGAAGACATTGAGGATAAAAGATTGGATTTTCAAAGAATTAGTCACAAAATTCACAAGGGTAGTAATTTTGGTTGCAGGTGTGGAGGTAGATGGATTAAATGTAATTTTGGCTACATGTGTGTAGGTAGACCAGTCATAGTTACTCCTTTGATTTTTGTTGCTGATGTATTACTATTTGGTAGATTGACCTCTTTTGATCGGTCATTGGACTACTTATGAATAATATTAAATCTCATATGATTTATTCTTACCCAGATGATGCATTGGTACTGGAGATTTATCATATTTTTGGTGTTATCTCCACTGCATTGGATGCAGATTTTAAATATCTTAGATTTATGCTCCAACCTAATTGTCATGGAATTAAGGATTGGAGTTGAATTATAGAGAAAATCCACTGTATACTTTTATCATGGGCACACAAGAGGCTCTCCCTAAGAGGCAAGTTGACTCTATTTCGAGCAGTCCTTCAGAGCATCTCTGTATATTGGCTTCATATTTTCGCTTTGCCTAAGAATATCAATAAATGTATCTTTCTAGCAACATCTTGGCATGGGACAATTTGTGTCATAAAGGATAGAGTGGGCCTGGTTGTTGTTTACTCAGTATGGAGGTGACGGATGACCAAAATCATCTATTTCTTTGATTCTCTAGAGTAAAATCAATTCGGAATGGTGTATTTAATATGTTCCATTTACAGGCAGATTAGAACTACTCTTTTGTGTTTTATTATATTTGGAACTAGATTATTGAATATAAATCATTTGGACCACTTCCAATATACATTGGGGGTTCGACCCAAAGGATGCATTACTGTCCCAAGCTCCTTTGTTGTGATACATCCACCTTTGTCCTTGTCAAAAATGCTAAAAGCCTCCCTAAACTTAGACATAACCTCCATCCCATATTCCTTTAGTAGATAAAACCCTTCTTTCATTTTCTGACCATGACAATCTACACTCCATCCCATATTCCCTCATGAGCCCTTTGTAAACCACCATTTCATTCAAGGATGGGGATTTTGATGCCTACTCTAACCATATTTGTTAGATACTTTCCCCCTTTTCTTGCTTATGGTTTCTTGAGTTGGCCTCCTCTAAATATTCCCTACTCTCCTTAAATTATTTGACAGGTATCCTTTGGCTACTAACCGCAGTTTACCAGAGATCCTTGACATGTCCCTTGAAATTTTGATTCGGCCCCATGAACTATTTTATGCTAGTGAGTCGAAAGCTTTAGATTTCTTTTCCACATATTCATTCATGACCAAACTCTATACCACTAGTACTAATAATCTTGTGGTTACTATCACCACAATAAATGTATATTGTATTTTAGAGGAGATAAGAATTGTATGTTGCCCTTTGGGACACTCCAAAAATATTTTGATGCACCCAATTTGTCTAACACTCTAGTATACTTTATGAACTTAATTCCCATTCCATGTTCATCCATGTGGATGCACTTTATGATGTTCTTGGACAACCTAATGTCCTTGTCAACTCCCTCTCATCTTCCTTGTCATGTTTTCTAGGACTTGTGTATCCAACAAGAAATTTGGGAGATGAATGACATCAAGGTAGAAAATCAAGGGGTTTTCAAGTCATTTATTTAAGGTTCCCACTAGCATAGTCCCACCATATGATTCACCCAATCCCTAAATTTGGGTTTAGTGGTATTTCAATTAATTATTAGATGATCATGGTGGGCCATAATTCTAGGTTAAATGTTATGACTCTTCATAGGATATTATTGGAGATACTTTAGGAGACACCTCTTTGGCTAAAGGGTCAAGGAATGATTTTGACTTCAATATCAAACCATCAACCATATCCTCAACATATCGAACCAACAATCAAGAAGACAACTGAGGTGAATCATGGGAATCCTCTCTCGCCCACGTTGTTTAGGATATATATCAATTTATGAATGCCTCTACACTCCACCAACTGTGCATCAATAAAAATTCTGTTTGCCCCATTGTCCACCAAGATGGATACACGTTGTCCAAACATTGTGCCTCTGATTGCCAAAATTGTAAAATTGGGATTTTCCATGTCAAAATTTTAATTCAATACTGACCTTGCATTGGAAGGCCATTAACACAATATTAGGACATAAAAATTGAATAATTGACACAATACCAAATACAATACATACATTGAGTTTTGTCTCACAAGGTATCTAGATGCTAATTGAGCAAGTTCACACAAAGAGAGAAAGGCAATGTCATTATACATTGTTCAATTTGTAATCAAGAGCATTATCTTGGATAAGGGAGAAGTAACATTTAGTTTCTTTCTGATATACAAAGGCAAAATTATGAATCAATGTCAAATGCCTTTTGTGAAGCAATATTGTTATAAAGGGTGTTATAAAGCTTGCATTGTAGGCAAGGCCCTCACACCATACTAGATTGTGTTAACCAAAGCATGTTAACCATGTCCAATGATCTCAAATTTCATGAGCATGTTCAATGAGTGACCATAAATGAGGGGTGTCAGAGTGGCTAATAATCATAGCTTATAGTGGATGATTGTCATCGTACATAACATATGTGGTCCAACTCATTTGTTTGGTGCCCAATATTGGTGAATCATTGTGTTACATCATGGTAGCATATCTTTCATTTTCTAAAGAAAGAATATATTGAAAATAAATTAAGTTATGTCTCATGCAAATGTTCAATATTGTTGTGTTGTGAGTGGCTTTCATATTATATGTATCATATATCTATAATCGCTTATTTCAAGCCTACCTGTTGACGGGAAAAGTGTCTATTCATAACGACCCTATCCCACTAAGGTGTGACAGTGACCTTAGAAACAAACAGGGAAAACTACTTTTGTATTCTTCTTTATGAACTATAAACGAAGAGGAATAGGATGAACCAACCTGTGTCTTGCGCTAGTCCTTTGATCCAATCTCTCTCCTCTTTGACAGCTTCCAGCTACCTGCTCCCTTACTTGCCCAGCTTCACCAAGTTCCTGTAAGATCACAGAAGAAGGAAACTACACAAAGACATGGATTTATATTCATAAATAGCTTAGGATCAGATTTAAGCTAAACATACTAATGTAAGAAACATCAATGATACACAAGCATGTAGGAGAAACTCAAATAGTTTTATTGATATAACAAGAAGATCCAGGAGGAGTTACAACCGATGATTCCTGATCCAGCATCAACCTCCCAGCAAAGAAATCCCCTCTTCACCTCCAACAAAGCATAAATCACCCAATACTCTGATATCTATCTCAAAACCAACAACAATTCTCTACAATGTACAAAATTCCAGCCTCCGGATCTCTGGGATGAGGGATCCATATATAGATGTATGCAAATAGGATGAGTCAGCTTGTCATTTGACTAGTGGCTTCTCTCTGTCAGTTCTTGCTTCCACTTTGAGACTGAGAGCCTCTTACTCATCCTTGGTCGAACTCAGTGAGGCAAGTGTCATTGGAGAAGATTCTGGAAGCTTCCATTGTCTTTTCACCTCGCAGAATGGCATTGCCATTTGTCATTTCCCGCTCAACGCACCCTGGTAGTGCATTTAGGTGCATTGCAACGCACCTAGCTAGTGTACTTGGGTGCTATGCAACGTAGCTAGCTAGTGGAGCAACTGAAATGATCCTGATTTGACTGATTCTGAGCAGTTTCTGATGGAGAACTTCTGGGAGAAGCTGTAATTTGTTGACCTTGTTCCTCTAGGGGTCGGAACAACACTTTTAGGGACTTAGGATGCCTTGGTTTATGGACATTCCATGCTTAGAGCTGTAAGGCACAAAAATGTCTATAACAGTTGCCCCCTAAAGTATGAGGTTGTTTATCGGGTGAAATGCTTTATTAGGAGGATCCGAAGTTCTTTCAATGTTGGGAGGAGACCTATAATAAGATACAATACAATACATTATCTTCATACTATTTTTCATGATCTAGCTGAGGCGGGCATTCCCATGCTCAGCTTTATAAATTCATTTTCATGTACATTGGACAGACAATCGTCTGATGGTAGACTGATGATTCTAATAGAGCCATCATCCTTTTGGTAGGATGATTATCTGTGCTGCAATGTTGTACATTTCAATGTCTTTATTTTTCCTGAATATATATCGCAGCCTGGATGGATGAAACTAGATCCGGGGTCTTCATTCTCGTCCGATCTTCACTCGAAGTACAAGTTGATCCATGTGAGAAATTGTTTTGAAGTCGAACATGGAAAGACATCGCTTGATTAACAGTCAATGATGTAAACTGTTAACAAGCGCGAGAGGAATCACCGATAATGATGATGACCCTCAAGGTACTGCAGTACAATTCACGTGGTGTGAATAAAGGACATGGCGTCGAACACCATGCAAAATCTTTCGGTTGAAGGTCATTGATGTATACCTGTTGCCAGAAGTGAGAAACTTGCCATTGAGGCATGCAAGCTTCAAAGTACTGAAGGGGGTGTTCCTAGATCAACTTCTTGGATAATGAGCTGATGTCGACAAGAAGTGATCCGTCAAAGGAGGGCCTTAATGAATCCCACATCAATGACACGGAATGGAGCAAATGATTTTGATGGAGGTGAAAACGATCTGATGATATACGGTTCAGGATGGCAGTCATGAAAGAATGAAGTATAATGTATGGTAGTGGATGGGACACGGGTGACTTCTCTGGATGACTTCTCTTGAACATGTCGGCGACACTTATGTGATGGATTGGTAGCATTTACCCCAAATGTGGATGGTATGGCGTGACCATGGTGATGTGACCGATGAATGAAACAACACAACCCGACTCAGGCACGGAGTGGAAGTGTCATGTTCAAGAGCGACTTGCTACCAATAAAGATTCTTTGAGTTTTCTTCCCAATTTTTCCCCAGTCATTGCTGACCAGTACCTCTTTATTTTTGTCAAGCTTGAGGAGGATAACATATGCTTGTTCTATAATTTGCCCTTCGGGCAAACCCATCGCTATGTTTTAACGAGCCTAGTGATAGTGAAACTCATTCTCGTCTAAAGACAAGTTTGTCGCTATTAATCTTTTTAACGAGCTTAACGACAAAGATAACTCGGTCCTTTTCATTTTTAGAGAGTCTGAAAAGGTACATAAAGGTAACTCCAAAATTCCTTTTTCGTCATCTAATCCCTTAAGTCTGAAAAAGTATAAAACAATACAGAAGGGATGAATTTTCGATAGTTTTAACGAGCCGAACAAAACAAGCGCTCGATCTTTTTGTGCAATAATCCCTCAGGTCCAAAAAGATTAAAATCTAGAGGAGGGATAGCACTTCCCGTCGCTTTAACGAGCTGGAAGGCCAAAACTCAGCAATATTTTCATATTTTACGAGTCAGTTGAAAAGAGCTTAAAGAAGACTCGTCTTTTGAGGAACGAGTGATAAAATGGGTAGCAATTGATTCCAGGTAAGGTTTGGAATTTTCCAATCACGGCAGTGTCACAAGGATGGCTAGTGAAATCACTCTTCGCAGCTGTTCCTCAAAATGGGTAAACAATCGAATGGAGGTGAATGATCGGCCAATGGAGAAGTGGAGGTGACGGTGCAAACACGACCAAGGCTTTAATGGTTGATAAGCTACATTCACGATGGTTATTTACCGGGGAATAGTTCATTTTTTAACGAGCTTAAACGTGGGTGGAAACATTTGCTCATGTATTATGTTTATTTTTTAACGAGCTTGAACTATGTGCTAAAACTGCTCGATTAATCCATTCATATGATAAGAAAGCCTCATATAAAAATGGCAATTTTTAGATTTTTGCCCCACATCCTTTCTTTATGCAAGTTAGGAAACGACTAATCCTACGAGTTTAAAGGGTTAGAGGTCCTAAAAATTTTAAAAAATAAATAGCCGCCCCTTGCTTGCACTCCAAAAGGTTTGCATGCCCCCAGGTATAAAATATGGTTTCAAGGTTACCCCTCAATTTGCAGACAAAACATTTGTTCTATCAGGAAAGGCCTACCTCTTACAGGTTACCCAAAGATTGTTCTATTCGCGGTGCAAACAAAACACTTCTTCGGCAATGTCTACCGAGATAAACAAAGGTGAGCAACGATGTCCACCACTCACATAACTTTGACAAGAGAATCTTATTCTCGAATAGCCCCTCTTCCACCGACAGACGGGGTACAGACTAGTCATATTCTCCTGCGGAAACGTACCCTATACCCGAAGTTTTCCTGCCGAAGCAGACCAGGACGCATGCCCCCTGGGTTTCAGTCATATCCCTCCGAATTACTTGCGCGCATCGGGAGGACAGAATGGGGATTGAGACATTTCTTGCATGAAAAGACCATTTAGGGACGGTATATGACTATTTGCTATGCGTGATCCGGGAAATGAAAGCTGGTCCACGAGCTTGACCACTCTTCCTTTGTGCGGAAAACACATTACTCTAAAGAGTGAGGAGATGATGGCTCCCATGCAATAAATATAGTCTCGTCCAAGGAGTAGGTTATAATCCAAGGGTCCTTGAACTACCATTACGTTCATTTGAACTGTCTTCCCTCTCAATGTTATGGGCACATTGGGAAGGATCCCTAAGGGTCGACTGGTTCCTTTATCAAAGCCTGTTAGATTTCTCATCTCAAGCAAAAGCGATGGTGAACCAAGCGCTTTCCAAGCAGTAGAGGAAAGGATACTCACAGAAGCCCCCTCATCTATGATGGTACCAGCCATGACCATTCTATATATTTGAACGATAATTCGGAATGGTATGCTTGCTGGTAAACGGGGTCTGCCTAGTTGATTCCAGTCGAAGGAGACAACTAGGTTGCTTGGAGGTGGGACCGAGTAGACGGCCGGGTATGGCTCTGACGAACTTCCTTCCTGTGGTAAAGGAATGGGTAGATTGCCCCCATGTTCGTCGGAGTCTGTGTTGATGAAGATAATTTGGACGGTGTCATCCTTGTTCTCTTCAGTGACTGTATCATCCGAAGATAAAACCTCTGAAGGAAAGACCGGGTCAACTGCCGCCTCGACCTTTTGACTTTCGTCTGGTATGGATCCAGATGGTTTATCTTCAATGATAGGCGCTTCAACTGACCACTTGAGCGGGCCAGCTGGATTCTCAACTAGCGACGGACTCGGCAAGAGTTTTTCATATCCAGGAGGAAGTCGTAACGGCGAAACCGGACGATCGTCCAAAACTCTTTTAGCTTCGTCTAAGAAGGGACAACGGTGGATGGCATGACTGCCTTCACACAGTTTACAGGGAAATCTAGCTTTCCCTTTTTGTCCTGGGGCTTCACTTTCGCTAGTTGATGGTGTGCTTTCAACATGATCACCAGAGGTTGATGACAGTGGATTGTGCAAACGAGGAGACCAGTCCTTTAATATCGAAGGGATGCAAGGACAATCTCTGTGAAAGTGGTCTCCTTTGCAAATGACACATGGTGATTTAGGCCTGGTCGGTGCAGTGTGTGGATTTTCATTAGACGACACTTGTTTTCCCCCATTCGCCTTTGGCTCCTTCTTCTTCTTCTCTTTCTTCTTCTTTTCCTTCTTCTCCTTAGAAACTTGATTTTTGGCTTTGCTAGCCCCATCAAGCGAAGAGGAAGGAGGAGAAGAAGAATTAGAGGAAGTAGAAGGTTGGTGGGTAACTCTGGACTCGTCTAATTGCCGATTTGATTGTTCAGGATTAGTGGTGTTCTGAATGACATTGGTTGAGAAGAGCCATACTGGCAAGCCGATTGTCAGTCCTGGAAGCGACAATGTGGCCATATGGGGTGCACCAACATCTCCCTAAGAGGAGAAGGGACTAGGATTTCCACCAAGGGGAATTCCTTGGTTGGTAGATTCCATTTTCTCAACCTAAGATCAACGTAGGAAAAGGGTAATGAATATTCCGTTTAAAATAAATTTTTAGACACTTTGACACAACTTGTTTTTTCAGTTTTTAAGAGTCGAGAAAAAACAAAAGATGACTCTGGTCTCCTTCGATTTTTAATGAGCCTGAAGTGACAAGTGCTCAGATGGACCTTTTCCGTTAAGGAGTCTGAAAAGGAACGAAAGGGACTGCTCTGGAGATCTAGGTAGAGCGAGTACCAAACCAATCGCAAAACTGCAGAATACTTTTTACGGTACGACAGTCAATCTTCCCGAATGTTGTGTTCGGTGCATTGCGATCAGTAGGGCGGCCGACACGGCTTCCTATGGATAAAAGGTTTTAAGCCTATAGGGGTCTCCCAATATATACTCGACGGTACGTGGAAGCACAAGTCCGTACTGGCACTTATCGTCTCACAGTGGAGGAATCACCCAACCATCAGTGAGGACAACAGTTACCAGGCTTTACGACGCCGGAATACGTCTCTAGCCTAGACCTCTAAATATTGTGCGTTAAGTTCCAAAGCGTTGTTAGATTCATTCAATTTATTTTAAGTTGATCTTTCTTATGAAGTTTGCCTTTTGGGCTCACCACAAGATGTAGATGTAATTCCTAAAATGCAATCTAAAGATGATAAGCAAATCTTTTATCTCTTTTCAGCAATGAAAATCCTAGCTACAAGGGGAAAAGAAAGACACAATCTTTTCACAAAGAGCACAGAGCACACTATAAATGCACTTTCCTAAATCAAGCCAAACAGACTGTCAATATGAAAATGCACATGTGCATGTATTTTTTTTTTCACTTTCTTAATATTGATGCCTAAAAAGAAAGTTGATGTACAAATCTGAATTTGCTTTCAAATGACAAACACAAACAAGCTTCTTTTCGAAATCAAAAGGTAGAGATGATTACGACACTTTATGATTTTGAAATAAATACTCGTTTCGACACTAGAAAGTCACAAATTCAAACCAAAGGCAAAAGTAAAAGCATAATTGACTGTCAACAGCAAATAAACTTTCTCCTAAGACCAAAATCGACAGTTACGACATATCTAAATCAAAGGACGATAGTATGACTATTCTACTTTTGCACTGGAAAACTGTAAATGATGCCACAAACACACAAAAACACCTACAGTCTTTTTTTACAAAGGAGGTGGAATTAAGGCAAAGAAAATGGGTTTTTAAACAGACACATATACTGATCACAGGCTGCAAAAAACAGAGACAAAACTGGAAAGAATGAAGCACAAGAACCTCAGCTGCACAGGGCTAGGCTGATCAGCACACCTATTACACAGAGAAACTGGATTGCAGCGCAGGTAGCCCTCTCGGGAACTACGCTGAAATGCAGAAGCTCTTCACAGTGCCTGCGCTGGGGCAGAAACAAGAATTCTATCCGGGTTCTGGGTCACGGTTTGCAGTTTAATCTATGGTTTTTGGCCGAGTAAAAGCAATCAGTAATGCACAATCAGAGGGTTGATTTAAAGGAGGTCTAAGATCTATCACAAAGGGTAATCAGATCATTTTTGAATCAGCTGTTCAGATCATAAACAGATCCAGTGAATGGATTGGAGTAGCAGATGTCTACTTTGCATTTGTTAATGGCAAATGCAGTTCGATTTGCTACTTATAAGTTTATGAAACAAACAACAAGAGAAACACAAAAAAACTAATTAGACACGATCCCCAGTATGGTCGCCATTTTGTTGACGGGAAAAGTGTCTATTCAGAACGACCCTATCCCACTAAGGTGTGAAAGTGACCTTAGAAACAAACAGGGAAAACTACTTTTGTATTCTTCTTTATGAACTATAAATGAAGAGGAATAGGATGAACCAACTTGTGTCTTGCGCTAGTCCTTTGATCCAATCTCTCTCCTCTTTGACAGCTTCTAGCTACCTGCTCCCTTACTTGCCCAGCTTCACCAAGTTCCTGTAAGATCACAGAAGAAGGAAACTACACAAAGACATGGATTTATATTCATAAATAGCTTAGGATCAGATTTAAGCTAAACATACTAATATAAGAAACATCAATGATACACAAGCATGTAGGAGAAACTCAAATAGTTTTATTGATATAACAAGAAGATCCAGGAGGAGTTACAACCGATGATTCCTGATCCAGCATCAACCTCCCAGCAAAGAAATCCCCTCTTCACCTCCAACAAAGCATAAATCACCCAATACTCTGATATCTATCTCAAAACCAACAGCAATTCTCTGCAATGTACAAAATTCCAGCCTCCGGATCTCTGGGATGAGGGATCCATATATAGATGTATGCAAAGAGGATGAGTCAGCTTGTCATTTGACTAGTGGATTCTCTATGTCAGTTCTTGCTTCCACTTGGAGACTGAGAGCCTCTTACTCATCCTTGGTCGAACTCAGTGAGGCAAGTGTCATTGGAGAAGATTCTGGAAGCTTCCATTGTCTTTCCACCTCGCGGAATGGCACTGCCATTTGTCATTTCCCACTCAACGCACCCTGGTAGTGCATTTAGGTGTGTTGCAACGCACCTAGCTAGTGTACTTGGGTGCTATGCAACGCAGCTAGCTAGTGGAGCAGCTGAAATGATCATGATTTGACTGATTCTGAGCAGTTTCTGATGGAGAACTTCTGGGAGAAGCTATAATTTGTTGACCTTGTTCCTCTAGGGGTCGGAACAACACTTTTAGGGACTTAGGATCCCTTGGTTTATGGACATTTCATGCTTAGAGCTGTAAGGCACAAAAATGTCTATAACACTACCTTAAGAAATAAACGAAGTGGTGCGACTCCAACCAACTCCTCTCCTCGTAGCAATATTTCAAACGTTAGCCCATAAATCAAACACATGCCCCTGTTTCTCTAGTTTGGAAACCCTTGGATGGATATGACAGTGAACTCCTCCCAACAACTTCTTTAACCATCTATTGAATACCTTTGAATGGTATGTGTAAATGATTTTGATTGATTCCTGGAGAGGTGTGAAATCTAATTTTGCATTGACATAATACAAACACCCAACTTAACCCGTGGTAGCCAAAATTTCACCCTTACAACTCTCTCATCCAATATTAAATACCTGACTAATTAGTCAAGGGGTGATCTCCTTAACAATATATTAAATATTAGAAGCATTCATATTAATTGAAAAAATAAGAATATTATTTAATATTAATTTATAATGCATGTAGCTGCCAAGTTGACATATGAGACCCCCTTGTTTGTGAGACAAGGGATGCCCTCCATTCAATGCTTTAACTATTTAATCTATGGATGTGTACATACCTTAATTTCCATTTGATCAAATCCTGTGACCTTTAAATAGGAAACACTTTAACACAAATCGAACATGTAAATACAAACTTAATTTATATATGTATCAAAGTTACTTTGAGAGTTGCATGGAATGCTTAATTTTGTATAGAAGCAAGGGAAAACTTGAAGGGTTGATCACAACAAACATGTATGGTCAATTATGATTATCATAGGTATATTAGTTTGGTTTTCCCAATCCAGAACTTGCACACTTTGTCACTACTATTAAAGTCATGTCATGATGGTTTACTCGTGTAACATCATGTACATTTAGTTGTGTCTATTAAAGGCATGTTAGTTCAGTGATAAAACCAATGGTTTGTCAACTTGGTCAGCTTAGTGAGCTATGTGTTAATCATGTCAATGAACAACATATAAGGTCAATTAGCTTAGCCATTGACATGCACATTCCATTGTCACTATTAGTGACATGTTAGGTTGGATATTAATATGTATTTTTGATTAAAAATATCTAGGAGACTAACAGAATCAACATATACGTTTGACTACAATTGTGGGAGATATGTTAGATAGGTCAACCCCATCAACAACATTTATGTTGAATTGCACATGCTAGAGGCATGACACAATGGTCAATTGATTAGTAACATGCACATTTTGGTTATCACTATTAAAGTTGTGTTAGGTTGGTTAACTTGTTCAACGACTTGTATGTTTGGTTATAGTTATTAAAGCCTCACTTGATTGTTTAATGCAGTAAATGGAGTGTAAGTCTAGTTACCATTATCGAAGGCATGTTTTGTTGGTTAAATGAGTTAACATCATATACATTCAACAATGATTGTTAGAGCCATCCAAGGCTATTAAACCCATTTAAAGTAGTGCATAACATCACTGGGGGCTTGCTTATTGCATTGTGTGTGAGTATACTGTGTTATTTTTTTTTGTAAGTCAAAGATTTTTCATTAATCAAGAAGAATGTACAAGGGCATAAAAATGCATGGCTTATAATTATTTATATATTTAATGTAATATGTCTTTCATTAAGAAGAGGAAATAGACTTTGGGGGATAGGGGAAATGGCATTGTCTAGGGGAAACGTCAATCTCATCTATCTCATCTTCACTCTCCCTTCCCTATCATTAGCATCCCTTTGCTTTTTTTCTTTATCCACCAACACCAATAATATACTTTTTGTGAAGAAGTAGCATTGGATGACTCAGGAGGAGGATTAGAGGTCATATGTTTATCTTGGGTTTCTCCTTGGGGTTTCTGAGCTTACATATCTTGCTTTAAATTCTTCTTAAACATCCCAACAATATCCTTTCCCATCTCATGTTCATGAAACTTTAGCTTACGAGCACAATATTCATCATAAATTTCCTTTGAAGATTCATGTAGCCATTTTGCACTGAGGCCTCTTCCTGGGGTGGAGATTGGGAGGATCTACATTTGTCAACAGACCTTTTTATTGTTGTCCCATGCCACCCCAAACTTTATAGCCCATGTTTGTAGCCAAGATATACCCTCTTCCCTATGTAAACTATTTATCAGATTGATAAAAAGAGAAGACTGAGCTCTTCCATGAGCTTTTATTTGAAGATGATAATGACAGTGAAATTTTCATTTTTAACTATACATCTAAACAAGCTTAGAGACCCTTCCACCTCACTGGCTTAAAATCTAGACTCAAACCATGGCAGAGTGTAACATTTTGAAGCGTGTCATTCTAGTCCCTTTGACAAGGAGTGACATGACACCTTTTATGAAAGAGCAACAAGAGATTGTCGCCTCTTGCCCCTTTGAAAGTGGTGAAACTTTTTAGAAAAATGGTAAATGTATAAAAACATCGTGGAAAAAGGTTTCCAAAAATTTAAGAATGATTCCATTTTATTGAATCACTACTACAAGAGACTATCGCCTCTTCCCCCTTTGAAAAAGTTGAAACTGTCTAGAAAAAAAATATATCTGAAAACATCATGAAAAAAAGTTTCCAAAGCATTTAAAAATGATTCCATTCCATTGAATCACTACTACATGAATTCATCTTAAAATTTCATTTTATTTATTAAATTTATCATAATCAAAATTCCCCATGGAAGACATTGAGAGGCATTAGAAGATATATATATATATATATATATATTTCATAAGAGCTTGTTAAAACATGCCATGGAAATTTAGTAACTTTATTTAAGACATTTTGTCTCCTACGTACCAGTCACCAAATAAAATTTCAAGGTGGGTGATGCCATTTTTCTTCAAACCCTCAAGGGGCACCCTCAAGGAGCTTTCAAGAATGGAAGAAGAACAATGGGTGACACAATTTTGTTCATACGCTAGATTTTTGAATTCTGGAGAAGGTTTCAGCAATTTTGTTCGAACCATGAATTTTTGAATTTTGGAGGAGGTTTCAGTAATGGAGACCAACATTTTGGTACGAGTATTCTATTTTTCCCTTCTAGTTTGACAGAGGCAGGGGATTGTTGGGGTTTTGTGTAGGGAACATGACACCTAACTAGAACTTGTGCGGCTCCTTGATTTCGCTATGGAATCCCAAACCTACATAAGGTTCAAACAAGACTTTTCCTGTCCATCATCACCCAAAAAATGCCCCTCTCTCCATAGGTTGTCGCCTTCTCCTCCAAGGTAGTGAAAGAGGTTGATAGACGTATTCCAGAAATTCTGGACTCGAGTAACTGATGAAAAAGCTTCGGTTCTTGGACATCCCCTTCGGAATCATAAATTTTCCCTAGCACAGGCAACAAAAACCCCTTTGAGGTTGCTACATCAAAGGCCATTGATAAATCTGAGGAAGAGGGAAAAAAAATAAATGGAGCTCGTCGACTCACCAAGCCTTGGGAAAGAACTTTCGACTGTATCCATTTCTCGCAGCAGTAAGTCTTTATCTGACTCCAGTTCTATTATCGAATTTCTGTCTTTGGAAGATTTGATGGTTATTGAAACCAGAGTAAATTAAAGGAAAGGAAAAACCATAGTAAATTAAATTCAATTTGAATCCATCAAATAAAATAGACTTCTTTGACTAAGACTAATTCTATCCTAGCTTTAATTGATGGAATGCAAATTTGGCAGCTATGAAAAATAATGTGCAGCATGTATCGAGCATGGGTACTAGAAATTACTAATTAGAGTATATAAAGGTTTTTTAAACCCAAGATGTAAAAATCATATAAAAAGTGATGGCTCTAGGCTAAACCCACGCGTGTGTCCTGATTGCCTCAATGAGTTGATATGAAAAGAAATGTTGAGATGCATTTGGCTTAGACATCAATAAAAGTCATACCTATTTAAATGAGATTTTAGAACATTGTGTTTCATATTTCAAGATCCTTGAAATGATCTTTATTTGTCATGAACCCCCTTTCCTTTGATATCAGAATCTCAAAGATGCACAAAGGTTGATCCTTTACCTTCAATAAGCATCTACCCAATGGAAAACCATGAACACTATTTTTCAAACTCTCTTGATTGATGTCCAATGGCTAAGGATACTTCACCTTTTGTAGCCTTTTATACTTCTCTGTGAAACAGACAAAGCCCTAATACAAGACCAAAGGCATGTCAATAAGCTCAAGAATAATATTATATATATGAGCTTAGATGCTAGGAACTTTATAGCTTCAAATATGATCTTATATAAACCTACAACAGAGAAGGAATTCCGAGTGAGACACTATCTCCAAACCAAATTCAATTCAAGGGTGATTTCATAATAGAAGATTTGACCCTAAAGCAACCAAAGCTTCCTGGCTGTAGTCATGACAAAAGGCCTTAGATATAGATCATTTGACCAACAATTTGATAGAGAGCTCTATCCTAGAGATGCTTGATTGATGAGGCCTTGATCTCATTTCCTTTCTGGGATCTGCAACCTAGAATTTTGCAGTAGGAGTTTCAGTGCTTCACAATGACTGATCTTTGAAGAGGAAGGAGGTTAGTGTTGTCAGAAAAATTCTTGTGATTTCTTTCTTCCTTGCTTGGGCTTGCCCTCACCTTTGCTCTGATACCTTGCCCTCACCTTAGCTTTGATACCATTCTGGCAGAGCAAGCTAAACATGACAACAATAGAGGTAAGAAGTTGTAGATTCATGTGTTATCTGTCTTTTAGCTTCTAGAACATCATATGTTTTATTGCCAATTTATGCTAAATTTTAAATTGACATACTGATCTGAGAAGAGGGTTTGCAATGCTAATAACCTTTTCTTTAGTCCATGTTGGCACACTCAAGTCTTGTTAAAGGACCAACTGTTTCTTGTGAAAAATTCGAAGTATATGAAAACATACAACATGTTTTCTGAGAATCAAAACAACTTCTAGAAGTGTTATGACATTAATCCAACACTATGTTTATAAACCAGTTCACATTAATGGACACAGGATGTGTAAAATGTATTCTTTAACAAAAAATTTCTCTGTCAGCTGGTTTAAAGCTTACAACCTTACTCATATCTTGAAGAAAGGGTGCTTGCTTCCCTTTCACTTCATAGGTATATGAAAACCCAGTTTTGTAAGCACCCATAACCATGAATATTATACCAAATCCCTATGGTGAGTGCATCAATAGTGTAAGTGTAACACTCATCCATATGGCAGTCATAATGCATTTAGGTAAAGTTTTACTAACACTGGCATCCCAGACCATTAAGATCTATCCATGGCCTCAAAATGATGTATTTCATTTACTCAATAAAACACTCATCATTTCTCTCCCCTAGTCATCAAATTTTTTCTCTTCATTCTGCATGAGAAATCAATCAACAAGTCACCATTTTAAATGTTAGATCCCAATATGTTTAGCTTCTCTCTTGTGGTTACACTCTAGTATTCTCACAGCTTCAGAATTGCGAATCTTAAACATAGTCCCATGATGTGCATTGAAGGAGGCATAATTCACCCTTGCTTTGCATCAAATTACCCCCCTAGCATTCCCTTTACCTTTACATGCCCCAATGCAAGGCATGCCAAGTCAGTACCTGCTCAGTTAAATTAGTAAGTTGAGGGGTGTCATATATACCCAACGTTGCCTACCTATTCTTCATCTTCCTATGTCATTGTGTATGAACAGTCAGCCAGACTGGTGAGGATCCCCATTAATAATAACATCTATGTTGGCATCTGAATCAGAATGACATGTTTCCCTTAATTATATGTTTTGGTTTTTTAACCAAAAAGGCTAACAGAGATAGAGACCCTCAAATCTATCTACTTCCGGCCCCTATGCCAATTTTCATCTAGGTTTTTACCATGTCAGTGTCCCTTTCTTTCTCAAAGCTGCATGAAATCAGTTGATCTATCCATTTCGTAATGCCTTTGGTAAATTTTTCTATCAAATTCTCTAAAGTATATATGAGATCTAAGGTTTTTTGGGTTGTTGTTGACTTCATATATTTCGACTAACCATGATATTGGTTTCATGTAGTGGATTATGATTGAGTAAGGATTGCATTGCTAGATATCTGTTTAGGAGGAGGAGAAGGAGACAAGTGGTGTTAGGGTTGAGAGCTAAAGATGCCTGTGAAAAGTGGAGGTGTATGGATTGCAGGGTGGCAAGGCTACCAGGGTGGTAGAAATGGAGGATGGGGAGGTTGGGGTTTTCATCCTCGAATAGCTGTGGTGGGCTTCCTTGTTATCTTTGTGGTCATGCCACTGGTTCTTTTGGCAGCTAGGTTTCGTCACTCAGCATCTACATCTGCAACTGGTAAGCTTCTTCCTTCCCTCCTCCCTCATTGGCAATTTTCTTCCTGCCCTCCTCCGTCACTGGTAAGCTTCTTCCTACCCTCCTCCCTCGTCAGGTTGCTTCTGTCTCTTTTTTTGGGGTGGGTCAACGTTTAATTTATCTTTATTGGCAAGCGTGCCCTTTCTTAATCTCATAGTATTACAGTGAAGTGTAGACTTCTTACAACATTCAAGTAAGATCTCCATTACAATGAAATGTAGTTGTCTTATACTATTTTAGAAAGATCCATTTCATTGAGAACCTATTGAACAATGTATTTATGTGATTTGAGCCTTGGCAGGGAATTATCATCACTCCCGGTTAACCATTGAACCAAGACCCCATGGACCTGCTTTGAAATTTGATTTACCTTCACCAGCCCCGGTTAAGCATTGAACCAAAACCCCATGGACCTTCTTTGGAATTTGATTTTCCTTTCATTTGATCTATGTGAAGCTGTGAACTCCATCTCTGCATTAACATGGTACAATACCTACCAGGAGAAAGATTCAAAGTTTGTACCTCTCTCATGCAAGAGCAAAGGTTTTACCAACTACCCCTAGGGTAATTTCCCTTGCCAATGATAATGAAACCATTTGTAAAGCTATAAAAAGGGTCTCTTTCACCTCTAATTACCTCACATTAATATGTCAATACGGGAGCGTTTGGTTATTACAAAGAGTGACTCAATCTGAGGCTATTTTTCAGAGTAATGCTACTAGTACAACGTTCTACAAAAATACAAGAGTAAACGGATTCTTGTCTATAACTAAGTTAATTCAAATGACTAAGGCACACACTCTTAAAGCTAGGCAACTGATCAGTCAAGGGTTCGGTGACGATAACCCATCCCTTTGGAAACTGATGGAAAGGGAATTTAAAGCATGGAAAATCACACGTTCAGAAAACCAGGCAATTTATCAGTCAAGGGTTCGGCAGCCATAGCCCGTCCCTTTGGAAAATCATGGAATGGAAATTAGAGCATAGACCACAGGTCTGGGAGCGAGGCAGTAAAAGCCGAGGCTCGCTACAGCCTTAGATCGTCTCTCACACCAAAATAACAAATGCAAGTAAATGGAACGGCAGATAACAAAATGGAACAGCAAATAAGAAATTGAACGAAAAATCTAGAATGGAACAAAAATTCTAAAATGGAACAGCAATTCTAAAATGGAATAGCAATCGAACAACTAAGTCTCGCGAGTCGTAACCAAACTTAACCTACTAACCCAAATGCACTCTTCGCAATCAGATAACAATCTTTCACTCTTAAGGAAAATCAAGCAGAATACACTAATGGAACAGCACTTAATTATTGATAAGTTATGGAATAGTGCCAGTAAATCATATACACGCGCAACACACTGGAAAAGTAATCTGATTTAACACCAATCATTAACAGAAATTACAACTGTGTTTCAGAGATGGAACATCATGAATCCTGAATCATAAAGAACACATCTTCAGATATTTTCCTTAACACAAATACACAGCATAAAGGCTCCGTAACAAAATGAGAACAATGTTCAATTAAGTCTACTAATATCAAATCAACTCTGAAAGTATTGATGATATAATGCAGAGTCAGTATAAAGAATCTTAAGGAACGAATCTTAACAGAGAATATGATGTAACTTATAAAGCATATCAGATTACCAGATAACAACAATAAGCAAACCACGCAGAAATCAAATCGTAGTGATACAGAAGCAGTGTCCTCCGGGGCTGGGCCCTTAGCCTCCAAGGGTACACCACCTTAAGTTAATCCAGACGTAGAGATGAGATAATCATCAAGTTTATATTAATGCATAAGACAAAAGTACAATGAACCAGTTCTCAACGAGACTCGATGATCAAAGTTGATCTTTAACAGAAAAATACATAAAAGTATTATATCCAAAGCTAACAGTTCTGTTCCTTTATATAAAGGTGACGGCGGAGATGTCCAACTAACAAGATAAATAAAGCAGTGATCCCTCAGGATCAAAGATCCTGAGGGATTCGCCAAACTATCAATCCTTAATCTTTTCTTTTCTTCTCCGCCGTGGTGGTGTCTTCTCCTCCTTTTCCGGGCCGATTTGCTTTGACCTGCTTAGCCTTGTTTGCATTCGGTTTCCCTTCAAAGGGACAGCAGTTATCTCGTCTTTGTCTTTCCCTTCGGAATGACAACTCTTTGTTTTCACCCTTTCCTGCACAGAAGAATAACAATTATTAGTGATTAAGTCTTGCGTGTTAATTCTCATATGTTTTGTTATAATTCTTTATTGTTTTCCAAATTCATGATGCAAAAAGGTTTACAAATTCTACTGAAAAGCCACTGAAATGATCATCAAAAGCATACCTTTTTAGTACTCCACACACCCCCCTGCTTACCCTGTTTCATGCCCTCATGAAAACGTTGTAGTTGACATGCAAAACAGTGAGAGAATAGGCTGGCGAGGGAATCTCATGTGGAGGCCTACAGCCGTGGTGAGTGACTAGGTAGTCAAAGAACTGACCTGTTTGACCCTCAGGCATCTCATACAGGGCTTGATATCTGGGTGCAGGGTGCCAAATAATTGGACTGCGAAATCTATATCCTAACCAGGATGGACCTGCTTTCAAAATGCTCTCGCCATAGAGGTTCAAATGGTTGGAAGCTAATTGAAAATACTCATACTTAAATGGCTCCCTGAGCTGGATGTTTGGATTAGAGATTCGGTACCGGAATTTGGCTGCATCAATTTCTAATAAATCCTAGTTGCAAGCATAATTTTATCAATGTTAATTTGGCAAAAAAATTGCCAGTTCCAGCAAAACACATTGAAAACACACAGGTGAATGATGAGGATGTTCAAGTGTATAAGGATTTGAAGATTTCTATGGATAAGTATGTGTTACATGGTGATTTTTATACTTTAGAGATGGATAATATGGATGTTGTTTTGGGATATCCTTGGATGGAATCTGCGGGTACTATCAATATTAATGTGCAGAAGAAATTCCTGAAGCTATGGTATAAAAACAAGAAAATTACATTACATGATATTTCCATCCATAAACAGGTAGAGCACATGGAGGCTGAAGCAGAAGATGTTCCAGGGGCTGACATATCAGATGATGAGCCAGTGATGATCGACAATCAAACACAGACAGAGGCGGAAGCAGAAAAGGTAACAGGTGCTGACACCACCCAAGAGAAAGGTGAACCCTCGATCTCGCTGGTGCCTCTCTCGCTTGAGATGGAAGTTAACCATGGTAGCTCTTCTGTGTTGAGTAGGTGGATCGTCGCTCCTCGCTATCCGTCATACGGGGGTTGTTGTCCTTATGGCTAATTGGTTGCCATCTTGTTGGTTGTTGTCTTGCGGGGTGATGTGGGTGATGATATGTTGAAGTTTTAACCCACGGTGTCTTTTTCTTTAATTCACCCTGCTGTGGTGTTGTGGGGAAAAATGCCTATGCAGGACAATCCTATCCACCTAAGGTGTGACAGTGCCTTAGCAACAAACAAGGACAGCTATTCTGGTTTCTTCCTTTATGAAATGTGAAAGAAGAGAGATAAATAGACTTACCGGTGTCTTCCGTTTGTCCCTCGATCTGGTCTCTCTTCTCTTTGGGAGTTCACAGCTACTTGCCTTCTCACTCGCCCAGCTTTAACAGGTTCATGCAAGATCACAAGAGAACAGCTACTTGCCTTCTTGCTTGTCTAGCTTCAGTAGGTTCCTGCAAGATCACAAGAGAACAACTACTTGCGACAAGAGAAGAACTCTACACAAAGACAGATATTCACATTCATAACTAGTTTAGGATTAGAAATAAACCAAATACACTAATGCAATCATACATCAAAGACACATCAGTATATAGGAGAAACCAAGATAGCTTTATTGATGAATAACAAGGTTTAGGAGGAGATACAACCACAAGTGGTCCAATCCAGCACCTCCTTCCCAGCAAATGAAATTCCTATCTTCACCTCCCTTCAAAGCATTAAGCACCCAATGATTCCAATCTCAAACCAACAGCAATTCTTTGCAATAACAATATTCTAGCCTCTAGATCTCATGGAGAAGAGATCTATATATAGATGTTTAGAGTGAAGATGAGTCAGCTTGTGACCTGACTAGTGTCCTCTTTCTCTGTCAGTCCTTACTTCCACTTGGAGGCTAAGAGCCTCTTACTCATCACTTAGTCGAACTCATCAAGGCAAGTGTCATGGAGGAATATTCTGGAAGCTTCCACAGTCTTTGACACCTTTCACAAGAACCCTGACATTTGTCACTTTCTGCTCAGCGCACCCTGGTAGTGCTTCTACCTGCATTGCAATGCAACTGGCCAGTGTAACCTCTGCATTTCAACGCAGGCAGCTAGTGGAGCTTCTGAATTGTTCCTGAATTGACTTGTTTTTGAGCAGTTTCTGGTGGAGAACTTCTGTGAATTGCTATGGTTTGTTGGCCTTGTTCCTCTAGGGGTAGGAACAACATGTTTAGGGACTTTGGATCCCTTGGATTATGGACATTTCATGCTTATTGCTGTAAGGCACAAAAATGTCTATAACAGTTGCCCCCTAAAGTATGAGGCCGTTTATCGGGTGAAATGCTTTATTAGGAGGATCCGAAGTTCATTCATTGCTGGGAGGAGACCTGTAATATAATACAATACAATACATTATTTTCATACTTTTTTTTTATGATCTAGCTGAAGCGGGCATTCCCATGCGCAGCTTTATAAATTCATTTTTCTGTACATAGAACAGACAATCGTCTGATGGTAGACTGATGATTTTGATGAAATCATCATCCTTTTGGTAGGATAATCATTTGCTGCAATGCTGTACATGTCAATGTCTTTATTTTTCCTGAATATATATCGCAGCCCGGATGGATGAAACTAGATCTGGGGTCTTCAATCTCGTCCAATCTTCACTCTAAGTACAAGTCGATCCATGTGAGAATTTCTCTGAAGTCGAACATGGAAAGACATCGCTTGATTGCCAGTCAATGATGTAAATTGTTAACAAGCGCGAGAGGAATCACCGATAATGATGATGACCCTCAAGGTACTGCAGTACAATTCACGTGGTGTGAATAGAGGACTTGGCGTCGAACACCACGCAAAATCTTTCGGTCGAAGGTCATTGATGTATACCTGTCGCCGGAAGTGAGAAACTTGCCATTAAGGCATGCAAGCTTCAAAGTACTGAGGGGGGTGTTCCTAGATCAACTTCTTGGATAATGAGCTGATGTCGACAAGAAGTGATCCGTCAAAGGAGGGCCTTAATGAATCCCACATCAGTGACACGGAACGGAGCTAATGATTTTGATGGAGGTGAAAACGATCTGGTGATATATGATTCAGGGTGGCGGTCATGAAAGAGTATAATGTATGGTAGTGGATGGGACACAGGTGACTTCTTTGAACGATTTCTCTTGAACATATGGTGACACTGATGCGATGGATCGGTAGCATTACCCCAAATATGGATGGTATGGCGAGACCATGGTGACGTGACCGGTGAATGAAACAACCCAACCCGATTGTGGTATGGAGGAAAAGTGTCATGTTCAAGAGCGACTTGCTACCATCAAAGTTTTCTTTAGTTTCTCCCAATTTTTCCCCAGTCATTGCTGACCAGTACCTCTTTATTTTTGTCAAGCTTGAGGAGGATAACATATGCTTTTTCTATAACCTGCCCTTCGGGCAAGCCCATCGCTATGTTTTAACGAGCCTAGCGATAGGGAAACTCATTCTCGTCTAAAGATAAGTTTGTCGCTATTTAATGCATTTAACGAGTCTAACGACAAGGATAACTCGGTCCTTTTCATTTTTAGAGAGTCTGAAAAGGTACATAAAGTTAACTCCAAAGGTCCTTTTTCGTCATCTAATCCCTTAAGTCCGAAAAAGTATAAAACAATACAGAAGGGATGAGTTTTCGATCTTTTTAACGAGCCGAATAAAACAAGCGCTCGATCTTTTTGTGCAATAATCCCTCAGGTCCAAAAAGATTAAAATCTAGAGGAGGGATAGCTCTTCCGGTCACTTTAACAAGCTGGAAGGCAAAAACTCGGCAACCTTTTCATGTTTTACGAGTCAAATGAAAAGAGCTTAAAGAAGACTCGTCTTTTGAGGAACGAGTGATAAATAGGGGTAGCAGCTGATTCCAGGGAGGGATTGGAATTTCCAAATCATGGCAGTGTCACAAGGATGGCTAGTGAAATCACTCTTCGCAGCTGTTCCTCAAAATGGGTAAACAATCATATGGAGGTGAATGATCGGCCAATGGAAAAGTGGAGGTGGTGGGCAAACACGACCAAGGCTTTAATGGCTGATGATATTACGTTCACCGCGGTTATTTCCCGGAATAGTTCATTTTTTAACGAGCTTAAACATTTGCTCGATCTTATGTTTATTTTTTAACGAGCATAAACTATGTGCTAACACTGCTCGGATCTTGCGTTTATTTTTTAACGAGCATGAACTGTGTGCCAAAACTGCTCGATGATGGTCTTATTTTTTATTTTTACCATACATAGCTTTGTTCTTCAATAGATAGTACTGTATCTTCGACTGCTCCATCAAACAAGTTAGAAATAAACAACATTTGCTTGAAAATGAGTTTGAAACACTAATTATTTTACTTTGAACTACGTGAAAAAGAAATTAAAAAGTGTTTTTACCTCTCATTTTACCATTTCATTTGCATTTGGTTTGTTGGAACTTTGGAGGTGCCTCTTCCTCTTCGATTTTCATCAGCTGATTTCGGGAGATTCTATGGACGATTCTCGGCGCCGTCTGGACCAGGTAGGAGCTACACCCTAGCTCTTTCTTTTCATGGTTTCCTTTTTGCATTCTGTGCCTGTTTTCTTGATTTTCTGAGCACCTGGGGTTTTATGAGCTCGTTTTTTGATCAACGCACCCTGTACCTAGCGAAACCTGCGCTGAATGTCAAGCAGTATGAAGGCAGTTTGACATTCAACGCAGGTGATCCACTTTTGTAGGTGCGTTGGGCGAAAAAGAGGAATTTGTTGCACAGTTTTTGATAAAAATTTTGCCTATTTTGCATCAAAATCAGGATCTCACTCCTTCTCTTGTTTGTTTTGCAGGGATCCTTGAGCAAAATGACCCTTACATGGCGAGAACAAGAGCATGAAGAAGAGGACATGATTGCCCTACATGATCCGGTTACGGTGAACGCGCTGAGGAACTGTGGTTTGTTGAAGTTCTTCCGCATCTCTAGCATGCGACAGCAGATCAGCCTACTGCAGTATTTGCTTGATGCTTGGGATCCCGACCACCAAGTTTTTCAGATTAGGGGCAAGTCCATCCCCTTGACAGCAATGGACATCTACTTCTTGACTGGTTTGTCGAGGCGAGGTGCCCCCATCTCATTGGCAGGTTCGATCCGGGGGAGCGATTCTGTTAGAGATTATGTTCGCCAGTATTGTAGGGAAGGATCTCAGCTGAGTAAAGACGGCAAGATCATTATCCGCGATGTCACCAACAGGCCTCTCAGGGCTATCTTGTTTACTTTTGGTAGGATGGCCGGTAGCGCGTCACTTCATGTAGCCAACAGGTCCTATATGCAGCATGCCTTGGAGTGCCTCCAACCGAAATTGTTCAACTGGTGTGATGCAGTACTTCTGGTGATGAAAGAACAGCTGACCAAGGTAAAGACCGGAAGATTGAAGAACTTTGGGTTTGGTTCTATTTTGACTGCCTTTGCCTTGGAGAGGATACCACTGATGCAGCCTCAGTACATTGCACTTGACTTACCTTCTCCTACCGAACCACGCATGCAGAGATGGGTTGTTCACATGTCTCGACATGCAGGCCAGTCTCAGATTTCCTTTTCGGATACCTTCTTCCGGTGGTTTGATCATCAGGAGATGTTTTATGTCGAGTATCCATATGTTGGCATGGATTTCCGGGGTGATCCCGATTTAGTACTGCGGGCTGGCGAGCAGTGGGGTGCTATTGGTAAAATCTCTGACCATATCACTGTTTATTGTTTTTGCTTATAATGTTCTTGTGCTTTATTCTATCAAGACTTTAATCAAACTCATGTGTACATGCAGATGTTGGTCCTGTCGGTCCAGTAGCCCGCCCGAGAGTGCCAGCTATCGCCCCAGCAGGAGAAGCTGCCGGGAGAGTTATTCTTCGCGATCTCGATGTGGCTGAGACTCTTTTAGCTGTGCAGGAGTAGGTCGAGAGCCTTACTCTCGGTATTCCAGATGTGAGGATCGACGAGTTGTCGTTGTAGCTACAGCGGCATACTACTGGTGTGCCCAGACGATGGACTCGTCTCTTGCGCATGATCGCACAGGCCGTGACTTGTTATCACGAGCATCATTAGACTAGGGTGCCCCCTAGCATTTTTGAGTTTTTGGGTCATATGACCGATTTTGTCTTGGTTACAGAACATTATATGTAAACCGTAAACAGCTATATATATTTTTGATTTTCGGAGTTTTATTTCGGTTTTATGTGATCCATATGTGAAACATTGATGATGCTTCTCTTTTTATCAATTTTGCAAATGTCTATCTAACACATAGTTTGCTAATGAGTCCGTTAATGTGTTTAAGTTTCTGGAAATGTGTTGATATTGAATAAAATCAAATTGTCTTTCCAAAATCTTAACCCTTAGGAACTTGCGATAAATAGCTGGATTTCGGACAGAGTAGATACCAGTGAGTTGCAGTATTACGAGTTGTGAATCTAGCCTGACGATTAGTCGGCGTATGCCATGGGTGATGGCATCAGAGAGTAGTTCTATCAACGCGCTATACTCAGCGATGTTATTCGTTGATTGACCAATACATACCCCTATGAAACTCACTAACTTGCCACTTGGATAAAAAATGGCCCAGGCTGCGGAGGATAGGTTCCGCGAACTACGACTCGCTCCGTCGGCATATCCAACACACGGTTCCAATGGATTTGACATCTGCAATAAATGTAAAAAGTGGATTACTTAACCAAAATAAATACTTTAGCGAAAACAAAAATGTAACAAAAGCATACAAGTTACTATTAGGCATAGTAACGCTTGAGGTACAACCCGTTACGAGGTTGCGCTAGTGGAATTCTGTCATAATCCATTAACTCGTAGGCTCCTTTTGCTAATACCGTTTTAACAATATAGGGGCCCATCCATAAAGACTTGAATTTACCAGCTCCCAATTTATCGGATTCTTGGTCGTAAAGTAAGACCAAATCACCTTCTGAGAAGACACGGGGTTTGACATTCTTGTCGAACTGTGCCTTGACTCATTTCTTATGGGCTTCATTAGCCAATGCGGCATCACGACGGGTTTCATCCAATTGGATTAATTCCAAGGAACGAGCCTCTTCTTCCGAAGTTCTGGGGAGGAGATCAATTGCGAGTTTAAGAGACGAGATTTCACACTGGATTGGTAGGATTGCTTCCAGGCCATACACCAGTTGGAAAGGTGTGAACCCAGTTGCATTTCTTACCGATGTTCGGTAGGCCCACAAAGCTGAGTACAGGATTAGGTGCCATCTTCTTTTGTGAACCCCAATCATCCTTTGCAGCATGCGCTTCAGGACTTTGTTGATTGCTTCAACTTTTCCGTTAGCTTGCGGATAATATGGGGTAGAGCTGTCGTGAGACAACCCTAGTTTGGCAGCTAATTCGACCATCATGTGATTGTGAAAATGCGATCCATGATCTGTAACTATGGCCTGTGGTACGCCGAATCTGGCGACTACATGATTGAAAAAGAATAGGGCAGCTGTTTCACCAGTATTATCTAATGTAGGCATCGCCTCGGCCCATTTGGTAAAATAGTCGACTGCGACTATAATATACCCATGCCCCCCGGTCGAGGTGGGGTTACATGTCATGAAATCGATGCCCCATTTGGCGAAAGGCCCCACAGCTACTATTGGCTGCAGCAGAGCGGGAGGTCTTCTGGTTTTGCTATCAAAAATCTGACAAGCATGCCAACTTCTGACTGCGGTTATGCAATCTTTGAACATGGTTGGCCAGAAGTATCCTGCTCGTAAGATTCTTTGTGCTGTAGCATATCCAGATTGATGCCCCCCATAGGCGCCTGAATGACACTCATTCAGGGCTTTTTCGCCTTCCTCATGGGTGAGGCACCTTCTCAGAACCGTATCGACACCACGACGGTAAAGTGTATCACCGACGATCATGTAGTCTTTTGCTTGGTATCGAATACGTTTTTGTTCTGAGTAGGAGGTGTTTGGCCGAAATCTTTGGGTTTGGAGATAAACGATGATATCTCCATACCACTCATCGCTTGTTGATATCAGAAACAAACTCTCGTCCATGATTGATTCTTGGGAAGTTTCATTGTTGGACGACGATGGGAGATCGCATAATAATTCTGTGAAAACCAAAGCTTTCTTTGATTTGGATTTTACAAATTCCAGATCAAACTCTTGAAGGATTGCTATCCATTTTGAATATTTGCCCCCCAGCAACTATCGCGACAGTATATAAGTCATGGGGTTGCAATCTGATAGAATGGTAGTTTTCCGAAAGAGGACATAATGCCGAAATCTTTGTATCGCTTGAACAGCAGCAAGTGCTAGCTTTTCAACGTGAGAATATTTGCTTTCTGTATCATTTAAGTTTTTACTTAAATGATATATAGGATGTTCAATTCCATCGACTTCTTGAACTAAAACCATCGCAATGGTCGTATCCGCTGCAGCCAGATACAGGTTAAAATCTCTTTGATAGTCCGGGGCATCCATTAATGATGCTTTTACTAGAGAATCTTTCAGAGCATCAAAGGAAGCTTGCACAACCTGATCCCAGACAAAAGGTACATCCTTTTTCAAAAGACGAGTATAACCTTTAGAAAGTTCTGCGTAATTTTGAATGAACCTCCTCAGAAAGTTTGCTTTCCCTTGGAGTTTCTGAATCTGAAGCAAATTTGAAGGTGGAGGCAAATTTATGATTGCCTGAACCTTACAGGGGTCGAGACGAATCTCGTCCTTGGAGACTACAAAGCCAAGTAAACGACCAGAACTGACACAAAATACACATTTGTGTGGATTGAGTCGTATCTTGTAGTGTCAACAACGTAGAAATATCGCTCTTAAATGCTGCGGATGATCAGTCCGCTTTCGCGAGTGAGCCGGAAGGTCGTCGAGGTATGGTTGAACGATGTTCTTGATGTCATGGAAGGCATAATTCATTGCCCTCTGAAACGTCGCCCCAACATTCTTTAAACCAAAGGGTAATTTTCGATATGCGAATGTGCCCCACGGACAAATAAATGCAGTCTTTGACTGGTCCTGTGGGCAGATATTTATTTGATTATACCCGGAGAATCCATCCATAAATGAAAAGATTTCACATCCGGCGCATTCATCAATTATCTGGTCGATGAAGGGTGTAGGGTAGTTTTCTTTTGGACAAGCTTGATTTACATCCCTATAATCGACGCACACTCTAATTGTTCCTTGTTTTTTCATAACAGGGACAATATTCGATACCCAATCGGTTAGAGGAACCGGGTAGATGAAACCAGCATGGAGAAGTTTTTCAACTTCTGCCTTAATGGCAGTGGCTTTCTTGGGGTGCACCTGCCAAAGCCATTGTCTTACTGGTTTGACATCAGGATACATCTTAATTTCATGTTCAATGATACTCGAGTCGATGCCTGGCATTTCATCATATGACCAAGCAAAGACATCTCTAAATTCGCGAAAGAGAGCGTTATATATTTCCAGTTCTGAAGGTGAACAACATTTGCCGACATAAATATTCTCTACAACATCTGTTTTGGTCGAGATATTTATGGCTATAGTCTCTTCAATATTGGATAGGTTCCACTCGGAATCCACCGTATTTACAGTATTTGATAGGAATTCAAAGACTGAAGGGTGATAAAGGTCATCTTGAGTATCTTCTTCACAATCCGGAAGAAGGGAACGATGGTGGCTATCATTCCATGGTGCCCCCTCAATCAACATTGATTGTATGATTCCTTCGTCGCTTCCATGCACTCGCGACCAAGGATCCAATGGGGTACCATATTCTCTAGACCTATCTACCCAAACGCACGAGGAGCGCTGATTTGGGTTCGCCTCCCAGGCTAGAAACATTGATTGCTACAATATTTCCATCGGGCTTGGGGGCAAAACCATTTCATGATCCATGTCAATATCGTCTTCTGAAATCTTTTGTGTGGAAGATATCATGTTGCAGGTTCCCACCAACGCTACTTCCCCTATATAGATTGGAGGTGGAAGTGAGAAAGTTCCAATCAATGTAGGGTCTTTCAGTAGGCCTACTCCGATATTTTGAAGTGGATGGTTGCTTCCATGGATCATTGGAATGCTTCCCGTAACTTGAGAACCATTGGGGAGGAAGTTTTGCTGGTCGACGATTGTAATCCCTCCTTGGAAAGGGAATGCAATCTTTCTAAAATAGGTCGATACGACAGCTGCCATGGCATAGATCCACGGTCTTCCCAGTAGGATGTTGTAGTCAAGCTTCCCATCAATGACTTCGACATCTATTTCTACTATTTTCCCTCCTAGTTCAACTTTCAAGTTATTCAGTATACCATATGGGGTATACGATCGTCGATCAAATGCTTTTAATGTTGTCGAAGATCGTGACAAGGTTGGAGATCCTAATGCTTTCCAGCAACTCATCGACATAATACATGTTGATGCCCCCTCAACAATAATCGTTCGATGAACGGTTTTGTTGAGGGCTTTCACTTGAATAAGGAAAGCTAGTTGAGCTGGTAACTGAGGATCGTATCCTTTATGATCGAAGGATACAAGATCGGAATCCTTTGGGTCAACCCCACCGATAGCTGATAACAAAGCCTGCCTTTGGGATGGGCAATTCTGTAGTACTTCAAGAGTCGACATAGCGGATGGCGATTGGGCCAAATCTTCCACTATGTTATAATGCTGCGCTGCTCTAGCGCGAGGATTAAACGTCGACTTGTGCACTACTCCCTTTGGCAGTTTTATTGTTAATTCAGGCATTACTGGTGGCGTTACAACTTCTGTCGAAGTTGTTTTCGAACTACTCGGTTGATCTTTATCCTTGTTGTTCGACAGCTGTGGATTCTCGTAATCTTTGTTCCTTGTCGAGATCAAAGCATCATTTTGCTGTTTTGAAACCGACAACATTAGCACTTGAGACAGGGAAGCACCTCCACTATCAACCAGATTTGCACCTGGATTGGGAAACGGATCAGTTAACACTGCTGAGGTTTTAGAACTCTTAAAGAATCTCTTAAGCTTAGCTCTTAACAGACAATTTGCCATCCGATGATCCTCCTCATCACATATCTGACATGGATTTTTTGGTTTCCCACTTCTAGGAGGGTTTGAAGAAGGTTTTTCAATTGATGACTCATCCTGTTTCTTCTTCTTCCCTTTGTTTTGTTTCTTCTTGCTTCCTGGTTGTTTGGTTTCTTTGCCCTTATCTGTCGATACGACATTTACTTCCGAAGCAAGAATTTCGTCTTTTGCATTTTGATTTGAAACCTTAGGGGCTTTCTTGGATGTAGCCTTTTTCGATTTCGCGTTTGTCGTGCCAATCACACCATCGCTGGCATGAGAGTCATTGTTTGATTTAGGATGAGGAGGAATTGAGAATTCTAGTCTAGGGGCATCAGGTATTTTGTCGTAGAGCGTGCCAGACTGAGTATAGACCAAGTCCAGATATTGCGCACGAGCGATAACTTGCTCTTTTGTTACGACCCCCCCCCCCTTGGCCACATCTTCCGTGATGGTAGGAAGTAATGACTTTATAAACCATTCAGCTAACAGCTGATCGGGAACATATGTTTTTACCATCCTGCGACGACGTCACCACTCATGTATATGATCAGATATGTGAGTGGCCATTGTCTACTTGAAGTTGGTAAGGATTTCCGTTCCTGTTTCATACCTTATAGGTAATTGAAAATGGGTTAAAAAGGTAGTGGCCAAGGTGCTGAAATTGTCGAACGAAGCTCTAGGTAATTCAATATACCATTTAGCCGCTGGACCCGTTAACGTCCTCTGAAAGAGGCGAAGCCTTATGAAATCATCATTTAAGGTGTTTGACGAACACCATAGATGATATGTCATCATGTGATTCGACGGATCTTCACCCGGATTTCCATTAAATTTAGGGATGTCAGATGGAAGTCTGTGTGTCATCGCTGGCCACCAAGGGGCGTAAGCAATTGGATCGTTTGTTAACCGGTGTAAATCAGGTAACTCTAGTGTTGCCACGAATGGTAACTGCTGGCTCAGGTTAGGTGAAGCATACCCAGGATACGATGGAATCGCCTGAGCAGTTGGCCTTTGCATACCAGCATAATGCAGCTGATGCTGGTATGACTGGTAAGGTTCGTGGACAAGACCATTGTAAAATGGTTGATTTTGACCGTTTTGGATGTACGGTTGCCCACTATTCGCAAAGATCTGCTGCTCAGAACCTTGGTATACTTGTTGGAATTGTGGTTGTTGGTATTGCACTAGCCATGGTTGAGAAGCCATATGTTGTTGCGCTATACTAACCGTTGGACCAAGGTGTGGGGTAATTGTACCCTTTTGAACCTGTGTCGCCCCACTAGTTGGCGATTGTGGTTGAGTCGCAGGGTCAAGGGGCTGTTGCATTACAACCTGAGAAATCTGAGGTTGACATACAACAGGCATCGTTTGAACTTGCGACACCGTCACAATAGCTGGTATAGTTGGGATGTTCGACATAGGTACACATTTTTGCATCGTATATACAACCCTTGGTTGTTGAGGTAGCATAGGTACCCAACCACTTGAAGCAATTCCAGTGTAACCTGAACTTTGTTGTGAACTCCTGTATGGATAGCCTCCCGGAGGGGGTGATGAAAGGGCATACTGCCCCCCATATGGTGGCGATCCAGCACTCAAAGGGATTGTTAGCCCTTGGGGACCGGATTGCCCAAATTGACCTCCAAACGGATCAATTTGTTGAGTACCAACATAAGAGTTGCCGGGTATTATTCTAGAAGAACAAACAGGAATGGACCATACTGTCGTAATAGCCCCTGAATGGGCTCCTTCCAGCTGTTGAGAGCTAGTTGGGACAGATGGTATGCCGACGAACATTGTCAGAATGACGGCAGGGAGTTCTGTTGTCGCTGTGTCAGGTGCCACAGTCCTAGATGTCGACGGTTGCTCAAACATTTTTAGTCTATCCAAGAGATTCCCTAGCGATTCTACAGGAACTTCCGCTGGTGGTAGACTAACTTCTGAAGAAGGATAAAGAGTGACCCCGACTCCAAAGTGGGTTGGAGTACTTGTTGGAGGGTCTTCTACAATTTCTTCAATCGCAATCAGACCAGGTGGAAGAGGAAGACCGTTAGGTCCGTAATATATTTCTGGTGCCGAAGAAGGGGTTGTATCGACAACGACAGATGTTTGGAGGGTACCACTCTCCGGACCAGTTACTGATGGAACTGGTTCGGTAACACAAGTGTTTACTCTCAAACTAGGATCAGTATCACTGTCCCTCTGTGGTTGTGGAACTTCTTCTGTAGAGGCAGGGATTCCAGAAATGTTTGGAGTAACCGGAACCTCCGATGTCATTGGAACGCTTGTTCTAACTTTAAGAGGAGATTTGGAACCGGTTAAACGAGTTCGCTTTGCCCGTACTGGTTTCGATTCCGGAGACAAAGACGGTTGACTCGTAAGCCTCCACGAACGACGGGGTTTCAATTTACTTTCTTCCATGATTGCGGATTACTCGATCAACTAAAATAAGCAGGGGAAGTATGTTTCCTATTTGAATGAATTTTAGACGCTTTTAGACACAACTTGCTTTTTCAGTTTTAAAGAGTCGAGAAAAATCTAAAGATGACTCTAGTCGCCTTCGATGTTTTAACGAGCCCGAAGTGACAAATGCTCAGATGGACTTTTTCCGTTATAGAGTCTGAAAAAGGCCAAAAGGAACTGCTCTGGAGATCTAGGTAGAGGGTGTGCCAAACCAATCACAAAACTACAGAATACGTTTTACGGTACGACAGTCAATCTTCCCGAATGTTGTGTTCGGTGCATTGCGATCAGTAGGGCGATCGACACGGCTTCCTAAGGATAAAGGTTTTAAGCCTATAGGGGTCTCCCAATATATACGCGACGGTACGTGGGAGCACAATCCGTACTGGCACTTTTGGTCTCTCAGGAGGAATCACCCACCATCAGCGAGGCCAACAGATACCAGGTTTTATGACGCCGGAACACGTCTCTATCCTAGACCTCTATGTTGTGCGTTATGTTACAAAGAGTTATTAAGTTCATTCGGTTTATTTTATGTTGATCTTTCTTAGAAGTTTGCCTTTTGAGGTTCACCACGAGATGTATAGACAACTTCCTAGATGCAATCTAAAATATGATAAGCAATTGTTATCTCTTTTTCAACAATGAAAATCCTAGCTACAAAGGGAAAAGAAAGACACCATCTTTTCTCAATGAGCAATCAGCACACTCTAAAATGCACTTTTCCTAAATCAACATGCAAACTATCAAGATGCAAATGCACAATTCAAGTGTTTGTTTTCTGCTTTCTTAGTATTGATGCCTACAAAGAAAGCTTTTTGCACAACTTTGAATTTGCTTTTAAATGATCACTACAAACAAGTTTATTTTTTCGAAATCAGAAAGGGTAGAAGAGATTACAACACTTAACGATTTTTCGAAAAGAACTACTTGTTTTGACACTTAAAAGAGACAAACTCAAACCAAAAGCCAAAATGAATGTATAACCAATCTGTTAACAGCCAATGAACTCTCTCCTAAGATCACAATCAACAGATCTGAATCAAGGGCTACAGGATGACTATTTCACTCATGCAAAAGGAGACTGTAAATGACGCCACAAACAAATAAAAAAACTCACAGTCTTTTGTACAAAAGGAGGTGGAATTTAAGCAGAGAAAAGGAGTTATCAGACTGGTACCTATGCTGGTTACAGGCTGCAAAAATCAGAGATCAAAACAAGGCAAAACAGAGCAGAGAACCCTAGCTGCATAAGGCAAAACTGGTTCAGCGCACCTGTATAGAAGGGAAACTGAATTTCAGCACAGGTAGCCTTCACGGGAACTACGTTGAAATGCAGAGTCTCTTCACAGAGCCTACGCTGAAGAAACGAGAGTTGTTTCTCTGGGTTCTGGGTCATGGTTTGCTATTTAATCTACAGTTTCAGGCCAAATCAAAGCAACAAACAAGGTGCAATCAAAGGGATGCTTTTAGGGAGGACTAAGATCTATCACAAAGGATCATCAAATCATTTGTGAGTCCATCATTCAGATCATAGACAAATCCAGTGATTGGATCAGAGCAGCAGCTGCTGCTATTGAGTCTATGAAATAAACAATGATAGAAACACAAATAAAATGACTAAACAGATCTCCCCAGCGGAGTCGCCAATTTGTTGTGGGGAAAAATGCCTATGCATGACGATCCTATCCACCTAAGGTGTGACAGTGCCTTAGCAACAAACAAGGACAGCTATTCTGGTTTATTCCTTTATGAAATGTGAAAGAAGAGAGATAAATAGACTTACCGGTGTCTTCCGTTTGTCCCTCGATCTGGTCTCTCTTCTCTTTGGGAGTTCACAGCTACTTGTCTTCTCACTCGCCCAGCTTTAACAGGTTCATGCAAGATCACAAGAGAACAGCTACTTGCCTTCTTGCTTGTCCAACTTCAACGGGTTCCTGCAAGATCACAAGAGAACAGCTACTTGCGACAAGAGAAGAACTCTACACAAAGATAGATATTCACATTCATAACTAGTTTAGGATTAGAAATAAACCGAATACACTAATGCAATCATACATCAAAGACACATCAATATATAGGAGAAACCAAGATAGCTTTATTGATGAATAAAAAGGTTCAGGAGGAGATACAACCACAAGTGGTCCAATCCAGCACCTCCTTCCCAGCAAATGAAATTCCTATCTTCACCTCCCTTCAAAGCATTAAGCACCCAATGATTCCAATCTCAAACCAACAACAATTCTTTGCAATAACAAAATTCCAACCTCTAGATCTCATGGAGAAGAGATCTATATATAGATGTTTAGAGTGAAGATGAGTCAGCTTGTGACCTGACTAGTGTCCTCTTTCTCTGTCAGTTCTTACTTCCACTTGGAGGCTAAGAGCCTCTTACTCATCACTTAGTCGAACTCATCAAGGCAAGTGTCATGGAGGAATCTTCTGGAAGCTTCCACAGTCTTTGACACCTTTCACAAGAACCCTGACATTTGTCACTTTCCGCTCAGCGCACCCTGGTAGTGCTTCTACCTGTGTTGCAATGCAACTGGCTAGTGTAACCTCTGCATTTCAACGCAGGCAGCTAGTGGAGCTTCTGAATTGATCTTGAATTGACTTGTTTTTGAGCAGTTTCTGGTGGAGAACTTCTGTGAATTGCTGTGGTTTGTTGGCCTTGTTCCTCTAGGGGTAGGAACAACATGTTTAGGGACTTTGGATCCCTTGGATTATGGACATTTCATGCTTATTGCTGTAAGGCACAAAAATTTCTATAACATGTGGTGCCTGTTGTGGTGTCTTCTTTTTCAATATGACTTCAACCACTGAACCCTCATTAGATGTGTCAGCACCTGTTACCTTTTCTGCTTCCGCCTCTGTTTGTGTTTGATTGTCGATCATCACTGGCTCATCATCTGATATGTCGGCCCCTGGAACATCTTCTGCTTCAGCCTCCATGTGCTCTACCTGTTTATGGATGGAAATATCGTGTAATGTAATTTTCTTCTTTTTATACCATAGCTTCAGGAATTTCTTCTACACATTAATATTGATAGTACCCACAGATTCCATCCAAGGATATCCCAAAACAACATCCATATTATCCATCTCTAAAGTATAAAAATCACCATGCAACACATACTTATCCATAGAAATCTTCAAATCCTTATACACTTGAACATCCTCATCATTCACCTGTGTGTTTTCAATGTGTTTTGCTGGAACTGGCAATTTTTTTGCCAAATTAACATTGATAAAATTATGCTTGCAACTAGGATTTATTAGAAATTGATGCAGCCAAATTCCGATACTGAATCTCTAATCCAAACATCCAGCTCAGGGAGCCATTTAAGTATGAGAATTTTCAATTAGCTTCCAACCGTTTGAACCTCTATGGCGAGAGCATTTTGAAAGCAGGGCCATCCTGGTTAGGATATAGATTTTGTAGTCCAATTATTTGGCACCCTGCACCCAGATATCAAGCCCTGTATGAGATGCCTGAGGGTCAAACAGGTCAGTTCTTTGACTACCTAGTCACTCACCACGGCTGTAGGCCTCCACATGAGATTCCCTCGCAGGCCTATTCACTCACTGTTTTGCATGTCAACTACAACATTTTCATGAGGGCATGAAATAGGGTAAGCAGGGGGGTGTGTGGAGTACTAAAAAGGTATGCTTTTGATGATCATTTCAGTGGCTTTTCAGTAGAATGATGTTTGGATTAGAGATTCGGTACCGGAATTTGGGTGCATTAATTTTGAAAGATCTGCAAAATCTATTAAAGAAAATTTTCTATTCTATATTCAGATCTTGTTATTTATTGGGTTATTTCTATTATCATATATTATTGGGTTAGATCTACAACAATTGGTATCAAAGCTCTTTCTTGGGCAAACCGTGGAGATTTTTTTTTTTTTTTTTTTTTTTTTTGCAGGGATTTTTGGGTGGCGAATTTTCAGATCAGATCTGTATGTTTTGGTGAAATATATGCAAAATCTAATTGCATATCTGTATTCCTGGTGAAAAAATAGCTGATTTAAAAAAAAAAATCGGTCGAATCGGATTCCGGATGAAGGAGATGTCGCTGATTTAAAAATCAGTAGGGTTGCAGACAATTTTCGGGGCAGCGAATTTGCAGCACAGATCTAGACATCTTGGCACTAGATCTACAAAATCTAATTGTAGATCTGGAATCTTTGTGAAAAAACGCATGCTTTCAAAAAAAAAAATCAGTTGAATCAGAGTCCGGATGAGGGAGATATCATTGATTTAAAATAAGCTTTTTTTTTGCAGAATTTTTGGGTGACGGCGGGAAAGTAGCAGCGCAGATCTGTAATTCCAGTGTCTGAATCAGGATTTCTATCACATGGGCAGATGCAGAATGGTTGCTCCATTTCCAAAAACAGGTTATAATAGAGATTCTGAGCAATATTGATGAAACTGTGACAATTACAAATTTTCTCCAAGTGAGTGAATTTTTTCTTCATGGCGACTCTATATTTTACAGGAAAAGATGATGGTTCTACTATTGAAGAATACGTAAAATACAAAAAGTTAGCATGGGCAAAACATTGGAAGGATTCAGTGTGGTTTGGTTTCAAAGATGAGGCTTACAAATGGTATTTCTCACTTTATGACAAACAGTTGACCAAACTCTCAGATGTAGAATTTGAAAAAGTCCTTTTAGACAAATGGTCTCGTGCTAGAAAAAAGGAGAATGAGCCACGTAAGGGGTTATCTTCTACTGGTGTCTCCTTATTGCAGGTTCATGGATTGATTCAAAAGGAGAAGATCATTGTGTCTATAAATCCTAGTTGCAAGCATAATTTTATCAATGTTAATTTGGCAAAAAAATTGCCAGTTCCAGCAAAACACATTGAAAACACACAGGTGAATGATGAGGATGTTCAATTGTACAAAAATTTGAAGATTTCTATGGATAAATATGTGTTGCATGGTGATTTTTATGCTTCAGAAATGGATAATATGGATGTTGTTTTGGGGTATCCTTTGATGGAATCCGTGGGTACTATCAATATTAATGTGCAGAAGAAATTCCTGAAGCTATGGTATAAAAAGAAGAAAATTACATTACAGGATATTTCCATCCATAAACAGGTAGAGGACATGGAGGCTGAAGCAGAAGATGTTCAAGGGACTGACATATCAGATGATGAGCCTTTGATGATCGACAATCAAACACAAACAGAGGCTGCAGAAGAAAAGGTTACACATGATGATACATCAAACGAGGGCGTAGTGGTTGAAGTCATATTGAAAAAGAAGACACCACAACGGGCACCACAGTAGAGTGAAGTAAAGAAACAGCCATCGTGGGTTAAAACTTCAACATATCATCACCCACATCACCCAGCGAGACAACCATCAAGATGGAAACCAAGTCGTCACATGACGGATAACGAGCAGAGAAGATCCACCCACTGCACATCAACACAGAAGAGCTGCCACGGTCAACTTCCATCTCAAGCGAGCAAGGCACCAGCGAGATCGAGGGTTCACCTTTCTCTTGGATGGCTAGATGCACGTGCATGGTATCAGTGGACTACTCTTTTGAGTAGATCTTATTATTTGTGTTCTTCCCATGTTTTAGGGACGAAACATACTTAGGGGGGTGGAATGTTATATACCTAGGGGGGATAATATGGGGTACCAAGGGAATGTACCCAAGGTAATAATGTAATAATGGGATGGGCCATAGTAATAAATAAGGTGGTTAACCCATGTCATGTAAGGGACCACAAGTAGTTAATAATAATGTAATGGGCCCATGGTATTAGTTGATGGTATGAGGGAACCATGGTAATGACCCATGGTATTGTATGTATGAGGCCTATATAGAGGCTAGAGACTCCACATGGAGAGATATGAAGAGAAGTATTATTGTATGAACAGGCATATCGCTTGTGGAGTGTTCTCCTTCCTTAAGGAGTGATTGTATGGTGCTGCCCTACCTTAAGGGTTTGATCAATAGAGAGAATCATTTCTATCTATTTCAATCTTATTCTTCTTGGGTTTATTTCTGTTATCATATATCTTTTGGATCAGATCTACAACACCTACAGCCGTGGTGAGTGACTAGGTAGTCAAAGAACTGACCTGTTTGACCCTCAGGCATCTCATACAGGGCTTGATATCTGGGTGCAGGGTGCCAAATAATTGGACTGCGAAATCTATATCCTAACCAGGATGGCCCTGCTTTCAAAATGCTCTCGCCATAGAGGTTCAAACGGTTGGAAGCTAATTGAAAATTCTCATACTTAAATGGCTCCCTGAGCTGGATGTTTGGATTAGAGATTCGGTACCGGAATTTGGCTGCATCAATGGCGAGGTCTTTGATAGAAAGAAAATACTCTAAACTTTGTCGAATGAGTGCCTCATGCATAGGTCCTATCGTTTTGATGACACCCGGAGTTCTCATAAGGTTTCTATGTGCTTTCCATAACCGCACTGGGTCCCTAGGCTCAGCCCTTACCCATAAGTCTAGGCCATTTTCCTGCCTCTGGAAAGTGTTATAGGCTTTGAGCCATTTAATCTGATTAACCCCAAATGAGATGAATGCTTGCAATTGAATGTCCCCAACAAAAGGGCCAGGGTTCAACTCAGTCTCCTGATCTAGCACGAGGTTATGCAAATAAAATTCACATAACAATCTCTGAACCTTCACCCCATAATGTTTACAGCAGTCTATAAAGTCATTGACAGTGTTGATTTGTATAGGGGCGCCTGCTTTAACAACTTTTATTTTTAATTTCAAATATCGTTCTAATAAAAAAAAAGCATATTTTTTGGCAGGGGCCCTACATGCTAAAACGTCATTGTATAAAGAACACAAGGTATCCATCTGCTTGATAACAGTATCTAGCCTACGGGTTACCTTTGCAGCTTTCTCTTGTTCCTTTCGCCACCCTTCAAAGGCCTGGCTTTCAGATTGATTGACGTTCCTTAGTTGCTGTTGTAACTCTTCATATTTCTCACGGGGGACCGTTTGCTCTCTAAGTTGTTCAGCTTCTTGCTGGGCTTGCTTCATCATCTTATGCAAGGTTCTTGTCTTCGGATCTCTTTTTCATAGGTCAGTGGAGGCCGGGAATTTTACCTGAACTTTCTTATTACACTATTTGGAGTTCAGAACCCTTATTACCCGTGAGGGTGGTGCCTCTATCTGGATTTCCTTGTTCTCCTCTTCTTTTTTAACACGAATATCAGCTTGATGCTATTCCTTTTCAAATGGAACAGCAGTCTGTTCCTCAACATCATTTGGAACAACAGTCTGTTCTTCAGCATCATTTGGAACGGCAGCTGGATTTTCAGCAGGGTTTTGAACAACAGGGCGATTGTTGGTCCTTCGCCTTTTTGCCTTGCGGGATTTTACTGCAGTGGCCCTCTTTTTCTTCCCTGCGGTCTTTCCTACCCTCTGGTTTGCTTTCAGAATTCTAATTTGCTGTCGGAGCTGGGCTATTGTATTCAATAATTTCTACCATTCCTTTCGCAATTTCTTAATTTCCAGCGTTTCATTAGAAGGGACAGCAGGCTGTCTACTGCGGTCTGGACCATGACTAGTCTCTGGGTCTTTCTCTTGGGGTGCTTCCTCGCTGTTCTGCTCTGGCCGTTCTGGGGTAGGAACCTTAGCTGGTTCCATCTCTTCCGGGCAACTGCTTGTTCTGCTCCTACTCCCTCCGGAATTTCCTCTCGTGACTTGGGAACAGATTGTTCCCGTTCATCATGAACAGGCAGATTTCCTTCTTTTGCCTCTACTGCATGTGATTTTTCAGATGTGTTTTCTTCTTGGGGTTTGTCGTGGAGGTCTACTGGACTGGAAGGTTGGCCATACTCACCCATATTGGCCAAGATTGCGGCCAATTCATCTTCTCCTACTGGGTCTTGTGGTGGGCTACCTTCCTGCTGTCCTATGTCCCCCTCTTGTTTGGATTGTTCTATTTCTGCCTCTGAATGCTTAGTTTTTGTTTCAGAGTCGTCAGCTTCTTCCTCATTTTCTTCTCCGGATTGCTCGGCCTCCTCTTCAGATTGTTCTATCTCTACTTCTGGTTTTGAGGATTGCTTGTCCTCAATTACCACTAGCTGGCTGGTGCTTTCCTGGAGCTTTTCTAGCCTTCCTCTTATCCGAGCTAACCAGGCTGATTTTCTGGGCTTCTCTGGCCGTTCGGGTGTATCGGTGGCATGCTTACGCTTTGTCGATTCCTGGTGTATTTCTGGTCGTTCAGATGCACTAGCAACATTTTTTTGTTTTACTAATTCTCTGCGTTTTTTTGGACGTTCTGGTGTGCTTGTAGAATGTTTACGTTTTGGGGATGGTGCTGTCAATCCCCCCTCAATCATTGCAATCAGCTCTTCCCAGCTGCTCTGCTGCTGGGTGAGACTATGACTAACTATTAATCGTATTAACCCATGGTGACTGACGACTGACTCTACATGCTGTGCCTTTTTTAAGCTTCATGCAGCATCATGCAATAATGAATTCAGAAGTGCAGGCAGATTTACAGAGCATTTCTACTTTAAAACAGCTAAAAGTTTAAGATGTCGTGGTCTTACCACGTCTTTCCTCCCCTCGCAGGTGATGTAGCTCTGCACTATTCTTGCTAATTCCGTCCAGGGTTCTCCTAGCATTGCTGGCAGAACTCCCTTCCCCTTAATTGTCAAGCTCTGGCCTTCGTCCTGGAAAATTTCCATGATCTTCTGTAATCTTTCCTTCTTTAGTGTCCATACTGGTCCGGTGGCTGGTAGTCCCGAGACTTCTGCAATTATATCAGCGGTGACCGCTATCCGCTTCCCCCTTACTGTGGAGTGCTCGTCTTGCAGGTTCTACAGAAATTCCATCGCCATTGTTTCATTAGACTCCTGCAGGCGACTGAGATAATTCAGCCACCCTACTCTTTCCAGGATCTCCCGGGCAGCAGCGGAGACTGTCAACTTCTGAGGTTCGCTTGGAATTGCCCTTCCTCCCATGGTTTCACTGTGGATTCTCAATGGAACAGCAATTGCTTGTGCTGTTTGAAACACAGAGAGGGTAATAATCGCAAGATTTCGAAAAAAAAAAAAAAAACACAGAGTATGCAATAGAAATGGATTATGAATAGCAACTTGCGTAAAAATAGAAATGTCATGCCGTTAAGCCATGCCATACCGTCGTACACTATCTTTCCCGAATAGTGGGCTGACATGTAATTCAGGGAATAATGAGGTTAACCTCCCCCCCCGCAATGTGATAGGCTGTCCCAGCCGTCAAATAAAGGAGCAGCACCCGATCTGCAACCGAGTTATAAAGGAACAACGTATGAAATTATGGCATGTTTAGAGAGACAACGAATTACCGAAATCGAGGCAGAGAGTTGATCGCGTATTACGTAAGAGGCTACTGTGATATGATATGAGGCTGGGGGATAGGACGTCTATCGTACTTGCCAAATGTCAAGTGGTCATTGTCACTTCCTTTGCCATGATTGGTGGTAATAAATGTTCATGCGATATATAAATCGAGAAATAATATATGATTAGTTCCTAGGGTATAAGAAACAAAAGAGTATTAGTATCTTACCTATTGATGTAAGCAATGTGACTTCAATACCATTAACAGTGCTCTGCTGCCGACAGGTGTCCATAACCTTGGCAGAGTTGTTTTTTTCACCCCTGGAACCATGATCCTTTGTGTATACTTAGGAATGTTGTTATGTCAAAGTGTAGGCCATTATGCTGGCTTGGTGACCAGTTAACCATAATGCCATTCACAACGAAGGAGCGAAAAGTGGGCAGGCCGGCTCATGATGAGACCTCCTATTCCAAGGTTTGATTATTTCATATACCTTTTGGACCATATCCTTGGTGTGGTGGCCATAGTGGGAATGCCACTTCACTTCCATCCTCATGATCATGGTAGGCTGGCTCTTGATGAGACCCCCTATCCTGCATTTGACATCTCGTAAATCATGTTCACACTTTTTTTCTTTTTCATAGAGTACTTTTTCTTATTTGTACACAAAGGGTGGTTCAACACTCCTTAAGAGTACGAATGGTGGAAGAAGTCTTATCATCTCAATAGGAAGATATAAGCCTTTTGCTCTTATTCCTAAAGAATAATCAAAGAGGGTTAAAGGGATCAACATGATAAAGATAACCAATCAGAGCAAAATTAGTAAAACAATGACAACAAAAGATAAGAAACAAGTATGTCCTTCCTTTTGTCCTCTTACCAATGCAGAGCCTTGTAAAGATAGCGATTTATGATTTGCGGATTTCGGTATGTTGTGATTTTATATTCATTGCATAAGTGCATAGCTGTATCTTAAAGACTTGAAAGAATATGGGCAAGAAGCATCCTCAATTTAGATCAGCAAAAGGAATAAGATATTTCACAAGGAGAGCAAAAGTATGCTAGCGATGTTTTTCTGGGAAAAAGACCATAAATTGCAAAAATGCAAATGCTGCTCCTTTGGAAAAGGAACAGCAAAAATAATAATAATAATAATAAAATGCTATGCAAAAATACTCAAAATGTCGTTCCTTTGAAAAAGGAATAGCAGTAACTAAAAATGCTGTTCATTTCGAAAAGGAACAACAAAAGACGCAAAAATGCCATTCCTTTGAAAAAGGAACAGCAGAAATTAAAATATGCTGCACCTTTGGAAAAGGGACAACAAACACACCGTAGTGCCGTTCTTTTTGGAAAAGGAACTGCAAAAATCCAAAATGCTGTTCCTTTAGAAAAGGAACAGCAGAACAAGAAAAGCCGTTCCTTTTGAAAAAGGAACAGCAAAAATTAAGAATGTTGTTCCTTTTGAAAAGGAACAACAGAAAATCAAAGATGCCGTTCCTTTTGAAAAGGAATAGCAAAAATCAAAGATGCTGTTCCTTTTGAAAAGGAACAGCAAAAATCAAAGATGTCAAAGATGTTGTTCCTTTTGAAAAGGAACAGCAAAAACCAAGAATGCTGTTCCTTTTGAAAAGGAACAGCAAAACACGCAAATGCCATTCTTTTAGAAACGGAACGACAAAAATCGAAATTTTGAGAAAGAAAGAAAACATTTAGTTCAAACATATGTACAAGAACATCTTGAAGAAAAGAACTTATGTACAGATTGTAAAAAAGAAATGAATTCCTTAATGAATTACAGGTGAGGAAGATTTCTCTTCCTCTCCTAAAATCTCCATATCAGTGTCTCGGCGTAGCTGCTGGCAGAAGGACTCCCGAGTAAGTGGTTTGCGATAGAGACGAACTCGGTGGCCATTTACTTTGAATGCATATCCAGAACCGTCGATTGTGATTAGAGTAAGGGTTCCATTGTCATGCACCTTCTGGATTTCGTATGGTCCCAACCAACGAGTTTGGAGTTTCCCAAGGAAGTCCTGAAACCGAGAGTCGTATAATAGAGCCTAGTCTCCCTCATGGAAGACTTTGTTTTGATGAGCGCATCGTGCCATTTAGCTCGCTGCTGTTGAATCAGTGCTGTATTTTGTAGTGCAGAGAGCCTGATTTCGTCCAATTCATTGATCTGCTGTAGTCGATTGATTTGTGCCTTGCTTAGACCTAGACCAACTTCCTGTGCTGTTCGTAATGTTTGGATTTCGAATTCTATGGGAAAATGGGTTGTTTTCCAAACACCAATTGATAAGGTGATTAACAGGTGGTGCTTCTCCATGTTGTTCTATAGGCCCAGAGTGCTTCAGGTAGTCCGGCAGCCCAATCACGCCTATGTGACGCAATGGTTTTCGTTAGGATTGATTCTATTATCTTATTGCTGCTTTCTACCTGCCCATTCGCCTGTGGGTGATATGGAGTAGTGATTTTATGCTGGACGTGATAATTGTTGAGTGTTGCAGCTAATCTATTCCCAGAAAATTGTGGTCCTCCATCTGTAATTATTTCCCTTGGAAGGCCATAATGTACAAATAGATGGAACAAGAACTGTATGATAGAGTCCTCTGTGGCTCTTGGCAATGCTTCTGCCTCAACCCATTTGGTGACATATTCTGTTGCCACCAAGATATATGTTTTCTGATTTGATGATGGGTTGATGGGTCCAAAGAAATCAAGAGCCCATCGCTCAAATGGTTCAATGACTAACTGTGGTTTCAGAGGCATCTCATCAGATTGACCAGGATGTCCTGCTCGCTGGCAACTGTCACAGGCTTGGACAAATTTCTTTGCATCTTTGAAAATGGTAGGCCAATAATATCCTGTCTGCAATACTTTATGTCTAGTTCTACACTCAGCGAAGTGTCCACCACACGGTCCATCATGACAGGCTTTTAGGATGTCAAAGATTTCATCTTCTCGAACACACCTCCTGATATGCATGTCTGCCCCTGTGTGAAACAAATAGCCCCCAATCCACGAGAATCTAGCACTCTTCTGAACAATCTGCTTGCATTCATTAGGGGTTAAGTTTTTTGGTAATTTACCTACTGCGAGGTAATTGGCAACATCAGCATACCAGGGTGTTTGAACAGCAACAGCAAACAGGTGCTCATCTGGAAATTGATCTTCAACTGCTGCTGCATCGATTGGCTTTGGTATTCTTGAGAGAAAATCGGCTATAGGGTTTTCTTTGCCAGGCCGATCCTTGATTGTGATATCGAATTCCTGCAATAAAATCAACCATCTAGTTACTCTGGCATTTGTAACAGGCTTATTTGCTAAATATTTTATGGCAGAATGATCTGTATATAAAATAACAGGATAGCCTGTAATATAATGTCTAAACTTGTTGACAGCATGTATCACAGCTAGGAATTCTTTTTCAGTAACAGTGTAGTTTAATTCAGCAGGGGATAAATTTTTGCTGATGTAATAGATAGCATATGGTTTTTTATCCTCTTCCTGCCCAAGGACTGCGCCGATGGCTGTATCTGAGGCATCAGATGATATTTGGAATGGTAAATCTCAATTTGGTCCATGAAGGACTAGGGCTGTGGATACGAGCTTCTTTAAATCTTCGAAAGCACGGTCACATTTTTCTGTCCAAAGAAAATCAACGTTACCAGTTAGTGCATATAAAGGTGCAGCAATGTGCGAATAATGTTCTATAAATCGTCTATAATAACCAGAAAATCCAAGAAAGCTGCGTACCTCTGTTTGAGTAGTAGGAGTGGGAATAAGTAAAAGTATTTGGATTTTGGCTGGGTCTACCTGAATGCCGGCTGCTGAAACATAGTGCCCTAGGATAAGTCCTTCAGTCATCATCATGTAACATTTTTCGTGGCTTAAGCAAAGCCTAGTAACAATGCAGCGCTATAGGACTTTTTCTAGGGTGTCTAGTGCTGGATCAAAATCATCTCCATATGGTGTAAAGTCATCCATGTATACTTCAATTCCATCATTTATTAAATCTGCAAAAATGTTAAGGATAGCCCGTTGGAATGTGGCAGGAGCATTACATAGGCCAAACGGTAGAACTCGATAGGCAAATGTTCCCCAAGGACAAGTAAAAATAGTTTTGTCCTGGTCTTCAGGGGCAATCTGAATCTGATTGTATCCACTGAAGCCATCCAGGAAAGAAAAGAATTTCTTTCCTGCTAAAGTATCTAATACTTGGTCTATGAATGGGAGAGGAAAATGATCTTTCTGTGTTGCTTTATTTAGTTCCCTATAATCCACACAGATTCTCCATTTTCCATTCTTTTTTGGTACCACCACAAGCGGAGAGACCCATTTACTATCAGAAATAGGATTGACATCTAAAAGTTTCTGAAGTTCTTCTTTTACCACATCCTTTAGATGAGGATTAAGTCTTCTTTGCGGCTGACGAATAGGTTTGGCATCTTTTTCTATATAAATGTGGTGTGTACATAATTAGGGATCGATTCCTTTCATATCAGGGTAATCCCATGCAAATGCTTCTTGATATTTTGTTAACATATGGATGAGCTTTGTTTCTTGTTCAGGCATGAGATTGGCATTGATATTTAAAGTTTTTCCCGGTTCAATTTCCACAATTTTACTATTTGCAACAGAAGTAACGGGTATCGTTTGGTCATGTGTATCTTTCAGAGGATCTTCTTCTAATTCATTATCAAATGCTGCTTCTATCATGTGACACTGTGTGCGAGATTCGGTTTGACTAATGAAATTATTAATGGCATCATCCTCTGTTTGGTCTTTAAAATCAAGTGCCTCTTGTATAGTCAATGGAGATCTAATGTTATCAGTAAGGTATGATATAGGGTGCTTATTCGTTTTAATTATTGTGACACTCGGCTGCGCTGGAGGGTATAGAGCTAAATTCTTGATATTCGGTCCTCTGCTTATAGTCATATTTCCCTGCCGGCAACCAATGTAAGCATCGGCAGTGGCAAGCCAAGGTCTACCTAAAATTAACGGGTGTCCATCAAGTCGGGTTTTTGGATTAATTATCAGGAAATCGGTTTGATATTCCCAGGAATCTATCGAGACCATGACATCATGTAGAGTACCCTCTGGTCTAACCACAGATCGGTCAGCTAATTCTAACAAAGTAGAGGTGGGTTCTACAGATGTAATGCCGAGATTTTGGCAAGTAGTGGTTGTTAAAATATTAATTGCAGCTCCTAGATCAACTAAGGCATTAGACAGGGTCTGATCATAAATTTGAACAGTTACAATTGGATTTCCTGGGTCTTCATATTTAATGGGTGTTTCTTTCCCGGATAGTAAATCAGATAAAGTGTCGACTACTTGGACTCATGGATTAGTTGTTATATTCCTCCTTGGTTTCTTGATGCACAATTCTTTGATAGTTTTTGCGAATATAGGAATGTCTTGAATGGCTTGGAGGAATGGGATTTTTATGTACAGATTTTGTAATTCTCCCAGAATGTCAAAGTCAGGATATTGTATGGGTCGAGGTATGACTAATCGTTCTGGGAACGGAGGAGAGGATGTGGTTATTTGTTTATGAGTCTGCTGCTTATTTACATCCTCTTGTTGCAACTGATGTTCTTTTGGTAACTGATTTTCAATATGAATTGTTTTATCTCCCTTAGTTTCAATTATACGTCCAGATCTTAACTGAAGATCATTGCACTCCCTCAGGTCGGGTCCTATTTCTAGTGATTCTATGATTTGGAGAGATTGGACCAGTCTGTTATTTGGATTGGGATTAGGTTGGGCTGGGAGTTGCGGTCTCAGATTAGACTAGGGATTTTGCTGTAAGGCTGGCAGAGTAGGTTGAGGGAGCGGAATAGTCCCAGCTGGCTGGTGCATCGGTCTTTGCCAGCTTGTCTGCCAGGGTGAACTTTGCGAAGTAGGGGGAGTCCATTGTGAGGGATATGGGCCATTTTGCCAATATGATGGAGTGTAAGGGAAATTCGGCCAACCAGATTGGCTTGTCTGATTCAGCCACGAGTTTGAGGAAGGAAATGGTTGAGGTGACCAGTTTGAAAATGGGGGTTGAGATTGATTTTGCCACATACTATATTGTTGGGCATTATACTGTGGAGGCTGAAAAGAAGAGATTGGGTCTGGAAACATACCAGATTGTCTCGGCTGCCACTGGTGATGCTGGTTGATCAAGTACACCGATTCTGGTTCTTCTTCCGCTTCCTTATATACCGCTTTCAATCCAGGAAGTGAGGGGCAGCTCTTCGTAAGGTGATCTTTTGTACAAATGGTGCATGTTTGGACTGTATCCAGTGGACATTCCCTGTGGCTATGTTTTTTCCTGCATCGGGGGTAGAAGATCGCCAAATTCTATTCTGCCTCCATCTGCTTCTGTTTAGCCTGCACAATATTGAGTTGTGAAGTTAGTGTCCCCAGAATATCAGTTTTAAAATTTTCTAATAAATTTCCAATCTCTACACGTGTTACTCCTTCTGTTGATACTTTGTTATCTCTTGCAAACCGATCATATTCTGCCGGTTTTATTCTTGTGCTACCTCTCGAACTCCTGATACATAAATCAATGATGTCAGCAAAATTCTCTTGATAAATATCCCCTTTTCCCATGATGTTTAATGTTTCAATCCATTGTTCCTTCATGCCCCTTATCAATGCAGTTTTTAACACATTATCAGGTAAAGGTAGTGATGCATAAGGAGATCTTTGTAGATTGTACTGAAAACGTTCCACATACTCCTCTAATGTTTCATTCGGTCTGGCTGTCATTTGAAATATTTCGTCTTTCAATTCTCTAGACCTACAATAATCCTGATACTTTTTTAAGAAGGATTCTTTCATTTGATCCCAATTATTGATAACCCCACCACCTAGTCCAATAAACCATCTTAAGGCAGCCCCTTTTAATGTAGAGGGAAATAGTTTCAATTTCTTGGCATCGGTGGTGTAATCATATCCCCTGCATAACACATCGAATTCGAATAAAAATGCATCCAGATCTTCTGATATGAGACCATGAAATGTAGGGATATGCTGAAGAGGGATAGCTTTCATGGGTGCATTTGCTGCAGAATCCACTATGGGATATTGTAATGTAGAGGTTTAAGCATTTGGCTAGTTCTGAGCCATGGGATCGAATATATGCCAATAACCTTATGGGATTTCTAGGAGGGTATTCTTAGGTTGAGCAAGAACGGTTTTGACAGGAATAGTTTTAATAGCACTTCCTTTATCTGGAATAATGAGAATACCTGATGTCTGAGGAGATTGGATTCCTTCAACAATGATTTTTGCAGCACTCCCCTTATCTGGGCTATTTAATGGCTGATTTGTTCCAATAGGAGATTTTGGTTCCTCAGTTTCCCCTGTTTCTCCTTATCCTTCACAAAATTTGCTGAAATTCCCTTCCTACAATAGTTCTTGAGTAGAATTTTCAATTTCTTGAAAATCCTACTCTTCGGTTTGACTATGCACCTCAGCAAAGGCTACAGATGGTGATCCTGTGGCTTGAAGGGAACTAGTAGGCTGTTTAGAAATGATTTTCCTGGGGCCTACTGATGGCTGAGATTCTGTTTTCTTATAGATTTCGTCTATGAAGGTCGTTCGGCCAAGGGTCACTGGCCCCTTAGCTTTTTCACGCTTGGATGGAGGTTTAATATTCCTTTCTGGTTTTTTTTGCTTACTCATGCACTCAAATGAACTACTAAATTCTATTCAAACAAAGCAAAAAAAAATCTGTTAGGAAAGCGGACAGTGGAGCAGGGCTTTTACATGCTCCGCACGCAGGTTCTTACCTTCCGTTTTTTAAGATCCAACTCTTCCCTAGCAGGCTTGTACACTACTCTGAAAAAGACAAATGGCTACACTCTTTCCCCGGCAACGGTGCCAAAATGTAAAGCTATAAAAAGGGTCTCTTTCACCTCTAATTACCTCACATTAATATGTCAGTCCAGAAGCGTTTGGTTATTACAAAGAGTGACTCAATCTGAGGCTATTTGTCAGAGTAATGCTAGTAGTACAACTTTCTACAAAAATACAAGAGTAAACGGATGCTTGTCTATAACTAAGTTACTTCAAATGACTAAGACACACACTCTTAAAGCTAGGCAACTGATCAGTCAAGGGTTCGGCGACGATAACCCATCCCTTTGGAAACTGATGGAAAGGGAATTTAAAGCATGGAAAATCACACGTTCAGAAAACCAGGCAATTTATCAGTCAAGGGTTCGGCAACAATAGCCCGTCCCTTTGGAAACTGATGGAAGGGAAATTAGAGCATAGACCACAGGTCTGGGAGCGAGGCAGTAAAAGCCGAGGCTCGCTACAGCCTTAGATCGTCTCTCACACAAAAATAAAAAATGCAAGTAAATGGAACGACAGATAACAAAATGGAACAACAAATAAGAAATTGAACGACAAATCTAGAATGGAACAACAATTCTAAAATGGAACAGCAATTCTAAAATGGAACAGCAATCGAACAACTAAGTCTCGCGAGTTGTAACCAAACTTAACCTACTAACCCAAATGCACTCTTCACAATCAGATAACAATATTTCACTCTTAAGGCAAATCAAGCAGAATACACTAATGGAACAACACTTAATTATTGATAAGTTATGGAATAGTGCCAGTAAATCATATACATGCGCAACACACTGGAAAAGTAATCTGATTTAACACCAATCATTAACAGAAATTACAACTGTGTTTCAGAGATGGAACAACATGAATCCTGAATCATAAAGAACACATCTTCAGATATTTTCCTTAACACAAATACATAGCATAAAGGCTCCGTAACAAAATGAGAACAATGTTCAATTAAGTCTACTAATATCAAATCAACTCTGAAAGTATTGATGATATAATGCAGAGTCAGTATAAAGAATCTTAATGAACGAATCTTAACAGAGCATATGATGTAACTTATAAAGCATATTAGATTACCAGATAACAACGATAAGCAAACCACGCAGAAATCAAATCGTAGTGATACAGAAGGAAGTGTCCTCCGGGGCCGGGCCCTTAGCCTCCAAGGGTACACCGCCTTAAGTTAATCCAGACGCAGAGATGAGATAATCACCAAGTTTATATTAATGCATAAGACAAAAGTACAATGAACTAGTTCTCAACGAGACTCGATGATCAAAGTTGATCTTTAACAGAAAATTACATAAAAGTATTATATCCAAAGCTAACAGTGTTGTCCCTTTATATAGAGGTGACGGCAGAGATGTCCAACTAACAAGATAAATAAAGCAGCGATCCCTCCGGATCAAAGATCCTGAGGGATTCGCCAAACTATCAATCCTTAATCTTTTCTTTTCTTCTCCGTCGAGGTGGTGTCTTCTCCTCCTTTTCCGGGCCGATTTGCTTTGATCTGCTTAACCTTGTTTGCATTCGGTTTCCCTTCAAAGGGACAGCAGTTATCTCGTCTTTGTCTTTCCCTTCGGAATGGCAACTCTTCGTTTTCACCCTTTCCTGCACAGAAGAATAAAAATTATCAGTGATTAAGTCTTGCATGTTAATTCTCATATGTTTTGTTATAATTCTTTATTGTTTTCCAAATTCATGATGCAAAAAGGTTTACAAATTCTACTGAAAAGCCACTGAAATGATCATCAAAACCATACCTTTTTAGTACTCCACACAATTGATCCTGATAGCAAGAAATAACAATGCTCTTTCCATTTTTTAATAAAGGGAAATGCATATGACTGGTAAATTCGTTGGGCAACTACTCGGTGAATTCGTTGGGCACTGCCCATTCTGAGTAGGATGGTACTAAGTGTGCGTTGAATTCTGCATAAGCTGGATGGATATTATAATAATATATTTGTTAAAAGTTCAGTTCAACATCTTACTCATGGGAATTAAATCTTGTGGGAATTGAATCCGGGTGGGAAGGGTAACAATCATTCTTCGGGTCCACTCATTATCCAAGCTAGACCCACTTTCCATCCATAAAGCTAAATCCACTTCTCATCAATCAAGCTAAAACCAGTTCTGATCCACCCAACCTAGACCCAATTCACAATGATAATCTTGTTCAGCAGCTACTTTCTGCTATACATATCATTTTCACACTATTCCCACAGTGTTCAAAGAACATTGGCCAAAAAAAACGATAGATATTATACACACCATTTTATTATTGATGTGTAATGAAATCTCGATCTTAGCATATGCATGATAGCAAAGCAACCCCCTTTTTAGCGTTTCAGTATTTTTATAGATATTCTTCTCCATCAAGTCTTTCTACCTGACCTTTTATGCATTTTTTATCATTTAAAATAGCAGGGCACAACTTCTCAGGAGATGGATCTGTTAGAATGGTATTCTCTTTCCACATCTTGAAAACCAATTCTATTTTTCTATGGCCATTTTGTTCTTTTTCAGGATCTAGGCATTGTACTTGCACTTACGTTAGTCTAATCCCAAAAAATAAATAATGTCCCTAAACTGAAATTTAATTGACCTGAGTGGATTGAAATAAAGAGGAATTATTGAGGATACTGGCGCTTTGTCATATGTTTAAAATCACTCTTATCTATTTAGCTGTGGGGTTCACAGGAATAGGCAGATGACTGGAGAAAGAAGAGTTTAACAGAGAGCATTGACTCTCTCTTCCCAAAAGAGGCAAGTATAAGAAACTTGCTCCATTTGGATATCTTAAATTTCATTTCTCCCTTATTGAGAAGAGAATTGAAAATAAATTTTATTTACTGGGTAGGTGATTGATGTCATAACGGATATCTACCTCATGGGTATTAGAAAAGCCGTCCGAAGTAAACCAAATGGATATTACTAACTCTGAGGTATGATTGGTGAAGATTTTGGTTATTTTCTCTATTGAACATGTAAGGAAACCTATGTGATGATGATCTATGTAGTTAAGTAGGGTTGTATTAAGCATAACGTGAAAAATGACATTGGTAGGGGTGCTTCTATCTTTCTAACGGTGTACCTCAAGCAGAGGCAAATGACTTCTGGAGACAACTTAGAAAAGTTACATTTGCAACAAGGTGGTGTGATCTTCAATGAAGAAGGCAAGGAAAATCCTGAGGGGTTTAAAATGAATGAAGAGGTGCAGAAAAAAACTTCCAATGATGAAGAACTTCTTATGAGGTTTCAAGAGGATGACACATGAAGTGAACATCAAGACGTCAAAGAGAATGCTTTTGATTGTAAGTTTTGATTTTCCCTAGTTAACTGATCTATGATGTTGGTAGCCCACTATAAGGTAATGTCTAGTCAAACTCCCAGGACAATGGTTGTTGTAATGCAGACCATTTGCAGCTTGAAGAAATTCCATCCAAAGTTTCACAGAGGGTAAAATTCTTTGCTGCACTAGATCGCTACTTTTGTTCTCATGGAAAAGGGAATTGTTATATTATTTTCCAAAATTCTTTTTGATTGTTACTTCTCCAATAGAAAAATTTTATATTTCTTAGATTTTAGCATAGTATGCTTTAATTTATAGTAGTTTAATGCTTACAACAATTAAGACAAAAGACGAGGGAGAAAAGTTCAACAGAGTTGATTCAATAGGATGAAGAAAAACGAGTTGAGCTTGAAAACGCAACAATCAAACGTTCAAAGGATGTAGATTCTGTTGTCCTGGGAAAATATAGTATTTTGAGGTGAGAGAATGAGAACGAGAATTCTGACTCCACTATTAGATTGATGCGAGACCAACTGATCATGGCTAGGGTGTATTCAAGCATTTCCCAGGCTAGGAATAATCTTGATTTATACCATGAATTGATGCTTCATATTAAAGAATGTTAGCGTACATTGGGTGAGGCTAATGCAGATTCTGATCTACCTCAAAGGTAATAGTTTTTGCATTGGCTGCTTCTAAATCAAGAGTAGTAAGTGCTTCCATTTTCATTTGGTGTTCATATCCTTTGTTTCTTTTAAAGTTGTAGTCTATGTGTCAATCTTTCTGCTTTTCATTCTCTTTTTCATGGCCGATAATCGATATGAATGTTTCAGTGCAGCTGAAAAGATCAAGGCTATGGATCATGTCCTATCCAAGGCTAGAGAAAATTTTTATGATTGTGGGATAGTAACAAAGAAGTTGTGAGCCATGCTTCAGTCTGCAGACGAGCAAGTAAGGACCTTGAAAAAGCAAAGTACATTTTTAAGTCATATGGCAGCAAAGACTATTCCCAAGGGCCTGCAATATCTGTCCATGCAATTGAAAATGGATTATTACTTGCTTGCCCTTGAAAAGTGATAGTTCCTAAGAAGGACAAGCTGGAGGATCCAACTCTTTATCACTGTGCATTATTTTCTGAAAATGTATTGGCTACATCTGTGGTTGTGAATTCAACTGTCATGAATGCTAAGGTGAAGTGTTATGAATTTAAAATACTCTAAAGTTTGGAAATCCAACAGTTTTGCTGCATTTTACATTTAGTATTTGGATCTCATTGTAGGTGATTTACTTGTGTTTGCAGGAGTCTCAGAAACATGTATTTCATCTCGTCACAGACAAGTTAAATTTTGGGGCCACGAAAATGTGGTTTTTACTTAATCCCACAAGGAAAGCGGCGAAACATGTAGAAAATGTTGATGATTTTAAATGGCTCAATTCCTCCTATTTCCCTATGATTTGCGAACTTGAATCTGCAGCTATGAAAGAATATTATTACAAGGAAGATCACTCGACTACACTCTTGGCAAGTTCCTCCAATTTGAAATATATAAATCCAAAATATTTATCCATGCTAAATAATCTTCGTTTCTATCTTCCACAAGTTTATCCCAAGCTAGACAAGATCCTTTTCTAGGATGATGATATTGTGGTGCAGAAAGGTTTGACACCCTTGTGGTGAGTAGATCTTCATGGAAATGTTAATGGTTTAGTGGAAACTTGTGGAGAAAGCTTTTGCCGATTTGACAAATACCTTAATTTTTCCAATCCGCACATAGCCAGGCACTTTGATCCTAATGCTTGTGGTTGGGCATATGGGATGAATGTATTCGATCTCAAAGAATGGAAGAAACAAGATATAACTGGAATATATCACAAGTGGCAGAACATGGTAACTGTGTAGTGTGGTTTATTTATGTTAATTCCTGTGATGCTTACTTTAAAGTACTTGAATTAAATCTGAAGTAATTAGCTAGAAAACTTAATGGGTTTTTCTTTGTTCGATTTCTAAGTTTTTCTTTTATTGTATGTCAGAATGAGGATAGAGTGTTGTGCAAGATTGGAACACTACCCCTTGGATTTTCACATTGGTTGCTTCTAAATCAAGAGTAGTAAGTGCTTCCATTTCCATTTGGTGCTCATATCCTTTGTTTTTTTTAAAGTTGCAGTTTGTGTGTCAATCTTTTTGCTTTTCATTCTCTTTTTCATGACCGGTAATCTATATGAATGTTTCAGTGCACCTGAGAAGATTGAGGCTATGGGTCATGTCCTATCCAAGGCTAGAGAACAATTTTATGGCTATGCGATAGTAACAAAGAAGTTGAAATCCATGCTTCAGTCTGCAGATGAGCAAGTAAGGACCTCAGAAAAGCAAAGTAAATTTTTAAGTCAGGTGGCAACAAAGTCTGTTCGCAAGAGCCTGCACTGTCTGTACATGCGATTGACCATAGATTATATCTTTCTTCCTCTTAGAAAGCGATAATTTCTTAAAAGGGACAAGTTGGAGGATCCGACTCTTTATCACTATGCATTATTTTGTGACAATGTATTGGTTGCATCTGTGGTTGTGAATCCAAATGTCATGAATGCTAAGGTGAAGTGTTATTAATTTAAATTACTCTAAAGTTTGGAAGTTCAATAGTTTTGCTGCATTTTACATTTAATCTTTGGATCTCATTGTAGGTGATTTACATGTGTTTGCAGGAATCTGAGAAACATGTATTTCATCTCATCATAGACAAGTTAAATTTTGGGGCCATGAAAATGTGGTTTTTACTTAATCCCCCAGGGAAAGCTGCGATACATGTAGAAAATGTAGATGATTTTAAATGGCTCAATTCCTCCTATTGCCCTATGCTTCGCCAACTTGAATCTGCAGCTATGAAAGAGTATTATTTCAAGGCAAATCACTCGACTACACTCTCAGCACATTCCTCCAATTTGAAATATATAAATCCAAAATATTTATCCATGCTAAATCATCTTCGTTTCTATCTTCCACAAGTTTATCCCAAAATGGACAAGATCCTTTTCTTGGATGATGATATTGTGGTGCAGAAAGATTTGATGCCCTTGTGGTCAGTAGATCTTCATGGAAAGGTTAATGGTTTAGTGGAAACTTGTGGAGAAAGCTTTCACTGGTTTGACAAATACCTTAATTTTTCCAATCCACACATAGCCAGGCACTTTGATCCTAATGCTTGTGGTGTGGGATATGGGATGAATGTATTTGATCTCAAAGAATGGGAGAAAAAAGATATAACTGGTATATATCACAAGTGGCAGAACACGATAAGTGTGTAGTGTGGTGTATTTATGTTAATTCCTGTGATGCTTACTTTAAAGTATTTGAAGTAAATCTAAAGTAATTAGCTAGAAAACTTAATGTGTTTTTCTTTGTTCGATTTCTAAGTTTTTCTTTTATTGTATGTCAGAATGAGGATAAAGTGTTGCGGAACCTTGGAACACTACCCCCTGGATTGAACGTTTTATGGCTTGATCCATCCTTTGGACAAGTCTTGGCATCTGTTGGGTTTAGGATATAATCCTAGTGTGGACTGTTGAGAGATTTACAATGCGGCTACTGTTAATTACAATGGGAACATGAAACCCTGGTTAGAGCTAGCAATGATGAAGTGCTGGCCTTACTAGACAAAATATATAAAATATGATCATCCTTTCTTACAACAGTGCAATATAAATGAATAGTTGTGACCTCAATATTCATACTGCAATAGATTGTCAAATGTAAAGTGTAAAGGCCCTTGATTCTGGTTGATAATTCATTCTAATTCATTTGTTTTTGGAGTTCCACAGAAGGTTTCTAGTTTATGGCTTAATGAGTCAGGTTTTTGGAGGTGCAGTGGCCTAGCCAAGTTTAAGATTTACAAATTTTATGTCCTCATTGTATTCCTTGATAGTTGGAAGTAAACTCCTCAATAAGTATTCTTTTCTTGGTTAGTTAATATTTCTCTTTCATCAAGTAATTACACAAATTGTTCTTCCAACACAAAGATTTAGGCTTTCAAGGCATGGTTAAACCTCTCAATAGGGGAAAACCCAACAATCCTCCTCTTATTGAATTTATTCAAAATGAGATATCCAACACAAGACCAAAGAGTCCCTCCAAGTTAGCCCTCCTCTTTACGTCAAGGTCAATAGTTGAGTCTCTGCCTAGTCAAAGTCAGAAGCAGCTTCTGAATTTTTGTCCTTATTGTAGGTTTAGTCTCTTATTATAATACAATGACTTCCAATTACAGACTCTTTTCCTTCTAATACTGATCTTTAGCTACTATAGAAAACCCTTGAATCTTTACCATAGATATTCAAATCCTGCTGCAAATAGATAGCTTTAGATTGAGATTCATCTTAGTCACAGACATTGGTTTCTTTAAGTGTTGTAGACTTGCTTTTATCCTCAGTTTTTCTTATCCCATTGGATTACAGACTTTGAGCTTTTTCACTTTCGTGGTTTCTACCCAAAAGAGGTTGAATATAGGCTAAAACACCTGGATATCATTCTCCATGAGCTTTGACTTAACTAAACAAAGAGTGACTATTACTGGATTGTTCCCTTTGTAATGTTGGAATGTCCTGCAATCTTTTCCTGTGACAAGATGCAATAGCCCTAATTGGACAACACTGAAACTACCTCAATTCAATGTTTAACTGCCATGTCCAATTCCTTTATTTTCCCATAGCAGCTATGCTACAATAGTCTCACATCGAGCGAGGGTTAATTTCCACATTAACATCTCTCTTTTGACAATGAAGGCAATGTGCCAGGCTCTCATCTAATATATGTTCCTAAGATATAATAAACTTATGGTGTATGAGTTATCATCATTCTTACTCCTCAGTTATATTATATGCGCTCCTTGTCTTTGTGCTCATGGCTGAAATAAATAGCTCTCCATTGAATTTCTATTAGCATCATTCAAAAACTCTTGATTGATTGATGCTCTATGAAATGCATCAGCTCTGAGTTACTCATAATCCACTTTCTTGTTGAGTTAGAGATCAACTGCCACGGTTCTGGAGCTGTTACATTTCCTCAAGGAGTTGCTAATTTGGTTTATGTACAACTGTTAAGAATTTCTCTCTCCTTACCTGGAGTGTTCTTAAGTGTTCTTGGGTGGATTTCTACTTACTAGAGTCATTTCCCTCTCCCCTGAGCATTATTTTCATTTGCTGGGGTGAGTTTGAGCTCAATCTTGGTTGTCTAAGAGGCCATAGGTACTAGACAAGGCCATACATAACTGTAGGAGATCATTGGCTTTCCAATTTCCCTTCATTCCCATAAATCCATCGAATACATGGGTGCCAAAATCTACAAGGCAAAGCATTCTTGATGTCTATTTATGGTAGAATGTAATTATATTATAATGTTGTTAAATTGAGATTCATTACTTGAGTGATTCAAATTATATGTTGTTCCATTGGTATTGGGAATCATTACATGAGAACCCATTAACTACAATTATTCACCAATAATATCTAGAGGTTGTTCTGTACTAGAATGATGATTGTCCAGTATGATGTATAATGAGGATAAGGTTGAAGAAATGAATGAGGAGAAATCGCATTCAAGGGGCAATGTGGATGAAAGTTGTACTGTAGAAAAAGAAAATACAATAGTATGGAAAAATATGGACAAATTCTAATGAAGAACATGCAACATCAGCCAACTTCGATGAAAACACAAAGTGTGAATAGTTTTAGCTGTCCGATTTTGCACTTATTGCATATTCAACTGGTGGATCTGTATCTTCTTGTATTGATAATATGGAAGATCAAGATTATGTAAAACAATGTATAAACATTTTTACCTTAAGGAAAAGTGTTGGGCAAAATACCCTCAAGGAAAACTCCCCTGAGACAAGTATCAAGTCAGTGAGAAAAAACTGTTGTAAAGATGCTAGCAGTCAATTGTCCAAGGGTGATTTTTGGATTCCCTCACAAGAACTAAAGATTGTATCCCACTATCCAAAGGATCTTCTCTCAACTAAAAAGGGTATGCTAATAAATGCTTATGGGAAAAAAACACAACAAATTTAGCTTTGGTTGGGAGCTTGTCCATATTGCCCATAATGTAAATAGTTATAATGTCATGTTGAGTAGATTTTTGGCACACCATAAGAAGATTCCTAAACCTCAAATGACGACAATCTGCTATTCAAAGTTAACAAAGATATTTTGGATATTAGAAAGTCATTTGTATCATGCTTATGCATGGTACAAGCTCTATATCCTCCAGAATAGCTACAATAAATACTTAGCATAGAAGGATTTGTAGCTGATGGCATCATCTGTTTTGTTGGCTGCCATTGTGAAATGGGATGAGGTAAATGTGTAGAAAATTCATATTCTAGAAACCATTTATCTTTGGCTGGGAGTTTACCCATATTTCCCATGATGTAAATAGTTATAATGTCATGTTGAGTAGATTTTTGGCACACCTTTAAGAAGGTATCACTATCAAATGGGGGCCAGAAATCTAAAATGTTATCTATTGAATTAGATATAGGATTATACTTTTTGAGATGGGAAGGTTGATATAGTTTGATCTTGTAGGAATTAATTATTGGAGAATACCCTATTGCAGAGGAAGATTTGGGTTGAATGAAATTTCATGAACCTGCTATAGAATCTGTGAGCTAAATTATTTTTATTTTTAATATATTTTTGCCTTATACTATTTCTTATGATAGATGGCATATGATATGTAGGAAGCTTTTCACTCTATAGAAGATATTCATGGCCTTGTGTATGGTCAAGAATATTCCTAAACCTCAAATGGTGATAATCTACTATTCAAAGTTAACAAAGATATTTTAGATATTAGAAAGTCATTTGTATCATGCTTATGCATGGCACAAGCTCTATATCCTCTAAAAAAGCTACAATAAATACTTAACATAGAAGGACTTGTAGCTAATGGCATCATCTCGATTGTTGGATGCCATTCCTTTTATGCCCTATGATCACAAGAATGGGGCTCACCATTTTGAGCTGGAGAATGAGAAGGAAAGAAGTTCAAGAATGGCTAGTCTTCTAAGTTTTGGGATTTAGTTTGGATTCTAAAATGGATACCAGAGAAGTGGTAAGTTATTTCAATGAAAAGGCTTAAGTTCATCTATCACTATTTGAGATGTTTGCATTTGTATAGGTTTTTATAGTATAAGTATTATATTTTATGTTTAGTTCAAGGACTTTCCTTCTAATATGTGTAATAATAATATATTTTTTGGGCAGTTGTCACGCTCAACACTTCTATCTGAAGTGGTCAGTAATAGGTACAAAGATCATTAAAGAGTTTATTTTTGAAATTAAGTCTTTCCTTGATGTTGCTGAGAAGTCAGAGCACACATATATTCTTCTAAGCACCTTTTATGCTTGTACAGGTTACCTCCCATATGTCTTTCCATATGTACCTTGTACCTTGTTACCTCCAAACTTGCAAGTAAACTGTTATCTTCCATATGAAGAATTATCAGCCACTGAGACAGAAATCAATGTTTCACCTGCCAAAGGTGCCAATGTTCAATCAAAAGCAGTACCCATAGCAGCAACTCCACCTCCTATCCTAGTTCTTCTTGGTTATTTGATAGGTTTAGGAAATGCACTTGTCCCTAGAGATTAGTGAGTAGTAGGCTCTGGGTGGGTATTAGATAGTCAATTCCATTTGATTTTGTAAATAACAAATGGAAAAAATTGTCTTTATTGTTGTTAGATGTGAATTGTATTTATTATGATAAGTGTCAACATGATTAAAGCAACTTGTGATATTTGGTTAATGCTTTGTGTAGGCCTCCATTTCCTGTTTTACTTGCAACATCAGTATGTCAAGGCCTTCATATCAATGGGAAACTTATATGGCGTGATGGTCAAATTTTTTATAGCTTGAAGCTTTAGAATAACTCTTTCGGTATTGTAGCTACTGGACCTCTACAGGTACAATTCATATAGTGTGAAAATAGTTGAGATATTAGTTCTATTTACTATAAATATTGCTAGTTTAATAGGATGTAGATGCACATCTATTTTGAGTCCTTTTCCTAAGTTTCATTCCTAGTAAATTAGCTGCCACCATTGCAGCCTGGTAGCTCAGCACACACACTGCTACCAATGGTACTATTTCAAAACATATCTCCTGGACTGGAAAATGCTCTTTTGTAGGTGGAAGTAAAAAATAATCAACAACTTGTTTGGTATTTTAATGATAATATTTCATTTGAAGTTTTCTTCACTGAGGATGGTAGGATGAAGCGTGCAACATTTCTGGACGTAATAATGAATGATAGGATCTAAATTTTAAGCTTTGGAAGTTTTCTTCATTGAGGATGGTAAGATGGAGCGTGCAACGTTTCTGGAGGTAATAATGAATGCTAGGACCACTTTGCATGCACCTTCGACTCTGTTCGATTTTTAGGACTTTTAGGTCAGAAGGACTGGGCAGGATGGACAAGTCCAAGAGATCAAAAGGGGAAGAGGAAGAGCACATAGATGGTGAGCTTGTTCTCTCCATTGAAAAGCTGTAGGGAACCCAGGATGAGCTTGAGAGGGTAAGTTCTCATGCACTCTGAAAACTGCTTTTTGGGGTTATTTTATTTTATTTATTTAATTTTAAATTGGTTTTTTTCTTATCTTTTTAAAAAAAAAAATCCCATTCCTTTCACTATGTATTATTTTTTTGATTTATTGGTGCATCTGTGGATTGATTGAATTTTTTCTTGTCCATGGGCTGCTTGAGAATGATTTTTTATAGCCCTTAAGAGTGGGTTTTAAGAAAAGAGCGGTTTTTTCACCAAACCCACACTTCATCTTCATATTCTTTCACTCTTTTGGATATGGTCATTTTGATTGGTTTACATATATTGTTTTTCCAAGAGTGTCCAGAAAATTATTTCAAGGATAAATTGAAACAACAACATCCTCAAATTACTTATTTCAGTTTTTTGCCATATCCATTTATTGTTTGGGCGTGAGTTGGTAAAGCTCGGGCTTCAACAAATGTAATATTTTATGCGACAATTCTTGATCAGTTATAGTCTGTCTGTTTACGATTAGGTTCATAATGACCTGGTGACCCGAGGCTCTCTCAATGTAGTATGCCGTACTCCTAAATCCCTTTTGGTCTCAATTACAGTCTGCACATTTATGATAAGGTCATAATGGCCTGGTCACCTGGGGTACTCTCGGCCTAGTCACTACCCCCAAAGGATCTAACAAGGTTGCTAGACTTAATGGTAAAAGCTTGAAATTCTATTCGGCACCTGCCCTTGCGGAAGGGTAGACCTGCCTTACCTATATGGTTGTTGACAATTGGCTTATTCTTACATTCATCTTTTTATTAGTTGCTGGAAATATTTCTTAGAGGAATTAGTGGATAGAGTTTAAGTTGGATTCTGGATGATAATCAGAGTATTCCCACATTACATATTTGTAATTTCACAGTTTCATTCAATTGAGGAAGAACCAGATTCATTGTATCACTTTTATTTTCCCTTTCCCCACTTATATGGCAATGTTGCAGCTTTGGATTTTATTTTTTCCTTCTACTTGTTCTCTCTAAGATTGAATCTAAAGTTTCCAGTACCTAGCAGAGCCTTTTTCTCTTCTATCATAAGATGCATATGTGTGTAAACCTATGTAGTTGATGAAATAAGTTTGGAGTGGATTGAAACAGTGAGATTTTGTTGTGGCGGTGGTGATGAATCATTTTTTCAATTGAGCATAACATGTCTATATGATATAATGGAGAAAAATGGAAAACAAAGTGAAATTTTTAAAGGGTGCATTGAGCTGCTCTCTTTTGGCTATTCATCTCCAGTTATGTTGAATGTTAGAAATGGGGGCCAACTTCAAAACTTTTTTTCTTTCATGAGACTACAGAAATCGGTCTCCAAATGAATTGAAAATGTCCTAGTGCACTCTGGGTTGTTTTATCACTAGTCTTACACGGGATGTTTCTATTCAAGTCATTCAAGTCATTATTTTTTTTAGTTATTATATGATGTCCAACTTTGTGGGGCCTTCTACATGGGTAAATTACACTTGGGTATTATGGACAGTTGAGTCCTCAATTATTTTTTGTGCTTTTCCTTTCACTACAGGGTCTTTAACATTCATTACTGTTTGATACACTAAGCATTAAATATCATCTGCCCTTATTTGTGCTTTGCCTTTCACTACATGATCTTTAACATTCAGTACTGTTTTATACGCTGAGCATTAACTATCATCTGCCCTTCACCATAAATCATAAAAAATAAGGCTTTATTTATATATAATTTATTTGAATGAAAAAAACGGAGAGATATGTTGTTTCGATTTCTCTGGCGTGGCATACACCAAACTGTGAAACACGTCATTTCTATTTTAACAGAATAAACATGCAGCTCATCGAATTAAAAGTCAAATTATATCAAAGGTACAAATCAGAACACCCATTTTTAAAAATCCCCCTATCAGGGAACAACATGGAAATATGCTTATTTCCATTAGAATCGAGTGTCAAGGCTATGATAATGTTAGATTTTAGGCTTCTGTGGAAGTTTTTTGATTCATGATCCGGATTATCCACAGTTTTCAGTTCATTCTGCCAACGTTTCAAACCCCAAAGGGGGTCCATCATCAGGACAAATAAGAAAGAATAATAATGAGAGATGTTATGAAAATTGCAGTTTGTTTACATGAGATCGCCATTGTGAACTAATAGCATTCTAGGAAGGGGTGTCTTCCTTGTGTAAAATCTGAAACAAGTTCTTTGTTAGATATATCAAATTTTCTGATAATACAACATTCAATAATCATGTGATTTTGGATCATATGAATAGTAATAATGGGATACATAGGACTAAGAATTGACCATGGTTGGAAATGTTTAATCTCAGTAATTAGGCAGGGAAGACTGCAACTGAAGAAGGTGATGATAGCAATTTGCAGCAGAAGGCCTCTGATCCGGGTCTTGTTCCAAGCATCTATTCTATAAATTCCTCAACAGCACAGACACATTCAGTCCACTTGTCCTGATAAGATGTCCAGTACTCCACACATCAACTTTAACCCCATGAACACCCCTAGACATCTCAGAAGCATGGTTCAAGCCACTAAGATTATGAGGGTAAATCTGAGGTGCACCAATGGCATCCTAAAAATCTATTATAAACCACTCATCTGATTCAACCTTCTTCATCACGTTATCCCACCTGAGATCCCTGTGCATAAACAAAAGGTTGTGCAAAGACACTAGTGCCTTGGTCACAAATTTAAGAGCTTCCACAAGCTGTTTGGGTTTGGTGTTTGGGTTTGTTAGTAGTTTTTAATTTTTATCTTCTTTCTTTAATTTAAAATCAATGACTATAAATGTAATTCTAAGGATTTCCATAACTCTTCACTTGGTTTGGTGTTTGGGTTTGTTCGTAGTTTTTAATTTGTATCTTTCAACTTTGTTCTTTAATTTAAAATCAATGACTATAAATGTAATTTTAAGGATTGGCATAACTATTCACATAATTTTTTAAAGTGTGCTAGCTCAAGGGAATGCATCTGCTTTAGGAGGTAACATGAATTAATCAATTATTTTGTAGTTCATTTTTAATTAAATGTTTTTTATATCGATTTATTTCAATGGCGAGATATTTTTGGATTCATTGTTTTATATTGTCTCTAAAGAGACAAAAGTGATCTTTAAATAAATTTTTTATCATCTCTAGAGAGACAATAGCTAGTATTAAAGACATATTGTCTCTAATCCAAGTGTTATCTTTAGAGAGACAAAAATGAAATTGTCTCCTAAGAGACAATAATGGTTGTGTTATATACTCTCTTTATAGAGACAATATTTTTTAAGACAATAATCTTTAAAACGATATACTTTAAGACAATATTTTTTAAGGCAATAATATTTAAGAAACTATTTTTTAAGACAATAATCTTTAAGACAATCGTTTTTGAGACACTCGCTTAAAGACAATATTTAAGACAATACACAATTTTTTTTCTCTTAAGTTAAGATAATTTACCCAAAAATTGTCTCAAATATTGTCTTAAAACCCTCCTTTATGTAGTAGTGTAAACTAACTGTATATCAACACATAGTCAATCCTAGATAAATCGATAATCTTGCACTACATTTATTCTTTCCCATACTTTCCATGCAATAATAATGTACTTAACCAAAACCAAAAGAAAAGAAATCGATGACACCTTTGTGTAGACCAAAAAGAAAGCGAAATCATGAACCATGACATATTTGTGCATATACTACACTGAAGAAATATTTAACTGCTTGTACTGCACTGAAGAAATATGAAGCAAGATATCACATAAATATCTATAAATATGTAATAATAGGTACACTTAAATTTAATTAGATACATTTAAATGAATATATACATTAAATTTAATTTTGATTGATAATTTTTTTATTTAATTAATTATTCAATTAACTACTTATTAGGAGATATCACGACCCGACCATAAAATCATTAAAACAAAGTAACCAGGTAGGTAGGTTTTGCTCATACATAAATTAGAATTACAATATACCAGCATCTATCTTCTTCTATTTATAAGTAAATAGAGTATTTGGCTCTAAACTAACTATATATCAACACATAGTCAGTCTTAGATAAACAGATAATCTTCGACTGCATTTATTCTTTCCCATACCTGGCATGCAATAATAATGTACTTAACCAAAACCTTGAATTGATATGGGAATGCCTTATAAGTAGACTATTTGGCTCTAAACTAACTATATATCAGCACATAGTGAGTCTTAGATAAACAGATAATCTTCGACTGCATTTATTCTTTCCCATACCTGCCATGCAATGACAATGTAATTAACCCTAAGGAAAAGAAATTCATGACATATTTAATGCCAAAATTATTAACGATGACATATTTGTTCATATAGTGCAGTAGTGAAGCAAAAGCGATGCATAAATTTCAGAGAGGAAAGCAAAAGCCACTTAGTATAAGTTGGTCTAGTTAAGTTGCCATTACCTGGTGTCATAAGTTGCTCTACAATTTTTTGGTGGACTTTTACCATGTGAATTTAGGTATCACATGTCGCTTTATACTCCGGAAGGAAAATCTAGTGTGGTTATATGAAAATCTAGTCTATGTGGTATACTTTTTAATTATTATTAATAATAAGGTAATCTTGCATTGAATTTAGGTATCACATTTAGCTCTATACTCCGAAGGAAATATATGTGTGGTATATTTTTTAATTATTATTAATAATGAGGTTTTTTTATGTAAGATAATAATAAATTTGTTTATGTAAGATAGGTTTTGGTAGTCTTGTCAATAATTGTTTTTTTTTTTTAATACTTTTTGAGAATTTATTTCAATAGAATCACTCGATTCATTATTTTCCTGGAAATGTATTTTTGTGGTTAATATTATTAGAAATGCATATAGTTTTATCTAGTATCAATTTCTTTCATGTAATAATATCAGTTGGATTCATAATAAGATTACTATTATAGATATTCGGTGGTTATTGAAGATATCTTTAAGGAAAAATAATTGAGTTCAAAATTGGAGGATTTACCTCTCAAATCAGTTGTGATGAATCTCTCATACTATTTTATAAACCTTTCATTTGAACTTAAGTTGGGGTGGTGGAGAACCGATGGCTTGCCTCCTTATATTTTGTTTCAAGTTGAAAATAGGTTTCATAAAGCCTTTCCTTTGACCCCTACGATTTTGTTTTTTAGGAAGGAGTTTGAGATTGTAAGTGTTGTAGTCATTTTTAAAATTTCATGAGTAAAGCTGGCCTTGATGATCTCATCCACAAATTAAGGCATTGTGTTATGTAAGCTTATCTATGATTTGTAATTATTAGCACAAGACACCATTAAAATCATGTCAATAGTTGGCATCTTCAATATACAATTCTCAATAAAATCTATTCACATGTTGGAAGTAAATCCAAGGATTATAGAAAGAAAAATGTGATGGGATGGATGATCAAATTCATGTATACTTTGCAAAGAAAAGGTTGCAAGATATTTCAAAGATTAACAAGGTGTCACAATCATAAGATAACCTTGCACTTGTTGAACCACACATGGTATGTTGAAGGAGAATGGTAGTTTTAAAAACCATTGGAAAATCCTCCATGTACCATTCATAAATTGTTATGCCCTTGACCTGCGAGAAATTCCAGAATACCAAATATGCAAAGAAATACAACCCAAAACATAGAACAAAATGAGAAAAAGAACAAGTATTTTATTATTAGGAGATGAAAGTAGTGTTCACTTGCCTCTTCGAGGAGGCAACCTCCAACATAGCAGAGCTCAATTACAAAATAAGACTCGATATATCTCAATGGGGAGTCTCTATCCTTTATATAGGATTCATAAATAAAATACCATGGGTCATTACCATGGTTCTCTCAATACCATCTATCTAATACCATGGCCTGTTTGCAACTAACTGTGGCCCCTTTCTTAAATGCAGTTCAACCACATACAATTATTAATACGAGCTTTATTGAATCTTTGAATAACTATAACTATGACTCGACCCTATTACATAAATAAAGGGGTTAGGGTTGGACCCTAACATAAATCCAAATGAGGTTTCTTGCAATCCTTATACAATGGTTGGAAAAGTAATTAGTGATGACTTGATTTTCAACCAAAATAAATAAAAAGGGGAATTTACCTAAATGACAAGGGAGTATTAATCCCAACTAATTATTTCCAATGGAAGTTCAAGTTCATGGTTTGAAAATATCATCTAGAAAGTTATTATTCATGGAATTCCATTAAAATTTACAAGCATAGAACTTGGAAAAATTTGGAGTCCCATTTCAAATATCAAGCATTATTCACTACCCCAAAGTTTTAAAATAATCACATATGTTTGTTTTTCTACTTTCATTTTACATTTTGAATTAGTTGTAGTATTAATAACATTTCCTATGGCTTCTAGAGAAATATGTTGTTCCTTCTAAAAACCCTTTCTAACAACCCTAAAGATGAAAGCCCAATTCACCATGAATTATATATTTTCACAACCTACGTTACTAGGGAAACACGATACAATATTTTCAATGTAACGTTTGGAAAATTTTAGGATTCTTGTGATTGAATTCCCAACTAGGATTGTGTCTCTCTATGTGCCAAAATTGATAATCCTTCTTAGCAAGCCATGATGTCCATTGATTATTCTTGAATTACTTTTCCTATAACTACTACATTTATTTATCAGATGTCAATACTATATAAGAATGTTGCACACTTGGACAATGAAAATCCTTCATCGCAATATTTAAAACCATAAAAAAAATTCAAGTAAAACGCCTATAGCCTCATTGCCTCCGAAAAGGAGTCCCTCTTCTTGAAATTATCTTTCCTTTCCCAGCTTTTTCCTTTCCAAATCCTTCTAGAGAAGAAATTTTGGTGATTTCTCTCATACTGGAATATGATTATGATGATATTGTTGATGAAGCTACCTTGGGAATGATGGAAAATATTTTTTGCTAACTCCCCAATTAAAAACACACTATGAGTGTTATAGACATTTTTGTGCCTTACAACATTGAGCATGAAATGTCCATAATCCAAGGGATCCAAAGTCCCTAAAAGAGTTGTTCCTGCCCCTAAAGGAACAAGGTCAACCAATGACAGCTTCTCCCAGAAGTTCTCCACCAAAAACCACTCAGAAACAGTCAATTCAGGATCAATTCAGATGCTCTACTAGCTGCCTGCGTTGCAATGCACCCCAGTACACTAGCTAGGTGCGTTGCAACGCACCTAAATGCACTACCAGGGTGCGCTGAGCGGGAAATGACAAATGGAAAGCTCATTCAACGAGGTGGAAAGACCATGGAAGCTTCCAGAATCTTCTCCAGTGACACCTGCCTCAATGAATTCGACTAGTGATGAGTAAGAGGCTCTCAACCTCCAAGTGGAAGCAAGAACTGACAGAGAGAAGCCACAAGTCAAAACATAAGCTGACTCATCCTCTCTGCTTACATCTATATATGGGTCTCTCACCCAGAGATCCAAGAGGCTGGAATTTTGTACTTTGCAGAGAATTGCTGTTGGTTTGAGATTGAGATTAGTACATTGGGTGATTTATGCTTTGTTGGAGGAGAGGAAGGGATTCCTTTGCTGGGAGGTAGATGCTGGATCGGGACTCACTTGGTTGTATCTCCTCTTGGACTTTCTTATTCTATCAATAAACTATTTGAGTTTCTCCTACATGCTGTGTATCAATGATGTTTTGTTATATTTTCATGTTTAGCTTAATCTGATCCTGAGCTTTTTATGAATGTATATCTATATCTTCGTATAGTTTCTCTCTCTTGTGATCTTGCAGGAATTCGGTGAAGCTAGGCCAGTGAGGGAGCTGGGAGCTAGGTGCTACTGAAGAGAGGAGCGATTGGATCAACATACTAGCGAAAGACACAGGTTAGTTAGATCCTTTCTCCTCATTTACATTTCATAAAGAAGAATACTCAAGTAAGTTTCCTTGTTTGTTGCTAAGGCACTATCACACCTTAGAGTGGGATAGGGGCGTTCTGAATGGATACTTTTCCCAACAACAAATTGGCGACTTCGCTGGGGATCGTATCTAGTTAGTTTATTTGTGTTTCTATTGTTGTTCTTCTCATAAACTCAGGAGTGCTGAATCGAACTGCATTTGCCATTTACAAATGCAAAGTAGAGATCTGCTACTCTAGTCCATTCACTGGGCCTGTTTATGATCTGAAAAACTGATCCACAAATGCTCTAACAGCCCTTTGTGATAGCTCTTAGTCCTCCTTTAAATCATCCCTCTAATTGTACCTAATTGATAGCTTTTATCCGGCCAAAAACTGTAGATTAAACTGCAAACCGTGACCCAGAACCCAGAGACAATTCTCGTTTCTGCTTCAGCGCAGGCTCTGTGAAGAGGTTTTGCATTTCAACGCAGGTCCCGAGAGGGCTACCTGTGCTGCAATTCAGTTTCTCTGTGCTGGGGGTGCGCTGATCAGCCTTTGCCTTGTGCAGCTGTGGTTCCCTGCTTCCTTTTGCTCAGTTTTGTCTCTGTTTTTTGCAGCCTGTTATCAGTGTGTGTACCTATCTGAAACCCCTTTTCTTTGCCTTAATTCCACCTCAGTTGTATAAAGAAACTGTATTTGTTTTTGTGTATTTGTTACATCATTTGCAGTTTCCCATTACAAAAGTAAACTAGTCATATTGTTGCCCTTAGATCTAGACCTGTCGTAAGTGTCGTTGTGATCTTAGGAGTGAGTTTGTTTGCTGTTCACAGTTGATTACGCTTTTACTTTTGTCTTTTGGTTTGAATTTAGGAATTTCTAGTGTCGAAACAAGTGTTTACTTCAAAATCACAAAGTGTCGTAATCGTCTTTTTGATTTCAAAAAAGAAACTTGTTTGTGTTTTCACTTGAAATCGAATTCAAATTTGTACAACAGCTTTCCTTTTAGGCATCAATATTAAGAAAGTGAAAAACAAATACATGCATTTGTGCATTTGCATATTGATAGTTTGTATGGTTTGATTTAGGAAAAGTGCATTTACAGTGTGCTCTATGCTCTTTGAGAAAAGTTTGTGTCTTTATTTTCCCCTTGTGGCTAGGATTTTCATTGTTGAAAAGATATAAAAGCTTGCTTATCATCTTTAGACTGCATTTAGGAATTGTATCATACATCTCATGGTGATCCAAAAAGGCAAAATTATAAGAAAGATCAACCTAAAATAAATTGAATGAACTTAACAACGCTTTGTAACTTAACGCACAACATAGAGGTCTAGGCTAGAGACGTGTTCCGGCGTCGTAAAACCTGGTCACTGGTCGCCTCACTAATGGTTGGGTGATTCCTCTTGAGAGACGATAAGTGCCAGTACGGATTGTGCTCCCACGTACCGTCGAGTATATATTGGGAGACCCCTATAGGCATAAAACCTTTATCCATAGGAAGCCGTGTCGGCTACCCTACTGATCGCAATGCACTGAACACAGCATTCGGGAAGATTGACCGCCCGTACCTTAAAAAGTATTCTGCGGTTTTGCGAAAAGTTTGGCACACCCTCTACCTAGAACTCCAGAGCAGTTCCTTTTGGCCTTTTTTAGACTCTATAACGGAAAAAGTCCATCCGAGCATTTTTCACTTCGGGCTCGTTAAAACATCGAAGGAGACTAGAGTCATCTCTTGCTTTTTCTCGACTCTTTAAAATTGAAAAAGCAAGTTGTGTCTAAAGCATCTAAAATTCATTTAATTCGGAAACACATTTCCCCTTTTTTATTTTAGTTGATCGAGTAATCCGCAATCGTGGAAGAAAGTCAATTAAAACCCCGTCGTTCGCGGAGGCTTATGAGCCAACCGTCTTTGTCTCCGGTCGAAAACAGTATGGACAAAGCGAACTCGTTTAACCAGTTCGAAATCTCCTATTAAAGTTAGAACAAGTGTTCCAACAACATCCGAGATTCCGGTTAGTCCAAACATTTCTGGAAACCCTGCCTCTACAGAAGAAGTTCAACAGCCACAGAGGGACAGTGACACTGATCCTAGTCTGAGAGCAAACACTTGTGTTACTGAACCAGTTCCATCTGTAACCGGTTCAGAGAGTCTTGCTCCTCAAACATCTGTCGCTGTCGATTCAACCCCTTCTTCGGCACCAGAAATATTTTACGGACCTGACGGTCTTCCCCTTCCACCTGGTTTGATTGCGATAGAGGAAATTGTAGAAGATCCGCAAGCAAGTACTCCAACACATTTTGGAGTCGGGGTCACTCTATTTCCTTCGACATCAGAAGTTAGTTTATCACCAGTGGAAGTTCCTGTAGAATCGCTAGGTAATCTTTTGGATAGACTCAAAATGTCTGAACAACAGTCAACATCTAGGATTGTGTCGGCTGACACAGCGACAGCAGAACTCCCTGCCGTCACTCCGACAATGTTTGCCGGCGTACCATATGTCCTGACTAGCTCACAACTGCTAGAAGGAGTCCATCCGGGGGCTATTTCGACAGTATGGTCCGTTCTTGCTTGTTCCTCCGGAATAATATCCGGCAACTCTTATGTTGAGACTCGCCAAATTGATCCATTTGGAGGTCAATTTGGGCAATCCAGTCCCCAAGGGCAGACAATCCCCTTGCGTTCCGGATTGCCACCGTATGGGGGGCAGTATGCCCTTTCATTACCCCCTCCGGGAGGATATCCATATGGGAGTTCACAACAGTATTCAGGTTATACTGGAGTTACGTCAAGGGGTTGGGTACCTATACTACCCCAACAACCAAGGGTTGTGTATGCTATGCAACAATGTGTACCTATGTCGAACATCCCGACTACACCGGCTATTGTAACAGTGTCACAAGTTCAAACGCTGCCTGTTGTATATCAACCTCAGATTTCTCAGGTTGTAATGCAACAGCCCCTTGACCCTGTGACTCAACCAGAATCGCCAACTGGTGGGATGACACAGGTCCAAACGGGTACAATTACCCCACACCTTGGTCCAACGGTTAGTATAGCGCAACAGAACATGGCTTCACAACCGTGGCTGGTGCAATACCAACAACCACAATTCCAACAAGTATACCAAGGTTCTGAGCAGCAGATCTTTGCGAACAGTGGACAGCCGTACATTCAAAACAGTCAAAATCAACCACTTTACAATGGTCATGTCCACCAACTGTATCAGTCATACCAGCATCAACTACATTATGCTGGTATGCAAAGGCCAACTGCTCAGGCAATTCCATCATATCCTGGGTATGCTTCACCTAACCTGAATCAACAGTTACCATTCATGGCAACTTTAGAGTTACCTGATTTAGACCGGTTAACAAACGATCCAATTGCTTATGCCCCTTGGTGGCCAGCGATCCATCATAAACTTCCATCAGATATTCCTAAATTTAATGGAAATCCAGGTGAAGATCCATCGAATCACGCGATGACATTTCATCTATGGTGTTCGTCAAACACCCTAAACGATGATTCGATAAGGCTTCGCCTTTTTCAGAGGACGTTAACGGGCCCAGTGGCAAAATGGTATATTGAATTGCCTAGAGCTTCGTTCGACAACTTCAGTACCTTAGCCACGACTTTCTTAACCCATTTTCAATTACCGATAAGGTATGAAATGGGAACGGAAATCCTAACCAACTTCAAACAGACAACGGCCACTCACATATCTGATCATATACATGAGTGACGATGTCGTCGTAGGATGGTAAAAACGTACGTTCCTGATCATCTATTAGCTGAATGGTTTATCAAGTCATTACTTCCTGCCATCACGGAAGATGTGGCGAAGGGGGGATTCGTAACGGAAGAGCAAGTCATCACTCGTGCACAATATCTGGACTTAGTCTATACTCAGTCTAGCACGCTCTACGACAAAATACCTGACGCCCCTAGACCATAATTCTCAATTCCTCCTCCTCCTAAATAAAACAATGACTCTCACGCCGGCGATGGCGTGATTGGCACGAAAAACGTGAAATCGACAAAGGCTACGTCCAAAAAAGCCCGTAAGATTTCAGATCAAAATGCAAAAGACGAAATTCTTGCTTCGGAAGTAAATGCCATATCAGCAGATAAGGGCAAAGAAACCAAACAACCAGGAAGCAAGAAGAAACAAAGCAAAGGGAAGAAGAAGAAATAGGGTGAATCATCTCCTGAAAAAACTTCTTCAAACCCTCCTGGAAATAGGAAACAAAAATATCCATGTCAGATATGTGATGAGGATCATTGGACGAGAGAATGCCCATACAAATCTGAGCTTAAAAAGTTCTTTAAGAGTTCGAAAACCTCAGCTGTGTTAACCGATCCGTTTCCAAATCCAGGCACAAATATGGTTGATAGTGGAAATGCTTCCCCGTCGCAAGTGCTAATGTTGTCGATTTCGAAGCAACAAAATGATGCTTTGATTTCGACAAGGAACAAATATTACGGGAATCCGCAGCTGTTGAACGACAAGGATAAAGATCAACCAAGTAGTTCGACAACAACTTCGACAGAAGTTGTACCACCCATCATTCCTGAATTAACAATAAAACTGCCAAAGGGAGTAGTACACAAGTCGACGTTTAATCCTCGTGCTAGAGCGGCGCAACATTATAACATAGTGGAAGATTTGGCCCAATCGCCATCCGCTATGTCGACTCTTGAGGTGCTACAAAATTGCCCATCCCAAAGGTAGGCTTTGTTATCAGCCATTGGTGGGGTTGATCCTAAGGATTCCAATCTTGTATCCTTCGACCACAAAGGATACGATCCTCAGTTACCAGCCCAACTAGCTTTCCTTATTCAAGTGAAAGCCCTCAACAAAACTGTTCATCGAACAATTATTGATGAGGGGGCATCTACATGTATTATGTCGATGAGTTGCTGGAAAACTTTAGGATCTCCAACCTTGTCGCGATCTTCGACGACATTAAAAGCATTCGACAGAAGGACATATACTGCGTATGGTATCCTAAATAACTTGAAGGTTGAACTAGGGGGAAAAACAGTAGAAATAGATGTTGAAGTCATCGATGGAAACCTTGATTACAACATCCTACTAGGAAGACCGTGGATATATGCCATGGTAGCTGTTGTGTCGACCTATTTTAGGAAGATTGCATTCCCCTTCCAAGGAGGGATTACAATCATCGATCAACAAAACTTCCTCCCTAATGGTTCTCAAGTTACAGGAAGCATTCCCATGATCCATGGAAGCCCCCATTCGCTTCAGAATATCAGAGTAGGCCTACTAAAAGATCCTATACTAATGGGAACTTTCGCTCTTCCACCTCCAATCAACTTGGCGGAGGTAGCGTTGATAGGTACCTGCAATATGATATCTTCCACAAAGATTTCAGAAAACGATGTCAACATGGATCATGCAATGGTTTTTCCCCCAAGCCCAATAGAAATATTGTAGCAATCAATGTTTCTAGCATGGGAGGCAAACCCAAATCAACGCTCGTCAAGCGTTTGGGTAGATAGGTCTAGAGAATATGGCACCCCTTCAGACCCTTGGTCGCGAGTGCATGGAACCGACGAAGGAATTGTACAATCAATGTTGATTGAAGGGGCACCATGGAATGATTGCCACCATCGTTCCCTTCTTCCAGATTATAAAGAAGATACTCAAGATGACCTTTATCATCCTTCAGTTTTTGAATTCCTTTCAAATACTGTAAATACGGTGGATTCCGAGCGAAACTTATCCAACATTGAAGAGACTATAGCCATAAATATCTCGACTAAAACAGATGTTGTAGAGAATATTTATGTTGGCAAATGTTGTTCTCCTTCAGAACTGGAAATATATAACGCTCTTTTTCGCGAATTCAGAGATGTCTTTGCTTGGTCATACAGTGAAATGCCAGGCATCGACTCGAGTATCGTTGAACACGAAATTAAGATGTATCCAGATGTCAAACCGGTAAGACAACGGCTCAGGCAGGTGCACCCCAAGAAAGCCGCTGCCATTAAGGCAGAAGTTGAAAAACTTCTCCATGCTGGTTTCATCTACCCGGTTCCTCTAACCGATTGGGTATCGAACATTGTCCCTGTTATGAAGAAACAAGGGACAATCAGAGTGTGTGTCGATTATAGGGATGTAAATCAGGCTTGCCCAAAAGACAACTACCTGACACCCTTCATCGACCAGATAATTGATGAATGCGCCGGATGTGAAATTTTTTCATTCATGGATGGATTTTCCGGGTATAATCAAATAAATATCCACCCACAGGACCAATCAAAGACTGCATTCATTTGTCCGTGGGGCACGTTCGCATATCGAAAATTACCCTTTGGTTTAAAGAACGCAGAGGCGACATTTCAGAGGGCAATGAATTATGCCTTCCATGACATCAAGAACATCGTTCAACCATACCTCGATGACCTTCCGGCTCATTCGCGGAAGCGGACTGATCATCCACAGCATTTAAGGGCAATATTTCTACGTTGCCGACACTACAAGATACGACTCAATCCGCACAAATGTGTATTTTGCGTCAGTTCTGGTCGTTTACTTGGCTTTGTAGTCTCCAAGGATGGGATTCGTCTCGACCCGTGCAAGGTACAGGCAATCATAAATTTGCCTCCACCTTCAAATTTGCTTCAGATTCAGAAACTCCAAGGGAAAGCAAACTTTCTGAGGAGGTTCATTCCAAATTACACAAAACTTGCTAAAGGTTATACACGTCTTTTGAAAAAGGAGGTACCCTTCGTCTGGGATCAGGTTGCGCAAGCTTCCTTTGATGCTTTAAAAGATTCCTTAATGAAAGCATCACTAATGTACGCCCCCAATTATCAAAGAGATTTTAACCTGTATCTGGCTGCAGCAGATACGACCATCGCAATGGTTTTAGTTCAAGAAGTCGATGGAATTGAACACCCTATATATTATTTAAGTAAAAAATTAAATGATACAGAAAGTAAATATTCTTATGTTGAAAAACTAGCGCTTGCAGCTGTTCAGGCGATACAAAGATTTCGACACTATGTCCTCTTTCGGAAAACTACCATTTTGTCTGATTGCAACCCCATGACTTATATATTGTCGCGACAGTTACTGGGGGGCAAATATTCAAAATGGATAGCGATCCTTCAAGAGTTTGATTTGGAATTTGTAAAATCCAAATCAAAGAAAGCTCTAGTTTTCACAGAATTATTGTGCGATCTCCCATCATCGTCCAACGATGAAACATCCGAAGAATCAATCGTGGATGAGAATTTGTTTCTGATATCTACAAGCAATGAGTGGTATGGAGATATAATAATTTATCTCCAGACCCAAAAGTTTAGGCCTAACACCTCTCACTCTGAACATAAACGTATACGATACCAAGCAAAAGACTACATGATCGTCGGTGATACACTTTACCGTCGTGGTATCGATACAGTTCTGAGAAGGTGCCTCACCCATGAGGAGGCCGAGAAAGCCGTGAATGAGTGTCATTCAGGAGCTTGTGGGGGGCATCAATCTGGCTATGCTACGGCACAAAAATCTTACGAGCAGGACACTTCTGGTCGACAATATTCAAGGATTGCATAACCGCAGTCAGAAGTTGCCATGCTTGTCAAATTTTTGATAGCAAAACTAGAAGACCACCCGCACCTCTACAGCCAATAGTTGCTGTTGGGCCGTTCGCCAAATAAGGCATCGATTTCATGACATGTAACCCCACCTCGACCGGGGGGCATGGGTATATCATAGTCGCAGTTGACTATTTTACCAAATGGGCCGAGGCGATGCCTACATTAGATAACACTGGTGAAACAGCTGCCCTTTTCTTTTTCAATCATGTAGTCACGAGATTCGGCGTACCACAGGCTATAGTCACGGATCATGGATCGCACTTTCGCAATCACATGATGCTTGAATTAGCTGCCAAGCTAGGATTGTCTCACAACAGCTCCACTCCGTATTATCCGCAAGCCAACGGACAAGTTGAAGCGATCAACAAGGTCCTGAAGCGTATGTTGCAAAGGATGATCGGAGTTCACAAAAGAAGGTGGCACCTAATCCTGTACTCAGCTTTGTGGGCTTACCGAACTTCGGTAAGGAATGCGACCGGGTTCACACCCTTCCAACTGGTATATGGCCTGGAAGCAGTCTTACCAGTCCAGTGTGAAATTTTGTCTCTTAAACTCGCAATCGATCTCCTCCCCGGAACTTCAGAAGCAGAGGCTCATTTCTTGGAGTTAATCCAATTGGATGAAACCCATCGTGATGCCTCTTTGGCTAACGAAGCCCATAAGAAACGAGTCAAGGTGCAGTTCGACAAAAATGTCAAACCCCGTGTCTTCTCAGAAGGTGACTTGGTCTTGCTGTACGACCACGAATCCGATAAATTGGGAGCAGGTAAATTTAATTCTTTATGGATGGGCCCCTATACTGTTAAACGAGTGTTAGCAAAAGGAGCCTACGAGTTAATGGATTATGACGGAATTCCACTGGCGCAACCCCGTAACGGGTTGTACCTCAAGCGTTACTATGCTTAAATAGTAACCAATGTGCTTTTGTTGTATTTTGTTTTCGCTAAAGTGTTCGTTTTGGTCAAGTAATCCACCTTTTTACATTTATTGCAGATGTCAAACCTTTTGGAGACATGTGTTGGATATGCCGACGGAGCGAGTCGTAGTTCGCGGAACCTGTCCTCCGCAGCCTGGGCCATTTTTGATCCAAGCGGCGAGTTAGTAAGTTTCAGAGGTGTATCAACGAATAACATCGTTGAGTATAGCACGTTGATAGAACTTCTCTCTGATGCCATCACCCATGGTATACGCCGACTAATCGTCAGGCTAGACTCACAACTTGTAATACTACAACTCAATGGTATATATTCCGTCCGAAATCTAGCTATTTATCGCATGTTCCTAAGAGTTAAGATTTTGGAAAGACAATTTGATTTTATTCAATATCAACATATTTCCAGAAACTTAAACACATTAACCGACTAATTATCAAACTATGTGTTAGATAGACATTTGTGACATTTATAAAAAAGAAACACATCATCAATGTTTTACATATGGATCACATAACTCAACCAGAATAAAACCCCGAAAATCAAAATATATATATATATAAGCTGTTTATGGTTTACATATAATGTTCTGTAACCAAGACAAAATCAGTCACATGACCCAAAAACTCAAAATGCTAGGGGGCACCCTAGTCTAATGATGCTCGTGATAGCACGTCATAGGCTGTGCGATCATGCGTAAGAGACGAGTCCATCGTCTAGGCACACCAGTAGTATGCCGCTGCAACTGTAAAGGTAACTCGTCGATCCTCACATCTGGAATACCGAGAGTAAGGCTCTCAAACTGCTCCTGCACAGCTGTGAGGGTCTCGGCCACATCAAGGTCATGAAGAATAACCCTCCCGGCAGCCTCTCCTGCTGGGGCAACGGATGGCACTCTTAGGCGAACTACTGGACGAACAGGACCAACATCTGCATGTACACATGAGTTTGATTAAAGTCTTGATAGAATAAAGCACAAGGACATTATAAATAAAAATAGTAAACAGTGATATGGTCGAAGATCTTACCAATAGCACCCCACTGCTCGCCATCCGGCAGTACTAAATCCGGATCACCCCGGAAGTCCATGCCAGCATATGGATACTCGGAATAGACCATCTCCTGACGATCAGACCACCTGAAGAAGGTATCAGAAAAAGAAATCTGAGATTGACCAGCATGCCTAGACATGTGGTCAACCCATCTCTGCATGCATGGTTCAGTAGGAGAAGGCAAGTCGAGTGCAATGTACTGTGGCTGCATCAGTGGTATCTTCTCCAAGGCAAAGGCGGTCAAAATAGAACCAAACCCAAAGTTCTTCAACCTCCCGTCCTTTACCTTGGTCAACTGACTCTTCATCACGAGAAGTACTGCGTCACACCAGTTGAATATTTTCGGTTAGAGGCACTCCAAGGCATGCTGCATATAGGATCTGTTGGCTACATGAAGAGACGCACTCCCGGCCATCCTACCAAAAGTATACAGGATAGACCTAAGGGACCTGTCAGCAACATCACAGATAATGATCTTGTCGTCTTTACTCGGCTGAGATCCTTCCCTGCAATACTGGCGGACATAATCTCTCACAGAGTCACTCCCTCGGGCCGAACCTGACAAAGAGATGGGGGCACCCTGCCTCGACAAGCCAGTCAAGAAGTAAATGTCTACTGCAGTCAAGGGGATAGATTTGCCCCTAATCTGAAAAAATTGGTTGATAGGATCCCAAGCATTGAGCAAATACTGCAGTAGATTGATCTGCTGTCTCATGCTAGAGATGCGGAAGAACTTCAGCAGACCACAGTTCCGCAGCGCGTTCACTGTAACCAGATCATGTAGGGCAATCATGTCCTCTTCTTCATGTTCTCATTCTCGCCATGTAAGGGTCATTTTGCTCCAAGATCTCTGAAAAACAAACATGAGAGGAGTTAGATCCTTGTTTTGATGAGAAACAGGCAAAAATTTTCATCAAAAAGTGTGCAACAAAATCCTTTTCTGCGCCCAGCGCACCTGCACAGTGTTCCACCTGCGTTGAAGGTCAAACTATCTTCATACTGCTTGACATTCAACGTAGGTTTCGAGTGCCCAAGGTGCACTAATGGCAGAGCGACCCCATCAAACCCCAGGGGCTCAGAAAATCAGGGAATGAAGCACAAAATGCAGAAAGCAAACCATGAAATGAAAGAGCTTAGGTTTAGCTCCTACCTGGTCCAGACGGCACCGAGAATTGTCCACAGAATCTCCCGAAATCAGCTGATGAAAATCAAGGGGGAAGAGGCACCTCCAGGGCTCCAACAAACCAAGTTGAAATGAAATGGTAAAATGAGAGGTAAAAACACTTTTTAATTGCTTTTTACGTAGTTCAAAGTGAAATATTAGTGTTTTAATCTCATTTTCAAGCAAATGTTATTCATTTCTAACTAGCTTGATGCAGCAATTGAGGGTACAGTACTATCTTTGAAAAGGCAAAGCTATTTATGGTAAGAATCAAAACTAGACCATGTTATCGAGCAGTTTTAGCACATAGTTCCTGCTCATTAAAAAATAAACATAAGATCGAGCAAGTGTTTCAACTCGCATTTAAGCTCGTTAAAAAATGAACTATCCTCCGGTAAATAACCACCGTGAATGTAACATTATCAGCCATTAAAGCCTTGGTCGTGTTTGCACCGTCACCTCCACTTTTCATTGGCCGATCATTCACCTCCATATGATTGTTTACCCATTTTGAGGAATAGCTGCGAAGAGTGATTTCACTAGCCATCCTTGTGACACTGCCGTGCTTGGAAAATTCCAACCCTTACCTGGAATCAACTGCTACCCATTTTTATCACTCGTTCCTCAAAAGACGAGTCTTCTTTAAGCTCTTTTCATTTGACTCGTAAAATATGAAAAGATTGCCGAGTTTTGGCCTTCCAGCTCGTTAAAGCGACAGGAAGAGCTATCCCTCCTCTAGATTTTAATCTTTTTGGACCTGAGGGATTATTGCACAAAAAGATCGAGCGCTTGTTTTGTTCGGCTCATTAAAAATATCGAAAATTCATCCCTTCTGTATTGTTTTATACTTTTTCAGACCTAAGGGATTAGATGACGAAAAAGGACTTTCGGAGTTAACTTTATGTACCTTTTCAGACTCTCTAAAAATGAAAACGACCGAGTTATCTTTGTCGTTAGACTCATTAAAAAGATTAATAGCAACAAACTTGTCTTTAGACGAGAACGAGTTTCACTATCGCTAGGCTCGTTAACACATAGTGATGGGTTTGCCCGAAGGGCAAATTATAGAACAAGCATATGTTATCCTCCTCAAGCTTGACAAAAATAAAGAGGTACTGGTCAGCAATGACTGGGGAAAAATTGGGAAGAAACTCAAAGAACCTTTATTGGTAGCAAGTCGCTCTTGAACATGACACTTCCACTCCGTGCCAGAGTCGGGTTGGGTTGTTTCATTCACCGGTCACATCACCATGGTCTCGCCATACCATCCACCTTTGGGGTAAATGCTACCAATCCATCACATAAGTGTCGCCGATATGTTCAAGAGAAGTCATCCAGAGAAGTCAACCGTGTCCCATCCACTATCATACATTAAACTTCATTCTTTCATGACCGCCACCCTGAACCATATATCATCAGATCGTTTTCACCTCCATCAAAATCATTTGCTCCGTTCCGTGTCACTGATGTGGGATACATCAAGGCGCTCCTTTGACGGATCACTTCTTGTCGACATCAGCTCATTATCCAAGAAGTTGATCTAGGAACACCCCCTTCAATACTTTGAAGCTTGCATGCCTCAATGACAAGTTTCTCACTTCCGGCGACAGGTATACATCAATGACCTTCGACCGAAAGATTTTGCGTGGTGTTCGATGCCAAGCCCTTTATTCACACCATGTGAATTGTACTGCAGTACCTTGAGGGTCATTATCATTATCGGTGATTCCTCTCGCGCTTGTTAACAGTTTTCATCATTGACTGGTAATCAAGCGATGTCTTTCCATGATCGACTTCAGAACATTTCTCATATGAATCGACTTGTACTTAGAGTGAAGATCGGACGAGATTGAAGACCCCGGATCTAGTTTCATCCATCTGGGCTGCGATGTATATTCAAGAAAAATAAAGACATTGACATGTACAACATTGCAGAACAGATAATCATCCTACCAAAAGGATGATGATTTCATCACAATCATCAGTCTACCATCAGAGGATTGTCTGTCCTATGTACGTAAAATGAATTTATAAAGCTGAGCATGGGAATTCCCGCCTCAGCTAAATCATGAAAACAGTATGAAAAATAATGTATTGTATTGTATCTTATTACAGGTCTCCTCCCAGCATTGAATGAACTTCGGATCCTCCTAATAAATCATTTCACCCGATAAACGGCCTCATACTTTAGGGGGCAACTGTTATAGAAATTTTTGTGCCTTACAGCATTGAGCATGAAATGTCCATAATCCAAGGGATCCAAAGTCCCTAAAAGAGTTGTTCCTGCCCCTAAAGGAACAAGGTCAACCAATGACAGCTTCTCCCAGAAGTTCTCCACCAAAAACCACTCAGAAACAGTCAATTCAGGATCAATTCAGATGCTCTACTAGCTGCCTGCATTGCAATGCACCCCAGTACACTATCTAGGTGCATTGCAATGCACCTAAATGCACTACCAGGGTGCGCTGAGCGGGAAATGACAAATGGCAAGCTCATTCAACGAGGTGGAAATACCATGGAAGCTTCCAGAATCTTCTCCAGTGACACTTGCCTCAATGAATTCGACTAGTGATGAGTAAGAGGCTCTCAACCTCCAAGTGGAAGCAAGAACTGACAGAGAGAAGCCACAAGTCAAAACATAAGCTGACTCATCCTCTCTGCTTACATCTATATATGGGTCTCTCACCCAGAGATCCAGGAGGCTGGAATTTTGTACTTTGCAGAGAATTGTTGTTGGTTTGAGATTGAGATTAGTACATTGGGTGATTTATGCTTTGTTGGAGGAGAGGAAGGGATTCCTTTGCTGGGAGGTAGATGGTGGATCGAGACTCACTTGGTTGTATCTCCTCTTGGACTTTCTTATTCTATCAATAAACTATTTGAGTTTCTCCTACATGTTGTGTATCAATGATGTTTTGTTATATTTGCATGTTTAGCTTAATCTGATCCTGAGCTTTTTATGAATGTATATCTATATCTTCGTATAGTTTCTCTCTCTTGTGATCTTGCAGGAATTCGATGAAGCTGGGCCAGTGAGGGAGCTGGGAGCTGGGAGCTACTGAAGAGAGGAGCGATTGGATCAACAAACTAGCGAAAGACACAGGTTAGTTAGATCCTTTCTCCTCATTTACATTTCATAAAGAAGAATACTCAAGTAAGTTTCCTTGTTTGTTGCTAAGGCACTATCACACCTTAGAGTGGGATAGGGGCGTTCTGAATGGATACTTTTCCCAACAACAATGAGAAACATAAATACCATGTTTATATACATGTTAGGGATTTATTTAGTAGATAAATATAATTCATAAACACTACCTCTTGGATTTATATCTTGAGCATATCATATTATCCTTAACAGTGGAAATAATATTTCTTGAATATTTTACTTAAAAAATGAAATTGCAATGGACACTAATGGTGAGAATTCTATCAAAACATTATAGAGTATCTCAAGAAATCCTACTTGGCTTATAGGGCTCTACTGACATGCAAATATTTTATGATTGGATCATTGCTTTCTATTTAGTCTAAGGAGTTTATGATTAAGAGCTTTCCAAGATCTATAAAACCACAAAGTTAAAATAAATTACTCATGAAGATCACAAAGTATGCTACCCTAATTGAGAATATAGATTGTTCACTTTATCTCTTAGAAAATGCAAATATGTATGTTAATCTGGTTGCTAGAGACAAATCCCTAATTCATAGATCTAATTATAACTAGAATTGTGATACCTTCTCCATAAATTTCTAAAGAATCTTAACTATGCCTTAAAAATGTATCTCCAAGCATTAATGTTGTACAAGATATTACTTATTGATTTTGGGCTTGGGATGAGAGAGATAAAAGAGAGATTGACCATTCTCAAAGTAAACACTCACTTTTCCATACATAATGTCCCTTTTTTACCTCGCACCATGTACCAATTTTTTCTAATAATATTATAAAGCTTGTCATGTGCATAAATAGGGCATATATCAAAAGGTATAATGGACCAATGAGTTAGGAAAGCTTCCATAGGGCATATCTTGGAAAGTATAGAAAATCAATGGATAAAAGTTTTACCTCATGTAACATGAATATCTTACTTTTATCTCCTCAAATTTTCACTGTCTAAAACATCACAAAATGGAAAAATGACTCATTCACTTCCTAAACCAATTTTTTGCTCCACTTTTAAAATGTCAATAGTATTCCCTAGGTTCTCTTGCACACTTTGAATCTCTTTGAGCTTAGATGTTTTTCAATTAGAATCAAGTCACCCCTACATGTAAAATTGGGTGAGATAACTCATACTACATGGCTTAGTCAACTTGACATAATCTTATTTCATATGTTCTCATTGTGTTGGAATTAGAACGAGCAACATATATCAACATATATCGTTAGAAATGTCCAAGAAGAATCATTTGATCCATATATCCTATGCTCCCATTTAAACTAGGTATTTAGAGTAAAAATGAATTCAAAGATAAGATATCCAATCTAGGCATCAAAAGCCCAACAACAATATTAAAAACAATCTTCATCTTACAATATTTATCTTCAACATCTATAGTCTTCCCATATCTTTCACATTAATTAAAATAATATTTCCAGCAATCTTTGTTGGAGAAATGGCATGAACCCACGATTTCCACAATTTCTATCTTGAGGACCGAGCTTAAATGGATATCGGGCACATTAATGTCAACTAAAGAGCAACCCCTAAACAAGAAATACTCTAGGATAGTTTTTTTCGGATTTTTACACATAACATTAGGAATTGCCCATGGTAAAAGTAGGTTGTTTGTTTGAGTTGAGCCTAATGTAAAACTATAAATAAGTATGCAATGTTCTATGATAGGTATGGCTAATAAATGGACCATGTGAAACAAACATTCCTGTAGATTAACTCTTTTTGTCAATTTACAACAAGTGCACCAAGGGCCTGGTTTTATGAAGGCTTCTAAGGTTAACAGTATTGGGGCCTTTGGGCCTAATAAAGTATTATAGGTGCTTAACATTGAGTTCATGATTTAGGCCTTATGCCTTGTCCTCAAGCCTTTGGGAATTAACAAAAGCACTATAAGAACTATTAAAAATGGTGCTTGAATGTCTTAGTAATCGTTTCTAGCATTGAAGCCATAATAAGTGAATTTCACCAAATTGGTCACCCAAGTAAAACTGGAACCTCAACTAAAACCTATGAATTCCATATTTACGTTAGGAAATGATTTCAAAGTGATAATAAGGTCACAATATTATACCTTTCATGCAATGGAATTAAGGATGATGGCTCAATGTTTTATTGATGCATATATCATCGTTAATGGAGTAGGTAGACTACATTACTCCTCTAATGGGCTTCCTGATATGCCTGTAAAATTGATAATGGATATAAGTCCTATTTAATGTGCACAAACTCGAAGTAAATCCATTTACATAGAGAATTAAATAAATCAAATATTCCAAATAGTTCATATAGGCTTATTCCAATTTATGCTTAGCTAGAGGATTAATTCGTAAGTAATGGGAGCCATACTGAGAGATTTAAGGCTACTGATATCATCCAATGAATCACATTATGTAAAAAAGTTCATTGATTTTGTGTTGCATAGTTTTCTCCTTTGTAAGCTCTAATTCATTTAATGGTGTTCACAAATTTCAAGATAGAATTCGAGGATACTTTCTATATAGTGTAACAATGTCAAAGGAGCGATTGTTCATTCTCTACAAATTTATTAGTTATGAAGGTAGGTATGAAACTATTTTTTTCTACCATATTATGATTTTGATGCATTTTCTAAAGGGGAAGGAGATAATTTTTAGTTGATCTATAGCCGTAAAATAATGGCATTTAATATCTAGAAGAATTCTAGGAATCTTGAAAAAGCCTTATATTAGTTTAGGTTAATCAAAATTCTTGTTGAGGAAAAAAAAAATTAAGAAGTGAGAATTGGGAACCTTGTTTAGTAATAAATTATTTTATTGAGGCATTAGAAGAAAAAAATATTTGTCCAAAGCGAAAAGGAAGAAGAGGTAGGGTTTTTTGAAACCCTCACCCTCAAGAAGAAAATAAAGAAGCAAAAGAAACTCTAGTAGAGAGAGGACACTGAAATCATAGAGACAAAAGAAATTTTAAGACTAGAGTCTATGATGATATTGGAAGATGAAGATGCTACTAAAATAGAAGATACCATAAAATCAATGCTACTTTAGAAAGGATAATTGTTGAAAATAAGATATGAAAGGAAGAAGAATAAAAAGGATCATGCTAGGACCAAAAAGAAAGGTGACAAAAGCAATTACGAAGAATCCACGAGAAACTACAAAAAAGACCATTGTGATATCTGAACTGAAGTAAAAGAGCATTAAAAGGAAGATTCTGTAAGGAATGAAGACACCAGAAGACAAAACAAATGTATAAGCATCACATGAAGCATGAAAAAAGTAGACAATGTTGTTTCATTTGAGAATTTGAAAGTTGCAGAGCTAAAAGAATTGGAAAGATTAGCGACAAATCCTGAAAGAAAAGGTTCAAAGGTCTATGAAACTTAGCAACATATCTATTATTATTTTGATAGTCTGGATCACGAAGCACAAAAAGAAGAGGTAAAGGATCCCTCTCCTAAAGTCTAACGGTCAATGGAATTTAGAAACATATCTATTTTTTTTTTTGTTTGGATCAAGAAGCACAAAAATAAAAAGTGAAGGATCCCTTTGCTACTCTTGAGTGTACATTCAACAGTGATATTCCAACACCTACCATTCACAATCCTATACATAATAATGATTTAACTTTTTCTAGGGATAAAGATAATATTATAAAATTAAAAGAAGAAATAACTCAATTAGAAATCCTAGAGAAACATGTGAAAGGGGAAAATGAGAATCTCAAAGAAAACAATCATAAGATACTAAAGTGAATGTATTATTGGTATCACAAAAACTCTCGGCTAAAGAAGACAAATAAAGTACTCGAACAAAAAAACAAGGGTTTAAAGACAAAGATGTTAATGAAGAATCCAATGTGGTTCATTTCCATGATAAAGAAAGGATCCATAAGTAACTTGGATATTTTGATCCAAGGTGCTAAAATGTCTTCTGAATTGCAGTATTATAAAAAATTTTAAAAACTTTCTAACTTGCATGTGAGCTTGCAACACCCTAAGAACCAAAAATGTTGGAAAATGTTGATAGAAAAAAAATTACCTCAACAACATCAAGGAGTGATCCAGGTGGCTCTAGAGAGACATACAAGACAAAGAGGGCTTATGAATGCTCAAAAATCAAACTGCTCAGAATTACTTCAACCCAAGACTAGAGCGTAGACTTCGTCGTCTTGATCGAAGAGGTGTGAACAGTTCGTCAATCCGAGCTCATATGAGAGAGAATGGTCCAGTCAAAGTTTTGGTCAAAGTTGGGTTGTGGGCCAGGTTTAAGTGTCCTACAATTTGACCGACCCTGAGGCATAAACCTAGCTCCCAGAATCGGTTGAAATTGAGGCCTCGTTAATTTTCCCAATGACCCTTATTTTCTAAAAATTTAAAAACAACGCCCTCATTATAAATATAAAAAAAAAAGAAAAAAAAATCATAAATGAGGTGGCCGGCCACCACCCCCGCCACCCCAAAATTTCATAACAAAAATATTTAAAAATTGACATTAAATTATATATTAATTATTTAAATATAGTCTCAACTATCTTATGTACTGAATTAGTGTTTATATTAATAAAATATATTCTAAAACTAAAATAAAAGGATACAAATTTATATATTAATAATTTATTTTAATGTCAATGTTAAAGATAAAAGTGCAATAATTATCATTCTATATAAATTTTCAAATTGAAGTATATAAATTTCTAATATTAAAAATCATGTAGTCTAACAAGGCGGAGGAGTTGCCTAGAAAATAATGGAAATTCTGATTATATTTAGAGAAAATCCAGCAAGGATTTTTGTAAATCCAAATTATAATTGTTAAACTTCAAAATTTTAGGTGTCCTAGACGTTTTTGATGGTGCTAAATCCATTTCCACCATCAAAAGCATGATTCAAACACTACCTCTATAAGACTTTTTGAATTTCGTTTGGTCGGATTTTGGCCACTTTTGGCCGCCCAGGTAATTCCACCACCTTGTTAGACGACTCCATTAAAAATTCTAAAATATGTTGATAAATTATAACTACTAACTTGTATTTTTTAAAATATCTATTAATAGTTTATGGGATTTTAGATAAACAATGATGGATGTAGTACACCGTGTGGGGATTATGGGGGTGGGCCGCCCAATGCTAGGCAGACGAGTTATTTCTGCACGCATAATGTGATAGAGGAGTTCTTCTTGGATTTCTTCATGCGTAAAGGGGCAGAGTTATTTTTGCACGCACAATGTGACCGAGGAGTTATTTTGCTTGGGCAGAAAAAAAATAAAATAAATTGAAATCTTTGTTATTATTAGAGTGAAAAATGTAAATATTTTTAAAAACAATCTTTGTTCCGATTAAAGTGAAAAATGTAAATATTTTTAGTTTTCAAAAATAAGGTACGTTTTAAACTTTTTGTGATTATTGTTTAGAAAATTATGACACGGATCATCCAGAGTACTATATTCAGAGTATATTTATTTCATGAATAAAGGTAGCCTTGGTGATCTCATCCACAAATTAAGGCATTGTGTTATGTGAGCTTATCCATGATTTGTAATTATTAGCACAAGACACCATTAAAATCATGTCAATAGTTGGCATCTTCAATATACAAGTCTCAAAAAAATCTATTCACATGTTGGAAGTAAATCCAAGGATTATAGAAAGACAAATGTGATGGGATGATCAAATTCATGTATACTTTGCAAAGAAAAGGTTGCAAGATATTTCAAAGATTAACAAGGTGTCACAATCATAACATAACCTTGCACTTGTTGAACCACACATGGTATGTTGAAGGAGAATGGTAGTTTTGAAAACCATCGGAAAAGCCTCCATGTACCACTCATAAATTGTTATGCTCTTGACCTGCAAGAAATTCTAGAATACCAAATATGCAAAGAAATACAAGCCAGAACATAGAACAAAATGAGAAAGACAAAAAGTATTTTATTCTTAAGAGATGAAAGCAGTGTTCACTTGCCTCTTCAAGGGGGCAACCTCCAACAGAGCAGAGCTTGATTACAAAATAAGACTCGATATATCTCAATGGGGAGTCTTTATCCTTTATATAGGATTCATACTTATTGTGACCTTCCCAAGATATTGTCCTCGCATTAAAAATAATGTACATAGACTTTTAAAGAGACAAATAGTCATAGTACTATTTCAGAGTAGTTATTCTTCTTAGACACCCATGCATTGTGGCCATAACTCCTCTTAGACACCCACTTATTGTGGCCTTGCCAAGCTATTGTCCTCGCATTAAAAATAATGTACATAGACTTTTAAAGAGACAACTACTCACTGTACTCTTTGAGAGGAGTTATTCTTCTTAGACACCCATGCATTATGGCCATAAATCCTCTTAGACACCACTTATTGTGGCCTTGCCAAGCTATTGTCCAAAATACCATTTTTTAGAATTTATTTATCAATGTGCTAAACTCAAAATTTTTTCTAAGCAAGATATGATGTCCTCCTCAATAAGCCATGATGTCTCATGATTGTTTCCCAATTATTTTTACTCTAACTACATCTCTATTTTTATTTTCAAGATGTCAATACTTTCTAAAAACACTTAAAAACAATGAAAATCCCTCATCACAATCTTTAAAACTCTAATAACAATTCAAGTGAAACACCTATTGTCTCATTACCTCCTAAAAGCAGTCGCTCCTCTTGAAATTGTCTTTCCTTTCGAAGTTTCCATCTTCTCAAAGCCTTCTAGAGAAGCAATTTTGGTTATTTCTTTCGTACTAGGATATTATAGATGAAGCCATGTTGGGAATGATGGAATATATATTTTGGCTAATCCCCCATTAAAAACCCATTATGAGAAATATAACTACTATGCTTATTTGCATGCATGTTAGTCATTTCTCTGGTATATGCATATTTGGATCTATATTTTGAACTTATACAAATTATCCTTAATTATGGAAGTAGTTCTCGCTGACTATTTCATTTAAAAAGAATAAATTACAATGGACCTTAACCCCATTGTTGAATGGTGATAATTGTGTCAAAATATTAGAAAAGCCATGAAGAAAATCTACTCGGCTTAAAGGGCTCCACTAACATGCAAATATTGCATGATTGAATCCTGTAATATCCCAACATCAAAATTTTAATGAGATATGGTACACTCTAGGTGTTCTAATGAAATTCTTGCACTAAAAACACCTAACACAATAAATATCTAAGAATGCAACCTCTTCTTTATGTAAATAAATAGAAACAAAATTACATGCCCACACAAGACCTATTAATGCTCGCGCCTTGGCATGTATGGCTGCCCATTAGCAAAGAAATTAAATATATTGAAGCACAATCGTAGATCATAGATGGATCCACTACACAAATTACTCCCATGGGTTTTCATACCTAGGATCAACTAGAACTAGCCTTGCCAAGTTCACAACAAAAGCCAAATAGATAAATAACTCTCCTATCCCCTTTTATAGGCTTGATTGACTCTTTAGAGACTTTATTTTATTGTTTTCCCTCGAAAAACAAAGGCAAATACCATGGGCCAATGCCATGGGCAACTGCGACATTAAATACCATGGGAAGATATATATATGTATATATATATATATATATATATATATATATATATATATATATATATATATATATATATATATATATATATATATATATTACAAATCCTCCCGCCCAAAGATTGTTTGCCCTTAGGTAATCCACTTCTATCCACAAAAGAAGCATTTGTATATTGATACCAAGATCCCATACAACCCAATGTGTTATTCCATGCCTCCATTCTAAATGATCATGAATGGATCCTTCGATACCTGAATCCAAAACAATCCTTTGGTCAATCCTACCCCCAACAGATTCTCCTAGGTCCCAATGCCACCTAAGTCCTAGGAGATGTTGGTTATGACACCACCTCATCCCTCCATCATTGCTTGTGCTTGAAGGCCCAAGTTGCAATATGCCCTTGGCTAAGAGTATCGCGTCAATGGAGTTCCAACTCATAATCTCCAATAAATCCATCTCGTGGGAAGTATATAATGCATGAATCCCTACACATGGAATAAATATACCATTCTTATGTTGCCTAATGCTCAACTCATGCTGCTCCACTCGATCACCCATCATGATCCATTTCTATAACTCTTCCTTGCTCTCCCCAATGTATAATGGTAGGTTGGTAGAGCTACTAGCCTTATCTATGTACTCTTGTACAGGGCTGCTCTGCAACTCCCAAATGTACTCCTCTTCCTGCCTTGTGAGGGACTTGAGTCGTTCCTCAACACTAGACAGTTGGGTCATTGATTCAACACATAGCCGTATGAGGTTCTCAAATTTTCTATTCTCCTGTAAGACAGTGTCTTAGGTTTCCCCAACTCTTTACTTCAACATCATAAGATCTGTCTTGAAATGCATGATCCTTTCCCAAAAGTCCTCTACTAGAAATTCTTGTGCCCTGCAGAATGTCTCTATATTTGACTGCACCGGATACCCCATGACCACAACTTTAACTTGAAACTTTGTTTGACCCTCCAGAAATTTGTTATCCTGCATACTATATTTGTCATGATACCCTGCATGATCATGCTTATCATGTCAGTTTATTATTATTGGTTCCTCATTTGGTTCTCCTAGAATGTCTTCTTCTTGGCCTTTTTCACATGTGGGGATAAGTTGTCCACCCTCTTTGATTGTCAAACATGGATGTATTGGTGGACTGTTATCTATACCTGATTGTCCATACTCTTTATGTATGTTCTCCTGGATATCTATAGACTCAACTACCTCATCATTAGGAGGAATTCCCTCCTTCCTTTCCTGATTTACTTTATCAAGTTGATTGATTATCATCGGCCAGTCCTATAAGTTTCTCTGAAAAACATGGTGTTGTTGCTCACCATTTGCACTTGACTACTTGGATCCTTCATAGGTTCTCTTATGAAAATCAGTGAAACCAACTATGGATGAATCTTCATGATCTGCCCTTGTTTCCTCTTATCACCTGGACATGAATGGTTAAGGGCCCAAGGTCCCTTGCAGATAAAGCATATTCCTCTCATCCATAGTTCATTATTGATGCATATTTTGTTCTTGCTCCCTCCATCAATCCTTATCAACTCCTTCGTAGTGAGCACCCTTTTGAGTAATTTTATGTTTTTCCTGATAAACTTCTCGACTAGATCATAGGATCCCAGTGGTCCTTCCTCCAAATGGTCAACAATTTACATCTTAGTATCTTGCATATGTGAGCATGGCCTACTAATAATAGAGACATAATCTTTTGCATGCTTGTTTTGACATGGTCTGAATGAGCTAATGTAATACTGGTGTAAAATTTATGGTGCAACTAAAATATCAACTCATCACATTCCAAATTCAGTATGAATGTGCCAAATTTGAATTCTTCCATGACTGTTAAATTTTTTACATCGGTTCTAAAAGGTAGGAAGCATGATGTTATTCAACCCTTGAAGGCCTTCCACTATCAACTACAATATCTCCCACATAAGATCATTATTTTAAGACAATATTCGAGATGTTAAAGCCTCGATCTTGTTGAGACAAAAAGCAATTGTGAGCTTGACCTCTTCACAAGGATGCTCCGAGAGTTTGGGTTGTATTAATGCAAGCATAGATGGCTTGAGATTCCAATTGAGTTTTCTCCTTTCTGGTTGCCCCATCTCTAGGAGCCATGTGTCTAATTCCTTCAATTTCTGAAGGTCTATGGTTGACTTTGTTCGTTGCAATTAAGATCCAAGTGCGAAGAACTTAACTCCTCTTCTTTGTCCTTCCTTCACTTCCCCTGGGCATTTTTGTTGCATAATGGCATAGACCATTTTTGAGAAAGACTTACTATTCTATTATAAAGTGGTATTTCTAAGAAAAGGGCCCATGCTTCTTTTATTTTATCTAGAATTTTGTCCAAAATTTTATGAGTGTTTTCTAGGGAAAGTCCCATCTCCCCTCATACCAAAGCATGAATACACTAATTCTTCAATGGATTTCACCCCAAGATAAGGTAAATACAAACTTGATTGGTAATAGTAAGATGATTGTACCACCTCCTTCCTTTCCTATTCCCTTTTGTTTTTAACACAAAATCTCCTTTCTATCATCAAACTCCAAAATTTGAAAAACCCCTTGTCAAATGCTAAAACCAATCAAAATTTTCAAAACTATAAACATGGTTTAGTCCATAACGCACCATCTTTCATTCTTCCATATTGAGATTTTTGAGAGGAAAATCTATCTAGATGGAAAGAGAATTAGTTTTCAGGTAAAGAATTGGATCTTCATACGCTAATCAAGAGTCTGTCGACCTAATAATTATGCCCTTTCAAGTGATCAATGGATCATGTGTGACATTGAATTTGATGTTAGAGGTTTCAGATGTATAAGCATAAGACTATATTCGACAATGATAAACCTCTACACCAATCCAACCACTTAATGTAACATACTATATAATAAAAAAAGACATAGCATTAGTTTATTTAATTATGGTGACCCACCACGAAATATTTTGATGAAATATAATTTACTCGATTCCGCAAAAACACAATGTCTTTGCCTCTATGACTAATGTGTGAGTGATCTTGATGTAGCGAGGTCAATTTATCAAATGTAATAAAACAAATACATTGGCGTGCACCTAAAGAGGACCATGGTTGGCTCCTTCATTGACGCTACGGTAAAAATAATCTTGTCTATGCTATTAAGAGTGACAACAAATTTGGCTCCGTAATGAATTGATGGTCAATGCCAGAACCGAATCCTATGAAACTTTCTCGACTCCTTCCTACACTTAGAGGGTTGTGGTGACATATATGGGGACCCTCAACTCCTTTCTCTACTCAAACAGTTGTTGTGATAGTGTTTTGGCAATGCGACGAATGCTCAGGCTATATCAACTAATCAACATGCAACACTCATAATCCCTTTCGCCTTCCATTGAAATGAATCAGAGGCTGAAACCAATCTAACACCTCTACTCATTAGATGGCTCGGTGTTCATTTTAACACACAAAATTACCCTCCTTGCGACCTCGACTTCTACTGAGAAACATCACCCTTCAGATTAGTAATGTGACTGTTTGGTTATGAGCACCTTGAATTCCCTTCTGTCAGTTGTATAGTCTCATGTGATTGATTCGATGGGTCTGCGTGATTTTTGGCCGACCTCCTTGCTCTAGTGATCGGAATACTCCCTTTCGTGGTGAGGTGCCTCTCGGAAGGTGAAATGGTGGATCAGACCATTCATGACCTTATCCACAGCTCAGCAATGACGGTAGAGTGTTTTGATGCAATCTATGCCTATGGTGATTGGTTCTATCCTCAATGGCCCTCAGATTCACTTGCTAAAGAAAAAATATTCTGCCCTCTCTCCCTGTTTAACTCACTCCCCTTTGATGAAAGTGTTATCACCAAAAATTGATCATCTAGCCTAATTTACTAGATGGATCAAAGTACACCATATAAAGTCAATTTTACCATAGTAAAATTGCTTTCATTGTGAGAAATTACTTAATAAACCACCTTTTTTAAGTAATTTATAATTAAACCCATGAAGAATAATTAAATAAATCACTATTTATTTTATTTTCTTCTAGGAATAATTAATTAAACCATTGTTCAATTATTATTCCTTGTCATATTTGACCCAATTATGAATAATCAAAGGATAAATTATTAATTATCTTATTTTTCTCTAGGAATAGTTAATTAATCACTAATTAATTATTATTCCTTGACAAATTTGACTAAATCCTTTAGGAATAATTAAATAAATCATTATTTATTTATTATTCCTTAACCAATTTCTTGAGATGATAAATAAATCATTTATTTATTTATTATTTCTAAATAAAAGTTTAAATACATTTTCCCTCCTAACTAAATATAATAAAATATTCCAAGTGGTTATTCCAAGAATGGGGTTAATAATATTTTATTATTGCTCATTATTCAAGGATAATTCAATATTTTGTTATAAATAGAGGGGTTTTCCATTCATTATTCACTTTCCATTATTTTTGTTGTTTCACTCATTGCTGTCACTCTTATTATTTTCATTGTTGCACACCATTTCTCTGCCATTTGAGTTCCCATTAAGCTCAAACATTTTATTTGCTGGGTTTTCACATTATAGATGAGAGAGAATCTACACAAGCTAAAAGCTTTTTAGGACAGACAAGAACCCAAGCCATAGAGGGGAACTGGTAAAATTTATTTGTTCCCTTCACAGGTGTTATAATAAAATATATTCTTTGTATATCTGGTTTCCATTGGATGATTGGAGCTATTACTGTTTCTTTTTGCTGTTTAACTATGATTGTGTCATAGGTTAGGACTTTGCTAGGTTTTGTTTCTATCATTTGTTGCAAATCTACAATGTTTAGTAGCCATTTATATTCTTCAGACTGTTTGTCATCCACAGTCTTAAGTGGGTTCTTTTCGTACATCTGTGAAACAAAAACACTACAACAAAATTGGCAACTCCATTGGTTTTTTACTTCAGATCCAGAAACTTGGGTGACCTTCAATTTTCAGGTTAGGGTTTCTTATTTGTTCAGACTCTTAATATTATTTACTAGCTTTCTAACCCTAGATATGTCAAATTTCTAACTTCTGCAAGTTTTCTGCTTTTTTCTGCAGGTTGCAGGAATGAGTTGCGACAGAGACGGTAGTTTTTCTGAGATTTTCTGACCGAGAATCAAGGATCAAAAATCACACTTTTTAGCCCAAAAAGTACGATCTCGAGTCTAGAGTGCATATTTCACCCCAAAAACTATGATCCCCCATAAAAATACGTTAGTACCTGTGATTTTACGGTTTCTGGGTTTTTATCAAATCTGTTTCTAGGTTTTGTCGAGAGCTGTGCGTTGGGTTGTTTGACCTCTATCTCATCCTGCTTGGGCCTTGATCTACTATGATTTGCTCATCAAAGTGGAATTTATCCCCTTAGGGCTTTAGTATGCTTCCACCTTTATAGGAGGAGTTTAGCTGAGTAAGAATTCTAAGTTTCCCCAGAACTTTCAACCATATTTTCTAGATCTATACCCTTTTCTTTCAGATCTCCAAAGATAGGATGTTTCCATCCATGGTTTCATATTAAACCTTGTTTGGTCATTGGCCATAGGGTCCCATTGGTTGCACTAGGATTTACACCCATCTCCCTATCGTTTTGTTGCGATCTTCCTCTCTAGGTTTTTCTTGTTTCTGCACCACTTTCCAGTAGCCTAATGTCATTTCATCCCAGTCACACTGACACTTAGATCCCTTGAAATTTTTAGTGTGTTTTTAGTTGATTTCACCACCAACCAGAACAGTGTTTGCAAATTCAGTTTGGGTTGGGTTTAGTTAATGGTTTTGTTGTTCATTTACTCTTGTTAATTTTAGTTTATTTTCAACAATATTTTTTCTTTTTGACAAACATGATCTGGGCTTAATCAATAAATACGCTTGCACACACAAGAACACCTTAAGTGAAGGGTGGTTGGTTTACACCCCCAACCCAAGATTGAACACAATAAATTTATCTCCCCACATCGAGACAAAGTCATATTGTTGATCTCCCTTCACCATTTTTATGTCACATGTGTCTTACCACCATTTTGCCACCGAGGCGTTTGTCATAGAGACTCTTATAGCTTCATCCCCATTTTCCACTCGGGCATATTACTCCTCCCCACTGGGTTTGAGCTCATAGCCCTCTGAGTCTCCATACTGTCTCTTCTCCTGGTTCATCTGAATCCAAGCCTCCTTCACCACATATTGTCACCGTGTTTGGACCCACAGCTGGTGTGGGAACCCAACCTGGTGTTGGCTCTAGTTCTACCCTAGTGATCACATCTAGAGGAGCAATCTCATGAACCGCTCAGGAAACTCCCATACTCCCTTTTATGGCTGGCTTAAGTCTCCTGGATTTTAGAGAGTTGATAAACGACCCAATACACCATGATGCTGGTTAGCATGCTATGCCGACTAAGCTTCCCTCAAATATCCCAAATTTTGAGGGTAATTCTGGAGAGGATCCTACTAATCATGTTCACTCCTTCCACAAGTGGTGTTCATCCAACTCCATTACCAATGACTTCATTTTTTTTTTGTTGTTCCAACAGACGCTCACTAGAGACACTACAAAATGGTATGTAGACTAGCTCACCACATTTCATTCCATTTTCGTGACGCTTGCTAAATTATTCCTCTCATATTTCTAGCTATCTCTCCGATACGACGCTAGTAAAAAGATATTAACCTCATTTCATCAGTCCTCTGCCACTCACCTTTCTGACCATGTTCAAGAGTGGCATAGAAGGAGGAGCACATGTCGTGCCCCACACTTCAAAGACCGTGTCTATCTAGATTGGTTTCTCAAGAGCCTTTTAGCACCCATTGGAAAAGATGTCGCATCCCATTTTCCTCAGACTGAGGAAGAAGCTCTCCAAACCACTCTAAGATATGACCTGATTTATGTGCAATCCGGTTCTGTCTATACCGTCATTCCAAATCTTCCTCGCCCTGAAGGTTCTATTGCAGAGGGGAAATCTCACATTGCCGACGATATCATTGGAACCCTTTCACATTCTTCCCCATATATTCAACAATGTTATGGCCATCCATAGGTGGGCACCAGTTCCTCCAACACTTATGCCCCTCCTACTAGCAACATGTTTTTAGGGCCCCAACCCATGTACCAAACCATTGCTACTCCTTATGAACAATCAAGCACTCCAGCCCCTCAAGCATTAATACCACAACCTCCCATGCATCCTCAGCCCCCACAGCTACTACCCCCTTAGGGTCAGGTGTTTGCACAACAGATTGCAACCAATCCCCAAAATTTGAAGAAAAATAATAAGGGGAAGGGTAATAATGGTAACAAGTGTCACCAAGGTAATCAAGGTAATCAACCTACTGAATCCCAGGGGAACCAGCCTAACACCAACAACTAGCAACATGGAAGCCAACCCAAGCAAAACAAGGCTATTTGTATGAACAAGCCTTGTGCATGTTCTGGTGTACATGGCCATTATACACATGAGTGTGCTTTCTTACCCCAGTGGTGCCAAATGTAGGAATCTGAAGTAGCTTCTAGAGGCCAACAATTGCCTCAAAATCCTGCACCATCTCAACTCACAGTGCTTACAAATCCTTTCCCTCAACAAGGATTTTTTCTTCTCAACCTCACCCAAGTCAAGCAGTCCACCCTCCCCAACCTTCTCATCCTGCTGACTACTAGATCCTCATGATGAGCTCTAATGAGGTTAATCCCTTCGATATCAACTTGTAAACTCAATTGCGTCAATATTATAAGCCATCAACTTCATCTGCCATAGATTCCAAAGCCAAGGCTTCTACTGAGTTCCCCATACATACAGTATAGTAGATGACTTGGCACAATCACTTGCCACCATGTCGACGTTGGATGTACTCCAGTCATGCCCATCTCAAAAGAAAGCTCTAATAACTTCTTCGGGCATAGTAGATCCTTCCAAAGATCATTTGATTGTCTTCCTAGTTTATACATCAGAACATCCCCCATTACCTTGCTCCATTGCTTTCTAGGCACTAGTCCGAGTCCATAATGTCATCATCTCCTGATGCATTACTGACAATGGTGCATCCACCTGTGTGATGTCTGCTACCCTTTGGAAAAAAATTTAGTCACCTGAGTTGTCCCCCTCCACCATCACTTTGCATGCTTGGGACAAACACTCCTTCTAGCCTCTTAGCATGTACTGCAACTATCCAATGACCCTTGCGGGCAAGACTCTCCATGTAGATATTGAGGTTATTGATGCCCCTTTAGATTGGGACAGACACTCCTTCTAGCCTCTTAGCATGTACTGCAACTGTCCAGTGACCCTTGCGGGCAAGACTCTTCATGTAGATATTGAGGTTATTGATGCCCCTTGGGTCATAGTTAGACATATGCCACATCAGCTGTCGCATCTATGGTTTTTTGCAAGATGTGCTTCCCTCATGAAGGGAAGATCGTTACCATAGATCAGTTGACTTACTACGAGCTAGCATCTGTGACGTCCCTCGAGTCCATTATCTCATTAGTGTTAGATAAGAAGTCTTCAACTCCTCTCACTGGTGTTTCACCCAGAGTCTATAAAGATTCCTCATTGTTAGGTTCCTTCCCTGGTCCTTGCCCTCTCATCTTAGAGCCTAAATCTTTCAGCGTCATGGGTTGTCCTCAAGCAGTTTAATACATTCGATCCACAACGAGCTCCTCTACACTGTGCGGTTACCATCCCAGGCGAGCCATCCAGATCCACCCCCTAGGACCTCCTCCATTTGTGGGTGCCTCTCCTATCTTCCCCTAGGAACTGTTCCTCCAGGTCTCAACCATCCAAGAGTTGTTTTGCCGGGACATTACCTTGCAGGCCAGATACCTTTCTTATTTCCCCCTCCCGCAATATTTTATGTCCCTGTCATGGCTTCGTTGGTCCTTCCTAACATGACTTTAGGGATCCCCATATGGTACATTGATCCCCCTGCAAGCATTCTTCCTGGTCAGCTAAGACCTTATCATGCTCTGACCCTGGTTCAACTGGTCCCTATGGCCCCTACCACTACTTTAGTTCCATCACAACCTCAAGAGAAACCAACTCTTGTTGCGAAAGCATCTAGACAGGGGAGAAAAGCTAAGAAGAAAGAACCTAAGGACAAGGCTCCCCAACCTCCTCCAGTCCCCAAGGCCCCAAAGTCATCACCTCTATGTGCTTTGTGTAAAGTTGTGGGGCACGTGACCAATAATTGTCCTGAGCTTCCTCATCTCAAACCTTTGGTTCATGAAACATTCCCCAAGTCAAATATTCCTAAATTCCATGTTAACTTACTCGGTCCACCCAAGAAACTCATAACATTATTCAAAAATCACCCTTGTTCCCTGTGTGATCATCATGGTGACTACTGCCATTGTTGCCCTCATGTCAACAAATTTGTGATTTCCTTAAGGCACTTTGCAAATACGAGACCACTCATAATGGATCACCTTCTCCTCTTCCTATGGATTTTTGTACCAATAGTAAACCAGAATAGGGGGAATCCGATCCCACCATCGTGATCCCTTCCCCAGATGTCGAGATGATAGACACCACAGGCCATATCCTTTACCTGTCATCATCCTTGAGTTCCTCGTAGGCAATCCTTTCTGAGGTTTCTGAGCACGCTTCTATTCAACCTCTTTTGATAGAATCCTAGGTCTCAACATACATAGATCCTTCATCTACTATCTCGTCGTCTACCATTCCATATGATGCGTATGTGAACCTTCTTTCTCAGGTTGATGCACTAGGTACCACGACACATGATGTAGTCAATATTCTTCTCGTTCCCTCATCTTCCATTTTGATGAGGACATCATGGAAGATATCTCTACCCCTAATTACCATTGGACTTAGGCAAGGCGGAATATTTTTTGGAGGATTCTAAAGGCCATTTCCTTCCTAATAATCCCAATGCAATCTACCTAAAGTATTTTTTCTCATAGCTTATCTCTTTGATTTGCAAGTCTTTATTTCTGTCATGAAGTGAGGTAGGATGCATCATCTCATCTGTCGTCTTTCGCACCTTTCAGATAGGTCCATCATCCACACCATATATCGGTCATGTTGATCATGCAAGTCACTTCTCCAGGAATATAAGCTCGACAACCTGGGCCATTTTTACCCCCTTGCATACATTAGTGCTTTCGAACGACGTATGCATTGGATCTGCCACCAATAACCAGGCCGAATATGATGCAGTGATAGGTTTGTTAGTCAATTCCCTTTCTCATCACATCCTTCATCTTCATGTTCGTTTATATTCCTTGCTATGTGTCATGCAATTGAATGGTGTGTATCATGTGCATAACCAAGTCATATTTAGAAAATATCTTCATGTTAAGTTGTTGGTATGTGAATTTGAAACCATTACTTTTAGTCAAGTTCCTAGAGCCCAAAATAACTATGTAGATACCATTGCAAATAACATTCTAGATTGGCATTTATCACATGTATACCACATAAGACAACCATAAACAAAACACATGGTGAACCATCATCGTCATATAAAAATGCATAATCATATTATGTATCATATAAGTGTTCAGAGCCCATAGCTCTAAATACATCCGACATGCCCATAACATGTTACAAAAATCAAAATCAAAGGGACCCACATGTCCCCATATCTATTCACTATCCGAAGGATCACGCACCAAAGGCTCTGCCCCAGCTACACGTAGATCATGTACTGCATGACCAGCCATCGCAATGCGCCGCATGATACCTCGCCACTCTAAGGGAAGGTTGTTACACTCATATATGTATCGATCGTCTAGCTCATGCCATCCACACTCAGAAACTCTGGTCAAGAGTACCCCACGTCTACAGTGTAGATAAATGAGTAGCACACTATCCTCTAGACCCCGACAAGATGACGATGTTCCCAAATCTGTAGCCATAGGCGTTGTGGCTCATCTTACATTTCTTGCCAGTTTTACTGGTGCTCTGTCTGCATACCACATATTTTACACTTAGTACCATATACATGTGATAAAAATATGAAATGCACCATAAAAATAGCAGCTTAACATTACCGTTTGGTCTCCATGCTTGCCTGAGCGAAAGTGGCAAGTCAGGATCTCCCTGATAGTTCATCCCGCTATGGGATAATTGTCAATCTACAGGGGCATCTGATCTCAATGTGCAAAAAATGAGGGTAGGAAAACCCATTCGAATCCCTGTCCTCCTCTCCATAGTAGCTGACCCCAGTGGCGGATCTTGGGCTCCTGTGGGCCCCCATATCGGATCTATACATGAGGAAGGATGGTGGGTATCTTCTCAAAGAAGAATGCGCACAGTACTGTACGAAAAACATAGTCATGGCTCACCTGCATAGACTTAACTATCATTTCACCGACGACAGCATCATCTCGGCCCACCCATAGTAGGTCCTAGCCAAAACACTCTCAACCAGCATCATCTGCCCACCAGTGATGTGGTGGAACACATGGCCACCCAAGACCCGTAGCACAGCTGTAAAAACAACCTATGTCTCTAACCGGTCTAAAATGGCCTCCAAAAACTTTATAATGATCCTTCCACAAGGAAACACCAGATGTATATAACCCACCATTCTCAGGGGAGAGAGTCTGGTGAAGAAATAAATATCCTGTATTGTGAGCTCAATATTGTGCCCCTGCATGACAAATACCTCATGGTCTGGATCCCAATAGCTCACAATTCTCAATAGGAAGGGCTCACCTACCCTCATCAATGGGTTCTCTACCAACTTGAGAACCCCATAGCGATCCAATGCCCCTTGAACCCCCTAATCCATCTGAATCTTGGATCAGAGGGTATCCAAGTCTCACTCACACCAGTTGATTTTTAGCTCTGCCATGCCTACAAAACACCACATGTCTTGCCAGCTGAGAGAAGAAAACACTGGTCTACACTAATCAACCTACAACCCCCACCAAGCGAGCAAACCACCACTCTTTTCAGCCCCAAATCACAGATTTATGCCTAGAATGTGTGAGCTCGTAGGTTTTCACCTATTTCCTGTGATCCAAATTGCACTTCTAGGAACAGAAAGTGTGATTAGACCGTGAAGAGGAGCAAGGGTCTCCCAGGAGCCAAAAATCACGAAATAAATAACTGAAATTGAAGAGATGAGTAAGGCCACTACCTGAAAGTCGGAGATCCTGATTTTGATGGTCAATTTTTCTACTATGATCTCCACAAGATTTAGGGCCTTTTCCTCCTCTCCAAATTTACCACAACTCAAATAAAAAATGAATTCCAATTGGAAGGAAAATGTCCTTTCATAGAAAAATCCACAATTTTTCTGTCGCCCGCTTTGACCAAACAGTAGCTCAGCTTGATGAACCATCAACATCACTGGAAATCTCTCATCGAGTACTATAATGAGTCCTTCTCATTTTTGGATGATTTGAAACTTCCCTAGGAAACCATTTTTCCAAGAAGGGTCGCTTCGTCGCCTATCAAAATTGGATTTCTTCATATGTGACGCTTGTAATTTGGGGACCACCTTCCCTTGGAGCTTGCCATCTCACGTGTCAATTCTCATCATGTGTAACCATCATTTACTCATTTTTTCATGGTCCCCACCGAGCTTATTCTGTGTGGCAGCGTCATCAAGTCACCCTTGTTTAGAGCATCCGCGATGAGTCACCCTTGCATCCATGGAGTCTGTTTCGTATCCCATTTTAGCATATCATAGTATTCCATCCATATTTTGATGCTGTTCATCCCGTCTTTCCCATTTTAGCCTCCAGTAATACTATTCACATCCCATCCGGAGTTGAGTCAGTTGCTGCCAGGTGAACCATGCACTTTATGCTCTGATAAGGGAAGTCATCTATTTGTCTCTCAATCCCTCATTTTCCATTATACCTGGTGTCAGTCCATCAGTCACATTACTAATTTCCCTCATACTTTAGTTGAGGATCCTCATTGCCTCACCTATCGTGGGCCTTATTCTGTCGACATCAGCTCATTTATTCCATAAGAACGACCTAGAGGGTGGTGTATCTTGGTTCCAGCTTCTGTTCTTGTTTGGTACTTTGGATCGAGTAGAGGGACTCATTACTACCCTTTGACTTGGTTGTTTCATTTTCATGACCCATATACTTGATGGTCAAGTGATGTTGCAGATTGTAGCAGTGGTTCCTAGGTGTATGTGAGATGTTTGAGACCTCATGAGGGGGTGGCCCTTTAGGTAGACCCCCACATGCTCGGATGCATTCCTATTATGCTACAACCTTAGATGCAGCTCCACAAATATAATGGGTTCGGTTCCTACCAATCATAGTGTTCATAGCATGCACATCTCCTTCAGATGATCCATTTCGTTTTGCAGATCCCTTCCGCATTCAACAGGGCTTCTTCGGTTGTTCTACCCTCCCTCCAACCCATTTTTTGAGTGAAGGGCCATTATATCTCATGTAATCAGTTCATATTATATTCAATCCTGGCTGATATTTTTCCAGGTGCATTATATATATGGGACACATTGTATTATTTTCTGACTCAGTTATGCCAACATGTCATCTACCATTCAACATGTACTTCATTGCATAGTTTGATGTTTCTCAGCACACCATTATTTTTGTACTAAGTTATCTTGGTGGGTATATGTATGCTTGCCCACCTCATTGAACTCCAGTACCACAACATAAAAGGTGACTTGCATTGGTCTTGCCCCCTCTCTCCCTATCCTCCTGCTTCAGTTGTATTAGTCTCTCTCTCTCTCTCTCCATTTTGTTTTGGAGTGATTATGTCTTTACAACACAGTTCGGTCATATGTTTTCCTCCTAACACTCGTACGTTGGGGGGAAATTTGTTATTACCAAAATATTGATCATCTAGCCTAATTTACTAGATGGATCGAACTACAACATGTAAAGCGAATTTTACAATAGTAAAATTTCTTTCATTGTGAAAAATTACTTAATAAACCACCTTAGTTAAGTAATTTATAATTAAACTCATGCAGAATAATTAAATAAATCACTATTTATTTGATTTCCTTCTAGATATAATTAATTAAACCATTGTTCAATTATTATTCCGTGTCATATTTGACCCAGTTATGAAAAATCAACAGATAAATTATTAATTATCTTATTTTTCTCTAGGAATAATTAATTATTATTCCTTGTCAAATTTGAAAAATCCCTTGGGAATAATTAAATAAATCATTATTTCTTTATTATTCCTTAACCAATTTGTTGAGATGATAAATAAATCATTTATTTATTTATTATTTCTAAATAAAAGTTTAAATATTTTTTCCCTCCTAACCAAATACAATAAAATATTCCAAGTGGTTATTCTAAGAATGGGGTTAATAATATTTTATTATTGCTCATTATTCGAGGAAAACTCAATATTTTGTTATAAATAGAAGGGTTTTCTATTCATTATTCACTTTTGACTATTTTCATTGTTGCACTCACTACTGTAACTCTACTTATTTTCATTGACACACTCCCTTTCTCTGCCATTTGAGTTCCCATTAAGCTCAAACATTTTATTTGTTGGGTTTTCACGTTATAGAGGAGAGAGACTCTAAAGAAGATGAGGACGTTTGATGATAGCCAAGAACCCATCCCATAGAGGGGGATAGCTAACATTTATTTGTTCCCTTCACAGGTGTTATAATAAAATTTATTCTTTGTATATATAGTTTCCATTGGATTATTTGAGTTATTACTGTTTCTTTTTGTTGTTTAACTATGATTGTGGCTTAGAATAGGACTTTCGCATGTTTTGTTTCTATCATTTGTTGCAGATCTACAATTTTTAGCAACCATTTATATTATTGATACTATTTATCATCCATAGTCTTAAGTGGGTTCTTTTCGTACATCTTTGAGAAGAAAACACTACAAGAGAAAGAATTTTGGAAAATGCGTGGAGCAAGGACCCTTGAAACCCTCAGTCTTTGGAAAAGAAATGTGGCCTCCAAGTGATCAATCTCCAAGTTGGGCTATGGGTTCAACCTCAATCCTAGGATGAGTTTGATTAAACAATTTATATTCTTCCTTGGGATCAAGTTTAGAAAATCGACCTTCCAACCTTGGCAATTTGACCTCTTTTACCTCCAATGAAATCAATCCACAATTATTTCAAGGAGACACTTTAGATCTATGAGCAAGTTAAAAATGGCATCGAAAGGCAAGGTCTCCTCCTTAGATTTAAATGATCCAGCCTCTTTCCAATATAGATTACAAAAATATATTCATACCATTGATCTTGAAATGAAACAGATATAATCCGATATGATACTTGTGCTCAGAATTTAGCCTTTGAACCCTTGGTGTTTCACCCACTAGAAGGTGATGAACTCTTTTATTGGATTTCTATAGACTTGTAATCAAATTATAGTCAAGATGGTAGTACTTCCTACAACAAATCTCACAGCCTTGCAATACAATTGAAAAGAGACCCTCAAATCTGATAGGGGTTCGATCTCGACCCCGTAAACTTGAATGGATAAATATGGTAAAGCAGACCCAGGTCCAATATAAAAATTTGGCAAAGTAATGCTTTCTCTTTTGTTTGCAATAAAATAATAACTCTCAAACTGATGCAAAAAATTCTCCTTCCAATCAACCGAAAAATAGAACTAACTAGGATGATACAAAATTCTGTCGAAGATGGAAATGTTGGCTAGGGTGTGCATAAATTCCGTAACCCTGCAAATAATTTAGAATTTTCTAATAAAACCCTCAGGCTGGTGGGATACGTAGCTCTGATACCACTATAATTTCCCAATCATCAAAATTTTAATCAGTTCTAGTACATTGTAGGTGTTCTAATAAAATTCTTGTAGTAAAAACACCAAACACAATAAAGATCTGAGAATGTAGCATCTTATTTATGTAAATAAATATAAACAAAATTACATGACCATAGAAGCACTACTAAAGCTGGTTCCTTGGCATGTATGGCTTCCCACCAACAGAGAAATTAGAGATGCTAAAGCACAATCTTAGATCCTCGACGGATCCACGAGAGAAATTACTCCTATGGGGTTTTCGTCCTTGGGATCAACTAGAACTTGCCTTGACAAGCTCTCAACAAAAGAAAAATAGATAAATAACTCTCGATGATTACATTGTTAGGCTCCTATCCCCTTTTATATGCTTCATTGAATGTCTAGAGACTTTTACTATTTTCACTTGAAAAACGAAGACAAATACCATGGGTCAATGCCATGGGAAACTACCACGGTAAATACCATGGGTAGATTCCGTCCACTTTAACCATATCCACAAAAAAAGGAATATTACAAATCGATCACTTCTTATTTAGTCTAAGAAGTTTGTGTTTAGGAATTCCCCAAGATCCATAAAAGCAGAAACTTAATAGAAATTACTCATCAACACCACAAAGTATGTTATTTTTATTGAGAATATTGAGCACATGGAAAGATGCTTGTTAAAGTGGATGTTAGAGAAATCCCTAATGCATAGGTCTAACAATAACAAGAATTGTGTTACCTTTTGGGTAATTTTCTTAAGAATCCTAACTATGTCTTAAAAATGTAGCTCGAGGAATTAAATTTAAACGATATTCCTTATAAATTTTGGGATTGGGATGAGAGAGAGATAGGAGATAATGTCTATTCTAAAAATAAACATCTTTTCACTTGTGTCTTTTCCATACATAATGTCTCCTTTTTATAAATTAAATGAAGAACATTATTTCCTTGATTCTTCAAGAGAAACCATCCTTCCAAGAGGCATTAAGGCCATTTCTAGACAGGTAAGGCCACCTACTATATTTGAAATCCAACGACTCTGCTACGAGCTCACCAAGATTTAGTACCTCTTACTCTTCTCTAAATTCTCCAACAAATCAATGTAAAAACGAATTGGATTTGGGGGCAAGAAGCCCTTTTATAGGAAAAACTCTAGTTTTTTTTTGGCCATTAGGAGTACCTGGTAGCTCAGTTTGACAAACTATTAGCATTGTTGGAATTCTCTCACCAATCTCTACAATGGGTTTCTGTGTTTCTCGTAATTTGAAACTTCGCCACAAAGCCATTGTTTCCATGAGGTCTCACTTTGGCGCATTAAATCAAATCTCTTAATATGAGTCACATGTACTCTCATACCACTTTTCCTTTGAACTTTTAGAATTATGAGTTGCTGTCACAAGTAATCACTATTTACTCATTCTATTATGGCGTGTTGCAAGCCTTTCCCATGTGGAAGCATCATATAGTCACCTTTCTTCAAAGCATTAGAAATGAGTTACCCCTACATCTATGGAGTATGGTCAAAGTCCCATTGAGTCCTGTTACAATATATTATCCATTTGTGTGTCGCATTCATCCCATTTTTCTTATATTTGACCTCCATCTATCCTCATGTGCCTTTGAAAATCCTCCATTTGAGTAATTGACCATCCCTTATGGAATTGTGTCAGTCACTACGAGGTCAACCTTGCATGTTATGCTCTGACAAGGTAAATCATAACTCCACGAGTCCCCATATCTTCCAATTATCATCCCCAGTGTTAGTCATTATTAGCCATAATACTATGATCCTTGTGCCTTTGTTGAGGATTCATAATTGCCTAAACTCTGGTGGGCCTGCTTTTGTTAACATCAACACATTTATTCTAGGAGAGTAGTCTAGAGGATGGTGTACCTTGGTTTCATCTTTCATCCTTTCTTGGTGCCTCTAATCAAGCAAAGTGAATCATTATTTCCCTTTTACTTGGTTTTTTCTCGCATGCTCAAATTCAACTCATTATCGCATGATCAAGAAACATACACTTGGTGGTTTAGTGATCTAGCAGATTTTCCTAGATTTTCTGAGTTGTGTGTGAGATGGTCTAGACCTCATGAGGGGATGTCCCTTCATGTAGCCCCTCACATACCTAGATGTGAGAAAATTATGATCTAGCCTCAGAAGAAGTTATATTTATTTGAATGGCTTTGTTTCTGCCGATTGCATAACTCACAACATGAACCTTTATTTAAAATGGTACATTGAGATATTTAAATACCTCTCCTTTTCATCAGGGCTTCTTTGGTTGTGATCTCCACCCACCCCCCAAATTTGTTCATTGAGATATTTAAATACCTCTCCTATTCATCAGGGCTTCTTTGGTTGTGATCTCCACCCTCCCCCCTTCACCACACCAACGTGGGGGAATTATGTCTCATGTCCTCAAATCAACATACTTAATTGTATTAATTCTGGCCACTGTATTCGAGGCAATTATGTATACGGGGATCATTATCTCATTGTATCACTTTTTTCCCCATTGATGCCAACATATCATGTATCATGTACTATCTACCTTAGACCTAGATTTTTAAGCACACCATTATCATTTGTACTCGGTTATCTCGTAGGTATGGGTATATCTCCCCCGCCTTATTGAGATCTTGTACTCATCAATAAAGGAAACTTTTATCTTACAGGTAGGTTTCACCCCCTCCAACTTCACTCCTTCCTATTACTTGAGTGATCTCTCTCTCCCTATGACTTCCCTTCGGTGTTTTGCGAAAGTGAAGCTACAACATATTTCCATCATACGATGTGCTCCACACACTCTTATGTTGGGCAACAATATGTTATCAACCAAAAAATGATCACCTAGTCATGTAACAATGAAAACTTTGAAACCGGAACTGATACTGTTACCTGTTTTGTAGAGATAGCAAATGAGTGACCTGATTTTGAAAAGGTGAGATGCAAAACACATATTTTTTTAGAGCATAGGTTTTGGCACTTTAAATTTTTTTATGTACATTATGTTTTATAATGTTAGTAATATTCATGCTGATTTAAAAAAGTGGAGATTCTACATCAGGCCCTTTTTTCAAAAGACCTATTTTTTGACTTTAAATTTTCTAATGTATGAAATGTAAATAATCATTTTCTAAATTTAACAAATTTTAACACTTTAAATTTTTTATGTCAAATTTTTTATTAAAAGAAAAAAACAAATACAAAAATATATATATAAAAAAAGAGACAAAAAAAACATTATATATATATATATATATATATATATATATATCTTTGTGTGTGTGTGTGTAAACCATAAAAAAAGTTGGCAAGGAAAAAAAATTAAATAAAATATAAAATTAGGTAATTAAAAATAGAAAATTTTTAAAAAGCATTAACAAAAAACTACAAAAGAAAAATTGAAAATAAAAAACAATGTAGATTACAAAAGAAAAAAGAAAAAAAAAACCAATAAATGTCTAAAAAAACTATTAAAATAAAGATTAAAAACATTAAAAAAAAAAAACCCTAAAAAACCAAAATATACTGAAATTAAAAAAAAAAACCAAAAAACAATTAAAATTTAATATATATATATATATACACACACATTTTAAATTTAATATATATATATATATATATATATATATATATATATATATATATATATGATTTAAAAAAAAAAAACATTTAAAAATTAAAAAAAAAAAACATATATTTATGACTAAAAATTTAAAAAATATATTTACACGAAGGTCCGCCACGTAGGCCCACACCCCCACGAGCAATCAGGCGGTGGCTATCCATTTCCGAGAATCGGATAGCCACCCCCACGGTCAGTTGGGCGGTGGTTATCTGATTCCGAGAATCGGATAACCAAGGCCCGACTGCCCGTGGGGATGGCTATCGGATTCTCGTAATCAAATAGCCACTGCCCAGCCACCCCCATGGGTGGCCGAGCAGTGGCCATCTAATTCTAATAATCAGATAGCCACTGCTCGGCCACCCCCACGGCTGGCTGGGTGGTGGCTATCCGATTCTGAGAATCGGATAGGCACCCCCATGGCCAACTGGGCGATGGCTATTTGATTCCGAGAATTGGATAGCCAACCCCCATGGGTATCTGGGCGATGGCTATTTGATTACGAGAATCGGATAGCCACCCCCATGGGTGGTCGGGTGATGGCTATTCGATTCTGAGAATCGGATAACCACCCCCACCGGCGGTCAGGCGATGGCTATCTGATTCTCGAAATTGGATAACCACCCCCTGACTGCCCTTGAGGTGGATATCCGTGTTGGGTCCCTATAATACTAGTGATTACCCCATTACTATTGTAGTTATACCCCTTATTTATATTGTTGTGCCCCTATTACCCCCATATTGTTATTTCTGTGCCCCATAGAATCCCTCTATTGTTATTTTTGTGGCTTTATATTATTATTGTTAGGTCGGCTGGATTATATTGTGACTCCTTAGACTCCTATATATAGAAAGGAGGTTTTGTCATTTGTATCATCCAAGAATTGTTCATTTATGTAATGTAAAGGAGGTTGCCCCCTCGAAGAGGCTGAATTCTAAGGCGTGGATCTCTCTTTTCTATCTTTTTGTGAGCTGGTTTCATAACATTTGGTATCAGAGCTTTGGATTCTAGGGTTTCGCTGCTCCAAACAGGTCATCGTGGCATTTTCGCTATAATTTTTTTTCTGTGATGTTTCAGAAGTCGCAAAAAAAACCCATTTGAGAAGAATTGGCGCTGAACCTTGGGTCCGAATTTCAGAGCTTTTCGCGCGATATTTTCGGAGATATGATCTGAGGAAGTTGGTCTTTTTGCAGACTCCTGAATTACATTCAAAACAGGTGACCTGGGAAAAATCGTCATAACTCTCTCTCTGAGGATCGGATTGAAATTTCGTAAAAAGGTACAGAAAGAGGACGGACTGTAGTTTCTTGTGGGTGAGTTTCAGATTCAAAGGTTGAAACAGTGACTCGTGGCACGTCGTACAAGTTCGCTCTACTGAACCAGTCTAAAAGCAAGTCACTGTGGGAGATTTCACATAACTCTTCCTTGGAGAATCCAATTTGGCTCAGACTTGTGGCATTGGAAAGAGGACGCAGAAGGCTACTACAGGTAGAAATTTCAGAATTGGATGATCCGAAATTACAGAGATACATCAGATTCAATATCAGGCTTCTATAAAGTGAAAAAAGGTGTGTAGTTTTTTTTTTAAATTTTTGTGTAAGCTTGGTTTAACGGAATTCAAAGGGCATAGTAAAGCATTATTATCGGTAACTGATGCCCCGAGGAAAGAAAATGCAAACACCTAGTAAGGAACCTGAAAGCTCTAGCATGACTCATGAAGAAGAGGAAGAAATGCTACATGATATATCAAAATTACAAGAACAAGTGCAACAAATGTCACGCTCACAAAAGCTAACAGAAGCTAAGATAAGTGGCGTGGAATCTAAGATAAATGGCATGGAATCTAAGGTAAATGGCGTGGAATCTAAGATAAAGGGCATGGAAGCTAAGATGGATGGCATGGAAGCTAAGATGGAAGCTAAGATGGATGGCATGGACGCTAAAATTGATGGCATGGATGATAAGATGGATGAATTGAAGAAGTTGCTACAAGAAAGGGTCACTAATGGTGAAAAGGTAGTAAAGGAAACTCATGATGAGAACAAAAGAAATGTTAATCATGATTCCATAGACTCTAATGTTGGATCGAAGACTCACCATGTTCCAAAAATCGATATGAGGAAGTTTGATGGCAAGGATCCCGCCACATGGATATTACAGATGGAGCAATTCTTCGATCTCAATAATGTGCAAAACACACAAAAGGTACGTATGGCAACTTTATATTTGGAACCAAATCAGTTTGTATGGTATCAATGGCTTTGTTCTCGTAAACAATTTATCACTTGGGCAATTTTTACGGAAGAATTGATAGCACATTATGAGGATACAAAAAGCAACACTTTTTTTAGCCAATTGATAAGTCTCAAACAAAAGGGTTCAATAATGGAGCACATTGAGGAGTTCCAAAAATTGAACATAAGGGTAAAAGATATTCCAGAGGAGCATAGGATTGATGTGTTCATAGGGTCTTTAAAGGATAATATCCAACATGATGTGCGCCTTTGGGAACCTGATTCATTAGAGAAGGCATTCAGGTTAGCAAGAAAAATGGAAAGCAAAATTATGGCAACTAGGAAGCATACCATTCACAACTATAAAGACGGAAGTGTTGTTGCCCATAGTCTTCCACAACCTACAAGGTTGACACCACAACAATTGGAAGAAAAAAGAGCAAAAGGGCTTTGTTACAATTGTGATAGCAAATACACAAAAGGTCATAAGTGTGCTGAGAAGAAATTATTCTACATAGATTGTGAAGAGGAAGAAGAAAAGGAGCAAGAAAGGTCAAAAGAAGAGGATATATTCCAGGAACAAAGCCTAGATGAAGAACAAATAAATCCGACCATATCTTGTAATGCATTGGCGGGAATTACCACTCCTCAAACCATCAAGATAGAAGGACAAATCAAGAAGAAAAAGGTAATAGTGTTGATTGATTCAGGAAGCACCCACAATTTTATTCATTGTAGGGTAGCAAAAGAATTGAATTGCTTCCTATATCCAGCACCAGAGTGTCAAGTGATGATTGCAAATGGAGGAACAATAAATTGCTCTGGAAAGTGCCATAATATCAAGCTATCCATGGGAGAATATGTATTGACTAGCCCAATGCTTTCCATTCCAATGGGAGGTGCTGATGTTGTACTAGGAGTCCAATGGCTACAATCCTTGGGTACAATAGCTTTTAATTTTCAAGAACTTTTCATCAAATTTTCTTCGGAAGGAAAGGAAGTTGAATTAAGGGGTATTGCAGGGAAACCAGGAAAGATAATCAGCTCTAATGGTATGACAAAGCTTCTAAAAAAGGAGCAAAGAGGTGTAATTGCACAATTATGTTCGCTAGATGTTTCCACATTGGAATCATCTATTTCTCCAGATCTCCAAAAAGTCTTGGACAATCATTCCAAGGTATTTGAGACTCCCAAAGGTCTCCCACCTATGCGTGATCATGATCATGCTATTCATCTGATTCCAGGAAGTGTTCCTCCAAACATCAGGCCGTACAGATATCCCTATGTCCAAAAAAGTGAAATTGAACGTATGGTTGCAGAAATGCTAGAGGCTGGTATAATTCAACCGAGTCAAAGTTCTTTCTCAGCTCCAGTAGTATTGGTGCACAAGAAGGATGGATCATGGCGCATGTGTCCAGATTATAGGGAGCTCAACAAGCTCACTATTAAAGATAAGTTCCCCATTCCTGTCATTGATGAATTACTGGATGAATTGCATGGATCAATTTACTTCACCAAGTTGGATCTTCGTTCGGGATATCATCAAATCAGAATGAAGATTGAAGACATTCAAAAACGGCATTTAGAACTCATGAGGGTCATTATGAATTTTTGGTCATGCCTTTTGGCCTTACCAATGCACCTTCAACATTTCAAGGTTTGATGAATTCAATTTTCAAACCATTCCTTAGAAAATTTGTGTTAGTATTTTTTGATGATATACTAATCTACAGCAAGTCTTGGAAGGATCATGTTGAACATGTTGACAGGGTGCTACAACTATTGGAGGAGAAACAATTATATGCAAAAAGATCCAAATGTTTCTTTGGAGTCCAGGAGGTGGAATATTTGGGTCATATTGTATCTCATGAAGGAGTTAAGGTAGACCCTAGCAAAATTAAAGCCATTAAGGAATGGAAAATCCCCACATCCATAAAGCATCTGCGAGGATTTCTTGGGTTGACAGGGTATTATCGCAAGTTTGTTAAGAATTATGGGAGAATAGCAGCACCTCTAACAACATTATTGAAGAAAGATTCATTTTCATGGACTCCGGAAGCAACAAAGGCCTTTGAACATCTTAAAGAGGCAATGTGCCAAGCACCGGTCTTAGCTACACCGGACTTCACAAAAACCTTTATTGTGGAATGTGATGCTTCAGGAAATGGAATTGGTGCTGTTCTAATGCAAGATGAAAGACCCATTGCTTTTGAAAGTCGTCCAATCAAGGGAAAGTTTTTAAGCAAAGCTATTTATGAGAAGGAAATGTTGGCAATACTCCATGCACTTAAGAAATGGCGACCCTACCTAATGGGAAGACACTTCAAGGTAAAAACGGATCATGATAGCCTTAAATACTTTTTAGAACAAAGATTATCCTCTGAAGAGCAACAAAAGTGGGTCACAAAGATGTTGGGTTATGACTTTGAAATCATCTACAAAAAAGGGAAGCAAAATGTGGTGGCAGATGCACTCTCAAGAAAGGATGAGGATGTGGAAGCATTGTTGTGTGCCATTTCTATTATCCAACCAGATTGGATAAACGAAGCAAGGGAGGAATGGAAGAATGACGAAGAAGTGTGGGCACTTATTCGAAAGCTACAACAAGATTCCAGTACTTCTGATACATTTAGCTGGAAAAATGATTCGTTATGGTACAAAGATCGCTTATACCTCTGTAAGAATTCCCAGCTAAAACAAAAGATTCTTATGGAATTGCACACTTCTCCCTTAGGAGGGCACTCAGGATTTTTAAAAACTTACCACAGGGTTAAGAAGGAATTTTTTTGGGATGGCCTTAAATCAGATATTCAAAAGTTTGTGGCGGAATGTTTGGTTTGCCAGCAAAATAAAGTTGAAACAATTAAGACACCGGGTCTATTACAACCTTTATCCATTCCAAGCCAACGTTGGGAGGAGGTTTCAATGGATTTTATCACAGGTTTACCCAAGTCTGAGGGAAAGAGTGTCATCATGGTGGTAGTTGACAGACTTACCAAGTATGCACACTTTTGTGCATTATCACATCCATTTAAAGCCAGTACAGTTTCTACTGCATTTATGGAAACAGTTCAAAAGCTACATGGAAACCCAAAGATTATTGTAAGTGACAGAGATCCCATTTTCACTGGAAATTTTTGGACAGAATTATTTTCTTGTCTTGGTACTCAGTTAGCTCATAGCTCATCTTATCATCCTCAATCTGATGGGCAAACTGAGATAGTAAACAAATGTTTGGAAGGATATCTTCGTTGCTTTGTATCTGATAAACAGACACAATGGGTCAAATGGTTGCCTCTGGCTGAATGGTGGTATAACACTTCCTTCCATACAGCAACAAAAATGACCCCATTTATGGCACTTTATGGGTATCAACCACCATCCATCACATCATATTTAAGAGAAAATTCTAAGGTTCAGGCAGTGGAACATCACATCGAACATCAACAACAAGTCCTCCAACTCTTAAAGGATAACCTCGTGTTGGCACAAAATAGAATGAAACAACAGGCAGATCAACATCGCAGTGAAAGAAGTTTTGATGTAGGTGATTGGGTATTCCTACGGCTACAACCATATAAGCAAATGTCCCTAAAGCAAGCTAAGAAGGATAATAAATTATCACCAAAGTATTATGGTCCGTACAAGGTGTTGCAAAAGATTGGTACTATGGCATACAAATTGGAGCTTCCTGCAGCTTCTCGATTGCACCCAGTTTTCCATGTTTCATGTTTAAAGAAGGTTATAGGTGACAAGCTCCCAATTCAAACAATATTGCCAGAACTTGACGAGGAAGGAAAAATTATATTGGAACCGGAAGCAGTCACAGAAACAAGAACTCGACAGCTACGAAATCGATCAATTTCAGAGTATCTTATCAAGTGGAAGAACTTATCCGCTGAAGATTCCACATGGGAGGATGAGAATTTTATGCAGAAGTATCCAGAACTACTCAAGCGTTGAGGACAACACTTTTTTGAAGGAGAGGGGCATGTTGGGTCCCTATAATACTAGTGATTACCCCATTACTATTGTAGTTATACCCCTTATTTATATTGTTGTGCCCCTATTACCCCCATATTGTTATTTTTGTGCCCCATAGAATCCCTCTATTGTTATTTTTGTGGCTTTATATTATTATTGTTAGGTCGGCTGGATTATATTGTGACTCCTTAGACTCCTATATATAGAAAGGAGGTTTTGTCATTTGTATCATCCAAGAATTGTTCATTTATGTAATGTAAAGGAGGTTGCCCCCTCGAAGAGGCTGAATTCTAAGGCGTGGATCTCTCTTTTCTATCTTTTTGTGAGCTGGTTTCATAACAATCCGATTCTTAGAATCAGATATCCACTGCTTGACCGCCCCCATGGGTGGCCGACTAGTGCCTATCTGATTCTGAGAATCAGATAACCACCACCTGGCCACCGCCACAAGCGGCTTAGTGGTAGCTATCCGATTCCGAGAATCGGATAACCAATGCCCAACCACCCTTGGGGGTGGCCGAGAAGTGACTATTCGATTCTCGGAATCAAATAGTCTCAACACGGCCACTCGTGGGGGTGGTGGCCGATAAAATTGTCTTTTTAAATAACAATTTATTTTTTTTTAAATACAATAAACATATTTAACAAAATTTATTTTTTATTTCAAAAAAAAACAATTTTATCAGCCACCGTCGCCACGAGCGGCCGGGTGGTGGCTATTTGATTCCGAGAATCGAATAGCCACTTCCTAGCTACCACCATGGGTGGTTGGGCAGTGGCTATCTGATTCTTGGAATCGGATAGCCACCACTCAGCCGCTTGTGGGGGTGGCTAGGTGGTGGTTATCTGATTCTCAAAATCAGATAGCCACCGCTCAGCTGCCCATGGGGACGGCCGAGCGGCACTGAGCAGTGGCTATCTGATTTTGAGAATTAGATAACCACCACCTAGCCACCCCCACAGGCGGTTAACTGGTGGCTATCCGATTCCGAGAATTGGATAGCCAACACCCAACCGCCCGTGGGGGTGGCTGGGAAGTGGCTATTCGATTCTCGAAATCAAATAGCTACCGCCTGACCGCTCATGGGGGTGGTGGCCGATAAAATTATTTTTTTAAATAAAAAATAAATTTTGTTTTCTTAAAATACAATAAACATATTTACCAAAATTTATTTTTTATTTAAAAAAAATTGTTTTATCAGCCACCGCCCCAACGAGCGGCCGAGCGGTGGCTATTTGATTCTGAGAATCGAATAGCCACTTCTCGGCCACCCCCATGGGCGGTTGGGCGGTGGCTATCTGATTCTCAGAATTCGATCGCCACTACTCAGCCGCCTGTGGGAGTGGCCGGGTGGTGGTTATCTGATTCTAAGAATCAATTAGCCACCGCTCAGTTGTCCGTGGTGGTAGCCAAGCGATGGCTATCTGATTCTGAGAATCAGATAACCACCACCCGGCCACCAACACATGTGGCTGAGTGGTGGCTATCCGATTTCGAGAATTTGATAGCCATCGCCCAACCGCCCATGCGGGTGGCCGAGAAGTGGCTATCCAATTCTCGGAATCAAATAGCGACCTCCCGACCGCTCATGGTGGCGGTGGCCGGTAAAATTGTTTTTTTAAATAAAAAATAAATTTTGTTTTTTTTTAAATACAATAAACATATTTACCAAAATTTATTTTTTATTTAAATAAAACTGTTTTATCTGCCACCGCCCCAACGAGCGACCGGGCGGTGGCTATTTGATTCCGGGAATCGAATAGCCACTTCTCAGCCACCCCCATGGGCGGTTGGGTAGTGGCTATTTGATTCTCGGAATCAAATAGTCACCACTCAGCCACCTATGGGGGTGGCCGGGTGGTGGTTATCTGATTCTCAGAATCGGATAGCCACCATCCGGTTCTATGTGGGGGCAGCCGAGTAGTGGCTATCCAATACTGAAAATCAAATAACCATCACCCGACCACCCCCACATGCGGCTGAATGGTGGCTATCCGATTTCGAGAATCGGATAGCCACTGCCCAACCGCCCATGGGGGTTGCCAGGAAGTGGCTATCCGATTCTCGGAATCAAATAGCCACTGCCCGGCCGCTCATGGCGGAGGTGGCCGATAATTTTTTTTTTTTAAATAAAAAATAAATTTTGTTTTTTTAAATACAATGAACATATTTAACAAAAAAAAATTATTACAAAAAAGCAATTTTATCGGCCACCGCCCCCACGAGCAGCCGGGCGGTCGCTATTTGATTCCTAGAATCGAATAGTCACTTCTCGGCATGGCTGGCCGAGCAGTGGATATCCGATTCTGAAAATCAGATAACCACCACCCAGTCATCCCCATAGGTGGCTGAGTGGTGGCTATCTGATTCTGAGAATCTGTTAGCCACCACCCAATTGCTCGTGGGGGTGGACGGGAAGTGGTTATTCAATTCTCGGAATCAAATAGCCACCGGCCTGTCGCTCGTGGGGGCGTTGGCCAATAAAATTGTTTTTTTTAAATAAAAAATAAATTTTGTTAAATATGTTTATTGTATATATATATATATTTTAAACGTTTTTTTTTTAATTTTAAATGTGATTTTAAAAAATATCAAAAATATATTTAGCTTTTTTTAATTTTAATGTTTTTTTGTTTTCATTTTTTTTTTTAAATCCAAATTTTAAGTCATTGTCAAATCCAAATTTAAAATTTAAAATTTAAATTTTTTTAAGAAATTTGAAATGGTTTTTTTCTTTCTTTTTTTTAATCGAAATATATTGTTTTTTTTTTTTTAAATGTTTTTTGATTTGAAAATATGTATTTTTTTTAAATTTTAATTGTTTTTCAGGTTTTTATTTTATTTTTAATTTCAGCATATTTTTGTTTTTTAGGGTTTTTTGAAAATGTTTTTAATCTTAATTTTTGTAGTTTTTAATTTTTTTTTTGTTATTTTTCTATTTTTTTTAATCTAGTTTGTTTTTAATTCAATTTTTTTTTTGTTTTTCTTAATGCCTTTTTAAAATTTCCTATTTTTACTTAATTTTATAATATTTTTAAATTTTTTTTTTCAAATTTTTTTTATGGTTTACCACATTAAAAAAATGTTATTTTTTTGAAAATATGTTTTTCTTATTATTTATTTCTTTAAATTTTTTTAATTTTTTAATTCTTATATTTTATAGGTTAATTTTGTTTTTTTTTTGACATTTTTATGATTGATTCTTTTTTTTTTTTTAATTTTATGTTTTGTTTTTAATATATATATTTTTTTATGTTTTGGTATTTTTTTAAACTTCTTTTTGTGTTTTTTTCATTTTTTTATTTTTATTTTAATTTTATGTTTTCATTTCTTTTTGAAATTTTAATGCTTTTCGGAGTCATAACAAAATCTTTTACACCATTATTTCAAAATGTTGAAAATTTACCCAAAAAAAAAGGTGTTATTCCAGCATCAACACTTTTCGTTTTGAGGGTGTTTTTTGCACAATTTTTGCACATAAAAAATTGGTTTTACTGGCATTTTTTTAAAATGTTGGAAATTGACCCCTAAAAAAAAAATCCATCGTTCCATTATTAGCACTTTTCATTTTCAGGTTTTTTTTGGCACAACTTTTGCACAAAAAATTCGCTCTCACTGCAATTTTGAAAACATGTTCAAAATTGACCCTAAAAAAAAAACCATTATTCTAGTATACACACTTTTCATTTTTAGCACTGTCTTTCATGTTTTTTCGGGGTTTTTTGGGCAGAGTTCTCATTTTGAGTTTATAGTTCCCATTTCAAAGTTTACATTATTATGTATTACTAGGTTGATCAAAATGCACCATGTAGGATAGGTTTTTACATATTAAAACCTTCTTTTACCTTAGGCAATAATTTAGTGAACCAATTTCCTAAAGTATGTCGTTGCATTCTATACTACTACATGGAGGGGAATTTTAAGACAATTTTTTAAGACAAAATAAATCTCGTCTTAAAATTTTCAATATGATGCGCTAGTAAAAAAGGTAAAGGATTAGAGGTTCGTCTTTACGCTATTGATGGCTTCTTCGGGGAGTAGGGTGATCGGGGTTGACAACAACTAATGGGATTTAGGGTGATGGAGGCTGAAAACAGAGGTGTGCATCATGAGAGGAGTGATGGAGGCACTTTTGAAGAATGTTAATGGGTGGTAACATAGTTGGAGTACTTTTCGGGGTCTCCATTGATTGTGTTTTAATATGTGTTTTTTTACCGTTTTATTTATTTTGAACGCTGCTTATATACATTGGTTGTTGTTATTAGCAAATTGTTGTGCTAGATTGGAAACATGGATTAGATTCACTTGAAGGATTGTTGAAAATTGTGGCAAGAAATTCTCAATTTGATTTTGCCTTGATTAAATTGAGAAAATTTGAATTTCCACATCAGTAGACAACTTGGATGCAATTAGCTTGTATGACATGGTTTGTGTCACCAATTTTACTCAATCAATTCGATTTGGAGGAGTTAGAGTTTACTTAAGCATGTGTGATTTCTAATTTGTAGCAGTCAAAGTCAGTTATCTCAAGTTATTTTCAGTTAAACTAGGTCTAACTATTGGAGGAACTAGCGGAAGGCTAGTTGTGCAGTGAGACTTTAGATAAATGTAATGATCATCTAGGTAAGTGATCAATCATCCCAAAATTGCTAGTGCATGAAAACAATTCGAGTTCCCCAGATATGGTGGAGATTCGAAGGTAGTTTAATATTAGTTGTAGACTAGTCTTGAGCGTACAGGTGTTGGATGCAGTCACATGATCAACCTTAGGAATTGTGCAATCCATTTTGAAAAAAACCTAAATAATAGGGGCCTAATTTTTCAAGGAATTGCACAAGGAAATAGGGGCTCAAGCAGAGGTAGAAATTGACAAAGTTTGGGTTTGAGCTTCTTAGTGAGCAGAGGGATAGGTTATTCACTTACGGGTTGTGCACAGTTGGGTAAATCAATTGTAATACATATATATTCATAAGATTGATGCAAGAAGGCATTCGAGTTATTAGAATACTGCTTTCCCCATGAAAAATATTGTGTGCATGTAATTTATTTCTTATTGCATGTCTGAATTTTTTTTGTTCTAAATTGTGAATTAACTTTCGTAGAGTAGTAGAGTAGGTCTGTGTCTTATGATTTTGAAAAAACTTCATGATGAGTTGCAAATCTACACCATAATTTCTACATCATATCACAGCAGGATTCACATTAGAGCATGAATTTCAAATTTGTTTCTCAGGAGGTTTGAATTTGCAGTTCAGTGTAGCAAGATCTCTTAGGAACTAAAAATATGACCCTCAACGGGCTGAGGCTAGAGTATTCCTTGGAAGGAAACTGTAATTTCATTGACTGTAAGGATCGCATGGAGGAGGTAGTCGATGATAATGGATTGCTAGAATACATCAAGAGAGATGTTACAAAACCAGCAGAATTTGATGCCCAAAACCTTGCTCAGTCGAAGAAAGTTGTAGCCAAGGTGTGGATAATAATATTGGAGGGAGTACGAGACCACATTTTCAGCAATATCCATGGGAAAGAAAATCCTTATGGAATGTGGTAGGCACTCACAAATCTGTTCTAGAATAGTAGTGACCACAAAAAGTTGGTGCTCAAGGATAAACTTTGAAATATCAAGATGTAGAAGAATGACTTTACCCTGCAATATCTGAGGACGTTCACACAAGTTCATGATGAGCTTGCAGGAGTTGGTGTTACTCTTTCAAAGGATGACTTGGTAAGAATATCCCTTCTAGGCCTTCCCAAGAGTTGGCATACCTATCAAGATTAAGTGAACAGGAGGGAGAAACTACCGAATTGGGAACACTTATGGTACGATTTGGTACAAGAGGAAATAAGGTAGAATACTAGAGATGGGACCTCATCCAAGGGCAAGGATGAAGAAAAATTTGCATTGGTTGGATAGGGAAAGAAGGGAGAAGGGGAAGAAATCTCAAACCAAACTAGAATCCAACCAAGGGAGAAAGAAGAAAGATTTGTCAAAAATTAAATCCCTCCATTGTCACGAATACAAGCACTATGCCACGAAGTGCCCACGGAAGGAGGCAAGTGAGAAGACCTTAGGAGGAGCAGCGAGTGAAGCCTTGGATTCATAGTTCGACCTTGACTTTACCCTTATTGCATGCATGTCCAACATAGTGATGGGGAGCGTGTGGTACTAGGAGTAGGTGGTACTAGGAGTGGGTTTGAGATGGATCTTCAAGGTGAAGCAGGCAACAAATGGAAGAATAGGGAAGTATAAGGCCAGATTTGTGGCCAAGGGGTACTCTCAAGCTGAGGGAATTTACTATGAGGAGACATTTTATCTTATAGTAAGGTACTCATCCATTAGATCAATTCTTTGTCTCACTACACAGATGGGGTGGAATATCCACCAGTTGGATGTAAAAACAACATTTCTGAATGGGGTTATTAAGGAGGAGGTGTACAAAGAGTAACAAAAAGGTTTTGAGACATTTGATCAAGAGTCTCATGTGTGCAAACTCAAGTCAGCATTGTATGATCTCAAGCAAGCACCTCGTGCTTGGTATGCCAACATCAATAGTTATCTCACCGGTTTTGGCTTCACCATAAGTGAACCAGATGTAAACCTCATCACACATGGATAGAAGGTAAATTTTCTATTATTGTCTTATATGTTGATAATTTTATTTTAACTAGTGATGAGACATTGATCATATCTTGCAAGGAGGACCTTGCAAGGGAATTTTAAATGAACGGCATGGGTCTCATGCACTACTTGCTCAGGTTGGAAGTATGACAAGGTGATGGGTAATTATTTGTCTCTCAAGGCAAGTATAAAAATGAGATACTACAAATATTCTACATGGAGAGTTGTAAACCCATGGAAACACCTCTAACGAACAACTAGAGGAAGGAGGATGCCACTTGAGGTGAAGTGGATGCTATCATTTATCGACAACTAGTGGGTCCACTCATCTATCTTGTGAACACATGACCAGATATGTGATGTGCAGTCAATGAGCTAAGACACGCTATGGCTAGGTCAGCAAAACTATTTTGGAAGGCAACTAAGCATGTTTTATGGTACCTCACAGGCACTACCCAGTTTGGGCTATGGTATAGATGAGCAAATGAAGTGAAGTTGTGCAACTTCACAGATGCAGGTTGGGCACGAAGTCCATTAGAACGAAAGAGTACATCAAGTGTAATTTTTAGTGTTGGGTTTGTAGTTGTTTCTTGGTAAGACAGGAAGCAAAGATATGTGGTGCTCAGCAAGACATAAGCATAATACATGGCTGCAAGTCAGGAAACATGTGAGGCGATATGGATGAGAAAGATACTTGTTGGACTATTTGGTCAGATGATGGATGCAATTGTGATAATTAGAGTTGCATCAATCTCTCTGAGAATCTTATATTTCATGATCAATCCAAGCATATAGATATCCAATATCACCATTTATGAAACTGTGTCTAGAGGCAGATGATGTTGCTACACTACATTCTGATAGAGGAGTAAGATGTTGACATTTTGACAAAATCTTTGTCAAGAGGGAAGTTCAAATTCCTTAGGTTCAGGATAGGGGTTGTTGATAATCCCTTTCTTGCAGAGAGGGAGTCTTAAAAAATGTAGCAAGAAATTCTCAATTTGATTTTTCCTTGATTAAATTGAGAAAAATTGAATTACCACATCAACAGACAGCTTGGATGCAGTTAACTTGTGTGACATGGCTTGTGTCACCTAGTTTACACAGTAAATTTGAGTTGGAGGAGTTATAGTTCAGTTAAGCATTTATGATTGTTAATTTGTAGCAATCAAAGTCAGTTATCTAAAGTTATTTTCGGTTAAACTAGTTCCAACTACTTGAGGAACTAGTGGAAGGCCAATTGTGCAGTGGGACTTCATTCAAACTTAGTGATCATCCAATTAACTAATCAATCAACCTGAAATAGCTAATGCATGGAGAATTCGAGTTCCCCAGCTATGGTCTAGATTCCAAGGTAGCATAACATCAACTGTAGACTAGCCTTGAGTGTATAGGTGTTGCATACAGTCAGATGATCAACCTTGGGAATTTCGCAATTCATTTTGTAAAAATTCCTAAATAATAGGGGCCTAATTTCTCAAGGAATTGTGCAAGGAAATATGGGCTCAAGTAGAGGTAAAAATCTACTAAGTCTGGCTTAGAGCTTTTGAGAGAGCAGAGAGACAGGTTATTCACTTCTTGTAGGTTGTGCTCGGTCGAGAAAATAAATTGCAATACATTTCTATTGATCATATAAGTGTAAACAGACATTGGGGTTTTTAGCATATTATTTTCCTTAGGAAAAAATTTGTGTGCATGTGTGTTATTTCTTATTGCATGTATCAAATTTTGGTTCTAAATTGTCAATTAACTTCTGGAGAGCAGTAGAGTAGGCTTGTGTCTTATGATTTTGATTAAAACTTCATGAATAGTTGTAACTCTACACCATAATTTCTACAAGGATGGTGGAGGCAAATTACAGAATATTCGTTAGTAGACAATATGCCTAATTCAAAATATCTATGACAACTTTTGCGAGAAGAAGACGTTGAGAATAAAAGATTGGATTTTCGAAGACTTAGTCAAAAAATTCACAAGGGCGGTAATTTTGGTTGCAGATGTGGAGGTAGATGGATTAAATGTAATTTTGGCTGCATGTGTGTAGATAGACAAGTCATAGTTACTCCTTTGATTTTTGTCGATGATGTGTTACTATTTGGTAGATTGACCTCTTTTGATCAGTGTTTTGACTCCTTATGAATAATATTAAATCTCATATGATTTATTCTTACCCAAATGATGCATTGGTACTAGAGATTTATCATATTTTTGGTGTTATCTCGACTGCATTGGATGTAGATTTTAAATATCTTAGATTTATGCTCCAACCTAATTGTCATGGAATTAAGGATTGGAGCTGAATTATAGAGAAAATCCACTGTATATTTTATCATGGGCACATAAGAGGCTCTCCCTAGGAGGCAAGTTGACTCAAGTTCGAGCAGTCCTTCAGAGCATCTCTGTATATTGGTGTCATATTTTCGCTCTGCCTAATAATATCAGTAAATGTATATTTCCGGCTTCATCTTGGCATGGGACAGTTTGTGTCGTAAAGGATAGAGTGGGCCTGGTTGTTGTTTACTCTGTATGGAGGCGATGGATTACTAGAATCATCTATTTCTTTGATTCTCTAAAGTAAAATCAATTTGGAATGGTGTATTTAATATGTTCCATTTACAGGCAGATTAGAACTACTCTTTTGTGGTTTATTGTATTTGGAACCAGATTATTGAATATAAAACATTTGGACCACTTCAAATATACATTGGGAGTTCGACCGAAAGAATGCATTACTGTCCCAAGCTCCTTTGTTGTGATACATCCACCTCTGTCCTTGTCAAAAAAGCTAAAGGCCTCCTTGAACTTAGACATAACCTCCATCCCATATTCCTTAAGTAGATAAAACCCTTCTCTCATTTTCTGACCATTCCACTCTACCCTCCATCCCATATTCTCTCATGAGCCCTATGTAAACCACCATTTCATTCAAGGATGGGGTTTTTGATGCCTACTCTAACCATATTTGTTAGATACTTTCCCCCTTTTCTGGCTTATGGTTTCTTGAGTTGTCCTCGTCTAAATATTCCCTACTCTCCTTAAATTATTTGAAAGGTATCCTTTGGCTACTAACCCCATTTTACCAGAGATCCTTGACATGTCCCTTGAAATTTTGATTCAGCCCCATGAACTATTTTATACCAGTGAGTTGAAAGCTTTAGATTTCTTTTCCACATATTCATTCATGACTGAACACTATACCACTAGTTCTAAGAATCTTGTGGTTACTATCACCACAATAAATGTATATTGTATTTTAGAGGAGATAAGAATTGTATATTGCCATTTGGGACACTCCAAAAATATTTTGATGCACCATATTTGTCTAACACTCTAGTATACTTTATGACCTTAATTCCCATTCCATGTTCATCCATGTGGATGCAATTTATGATGTTCTAGGACAACCGAATGTCCTTTTCAACTCCCTCTCATCTTCCTTGTCATGTTTTCTAGGACTTGTGTATCCAACAAGAAATTTGGGAGATGAATGATATAGAGGTAGAAAATCAAGGGGTTTTCAAGTCATTTATTTAGGGTTCCCACTAGCATAATCCCACCATATGATTCACCCAATCCCTAAATTGGGGTTTAGTGCTATTTCAATTAATTATTAGATGATCATGGTAGGCTATAATTCCAGGTTAAATGCTATGACTCTTCATAGGATATTATTGGAGATACTTTAGGATACACCTCTTTGGCTAAAGGGTTAAGGAGGGATTTTGACTTCGATATCAAACCATCAACCATATCCTCAACATATCGAACCAACAATCAAGAAGACAACTAAGGTGAAGCATGGGAATCCTCTCTCGCCCATGTTTTTCAGGATATATATCAATCTATGAATGCCTCTACACTCCACCAACTGTGCATCAATAAAAATTTCGTTTGCCCCATTATCCACCAAGATGGATACACATTGTCCCAACATTGTGCCTCTAATTGCCAAAATTGTAAAATTGGGATTTTCCATGTCAAAATTTTAATTCAAGACTGACCATGGATTGAAAGGCCATTAACACAATATTAGGACATTAAAATTGAATAATTGACACAATACCAAATACAATACATACATTGAGTTTTGTCTCACAAGATATCTAGATGCTAATTGAGAAAGTTCACACAAAGAGAGAAAGGCAATGTCATGATAAATTGTTCAATTTGTAATCAAGAGCATTATCTTGGATAAGAGAGAAGTAACATTTAGTTTCTTTCTCATATACAAAGGAAAAATTATGAATCAATGTCAAATGCCTTTTGTGAAGCAATGTTTTTGTAAAGAGTGTTAGAAAGCTTGCGTTGTAGGCAATGTCATGCGGAAAGAGTCAATTTTGCGGACAAAACCAACCTCCCTAGAAGCTAAGGCTTTCTAGTGACAAACAAAACAATCAAGCACTATCCTTCCCTAAATATGCATTTAAGATACAAGTAACCAGGTGTTTAAAACATACCTTTAGTCCAACGCTGTTTGTAGCAGTCCAGCCTCTCCGATCCGGATGAGCTCCTCCTTCTCTTTGAAACTTGCATTCACTAACAAGAAAACGATTACATAGCACCTGAATAAATCATAAAATAAAAGATATTCATCATAAAGACCAAGGAGTATATGAAACAAATTATAAAGAACAACTTGTTGAGAAGAATGAACTTAATTGTATTAATTGGAAACAAAAGAAACCTTACAACCAGTGCCTTGGTGTTGTGCAGGTCCCTCTCAGGGTCCAGCAAGAGTTCTCCTTTACTTTGATCAGCTCACCCACTTCCAAATGAAGCTAAGAAAGGATGGGAATCTCTCCTCTCAAGCTCTATAAGGGAGTCCTAATTTCAGCATCATCTACCCTTAGGAATGTTCAGCTTTTAACCTCCCCTCCCTCTGGCCCAATGCTTGTATTTATAATGCTTTGGAGGAAGTTAATCAGGTCCACCATCAATGGGATAAGCCCCTCTTTCAATGGGATAGCTCCCCTCTTGATGGGATAAGTTCCTCTTTCTTTGGGATGCATGAACCATCTGGAGGTGCTCAATACACGTCAAACCATCTTCTAGAATGCTCTAGAATCGACCACAAGTAACATTTTTGAAGTAAAACTCGTGCCTTTTGACCTTTACAAGAGTACGCACCCACCCCTTTACAGACAGAGCGTACAAGTACGCAGGTATTGTGAACTTGAGGTGCGTACACGCAGGTAAGGCTAAGAGAAACTGCATAACTAGAGTTAATTGACTTTTTAAGGACTTTCTCTCTTTCTTGGAGCTTGACATGATGAGCAGAGGTATAAGACTTGCCAAGGAGGATAGTATGACAGTTGATGGAGCCATACTAACTACAAATAGTCATGGTGACAATTTTTAGTGTAACAGGCAAGGCCCTGACACCATGCTAGATTCTATTAACCAAAGCATGTTAACCATGTCCAATGATCTCTAATTTCATGAGCATGTTCAGTGAGTGACCATAAATGACAGGTGTTAGAGTGGTTTTGGTGCCCAATATTGGTGAATCATTGTATTACATCATGGTAGCATATCTGGCCTTTTTTAAAGCAAAAATATATTGAAAATAAATTAAGTTATGTCTCATGCAAATGTTCAATATTGTTGTGTAGTGAGTGGTTTTGATATTATATGTATCATATATTTATAATCACTTATTTCAAGCCTACCTTAAGAAATAAACAAAGAGGTGCAGGGCCCTTTCATAATAAGGACTCCCACCAACTCCTCTCCTCGTAGCAATCTTTGAAATGTTAGCCCATAAATGAAAAACATGCCCTTGTTTCTCTAGTTTGGAAACCCTTTTATAGATATGACAGTGAACTCCTACCAACCACTTCTTTAACCATCTATTGAATTCCTTTGATTGGTATGTGTAAATGATTTTGATTGATTCCTGGAGAGGTGTGAAATCTAATTTTGCATTGACATAATACAAACACCAAACTTAACCCGTGGTAGCCAAAATTTCAGCCTTACAAATCTCTCATCGAATATTAAACACTTCACTAATTAGTCAAGGGGTAATCTCCTTAACAATATGTTAAATATTAGAAGCATTCATATTAATTGAAAAAATAAGAATATTATTTAATATTAAGTTATAATGCAGGTAGCTGCCAAGTTGACATATGATACCCCCTTGTTTGTGAGACAAGGGATGCCCTCCATTTAATGCTTGAACTATTTAATCTATGGATGTGTACATACTTTAATTTCCATTGGATCGAATCCTGTGACCTTTAAAGAGGAAACACTTTAACACAAATCGAACATGTAAATACAAACTTAATTTGTATATGTATCAAAGTTACTTTGAGAGTTGCATGGAATGCTTAATTTTGTATAGAAGCAAGGGAAATCTTGAATGGTTGATCACAACAAACATGTATGGTCACTTATGATTATCATATGTATATTAGTTTGGTTTTCCCAGTCTAGAACATTCACACTTTGTTACTACTATTAAAGGCATGTCATGATGGTTTACTGGTGTAACATCGTGTACATTTAGTTGTGTCTATTAAAGGCATGTTATTTCAATGACAAAACAAATGGTTTGTCTACTTGGTCAGCTTAGTGAGCTACGTGTTAATCATCTCAATGAACAGCATATAAGGTCAATTAGCTTAGCCATTGACATGCACATTCCATTGTCACTATTAGTGACATGTTAGGTTGGATATTAATATGTATTTTTGATTAACATTATCTAGGAGATTAACCAAATCATCATGCATGTTTGACTACAATTGTGCGAGATATGTTAGATAGGTCAACCCCATCAACAACATTTATGTTCAATTGCACATGTTAGAGGCATGACACAATGGTCAATTGATTAGTAACATATACATTTTGGTTATCACTATTAAAGTTGTGTTAGGTTGGTTAACTTGTTCAAAGACTTGTATGTTTGGTTACAATTATTAAAGCCTCACTTGATTGTTTAATGAAGTAAATGGAGTGTAAGTCTAGTTACCATTATCGAAGGCATGTTTTGTTGGTTAAATTAGTTAACATCATATACATTCAACTATGATTGTTAGAGCCATCCAAGGCTATTAAACCAATTTAAGGTAGTGCATAACATCAATGGGGGCTTGCTTATTGCATTGTGTGTGAGTATAGTGTGTTATTTTTTTTGTAAGTCAAAGATTTTTCCTTAATGAAAAAGAATGTACAAGGGCGTCAAAATGCATGGCTTATAATTATTTATATATATAATGTAATATGCCTTTCATTAAGAAGAGGAAATTGAATTTGGGGGATAGGGGAAATGGCATTGTCTAGGGGAAACGTCGATCTCATCTATCTCATCTTCACTCTCCCTTCCCTATCATTAGTATCCCTCTCCTTTTTTTCTTTATCCACCAACACCACTAATAGACTTTTTGTGAAGAAGTAGCATTGGATGACTCAGGATGGGGGTTAGAGGTCATATGTTTATCTTGGGTTTCTCCTTGGGGTTTTTGAGCTTACGTATCTTGCTTTAAATTCTTCTTAAATGTCCCAATATATCCTTTCCCATCTCTTGTCCATCAAACTTCAGCTTGCAAGCACAATATTCATCCTAAATTTCCTTTGAAGATTCATGTAGCCATTTTGCACCGAGGCCTATTCTTGTGGGGGAGATTGGTAGGATCTACATTTGTCTACAAACCTTTTTATTTTTGTCCCATGCCGCCCCAAACTTTATAGCCCATGTTTGTAGCCAAGATATACCCTCTTCCATATGTAAGCTATTTATCAGATTGATAAAAAGAGAAGACTGAGCTCTTCCATTAGCTTTTATTTGAAGATGCAAATGACAGTGAAATGTTCATTTTTAATTGTACAGCTAAACAAGCTTAGAGATCCTTCCACCTCACTGGCTTAAAATCTAGACTCAAACCATGGCAGAATGTGACATTTTGAAGCGTGTCACTCTAGTCCCTTTGATAAGGAGTGACATGACACCTTTTCTAAAAGAGCAACAAGAGACTGTCACCTCTTGCCCCTTTGAAAGTGGTGAAACTTTTTAGAAAAAGGGTAAATTTCTAAAAACATCATGGAAAAAGGTTTCCAAAAATTTAAGAATGATTCCATTTTATTGAATCACTACTACAACAGACTATCGCCTCTTCCCCCTTTGAAAAAGATGAAACTGTCTAGAAAAAAAATATATCTGAAAACATCGTGAAAAAAAGTTTCCAAAGAATTTGAAAATGATTCCATTCCATTGAATCACTACTATGTGAATTCATCTTAAATTTTCATTTTATTTATTAAATTTATCATAATCAAAATTCCCCATGGAAGACATTGAGGCATTAGAAGATATATATATTTTTTTTCATAAGAGCTTGTTAAAACATGCTATGGCAATTTAATAACTTTATTTAAGACAATTTGTCTCCTATGTACGAGTCACAAAATAAAATTTTGAGGTGGGCGATGTCATTTTTGTTCAAACCCTCAAGGAGCACCCTCGAGGAGCTTTCAAGAATGGAAGAAGAACAATGGGCGACGCAATTTTGTTCATACCCTAGATTTTTGAATTATGGAGAAGGTGTCAGTAATTTTGTTCAAACCATGAATTTTTGAATTCTGGAGGAGGTTTCAGCAATGGAGACCAACATTTTTCTACGAGTATCCTATTTTTCCCTTCCAATTTGATAGAGGCTGGGGATTATTGGGGTTTTGTGTAGGGAATGGGACACCTAACTAGAACTTGTGGGGCTCCATGATTTCGCTATGGAACCCCAAACCCACATAAAGTTCAAATAGGGCTTTTCCTTTCCACCGTCGCCCAAAAAATTCCCCTCTCTCTCTATAGGTTGTCACCTTCTCGTCCAAGGCAGTGAAGGAGGTTGATAGACCTATTCCATAAATTTTGTACTCGAGTAACTGATGAAAAAGCTTCAGTTGTTGGACAGCCCCTTCGGAATCATACATTTTCACTAGCAGAAGCAACAAAAACCCCTCTGAGGCTATTGTAGCAAAGGCCGTTGATAAATTTGGGGAAGAGGGAAAAAAATTCATGGAGCCCATCAACCCTCCAAGCCTTGCAAAAGAACTTTCGACTGTATCCATTTCTTGCAGTGGTAAGTCTCTATCTGACTCCAGTTCTATTATCGAATTTCTGTCTTTAGAAGATTTGATGGTTATTGAAATCAAAGTAAATTAAAGGAAAGGAAAAGCCATAGTAAATTAAATTCAGTTTGAATCCATCAAATAAAATAGAATTCTTTAACTAAGACTAATTCTATCCTAGCTTTCGCTGATGGAATGCAAATTTGGCAACTATGAAAAATAATGTGCAGCATGCACCGAGCATGGGTACAAGAAATTACTAATTAGAGTATATAAAGGTTTTTTAAACCCAAGATGTAAAAATCATATAAAAGGTGATGGCTCTAGGCTAAACCCACGTGTGTGTCCTGATTTCCTCAATGAGTTGATATGAGAAGAAATGTTGAGATGCATTTGGCTTAGATACCAATAACAATCATACCTATTTAAATGAGATTTTAGAACATTGTGTTTTAGATTTCAAGATCCTTGAAATGATCTTTATTTGTCATGAACCCCCTTTCCTTTGATACCAGAATCTCAGAGACACACAAAGGTTGATCCTTTACCTTCAATAAGCATCTACCCAATGGAAAATCATGAACACTATTTTTGAAACCCTCTTGATTGATGTCTAAGGGTCGAGGATACTTCACCTTTTGTAGCCTTTTATACTTATCTATGAGATAGACAAAGCCCTAATACCAGGCTGAAGGCATGTCAATGAGCTCAAGAATAATATTATATATATGAGCTTAGATGCTAGGAACTTTATAGCTTCAGATATGATTTTATATAAACCTGCAACAAAGAAGGAATTCCCAGTGAGTCACTATCTCCAAACCAAATTCAATTCAAGGGTGATTTCATAATAGAAGATTTGACACTAAAGCAACGAAAGCTTCCTGGCTATAGTCATGACAAAAGGCCCTAGATATATATCATTTGACCAACAGTTTGATAGAGAGCTCTATCGTAGAGATGCTTGATTGATGGGGCTTTGATCTCATTTTCTTTCTGGGATCTGCAACCTAGAATTTTGTAGTAGGAGTTTTAGTGCTTCACGATGACTGATCTTTGAAGAGGAAGGAGGTTAGTGTTGTCAGAAAACTTCTTGTGATTTCTTTCTTCCTAGCTTGGGCTTGCCCTCACCTTAGCTCTAATACCTTGCCCTCACCTTAACTTTGATACCATTCTAGCGGGGCAAGCTAAACATGACAACAATAGAGGTAAGAAGTTGTAGATTCACGTATTGTCTGTCTTTAAGCTTCTAGAACATCATATGTTTTATTGCCAATTTCTTCTAAATTTAAAATTGACACACTGATCTGAGAAGAGGGTTTGCAATGCTAATAACCTCTTCTTCAGTGCATGTTGGCACACTCGAGTCTTGTTAAAGGACCAACTATTTCTTGTGCAAAATTTGAAGCAGACGACAACATACAACATGTTTTCTGAGAATCAAAACAACTTCTAGAAGTGCTATGATATTAATCCAACACTATGTTTATAAACCGGTTCATACTAATGGAAACACGATGTGTAAAATGTATTATTTAACAAATTTTTTCTCTGTCAGCTGTTTTAACGCTTACAACCTTACTCCTATCTTGAAGAAAGGGTACTTGCTTCCCTTTCACTTCATAGGTATATGAAAACCTAGTTTTGTAAGCACCCATAACCATGAATATTATACCAACTCCCTATGGTTAGTGCATCAATAATGGAAGTGTAACACTTATCCATGTGGTAGTCATAACGCATTTAGGTAAGGTTTTACTAACACTGGCATCCCAGACCATTAAGATCTATTCATGGCCTCAAAATGATGTATTTCCTTTACTCAATAGAACACTCATCATTTCTCTCCCCCAATCATCAATTTTTTTCTCTTCATTCTAAATGAGAAATCAATCAACAAGTCACCATTTTAAATGTTAGATCACAATATGTTTAGCTTCTCTCTTATGCTTACACTGTAGCATTCTCGCAGCTTCAGAATTGCGAATCTTAAACACAGTCTCATGATGTGCATTCAGGGAGGCATAATTCACCCTTGCTTTGCATCAAATTACCCCCCTAGCATTCCCTTTACCTTTACATGCCTCAATGCAAGGCATGCCAAGTCGGTACTTGCTCAGTTAAATTACTAATTTGAGGGGTGTCATATATACCCAACGCTGCCTTCCTATTCTTCCTCTTCCTATGTCATAGTGTATGAACAGTCAGCCAGACTGGTGAGGATCCCCATTAATAATAACATCTATGTTGGCATCTGAATCCGAATGACATCTTTCCCTTAATTATATGTTTTGGTTTTTTAACCAAAAAGGCTAACAAAGATAGAGACCCTCAAATCTATCTACTTTTGGCCCCTATGCCCATTTTCATCTAGGTTTTTACCATGTCAGTGTCCCTTTCTTTCTCAAAACTGCATGAAATCAGTTGATCTATCCATTTTGTAATGCCTTTGGTAAATTTTCCTATCAAATGCTCTGAAGTATATATGAGATCTAAGGGTTTTTTTGGTTGTTGTTGACTTCATATATTTCTGCTAACCATGACATGGGTTTGATGTAGAGGATTATGACTGAGTAAGGGTTGCATTGCTCGATATCTATTTAGGAGGAGGAGAAGGAGAAAAGTGGTGTTAGGGTTGAGAGCTAAAGATGTTTGTGAAAAGAGGAGGTGTGTGGAATGGAGGGTGGTAGGGCTACCAACGTGGTAGAAATGGATGATGGGGAGGTCAAGGTTTTCATCATTGAATAGCTGTGGTGGGCTTCCTTGTTATCTTTGTGGTAATGCCATTGGTTTTTCTGGCAGCTAGGTTTCGTCACTCCGCATCTACATCTGCAACTAGTAAGCTTCTTCCTTCCCTCCTCCCTCGCTGGTAAGCTTCTTCCTGCCCTCCTCCCTCACTGGTAAGCTTCTTCTTGCCCTCCTCCCTCATCAGGTTTCTTCTGTCTCTTTTTTTGGGGTGGGTTAGTGTTTAATGTATCTTTATTGGCAAGCATGCCCTTTCTTAATCTGATAGTATTACAATGAAGTGTAGACTTCTTACAACATTCAAGTAAGATCTCCATTACAATGAAGTGTAGTCATATTATACTATTTTAGAAAGATCCCTTTCATTAAGAACCCATTGAATAATGTATTTATGTGATTTGAGCCTTGGCAGGGAATTATCATCACCCCTGGTTAACCATTGAACCAAGACCCCATGGACCTACTTCGAAATTTGATTTGCCTTCACCACCTCTGGTTAACCATTGAACCAAAACCCCATGGACCTACTTTGGAATTTTATTTTCCTTTTAGCTTTTTTCACAGGATTTGAAGGTGCAGATGTTATCAAACATACTTTCCTCACTTATTGTCAAAAGTTTAGCACCTCTAGCATTTTTCCAGACATTTTGTGAGTTTTCTTTATAGGTTTCCTTTCATTTGATTTGTGTGAAGCTGTGAACTCCATCTCTGCATTAACACGGTACAATACCTACTGGGAGAAAGATTCAAAGTTTGTACCTCTCTCATGCAAGAGAAAAGGTTTTACCAACTGCCCCTAGGGTAATTTCCCTTGCCAAAGATAATGAAACCATTCATCCTGATAGCAAGAAATAACAATGCTCTTTCCATTTTTTAACAAAGGGAAATGCATATGACTGGTAAATTCATTGGACAACTGCTCGGTGAATTCGTTGGGCACTCCTCATTCTAAGTAGGATGGTACTAAGTGTGCACTGGATTCTGCATAAGCTGGATGGGTATTATAAAAATATATTTTTTAAGACTTCAGTTCAACATCTTACTCATGGGAATTGAATCTTGTGGGAATTGAATTTGGGTGGGAAGGGTAACAATCATTCTTCGGGTCCACTCATTATCCAAGCCAGACCCACTTTCCATCCATAAAGCTAAATCCACTTCTCATCAGTCAAGCTAAAGCCAGTTTTGATCCATCCAACCTAGACCCAATTCACAACGACAATCTTGCTCACCAGCTACTTTCTACTATACATATCATTTTCACACTATTCCCACAGTGTTCAGAGCACATTGGCCAAAACAAATGATATATATTATACACACCATTTTATTATTGATGTATAATGAAATCTCGATCTTAGCATATGCATGATAGCAAAGCAACCCCCTTTTTAGCGTTTCAGTATTTTTATAGATATTCTTCTCCATCAAGTCTTTCTACATGACCTTTTATGCGTTTTTTGTCATTTAAAACAGAAGGGCACAACTTCTCAAGAGATGGATATGTTAGAATGGTATTCTCTTTCCACATCTTGAAAACCAATTCTATTTTTCTATGCCCATTTTGTTCTTTTTCAGGATCTGGGCAATGCACTTGCACTTATGTTAGTCTAATCCCATAAAATAAATAGTGTCCCTAAACTGAAATTTAATTGACCTAAGTGGATTGAAATAGAGAGGAGTTATTGAGGAGATGACTGGAGAAAGTAGAGTTTAACAGAGAGCATTGACTCTCTCTTCCAAAAGGAGGCAAGTATAAGAAACCTGCTGCATTTGGATATCTTAAATTTGATTTCTCCCCTATTGAGTAGAGAATTAAAAATAAATTTTATTTATTGGGCAGGTGATTGATGTCATAATAGCTAACACAGAGAACTCGGGAACTTTAAACTTAAATATTGTTGGAGGGAATGATATATCTTCCCCATGTGTATTAGAAAAGCCCTCCGAAGTAAACCAAAGGGATATTACTAACTCTGAGGTACGATTGGTGAAGATTTTGGTTATTTTCTCTATTGAACATGTAAGGAAACATATGTGATGATGATCTATGTAGTTGAGTAGGGTTGTATTAAGCACGAAGTGAAAACTGACATTGGCAGGGGTGCTTCTTTATTTCTAACGGTGTACGTCAAGTAGAGGCAAACGACTTCTGGAGACAGCTCAGTAAAGTTACATTCGCAACAAGATGGTGTGATCCTCAATGAAGAAGGCAAGGAACATCCTGAGGAGGGTAAAATGAATGACGAGGTGCAGAAAAAAACTTCCAATGACAAAGAACTTCTTACGAGGTTTCAAGAGGATGAAACAGGAAGTGAACATCGAGACATCAAAGAGAATGCTCTTGATGGTAAGTTTTGATTTTCCCTGGCTAACCGGTCTATGATGTTGGTAGCCTATTGTAAGGTAATGTCTAGTCAAACTCCTAGGACAATGGTTGTTGTAATGCAGACCATTTGTAGCTTGAAGAAAGTCCAACAAAAGTTTCACGGAGGGTAAAATTCTTTGCTGCACTAGATCGCTACTTTTTGTTCTCATGGAAAAGGGAATTGTTATATTATTTTCCAAAATCCTTTTTGAATGTTACTTCTCCAATAGAAAAATTTTATATTTCTTAGATTTTAGGATAGTATGTTTAATTTATAGTAGTTGAATGCTTACATCAATTGAGACAAAAGAAGAGGGAGAAAAGGTCAACAGAGCTGATTCAACAGGATGAAGAAAAACGAGTTGAGCTTGAAAACGTAACAATTAAATGTTCCAAGGAGGTAGATTCTGCTGTCATGGGAAAATACAACATTTGGTGGCGGGAGAATGAGAACGAGAATTCTGACTCCACTATTAGATTGATGCGAGACCAACTGATCATGGCTAGGGTGTATTCAAGTATTTCCTAGGCTAGGAATAATCTTGATTTATACCATGAATTGATGCTTCGTATTAAAGAATGTCAGCGTACATTGGGTGAGTCTAATGCAGATTCTGATCTACCTCAAAGGTAATAGTTTTCGCATTGGCTGCTTCTAAATCAAGAGTAGTAAGTGCTTCCATTTGCATTTGGTGTTCATATCCTTTGTTTCTTTTAAAGTTGTAGTCTATGTGTCAATCTTTCTACTTTTCATTCTCTTTTTCATGGCCGATAATTGATATGAATGTTTCAGTGCACCTGAGAAGATCAAGGCTATGGGTCATGTCCTATCCAAGGCTAGAGAACAATTTTATGATTGTGTGACAGTAACAAAGAAGTTGTGAGCCATGCTTCAGTCTGTAGATGAGCAAGTAAGGACCTTGAAAAAGCAAAGTACATTTTTAAGTCAGCTAGTAGAAAAGACTGTTCCCAAGGGCCTGCACTATCTGTCCATGCGATTGACCATGGATTATTACTTGCTTGCCCTTGAAAAGCGAAATTTCCTTAAAAGGACAAGTTGGAGGATCCAACTCTTTATCACTATGCATTATTTTTTGACAATGTATTGGCTGCATCTATGGTTGTGAATTCAACTATCATGAATGCTAAGGTGAAGTGTTATTAATTTAAAATACTCTAAAGTTTGGAAGTCCAACAGTTTTGCTGCATTTTACATTTAATATTTGGATATCATTGTAGGTGATTTACTTGTGTTTGGAGGAGCCTCAGAAACATGTATTTCATCTCGTCACAGACAAGTTAAATTTTTTGGCCACAAAAATGTGGTTTATACTTAATCCCCCAAGGAAAGCTGTGATACATGTAGAAAATGTTGATGATTTTAAATGGCTCAATTCCTCCAATTGCCCTGTGCTTCGCTAACCTGAATCTACAGCTATGAAAGAGTATTATTTCAAAGCAGATCACTCAACTAGACTCTCAACGCGTTCCTCCAATTTGAAATATATAAATCCAAAATATTTATCCATGCTAAATCATCTTTGTTTCTATCTTCCACAAGTTTATCCAAAACTGGACAAGATCCTTTTCTGGGATGATGATATTGTGGTGCAGAAAGATTAGACACCCTTGTGGTCAGTAGATCTTCATGGAAAGGTTAATGGTTTAGTGGAAGCTTGTGGAAAAAGCTTTCACTGGTTTGACAAATACCTTAATTTTTCCAATCCGCACATAGCCAGGCACTTTGATCCTAATGCTTGTGGTTGGGCATATGGGATGAATGTATTTGATCTCAAAAAATGGAAGAAATAAGATATAATTGGAATATATCACAAGCGGCAGAACATGGTAAGTATGTAGTGTGGTTTATTTATGTTAATTCCTATGATGATTACTTTAAAGTATTTGAAGTAAATCTGAAGTAATTAGCTAGAAAACTTCATGCGTTTTTCTTTGTTCGATTTCTAAGTTTTTCTTTTATTGTATGTCAGAAAGAGGATAGAGCGTTGTGGAAGCTTGGAACACTACCCCCTGGATTTTCGCATTGGATGCTTCTAAATCAAGAGTAGTAAGTGCTTCCATTTGCATTTGGTGTTCATATCCTTTGTTTCTTTTAAAGTTGCAGTCTATGTGTCAATCTTTCTGCTTTTAATTCTCTTTTCCATGACCGATAATTGATATGAATGGGTCATGTCCTATCCAAGGCTAGAGAACAATTTTATGGTTGTGCGACAGTAAAAAAGAAGTTGCAAGCCATGCTTCAGTCTGCAGATGAGCAAGTATGGACCTTGGAAAAGCAAAGTAAATTTTTAAGTCAGGTGCCAACAAAGTCTGTTCCTAAGGGTCTGCACTATCTGTCCATGCGATTGACCATAGATTATTACTTTCTTCCTCTTGAAAAGCGATAATTTCCTAAAAAGGACAAGTTGGAGGATTCGACTCTTTATCGCTATGCATTATTTTCTGACAATGTATTGGCTACATCTGTGGTTGTGAATTCAAATGTCATGAATGCTAAGGTGAAGTGTTATTAATTTAAGTTAATATAAAGTTTGGAAGTCCAACAGTTTTGCTGCATTTTACATTTAATATTTGGATCTCATTATTGGTGATTTACATGTGTTTGCAGGAATCTGAGAAACATGTATTTCATCTCATCACAGACAAGTTAAATTTTGGGGCCATGAAAATATGATTTTTACTTAATCCCACAGGGAAAGCTACGATACATGTAGAAAATGTTGATGATTTTAAATGGCTCAATTCCTCCTATTTCCCTATGCTTCGCCAACTTGAATCTGTAGCTATGAAAGAGTATTATTTCAAGGCAGATCACTCGACTACACTCTCAGCATGTTCCTCCAATTTGAAATATATAAATCCAAAATATTTGTCCATGCTAAATCATCTCCATTTCTAACTTCCACAAGGTTAACCCAAAATGGACAAGATCCTTTTGTTGGATGATGATATTGCGGTGCAGAAAGATTTGACGCCCTTGTGGTCAGTAGATCTTCATGGAAATGTTAATGGTTCAGTGGAAGCTTGTGGAGAAAGCTTTCGCTGGTTTGAAAAACACCTTAATTTTTCCAATCCGCACATATCCAAGCACCTTGATCCTAATGCTTGTGGTTGGGCATATGGGATGAATGTATTTGATCTCAAAGAATGGGAGAAACAAAATATAACTGGAATATATCACAAGTGGCAGAACACAGTAAGTGCGTAATGTGTTTTATTTATGTTAATTCCTTTGATGCTTACTTTAATGTATTTGAAGTAAATCTGAAGTAATTAGCTAGAAAACTTAATGGGTTTTTCTTTGTTCGATTTCTAAGTTTTTCTTTTATTGTATGTCAGAATGAGGATAGAATGTTGTGGAAGCTTGGAACACTACCCCCTGGATTGAATGTTTTATGGCTTGACCCATCCTTTGGACAAGTCTTGGAATGTGCTAGGTTTAGGATATAATCCTAGCGTGGACTGTTCAGAGATTGGAAATGCAGCTGTTGTTCATTACAATGGGAACATGAAACCTTGGTTAGAGCTGGCAATGATGAAGTGCAGGCCTTACTAGACAAAATATATAAAATATGATCATCCTTTCTTACAATAGTGCAATATAAATGAATAGTTGTGACCTCAATATTCATACTGCAATAGATTGTCAAATGTAAAGTGTGAAGGCCCTTGATTCTAGTTGATAATTCATTCTTACTCTTTTGTTTTTGGAGTTCCATAGAAGGTTTCTAGTTTATGGCTTAATGAGTCAGGTTTTTGGAGGTGCAGTGGCCTGGCCAAGTTTAAGATTTACAAATTTTATGTCCTCATTTCATTCCTTCATAGTTGGAAGTAAATTCCTATATAAGTATTCTTTTCTTTGTTAGTTAATATTTCTCTTTCATCATGTAATTACACAAATTGTTCTTCCAAGAACACAAAGAAGTATGAGACACAAATATTTAGGCTTTCAAGGCAGGGTAAAACCTCTCAATACGGGAAAACACAACAATCCTCCTCTTATTGAATTTATTCAAAATGAGATATCCAACACAAGACCAAAGAGTCCCTCCAAGTCAACCCTCCTATTTAAGTCAAGGTAAATAGTTGAATCTCTGCCTAGTTAAAGCCAAAAGCAGCTTCTAAATCTTCTATTACTGATCTTCGGCTACTATATCAAACCCTTGACTATTTGCCATAGATATTCAGATCCTGCTGCAAATAGATAACTTTAGATTGAGATTCGGCTTAGTCACAAACTTTGGTTTCTTCAATTGTTGTAGAATTCTTATTATCCTCAGTTTTTCTTCTCCCGTTGGATTACAGACTTCAAGTTTTTTCACTTTCTTGGTTGCTACCCAAAAGAGGTCGAATATAGGGTAAAACAACTGGATATCATTCTCCATGAGCTTTGACTTAACTAAACAAAGAGTGACTATGCCCGGATTGTTGCCTTTGTAATGTTGAAATGTCCTGCAATATTTGCCTGTGACAAGATGGAATAGCCCTAATTGGACAACACTAAAACTAGCTCAATTCAGTGTTTAACTGCCATGACCAATTCCTTCATTTTCCCATAGCAGCTATGCTACAATAGTCTCACATGGAGCGAGGGTTAATTTGCACATGGACATCTCTCTTTTGACAATGAAGGCAATGTGCTAGGCTCTCATCTAATATATGTTCCTAAGATATAATAAACTTATGGTGCATGAGTTATCATTATTCTTACTCCTTAGTTATATTATATGTGCTCCCTATATTTGTGCTCATGGCTGAAATAAATAACTCTCCATTGAATTTCTATTAGCATCATTTAGAAACTCTTGATTGATTGATGCTCTATGAAATGCATCAGCTCTGAGTTACTCATAATCCACTTTCTTGTTGAGTTAGAGATCAACTGCCACGGTTCTGGAGATGTTTCATTTCCTCAAGGAGTTGCTAATTTGGTTTCTGTACGACTATTAAGAATTTGTCTCTCCTTACCTAGAGTGTTCTTAAGCGTTCTTGGGTGGATTTCTACTTACTAGAGTCATTTCCCTCTCCCCTGAGCATTATTTTCATTTTCTGGGGTGAGTTTGAGCTCAATCTTGGTTGTCTAAGAGGCCATAGGTACTAGACAAGGCCATACATAACTGTAGGAGATCATTGGCTTTCCAATTTCCCTTCATTCCCATAAATCAATCGAATACATGGGTGTTGAAATCTATAAGCCAAAGCATTCTTGATGTCTATTTATGGTAGAATGTAATTATATTATAATGTTGTTAAATTGAGATTCATTACTTGAGTGATTCAAATTATATGTTGTTCCATTGCTATTGGGAATCATTACATGAGAACCCATTAACTACAATTATTCACCAATAATATCCAGAGGTTGTTTTGTACTAGAATGATGATTGTCCAGTATGATGTATACTGAGGACAAGCTTGAAGAAATGAATTAGGAGAAATCGCATTCAAGGGGCAGTGTGGATGAAAGTTGTATTATAGAAAAATAAAATACAACAGTATGGAAAAATATGGACAAATTTTGATGAAGAACATGCAACATCAGCCAACTTCGATGAAAACGCAAAGTGTGAATAGTTTGAGTTGTCTAATTTCACACTTATTGCATATTCAACTGGTGGATCTGTATCTTCTTGTATTAATAATATGGAAGATCAAGATTACATACAACAATGTATACACACTTTTACCTTAAGGCAAAGTGTTGGGCAAAAGACCCTCAAGGAGAACTCCCCTGAGACAAGTATCAATTCAGTGAGCAAAAACTGTTGTAAAGATGCTAGCAGTCAATTGTCCAAGGGTGACTTTTGGATGCCCTCACAAGAACTAAAGATTGTATCCCGCTATCCAAAGGATCTTCTGTCAACTAAAAAGGGTATGCTAATAAATTCTTATGGGAAAAAGGCACAACAGATTTATCTTTGGTTGGGAGTTTATCCATATTGCCCATGATGTAAATAGTTATAATGTCATGTTGAGTAGATTTTTGGCACACCTTTAAGAAGGTATCATTATCGAATGGGGGCTAGAAATCTAAAATGTTATCCATTGAATTAGATATAGGATTATATTTGTCTGGATGGGAAGGTTGATATAATTTGAGCTTGTAGGAATTAATTATTGGAGAATACCCTATTGAAGAGGAAGCTTTGGGTTGAATGAAATTTGATGAACCTACTGTAATACATGTGAGCTAAAATTTTTATTTTTAATATAATTTTGCCTTATACTATTTCTTATGACGGATGGCATATGATATAGGAAGCTTTTCACTCTATAGAAGATATTCATGGCCTTGTGTATGCTCAAGAATATTCCTAAACCTCAAATGACGACAATCTACTATTCAAAGTTAACAAAGATATTTTGGATATTAGAAAGTCATTCGTGTAATGTTTATGCATGGTACAAGTTCTATATGCTCCAGAAAAGCTACAATAAATACTTAGCATAGAAGGATTTGTAGCTGATGGCATCATCTGGATTGTTGACTACCATTGTGAAATGGGATGAGGGAAATGTGTAGAAAAATCATATTCTAGAAACTATTTATCTTTGGTTGGGAGTTTACCCATATTGCCCATGATGTAAATAGTTATAATGACATGTTGAGTGCATTTTTGGCACACCTTTAAGAAGGTATCACTATCGAATGGGGGCCAGAAATCTAAAATGTTACCTATTGAATTAGATATAGGATTATATTTGTCTAGATGGGAAGGTTGATATAGTTTGATCTTGTAGGAATTAATTATTGGAGAATACCCTATTGCAAAGGAAGCTTTGGGTTGAATGAAATTTCATGAACCTACTATAGAATCTGTGAGCTAAATTATTTTTATTTTTAATATATTTTTGCGGTATACTATTTCTTATGACAGATGTCATATGATATGTAGGAAGCTTTTCGCTCTATAGAAGATATTCATGGCCTTATATATGGTCAAGAATATTCCTAAACCTCAAATGATGACAATCTACTATTCAAAGTTAACAAAGATATTTTAGATATTAGGAAGTCATTTGTATCATGCTTATGCATGGTACAAGCTCTATATCGTCCAGAAAAGCTACAATAAATACTTAGCATAGAAGGATTTGCAGCCAATGGAATCATCTAGATTGTTGGATGCCATTTCTATTATGCCCTATGATCACAAGCATGGGGCTTATCATTTTGAGCTAGAGAATGAAAAGGAAAGAAGTTCAAGAATGGCTAGTCTTCTAAGTTTTGGGATTTAGTTTGGATTCTAAAATGGATACCAGAGAAACGGTAAGTTATTTCAATGAAAAGGCTTAAGTTCATCTGTCATTATTTGAGATGTTTGCATTTGTATAGGTTTTTCTATTATAAGTATTATATTTTATGCTTAGTTCAAGGATTTTTCTTCCAATATGTCTAATAATAATATGTTTTTTTGGCAGTTGTCATGCTCAACACTTCTATTTGAAGTGGTAAGTAATAGGTATAGAGATCATTAAAGAATTTATTTTTGAAATTAAGTCTTTCCTTGATGTTGCTGAGAAGTCAGAGCACACATATATTCTTCTAAGCACTTTTTATGCTTGTATAGGTTACCTCCCATATGTCTTTCCATATGTACCTTGTACCTTGTTACCTCCCAATGTACCTTGTTACCTCCAAACTTGCAAGTAAACTGTTACCTTCCATATGAAGAATTATTAGCCACTGAGACAGAAATCAATGTTTCACCTCCCAAATGTCCCAATGTTCAACCAAAAGTAGTACGCATAGCAGCGACTCCACCTCTTGTCCTAGATCTTCTTGGTTATTTGATAGGTTTAGGTAATGCACTTGTCCCTAGAGATCAGTGAGCAGTAGGATCTGGGTGGGTACTAGATAGTCAATCCCATTTCATTTTGTAAATAACAAATGGAAAAAATTGGCTTTATTATTGTTAGATGTGAATTGTATTTACTATGATAAGTGTCAACCTAATTAAAGAAACTTGTGATATTTGGTTAATGCTTTGTGCAGGCCTCCATTGCATGTTTTACTTGCAACATCAATATGTCAAGGCCTTTAGATCAATGGGAAACTTATATGGCGTGATGGTCAAATTTTTTACAACTTGAAGCTTTAGAATAACTCTTTCGGTCTTGCAGTTGCTGGAACTCTATAGGTACAGTTCATAAAATATGAAAATAGTTGAGATATTATTTCTATTTACTATAAATATTGCTAGTTTAATAGGATGTAGATGCATATCTATTTTGAGTCCTTTTCGTAAGTTTCATTCTTGGTAAATTAGGTGCCACCATTGTAGCCTGGTAGCTCAGCACACACACTGCTACCAATGGTACTGTTTCAAAACATATCTCCTGGACTGGAAAATGCTCTTTTGTAGGTGGAAGTAAAAAATAATCAACAACTTGTTTGGTATTTTAATGATAATATTTCATTTGAATTTTTCTTCACTGAGGATGGTAGGATGGAGCATGAAACATTTCTGGACGTAATAATGAATGATAGGATCTAAATTTTAAGCTTTGGAAGTTTTCTTCATTGAGGATGGCAAGATGGAGTGTGCAACATTTTTGGAGGTAATAATGAATGCTAGGACCATTTCCTCTCCGCCACTCTGCCTGTGCCTTCGAATCTATTGGATTTTTAGGACTTTTGGGTCAGAAGGACTGGGCAGGATGGACAAGTCCAAGAGATCAAAAGGGGAAGAGGAAGAGCACATAGACGGTGAGCTTGTTCTCTCCATTGAAAAGTTGCAGGAAATCCAGGATGAGCTTGAGAGGTTAAGTTCCCATGCACTTTGAAAACTGCTTTCTGGGGTTATTTTATTTTATTTATTTATTTTTAAATTGGTTTTTTTCTTCTTCTTTTTTAAATGTTTTTCCCATTCCTTTCTCTATGTATTATTTTTTTGATTTATTGGTGCGTCTGTGGATTGATTGAATTTTTGCTTGTCCGTGGGCTGCTTGAGAATGATTTGTTACAACCCTTAAGAGTGGGTTTGAGGAAAAGAGCGGTTTTTTCAGTAAACCCACACTTCATCTTCATATTCTTTCAGTCTTTTGGATATGGACATTTTGATTGGTTTACATATATTGTTTTTCCAATAGTGTCGGTGAAATTATTTCAAGGAAAAATTGAAACTAGAACATCCTCAAATTAGTTATTTCAGTTTTTTTGCCATATCCATTTATTGTTTGGGCATGAGTTGGTAAAGCTCGAGGTTCAACAAATGTAATATTTTATGCAACAATTCTTGATCAGTTACAGTCTGCCTATTTACGATTAGGTTCATAATGACCTGGTGACCTGAGGCTCTCTCAATATAGTATGCCACACTCCTAAATCCCTTTTGGTCTCAATTACAGTTTGCACATTTATGATAAGGTCATCGTGGTCTGGTAACCTTAGGTACTCTCGGCCTTGTCACTGCCCCCAAAGGATCTAACAAGGTTGCTGGAGTTAATGGCAAAATCTCACAATTCTATTCGGCACCTGCCCTTAAGGAAGGGTAGACCTGCCTTACCTATATGGTTGTTGACAGTTGGCTTATTCTTACATTCATCTTTTTATTAGTTGCTGGAAAGCTTTCTTGGAGGAATTAGTGGATAGAGTTTAAGTTGGATTTTGGATGAGAATCAAAGTATTCCTACATTACATATTTGTAATTTCATAGTTTCATTCAATTGAGGAAGAACTAGATTCATTGTATCACTTTTTTTTTCCCTTTTCCCACTTATATAGCGATGTTGCAGTGCTGTATTTTATTTTTTCCTTCTACTTTTTCTCTCTGAGATTGAATCTAAAGTTTCCAGTACCTAGCAAAGCCTTTTTCTCTTCTATCATAAGATGCATATGTGTGTAAACCTATGTAGTTGATGAAATAATTTTGGAGTGGATTGAAGCAGTGAGATTTTGCTGTGGCAGTGGTGATGAATTATTTTTTCAATTGAGCATAACATGTCTATATGATATAATGGAGAAAAATGGAAAACAAAGTGAAATTTTTAAAGGGTACATTGTGCTGCTCTCTTTTGGCTATTCATCTCCAGTTATGTTGAATGTTAGAAATGGGGGCCAACTGCAAAACTTTTTTTCTTTCATGAGAATGCAGAAATCAATCTCCAAATGAATTGAAAATGTCCTGGTGCACTCTGGGTTCTATCACTAGTCTTACATGGGATGTATGTATTCAAGTCATTCAAGTTATTTTTTTTTTAGTTATTATATGATGTCCAACTGTGTGGGGCCTTCTACATGCGTAAATTGCATTTGGGTATTATGGACAATTGAGTCCTCAATTATTTTTTGTGCTTTGCCTTTCACTACAAGGTCTTTAACATTCATTACTGTTTGATACGCTGAGCATTAAATATCATCTGCCCTTCTTTGTGCTTTGCCTTTCACTATATGGTCTTTAACATTCAATACTGTTTGATACGCTGAGCATTAAATATCCTCTGCCCTTCACCATAAACCATAAAAAATAAAGCTTTCTTTATATATAATTTATTTGAATGAAAAAAGGGAGAGAGCTATTGTTTCAATTTCTCTAGCATGGCATACACCAAACTGTGAAACACATCATTTCTATTTTAATAGAATAAGCATGCAGTTCATCGAATTAAAAATCGAATTATATTAGAGCTACAAATTAGAACACCCATTTTTAAAAATCGCCCTATCATGGAACAACATGGAAATATGCTTATTTCCATTAGAATCGAGTGTCAAGGCTATGATATGCAGCTTAATGTTATGAACATTGTAGCCTGTTTACATGAGATTGCCATTGTGAACTAATGGCATTCTAGGAAGGGGTGTCTTCCTTGTGTACAATCTGAAACAAGTTCTTCGTTAGATATATCAAATTTTCTGATAATACAACATTCAATAATCATGTGATTCTGGATCCTATGAGTAGTAATAATAAGATACATAGGACTAAGAATTGACCATGGTTGGTAATGTCTAATATCAGTAATTAGGCAGGGAAGACTACAACTGAAGAAGGTGATGGTAGCAATCTACAGTAGAAGGCCTCTGATTTGGGTCTTGTTCCAAGCATCTATTCTGTAAATTCCTCAACAACTCAGACACATTCAGCCCACTTGTCCTGATAAGGTGTCTAGTACTCCACACATCAACTTTAACCCCATGAACACCCCTAGACATCTCAGGAGCATGGTTCAAGCCACTAAGATTATGAGGGTAATCCTAAAAATCTATTATAAACCAGTCATCTGATTCAATGTTCTTCATCACGTTATCCCACCTGAGATCCCTATGCATAAACAAAAGGGTGTGCAAAGACACCAGTGCCTTGGTCACAAATTTCAAAGCTTCCACAACCTGTTTGGGTTTGTTCGTAGTTTTTAATTTTTATCTTTTTTCTTTAATTTAAAATCAACGACTATAAATGTAATTTTAAGGATTGCCATAACTCTTCACTTGGTTTGGTGTTTGGGTTTGTTCGTAGTTTTTAATTTTTATCTTTTAACTTTTTTCTTTAATTTAAAATCAATGATTATAAATGTAATTTTAAGGATTGGCATAACTCTTCACATAATTTTTTAAAGTGTGCTAGCTCAATGGAAGAGCATCTGCTTTAGGAGGTAACATGAATTAATCAATGATTTTGTAGTTCATTTTTAATTAAATATTTTTTATATCGATTTATTTCAATGGTGAGATATTTTTGGATTCATTGTTTTATATTGTCTCTAAAGAGACAAAAGTGATCTTTAAATAAATTTTTTATCGTCTCTAGAGAGACAATAGCTAGTATTAAAGACATATTGTCTCTAATCCAAGTGTTGTCTTTAGAGAGACAAAAATGAAATTGTCTCGAGTGGGACAAAAATGAAATTGTCTCATACTCCCTTTATAGAGACAATATTTTTTAAGACAATAATCTTTAAAACAATATACTTTAAGACAATATTTTTTTGGCAATAATATTTAAGACACTATTTTTTAAGACAATAATCTTTAAGACAATAATTTTTGAGACAGTCATTTAAAGACAATATTTAAGACAATGCACAATTTTTTTCGTCTTAAGTTAAGATAATTTACCCAAAAATTGTCTCAAATATTTTCTTAAAACCCTCCTTTATGTAGTAGTGTAAACTAACTGTATATCAACACATAGTCAGTCCTAGATAAACCGATAATCTTGCACTGCATTTATTCTTTCCCATACCTGCCATGCATTAATAATGTACTTAACCAAAACTAAAAAAAAAGAAATTGATGACGCCTTTGTGTAAACCAAAAAGAAAGTGAAATCATGAACCATGACTTATTTGTGCATATACTACACTGAAGAAATATTTAACTACATAGACTGCACTGAAGAAATATGAAGCAAGATATCACATAAATATCTATAAATATGTAACTATAAGTACACTTAAATTTAATTAGATACATTTTAATGAATATATACATTAAATTTAATTTTGATTGATAATTTTTTATTTAATTTGTTTATTTAATTATTTATTCAATTAACTACTTATTAGGAGATATCACGACCCAACCATAAAATCATTAAAACAAAGTAACCAGGCAGGTAGGTTTTTCTCATACATAAATCAGAATTACAATATACCAGCGTCCATCTTCTTTTATTTATAAGTAAATAGAGTATTTGGTTCTAAACTAATTATATATCAACACATAGTCAGTCTTAGATAAACACATAATATTTGACTGCATTCATTCTTTCGCATACCTGGCATGCAATAATAATGTACTTAACCAAAACCTTGAACCTATATGGGGATGCCTTATAAGTAGACTATTTGGCTCTAAACTAACTATATAACAACACATAGTCAGTCTTAGATAAACAGATAATCTTCGACTACATTTATTCTTTCCCATACCTGCCATGCAATGACAATGTAATTAACCCTAAGGAAAATAAATTCATGACATATTTAATGCCAAAATTATTAACGATGACATATTTGTGCATATAGTGCAGTAGTGAAGCAAAAGCGAAGCATAAATTTCAGAGAGGAAAACAAAAGCCACTTAGTATAAGTTGGTCTAGTTAAGTTGCCATTACCTATTGTCATAAGTTTCTCTATAATTTTTTGGTGGACTTTTACCATGTGAATTTATGTATCACATGTCGCTTTATACTCTCAAAGGAAAATCTAGTGTCGTTGTATGAAAATCTAGTCTATGTGGTATACTTTTTAATTATTAATAATAATAAGGTAATCTTGCGTTGAATTTAGGTATCACATGTAGCTCTATACTCCGAAGGAAATATATGTGTGGTATATTTTTTAATTATTATTAATAATGAGGTTTTTTTATGTAAGATAATAATAAGTTTATTTATGTATGATAGGTTTTGGTAGTCTTGTCAATAATTTTTTTTTTTTGTACTTTTTGAGAATTTATTTCAATAGAATCACTCGATTCATTGTTTTCCTAGAAATGTATTTTTGTGGTTAATATTATTAAAAATGTATATAGTTTTATATAGTATCAAGTTTTTTCATGTAATAATATTAGTTGGATTCATCATAAGATTACTATAATAGATATTCAGTGGTTATTGAAGATATCTTTACGGAAAAATAATTGAGTTCAAAATTGGAGGATTTACCTCTCAAATCAGTTGTGATGAATCTCTCACACTACTTTATAAACCATTCATTTGAACTTAAGTTGGTGTGGTGGAGAACCTATGTGTTATCGGGAAATCTGGTGTTTATGCAGAGCTGCTAGTCCCACTAAGGCTGGTAGCTACCTAAGAAACAAACAAACTAAAACTACTTTCGTTTTCCTTAATGAGAAACAGATAAGAGGGGAATAAAGGAGACCAACCTCTATCTTGCGCTTGGTTCCTTGCTTGATTCCTCTCCCTTCTGATAGATCTTTGCCACTCGCTTCCTTGTCTACCCAGCTTCAAAGAGCACTTGTAGAATCAAAACAACATAACACTATCCAAGAACATAGATCTATTATCATAAACAAAATAGGACCATATATTTATTGACCACACAAATCCATATATCATCAATCATACAAGAATGTGGAGGAAAACTTGAATAGCTTTATTGATAATCAAGAAATAGCAAAGAGGATTACAACCAATTGTTCTAACCCAGCGTCACCCTCTCAGCAAGAAAGCCCTTCTTCACCTCATGAAAAGCTTAGATCACCCAACACTATGATGTTGCACCAAGAAACCAGCAGCACTTCCTTACAAGATACAAAATTCCAGCCTCAGGATCTTTGGAATGAGGGATCCATATATAGATGTTTGCAAGGGAGGTGAGTCAGCTTTTGAGATTTGATTAGTGTCCTCTCTCTGGTAGTTCTTGATTCCAATTGGAGATTGATGATCTCTTACTCATCCCTGGGCGAATGCAGAGAGGCAAGTGTCATAGGAGAAGTTTCTAGAAGATTCCATGGTCCTCCACCTTGCATATTGACCCTGCCATTTGTCCACTCTCGCCCATCGCACCCCATAGAAGGGCTTTTCAAGATGCATCGCACCTCCCGTGTGTATTTAGGTGGGATGCAGCGGACTTTGGCCATGGAGCAGGTGAGATGGTCCAGTTTTGACTAGTGCTGAGCAGTTTTTCATGGAGAACTTCTGGGAGAAGATGTAATCAGTTGACCTTGTTGTTTTAAAGGTTGGAACAACACTTTTAGGGACTTAAGAGCCCTTGGTTTATGGACATTTATGATTGGGGTTGCAGTGCCCAAAAATTTCTATAACAGTTGCCCCCTAAAGCATGAGGTCGTTAATCTGTTGATGTCGAGTGAAATGCTTTATCATGAGGATCTGAAATCTTTTCAAGCTGGAAGGCGACCTGTAATAAGATACAATAAAATACATTATCTTCATAATATTTTCATGATCTAGCTGAGGCGGGCATTCACATTCTCAGCTTTATAAATTCATTTTCATGTACATAAGATAGACAATCGTCTGAGTGTAGATTGATGATTCTGGTAGAGCCATCATCCCTTAGGTTGGATGATTATCTGTGCAGTAATGATGTACATTTGATGTCTTTATTTTCCTGAATATATATCATAGCGCGGATGAATGAAACTAGATCCGGGGTCTTCAATCTCGTTCGATCTCCACCCAAAGTACAAGTCGATCCATGTGAGAGATGTTATGGAGTCGAACATGGAAAGACGTCGCCTGATTACCAGCCAATGATGTAAACTATTAACAGGCGCGAGAGGAATCACCGATAATGATGATGACCCTCAAGGTACTACAGTACAATTCACGTGGTGTGAATAAGGGACTTGGCGTCGAACACCATGCAAAATATTTCGATCGAAGGCCATTGATGTAAACCTGTCACGGGAAGTGAGAAACTTGCCATTGAGGCATGCAAGCTTCAAAGTAATGAAAGGGTTGTTCCTAGATCAACTTCTTGGATAATGAGCTGATGTCGACAAGAAGCGATCCGTCATAGGAGGGCCTTAGTGAATCCCACATCAATGACACGGAACGAAGCAAATGATTTTAATGGAGGTGAAAACGATCTGGTGATATAAGGTCCAAGGTGGCAGTCATGAAAGAATGGAGCGTAAATGTATTGGAGTGGGTGAGACACAAGTGAATTCTTTGAGCGACTTCTCATGAACATATCGGCGACACTGACATGATAGATCGGTAGCATTAACCCCAAATATGGATGGTGTGACAGAACCATGGTGATGTGACCAGTGAATGGAACAACCCAACCCGACTCGGATGCGGAGTGAAAGTATCATGTTCAAGAGCGACTTGCTACCAATAAAGTTTCTTCAAGTTTTCTTCCCAATTTTTCCCCAGTCATCGCTGACCAGTACCTCTTTATTTTTGTCAAGCTTAAGGAGGATAACATATGCATGTTCTATAATTTTCCCTTCAGGCAAACCCATTGCTATGTTTTAACGAGCCTAGCGATAGTGAAACTCGCTCTTATCTGTATGGACAAGTTTGTCGCTATTCGGTTTTAACGAGTTTAACGACAAGGATAACTCGGTCCTTTTCAATTTTAGAGAGTCTGAAAAAGGGACGTAAAGAAAACTCCAATGATCCTTTTCTGTCATATAATCCCTTGAGTCCGAAAAAGTATAAAACAATACAAAAGGGATGAATTTTCGGTACTTTTAACGAGCCGAAGAAAACAAGCGCTCGATCTTTTTGTGTAATGATCCCTCAAGTCCAAAAATATTAAAATTTAAAGGAGGGATAGCACTTCCGGTCCCTTTAACGAGCTGGAGAGGCTAATGGCTCGGCAATCTTTTCATATTTTACGAGTCAGTTGAAAAGAGCTTAAAGGAGACTTGTTTTTTGAGGAACGAGTGATAAATTCAGGTAGCAGCTGATTCCAGGTAAGGTTTGGAATTTTCCAATCATGGCAGTGTCACAAGGATGGCTAACAGGATCACTCTTTGCAACTGTTCCTCAAAAGGGGTAAACAATCAAATGGAGGTGAATGATCGGCCAATACAGAGTGGAGGTGATGATGAGAACACGACCATGGCTTCAAAGGCTGATGATAATAGATTCACGATGGTTATTTACCGGAAATTGGTTCATTTTCTAATGAGCTTAAACTCTGGGGGAACATTTGCTCATTGCTTATGTTTATTTTTTAACGAGCTTGAATTCCGCATTAAAACTGCTCGATCCAGTTGTATAATAAGGATGTCTCATATATAAACGACATCTTTTCAAAGCTTTTCCCCGCATCCTTTCTTTATGCAAGTTAGGAAACGACCAATCCTATGAGTTTAAATGGTTAGAGGACCTATAAATTTAAAAAATAAATGGTCGCTCTTTGATTGCATGCCAAAAGGTTTGCATTCCCCCAGGTATAGTGAAGTAGAGTTTCGAGGTTACCCCTCAATTTGCAGAAAAAACATTTGTTTTATCGGGAAAGGCCTACCTTTTGTAGGTTACCCTTCAATTTGCAGACAAAACATTTGTTCTATCGGGAAAGGCCTACCTTCTAACGGAGGCATCTTATTCCGGTCTAATCCCATTTTCCAAAATGGACGGGTGTGTCAGCCAGTCATATATCCTCCGTGGAAACCTACCCTATACCAAAGGTTTTCCTGTTGAAATAGGCCAGCGTGCATGCTCCCTGGGTTTCAGTCATATCCTCTGAATCACTCAGGCTCATCAGGAGGACGAACTAGGATTGATGAGACATTCCTTGCATGAAAAGACCATTCATGGTTGGTATATGACTATTTGCTATGTGTGAACCGGGGAACGAAAGCTGGTCTACGAGCTTGACCACTCTTCTTTCATGTGGAAAACACATTACTCTAAAGAGTGAGGAGACAATGGCTCCCATGCAATAAATATAGTTGTGTCCAATGAGTAGATTATAATCCAGGGGTCCTTGGACTACCATTACGTTCATGTGAACAGTTTTCCTTCTCAATGTTATCGGCACAATGGGAATGATCCCTAATGGTCGACTGGTTCCTTTGTCAAAGCCTGTTAGATTTCTCATCTCAGGCAAAAGCGATGGTGAACCAAGCGCTTTCCAAGCAATTGAGGAAAGTATACTCACAGAAGCCCCTTCATCTATGATGGTACCCGCCATGACCATTCTGTATATTTGAGCAATGATTCGAAATGGTACACTAGTCGGTAAGCGAGGTCTGCCTAGTAGATTCCAATCGAAGGAAACAACTAGGTTGCTTGGAGGTGGGACCGAATAGACGGTCGGATACGACTCTGACAAACTTCCTTCCTGCGGTAAAGGAATAGGTAGACTGCCCCCATGTTCATCGGAGTCTGTGCTTACGAAGAGAATTTGAACGGTGTCGTTCTTGTTCTCTTCGGTGACTGTATCATCTGAAGATAGATCCTCTGAAGGCCAGACCGGGTCAACTGCTGCCTCGACCTTTTGATTTTCATCTGGTGTGGATTCAGATGGTTTATCTTCAATGATAGACGCTTCGGCGGACCACAAGGGTGTGTCAGCTGAATTTTCAACTAGTGACGGACTCGGCAAGAGCTTCTTATATCCAGGAGGAAGCCGTAACGGTGAAACCGGACGGTCATCCAACCCTCTTTTAGCCTCGTCTAAGAAGGGACAACGGTGGACAGCGTGATTGCGTTCACACAGGTTACAAGGAAATCTACATCTTCCTTTTTGCCCAAGGGCTTCACCTTCACTAGTTGACGGTGTACTTTCAACATGACCATTAGAGGTTGATGACACCGGATTGTACAAACGAGGAGACCAGTCCCTTAAGATTCGAGGGATGCAAGGAAAATCTCGATGATAGTGGTCTCCTTTGCAAATGACACATAGAGATTTAGGCCTGGATGGTGCAGTGTGTGGATTTTTGCTAGACGATGCCTGGTCGCCCCTTTTCACCTTTGGCTCCTTCTTCTTCTCGGTTACTTGATTTTTGGCTTTACCAGCTTCATCAAGCGAAGAGGAAGGAGGAGAGGAAGAATTGGATGAAGTAGAGGGTTGGGGGGTAATTTTGGTATCATTTAGTTGTTGACTTGACTGTTCAGGAATCATGGTGTTCTGAATGATAGAAGTTGAGAAGAGCCATACAGGCAAGCCGATTGACAATCCTAGAAGTGACAATGTGGCCATATGGGGTGCACCAACATCTCCCCAAGAGGAGAAAGGACTAGGATTTCCCGCAAGGGGAACTCCTTGGTTGGCGGACTCCATTTTTCTCAACCTAAGACCAACGTAGGAAAGGTGATATTTATTCCGATTAAAATAAATTTTAGATGCTTTGACACAACTTGCTTTTTCAATTTTTAAGATTTGAGAAAAAACAAAAGATGACTCTAGTCGCCTTCGATTTTTAATGAGCCTGAAGTGACAAGTGCTCAGATGGACCTTTTCCTTTAAGGAGTCTGAAAAGGAACAAAAGAGACTTCTTTGGAAATCTAGAGAAAGGGATTACCAAACCAATTGCAAAACTGCAGAATACTTTTTATGGTATGGCTGTCAATCTTCCCGAATGCTGTGTTCAGTGCATTGCGATCAATAGGGCAACAGACACGGCTCCCTATGGATAAAGGATAAAGCCTATTGTGGTTTCCCAATATATACTCAACGGTACATGGGAGCACAAGTCCGTACTGGCACTTATCATCTCAAAGTGGAGGAATCACGCAACCATCAATGAAAACAATAGTTACCAGGCTTTACAATGCCAGAATATGTCTCTAGCCTAGACTTCTAAATGTTGTCCGTTAGGTTCCAAAGCGTTTTTAGATTCATTAAATTTATTTTACAGTTGATCTTGCTTAAGAAATTTGCCTTTCAGGTTCACCGCATGATGTAGATGTACAATTCCTAAAATGCAATCTAAGATGATAAACAATCGTTTAATCTTCTTTTTGCAATGAAAATCCTAGCTACTAAGGAAAGAGAGATGATATTCTTTCAACATAGAGCAGAGAGCACACACTATATGCACTGTCCTAAATCAAACCAAAAAACAGTCTAAATGCAAATGCACATGCATGTATTTTTTTTTAGCCTTCTTAATGTGTGAATGATAAAAAGAAAGCTAAGCGCAAATCTGAATTATTTTTCAAAGCGACATTACTAGCAATTTTCTTTTCAAGACAAAATGAGGACAATGACGACACTTTGCGATTTGGAATTGAAAACTTGCTTTCGACACTTGAAAAACTACTAATTCAAATCAAATACAAGAGTAATAGTGTAATCAACTATCAAGAACAATCGAATTCTCTTCTATGACTGAAAACGACACTTGCGACACTTTCAAATCAAGAAATGACAGTCCAATTACGCTACTTCTTTGTAAAAGAGAACTGAAAATGGCTCAAAATACATAAAAACATTTACAGTTCTTTGCACAATGGAGGCAGAATAATGGAAAGGAAGGGGGTTTCAACAGAGGTGTACTGACTACAGGCAGCAAAACTCTTGAATAGAGCTGAAAAGAGTGAACACAGAAACCAAAATCAAGGAGCAGGAAAGGCCTTGTCTGATCAGCGCACCTGTAACACAGGGAAAAAGAGATGCAGCTCACCTACTACACTCAGGAAGTGTGATGCATCCAGAATTCACAGAAGAGACAGTGCGATGGACTAGGGACGAGACTTTAATTGGGTTTCGGGTCACAGTTTGCAGATCAGTTCAGGGATTTAAGACGAGCAAGTGGTAATCAGTAAATCAATCACAAGGGTGGATCTAAAGAGGTTACTAGAGCCACCACAAGGGCAATTAGAGAGCTTGTAAATCAATTGTTCGGTTCATAAACAAAACCGGGAGATAGACTGAAGTAGCATTGATTTACTTTGCACTTGCATAGCAAATGCAGTTTGAAGGCTAGCTGGCTTAACTTCAGGCTCCGTCTGTAAGTTTATAAAGTAAACAAATGTAGATAAACAAACAATCTATTCGCTCCCCAGCGGAGTCGCCATTTTGTTATTGGGAAATCTAGTGTCTATGCAGAGTTGCTAGTCCCACTAAGGCTGGTAACTACCTTAGAAACAAACAAACTAAAACTACTTTCGTTTTCCTTTATGAGAAATAGATAAGAGGGGAATAAAGGAGACCAACCTCTGTCTTGCGCTTGGTTCCTTGCTTGATTCCTCTCCCTTCTGATAAATCTTTGCCACTCTCTTCCTTGTCTACCCAGCTTCAAAGAGTACCTGTAGAATCAAAGCAGCATAACACTATCCAAGAACATAAATCTATTATCATAAACAACATAGGACCAGATATATATTGACCACACAAATGCATATATCATCAATCATACAAGAATGTGGAGGAAAACTTGAATAGCTTTATTGATAATCAAGAAATAGCGAAGAGGATTACAACCAATTGTTTTGACCCAACGTCACCCTCTTAGCAAGAAAGCCCTTCTTCATCTCATGAAAAGCTTAGATCACCCAACACTATGATGTTGCACCAAGAAACTAGAAACACTTCCTTACAAGATACAAAATTCTAGCCTCAGGATCTCTGGGATGAGGGTTTCATATATAGATTTTTGCAAGGGAGGTGAGTTAGCTTTTGAGATTTGATTAGTGTCCTCTCTCTGATAGTTCTTGATTCCACTTGGAGATTGATGATCTCTTACTCATCCCTGGGCGAATGTAGAGAGGCAAGTGTCACAGGAGAAGTTTCTAAAAGATTCCATGATCCTCCACCTTGCAGATTGACCCTGCCATTTGTCCACTCTCGCCCATCGCACGCCATAGAAGGGATTTTCAAGATGCATCGCACCTCCCGTGTTTATTTAGGTGGGATGCAGCGCACTTTGGCCATCGAGCAGGTGAGATGGTCCAGTTTTGACCAGTTCTGAGCAGTTTTTCATGGAGAACTTCTGGGAGAAGATGTAATCAGTTGACCTTGTTCTTTTAGAGGTTGGAACAACAATTTTAGGGAGTTAAGAGCCCTTGGTTTATGGACATTTATGATTAGGGTTACAGTGCCCAAAAATTTCTATAACACTATGGCCTGCCTCCTTATATTTTGTTTCAAGTTGAAAAGACGTTTCATAAAGCCTTTCCTTTGACCCCTACGATTTTGTTTTTTAGGAAGGAGTTTGAGATTGTAAGTGTTGTAGTCATTTTTAAAATTTCATGAATAAAGCTAGCCTTGATGATCTCATCCACAAATTAAGGAATTGTTTTATGTAAGCTTATCTATGATTTGTAATTATTAGCACAAGACACCATTAAAATCATGTCAATAGTTGGCATCTTCAATATACAAGTCTCAATAAAATCTATTCACATGTTGGAAGTAAATCCAAGGATTATAGAAAGACAAATGTGATGGGATGGATGATCAAATTCATGTATACTTTGCAAAGAAAAGGTTGCAAGATATTTCAAAGACTAACAAGGTGTCACAATCATAAGATAGCCTTGCACTTGTTGAACCACACATGGTATGTTGAAGGAGAATGGTAGTTTTAAAAACCATTGGAAAAGCCTCCATGTACCACTCATAAATTGTTATGCTCTTGACCTGCGAGAAATTCCAGAATACCAAATATGCAAAGAAATACAACCCAGAACATAGAACAAAATGAGAAAAACAACAAGTATTTTATTATTAAGATATGAAAGCAGTGTTCACTTGCCTCGTCGAGGAGGCAACCTCCAACATAGAAGAGCTCAATTACAAAATAAGACTCGATATATCTCAATGGGGAGTCTCTATCCTTTATATAGGATTCATAAATACAATACCATGGGTCATTACCATGGTTCTCTCAATACCATCTATCTAATACCATGGCCCGTTTGCAACTAACTATAGTCCCTTTCTTAAATGTAGGTCAACCACTTACAATTATTAATACGAGCTTTATTGACTCTTTGACTAACTATAACTATGACTCGACCCTATTACATAAATAAATGGGTTAGGGTTGGACCCTAACATAAATCCCAATGAGGTTTCTTGCAATCCTTATACAACGGTTGGAAAAGTAATTAGTGATGACTTGATTTTCAACCAAAATAAATAAAAAAGGGGAATTTATCTAAATGACAAGGCATTATTAATCCCAACTAATTATGTCCAATGGAAGTTCAAGTTCATGGTTTGAAAATATCATGTAGAAAGTTATTATTCATGGAATTCCATTAAAATTTACAAGCATAGAACCTGCCAAAATTTGGAGCCCCATTTCAAATATCAAGCATTATCCACTACCCCAAAGTTGTAAAATATTCACATATGCTTGTTTTTCTACTTTCATTTTACATTTTGAATTAGTTGTAGGATTAATAACATTTCCTATGGCTTCCAAAGAAATATGTTGTTCCTTCTAAAAACCATTTCTCACAACCCTAAAGATGAGAGCCTAATTCACCATGAACTATATATTTTCCTATAACTACTACATTTATGTATCAGATGTCAATACTATATAAGAATGTTGCACACTTGGACAATGAAAATCCTTCATCGCAATGGTTAAAACCATAAAAAAGATTCAGGTAAAACACGTATTGCCTCATTGCCTCCGAAAAGGAGTCCCTCTTCTTGAAATTATCTTTCCTTTCCAAGCTTTTTCCTTTCCAAATCCTTCTAGAGAAGCAATTTTGGTGATTTCTCTCATACTAGAATATGATGATGATGATACTGTAGATGAAGCTACCTTGGGAATGATGGAAAATATTTTTTGCTAACTCCCCATTTAAAAACACACTATGAGAAACACAAATACCATGCTTATATACATGTTAGGGATTTATTTAGTAGATAAATATAGTGCATAAACACTACCTCTTGGATTTATATCTTGAGCATATCATATTATCCTTAATAGTGGAAGTAATGTTTCTTGAATATTTTACTTAAAAAATGAAATTGCAATGGACACTAATGGTGAGAATTCTATCAAAACATTATAGAGTATCTTAAGAAATCCTACTTGGCTGATAGTGCTCTACTAACATGCAAATATTTTATGATTGGATCATTGCTTTCTATTTAGTCTAAGAAGTTAATGATTAAGAGCTTTCGAAGATCTATAAAACCACAAAGTTAAAATAAATTACTCATGAAGATCACAAAGTATGCTACCCTAACTGAGAATATAGATTGTTCACTTTATCTCTTAGCAAATGCAAAGATCTATGTTAATCTGGTTGCTAGAGACAAATCCCTAATTCATAGATCTAATTATAACTAGAATTGTGATACCTTTGCCATAAATTTCTAAAGAATCTTAACTATGCCTTAAAAATGTATCTCCAAGCATTAATGTTGTACAATATATTACTTATTGATTTTGGGCTTGGGATGAGAGAGATAAAAGAGAGATTGACCATTCGCAAAGAAAACATTCACTTTTCCATAAATAATGCCCCTTTTTTACCTCGCACCATGTACCAATTTTTTCTAATAACATTATAAAGCTTGTCATGTGCATAAATAGGGCATATATTAAAAGGTATAATGGACCAATGAGTTAGGAAAGGTTCCATAGGGCATATCTTGGAAAGTATAGAAAATAAATGGATAAAAGTTTTACCTCATGTAACATGAATATCTTACTTTTATCTCCTTAAATTTTCACTGTTTAAAACATCACAAAATGGAAAAATTACTCATTCACTTCCTAAACCAAATTTTTGCTCCACTTTTAAAATGTCAATAGTATTCCCTAGGCTCTTTTGCACACTTTGAATCTCTTTGAGCTTAGATTTTTTTCAATTATACTCAAGTCACCCCTACTTGGTAAATTGGGTGAGCTAACTCATACTACATGGCTTAGTCAACTTGACATAATCTTATTTCATATGTCTTCATTGTGTTGGAGTTAGCACGAGCAACATATATCAACATATACCATTGGAAATGTCCAAGAATAATCATTTGAACCATATATCCTATGCTCTGATTTAAACTAGGCATTTAGAGTAAAAATGAATTCAAAGAGAAGATATCCAATCTACGCATCAAAAGCCCAACAACAATACTTCCAACAATCTTCATTTTAAAATCTTTATCTTCAACATCTATAGTTTTCCCATATCTTTCACATTAATTAAAATAATATTTCCAGCAATCTTTGTTGGAGAAATGACATGAACCCATGATTTCCACAATTTCTATCTTCAGGACCGGGCTTAAATGGATATCGAGCACATTAATGTCAAGTAAAGAGCAACCCCTAAACATGAAATACTTTAGGATAGTTCTTTTGGGATTTTTACCCATAACATTAGGAATTGCCCATGGTAAAAGTAGGTTGTTTGTTTGATTTGAGCCTAATGTAAAACTATAGATAAGTATGCAATGTTTTATGATAGGTATGGCTAATAAGTGGACCATGCGAAACAAACATCGTTGTAGATAAACTCTTTCTGTCAATTTACAATAAGTGCACCAAGGGCCTAGTTTTGTGAAGGCTTCTAAGGTTAACAGTATTGGGGCCTTTGGGCCTAATAAAGTATTATAGGTGCTTAACATTGAGTTCATGATTTAGGCCTTATGCGTTCTCCTCAAGCCTTTGGGAATTAACAAAATATGAGAACTATTAAAAGTGGTGCTTGAATGTCTTAGTAATCGTTTCTAGCATTGAAGCCATAATAAGTGAATTTCACCAAATTGGTCACCCAACTAAAACTGGAACCTCAACTAAAACCTATGAATGCCATATTTACATCAGGAAATGATTTCAGAGCGATAATAAGGTCACAATATTATATCTCTCATGCAATGGAATTAAGGATGATGGCTCGATGTTTTATTGATGCATATATCATCGTTAATGGAGTAGGTAGACTACATTACTCCTCTAATGGGCTTCCTGATATGCCTATAAAATTGATAATGCATATAAGTCCTATTTAATGTGAACAAACTTGAAGTAAATCCATTTAATAGAGAATTAAATAAATCAAATATTCCAAATAGTTCATATAGGCTTATTCCAATTTATGATTAGCTAGAGGATTAATTCGTAAGCAATGGGAGCCACACTGAGAGATTTAAGGCTACTGATATCATCCAATGAATCACATTATGTAAAAAAGTTCATTGATTTTGTGTTGCATAGTTTTCTCCTTTGTAAGCTCTAATTCATTTAATGGTTTTCACAAGTTCCGAGATAGAATTAGAAGATACTTTCTATATAGTGTAACAATGTCAAAGAAGCGATTTTTCATTCTCTACAAATTTATTACTTATGAAGGTAGTTATGAAACTATTTTTTCTACCATATTAGGATTTTGATGCATTTTCTAAAGGGGAAGGAGATAATTTTAGCCTACTAGTTGATCAGTGGCCCTAAAATAATGGCATTTAATATCTAGAAGAATTCTAGGAATCTTGACAAAGCCTTATATTAGTTTGGGTTAATCAAAATTCTTGTTGAGGAAAAAAAATTTAAGAAGTGACAATTGGGAACCTTGTTTAGTAATAAATTATTTTATTGAGGCATTAGAAGAAAAAAATATTTGTCCAAAGAGAAAGAAGACATAGGGTTTTTTCAAACCCTTACCCTCAAGAAGAAAATAAAGAAGCCAAAGAAACTCTAGTAGAGAGAGGACACTGAAACCATAGACACAAAAGAAATTTTAAGACTAGAGTCTATGATGATATTGGAAGACGAAGATGCTACTGAAATAGAAGATACCATAAAATCAATGCAACTTGAGAAAAGATAATTGTTGAAAATAAGATATGAAAGGAAGAAGAATAAAAAGGATCATGCTAGGACCAAAAAGAAAGGTGACAAAAGCAATTACGAAGAATCCATGGGAAACTACAAAAAAAACCATTGTGATATCTGAACTGAAGTAAAAAAATGACCTCAGCAACATCAAGGAGTGATCCAAGTGGCTCCAGAGAGACACACAGGACAAAAAGGGCTTATGAATGCTCAAAAATCAAAGTGCTCAGAATGACTTCGACCCAAAACCAGAGCGTAGATCTCATCGTCCTGATCACGGAGGTGTGAATGGTTCATCAATCCGAGCTCATATGAGGGAGAACAGGCCAGTCAAAATTTTAGTCAAAGTTGGGGTGTGGGCCAGGTTTAAGTGTCCTACAATTTGACTGACCCTGAGGCATAAACCTAGCTCCTGGAATTGGTCGAAATTGCGGCCTCGTTAATTTTCCCAATGACCCTTATTTTCTAAAAATTTAAAAACAACCCCCTCATTATAAATATCAAAAAAAAAAAATCATAAATGAGGTGGCGAGCCACCACCCCCGCCACCCCAAAATTTCATAACAAAAATATTTAAAAAATAGCATTAAATTATATATTAATTATTTAAATATAGTCTCAATTATATTATGTACCGAATTAGTGTTTATATTAATAAAATATATTCTAAGATTAAAATAAAAGGATAAAAATGTATATATTAATAATTTATTTTAATTTCAATGTTAAAGATAAAAGTGCAATAATTATCATTCTATATAAATTTTCAAATTGAATTATATAAATTTTGAATATTAAAAATCGTGTAGTCTAACAAGGCGGAGGAGTTGCCTTGAAAGTTATGGAAATTCCAATTATATTTAGAGAAAATCCGGCAAGGATTTTTGTAAACCCAAATTATAATTGTTAAACTTCAAAATTTTAGGTGTCCTTGATGTTTTTGATGGTGTTGAATACAAAACACAATCTTAAAATTTATTAATCATTTAATAAATAATTATTTTCTTTTATTATAAAATTTAATTTCTATCTAAACTATATAAATAATATGTTTAAATAATGTAAAACAACAATTATATATTCCATGAAATCTTGAATTTAAAAAAATAAAATTAATTAATTAAATTTATGAAATTAAAAATAAAATAATGAAACTTCTAAAGTGCAACTTTAAACTTATAGTGTGAGTTCTCACCGCCGCACCGTTAACGAAAAGGATCACATCCATTCATTTAAATATATTGTGCATTCCACAAATAATATTCAACCATCACTATCATAAAAAAATAATAACAAATAAATAAAAAATAGAATTTAATAAAATAACATTTTGAGGTCACGTACTATAAAAATTTGTTGACGCTTGACTTTCATGTTTTCACGTACTATATTCGACATAAAGAGATAAAGACATTCATAATTAGGGCAATTAGTTTTTCCACAACTCCAGGGAAAATATTTGACGAGAGCCGCATGTCATTTTCAGTTCTCCCTGCGCGCAGATGGGGTGGGCGGGCCCATGTCATATTACGCGCCAAAACATTTCATATGGGACCGGCGAGGCCCACGTGGGCGGCCCCGTAGCGGTACCACCCGAAACAGGACCTTGTATGTCAGTACACCGCGCGGGGATTACGGGGCGGGCCGCCCAATGCGGACGCGACCCCCACTCATATATTTTTTTGCCTTTGTTCACGAGTTCAAATGTTTGGCTTTGCATCAACCTAAAGAGATAAAGAGATGTTTTTCCACACTAAAGGTCATAATCTTTGACCGCGAAATCTTTAGGTACGTGGTACAGAGACATAAAGATATTCATAATTAGAGCCATTAGTTTTTCCACAACTCCAGGGAAAATATTTGACGACATTCATAATTAGGGCAATCAGTTTTTCCATAACTCCAGTGAAAATATTTGACGAGAGCGGCATGTCATTTTCAGTTCTCCCTACGCGCATTACGCGCCGTTACGGGGCCCACGTGGCCGGCCCTCAAGCGGGCGGACCCAAAACCTATAACGCGACTTTTTGAAAGTCTTTCTGGCGGGTTTTTCTGGTCGAAATCAGGCAGGAATTTATTGGAATCGCAAGTTTGATAGCTAGTTTCTGCACAATGAAAGCGTCCCAGGGGTTTTCGAGGGTGCTGAATCCAAATATGCAGTTAAAAAACCATTTTAACTGCAACAAATCAAGATTTAACCTCAATTTCTTCCACCGGATTCCGTCACCGGAATCTCCAAAAAATCGCATTATAGACAACTCCGAAAAAACTCTGCCGGGATTTCTGCACGCGCAATGTGACCGAGGAGTTATTTTGCTTGGGCGGAAAAAAAAATTGAAATCTTTGTTATTATTAGAGTGAAAAATTTAAATATTTTTAAAAACAATCTTTGTTCTGATTAAAGTGAAAAATGTAAATATTTTAGTTTTTAAAAACAAGGTACATTTTAAATATTACACGCTAAGGCCCACGTGGGCAGCCCCCAAGCGGGCGGCCCCAAAACGGTACCACCCAAAACCTTGTATGTCAGTACACTGCGCCGGGATTACGGGGCGGGCCGCCCAATGCGGACCCGACCCCCACTCATATATTTTTTTGCCTTTGTTCACGAGTTGAAATGTTTGCTGATGTACCCATGCAACCTTGGATGAAACATAGGCCGGTTTCGAACAATTTTACACTTTAATAAGATTTTGTGTTTAAAAGATGGTTTAATGGTTAGTCATGCATAGTGAATTAAGATTATGATATTTATTACTAGTAATTTTTTAAGTCTAACTATGTGTCTTGGAGCAATTGGTCTAACTATGTGTCTTGGAGCAATTGAATAAATTTGAATTAAGGATTAGTAGCTCTATTATGTTGTAGGTTATGTGTGGTATTCTATCTTTTCTTAAAGAGGTTTCATAAAGCCTTTTCTTTGACCCCTACGATCTTGTTTTTTAGGTAGGAGTTTGAGATTGTAAGTATTGTAAATTCAATTTTGAATTAAGGATTAGTAGCTCTATTATGTTGTAGGTTATGTGTGGTATTCTATCTTTTCTTAAAGAGGTTTCATAAAGCCCTTCCTTTGACCCCTACGATCTTGTTTTTTAGGTAGGAGTTTGAGATTGTAAGTATTGTAGTTATTTTTAAAATTTCATGAATAAAAGGTAGCCTTGATGATCTCATCCACAAATTAAGGCATTGTGTTATGTAAGCTTATCCATGATTTGTAATTATTAGCACAAGACACCATTAAAATCACGTCAATAGTTGGCATCTTCAATATACAAGTCTCAATAAAATCTATTCGCATGTTGGAAGTAAATCCAAGGATTATACAAAGGAAAATGTGATTGGATGATTAAATTCATGTATACTTTGCAAAGAAAACGTTGCAAGATATTTCAAAGATTAACAAGCTGTCACAATCATAACATAACTTTGCACTTGTTGAACCACACATGGTATGTTGAAGGAGAATGGTAATTTTAAAAAACATTGGAAAAGCCTCCATGTACCACTCATAAATTGTTATGCCCCTGACCTGCGAGAAATTCTAGAATACCAAATATGCAAGAAATAAAACCCAGAACATAGAAGAAAATGAGAAAAAAAACAAGTATTTTATTATTAAGAGATGAAAGCAGTGTTCACTTGCCTCTTCAAGGGGGAAACCTCCAACAGAGCAGAGCTCGATTACAAAATAAGACTCAATATATCTCAATGGGGAGTCTTTATCTTTTATATAGGATTCATACTTATTGTGGCCTTCCCAAGCTATTGTCCTCGCATTAAAAATAATGTACATAGACTTTTAAAGAGACAATTAGTCATTGTTCTATTTCAGAGGAGTTATTCTTCTTAGACACCCATGCATTGTGGCTATAACTCCTCTTAGACACCCACTTACTGTGGCCTTGCCAAACTATTGTCCTCGCATTAAAAATAATGTACATAGACTTTTAAAAAGAGAACTGCTCATTGTACTATTTCAGAGGAGTTATTCTTCTTAGACACCCATGCATTGTGGCCATAACTCCTCCTAGACACCACTTATTGTGGCCTTGCCAAGCTATTGTCCAAAATACCATTTTTTAGAATTTATTTATTAGTGTGCTAAACTCAAAAATCTTTCTAAGCAAGCTATGATGTCCTCCTCAATAAGCCATGACATCTCATGATTGTTTCCCAATTATTTTTACTCTAACTACATCTCTATTTTCATTTTCAAGATGTCAATACTTTCTAAAAATACTTAAGAACAATGAAAATCCCTCATCACAATATCTAAAACTCTAATAACAATTCAAGTAAAACACCTATTGTCTCATTACCTCCTAAAAGCAGTCGCTCCTCTTGAAATTGTCTTTCCTTTCGAAGTTTCTGTCCTCTCAAAGCCTTCTAGAGAAGCAATTTTGGTTATTTCTTTCCTACTAGGATATTGTAGATGAAGCTATGTTGGGAATGATGGAATATATTTTTTTGTTAATCCCCCATTAAAAACGCATTATGAGAAATATAACTACTACGCTTATATGCATGCATGTTAGCCATTTATTTGGTATATGCATATTTGGATCTATATTTTGAACTTATACAATTTATCCTTAATTATGGAAGTAGGGTTCATTCACTATTTCATTTAAAAAGAATAAATTGCAATGGACCTTAACCCCATTGCTGAATGGTGATAATTTTGTCAAAATATTAGAAAAACCATGAAGAAAGTCTACTTGGCTTATAGGGCTCCACTAACATGCAAATATTGCATGATTGAATCCTGTAATATCCCAACATCAAAATTTTAATGAGATATGGTACACTCTAGGTGTTCTAATGAAATTACCATGGGCCAATGCCATGGGACAATACCATGGGCAACTGCCACATTAAATACCATGGGAAGATTCCATCCACTTTGACCATATCCAAATATATATATATATATATTACAAATCCTCCTGCCCAAAGATTGTTTGCCCTCAGGTAATCCACTTCTATCCACAAAAGAAGCATTTTTATATTGATACCAAGATCCCATACAACCCAATGTGTTATTCCATGCCTCCATTCTAAATGATCATGAATGGATCCTTTGATACCTGAATCCAAAACAATCCTTTCGTCAATCCTACCCCCAATGGATTCTCCTAGATCCCAATGCCACCTAAGTCCTAGGACATGTTGGTTATGACACCACCTCAGCCCTCCATCATTGCTTGTGCTTGAGGGCCCAAGTTGCAATATGCCCTTGGCTAAGAGTATCCCATCAATAGAGTTCCAACTCATAATCTCTCATAAATCCATCTCGTGGGAAGTATATAATGCATGAATCCCTGCACATGGAATAAATCTACCATGTTGATGTTGCCTAATGCTCAACTCATGTTGCTCCACCCGATCACCCATCATGATCCATTTGTATAACTCTTCCTTACTATCCCCAATGTATAATGGCAAGTTGGTAGAGCTGCAAGCCTTATCTATGTACTCTTGTAGAGGGCTACTTTGCAACTCCCAAATGTACTCCTCTTCCTGCCTTGTGAGGGACTTGAGTCGTTCCTCAACACTAGACAACTGTGTCATTGATTCAACACATACCACTATGAGGTCCTCAAATTTTCTATTCTTCTGTAAGATAATGTCTCAGGCTACCCCAACTCTCTACTTCAACATCATAAGATCTGTGTTGAAATGCATGATCCTTTCCCAAAAGTCCTCTACTAGAATTTCTCGTGCCCTACAGAATGTCTCTATATTTGACTGCACCAGATGCCCCATGACCATAACTTTAAGTTGAACCTTTGTTTGACCCTCTAGAAATGGCTTATCATGCATACTATATTTGTCATGATACCCTGCATGATCATGCTCATCATGTCGGTTTATTATTATTGGCTCCTCATTTGGTTCTACTAGAATGTCTTCTTCCTGGCCTTTTTCACATGTGGGGATAAGTTGTCCACCCTCTTTGATTGTCAAACATGGCTGTATTGGTGGACTGTTATCTATACCTGATTGTCCATACTCTTTATGGATGTTCTCTTGGATATCTATAGACTCAACTACCTCATCATCAGGAGGAATTCCCTCCTTCCCTTCCCAATTTACTTTGTCAAGTTGATTGATTATCATTGACCTGTCCTATAAGTTTCTTTGAAAAACATGGTGTTGCTGCTCACCATTTGTACTTGATTGCTTCAATCCTTCATAGGTTCTCTTCTAAAAACCGGTGAAACCAACTATGGATGAATCTTCATGATCTTCCCTTGTTTCCTCTTATCACCTGGACATGAATGGTTAAGGGCCCAAGGTCCCTTGTAGATAAACCATAGTCCTCTCATCCTTAGTTCATTATTGATGCATATTTTGTTCTTTCTTCCTCCATCAATCCCTATCAACTCCTTCGTAGCGACCACCCTTTTGAGTAATTTTATGTTTTTCCTATGTTAGGTTGTGTTATATTCTTTCCACATAGTTAACAGGGGGTTTGAGGGGCACCCGTAACCCCACTTTACAGGGTCTGGGGCAGCACCCCGAAAAATTTGGATTTTGGACCCTATGTTATGTTGGGCGGACCCACCTATGGTTTTGTGCATGATTTCCGCACTTGTTTTTTTGGACGCTATGGGTTTTGGTCCATGTTATTCGATGCGATGTTTTTTTCGGTCCATGGTATTGGATGCTTCAGCATGTATAAATATGTATTATAACATTGAAAGGAACATAATGAAAAATCAAGTTGGTAGTCCCAGTTTTGGGATCCAGGGGAAAATCTCTATGTATATGTGTTTTATGTGTTATGCTCTCACTATTGTTTATTTTATGTGTTTTAGAATTCGTATGCATCTAATTTTTGTACAAGGTTAAAACCTACATCTGGTATTGGAGCAATTTTGGCTTCAAGGGGATGCCTTTGTTACTGAGGGGTTTCACTCGGGCCTATGATAAACCCTATTCAGTGGGAGATCTGCGAGATCGATTCTGGTGGTGAAAGAAGATGGCAAGCAATGGAAAGATAGAGATCGAGAAATTTAATGGTCAGAGTTTTGAGTTGTGGAAACTCAAGATGGAGAATCTATTGGTGGATAAAGATCAGTGGATCGCTATAGATCTGGGTACTAAACCAACGGGAGTGTCCACTGAAGAATGGAAGAAGTTGGATTAGAAGGCAAAGAGCACAATAAGATTGTGTGTTTTAGATTCAATATTGCTGAATGTATAGGTGGAAGCTACGACGAAGGCTTTGAGGGACAAGTTAGGGACTTTGTACGAATCTAAGTCTCTGGTGAATAAACTATTCCTATGGAAAAAGCTATATAACCTGAGGATGAAAGATGGAGACTCGGTGACAGAGCGTCTGAATACATTTAATACTGTGGTAAGTCAGTTAGCATCTGTTGATATTAAAATTTCAGATGAAGATAAGTGCATCAGTTTGTTGTGTTCTCTACTAGATTCTTGGGATAGTCTAGTTATTGCAATAAGTAGCTACAATGGTGATGCCTTGTCTGTATGAGGACAGTCCAAAAACAGAAACAAAAATAAGTCATTGAGTGGGAGATATAAATCTAGAGGGAGATCTAAGTCTTCAGGAAAACCTGTAAAGGTGGTGTGTTGGAAATGCAGAAAGGAAGGGCACTACAAAAGGGACTGTAAATCTAAAGCTCCCGATAAAGGAAAGGGATCTGATGATGCTCCTTCTGCAGAGGTGAGAACTACCTCAGATGAAGGTGGGGATGTGTACTTGGCTTCTTCAAGTATACATGTAGATCATGAGGCATGGTTGATTGACTCAAGTGCATCCTTTCACTTCACTCCCCATAGAGAGTGGTTCTGCGAATATGAGAAATACGATGGTGGTGATGTCTTCCTTGGGGATGACAGGAAGGCTAGAATCGTTGGTCGTGGAAAAGTAAAGTTTAAGTTGCAAGGTGGAAGGGTTAGAACACTTCTGTTAGGGTCCCACCCTAACCCCCTTATTTATGTCATGGGATCACGTCATAGTCAAGAGTCAATAAAGCCCATATTAATATTTGTAACTGGTTAACCCGCAATTAATGACGGGACCACAGTTAGTTGCAAATGGGCCGTAGTATTAGATAGATGGTATTAATAAAACCCACGGTATTGGCCCGTGGTATTGCATGTATGAGTCATATATAAAGGATAGAGACTCCCTGCGAGGAGCATTGTGTCTTATTTTGTAGTCGAGCTCTGCTCTATTGGAGGTTGCCCCCTCGAAGAGGCAAGTGAACATTACTCTCTGAATAATAAAATCATTGTTATTATGTGTTCTGGGTATCTTTTCTTCGCATATTCTGTATTTGGGTATCATTTTGCAGGTTAAGAGCATAACAAGTGGTATCGGAGCACTTTCCAGGGCTCGGTGGGATCTCCAATTTTTAGCAATTTTTTTTTTGGCCAGAGACGTGTTCCAGCGTCTTTAAACCACGGGATCTGTCATTCAGCGCATAAACCTGCAGATTTGGGGAGGCATGCACGTAGGAAATACAAGAGGTGGTCGCGTCTGTTGGAATCACTTGTAACCCCTGTGGGTACCCCTTCGAGTAGTAGCGCATTAGACAGAACCGCGCACGGATTGTCTTCCACGTACCCTCTGGGTATATAGGAAGCCCCCTAGGCTCCATTGAAACCTCGCCATAGATAAACCTTCGGCCGTCTTGTGGCTACAGTACACCGAGAACAGCACTCAAAGAGATTACTCGCCCGTATGATAGGGTAGTCGGGTTGTACGGCTAAGGGTACGGTCGATCCTCCTTAGTTAGAGCCCTGAAACATTGGGCCGAGTACTACTGTCAGACCCTTATGTATATTGCGATCTGTAGCACCTGACACTCCTCAAGACCATAGTTCCCTTTTCTATCGGGGGATCACACATCATCTATTCCAGATCCGCGTGTGCAAAGACGTGCCGCAGCAGCAGACATCAGTCCCGCAGCTCCATCAGATCCGCAACAGCAGTTGTTCCACCATTTAGATCTCTCAGATCCACCAAATTGGAGTTGTTGTGAAGGGTTCCTATATCGGGGTATACTTTTCGCAGGAATTTTGGCAGCATTGACATTTTGAGGATTTGGCGACTGCAGTATTGATCAAGGAGTAAAACTCCGTTAGGAGTTTTCCAAAAAAAAAAAAAAGAAGAAGTCTGAGATCTTCCGAGGCACTTATTGGTGATCTAGCCCATCAGCATCAGGACGACGAGCTGAGCAAGGTGGTACCATTCAATTTATTAGTAAAAAAATTTTAGGCGGTCCCAATTTTTCATCAAGTTGGTGTATGGTAGAAACTAGAGCTCAAGCGATGGCCAATGAAAGGCTGGACAAACTTGAAGAAAATATGAACTCCCTCCAACGTGAGATTAGCGGACTAAGTCTCCAGATACAGCAAGTACTCTCGAAGGGCAAGGAGCCAGCCCACGAGGAGGCGTATAATGGCCATGAATACCATGAGGGTGAGTCTAGCCACTCTCCTCACGTCTGGCACACCCATCCACCACCCAGTCAGCGACCTCCCAAGTTGGATATGCATAAATTTGACGGTTCTCACACGTCCGCATGGCTAGCACAAATGGAGCAGTATTTCAAATTGAATCATATTCTAGATGATGGGACTAAGCTTATGGTGGGGACCATGTACTTGGAAAATGAACGATGGAAATGGGGGGAATGGCATCAGCGTTGCAATGGACCTTTTAAGAATTGGGCCCAATTTATCAAAGCTCTTTGAGATCGCTTTGAACAGGAAGACTCTTTTTTGGGGCGTCTCACTAAGCTCCGACAGACGGGTACAGTGGATGAATATATTACCACTTTTGAAGCCTTAGCCTTCCGCACTAAGGGTCTCACAGATGAGTTCTACACGGAATGTTTTATCAGTGGTCTTAAAGAAGCCATCAAAGCTCAAGTTCTACTCCACCACCCTCCCACGTGGACAGAGGCTTGCCAGGTAGCTCGTAAGGTGGAACATGCATTAGCAGCCCAATACAGCCGCCCCAATTTCCCCGCTAAAGGTCGTCCCCCACAGGCTCACAACACGACTCAGACACTTAAGATCCAAAAGGTGTCACCTGTGGAAATGGCCGAAAGAAGGAAGCAAGGACTATGTTACTACTATGATGAAAAATATTCCCCGGGTCATAAATGCAAGGAGCCCAAGTTTTTTCAAATAGATGCCACTGACTACAGCTCCACCGAGGAAGATCCACCACTTGAGGAACCGGAGGCGATCGAAGAAGACAACCAAAAGGAGATTGTATCTGACGAACCAGTTATTTCGCTAAATAAGTTGGCAGGAATTTCTTCCCCTCAAACTCTCAAAATCAGGGGTTTTCTTAAACATCGCCCAGTAGCAGTCTTGATTGATAGTGGAAGTACCCATAATTTCATCCATCAAAAAATCGCAGAAGAAACGCATTGTTTTGTACGGGTAGTTTCTAACTTCCAAGTCCAAATTGCGGATGGGAGCACAATGAAATGTGAAGGCCGCTGTGAAAATGTCAAACTTCAAATGGGGGATTATCAGTTGAAAACTCACATGTTTGCCATACACATGGGGGTTGCAACATTGTCCTAGGCGCTGAATGGCTTCGCACTCTTGGGCCAATCACGATGGATTTCCAGGAGTTATATATGAGTTTTAAGCAGAGAAACTCCACACATACCCTCCGTGGACTCCCGGCGGGAGCCCCCTCTATCATCAGCTCGCATAGGATGGAAAAATTGTTAAAAAAGGGCCATCATGGAGTGGTAGCTCAATTTAATGCCGTCCAGGTAGTCGAAACCATGTCTCTACCAATTCATCCTGAGATGCAACAGATTTTAAATAACCATCGGACGGTCTTTGACAAGCCTCATGAGCTTCCACCCTCGCGAGGGGAACATGATCATAGCATCACCTTGGTTCTAGGGGCCCAACCCCCAAATGTGTGGCCATACAGATATCCGTTCACCCAAAAGAATGAAATAGAAAAAATCATCAAGGAACTATTGGAAGCAGGTGTCATTCGTCCTAGCATTAGTGCTTATTCATCCCTAGTGGTCATGGTCCTCAAGAAAGATGGGGAGTGGCGGATGTGTCCCGACTTCAGGGCCCTCAATAAGTTGACAGTCAAAGATAAGTTTCCCATTCCGGTGGTTGACGATTTGCTGGACGAACTCAATGGTGCTCAATTCTTCACTAAGTTGGATCTTCGCTCAGGCTACCACCAAATTCGCATGAAGGAAGTCGACATTCCCAAGACGGCTTTCAGAACTCATGAAGGCCATTATGAGTTCCTGGTCATGCTATTTGGTCTCTGTAATGCCCCCTCTACTTTTCAGAGCCTTATGAATCACATTCTCAAACCATATCTCAGAAAATTTGTCCTTGTCTTCTTCGATGACATCCTCATCTATAGTGGCACTTGGGCGGCACATCTTCAGCATGTAGATCTACTCTTGCAACTGCTCCGCAAGCATAAATTATTTGTCAAGATGTCCAAGTGTTCGTTTGGCATGGAAGAATTTGAGTATTTGGGCCACACTGTGGGGCGTGAAGGTGTCAAGGTGGACCCCAAAAAGATCCAGGCAATGCAAGAATGGCCTCAACCTAAGACCTTGAAGGGCTTGAGAGGATTTTTGGGTCTCACAGGCTATTATCGTAAATTTGTCCGCAACTATGGCCGCATAGCGAAGCCCCTCACTCAACTCCTAAAGAAAAATTCCTTCTTCTGGAACGAGGAAGCACAACAGGCATTTACCGCTCTCAAAAACGCCATGTGTTCCACTCCAGTCTTAGCACTACCTGACTTCACCAAATCCTTTGTCATTGAATGTGATGCTTCGGGTACAGGTATTGGGGCGGTCTTAATGCAGGAAGGGCGACCATTGGCCTTCACAAGACAACAACTCAGTGGGAGGAATCTGGGCCAATCTACCTACGAGAAGGAAATGATGGCCATCTTACATGCAGTCAAGACCTGGCAACTTTACTTATTGGGGCGACGTTTCCAAATCCACACAGATCATCACAGTCTTAAATATTTTTTGGAGCAACGCCTATCCTCTCCACAACAAAATAAATGGTTAGCAAAAATGTTGGGATATTATTATGAGATCATTTACAAGAAAGGGAAAGACAATAGTGTAGCAGATGCATTATCTCGCCAATTTGAGGAGGAAAGTACTCTGCTCGCAATTTCCCTCCCCATTCCAGACTGGATTGAAGAGGCTCGCAGGGAATGGTTTTCACACCCCGGGCTCTCTCAACTCATTTCTCAATTGCAGGTAGATCCTAATTCCAGCAAGGGCTACTCGTGGCAGAATGATATTCTTCGCTACAAGGACAGAGTCATAATATCACCAACATCCACCCTCAAAAGTCGCATTTTGGCAGAATTGCAGTCATCTCCCATTGTAGGACATTTGGGCTTTTAGAAGACGTATGCTCACACCAGAAGATCATTTTTTTGGACAGGCATGAAAAAGGACATCCTTACTTTCGTAGCAGAATGTGATGTCTGTCAACGCCACAAAGGGGAAACCGTCAACACACCAGGCACATTACAACCATTGCCCATTCCGGCATCAATTTGGACGGAGGTTTCTATGGATTTCATTACAGGTCTTCCAAAGTCAGGGAACAAGTCAGTCATCATGGTGGTTGTGGACCGACTGTCGAAGTATGCTCATTTCTGCGCCCTACCCCACCCGTTTACACCAACTTTGGTTGCTCAATCTTTCATGGATCAGATCTTCAAATTGCATGGCATGCCCACTTCTATTGTGTCCGACCGCAACCCGATCTTCACCAGTAATTTTTGGTAGGAACTCTTCAGAATACAAGGCACTCAACTCAAACTCAGTACTTCATATCATCCGCAAACAGATGGTCAAACCGAAGCCGTCAACAAATGTCTAGAAACCTACCTTAGGTGTTTCACTTCAGAAAAGCAACACCTTTGGGTACAGTGGTTACCTCTGGCTGAATGGTGGTATAACACCAACTATCATGCCACCACCAAAATGACTCCCTATGAAGTAGTATATGGTCAACTTCCGCCTTCCCCTACTTCTTATCTCAAGGGGTGCTCCAAAGTACAAGTAGTGGATCAACTCCTACAACACCGCGCAACCATGCTCGCCCATCTTAGAGAGAATCTTCATCAAGCTCAGAACCGCATGAAGCAACAGGCTGACCAGCATTGCTCAGAGCGCCAATTTCAAGAAGGGGATCAGGTCTTTTTGAGGCTGCAACCATATAAGCAAACATCACTCAAAGACAAGGGTTGTCAAAAGCTCTCTCCAAAATTCTACGGACCATACCAAGTACTTCAGCGCATTGGAGAAGTGGCTTACAAGTCGGCTTTGCCACCTACGGCAAAAATCCATCCAGTTTTCCACATATCGTGCCTCAAGAAAGTGATTGGGAACAATTGCCGAGTTCAAACCAGTCTACCTAAATTGGACGAAGAAGGGTCAATCTGGCTTCAACCCGAACAGGTTCTAGACACACAAGACAAGCACCTGCGCGGCCGCATGATTAAGGAAGTCCTCGTCAAATGGAAAGACACCTCTCCGGAAGATGCAACCTGGGAACCAGCCACTATTCTTCAGCAGTTTCCGTAGCTTCAGCCTTGAGGACAAGGCTAGTCTTAAGGGGGAGGGCATGTTAGGGTCCCACCCTAACCCCCTTATTTATGTCATGGGATCACGTCATAGTCAAGAGTCAATAAAGCCCATATTAATATTTGTAAGTGGTTAACCCGCAATTAATGACGGGACCACAGTTAGTTGCAAATGGGTCGTAGTATTAGATAGATGGTATTAATAAAACCCACGGTATTGGCCCGTGGTATTGCATGTATGAGTCATATATAAAGGATAGAGACTCCCTGCGAGGAGCATTGTGTCTTATTTTGTAGTCGAGCTCTGCTCTATTGGAGGTTTCCCCCTCGAAGAGGCAAGTGAACATTACTCTCTGAATAATAAAATCATTGTTATTATGTGTTCTGGGTATCTTTTCTTCGCATATTCTATATTTGGGTATCATTTTGCAGGTTAAGAGCATAACAACTTCCATGTGTTCTGCATATTCCTACATTGGCCAGAAATCTGATTTCTATAAGCAAGTTGGATGATGCAGGTGTAAAGACAGTGTTTGAGAAAGATACCTGCAAGATGGTTCGGGGAGCACTGTTATTGATGTGGGGAGTTCATATTGGAACTTTGTATAAGCTGCAAGGTAGTATGGCTGTTGATGGGTGCAATAGTTCTATGGTTCCTAAAAGTGGAGCAGAAAATATAGTGGTCTCTGGAGGGAAGACCATGCTGTGGCATCAAAGGCTTGGACATATAGGAGAGAAAGGCCTTCGAATACTTCATGGTAAAGGTATGGTAGAAGGTATGAGTAATAGCTCTCTGGATTTTGATTTCTGTGAAAATTGTGTATATGGGAAGCAGAATTAGGTGAGTTTCCACTCTGGTGGTAAGAGGGCGAAACATATATTAGAGCTTGTGCACAGTGATGTGTTTGGACCTTTGAAGGTTCCATCACTGGGTAAGTCTGTGTACTATGTATCATTTGTAGATGACTTCTGAAGGAACACATGGATATATTTCCTTAAGAAGAAATCTGAAGTCTTTGACAGGTTTAAAGAATTTAAGGCTCTCGTGGAAAATCAGACAGAGAAGAAAATAAAGGTGCTGAGGACAGATAATGGTGGAGAGTTTTGCAGCAAGGAATTTGAAGAATTCTATAAGAAGTGTGGTATAGCACGATATAAGACTACTCCATATACACCTCAGCAAAATGGAGTTGCAAAAAGAATGAGCAAGACATTGATGGAAAGGGCAAGAAGGATTCTCAGTGGTGTCGGGTTAGGACAGGAATTCTGGGTAGAGGTGGTGGATATAGCATGTTACCTAGTCAATAGGTCACCTTCATCAATGTTGGAGGATAAGACTCCATAAGAGGTATGGAATGGTAAGAAACCTTTTCTTTCACATCTGAGGGTATTTGGATGTGATGCATATGTACATGTTCCAAAGGAGAAACGAACCAAGTTGGATAGTAAATCTAAAAAGTGTATCCTTATTGGATATAAGGATGGTTTAAAGGGTTATAAGCTTTGGAACCCAATAACAAGGAAGGTTTTTTATAGCCGAGATGTGGTGTTCAGAGAGGTGAAAGATGTTATTAAACATGAAGTCCAACCAAAGGAACCTGAGAAGATAGAGTTTGAGCTAAAGGAGGAAGAATCAGACTCTACAGCAAAGGAGGAATTAGAATATGAAGAGCCACAAACTTCGGGTCTCAAAAGATCAGTTTGAGAAAGAAGGCAGCCAAAAAGGTATAGTCCATCTACTTTTTTTTCAAATTTTTCTTTATCTATTACTAACGATGATCCCAGAACTGTGAAGGAAGCAGTAGATTCAGAGGATGGAAAACTCTGGAAAGAGGCCATGATTGATGAAATGGAATCTTTGCACAAAAATGAGGCTTGGGATTTGGTGGAGTTGCCGGTTGGAAGGAAACCCATTGGTAGCAAATGGCTTTTCAAGAATAAGACAAATGCAGAAGGAAAGGTGGAGAAATACAAAGCTTGGTTGGTAGAAAAAGGTTATTCCCAGGTGCCAAGAATTGATTTTAGTGATATTTTTTCTCTCGTTGCCAAGGTGACTTCTACTAGATTACTTTTATCTGTTGCTGCTTCTTTTGATTTTGAGGTAGAATAGATGGATTTGAAGACAACATTTCTTCACAGGGATCTAGAAGAGGAAAACTACATGAAGCAACCTAAAGGCTTTGTGGTGAAGGGTAAGAAAGAACTAGTATGTAAGTTAAAGAAGTCTCTGTATGGGTTAAAATAATCACCAAGGATGTGGTATCAGAAATTTGATACATTTATACAGGGACTTGGCTTCAACAGAAGCAAAGCAGATCATTGTGTGTATTTTAAATTAATTGGTGACCATGATATTTATTTGTTCTTATATGTGGATGATATGTTGCTGGTTGGAAATGACAAAGAAATTATCCAGGATTTGAAGACCCAATTGTCCTCCAAATTCGACATTAAATATCTTGGTGCTGCAAACTATATTTTGGGCACGGAAATTAAAAGAGATCAGGCAAAGAGGAAGCTCTAGTTAAACTAGAGGAAGTATGTGGAGACAATACTGCAAAGGTTTAATATGCAGGATAGTAAACCGGTGAAGGTTCCTATTCCTGTAGGTGTGAGGTTATTTGTTGAACAATGTCCCAAGACATAAGAAAAGGAAGAGAACATGTCTCGTGTTCCATATGCAGGTGCAGTCGGTAGCCTGATGTATGCAATGGTCTATATTAGACCAGACATTACACATGTAGTGGGAGTATTGAGTAGGTTTATGTCAAAACCAGGGAAGGAGAACTGGACAGCAGTGAAGCAAGTTTTTAGGTATTTGCGTGGCACTAGTGACTATGGTTTGTGCTACCAAGGAAGACTAGGATTAGACAGAATGTTGGATATTCATGGCTTTGTTGATGCAGATTGGGATGGAGATCCGGATCAAAGAAGATCTATAAGTGGGTATGTGTTTAACCTATTTGAAGGTGTAGTCTGTTGGATGAGTAAGAAGAAATCTATAGTGGCACTATCAACTACAGAGGAAGAATACATGACAACCACTCATGCAAGCAAGGAAGTAGTTTGGTTGCAGAGATTATGTTCAAGTATGGGGTTAGTACAGGGAGCTATAAGGATAGACTGTGATAGCCAAAGTGCAATTTTCTTGGCAAAGATCCCCGCATATCATTCAAAGACAAAGCACATTGATGTTTAGTAACACTTTGTGAGGGATATGATAGAAGACAAAAAGGTGTTGCTAATAAAGGTGGACACTTTGAAGAATACTGCAGATGCATTGACAAAATTTGTGAGCTCTGAGAAGTTCTCTCGGTGTAGAGAAACAATGGGCTTTGCAAGGCTGGATAAATTACTAAGCTCTCTTATGGCCCCCCTGTGGAAAGAAAACAACAAGTGGGAGAATGTTGGGTTGTGTTATATTCTTTCGACATAGTTAACAAGGGGGTTTGATGGGCACCTGTAACCGCACTTTATGGGGTACAGGGCAGCGCCCCAGAAAATTTTGATTTTGGACCCTATGTTAGGTTGGGCGGACCCACCTATGGTTTTGTGCATGATTTCCACACATGATTTTTTGGACACGATGGTTTTCGGTCCATGGTATTGGATGCAATGATTTTTTCAGTCCATGGTATTGGATTCTTTGGCATGTATAAATATGTATTATAGCATTGAAAGGAACATAATGAAAAATCAAGCTGGTAGTCCTGGTTTTTGGATCCAGGGGAAAATCTCTATGTATGTGTGTTTTATTTGTTATGTTCTCGCTATTGTTTATTTTATGTGTTTTGGAATTCGTATGTAGCTAATTTCTTTACAGGGTTAAAACCTACATCCTAAAGAAATTCTCGACTAGATCATAGGATCCTTGTGATCCTTCCTCCAAATGGTCAACAATTTACATCTTAGTATCTTGCATATGTGAGCATGGCCTTCTAATAATAGAGACACAGTCTTTTACATGCATGTTTTGACATGGTCTAAATGAGCTGATGTAATACTGGTGTAAAAGTTATGGAGCAACTAAAAGATCAACTCATCACATTCCAAATTTAGAATGAATGTGGGAAAGTTGAATTCTGCCATGACTATTAAAATTTCTACATCGGTTCTAAAAGGTAAGAAGCATGATGTTATTCAACCCTTTAAGGCCTTCCACTATCAACTACAATATCTCCCTCATAAGATTGTTATTGTAAGACAATACTCAGGATGTTAAAGCTATGATTTTGCTGAGACAAGAAGCAAATGTGAGCTTGACCTCTTCACAAGGATGCTCCGAGAGTTTGGGTTGTATTAATGCAAGCATAGATGGCTTGAGATTCCAACCGATTTTCCTCCATTCTGGTTGCCCCACCTCTAAGAGCCATGTGTCTAATTCCTCCAATTTCTAAAGGTCTATGGTTGACTTTGTTCGTTGCAATTAAGATCCAAGTGCAAAGAACTTAGCTCCTCTTCCTTGTCCTTCCTTCACTTCCCATGGGAATTTTTGTTGCATAATGGCATAGACCATTTTTGAGAAAGACTTGCTATTCTATTATAAAGTGGTATTGCTAAGAAAAGGCCCCATGCTTCTTTTATTTTATCTAGAATTTTGTCCAAAATTTTATGAGTGCTTTGTAGGGAAAGTCCCATCTCCCCTCATACCAAAGCATGAATACAGTAATTCTTCAATGGATTTTACCCCAAGATAAGGTAAATACAAACTTGATTGGTAATAGTAAGATGATTGTACCACCTCCTTCCTTTCCTATTCCCCCTTTTTTTTTAACACAAAATCTCCTTTCTATCGTCAAACTCCAAAATTTGACAAACCCCTTGTCAATTGCTAAAACCAATCAAAATTTTCAAAACTATAAACATGGTTTAGTCCATAACCCGCCATCTTTCATGCTTCCACACTGAGATTTTTGAGCGGAAAATTTGTTTAGATGGAAAAAGAATTAGTTTTCAGGTAAAGACTTAGATCTTCATACGCTAATCAAGAGTCTATGGACACAATAATTATGCCCTTGCAAGTGATCAATGGATCATGTGCGACATTGAATTTGATGTTAGAGGTTTCAAATATATAGGCATAAGAATATATTCAACAATGATAAACCTCTACACTAATCCAACCACATAATGCAACATACTATATAACGAAAATAGACATAGCATTACTTTATTTAATTATGGTGACCCGCCACAAAATATTTTGATGAAATATAATTTACTCAATTCTGCAAAAGCGCAGTGTCTTTGCCTCTATTACTAATGTTTGAGTGATCTTGATGTACCGAGATCAATTTATCTAATGTAATAAAACAAATAATTTGGTATGTACCTGAAGAGTACCATTGTTGGCTCCTTAACCGACGCTACGGTAAAAATAATCTTGTCTCAGTTATTAAGAGTGATGACAACCTTGGATCCCGTAATGAATCGATGGTCAATCCTAGAACTCAAGCCTATGAAACTTGCTCGGCTCCTTCCTTCACTTAGAGGGTTGTGGTGACAGTGCAATGCCCAGGCTATGTCCACTTCTTTTCGCCTGGAATAGATATGGGGATGCTCAACTCCTTTCTCTGCTTAGACAGTTGTTGTGATAGTGTTTTGGTCCAACCAATGCTTTGGCTATATCAACTAATCAGCATGTAACACTCATACTCCCTTTCGCCTTCCATTGAAATGAATCAGAGGCTAAAACCAATCTAACACCTCTACTCATTAGATGGCTCAGTGTTCATTTTAACACACAAAATTACCCTCCTCGCGACCTTGATTGCTACTGAGAAACATCACCCTTCAGATCAACAATGTGACTGTTTGGTTATGAGTCCCTCGAATTCCCTTCCATCAGTGGTATAGTCCCATGTGATTGACTCGATGGGTTTGCGCGATTTTTGGCCGACCTCCTTACTCTAGTGATTTGAATACTCCCTTTCATGGTGAGGTGCCTCCCGGAAGGTGAAACAGTGGATCAGACCATTGTTGACTTGATCCATGGCTCAACAATGTCGATAGAGTGTTTTGATGCAATCTATGCCTATAGCTATTGGTTCTATCCTCAATGGCCCTCAGATTCACTTGCTAAAGAAAAAATATTCCACCCTCTCTCCCTGTTTAACTCAGTCCCCTTTGATGAAAGTGTTATCACCAAAAATTGATCATCTAGCCTAATTTACTAGATGGATCAAAGTACACCATGTAAAGTCAATTTTACCATACTAAAATTTCTTTCATTGTGAGAAATTACTTAATAAACCACCTTTGTTAAGTAATTTATAATTAAAACCATGAAGAATAATTAAATAAATCACTATTTATTTTATTTTCTTCTAGGAATAATTAATTAAACCATTGTTCAATTATTATTCCTTGTCATATTTGACCCAACTATGAAAAATCAAAAGATAGATTATTAATTATCTTATTTTTCTCTGGGAATAATTAATTAATCACTAATTAATTATTATTCCTTGTCAAATTTGACTAAATCCCTTAGGAATAATTAAATAAATCATTATTTATTTATTATTCCTTAACCAATTTCTTGAGATGATAAATAAATCATTTATTTATTTATTATTTCTAAATAAAAGTTTAAATACGTTTTCCCTCCTAACCAAATATAATAAAATATTCCAAATGGTTATTCTAAGAATGGGGTTAATAATATTTTATTATTGCTCATTATTCGAGGATAACTCAATATTTTGTTATAAATAGAAGGGTTTTCCATTCATTATTCACTTTCGATTATTTTTGTTGTTGCACTCATTGTTGTAACTCTTATTATTTTCATTGTCGCACACCATTTCTCTGCCATTTGAGTTCCATTAAGCTCAAACATTTTATTTGTTGGGTTTTCACAGTATAGAGGAGAGAGACTCTACACAAGCTGAAGACGTTTTAGGATAGACAAGAACCCATCCCATAGAGGGGGACTGGTAAAATTTATTTGTTCCCTTCACAAGTGTTATAATAAAATATATTCTTTGTATATCTGGTTTCCATTGGATGATTAGAGTTATTGCTGTTTCTTTTTGCTGTTTAACTATGATTCTGTCATAGGTCAGGACATTGCTAGGTTTTGTTTCTATCATTTGTTGCAAATATACAATGTTTAGTAGCCATTTATATTGTTTAGATTGTTTGTCATCCACAGTCTTAAGTGGGTTCTTTTTGTACATCTTTGAGACGAAAACACTACAACAAAATTGACAACTCCATTGGTTTTTTACTTCAGATCCAAAAACTTGGGTGACCTTTAGTTTTCAGGTTAGGGTTTCTTATTTGTTCAGACTCTTAATGTTATTTACTAGCTTTCTAACCCTAGATATATCAAATTTCTAACTTTTGCAAGTTTTCTGGTGTTTTTTGTAGGTCACAGGTACGAGCTGCGACAGAGACGGTAGTTTTTTTTGAGATTTTCCGATCGGGAATCGACAATTAGAAATCAAACCTTTTAGCCCAAAAAGTGCGATCTTGAGTCTAGAGTGCGTATTTCACCCCAAAAACTGTGATCCCCCCAAAAATAGGTTAGTACGTGCGATTTTAGGGTTTCCAGGTTTTTATCAGATCTATTTCTGGGTTTTGTCGACAACTGTGCGTTGGGTTGTTTGACCTCTATCTCATCTAGCTTAGGCCTTGATCTACTCTGATTTACTCATCAAAGTGGAATTTATCCCCTTAGGGTTTCTAGTATGCTTCCACCTTTATAGGAGGAGTTTAGCTGAGTAATAAGTCTGAGTTTGTCCAACACTTTCAGCCATATTTTCCATATCTGTACCCTTTTCTTTCAGATCTCCATAGATAGGTTGTTTACATCCATGGTTTCATATTAAACCTTGTTCGGTCATTGGCCTTAGGGTCCCATTAGTTGCCCTAGGATTTACACCCATCTCCCTATCTTTTTATAGCAATCTTTCTCTCTGGTTTTTTGTTGTTGCTGCACCACTTTCTAGTAGCCTAGTGTCATTTCATCCCAGTCACACTGACACTTAGATCCCTTGAACTTTTAATTGTGTTTTCAATAGATTTCACCACCAACAATCACAGTGTTTGCAAATTCATTTTTGGTGGGGTTTAGTTAATGGTTTTGCTGTTCATTTACTATTGTAAATTTTAGTTTATTTTCAACAATATTTTTCTTTTCTATAAACACGATCTGGGCTTAACCAATAAATACACTTGCACACACAAGCACACCTTAAGTGAAGGGTGGTTAGTTTACACCCCCAAGCCAAGACTAAACATAATAAATTTATCTCCCCTCATCGAGTCAAAGTCATATTGTTGATCTCCCTTCACCATTTTCATGTCACATGTGTCTTACCACCATTGTGCCAACAAGGTATTTGTCACAGAGACTCTTATAACTTCCTCCCCATTTTCCACTCGGGCATATTACTCCTCCCCACTGGGTTCGAGTTCATAGCCCTCTGAGTCGCCATACCGACTCTTCTCCTGGTTCATTTGATTTCGAGCCTCCTTCACCACATATTGTCACCATGTTTGGACCAACAACTGGTGTAGGAACCCAAACTGGTGTTGGCTCCAGTTCTACCCTAGTGATCACATCTAGAGGATAAATCTCATGAACCATTCAGAAAACTCCCATACTCCCTTTTATGGCTAGCTTAAGTCTCCTGGATTTTAGCTAGATGATAAATGACCCAATACACCATGATGTTGGTTGGCATGCTATGCTAACTAATCTTCTCTCAAATATCCCAAAGTTTGAGGGTAATTCTAGAGAGGATCCTACCGGTCATGTTCAGTCCTTCCACATGTGGTGTTCATCCAACTCCATTACCGATGACTTCATTTTTTTTCAGCTATTCCAATGCACGCTCACTAGAGACACTACAAAATGGTATGTAGACTAGCCCGCCACATTTCATTCCATTCAGATTTCTAGCTACCTCTCTGATATGACACTGGTAAAAAGATATTGACCTCATTTCTGCAGGCCTCTGCCACTCACCTTTCTGACCATGTTCAAGAGTGGTGTAGAAGGAGGAGCACATGTCGTGCCCCGCACTTCGAAGACCATGTCTATCTAGATTGGTTTCTCAGGAGCTTTTTAGCACCCATTGGAATTGGTTTCGCAGGAGCCTTTTAGCACCCATTGGAAAAGATTTCGCGTCCCATTTTCCTCAGACTGAGGAAGAAGCTCTCCAAACAAATCTAAGATATGACTTGATTTATGTGCAGTTCGGTTCTGTCTATACCGTCATTCCAAACCTTCCCTGTCCTGGAGGTTCCAATGCACTGGGGTAATCTCACGTTGCCAACGGTATCATTGGAACCTTTTCACATCCTTCACCATATACTCAACAAAGTTATGGACATCCATAGGGGGGCACCAGTTCCTCCAACACTTATGCCCCTCCTGCTAGCAACATGTTTTGAGGGCCCCAACCTATCTAAGAAACCATTTCTCCTCCTTATGAATAGTCGAGCACTCCAACCCCTCAAGCATTAACACCGCAGCCTCCCATGCATCCTCAGCCCTCGCAGTTACTGCCCCCTTAGGGTCAGCTGTTTGCACAATAGAGTGCAACCAATCCCCAAAATTTGAAGAAAAATAATAAGGGGAAGGGTAACAATGGTAACAAGAGTAACCAGGGTAATCATGGTAATCAACCTAGTGAATCCCAGGGGAACCAGCCTAACACCAACAACCAGCAACAAGGAAGCCAACCCAAGCAAAACAAGGCTATTCGTATGAACAAGCCTTGTGCATGTTGTGGTGTACATGGACATTATACACATGAGTGTCATATCTTACCCCAGATGCACCAAATGTGGGAAGCTTAAGCAACTTCTAGAGGCCAACAATTGCCTCAGAATCCTACACCATCTCAACCAACAATGCTTACAAATCCTTTCCCTCAACAAGGATTTCTTTCTTCTCAACCTCACCCAGGTCAAGCAGCCCACCCTCACCAACTTTCTGGTCCTGGTGATTACCAGATCCTCATGATGAGTTATGATGAGGTTAATCCCTCCAATATCTTCTTGCAAACTCGATCACATCAATATGATAAGCCATCAACTTCGTATGCCACTAAGTCCAAAGCCAAAGCTTCTACTGAGCCTCTTACAACATCAAATGTTCCATTACAGATTCCTTAACCTAAAGCTGATGCAACTCCCAAGATCCCAAAGGGATCATTATGCCATAACATGGCTTCTAACCAAGTTGCCCATACATATAGTATAGTAGATGACTTGGTGCAATCAGCTGCTGCCATGTCAATGCTAGATGTAGTCCAGTCATGCCCATCTCAAAAGAAAGCTCTAATAACTTTTTTTGGTGTATTAGATCCCTCTGACGATCATTTGATTGTCTTCCCAGTCAATACATCAGAACATCCCCCATTGCCTTACTCTGTTGCTTTCTAGGTACTAGTCCGAGTCCGTAATGTCATCATCTCTCGATGCATTACTGACGATGGTGCATCCACCTATGTGATGTCTGCTAACATTTGGAGAAAACTTTAGTCACCTGAGTTGTCCCCCTTCACCATCACTTTGCATGCTTGGCACAGGCACTCCTCCTAGCCTCTTAGCATGTACTGCAACTATCCAGTGACCCTTGTGGGCAAGACTATCCATGTAAATATTGAGGTTATTGATGCCCCTTCAGATTATAACATTTTCTTGGGTCGTAGTTACACATATCCCATGTCAGCTATCGCATCTACAGTTTTTTGCAAGATGTGCTTCCCCCATGAAGGGAAGATCGTTACCATAAATTAGTAGAATTGCTATGAGCTGGCATCTGTGATGTCCCCCGAGTCCATTATCTCATCAGTGTTTGATAAGAAGTCTTCAACTCCTCTCACTAGTGTTTCACCGAGAGTCTATAAAGATTCATCATTGTTGGGTTCTTTCCCTGGTCCTCCCCCTGTCATCTTAGAGCCTAAATCTTTCAGCGTCACAGGTTGTCCTGAATCAGTCTAGTACATTCGATCCACAAAGAGCTCCTCCGCACCGTGTGGTTGCCAACCCAGCCGAGCCATCCAGATCCACCCCCCAGGACCTCCTCCATTTGTGGGTGCCTCTCCTATCTTACCCCAAGAACTATTCCTCGAGGTATCAACCATCCAGGAGTTGTTTCGCCGGGACATTACCTTGCAGGCCAGATACCTTTCTTATTTCCCCCTCCCGCAATATTTTATGTCCCTATCATGTCTTCGTTGGTCCTTCCTAACATGAATTTAGGGATCCCTGTATGGTACATTGACCCCCCTGAAAGCATTCTTCCTGGTTAGCTAAGACCTTATCATGCTCTGACCCTGGTTCAACTGGTCCCTATGGCCCCTACCACTACTTTAGTTCTATCACAACCTCAAGAGAAAATCACTCCTATTGCGAAAGTATCGGATAGGTGGGAAAAGCTAAGAGGAAAGAAACCTAAGGACAAGGCTCCCCAATCTCCTCTAGTCCCTAAGGCCCCAAAGTCATCACCTCCATGCGCTTTGTGTAAAGTTGTGGGGCACATGACCAATAATTGTCCTGAGCTTCCTCATTTCAAACCTTTGGTTCATGAAATGTTTCCTGAGTCAAATATCCCTAAATTCCACGTCAACTTACCGGGTCCACCCAAGAAACTCACAGCATTATGCAAAAATCACCCTTGTGCCCTATGTGATCATCATGGTGACTACTCCCATTGTTTCCCTCATCTCAACGAATTTTGTGATTTCCTTAAGGCACTTCATGAATACGAGACCACTCGTAACAGATCACCTTCTCCTCTTCATGTGGATTTTTGTACCAATAGTAAAACAGAATAGGGAGAATCTAGTCCCACCATTGTGATCCCTTCCCCATATTTTAGGATGACGGACACCACGGGCCATATCCTTTACCTATCATCATCCTTGAGTTCCTTGTAGGCAATCCTTTCTGAGGTTTCTGAGCACGCTTCTTTCCAACCTCTTTCAATAGAATCCCAGGTCTCAACATACATAGATCCTTCATCTACTATCTCGTCGTCTACCATTCCATATGATGCGTATGTGAACCTTCTTTCTCGGATTGACACACTAGGTACCGCGCCACATGATGTAGTCAATATTCGTCTCGTCCGTTCATCTTCCATTTTGATGAGGACATCATGGAAGCTGTGTCTACCCCTAATTACCCTTGCACTTAGGCAAGGGGGAATATTTTTTGGAGGATTCTAAAGGCCATTCCCTTCCTAATAATCCCAATGCAATCTACCTAAAGAAATTCTTCTCATAACTTATCTCTTTGATTTGCATGTCTTTATTTCTATCATGAAGTTAGGTAGGATGCATCATCTCATTTGTCATCTTTTGCACCTTTCATATGGATCCATCATCCACACCATATATCGGTCATGTTGATGGTGCAAGTTGCTTCTCTAGGAATATAGCCTCGACAGCCTGGGCCATTTTTACCCCCTTGCATACATTAGTCCTTTCGAATGACGTGTGCATTGGATCTGCCACCAATAACTAGGCCGAATATGATGCAGTGATAGGTTTGTTAGTCGGTTCCCTTTCTCATCGCATCCTTCATTTTCATGTTCGTTTATATTCCTTGCTACTTGTCATGCAATTGAATGGTGTGTATCATGTGCATAACCAAGTCATATTTAGAAAATATCTACGTGTTAAGCTGTTGGTACGTGAAATTGAAACTATTACTTTTAGTCAAGATCCTAAAGCCCAAAACAACTATGTAGATACCATTGCAAATGACATTCTATATTGACATTTATCACATGTATAACACAGAAGACAACCATAAACAAAACACATGGTGAACCATCATAGTCATATAAAAATGTGTAATCATATTATGTATCATATAAGTGTTAAGAGCTCATAGCTCTAAATACATCTGACATGCCCATAACATGTTACAAAAATCAAAATCAAAGGGACCCACATGTCCCAATATCTAGTCACTATTCGAAGAATCACGCACCAAAGGCTCTGCCCCACTTGCACATAGATCACGTACTGCATGACCAACCATCTCCATGCGGCGCATGATACCTCACCACTCTAAGGGAAGGTCGTTACACTAATATATGTATCGATCGTCTAGCTCATGCCATCGGTGCTTAGAAACTCTGGTCAAGAGTACCCCACATCTATGGTGTAGATAAACGAGTAGCACACTATCCTCTGGATCTTGACAAGATGACGATGTTCCCCAATCTACAGCCACAGGCACTGTGGCTCGTCCTACATTTCTTGCCGGTTTTACTGGTGCTATGTCTACATACCACATATTTTACACTTAGTACCATATACATGTGATAAAAATATGAAATGCACCATAAAAATAGCAACTTAACAATTACCGTTTGGTCCCCATGCTTGCCTGAGCGAATGTGGCAAGTTAGGATCTCCCTCATTGTTCATTCTGCTATAAGGATAATTGTCGATCTAGAGGGGCATATGATCCCAATGTGCAAAAAATGCAGGTTGGAACACCCGTCCGACTCCTCATCCTCCTCTCCACAATAGCTACCCCCAGTGGCGGATCTTGGGCTCCTGTGGGCCCCAATATCAGACCTATACATAAGGAAGGATGGTGGGTATCTTCTCAAAGAAGAATGCGTAGAGTATTGCACCAGAAACATAGTCATGGCTCACCTATATAGACCTAAGTATCATTTCACTGATGATAGAATCATCTTTGCCCACCTTGTTATAGACATTTTTGGGCACTGAAACCCCAATCATAAATGTCCATAAACCAAGGGCTCTTAAATCCCTAAAAGTGTTGTTCCGACCCCTAAAGGAACAAGGTCAACTGATTACATCTTCTCCCAGAAGTTCTCCATAAAAAACTACTCATAACTGGTCAAAACTGGACCATTTCACCTGCTCCATCATCAAAGTGCGTTGCATCCCACCTAAGTACACACAGTAGGTGCGATGCATGTTGAAAATCCCTTCTATGGGGTGCGATGGGTGAGAGTGGACAAATGGCAAGGTCAATTTGCAAGGTGGAGAAGCAAAGAATCTTGTAGAAACTTCTCCTGTGACACTTGCCTCTCTGCATTCGCCCAGGGATGAGTAAGAGATCATCAACCTCCAAGTGGATTCAAGAACTATCAGAGAGAGGACATTAATCAAATCTCAAAAGCTGACTCACCCCCCTTGAAAACATATATATATGGATCCCTCATCCCAGAGATCCAGAGGCTGGAATTTTGTATCTTGTAAGGAAGTGCTGCTGGTTTCTTGGTGCTACATCATAGTGTTGGGTGATCTAAGCTTTTCATGGGGTGAAGAAGGGCTTCTTGCTGGGAGGATGATGTTGGGTCAGAACAATTAGTTGTAATCCTCTTTGCTCTTTCTTGATTATTAATAAAGCTATTCAAGTTTTCCTCCACATTCTTGTGTGATTGATGTTGTATGCATTTGTGTGGTTAATATACATCTGGTCCTATATTGTTTATGATAATAGATCTATGTTCTCGTATAGTGTTATGCTGCTTTGATTCTACAGGTGCTCTTTGAAGCTGGGTATACAAGGAAGCAAGTAGCAAAGGACTATCAGAAGGGAGAGGAATCAAGCAAGGAACCAAGCGCAAGACTGAGGTTGGTCTCCTTTATTCTTCTCTCATCTATTTCTCATAAAGGAAAACGAAAGTAGTTTTAGTGTGTTTGTTTCTAAGGTAGCTATCACCCTTAGTGGGACTAGCAGTTCTGCATAGACACTGGTTTTCCGAATAACAAAATGGCAACTCCACTGGTGAGCGAATAGATTGTTTGTTTATCTACATTTTTTTACTTTATAAACTTACAGACGGAGCCTGAAGTTGAGCCAGGTAGCCTTTGAACTGCATTTGCTATGCAAATGCAATGTAGATAAATGCCGCTTCAGTCTATCTCCAGGTTTTGTTTATGCATTGAACAATTGATTTACAAGCTCTCTAATTTCCCTTGGGGTGGCTCTAGTAACCTCTTTAGATCTACCCCTATGATTGATTTACTGATTACCATTTGCTCGGCCTAAATCCCTGAACTGAACTGCAAACTGTGACCCAAAACCCAGTCAAAGTCTCGTCCCTAGTCCAGCACACTGTCTGTTCTGTGAACTTCAAATGCATCACACTTCCCGAGTGTAGTAGGTGCGCTGCATTTCAGTTTCACTGTGTTACAGGTGCACTGATCAAACAAGGCCTTGTTCCTAAATTTTGGTTTCTGTGTTCACTCTTTTCAGATCTGTTCAAGAGTTTTGCTGCCTGTAGTCAGTACACCTCTGTTGAAACCCCCTTCCTTGCTGTTATTCCGCCTCCATTGTGCAAAGAACTGTAAATTTTTTTGTGTATTTTAAGCCATTTTCAGTTCTCCTTTACAAAGAAGTAGCGTAATTGTACTGTCGTTTCTTGATTTGAAAGTGTCGCAAGTGTCGTTTTTAGTCATAGAAGAGAATCCGATTGTTCTTGATAGTCGATTACACTGTTACTCTTGTATCTTATTTGAATTAGTAGTTTTACAAGTGTCGAAAGCAAGTTTTCAATTTCGAATACCAAAGTGTTGTTATTGTCCTCATTTTGTCTTGAAAAGAAACTTGTTAGTAATTGTTGCTTTGAAAATTAATTCAGATTTGTGCTTAGCTTTCTTTTTATCATTTACACATTAAGAAGGCTGAAAACAAATACATGCATGTGCATTTGCATTTAGACTATTTGTTGGTTTAAATTAGGACAGTGCATATAGTGTGTGCTCTTTGCTCTTTGTTGAAAGAACGCCATCTCTCTTTCCTTAGTAGCTAGGATTTTCATTGCAAAAAAGAAGATTAAACGACTATTTATCATCTTAGATTGCATTTTAGGAATTGTACATCTGCATCACGCGGTGAACCTGAAAGGCAAATTTCTTAAGCAAGATCAACTATAAAATAAATTTTAATGAATCTAAAAATGCTTTGGAACCTAACGCACAACATTTAGAAGTCTAGGCTAGAGACGTGTTCTGGCATCGTAAAACGTGGTGACTGTTGCTTTCATTGTTGGTTGGGTGATTCCTCCACTTTGAGATGACAAGTGCCAATATGGACTTGTGCTCCCACGTATCGTCGAGTATATATTTGGAGACCACAATAGGCTTTATCCTTTATCCATAGGAAGCCGTGTCTGCCGCCCTATCGATGGCAATGCACTGAACACAACATTCGGGAAGATTGACTGCCGTACCATAAAAAGTATTCTGCAGTTTTACGATTGGTTCGGTAATCCCTCTGTCTAGATTTCTAGAGCAGTCCCTTTCATTCCTTTTCAGACTCCTTAACGGAAAAGGTCCATCTGAGCACTTGTCACTTCAGGCTCATTAAAAATCGAAGGTGACTAGAGTCATCTTTTGTTTTTTCTCGACTCTTAAAATTGAAAAAACAAGTTGTGTCAAAGCATCTAAAATTTATTTTAAACGAGATAAATATCACCTTTCCTACATTGATCTTGAGTTGAGGAAAATGGAGTCCACTAACCAAGGGGTTCCTCTTGGAGGAAATCCTAGGTCCTTCTCCTCTTGGGGAGATGTTGGTGCACACCACATGGCCACATTGTCACTTCATGGATTGACGATTGGTTTGCCCATATGGCTTTTCTCAACTTTTGTCGTTCAGAATACCGTAACTCCTGAACATTCGAATCAGCAACTAAATGATGGCAGAACCCCCCCCCAAGCTTCTACTTCATCTAATTCTTCCTCTCCTCCTTCCTCTTCGCTTGATGAAGCTGGTAAAGCCAAAAATCAAGTAACTGAGAAGAAGAAGGAGAAGAAGAAAGAAAAGAAGAAGAAGGAGCCAAAAGCAAAAAGGGGGAGCCAAACATCATCTAGTGAAAATCCACACACTGCACCGACCAGGCCTAAATCGCCATGTGTCATTTGCAATGGAGACCACTATCACCAAGATTGTCCCTGCATCCCTCAGATCTTAAGGGACTAGTCTCCTCGTTTGCACAACCCGGTGTCGTCAACCTTTGATGATCATGTTGAAAGTACACCGTCAACTAGTGAAAGTGAAGCCCCTGGACAAAAAGGAAAATGTAAATTTCCTTGTAAACTGTGTGAAGGCGATCACGCCGTCCACCATTGTCCCTTCTTAGATGAGGCTAAAAGAGTTTTGGACAACCATCCGGTTTCACCATTACGACTTCCTCTTGGATATAAGAAACTCTTGTTGAGTCCTTCACTAGTTGAAAATCCGGCTGACACGCCCTCGTGGTCGGTCGAAGCATCTATCATTGAAGATAAACCATTTGAATCCACACCAGATGAAAGTCAAAAGGTCGAGGCGGCAGTTGACCCAGTCTTGCCTTCAGAAGATCTATCTTTAGATGATACAGTCACTGAAGAGAACAAGGATGACACCATCCAAATTCTTTTCGTAAGCACAGACTCCGATGAACATGGGGGCAATCTACCCGTTCCTTTACCACAGGAAGGAAGTTCATCTGAGTTGTATCTGGCCATCTATTCGGTCCCACCTCCAAGCAACCTGGCTTTTTCCTTTGACTGGAATCTACTAGGCAGATCCCGTTTACCGGCTAGTGTACCATTTCGAATCATTGCTGAAATATATAGAATGGTCATGGCTGGTACCATCATAGATGAAGGGGCTTCTATGAGTATCCTTTCCTAAACTACTTGGAAAGTGCTTGGTTCGCCATCGCTTCTGCCTGATATGAGAAATCTAACAGGTTTTGACAAAGGAACCAGTCAACCGTTAGGGATCCTTCCTAATGTGCCCATAACATTGAGAGGGAAAACCATTCACATGAACGTAATGGTAGTCCAAGGACCCCTGGATTATAATCTACTCCTTGGATGAGACTATATTTATTGCATGGGAGCCATTGTCTCCTCACTCTTTAGAGTAATGTGTTTTCCGCACGAAGGAAGGGTGGTCAAGCTCGTAAACCAACTTTCATTTCCTGGTTCACACAGAGAAAATAGTCATATACCAACCTTGAATGGTCTTTTCATGCAAGGAATGTCTCATCAATCCCCAGTTCGTCCTCCTGATAAGCGCGAGTGATTCAGAGGATATGACTGAAACCCAGGGGGCATGCACCCTGGTCTGCTTCAGCAGGAAATCCTTAGGTATAGGCTAGATTTCCACGGAGGATATATGACTAGTCTGACACACCCGTCCATTTCGGAAAATGGGATTAGGCTGGAATAAGATTCCCTCGTCAAAGTTATGCGAGTGGAGGCGTCTGCGCCACTCACCTTTGTCTATTTCGGTAGGCATCGCCGAGGAAGTGTTTTGTCTTTAATAAAGATAGAACAATCTTTGGGAACCTGGAAATTTTTCGCTATACCTAGGGGCATGCAAACCTTTTGGCATGCAAGCGAAGAGCGACCATTTATTTTTTAAATTTGTAGGTCCTCTAACCCTTTAAACTTGTAGGATTGGTCGTTTCCTAACTTGCATAAAGAAAGGATGTGGGGCAAAGCTCTGAGAAAATGTCGTTTTTATATGAGACATCCTTATTATACGATTGGATCGAGCAGTTTTAACGCGGAACTCAAGCTCATTAAAAAATAAACATAAGCAATGAGCAAATGTTCCTCCAGAGTTTAAGCTCATTTTAAAATAAAAAAATGAACCAAATTCCGGTAAATGACCATCGTGAATGTATTACTTTAGCCTTTGAAGCCTTGGTCGTGTTCTCATCATCACCTCCACTCTATATTGGCCGATCATTCACCTCCATTTGATTGTTTACCCCTTTTGAGGAACAGCTGCGAAGAGTGATCCTGTTAGCCATCCTTGTAACACTGCCATGATTGGAAAATTCCAAACCTTACCTGGAATCAGCTGCTACCCGAATCAATCACTCGTTCCTCGAAAAAGGAGTCTCCTTTAAGCTCTTTTCAACTGACTCGTAAAATATGAAAATCTTGTCGAGCCATTGGCCTCTCCAGCTCGTTAAAGTGACCGGAAGTGCTATCCCTCCTTTAGATTATAATCTTTTTGGACCTGAGGGATTATTACACAAAAAGATCAAGCGCTTGTTTTGTTCGGCTCATTAAAAATACCAAAAATTCATCCCTTTTGTATTGTTTTATACTTTTCGGACTCAAGGGATTATGTGACGAAAAAGAATTTTTGGAGTTTCCTTTACGTCCCTTTTCAGACTCTCTAAAATTGAAAAGGACCGAGTTATCTTTGTTGTTAAACTCGTTAAAACCTAATAGTGACAAACTTGTCCATAACAGACAAGAACGAGTTTCACTATCGTTAGGCTCATTAAAACATAGCGATGGGTTTTCCCGAAGGGCGAATTATAGAACAAGCATATGTTATCCTCCTCAAGCTTGACAAAAATAAAGAGGTACTGGTTAGGAATGACTGGGGAAAGATTGGGAAGAACACTTGAAGAAACTTTGTTGGTAGCAAGTCGTTCTTGAACATGACACTTTCACTCCGCATCCAAGTCGAGTTGGGTTGTTCCATTCACTGGTCACATCACCATGGTTCCATCACACCATCCATATTTGGGGTTAATGCTACCAATCCATCATGTCAGTGTCGCCGATATGTTCAAGAGAAGTCACTCAGAGAATTCACCTGTGTCTCACCCACTGCAATACATTTACTCTCCATTCTTTCATGACCACCACCCTGAACCTTATATCACCAGATCGTTTTCACCTCCATTAAAATAATTTGCTCCATTCTGTGTCATTGATGTGGGACTCCCTAAGGCCCTCCTATGATGGATCACTTCTTGTCGACGTCAGCTCATTATCCAAGAAGTCGATCTAGGAACAACCCTTTCAGTGCTTTGAAGCTTGCATGGCTCAATGGCAAGTTTCCCACTTCCGGCGACAGGTTTACATCAATGGCCTTCGACCAAAATATTTTGCGTGGTGTTCGACGCTAAGTCCCTTATTCACACCACATGAATTGTATTGTAGTACCTTGAGGGTTATCATCATTATCGGTGATTCCTCTCGCGCCTGTTAATAGCTTACATCATTGGCTGGTAATCAGGCAATGTCTTTCCATGTTCGACTCCAGAACAACTCTCACATGGATCGACTTGTACTTTGAGTGAAGATCGAATGAGATTGAAGACCCTGGATCTAGTTTCATCCATCCGGGCTGCGATATATATATTCAGGAAAAATAAAGGCATCAAATGTACATCATTGCTGCACAGATAATCATCCAATCTAAGGGATGATGGCTCTACCAGAATCATCAGTCTACACTCAGACGATTGTCTGTATCATGTACATGAAAATGAATTTATAAAGTTGAGCATGGGAATACCCACCTCAACTAGATCATGAAAATATTATGAAGATAATGTATTGTATTGTATCTTATTACAGGTCTCCTTCCGGCTTGAAAGAACTTCAGATCCTCATGATAAAGCATTTCACCCGACATCAACAAATTAATGACCTCATGCTTTAGGGGGCAACTTTTATAGACATTTTTGGGCACTGCAACCCCAATCATAAATGTCCATAAACCAAGGGCTCTTAAGTGCCTAAAAGTGTTGTTCCGACACCTAAAAGAACAAGGTCAACTGATTACATCTTCTCCCAGAAGTTCTCCATAAAAAACTACTCAGAACTGGTTAAGACTGGACCATTTCACCTGCTCCATCGTCAAAGTGCATTGCATCCCACCTAAGTACACGCAGTAGGTGCGATGCATGTTGAAAAGCCATTCTATGGGGTGCGATGAGTGAGAGTGGACAAATGGCAGGGTCAATTTACAAGGTGGGGAAGCAAAGAATGTTCTAGAAACTTCTCCTGTGACACTTACCTCTCTACATTCACCCAGGGATGAGTAAGAGATCATCAACGTCCAAGTGGATTCAAGAACTATCAGAGAGAGGACACTAATCAAATCTCAAAAGCTGACTCACCCCCCTTGCAAACATCTATATATGGATCCCTCATACCAGAGATCCAGAGGCTGGAATTTTGTATCTTGTAAGGAAGTGCTGTTGGTTTCTTGGTGCTACTGTTGGGTGATCTAAACTTTTCATGAGGTGAAGAAGGGCTTCTTGCTGAGAGGATGATGCTGGGTCAGAACAATTAGTTGTAATCCTCTTTGCTCTTTCTTGACTATTAATAAAGCTATTCAAGTTTTCCTCCACATTCTTGTGTGATTGATGTTGTATGCATTTGTGTGGTTAATATACATCTGGTCCTATATTGTTTATGATAATAGATCTATGTTCTCGTATAGTGTTATGCTGCTTTGATTCTACAGGTGCTCTTTGAAGCTGGGTATGCAAGGAAGCAAGTAGCCAAGGACTATCAAAAGGGAGAGGAATCAAGCAAGGAACCAAGTGCAAGACTGAGGTTGGTCTCCTTTATTCTTCTCTCATTTATTTCTCATAAAGGAAAACGAAAGTAGTTTTAGTGTGTTTGTTTCTAAGGTAGATATCACCCTTAGTGGGACTAGCAGTTCTGCATAGACATTAGTTTTCCCGATAACACACCCATAGTAGGTCCTAGCCAAAACACTCTCAATGAGTACCATCTGCCCCCTAGTGATGTGGTGGAATGCATGGCTACCCAAGACTCATAGCACAACCGCGGAAACAACCTATGTCTCTAGATTGTCTAAATCACAAATAAGGATAGTCATGCCCTTCACATGCACATCCAGTGTACAATGGAGCTCCACAAACTTTGTAATGTTCCTCCAACAAGGAAACACTAGATGTATATCCCCCACCAATCTGAGGGGAGGGAGTCTGGTGAAGAAATAAATATCCTATAATGTGAGCTCAATATTGTGCCCTTGCACGAAAAATACCTCTTGGTTTGGATCCCAATAGCTCACAATTCTCAATAGAAAGGGCTCACCCGCCCTCATCAATGGGTTCTCTACCAACCTAAGAACCCCATAGCAAGCCAATGCCTCTCGAACCCCCTAATCCATCTGAATCTCAGATCAGAGAGTATCTAAGTCTCACTCACACCAATTGATTTTTAGCTCTGCCGTGCCTGCAAAACACCACGTCTTGTCAGTTGAGAGAAGAAAACACTGGTCTACACTAATGAACCTACAACCCGCACCAAGCGAGCGAACCACCCCTCTTTTCAGCCCCAAATCACAGTTTTATGCCCAGAAAGTGTGAGCTCATATGTTTTCACCTATTTCCTGTGATCCAAATTGCACTTCTAGGCATAAAAAGTGTGATTAGACCATGAAGAGGAGCAAGGGTCTCCCAGGGAGCTACCAGGAGCCAATTGTCCACTATGATCTCCACAAGATTTAGGGGCTTTTCCTCCTCTCCAAATTTACGACAACTCACTTAAAAAATGAATTCTAATTGGAGGGAAAATGTCCTTTCATAGAAAAGTCCACAATTTTTCTGTCACCCACTTTGACCAAACGGTAGATTAGCTTGAGAAACCATCAACATCATTGGAAATCTCCCATCGAGTACGATAATGAGTCTTTCTCAGTTTTGGATGATTTGAACCTTCACTAGGAAGCCATTTTTCCAAGAAGGGTCACTTCGTCGCGTCTCAAAATTGGATTTCTTCATATGCGATGCTTGTAATTTGGGGACCACCTTCCCTTGGAAGTTGTCATATCATGTGTCAATTTTCATCATGTGTAACCATCATTTACTCATTTTTTCATGGTCCCCACCGGGCCTATTCTGTGTGGCAGTGTCATCGAGTCACCCTTGTTCAGAGCATCTGCGATGAGTCACCCTTGCATCCATGGAGTTTGTTTTTTATCCCATTATATCATATCATAGTATTCCATCCATATTTTGATATCGTTCATCCTGTCTTGCCCATTTTGGCCTCCAATCATACTGTCCGCATCCCATCCGGAGTTTAGTCAGTTGCTGCCAGGTCAACCATGCACTTTATGCTCTGACAAGGGAAGTAGTTTATTTATCCCTCAATCCCTCATTTTCCATTATACCTGGTGTGAGTCCATCAGTCACATTAGTATTTTCCCTGATACCTTAGTTGAGGATCCTCATTGCCTCACCTATCGTGGGCCCTATTATGTCGACATCAGCTCATTTCTTCCTTAAGAATGAACTAGAGGGTGGTGTATGTTGGTCCCAGTTTCCATTCTTGTTCGATACTTTGGATCAAGTAGAGAAACTCATTATTGCCCTTTGACTTGGTTGTTTCATGTTCATGATCCATACACTCGATGGTCCAATGATGCAGCAGATTGTACTAGTGGTTCCTAGGTGTGCCTGAGATGTTTGAGGTCTCATGAGGGGGTGGCCCTTCACGTAGCCCCCCACATGCTTGGATGCATTCCTATTATGCTACATCCTTAGATACAATTCCACAAATATAATGGGTTGAATTCCTACCAATCACAGTGTTCATAGCGTGCACATCTCCTTCAGATGATACATTTCGCTTTGCAGATCGCTTCCTTGTTCAACAGGGCTTCTTCGGTTGTTCTACCCTCCCTCCAACCCATTTTTTGAGGGAAGGGCCATTATGTCTCATGTAAGCAGTTCATATTATATTCAATCCTGGCTCATATTTTTCCAAGTTCATTATATATATGGGACACATTGTATTATTTTCTGACTCAGTTATGCCAACATGTCATGTACCATTCAACATGTACTTCATTGCATAGTTTGACGTTTCTTAGCAAACCATTATTTTTGTACTAAGTTATCTCAACAGGTATTTGTATGCCTCCCTCACCTCATTTAGGTATGGTACCACAACATAAAAGGTGACTTGCATTGGTCTTGCCCCCTTTGTCCCTATCCTCCTGCTTCAGTTGTATTGGTCTCTCTCTCTCTCTCTCTCTCTCTCTCTCTCTCTCTCTCTCTCCACTTTGTTGTGTAGTGATTATGTCTTTACAACACAGTTCAGTCATATATGTTCCTCCTAACACTCGTACGCTGGGGGGAAATCTGTTATCACCAAAATATTGATCATCTAGCCTAATTTACTAGATGGATCGAACTACACCGTGTAAAGCGAATTTTACAATAGTAAAATTTCTTTCACTGTGAAAAATTACTTAATAAACCACCTTTGTTAAGTAATTTATAATTAAACTCGTGCAGAATAATTAAATAAATCACTATTTATTTGATTTCCTTCTAGGAATAATTAATTAAACCATTGTTCAATTATTATTCCTTGTCATATTTGAACCAATTATGAAAAATCAACAGGTAAATTATTAATTATCTTATTTTTATCTAGGAATAATTAATTATTATTCCTTATCAAATTTTAAAAATCCTTTGGGAATAATTAAATAAATCATTATTTCTTTATTATTCCCTAACCAATTTGTTGAGATGATAAATAAATCATTTATTTATTTATTATTTCTAAATGAAAGTTTAAATATTTTTTCCCTCGTAACCAAATACTATAAAATATTCCAAGTGGTTATTCCAAGAATGGGGTTAATAATATTTTATTATTGCTCATTATTCGAGGATAACTCAATATTTTGTTATAAATAGAAAGGTTTTCCATTCATTATTCACTTTTGACTATTTTCATTGTTGCACTCACTACTGTAACTCTGATTATTTTCATTGATGAGCTCCATTTCTCTTCCATTTGAGTTCCCATTACACTCAAACATTCTATTTGTTGGGTTTTCACATTATAGAGGAGAGAGACTCTAAAGAAGATGAAGATGTTTGAGGATAGCCAAGAACCCATCCCATAGAGGGGGACAGGTAACATTTATTTGTTCCCTTCACAGGTGTTATAATAAAATCTATTCTTTGTATATATAGTTTCCATTGGATTATTTGAGTAATTACTATTTCTTTTTGCTGTTTAAATATGACTGTGGCATAGATTAGGACTTTCGTAGGTTTTGTTTCTATCATTTGTTGTAGATCTACAATTTTTAGCAGCCATTTATATTATTGATACTATTTATCATCCACAGTCTTAAGTGGGTTCTTTTCGTACATCTTTGAGAAGAAAACACTACAAGAGAAGGAATTCTAGAAAATATGTGGAGCAAGGACCCTTGAAACCCTTAGTCTTTGGAAAAGAAATGTGGCCTCCAAGTGATCAATCTCCAAGTTTGGCTATGGGTTCAACCTCAATCCTAGGATGAGCTTGATTAAACAATTTATATTCTTCCTTGGGATCAAGTTTAGAAACTCGACCTTCCAACCTTTGCAATTTGACCTCTTTTACCTCCAATGAAATCAATCCACAATTATTTCAAAGAGACACTTTAGATCTATGAGCAAGTTAAAAATGGCATTGAAAGGTAGGGTCTTCTCCTTAGATTTAAATGATCCAACCTCTTTCCAATATAGATTACAAAAATATATTCATACCATTGATCTTGAAATGAAAACAATGTAAACTTTGAAACGGAAACTGATACTGTTACCCGTTTCGTAGAGATAGCAAAAAAGTGACCTGGTTTTGAAAAGGGGTGATGCAGAACGAACATGTTTTTTTTAGAGCATAGTTTTTGGAAGGAATGTCATGGGAAGGATAGTTTTATGTACATTACATTTTAGAATGGTAGTGATTTTCATGCTGATTTTAAAAAGTGAGTATTGTGCATCACCCCCTTTTTTTAAAAGACCTATTTTTTGGCTTCAAATTTTCTAATGTATAAAATGTAAATAATTATTTTGTAAATTTGATCATTTTTGAAGTGGTCGTTTTCTTCACATTTTCTTGTTTTTTATTTTAACTTTAACTTTCTTTTTAGTGAGGTTTTTATTGTTTTGCATTTTTAAATTAGGAGGTCGATATTTAGAATTTTCGATATTCTACATATTTATACATCCTTAATTAATTTTTCAATCCACATGAAATGGTTGTTTCTAAAAAACAATATTTTTTAACAATGGACATAAAAATAACCATTTTTAACATAAATATAACTAAAAAACTACACATTTTGATAATTTTTTGCTAAAATTGACATGTCAAAATCACAATTTTTATACGATAATTTTAACTAAAAATGGTTAAATAATAGATTTTTTTATGAATTTCATGTCAAAAAAATAATAATAATCACTTTTTTTTGATCTTCAATTTCTTGTTCCTAGGTTCGCATACATCTTGATAATTTTTTTTTTAATCTCATTTATAAACTCATGAAATATAGCAGCTGTATTAGCAAAAACTTTATGAGTAATGAGATTATACTTTTTGTAGGTCATATGATCCTAGCAAAAATATTATCCGCTATGAGATTATATGTTTTGTAAACTATATGTTCATTACAATAACTAATGAAATAATCTATCAAAACATATTTGATCAATTGTGTATTAAATTTATTTTTATTTTTATTTGGAATGTTAAAAAATGATTTTCATGTGGAAGGCCACAAAATGATTTAGTCAGAAAAAATTATCAAAAACTTGACCATTGGCTTATAGTTATAGGAGTGGTTTATAAAAAGATTTTATGGTCTTAAATTTTCTTCGGAGCTTTATTTTTAGGATACTAATTAAAAATATTACACAAATTTCCTTTTATTTTTATTTGGAAGTTGAAAAAATGATTTTTATTTGGAAAACCAAAAAATGATATTGACCATTGGCTTATAGCTATAGCAGTGGTTTATAAAGAGTTTTTATAGCCTTAATTTTTCTTTGGTGCTTTATTCTTAGGATAAGAATTAGAAATATTCTTAACTGTAATGATATTTGAGTACATTCAACTAGGGTTTTATTTTCCTTCTTAGCCACACCATTCTACTAAGGAGTATGTGAAACTATATATTGCTTTTTAATCCTATTGTCCTTGTAGTATATGATGAAATTCACTAGTGTATTCTCCTACTTCAGCTAACCTAAGGATCTACTTTTGAACCATGTTTTCAAACACTTTGAAATATTCAATCACATAGTTTTGTTTTCTGTGAAATAAATCCATAGAAATTTTGTTTCTTCAGGATTGAAAATAAGAAAATAAGATGTTCCCCAAATGGTTTCATTTCTATTGGTTTAGTATTTTTCTTTTATATATTCTTATATAAAAGTAGTTTCTATGTTGTTTTTCTAGTGTAAAGCCATTACATTTAATAAGTTAATTCTTAAAAATAAGAAGACCTTTCTCATCTAATAAATCTTTAAAATTTAAATAATCATATTTTAAGTTTCATAAGTTTTCTATAAATATAATTGTTTATGACAATGATGATGATATTTAAGAATAAAAACAATAATATCATATTAAGTAAAGAAGTAAAACAAATTTATCTTTTTATTTTATTTATTTGTAATTAAAATTTATATTCTCTTTATGACCAAATTTTATGAGAAAAATGCAAATATATCTTTAACTCCACAATCTAATGATTTAAGAAAAATATCAATTAAGAAATATCTCATTAACTAAAAAAAATTGAAATAAGATATTTATATGGTTGCAAAATGAAAAATGAATATTTGACCAATTAAAAAACATTTATGAGATTAAACAGTGATCGTAACATTCACCACCAACTACTAATCCACTAATTTATATATATATATATATATATATATATATATATATCTATATATATATAACATTCACCACCAACTACTAATCCAATAATTTATATATATTACTGTACTCAGGATTGAAAAATCAACGAACAGACAAGGAGCAATTTTGTATATATGACGTGGATTTAAAAACTTTAATAATGGAAAAATGAGCCATTTAACATCTATCCCCTAGATTTAAAGGATGTGAAGAATAGATGTAAAGGATGTAAAAATAATAGCAACACAACATTGATTCAAACACTAAAATCCACTTAATATTTGAATGGTTATCTTTTTATTCATAAATGTGAAATTACTTAAGTTATATTAGAATTAAAATAGTTCTGAAATATTTAAATTTAATTGATTATCATTTAATTCATAAAGGTAAAATCAATTAAGTTATATTAGAATTAAAATTGTTCAATCAAATATTTAAATTTAATCAAATCATAGTTTGTACATATCTAAGGGTAAACATTTGTTTCACTTAATATTAAAACTAACCTCCACTTGAATTCAAGCTAACTAGAGAAAGAGGTCGATCAATTGGACTAAAAGCATAATGTAAATATGTTTTAAGTCACCTACCTCTTTTCCACTTTTGGTGTGCCCGTAGGTTAACTTTCCTGGTGGGTACAACTATCAATATCTTTTCCACTTTTGGTCTGCCCTTAAGTTAACTTTCATTGTGGCTCCATTACATCTGAAATTACAAAATATGAGAATACTAAAGATGTGAGGATGGACAATGCTTTGTAACGTAATACTTTGTTTGGCTAATGGTGTTTGACGAAAGAGACCGACGTAACATAATACATCTCTGAATAACAGACCATTCTTACTCGTTTTCCATTAGAACATTCAAGTGTGTTTTCTAGTCAATTCATCTTTATCTAAGATATTTACATGAAAATTGATTGAGATTATGGTTTTCACCTTGATTAAGAAGACTTTTAAAATGACCATGTTAAGCATAAAGAAATGGAAACAGATTGGATGCCCAGTAAGCACTGTTTGGGGCGATTCTGAGAATCGCCGGGTGGTGGGGCGATTCTCAGAATCGCCCCGCCACCGCCTTGCCACCAGTTGTGGTGGCGGTCATAGCTACCCTTGCAGAATCTGGCATGAAACTTTCAGATGATGTAGTTGAAAGTATCATTGATAAGGAATTCGAGGAGGCGGATTGTTGTGGGGAAAAGTGTCTATTCAGAACGACCCTATCCCACTAAGGTGTGATAGTGCCTTAGCAACAAACAGAGAAAACTACTTTTGTATTCTTCTTTATGAACTATAAACGAAGAGGAATAGGATGAACCAACCTATGTCTTGCGCTAGTCCTTTGATCCACTCTCTCTCCTCTTTGACAGCTTCCAGCTACCTGCTCCCTTACTTGCCCAGCTTCACCAAGTTCCTGTAAGATCACAGAAGAAGAAAACTACACAAAGACATGGATTTATATTCATAAATAGCTTAGGATCAGATTTAAGCTAAACATACAAATGTAACAAACATCAATGATACACAAGCATGTAGGAGAAACTCAAATAGTTTTATTGATATAACAAGAAGATCCAGGAGGAGTTACAACCGATGATTCCTGATCCAGCATCAACCTCCCAGCAAAGGAATCCCCTCTTCACCTCCAACAAAGCATAAATCACCCAATACTCTGATATCAATCTCAAAACCAACAACAATTCTCTGCAATGTACAAAATTCCAGCCTCTGGATCTCTGGGATGAGGGATCCATATATAGATGTATGCAAAGAGGATGAGTCAGCTTGTCATCTGACTAGTGTCTTCTCTCTGTTAGTTCTTGCTTCCACTTGGAGACTGAGAGACTCTTACTCATCCTTGGTCGAACTCAGTGAGGCAAGTGTCATAGGGGAAGATTCTGGAAGCTTCCATTGTCTTTCCACTTCGCGGAATGGCACTGCCATTTGTCATTTCCTGCTCAACGCACCCTGGTAGTGCATTTAGGTGCGTTGCAACACACCTAGCTAGTGTACTTGGGTGCTATGCAACACAGGTAGCTAGTGGAACAGCTGAAATGATCCTGATTTGACTGATTCTGAGCAGTTTCTAGTGGAGAACTTCTGGGAGAAGCTGTAATTTGTTGACCTTGTTCCTCTAGGGGTCGGAACAACACTTTTAGGGACTTAGGATCCCTTGGTTTATGGACTTTTCATGCTTAGAGCTGTAAGGCACAAAAATGTCTATAACAGTTGCCCCCTAAAGTATGAGGCCGTTTATTGGGTGAAATGCTATATTAGGAGGATCTGAAGTTCTTTCAATGCTGGGAGGAGACCTGTAATAAGATACAATACAATACATTATCTTCATACTATTTTTCATGATCTAGCTGAGGCGGGCATTCCCATGCTCAACTTTATAAATTCATTTTCATGTACATAGAACAGACAATCCTCTGATGGTAGACTGATGATTCTGATAGAGCCATCATCCTTTTGGTAGGATGATTATCTGTGCTGCAATGCTGTACATTTCAATGTCTTTATTTTTCCTGAATATATATCACAGCTCGGATGGATGAAACTAGATCCAGGGTCTTCAATCTCGTCCGATCTTCACTCGAAGTACAAGTCGATCCATGTGAGAAAAATGTTTTGAAGTCGAACATGGAAAGACATCGCTTGATTACCAGTCAATGATGTAAATTGTTAACAAGCGCGAGAGGAATCACCGATAATGATGATGACCCTCAAGGTACTGCAGTACAATTCACGTGGTGTGAATAAAGGACTTGGCGTCGAACACCACGCAAAATCTTTCAGTCGAAGGTCATTGATGTATACCTGTCGCCGGAAGTGAGAAACTTGCCATTGAGGCACGCAAGCTTCAAAGTACTGAAGGGGGTGTTCCTAGATCAACTTCTTGGATAATGAGTTGATGTCGACAAGAAGTGATCCGTCAAAGGAGGGCCTTAATGAATCCCACATCGATGACACGGAACGGAGCAAATGATTTTGATGGAGGTGAAAACGATCTGATGACATATGGTTCAGGATGGCGGTCATGAAAGAATGAAGTATAATGTATGGTAGTGGATGGGACACAGGTGACTTCTCTAGATGACTTCTCTTGAACATATCGGCGACACTTATGTGGTGGATTGGTAGCATTAACCCCAAATGTGGATGGTATGGCGTGACCATGGTGATGTGACCGGTGAATGAAACAACCCAACCCGACTCGGACACGGAGTGGAAGTGTCATGTTCAAGAGCGACTTGCTACCAATAAAGATTTTTTGAGTTTTTTCCCAATTTTTCCCCAGTCATTATTGACCAGTACCTCTTTATTTTTGTCAAGCTTGAGGAGGATAACATATGCTTTTTCTATAATTTGCCCTTTGGGCAAACCCATCGCTATTTTTTAACGAGCCTAGCGATAGTGAAACTCGTTCTCGTCTAAAGACAAGTTTGTCGCTATTAATATTTTTAACGAGTTTAACGACAAAGATAACTCGGTCCTTTTCATTTTTAGAGAGTCTGAAAAGGTACATAAAGGTAACTCCAAAATTCCTTTTTGGTCATCTAATCCCTTAAGTCCGAAAAAGTATAAAACAATACAGAAGGGATGAATTTTCGATAGTTTTAACGAGCCGAACAAAACAAGCGCTCGATCTTTTTGTGCAATAATCCCTCAGGTCCAAAAAGATTAAAATCTAGAGGAGGGATAGCACTTCCTGTCCCTTTAACGAGCTGGAAGGCCAAGAACTCAGCAATCTTTTCATATTTTATGAGTCAGATGAAAAGAGCTTAAAGGAGACTCATCTTTTGAGGAACGAGTGATAAAATGGGTAGCAGCTGATTCCAGGTAAGGTTTGGAATTTTCCAATCATGACATTGTCACAAGGATGGCTACTGAAATCACTCTTCGCAGCTGTTCCTCAAAATGGGTAAACAATCAAATGGAGGTGAATGATTGGACAATGGAAAAGTGGAGGGGATGGTGCAAACACGACCAAGGCTTTAATGGCTGAAGTACTACATTCACGGTGGTTATTTACCAAGGAATAGTTCATTTTTTAACAAGCTTAAATGCGGGTGGAAACACTTGCTCATGTCTTATGTTTATTTTTTAACGAGCTTGAACTATGCACTAAAACTGCTCGATAATCCAGTCATATGATAAGAATGTCTCATATAAAAACGACAACTTTTAGATTTTTGCCCCACATCCTTTCTTTATGCAAGTTAGGAAACGACTAATCCAAAAAACAGATAAATAATCGCTCTTTGCTTGCACTCCAAAAGGTTTGCATGCCCCCAGGTGTTATAGACATTTTTGTGCCTTACAGTAATAAGCATGAAATGTCCATAATCCAAGGGATCCAAAGTCCCTAAACATGTTATTCCTACCCCTAGAGGAACAAGGCCAACAAACCACAGCAATTCCCAGAAGTTCTCCACCAAAAACTGCTCAAAAAAAGTCAATTCAGGATCAATTCAGAAGCTCCACTAGCTGCCTGCGTTGAAACGCAGAGGTTACACTGGCCAGTTGCATTGCAACGCAGGTAGAAGCATTACCAGGGTGCGCTGAGCGGAAAGTGACAAATGTCAGGGTTCTTGTGAAAGGTGTCAAAGACTGTGGAAGCTTCCAGAAGATTCCTCCATGACACTTGCCTTGATGAGTTCGACTAAGTGATGAGTAAGAGGCTCTTAGCCTCCAAGTGGAAGTAAGAACTGACAGAGAAAGAGGACACTAGTCAGGTCACAAGCTGACTCATCTTCACTCTAAACATCTATATATAGATCTCTTCTCCATGAGATCTAGAGGCTGGAATTTTGTTATTGCAAAGAATTGCTGTTGGTTTGAGATTGAAATCATTGGGCGCTTAATGCTTTGAAGGGAGGTGAAGACAGGAATTTCATTTGCTGGGAAGGAGGTGCTGGATTGGACCACTTGTGGTTGTAGTTCCTCCTGAACCTTGTTATTCATCAATAAAGCTATCTTGGTTTCTCCTATATACTAATGTGTCTTTGATGTATGATTGCATTAGTGTATTTGGTTTATTTCTAATCCTAAACTAGTTATGAATGTGAATATCTGTCTTTGTGTAGAGTTCTTCTCTTGTCGCAAGTAGCTGTTCTCTTGTGATCTTGTAGGAACCCGTTGAAGCTGGACAAGCAAGAAGGCAAGTAGCTGTTCTCTTGTGATCTTGCATGAACCTGTTGAAGCTGGGCGAGTGAGAAGGCAAGTAGCTGTGAACTCCCAAAGAGAAGAGAGACCGGATCGAGGGACAAACGGAAGACACTGGTAAGTCTATTTATCTCTCTTCTTTCACATTTCATAAAGGAAGAAACCAGAATAGCTGTCCTTTTTTGTTGCTAAGGCACTGTCACACCTTAGGTGGATAGGATCGTCCTGCATAGGCATTTTTCCCCACAACACCAGGTATAAAATATGGTTTCAAGATTACCCCTCAATTTGCAGACAAAACATTTGTTCTATCGGGAGAGGCCTACCTCTTACAGGTTACCCAAAGATTGTTCTATTCGCAGAGCGAACAAAACACTTCTTCGGCAATGTCTACCGAGATAAACAAAAGCGAGTGACTCAGTTCTGTCAACTCACATAACTTTGACAAGAGAATCTTATTCTAGAATAACCCCTCTTCCAATCACGGACGGGGTACAGACTAGTCATATTCTCCCGCGGAAACCTACCCTATACCCGAAGTTTTCCTGCCGAAGCAGACCAGGATGCATGCCCCCTGGGTTTCAGTCATATCCCTCCGAATTACTCGCGCTCATCGAGAAGACGGACTGGGGGTTGAGACATTTCTTGCGTGAAAAGACCATTTAGAGATGGTATATGACTATTTGCTATGCGTGATCCGGGAAATGAAAGCTGGTCCACGAGCTTGACCACTCTTCCTTCGTGCGGAAAACACATTACTCTAAAGAGTGAGGAGACGATGGCTCCCATGCAATAAATATAGTCTCGTCCAAGGAGTAGGTTATAATCCAAGGGTCCTTGAACTACCATTACGTTCATTTGAACCGTCTTCCATCTCAATGTTATGGGCACATTGGGAAGGATCCCTAAAGGTCGACCGGTTCCTTTATCAAAGCCTGTCAGATTTCTCATCTCAGGCAAAAGCGATGGCGAACCAAGCGCTTTCCAAGCAGTAGAGGAAAGGATACTCACAGAAGCCCCCTCATCTATGATGGTACTAGCCATGACCATTCTATATATTTGGATGATAATTCGGAATGGTATGCTTGCTGGTAAACGGGGTCTACCTAGTTGATTCCAGTCGAAGGAGACAACTAGGTTGGTTGGAGGTGGGACCGAGTAGACGGCCGAGTATGGCTCTGACGAACTTCCTTCCTACGGTAAAGTGTTGTTGGGAAAAGTATCTATTCAGAATGCCCCTATCCCACTCTAAGGTGTGATAGTGCCTTAGCAACAAACAAGGAAACTTACTTGAGTATTCTTGTTTATGAAATGTAAATGAGGAGGAGGGATGTAACTAACCTGTATCTTTCGCTAGTTTGTTGATCCAATCACTCCTCTCTTCAATGGCTCCTAGCTCCCTGCTCCCTTACCGACACAGCTTCACTGAATTCCTGTAAAATCACAAGAGAGAGAAACTACACGAAGATCCAGATATACATTCATAAAAAGCTCAGGATCAGATTAAGCTAAACATGCAAATATAACAAAACATCATTGGTACACAGCATGTAGGAGAAACTCAAATAGTTTATTGATAGAATGAGAAAGTCCAAGAGGAGATACAACCAAGTGAGTCCCGATCCAGCATCTACCTCCCAGCAAAGGAATCCCTTCCTCTCCTCCAACAAAGCATAAATCACCCAACGTACTAATCTCAATCTCAAACCAACAGCAATTCTCTGCAAAGTAAAAAATTCTAGCCTCTGGATCTCTGGGATGAGGGATCCATATATAGATGTAAGCAGAGAGGATGAGTCAGCTTATGTTTTGACTTGTGGCTTCTCTCTGTTAGTTCTTGCTTCCACTTGGAGACTGAGAGCCTCTTACTCATCACTTGGTCGAATTCAGTGAGGCAAGTGTCATTGGAGAAGATTCTGGAAGTTTCCATGGTATTTCCACCTCGTTGAATGACTCTGCCACTTGTCATTTCCCACTCAACGCACCTGGGTAGTGCATTCAAGTGCGTTGCAACGCACCTAGACAGTGTACTGGGGTGCTTTGCAACGCAGGCAGCTAGTGGAGCACTTGAATTGATCCTGAATTGACTGTTTCTGAGTGGTTTTTGGTGGAGAACTTCTGGGAGAAGCTGTCATTGGTTGACCTTGTCCCTTTAGGAGCTGTAACAACATCTTTAGGGACTTTGGATCCCTTGGATTATGGACATTTCATGCTCAAAGTTGTAAGGCAGAAAAATGTCTATAACAGTTGCCCCCTAAAGTATGAGGTCGTTTATCGGGTGAAATGCTTTATTAGGAGGATCTGAAGTTCATTCAATGCTGGGAGGAGACCTGTAATAAGATACAATACAATACATATTTTTCATACTGTTTTCATGATCTAGCTGAGGCGGGCATTCCCATGCTCAGCTTTATAAATTCATTTTTATGTACATAGGACAGACAATCGTCTGATGGTAGACTGATGATTCTGATGTAATCATCATCCTTTTGGTACGATGATTATCTGTTCTGCAGTGCTGTACATGTCAATGTATTTATTTTTCCTGAATATATATCGCAGCCCGGATGGATGAAACTAGATCTGGGGTCTTCAATCTCGTCCGATCTTCACTCTAAGTACAAGTCGATCCATGTGAGAAATGTTTTTAAGTCGAACATGGAAAGACATCGCTTGATTACCAGTCAATGATGTAAACTGTTAACAAGCGCGAGAGGAATCACCGGTAATGATAATGACCCTCAAGGTACTGCAGTACAATTCACGTGGTGTGAATAAAGGACTTGGCGTCGAACACCACGCAAAATCTTTCGGTCGAAGGTCATTGATGTATACCTGTCGCCGGAAGTGAGAAACTTGCCATTGAGGCATGCAAGTTTCAAAGTACTGAAGGGGGTGTTCCTAGATCAACTTCTTGGATAATGAGCTGATGTCGACAAGAAGCGATCTGTCAAAGGAGGGCCTTGATGTATCCCACATCAGTGACACGGAATGGAGTAAATGATTTTGATGGAGGTGAAAACGATCTGATGATATATGGCTCAGGGTGGCGGTCATGAAAGAATGAAGGATAATGTATGGTAGTGGATGGGACACGGTTGACTTCTCTAGATGACTTCTCTTGAACATATCGGCGACACTTATGTGATGGATTGGTAGCATTTACCCCAAAGGTGGATGGTATGGTGAGACCATAGTGATGTGACCGGTGAATGAAACATCTCAACCCGACTTTGGCACGGAGTGGAAGTGTCATGTTCAAGAGCGACTTGCTACCAATAAAGGTTCTTTGAGTTTCTTCCCAATTTTTCCCCAGTCATTGCTAACCAGTACCTCTTTATTTTTTTCAAGCTTGAGGAGGATAACATATGCTTGTTCTATAATTTTCCCTTCGGGCAAACCCATCGCTATGTTTTAACGAGCCTAGCGATAGTGAAACTCATTGTCATCTAAAGACAAGTTTGTCGCTATTAATCTTTTTAACGAGTCTAACGACAAAGATAACTCGGTCCTTTTCATTTTTAGAGAGTCTGAAAAGGTACATAAAGTTAACTCCGAAAGTCCTTTTTCGTCATCTAATCCCTTAAGTCAGAAAAAGTATAAAACAATACAGAAGGGATGAATTTTCGATAGTTTTAACGAGCCGAACAAAACAAGCGCTCGATCCTTTTGTGCAATAATCCCTCAGGTCCAAAAAGATTAAAATCTAGAGGAGGGAGAGCTCTTCCAGTCGCTTTAACAAGCTGGAAGGCCAAAACTCAACAATCTTTTCATATTTTACGAGTCAAATGAAAAGAGCTTAAAGAAGAGTCGTCTTTTGAGGAACGAGTGATAAAATGGGCAGCAGCTGATTCCAAGTAAGGGTTGGAATTTTCCAAGCACGGCAGTGTCACAAGGATGGCTAGTGAAATCACTGTTCGCAGCTGTTCCTCAAAATGGGTAAACAATCATATGGAGGTGAATGATCGGCCAATGGAAAAGTGGAGGTGATGGTGCAAACACGACCAAGGCTTTAATGGCTGATAATGTTACATTCATGGTGGTTATTTACCAGAGGATAGTTCATTTTTTAACGAGCTTAAACGCGGGTTGAAACACTTGCTCGATCTTATGTTTATTTTTTAACGAGCATGAACTATGTGCTAAAACTGCTCGATAATCCAGTCATATGATAAGAATGTCTCATGTAAGATTCCATTTTTTATGGAGCTTGCGCCTTACAAAGCTATGCCCCGCATCCTTTCGTTATGCAATTTCGGAAACGAATAATCCTACGACTTTAAAGGGTTAGACCTACGGGTTTAAACGAAGGACCTAAAAATTTAAAAAATAAATAGCCGCCCCTTGCTTGCACTCCAAAAGGTTTGCATGCCCCTAGGTATAAAACAGAGTTTCAAGGTTACCTCTACTTCACTTCTGCCAAAACATTTGTTTTACCAAGAGAGGCCTACCTCTTCCAGGTCACCCAAAGATTGTTCTGTTAATCTTTCAAACAAAACACTTCTTCGGCGATGTCTACTGAGATAAACAAAGGTTGGCAACGATGCCCGCCAACTCACATGACTTTGACAAAAGAATCTTATTCTAGAACAACCCCTCTTCCAATCACGGACGGGGTACGGACTAGTCATATTATCCCGCGGAAACCTACCCTATATCCAAAGTTTTCCTGCCGAAGCAGACCAGGATGCATGCTCCCTGGGTTCCAGTCATATCCCTCCGAATTACTCGCGCTCATCGGGAGGACGGACCATGGGTTGAGACATTTCTTGTGTGAAGAAACCATTTAGGGATGGTATATGACTATTTGCGATGCATGATTCGGGAAATGAAAGCTGGTCCACGAGCGTGACCACTCTTCCTTCGTGCGGAAAACACATTACTCTAAAGAGTGAGGAGACGATGGCTCCCATGCAATATATATAGTCTCGTCCAAGGAGTAGGTTATAATCCAAGGGTCCTTGAATGACCATCACGTTCATTTGGACGATCTTCCCTTTCAATGTTATGGGCACATTGGGGAGGATCCTTAAAGGTCGACTGGTTCCTTTATCAAAGCCTGTCAGATTTCTCATTTCGGCAAAAGCGATGGCGAACCAAGCGCTTTCCAAGCAGTAGAGGAAAGGATACTCACAGAAACCCCCTCATCAATGATGGTACCAACCATAACCTTTCTATATATTTGGACGATAATTCTGAATGATATGCTTGCTGGTAAACGGGGTCTGCCTAGTTGGTTCCAGTCGAAGGAGACAACTAGGTTGCTTGGAGGTGGGACCGAGTAGACGACCGGGTATTGCTCTGATGAACTTCCTTCCTGCGATAAAGGAATGGGTGGATTGCCCCCATGTTCGTCAGAGTCTGTGTTGATGAAGAGAATTTGGATGGTGTCATCCTTATTCTCCTCAATGACTGTATCATTCGAAGATAAAACCTCTGAAGGCAAGACCGGGTCAACTGCCGCCTCGACCTTTTGACTTTCATCGGGTATGGATTCAGCTGGTTCATCTTCAATGACCGGCGCTTCAGCTGACCACTTGAGCGGGCCAGCTGGATTTTCAACTAACAAAGGACTCGGCAAGAGTTTTTTATATCCAGGAGGAAGTCGTAACGGTGAAACCGGACGATCATCCAAAACTCTTTTCGCTTCGTCTAAGAAGGGACAACGGTGGATGGCATGGTTGCCTTCGCACAGTCTACAGGGAGATCTAGCTCTCCCTTTTTGTCCATGGACTTCACTTTCGCTAGTTGACTGTGTGCATTCAACATGGCTATCAGAGGTTGATGCCACCGGATTGTGCAAATGGGGAGACCAGTCCCTTAGTATCCGAGGGATGCAGGGATGATCTCTGTGAAAGTGGTCTCCCTTGCAAATGACACATGGCGATTTAGGCCTAGTTAGTGCTGTGTGTGGATTTTCGTTAGACGACACTCGTTTGCCCCCAGCCGCTTTTGGCTCCTTCTTCTTCTTCTCTTTCTTCTTCTTTTCCTTCTTCTCCTTAGGAACTTGGTCTTTATCTTTACCAGTCCTGTCAAGCGAAGAGGAAGGAGGAGAGGAAGAATTAGAGGAAGTAGAAGGCTGGTGGGTAACTCTGGACTGGTCTAATTGCTGATTCGACTGTTCAGGAATAGTGGTGTTCTGAACGACATTGGTTGAGAAGAGCCAGACCGCCAAGCCAATTGTCAGTCCTGGAAGCGACAATGTGGCCATATGGGGCACACCAACATCTCCCCAAGAGGAGAAGGGACTAGGATTTCCACCAAGGGGAATTCCTTGGTTGGTAGGCTCCATTTTCTCAACCTAAAGATCAACGCAGGAAAAGGGGTATGAATATTCCGTTTAAAATAAATTTTAACGACGCTTGGACACAACTTGCTTTTTCAATTTTAAAGAGTCGAGAAAAAGCAAAAGATGACTCTAGTCTCCTTCGATTTTTAATGAGCCTGAAGTGACAAGTGCTTAGATGGACCTTTTCCGTTAAGGAGTCTGAAAAGGAATGAAAGGGACTGCTCTGGAGTTCTAGGCAGAGGGTGTGCCAAACTTTTCGCAAAACTGCAGAATACTTTTTAAGGTACAGGTGGTCAATCTTCCCGAATGTTGTGTTCAGTGCATTGCAATCAGTAGGGCGGCCGACACGGCTTCCTATGGATAAAGGTTTTATGCCTATAGGGGTCTCCCAATATATACTCGATGGTACGTGGGAGCACAATCCGTACTGGCACTTATCGTCTCTCAGGAGGAATCACCCAACCATCAGCGAGATCGACAGTCACCGGGTTTTACGACGCCGGAACACGTCTCTAGCCTAGACCTCTATGTTGTGCGTTAAGTTACAAAGCGTTGTTAAGTTCATTCAATTTATTTTAGGTTGATCTTTCTTAGAAGTTTGCCTTTTTGGATCACCATGAGATGTATATACAATTCCTAAATGCAGTCTAGAGATGATAAGCAAGCATTTATCTCTTTTCAACAATGAAAATCCTAGCTACAAGGGGAAAAGAAAGACACAAACTTTTCTCAAAGAGCATAGAGCACACTGTAAATGCACTTTTCCTAAATCAAACCATACAAGCTATCAATATGCAAATGCACAAATGCATGTATTTGTTTTCACTTTCTTAATATTGATGCCTAAAAAGAAAGCTGTTGTACAAATTTGAATTCGATTTCTAGTGAAAAACAAACAAGCTTCTTTTTGAAATCCAAAAATACGATTACGACACTTTATGATTTTGAAGTAAACACTCGTTTCGACACTAGAAAGAGACAAATTCAAACCAAAGCAAAAGTAAAAAGTATAATCAACTGTCCACAGCCAAGGAACTTTCTCCTAAGATCAAAATCGACACTTACGACAAATCTAAATCTAAGGACGACAGTATGACTATTTCACTTTTCAATAGAAAACTGTAAATGATGTAACAAATACAAAAAGAACACCTACAGCCTTTTTGTACAAAGGAGGCGGAATTAAGGCAGAGAAAAGGGGTTTTCAGATAGGTACACACACTGATAACAGGCTGCAAAAATCAGAGATAAAACTGAACACAAGGATGCAAAGAACCTCAGCTGCACAGGGCAAGGGCTGATCAGCGCACCTGTTGCACAAAGAAACTGAATTGCAGCACAGGTAGCCCTCTCGGGACCTGCGTTGAAATGCAGAACCTCTTCACAGAGCCTGCGCTGGGGCAGAAACGAGACTTCTATCCAGGTTCTGGGTCACGGTTTGCAGTTTAATCTATGGATTTTGGCCGAGTAAAAGCTATCAGTAAGGTACAATTAGAGGGATGATTTAAAGGAGGACTAAGAGCTATCACAAAGGGCAATTAGAGCATTTGTGGATCAGCTGTTCAAATCATAAACAAATCCAATGGGTGGATTGAAGTAACAGCTACTTTGCATTTGATAATGGCAAATGCAGTTCGATTGCTACTTCTATGTTTATGAAGCAAACAACAAGACAAACACAAACAAACTAACTAGACACACTCCCCAGTGGAGTCGCCAATTTGTTGTTGGGAAAAGTATCTATTCAGAACGCCCCTATCCCACTCTAAGGTGTGATAGTGCCTTAGCAACAAACAAGGAAACTTACTTGAGTATTCTTCTTTATGAAATGTAAATGAGGAGGAGGGATGTAACTAACCTGTGTCTTTCGCTACTTTGTTGATCCAATCACTCCTCTCTTCAATGGCTCCCAGCTCCCTGCTCCCTTACCGGCCCAGCTTCACCGAATTCCTGTAAGATCACAAGAGAGAGAAACTACACGAAGATACATATATACATTCATAAAAAGCTCAGGATCAGATTAAGCTAAACATGCAAATATAACAAAACATCATTGGTACACAACATGTAGGAGAAACTCAAATAGTTTATTGATAGAATAAGAAAGTCCAAGAGGAGATACAACCAAGTGAGTCCCGATCCAGCATCTACCTCCCAGCAAAGGAATCCCTTCCTCTCCTCCAACAAAGCATAAATCACCCAATGTACTAATCTCAATCTCAAACCAACAGCAATTCTCTGCAAAGTACAAAATTCCAGCCTCTGGATCTCTGGGATGAGGGATCCATATATAGATATAAGCAGAGAGGATGAGTCAACTTATGTTTTGACTTGTGGCTTCTCTTTGTCAGTTCTTGCTTCCACTTGGAGACTGAGAGCCTCTTACTCATCACTTGGTCGAATTCAGTGAGGCAAGTGTCATTGGAGAAGATTCTGGAAGCTTCCATGGTCTTTCCACCTCGTTGAATGACTTTGCCACTTATCATTTCCCGCTCAACGCACCTGGGTAGTGCATTCAAGTGCGTTGCAACGCACCTAGACAGTGTACTGGGGTGTTTTGCAACGCAGGCAGCTAGTGGAGCATTTGAATTGATCCTGAATTGACTGTTTCTGAGTGGTTTTTGGTGGAGAACTTCTAGGAGAAGCTGTCATTGGTTGACCTTGTCCCTTTAGGAGCTGTAACAACATCTTTAGGGACTTTGGATCCCTTGGATTATGGACATTTCATGCTCAAAGCTGTAAGGCACAAAAATGTCTATAACATAAAGGAATGGATAGATTGCCCCCATGTTCGTCGGAGTCTGTGTTGATGAAGAGAATTTGGACGGTGTCATCCTTGTTCTCTTCAGTGACTGTATCATTCGAAGATAAAACCTCTGAAGGCAAGACCAGGTCAACTACCGCCTCGACCTTTTGACTTTCGTCTGGTATGGATCTAGATGGTTTATCTTCAATGATAGGTGCTTGAGCCGACCACTTGAGCGGGCCAGCTGGATTCTCAACTAGCGACGGACTCGGTAAGAGTTTTTTATATCCAGGAGGAAGTTGTAACGGCGAAACCAGACGTTCATCCAAAACTCTTTTAGCTTCGTCTAAGAAGGGACAACGGTGGATGGCATTATCGCCTTCGCATAGTTTACAGGGAAATCTAGCTTTCCCTTTTTGTCCTGGGGCTTCACTTTCGCTAGTTGACGGTGTGCTTTCAACATGATCACCAGAGGTTGACGACACAGGATTGTGCAAACGGGGAGACCAGTCCCTTAGTATCCGGGGGATGCAAGGACAATCTCTGTGAAAGTGGTCTCCCTTGCAAATGACACATGGCGATTTAGGCCTGGTCGGTGCAGTGTGTGGATTTTCGTTAGACGACACTTGTTTCCCCTTATTCGCCTTTGGCTCCTTCTTCTTCTTCTCTTTCTTCTTCTTTTCTTTCTTCTCCTTAGGAACTTGACTTTTGGCTTTGCCAGCCCCATCAAGCGAAGAGGAAGGAGGAGAAGAAGAATTAGAGGAGGAAGAAGGTTGGTGGGTAACTCTGGACTCGTCTAGTTGCCGATTCGATTGTTCAGGAATAGTGGTGTTCTGAACGAGATTGGTTGAGAAGAGCCATACTGGAAAGCCAATTGTCAGTCCTGGAAGCGACAATGTGGCCATATGGGGTGCACCAACATCTCCCCAAGAGGAGAAGGGACTAGGATTTCCACCAAGGGGAATTCCTTGGTTGGTAGACTCCATTTTCTCAACCCAAGATCAACGTAGGAAAGGGGTAATGAATATTCCGTTTAAAATAAATTTTTAGACGCTTTAGACACAACTTGCTTTTTCAATTTTAAAGAGTCGAGAAAAAACAAAAGATGACTCTAGTCTCCTTCGATTTTTAATGAGCCTGAAGTGACAAGTGCTCAGATGGACCTTTTCCGTTAAGGAGTCTGAAAAGGAACGAAAGGGACTGCTCTGGAGATCTAGGTAGAGGGAGTACCAAACCAATCACAAAATTGGAGAATACGTTTTACGGTACGGAAGTCAATCTTCCCGAATGCTGTGTTCGGTGCATTGTGATCAGTAGGGCGGTCGACACGGCTTCCTATGGATAAAAGGTTTTAAGCCTATAGGGGTCTCCCAATATATACTCGATGGTACGTGGGAGCACAAGTCCGTACTGGCACTTATCGTCTCACGGTAGAGGAATCACCCAACCATTAGTGAGGACAATAGTTACCAGGCTTTACGACGCCGTAATACGTCTCTAGCCTAGACCTCTATGTTGTGCGTTAAGTTCCAAAGCATTGTTAGATTCATTCAATTTATTTTAAGTTGATCTTTCTTATGAAGTTTGCCTTTTGGGTTCACCACGAGATGTAGATGTAATTCCTAAATGCAATATAAAGATGATAAGCAAATCTTTTATCTCTTTTCAACAATGAAAATCCTAGCTACAAGGGGAAAAGAAAGACACAATCTTTTCTCAAAGAGCAAAGAGCACACTGTAAATGCACTTTTCCTAAATCAAGACATACAAACTATCAATATGCAAATGCACATGTGCATGTATTTGTTTTTCACTTTCTTAATATTGATGCCTAAAAAGAAAGTTGATGTACAAATCTGAATTTGCTTTCAAATGACAAACACAAACAAGCTTCTTTTTGAAATCAAAAGGTAGAGATGATTACGACACTTTATGATTTTGAAATAAACACTCGTTTCGACACTATAAAGTCACAAATTCAAACCAAAGGCAAAAGTAAAAGCATAATCGACTGTCAACAGCAAATGAACTTTCTCCTAAGACCAAAATCGACAGTTACGACAGATCTAAATCAAAGGACGACAGTATGACTATTTTACTTTTGCAATGGAAAACTGTAAATGATGCCACAAACACACAAAAACACCTACAGTATTTTTGTACAAAGGAGGTGGAATTAAGGCAAAGAAAAGGAGTTTTCAGACAGGCACACACACTGATCAGAGGCTGCAAAAATCAGAGACAAAACTGGAAAGAATGAAGCACAAGAACCTTAGCTGCAGAAGGCAAGGCTGATCAATGCACCTGTTACACAGAGAAACTAGATTGCAGCACAAGTAGCCCTCTCGGGACCTGCGTTGAAATGTAGAACCTATTCACAGAGCCTGCGTTGGGGCAGAAACGAGAATTCTATCCAGGTTTTGGGTCACGGTTTGCAGTTTAATCTACGGTTTTTGGCCGAGTAAAAGCAATCAGTAATGCACAATCAGAGGGTTGATTTAAAAGAGGTCTAAGAGCTATCGCAAAGGGCAATCAGATCATTTGTGAATCAGCTGTTCAAATCATAAACAGATCTAGTGAATGGATTGAAGTAGCAGGTGTCTACTTTGCATTTGTAAATGCAAAATGCAGTTCAATTGCTACTTCTAAGTCTATGAAACAGACAACAAGAGAAACACAAATAAACTAATTAGACAATCGTCCCCAGCGCAGTCGCCATTTTGTTGTGGGGAAAAGTGTCTATTCAGAATGACCCTATCCCACTAAGGTGTGACAGTGCCTTAGCAACAAACAGAGAAAACTACTTTTGTATTCTTCTTTATGAACTATAAACGAAGAGGAATAGGATGAACCAACCTGTGTCTTGCGCTAGTCCTTTGATCCACTCTCTCTCCTCTTTGACAGCTTCTAGCTACTTGCTCCCTTACTTGCCTAGCTTCACCAAGCTCCTGTAAGATCACAGAAGAAGAAAACTACACAAAGACATGGATTTATATTCATAAATAGCTTAGGATCAGATTTAAGCTAAACATACAAATGTAACAAACATCAATGATACACAAGCATGTAGGAGAAACTCAAATAGTTTTATTGATATAACAAGAAGATCCAGGAGGAGTTACAACCGATGATTCCTGATCCAGCATTAACCTCCCAGCAAAGGAATCCCCTCTTCACCTCCAACAAAGCATAAATCACCCAATACTCTGATATCAATCTCAAAACCAACAGCAATTCTCTGCAATGTACAAAATTCCAGCCTCCGGATCTCTGGGATGAGGGATCCATATATAGATGTATGCAAAGAGGATGAGTCAGCTTGTCATCTGACTAGTGTCTTCTCTCTATCAGTTCTTGCTTCCACTTGGAGACTGAGAGCCTCTTACTCATCCTTGGTCGAACTCAGTGAGGCAAGTGTCATAGGGGAAGATTCTGGAAGCTTCCATTGTCTTTCCACTTCGCGGAATGGCACTGCCATTTGTCATTTCCCACTCAACGCACCCTGGTAGTGCATTTAGGTGCGTTGCAATGCACCTAGCTAGTGTACTTGGGTGCTATGCAACGCAGGTAGCTAGTGGAGCAGCTGAAATGATCCTGATTTGACTGATTCTGAGGAGTTTCTGGTGGAGAACTTCTGGGAGAAGCTGTAATTTGTTGACCTTGTTCCTCTAGGGGTCGGAACAACACTTTTAGGGACTTAGGATCCCTTGGTTTATGAACATTTCATGCTTAGAGCTGTAAGGCACAAAAATTTCTATAACACGGATACAAAACATGATGGGAAGATCGACAAAGATGAGTGGAGGAGTCTCGTTCTGCGACATCATTCTCTGTTAAAAAATATGACTCTTCCATATCTAAAGGATATCACAACATCGTTCCCAAGCTTTGTGTTTCACTCCCGGGTGGAGGATACATGATTATACTCCAGTGGTCATCTGATAGTCGTAAATGCACAAAAATGTAGCATGCAGTGGTGTGCGGGGGTGTTCATTATCATTGCATATTTATGGCTAAAGGTGCAAGAAAGTTCTGCAAATTCTCAATAATTGTTCTCAGTTCATCCTTACAGAAGCAACTTGCAGAAAACATGTTGACTTTACATTTTAGCTTTTTCTTGTGTAAAACAGATTGGTTTGTGGTGATTCTGAGAATCGCTGGGTGGTGGGGCGATTATGAGAATTGTCCCGCCACCGCCCCGCCACCAGTTGTGGTGGTGGGGCCGTGGCGGGGCGATTCTCAGAATTGCCCCAAATGGTAGTAGCTACCCTTGCAGAATCTGGCATGAACCTTTCAGATGATGTAGTTGAAAGTATCATTGATAAGACATTCAAGGAGGCGGATACAAAACATGATGGGAAGATCGACAAGGATGAGTGGAGGAGTCTCGCTCTGCGGCATCCTTCTCTGTTAAAAAACATGACTCTTCCATATCTAAAGGATATCACAACATCGTTCCCAAGCTTTGTGTTTCACTCCCAGGTGGAGGATACATGATTATACTCCAGTGGTCATCTGGTAGCCGTAAAACCTGGCAGTCCTGCAGTGATAACTGATGGTTAACGCGAATTGTGATGCGGGTTACAAACTGGCAGGCATTTCACATATTTCCTGGGTCATAACTAATACAAATCGTTTCTCAGAATCTTGCTGGACGGCGACTTCGGAATCGCGTCCACCAAGTAAACGATGCGTATCACCTGCTTTGACACGAACTCTTTGGTTTCTTACTCACTGATTTCCGATGTTTTCACCATGAATGCCACCGGAACCTCGCCTGTCTCCTCGTGTTGTTGAAAATTACAAAATAGAAGCAATTTCGATAACAATCTCTGGGAATGCTACTCTGTTACTTGAATGCCGGGATTTGTGCATAAAAATTGCCATTCGGAGCTATATGGTGCACCCTAAAATTTTCGTCCCAATCCTCTCAAGATTTGGCAATTTGCGGATTCCCCTTTTGCTGGGATTCGGTGACCTGCAACCAACGAATAATGTCAAAAAAAATCTTGAGGAAGATTGCCACGGAATCTAATACATTCTTCATAATGCATCCCTTAGATCTGGCCGTAATTTGGCATTTGATGCTATTTGGAATGAATGCAGAATTGCCATGATATCGTTTTGCCGAAACTGTAGTATTTGTTTTAATGCATGCTTGTAATACGTTCCACAACAATGCCTCAGGATTTGTTTTAAAAGTTTGGTTTAAATCGAGATGGAATTTACCAGCATGCGGCAATGGAAACAGTGTTTTTATGAATACATTTGCTTTTGACACTACCAATTCTGGTGCGTACAGGAAAGACAAACCAAATTTCAAAAGAACCATGTTTATAATGAATGCGTTGCATATTTCAGATTCTAGCAAAGTAAGGACATCACCCTCTCTGACAGGTCCTTTTACATTCCTCATGATCAGTCGATTCTGATCATCCAAAAAATTTACTCAGACCTGTGTAACTTGACCTCTTGATCTAGTACGGCCAATTACTTTCACCACAACTGCCAATTTCACACCGGTATCCATGACTTCTTGCTTAGATATGTATCAAACTGAGCGATTAATGCTATATGACAATCAAAATAACTTGAAAGAGGTAGTTCACTAAACTACAATAACAATCTTTAGTAAAAAATGGAAGAAAAAAAAAGTTTGATTATATTTGCGTGCTGTAGAAAATAAAGGACTAATGAAGACAACCAAATACATTTCTTGTATTTATGACATAGACATACTTTAGAATCCATGTCAAGAACTTTCTAAATGCATGCATATTTAATCTTACATTTTTGTAAGAACTGCACTTAAAAGTCTATCTCAACAACTCACTCTACAATGCTTTGTAACGTAATACTTTGTTTGACTAATGGTGTTTGACTAAAGAGACCGGCGTAACATAATACATCTCTCAATAATTGTTCTCAGTTCATCCTTACAGAAGCAACTTGCAGAAAACACGTTGACTTTACATTTTAGCTTTTTCTTGTGTAAAACAGATTAGATGCCCAGTAAGCACTGTTTCGGGCGATTCTGAGAATCGCCAGGTAGTGGGGCGATTCTGAGAATCGCCCCACCACCAGTTGTGGTGGCGGGGCGATTCTCAAAATCGCCCCAAATGGTCGTAGCTACCCTTGCAGAATCTGGAATGAACCTTTCAGATGATGTAGTTGAAAGTATCATTGATAAGACATTCGAGGAGGCGGATACAAAACATGATGGGAAGATCAAGAAGGATGAGCGGAGGAGTCTCGTTCTGCGGTATCCTTCTCTGTTAAAAAACATGACTCTTCCATATCTAAAGGATATCACAACATCGTTCCCAAGCTTTGTGTTTCACTCCCAGGTGGAGGATACATGATTATACTCCAGTGGTCATCTGGTAGCCGTAAATGCACAAAAATGTAGCATGCAGTGGTGTGCATGGGTGTTCATTATCATTGCATATTTATGGCTAAAGGTGCAAGAAAGTTCTGCAAATTCTCAATAATTGTTCTCAGTTCATCCTTACAGAAGCAACTTGCAGAAAACACGTTGACTTTACATTTTAGCTTTTTCTTGTGTAAAACAGATTGGATGCCCAGTAAGCACTGTTTGGGGCGATTCTGAGAATCGCCGGGTGGTGGGGCGATTCTCAGAATTTCCCCACCACCACCCCACCACCAGTTGTGGTGGCGGGGCGATTCTCAAAATTGCCCCAAATGGTCGTAGCTACCCTTGCAGAATCTGGCATGAACCTTTCAGATGATGTAGTTGAAAGTATCATTGATAAGACATTCGAGGAGGCAGATACAAAACATGATGGGAAGATCGACAAGGATGGGTGGAGGAGTCTCACTCTACGGCATCCTTCTCTGTTAAAAAAAATGACTCTTCCATATCTAAAGGATATCACAACATCGTTCCCAAGCTTTATGTTTCACTCCCAGGTGGAGGATACATGATTATACTCCAGTGGTCATCTGGTAGGCATAAAACCTAGTGGTCCTACAGTGGTAACTGATGGTTAACGTGAATTGTGATGCGGGTTACAAACTGGCAGGCATTTCACATATTTCCTGGGTCATAACTAATACAAATCGTTTCTCAGAATCTTGCCGGACGGCGACTTCAGAATCGCGTCCACCAAGTAAACTATGCGTATCACCTGCTTTGACATGAACTCTTTGGTTTCTTACTCACTGATTTCCGATGTTTTCACCATGAATGCCACCGGAACCTCGCCTGTCTCCTCGTGTTGTTGAAAATTACAAAATAGAAGCAGTTTCGATAACAATCTGTGGGAATGCTACTCTGTTACTTGAATGCCTGGATTTGTGCATAAAAATTTCCATTCGGAGCTATATGGTGCACCTTGAAATTTTCGTCCCAATCCTCTCAAGATTTGGCAATTTGCAGATTACCCTTTTGCTGGGACTCAGTGACCTGCAACCAACGAATAATGTCAAAAAAATTCTTGAGGAAGATTGCCACAGAATCTAATACATTCTTCATAATGCATCCCTTAGATCTGGCCGTAATTTGACATTTGATGCTCTTTGGAATGAATGCAGAATTGCCATGATATCGTTTTGTCGAAACTGTAGTATTTGTTTTAATGCATGCTTGTGGTACATTCCACAACAATGCCTCAGGATTTGTTTTAAAAGTTTGGTTTAAATCGAGATGGAATTTACCAGCATGCGGCAATGGAAACAGTGTTTTTATGAATACATTTGCTTTTGACACTACCAATTCTGGTGCGTACGGAAAAGACAAACCAAATTTCAAAAGAACCATGTTTATAATGAATGCGTTGCATATTTCAGATTCTAGCAAAGTAAGGACATCACCCTCTCTGACAGATCCTTTTACATTCCTCATGATCAGTTGATTCTAATCATCCAAAAATTTTACTCGGACCTATGTAACTTGACCTCTTGATCCAGTACGACCAATTACTTTCACCACAACTGCCAATTTCACACCGATATCCATGACTTCATGCTTAGATATGTATCAAACTGAGCAATTAATGCTATATGACAATCAAAATAACTTGAAAGAGGTAGTTCACTAAACTACAATAATAATCTTCAGTAAAAAATGGAAGAAAAAAAAAAGTTTGATTATATTTGCGTGCTGTAGAAAATAAAGGAATAATTGTTGTTGGGAAAAGCATCCATTCGGAATGCCCCTATCCCACTCTAAGGTGTGATAGTGCCTTAGCAACAAACAAGGAAAACTAATTGAGTATTTCTTCTTTATGAAATGTAAATGAGGAGAAAGGATGTAACTAACCTGTGTCTTCCGTTAGTTTGTTGATCCAATCACTCCTCTCTTCACTGGCTCTCAGCTCCTTGCTCCTTCACCGGCCCAGCTTCATTAAATTCCTGCAAGATCACAAGAGAGAGAAACTACACAAAGATATAGATATACATTCATAAAAATCTCAAGATCAGATTAAGCTAAACATGTAAGCATAACAAAACATCATTGGTACACAACATGTAGGAGAAACTCAAATAGTTTATTGATAGAATAAGAAAGTCCAAGAGGAGATACAACCAAGTGAGTTCCAATCCACCATCTACCTCCCAGCAAAGGAATCCCTTCCTCTCCTCCAACAAAGCATAAATCACCCAATGTACTAATCTCAATCTCAAACCAACAACAATTCTCTGCAAAGAACAAAATTCCAGCCTCCTGAACCTCTGGGTGAGAGATCCATATATAGATGTAAGCAGAGAGGATGAGTCAGCTTATGTTTTGACTTGTGGCTTCTCTCTACCAGTTCTTGCTTCCACTTGGAGGTTGAGAGCCTCTTACTCATCACTAGTCAAATTCATTGAGGCAAGTGTCATTGGAGAAGATTTTGGAAGCTTCCATGGTCTTTCCACCTCGTTGAATGAGCTTGCCATTTGTCATTTCCCGCTCAGCGCACCCAAGTAGTGCTTCCACCTGCGTTGCAACGCACCTAGCCAATGTAGCCTCTGCATTTCAACGCAGGCAGCTAGTGGAGCCTCTGAATTGATCCTGATTTGACTAGTTTTGGGCAGTTTCTGGTGGAGAACTTCTGGGAGAAGCTGTCATTTGTTGACCTTGTTCCTTTAGGAGCTGTAACAACATCTTTAGGGACTTTGGATCCCTTGAATTATGGACATTTCATGTTTATAGCTGTAAGGCACAAAAGTGTCTATAACAGTTGCCCCCTAAAGTATGAGGTCGTTTATCGGGTGAAATGCTTTATTAGGAGGATCCGAAGTTCATTCAATGCTGGGAGGAGACCTGTAATAAGATACAATACAATACATTATTTTTCATATTGTTTTCATGATCTAGCTGAGGTGGGCATTCCCATGGTCAGCTTTATAAATTCATTTTTCTGTACATAGGACAGACAATCGTCTGATGGTAGACTGACGATTTTGATGAAATCATCATCCTTTCAGTAGGATGATTATCTATGCTGCAATGCTGTACATGTCAATGTCTTTATTTTTCCTGAATATATATCGCAGCCCGGATGGATGAAACTAGATCCGGGGTCTTCAATCTCGTCCGATCTTCACTCTAAGTACAAGTCGATCCATGTGAGAAATGTTCTGAAGTCGAACATGGAAAGACATCGTTTGATTACCAGTCAATGATGTAAACCATTAACAAGCGCGAGAGGAATCACCGACAATGATAATGACCCTCAAGGTACTGCAGTACAATTCACGTGGTGTGAATAAAGGACTTGGCGTCGAACACCACGCAAAATCTTTCGGTCGAAGGTCATTGATGTATACCTGTCGCCGGAAGTGAGAAACTTGCCATTGAGGCATGCAAGTTTCAAAGTACTGAAGGGGTTGTTCCTAGATCAACTTCTTGGATAATGAGCTGATGTCGACAAGAAGCGATCCGTCAAAGGAGGGCCTTAATGTATCCCACATCAGTGACACGGAACGGAGCAAATGATTTTGATGGAGGTGAAAACGATCTGATGATATATGGTTCGGGGTGGCGGTCATGAAAGAATGAAGGATAATGTATGGTAGTGGACGAGACACGGTTGACTTCTCTGGATGACTTCTCTTGAACATATCGGCGACACTTATGTGATGGATTGGTAGCATTTACCCCAAAGGTGGATGGTATGGCGAGACCATGGTGATGTGACCGGTGAATGAAACAACCCAACCCGACTCAGGCACGGAGCAGAAGTGTCATGTTCAAGAGCGACTTGCTACCAATAAAGTTCTTTGAGTTTCTTCCCAATTTTTCCCCAGTCATTGCTGACCAGTACCTCTTTATTTTTTTCAAGCTTGAGGAGGATAACATATGCTTGTTCTATAATTTTCCCTTCGGGCAAACCCATCGCTATGTTTTAACGAGCCTAGCGATAGTGAAACTCGTTCTCGTCTAAAGACAAGTTTGTCGCTATTAATGTTTTTTAACGAGTCTAAGGACAAAGATAACTCGGTCCCTTTTCATTTTTAGAGAGTCTAAAAAGGTACGTAAATATAACTCCAAAGTTCCTTTTTCGTCATCTAATCCCTTAAGTCCGAAAAAGTATAAAACAATACAGAAGGGATGAGTTTTTGATAGTTTTAACGTGCCGAACAAAACAAGCGCTCGATCTTTTTGTGCAATAATCCCTCAGGTCCAAAAAGATTAAAATCTAGAGGAGGGATGGCACTTCTGGTCGCTTTAACGAGCTGGAAGTCCAAAACTCAGCAATCTTTTCATATTTTATGAGTCAGATGAAAAGAGCTTAAAGAAGACTCGTCTTTTGAGGAACGAGTGATAAAACGGGTAGCAGCTGATTCTAGGTAAGGGTTGGAATTTTCCAATCACGGCAGTGTCACAAGGATGGCTAGTGAAATCACTGTTCGCAGCTGTTCCTCAAAATGGGTAAACAATCAAATGGAGGTGAATGATGAGCCAATGGAAAAGTGGAGGTGACGGTGCAAACACGACCAAGGCTTTAATGGCTGATAATGTTACATTCACGGTGGTTATTTACCGGAGGATAGTTCATTTTTTAACGAGCTTAAACGCGGGTTGAAACACTTGCTCGATCTTATGTTTATTTTTTAACGAGCATGAACTATGTGCTAAAACTGCTCGATTATCTAGTCATATCATAAGAATGTGTCATGTAAGATTCCATTTCTTATGGAGCTTGGGCCTTACAAAGCTATGCCCCACATCCTTTCGTTATGCAAGTTTGGAAACGACTAATCCTACGAGTTTAAAGGGTTAGACCTACAGGTTTAAAGGGAGGACCTAAAAATTTAAAAAATAAATAGCCGCCCCTTGCTTGCACTCCAAAAGGTTTGCATGCCCCCAGGTATAAAGTACGATTTCAAGGTTACCTCTACTTCACTTCCGCCAAAACAATTGTTTTATCGAGAGAGGCCTACCTCTTTCAGGTTACCCAAAGATTGTCCTGTTAATCTTTCAAACAAAACACTTCTTCGGCGATGTCTACCGAGATAGACAAAGGTGAGTGACAACGAGCGCCAAACACATAACTTTGACAAAATAATCTTATTCTAGAACAACCCCTCTTCCAATCACGGACGGGGTACGGACTAGTCATATTCTCCCGCAGAAACCTACCCTATACCCAAAGTTTTCCTGCCGAAGCAGACCAGGACGCATGCCCCCTGGGTTCCAGTCATATCCCTCCGAATTACTCGCACTCATCGGGAGGACGGACCGTGGGTTGAGACATTTCTTGTGTGAAGAGACCATTTAGGGATGGTATATGACTATTTGCGATGTGTGATCTGGGAAATGAAAGCTGGTCCACGAGCTTGACCACTCTTCCTTCGTGCGGAAAACACATTACTCTAAAGAGTGAGGAGACGATGGCTCCCATGCAATATATATAGTCTCGTCCAAGGAGTAGGTTATAATCCAAGGGTCCTTGAACGACCATCACGTTCATTTGAACGGTCTTCCCTTTCAATGTTATGGGCACATTGGGGAGGATCCCTAAAGGTCGACTGGTTCCTTTATCAAAGCCTGTCAGATTTCTCATTTCAGGCAAAAGCGCTGGTGAACCAAGTGCTTTCCAAGCAATAGAGGAAAGGATACTCACAGATGCCCCCTCATCAATGATGGTGCCAGCCATGACCATTCTGTATATTTGGACGATAATTCTGAATGGTATGCTTGCTGGCAAACGGGGTCTTCCTAGTTGGTTCCAGTCGAAGGAGACAACTAAGTCGCTTGGTGGTGGGACCGAGTAGATGGCCGGGTATCGCTATGACGAACTTCCTTCCTGCGATAAAGGAATGGGGGGATTGCCCCCATGCTCATCGGAGTCTGTGTTGATGAAGAGAATTTGGATGGTGTCATCTTTATCCTCTTCAGTGACTGTATCATTCGAAGATAAAACCTCTGAAGGCAAGACCGGGTAAACTGCTGCCTCGACCTTTTGACTTTCGTCGGGTATGGATTTAGCTGGTTCATATTCAATGACCGACACTTCAGTTGACCACTTGAGAGGGCCAGCTGGATTTTCAACTAACAAAGGACTCGGCAAGAGTTTTTTATATCCAGGAGGGAGTTGTAATGGTGAAACCAGACGATCATCCAAAACTCTTTTCGCTTCGTCTAAGAAGGGACAATGGTGGATAGCATGATTGCCTTCGCACAGTCTGCAGGGAGATCTAGCTCTCCCTTTTTGTCCAAGGACTTCACTTTCGCTAGTTGACGGTGTGCATTCAACATGGCTATCAGAGGTTGATGCCACCAGATTGTGCAAACGGGGAGACCAGTCCCTTAGTATCCGAGGGATGCAGGGACAATCTCTGTGGAAGTGGTCTCCCTTGCATATGACACATGGTGATTTAGGCCTAGTCAGTGCTGTGTGTGGATTTTTGTCAGACGACACTTGTTTGCCCCCAGTCACTTTTGGCTCCTTCTTCTTCTTCTCTTTCTTCTTCTTTTCCTTCTTCTCCTTAGGAACTTGGTTTTTTGTTTTACCAGTTCCGTCAAGCGAAGAAGAAGGAGGAGAGGAAGAATTAGAGGAAGTAGAAGGATGGTGGGTAACTCTGGACTGGTCTAACTGTTGATTCGACTGTTCAGGAATAGTGGTGTTCTGAATGACATTGGTTGAGAAGAGCCAGACCGGTAAGCCAATTGTCAGTCCTGGAAGTGACAATGTGGCAATATGGGGTGCACCAACATCTCCCCAAGAGGAGAAAGGACTAGGATTTCCACCAAGGGGAATTCCTTGGTTGGTAGGCTCCATTTTCTCAACCTAATGATCAACACAGGAAAAAGGGTATGAATATTCCGTTTAAAATAAATTTTGACGACGCTTAGACACAACTTGCTTTTTCAATTTTAAAGAGTCGAGAAAGAGCAAAAGATGACTCTAGTTGCCTTCGATGTTTTAACGAGCCTGAAGTGACAAATGCTCGGATGGAATTTTTCCGTTATAGAGTCTAAAAAAGGCCAAAAGGAACTGCTCTGGAGTTCTAGGTAGAGGGTGTGCCAAACTTTTCTCAAAACCGCAGAATACTTTTTAAGGTACAGGTGGTCAATCCTCCCGAATGCTGTGTTCAGTGCATTGCGATCAGTACGGCGGCCGACACGGCTTCCTAAGGATAAAGGTTTTATACCTATAGGGGTCTCCCAATATATAATTGACGGTACGTGGGAGCACAATCCGTACTGGCGCTTATCGTCTCTCAGGAGGAATCACCCAACCATCAGCGAGATCGACAGTCACCAGGTTTTACGACGCCAAAACACGTCTCTAGCCTAGACCTCTATGTTGTGCATTAAGTTACAAAGCGTTGTTAAGTTCATTCAATTTATTTTAGGTTGATCTTTCTTAGAAGTTTGCCTTTATGGATCACCACGAGATGTATGATACAATTCCTAAATGCAGTCTAAAGATGATAAGCAAGCTTTTATATCTTTTCAACAATGAAAATCCTAGCTACAAGTGGAAAAGGAAGACACAAACTTTTCTCAAAGAGCATAGAGCACACTGTAAATGCACGTTTCCTAAATCAAAGCATGCAAACTGTCAAAATGCAAATGCACATATGCATGTATTTGTTTTCACTTTCTTAATATTGATGCTTAAAAAGAAAGCTGTTGTACAAATTTGAATTCGACTTCAAGTGAAAAAATAAACAAGTTCCTTTTTCGAAATCAAAAAGAAGATTACGACACTTTATGATTTACTTGTTTCAACACTAGAAATGCATAAATTCAAACCAAAAGACAAAAGTAAAAGCGTAATCAATTTGTGAACAGCAAACAAACTCACTCCTAAGATCAAAACGACACTTATGACAGGTCTAGATCTAAGGGCGACAGTATGACTAGTTTACTTTTGTAATGGGAAACTGCAAATGATGTAACAAATACACAAAGAACAAATACAATTTCTTTACACAACTGAGGCAGAATTGAGGCAAAGAAAAGGGGTTTCAGATAGGTGCACTGACTGATAACAGGCTGCAAAAAAACAGAGATAAAACTGAGCAAAAGGAAGCAGGGAACCATAGCTGCACAAGGCAAGGGCTGATCAGTGCACCCTCAGCACAGAGAAACTGAAATTCAGCGCAGGTAGCCTTCATGGGACCTGCGTTGAAATGCAGAAACTCTTCACAGAGTCTGCGCTGAAGCAGAAACGAGAATTGTTTCTGGGTTCTGGGTCACGGTTTGCAGTTTAATCTACAGTTTTTGGCCGAATAAAAGCTATCAATTAGGTACAATTAGGAGGATGATTTAAAGGAGGACTAAGATCTATCACAAAGGGCTATTAGAGCACTTGTGGATCCGCTGTTCAGATCATAAAAACAGGCCCAGTGAGTGGACTAGAGTGGCAGATCTCTACTTTGCATTTGAAAATGGCAAATGCATTTCGATTCGACACTCCTGAGTTTATGAGAAGAACAACAATAGAAACACAAATAAACTAACAAGATACGATCCCCAGCGGAGTCACCAATTTGTTGTTGGGAAAAGTATCCATTCGGAATGCCCCTATCCCACTCTAAGGTGTGATAGTGCCTTAGCAAAAAACAAGGAAAACTAATTGAGTATTTCTTCTTTATGAAATGTAAATGAGGAGAAAGGATGTAACTAACCTGTGTCTTCCGTTAGTTTGTTGATCCAATCACTCCTCTCTTCAGTGGCTCTCAACTCCTTGCTCCTTCACCGGCCCAGCTTCACTAAATTCCTGCAAGATCACAAGAGAGAGAAACTACACGAAGATATAGATATACATTCATAAAAAGCTCAAGATCAGATTAAGCTAAACATATAAGCATAACAAAACATCATTGGTACACAGCATGTAGGAGAAACTCAAATAGTTTATTGATAGAATAAGAAAGTCCAAGAGGAGATACAACCAAGTGAGTTCCGATCCAGCATCTACCTCCCAGCAAAGGAATCCCTTCCTCTCCTCCAACAAAGCATAAATCACCCAATGTACTAATCTCAATCTCAAACCAACAGCAATTCTCTGCAAAGTACAAAATTCCAGCCTCCTGAACCTCTGGGTGAGAGATCCATATATAGATGTAAGCAGAGAGGATGAGTCAGCTTATGTTTTGACTTGTGGCTTCTCTCTGTCAGTTCTTGCTTCCACTTGGAGGTTGAGAGCCTCTTACTCATCACTGGTCGAATTCATTGAGGCAAGTGTCATTGGAGAAGATTCTGGAAGCTTCCATGGTCTTTCCACCTCGTTGAATGAGCTTGCCATTTGTCATTTCCCGCTCAGCGCACCCTGGTAGTGCTTCCACCTACGTTGCAACACACCTAGCCAGTGTAGCCTCTGCATTTCAACGCAGGCAGCTAGTGGAGCCTCTGAATTGATCCTGATTTGACTAGTTTTGGGCAGTTTCTGGTGGAGAACTTTTGGGAGAAGCTGTCATTTGTTGACCTTGTTCCTTTAGGAGCTGTAACAACATCTTTAGGGACTTTGGATCCCTTGAATTATGGACATTTCATGTTTATAGCTGTAAGGCACAAAAATGTCTATAACACTAATGAAGACAACCAAATACATTTCTTGTATTTACGACATAGACATACTTTAGAATCCATGTCAACGAATTTATAAATGCATGCATATTTACTCTTACATTTTTGTAAGAACCACACTTAAAAGTTTATCTCAACAACTCAGTCTACAATGCTTTGTAACGTAATACTTTGTTTGACTAATGGTGTTTGACTAAAGAGACCGACGTAACATAATACATCTCTCAATAACAGACCATTCTTACTCGTTTTCCATTAGACCATTAAAGTGTGTCTTCTAGTCAATTCATCTTTATCTAAGATATTTACATAAAGATTGATTGAGATTATGGTTTTCACCTTGATTAAGAAGACTTTTAAAATGACAATGTTAAGCATAAAGGAATGGAAATAGGAGTAGTTTTAAAAAGAAAAATCCAAGTGTTCTTTCTAGTGAATTCATGGAAAGACAATAGATGAGTCTAAAATATTTGAAATGCTTTAACAATAAGGTTATAGTTATGGTAAAATAATATATTTTTAGTTAATTTTATTAGGAATTCACAAGAGATTAGATATATTAGTTTAACATTGAAAGCTTTTTATCGAGGATTAAGAAATACTTCTTTATTATATTAATTTATCCATAAAGGTCATTTACTTCATAAAAAATAAGTTTTGTTACTTTCACTTTAGGTTTGGTTTTTGATCCAATGGGTTTGTATAGATCTCGAGGTAATAGACTCCTTAAATATGACTCTAGGATTTCTAAAAGTATTCTTCCAATATTAATGAGTTTCTATGGATACAATGTAATCACCACAATGAAATAATAAGCATTTACTACCAACTAGATGTTCATAGCCCCATAAAAGGTTTTTATATCCCTCGTTACTTCCCCCACTAGGGTGATTTTCATTTATTTTATTTCTCCCTTTTCTTTTATTTAGATATGAGGATGGGTAACATCTAATTGATAATAGTGGGGGAAGCAACGCATTGAATAACCATATTAATAGGGGTGTCTCCTTATATTGGGTGTAAATTCTTGACCTAATTGACTTTTTAGAATTGTTACCAAGGGAGATGTTTTTATGCTGTTGTTAAGATATTCACAGTGAATTTGATAAATGTAATCCTTTCTCAGTGGTAATTGATGTTAATGGAGGTCCAAACTTAGTTTGCTCATTTTGGTTGTGTTTCCCATTGTGGTATTAGCATCCATGTGCTCCTCATGAGTCACCTGCAACAAAATAAGACAAACACAAAATACCATGTAACTATATTTAAAATGCCATCAAAGTTATTATAGTGGTTCATAAGATGACAGTGACAGTGACCTTCCTTTAAAGGTTTGGAAAGAAATTAAAATAGATTATTATTATGGCCTTAGATACTCTAATCAAAGTAAATCAAGTGGTCGTAGGTAGCTCATCGTATTCTCCCTACATGTGGGGTATGATTTCACTGATGATACATTATTAGGATTGTGATTGACACTAGAGTTATCTTCTGGGAACTTGCTTGTTTTTTTCCAATTATTTCATTCTTGAGAGAAAATCCTCTGGCATTGTTGTGCTTTACAACAACCCCCCATTTCATATCGTTTTTATTCCAAACATTAACATATGAAATGGGTCCCTTTAGAGTTTAAATTGGTATCAATGCTTTTATAGTCCAAAAAGTCCAATAATCGAATAAATGCACTTTATAAAGCTTTTTGGACAAACCCATTAAAAGAAATCAAGTAATTCTTTGTCATTGCGATAAAGCGATCGCAAGATCGCATATCGCAATGACACATGAATTATAAATAAGCGCCCCAAAGCTTTCCGCCGATGCGATGCGCATTCGGCGATCGGCAATACTCCATGTATGTGTTATAATGCCCCATGCCAATAGTCCCGACGCGATGCGCATTCGGCGCATTCGGCGATCGGCGACACGTTACAACAGTCTTAATGTTCCCAAAGATTTGTCTCGATGCGATGCGCAATCGGGAATCGGGTATCGTCGGCAATCTCACTCAAGTCTTATTGCGCTTAAAGCTTTTCGCCGATGCGATATCGCATTCGGTGATCGGTGGTATCCAATACACACCATTAAAGCGCACTAATCATACCCCGATGCGATGCGATAAAGCGCAGTTTTCAATAAAAATCCGTTAAGTGATGGGATAGCACAATTCGTTCATATTTAAAGCTTGATCGCTTACGCAATCAATCACCTGCGCCCAACCGCCAAAACGTCCATTGCACGCTTAAGTGAATCGTTCACCCAAATAACGATATAATGGGCATTTAAGGAATGACAGGTTTTAAACGGCCAATTAATAAGATCATGTCCTAAAATCTTTCTACGGATTGTATCCACGCCCATTTTAAAAGCTAAATCCCTGATTACTCATCTATTCATATGTGCTTTATTACTTGAGAGCTTTTCATCGCTATCTCTATGTATTACGCCCAATTGCCTCTTTGTGCAGAATTCATTCATAGAAGCAAGCCTGAGAAGATGGGAAATAAGTCCAAGAAGACTGCAAGTGCTTCCGCAACACCAGTTGCAGGACAAGCTGCCGCAAACAAGAAGAAGGGCCTAATATCCGATACTACGTGCACGGGGCTCACCAGAGTTACTTGGCAAGGCACTTACAACCTAATCGAAGTTTAGCAACCAGAAAAGACAGTGACAGAGGCTAGTGTGGATTTACTCCGAAAGTCTGATTGTACTCTCAAAGATTTGGCCGATTCATTCCTTCACAGAATAGCGGCCAGGGAGCAAATCCTCCCATATACAGACGTTGTGCGATGGGCGATTGAAGAAATCCCCATCATGGACAGAACTTTTAATACCAGAGATGGGAGGATTTTCGGATCATTCAAGCCAGATGACCTAAGGCAAATGTATCATTTGCCCGAGCCAGAGAAAATATATAACAAGGCCTTCCTGGAGAAGTTTGCAAGCGAAAATGAGATCGAATCCAAACCCATCAAGGATTGGAGGCAAAATCCCAACAAGCACAAGCACGAATCCTCCGGTAAGTACTCGGTCGATTCTTTGGCTTCTCCTTATTGTTATGCGGGGATAATGATGTGTAGACTGTGGGGGTTGCATGATTCTGCCAATTTTACCATTGAAATGGTTCCTCTAATGGAGGCAGCAGTAAACAGTTTAATTATGGATTGGGCTACTATTCTTTCGGATAAATTAGCAGTAGCTGTTCGTGATTTTAGAGCTAAGACTGTTGTCTCAGAAAGGAAAATGCCCCGTTCTACTATAGTGCATATATCTTAGACACCCTATGTTTCAATTCCGAATTTCCTGTTCTCGGGTGGAGGTGGACTGCACAGGACCCTTCACCCATTCATATATATCACCAAAAATTGTGGAAGTCTTCTTATAAACACCACCTGTATCAAATCTGTAATGGTTTTATGGTGCCCATTTACTATTCCATTTTTGATAAACCCATTTCAAAAATTTCCTATCAAGCTTCCTTTGATTTACCAGCAGTAGCAAGTTGGTTTGGAGAAGAGAATTTCACCTATATCAGAGTTTACGGCAGTGAAGCTGACCCACATGTTCTCCCTTTATATGTTCCAGATAAGCTGCTAGCAAGGGAAATTGCATATCAGATTATGGCTGAGAGTACTACACAGACTCTCAAAAGAGAAAAGAAGAAGGGCTGGCCATCTTTTCCCTTCAGATGTGGTGTTTATACTCTGCATGATCTTAAACATGCAGAAAAGGAAGCCATGAAGCTTCAGTCTTTAACTCTGGCCACAATCCCAAACAGACCATTCGATCCAAAAAAGGTTGCCTATGCTGCCTTAGAACAGGCCAAATTAACAAGGTTTGAGCATCAGGAAGATATATTCGATGACCTGTTCATTTCAATTGAATCGATAAGTCAAGCTAAAGAACTCGCTAGGATGCAATATAATGATGAGGGATTGACTGAGTTCAATAAACTCAGAGAACAGAGGTTGCAAACTCTGCCTCTGGATTTACTGGCAACAACCCAGCGACATCATCAAGCGAGCCTGTTCGGGAACAGTTGAAGGAACCTCCTGCTGTAATGAAAGATCATAATAAGGAGCAGGAGGAAAAGCAGAGGAAAGAACAAGAGGAAAAACAGAGGAAGGAGAAAGAAGAACAGCAGAAGAAAGAAAACGAAGAAAGACTGAGGAAGGAAAAAGAGGAACAGCTGAAGAAAGAGCATGAAGATAGGCAACAAAGGGAACAAGAGGAGCGTAAAAGAAAAGAGCAGGAACAGAAACGGAAGGAGTCCCAAACCGAAAAAGGCCAGCAGACCACCACCGATGTCAATATGGACCCTAAACTGCTACAGGAATGGCAGCAGTTTCATTCCATCATAAGTGGATTAGAATGCTCAAAAGATACAGATACTTCCAAAACTAATGATACGCAGGACATTACCTCTCCTCAGGTTCTAAGTGGAACCAGCGGCCCACCAAGTTCTAAGGATGTTGAGATTATTCCAAAAGACCCCTCCGATCAGATTATTCTACAGGTAGAAGATATTCCTCCATTGGATGTTTTCTACAGCCCAAGGCATAGAGCAGTTGTAAAGCGATCAAGGAAAAGACGAAGGATTGATCAACCTTCTATCTTCCCAGAACAAACAGTCACGGGCAATGTAGTATGGAAGGAGGAATTGGACCCCTCCGATGACTTAACAAAGCTGTCACAGTATGCGGGAGCCTATTCGGCAGCAACAATCGACAAAGCATCGGAGGTAAGCCTTCTATTGAAGAATAAGGACCAAGAAATCTTTGCGTTACAGGCAGAATTGGCTGAGACAAAGCAAAGGGCAGCGCAAGCAGAAGAACAGTTGCTGGCGCAACAGCAAGAAAACAATCAATTGACCCAGCAGTTACAAGCGGAAAAGCAAAGGATTGATCAGGGTGTGATCCAGAAACAAAGAGAATTCTCGTAGGCATTGGTAAAGTTAAAAGCAGCGAATGAACAAATGATAAAGACCAAAGATGAGCAAATCGCTCAAATGTCATCGCAGCTAGAAAAGATGAAGGGCGCTTCACAAGTGACAGAGTTTAAAGCAGAGGCATTATTAATAAACAATGCATTAATATCGCAGGTCAGACTCTTGTGTCAACAGATCGCTCAGGCCGAGCCACTGTGTGAGTTAAGTACATCAATAAATTAGCAGGTAGAAAAGGCCAGGACTGAACTAGATCAAGCGGACGAGGCCATTACTGCATATCTTGACTGGAAAGATACCGATCAAGGAAAAGTAGCAAATTTGCCCAGGATCATAGAAACATATAAGGATATACTTTTCACAGAATGGCACACTCAAGTGATGAAAGCAGAAAGGGTGGCTTCAAGATGTAAATCAACCGCCAACAATCTAGTGGATCTAGTCAATAACACTCTTTACCTGGCCAATATGATTTCCCAATGTACACCGGATGATTTCCCAATGTACACCGGGAAAGATGACAACTACAAATACATTAGAGCAATCATGCTACCCTGAATTGGAAGAAAAAGGAAGATTAATCGCTGGAGTTAAAAGCTTAACTTTAGATGCATATTGGCTTTGTTTGATCAAGCCACATACACAGAGATCTGCCCTAAAGTGCCTTACAGATGCAATCGGGTGTATAATCCTCGATATTCAAGATGCCAGCTACGCTGCACAGCTCAGTTCGCGACTCAACAAACCCCCTGAAGTTGAGCCAATGCTTGCAATAAATCAGCTCAGATTCAAAGGAAAGCAGCTGACTTAATGAGTCACCCTCCCGCTTACCAGATCGCCAGCCAAAATAGGATCAAGAGTTATTGATACCTACTTAGTAGGATTTATGTTTAGTAGATATTTAAATTAGATTAGTATTTATAGACCCTTTCATTGTTTTGGAAAGGGTTGTAAAATTTTGTAACAGACTTAATAGACTGAAGTTTGCACTATTGTGCTTCAGTCACTATTCTTTTATGAAATTGGACAAGTTGTTCTGAATTTGACATCAAAGTTTTTTAATGCAATTGTGCACTATTGCCTTTGTTGAGAACGATTTCTGTGTTGAAGGAAGAATTGCTAATAGCGATTGATATTTGGGAATGTCCCGCAGCTCATATGGTACTTTTATCTACGTCTGAAGTCATTCCTTTTATATGAATTGTTATGTTATGTATTCTTGCTATTGTTGATTATATGCATGCGCTGTAACAACAGATCCTATTCATTCCACTATTGGATGTTATGTGATATGCCTTTCCTTTCAATCATGTATGTGAGAATGATATAACTGTTTAAAGTGTGGTAATCTTGCTTTAAATTGCTCTGCTTAACTATTTAGGCACAGCAAATCTTGAATGAGTTAATTTCTATGTTCAAAAGATATAGTCATCTATATGCTTGTCTTTTAGGCACAGAACATCAAATGCCGCTCTTTAGAGCTCAATATAATCCCGGGATAGTGTCATTTATTTATATTTCCTATAATAGTTTCAGACTTCTGTTTATCATTAGCATAATCTATAAATCATTCATCCATCCCATTTACTTAGTTCTGGGAAACTGGTCCCATTATCCCCAGTCGGAGCCACTATTCCAAACGGAAAAGGAGCTGTACTAAGGTCCGGACCGGGTGGTTTCCCCAATGTTGTTGCAGCGATTTTCGAGGCATCAACATTTTTGGCGCTAGAAGGAGGGCCTTGACTGTGAATGGCAAGCAAACCCAAATCTGCAAGCCATTCTAAGAGTAATTCTCCCTCCAAATCTCCTCGTACTTCTCAATCGCATGCTGGTTCTCCAGCATACAATCAAGAAGAAGAGGAATCAACTACCACTGCTCAAACCCATCATACTCCAGAACAATTAAGTCTTGAATCTCCTGAAGTCCAGTCTCTTATCCATAAACTTCAGAGCTTCTCGATTTCGCCACAGAAATCTGAGGTATCACAAAGCAGTGTGACTTCGCAGTTCAATTTATCCCATCCACTTACCAGACTTCAAAGCGAAAAGCTCGGTATTGAACCCATCGAATTCCCTTTACCCAAAAGGAAAAAGGCGAAGAAATATACTGAAGGATCTGATAGTGGAGAGCTTTCATCCACATCCTCCATTTCATCTCCCCATCTGCAAAGTCAACCATCCACTCCTCCATTACATATTGTTGTTCACCAGGGATTAGAAGCCTCAACATCCCAACCTACTCACTCCTCAGCTTTATTTCCTGCTCATTCATCTGGAATTCCAACAGTAGTATCAACCACTGTTGCTATTATAATGGCAGACCCATGGACCAGGCCTGGTGCAGTCAATATGCCTGCACCATTGCATCCTTTACCCAATGCTCCTGAAAAATGGCTACCCAAATTTAATCCAGATGATGGGACCCAGGCTGAAGAACACATTAATAATTTTATGTTAGCAGTCAACTTGAAAGGAGTAACAGAACAAGATGTTGTTGTTAGACTCTTCCCTTACACATTGCAAGGATCAGCAGGATCCTGGTATTTCTCTTTGCCATCTGGTTCCATTACCAGTTGGAACACTTGCCAAGAGCAGTTTCTTACCAAATATGGAGATGATAGGTCCTTGGCTACTTTAATAAATGATCTCTCCAATCTAAGAATAGAGCATAGGGAACCAATAAAGGAATTTAATGCTCGCTTCAATAAACTCCTAAACAAAATCCCTACAGCTTCCAAACCAAGTGAACAGATTCGAAGCGAATGGTATATCACTGCCCTACCTGCTAATATAGCCATTTTTGTAGATAGGGCTGGGAAACCTACCTTAGCCGAAAACATGAAAGAAGCACTTGCTGTGGAAAAGCGCATCAATGCTTTAGAAAAGAAAGCTGCCTTGGAAGACAGAAAAGCCAAAAAAGTCTCTTTCAAAGAGGATTCTAAGAAGAAAAGCCCAAAAGACCCATATGACATGGAGGGTTTGCAAAAGGTCCTGAAGACTTTGTCTAATGAAATGATTGACATAAAGAAACAGGTGGCTGAAACTTCAGCCAAAAGACCATTTAGGACTTATAGGAAAACTGAATCAAAGCCACCCAATGTCATATCCAATGCAGATTCAGAGCAAGAAGAGGAGGAAGAGGAGACAACCACTCCAACTGATGATGAAGAAGAAGTAGCAGAATGTCATGGAATGTGGGATTTTATACTCCCCAACTCTGATACCGATAACGAAGAAGAAGCCTTCCCAGTTACTACTAGAAGTAAAAGTACTTCTGAACCTATCCAGGCAACTTCAAAGAAAAGGAGTGCAGGTGCTGCCACAACAAAGGAAAAAGTGCCTCCAAAGAAATCACCTGCGGTAGTTCCTCAAAACCAGCCTTCAAATTCTAATTCTCCTTCAACATCTAAAACATTAGTGGTATCCGATTCAATGGAATATAACATTGTTGATGACATGAAGAAAACTAAAGCAAACATAACCATGTTTGAACTTAGTAAATTAAAAAATCAACAAAAGTTACTTCTTAAAGAATTGAATGCTATTCCCTCTACACCACTTCCTAGTGCAAAAGCTGCTAATGATTCAGGCCAACCCCCTCCAGGTATGGTTGAAGCTACCGATTCAGTTCTGATAGGAGATAGATCAAATTCTCATACTCCACCCTTCCTTTTGACCTATGAGATATATAACAGAAACCTGCACAACTGTTTAATTGACTCTGGGGCATCATCTAACATAATGCCAGCTTCAGTTTGTTCTAAACTGAACATTGAACCCCAGAAGTCTGCCATCCATATTGTACAGTTAGACAGAACCAAAGTGCAGGTTGTGGGAGAGATTAACTCCGTAACTATCAGGTTGTCAGCAGATCCCAGAGTAGTACAAAGGATTGACATTCTAATAGCTGATATACCTGAATTTTACGGTTTAATTTTGAGTAGGGATTGGTCCGAAAAATTACATGGGTATATTTCCACTGATTGGTCACACATGTGGCTTCCTTATAAGGGTAAGCCAAATCAAATAAGGATCGATCGAGAAAAACATATGACCCATACAGTTACTGAATTTGAACAAGAAAACCAACCCGTAGCATTCAACAATAACATCTTGGGAAATTATTCAGCAGAGTCGTTCTTTGGCAACTTTGTTGCCCAACCTTCCCCTTTCTCAATCAATCATTTTTCATCTCAAATTGAGAATTTTTCACAAACTGATAAGTCTAGATGTTTTAATGATGATGAGAAAACTGTAAATATGATTGTTAATACCCCTTCGTTCTGGTCTTTGTATTTTGATGGCTCAAAGTCTACTGAAGGCTCAGGAGCAGGATGTGTCTTGGTTAGTCCACATGGAGAAAAGACAATGCTGTCTTGTAGATTAGAATTTGAATGTACCAACAATACAGCTGAATATGAAGCTCTAGTCCAGGGATTATATAAAGCAATTGACCTTAAAGTGCAATATCTAAAAGTATTCGGCGATTCTGAAATTATTGTTAAACAGGTTAGAAATGCAATTCATTGCCTTTCAAATCACCTTAAGCATTATCAATCGCTAGTACAAGACCTTACTTCACACTTTTTGGCATTCAACATTTCCTCCATTCCTCGGTCCCAAAATTCAGCAGCCGACCTACTAGCCAATGTAGCTTCCAAGCTTTTACCTTCTGAAGACTACAGCCCTGATAGATTTTCCGTAGAATTAATTTTTAGGCCTTCAATCCCTGATAATGTCACTAGTTGGAGAGTATTCAACCACGATGATGATATTTTACAATTCTTAACTTCTGAGAAGTCTTATGATAATCAAATCATTGAAGAAGATGAGCATGACTCCCAAATAAAAGAAATACCTCAGGAAAATGCAATTCCTAAGCCTGTGGTAAAGCTAGAAGATCTTTATGATATCAAAGACAGATTTAAACCTGTAACTAATGCAAAGATCCAAAGCTCTACCCTAAGGTTTGAATTGATTAATTTGGGTACTGAGCAAGCTCCTCAAAATGTCAACTTAGGATTAGGACTTTCTTTAGAAGAGAAAGAAGCATTCATTAAACTGTTAAGGAAGAATAAACAAGTTTTTGCTTGGAAATATGATGATTTGAAGACTTATGATACATCTATTATCCAACATACCATTCCAATGCTTCCCGATCAGAAACCAATTCAACAGAAGTTAAGAAAGATACACCCAAACTTAGAAAGCCAGATTAAGTCGGAACTTAACAAACTTCTGAAAGCCAAGATTATCTTTCCAGTCCGACATTCAAACTGGGTCTCTAATATGGTGCCAGTCAGGAAGAAAAATGGCGACATTCGCATTTGTATTGATTTCAGAAACTTGAACAAAGCAAGCTTAAAAGACAATTTCCCATTGCCTACTATGGAGCAAATACTTCAATCAGTGGCAGGCTCTGAATTGATGTCCTTTCTAGATGGTTTCTCAGGATACAACCAAGTTCTGGTTCATCCTGATGACCAGCTTAAAACTACATTTAGAACAAAATGGGGAACCTATGCATATCAGAAAATGCCTTTTGGACTAATAAATGCAGGAGCGACATTCCAAAGAGCTATGGATACAACTTTTAGGGGGTTAATTAATAGAACAGTGGTAGTCTATCTAGACGATATAACTGTATTCTCTAAAGAGAGGTCTAATCATTTGCACGACTTAAGTCAGATCTTTCAACGCTGCAAAAGATATGGTATTTCTCTTAACCCTAAAAAATCATTCTTTGCTCTTGATCAAGGGAAGCTCTTAGGTTTTATTGTGTCTAAAAATGGCATTTATATCGATCCTGATCGGATCAAAGAAATTTCTGAAATCCCATTTCCACACAATAAAAAATCAATGCAGTCATTTTTAGGCCAGATCAATTTTGTTAAAAGATTTGTTCCAGATTTTTCTCAAATTATTTTGCCACTTCAAACAATGATTAGGAAGAATTCAGTCTTTAAGTGGGGATCAGTAGAAAAAGAAGCTTTTGATCTAATCAAGCAATCTATAATCAACGCCCCTTCTTTAAATACTCCAAATTTCTCTAATCATTTTACATTGTATACTATCGCATCCAACTCTTCATATGCTGCAGTACTCACGCAATTAAACGACCACAATTTAGAAGCACCCATTTCGTTTTTTAGCTCAAATCTTCAGGGTGCCGAATTGAATTACTCCGATGTGGAAAAGCAAGCCTTTGCTGTATTCAAAGCAGTTAAACATTACAGACCCTTCCTTCTGAAAACTCACACAAAAGTTATAGTTCCTTTCCCAGCGGTAAGGCAACTATTAATCCAAAAAGAACTGGGTGAAAAAAGGGCAAATTGGGTCACAACGCTTCAAGAGTATGACTTAGAAATAAAGCCAGCAAAGATTGTTAGGGGCCAAGGTTTTTGCAGGATATTGGCAGGAGCATCCAACATTCCCGAATCAAGCGATACAGATCAAACTGAAGCAATCAATCAGATAAGTGTCACTGATTCTGAATCTCAATATGCAGATTTAATATTTTATTTGAAGAATGGTTATGCTCCTCCAAATTTATCTTACAAGAACAAAAGGGCCATCAGGTTAAAAGCAAAGAATTTTACAATTATTGATGATGTGCTCTTTAAGAAGAATTATGATTCTATTCTACTAAGATGCCTTGAGAAACCTGAAGCCCAAAAGGTTTTGCAGGAGTTACATGATGGACCAGCTGGAGGACATTTTGGAGCTGACACAACAGCTCACAAGATTATTCATGCTGGATATTATTGGCCCACTCTATTTAGAGATGCCCATGAGTATGTAAGGAAATGCCTCAATTGCCAAACTTCTAGTGGAAGACAACGGAAACCGGCTTTCCCTTTGCAACCAGTCAACATTGAACAACCATTTGAGCAATGGGGATTGGATATCATTGGGGAAATTAATCCACCTTCTTCCAAACAACATAAGTATATACTTACTGCTACCGATTATTTCACTAAATGGGTTGAGGCAATCCCTTTGAAGACAGCAAATTCCGAAGTGATCATTGAATTCATAGATCAATTCATCATTACCAGGTTTGGTGTCCCAAATGCTCTTGTTTTTGATAATGCTTCTTATTTCTCAGGCAATGCTATGTTTGATTTTGCTATCAAGAGAGGGTTTAAGTTAAAATATTCTGCTAATTATTATCCCCAGGGTAATGGCCTAGCAGAATCCACTAATAAGAATCTAATCAAAATCATCAAGTGAACTATTGAACAGAATCATAGAAATTGGCACAAATCCTTAGTGTTTGCATTATGGGCTGACAGGATAACACAGAAAGCTTCTATAGGAACATCTCCATTCAATCTTGTGTATGGAAAAGAAGCAATAATACCCACAAATCTTGTTCTTCCTTCTTTAGCCCTAGTACAGTTCATTGAGGAAGCTCCTTCCTCTTCTATTCAGCTCAGATATGACCAAATTTTAAAACTAGAAGAAGAAAGAGAAAAAGCCAAGGATACCCATGCCAAGCATCAGCAAATCATCAAAGCAGCTTTTGATTCAGTCTCATCCGGTTCAAAACAATTCCAAGTCGGTGATTTAGTTCTGAAATGGGACAAAGCCCATGAAGACAAGGGCAAACACTCCAAGTTCTAGAAGTTATGGCTCGGACCATTTCAGATCTATGAGAAGATAGGCCATTCGACCTTTATATTGCAAGATTTAGCAGGTGTGAGAGATTCTCTCCCTGTTAATGGCCTTATCTTGAAAAAATTCTTCAATTGAGAAGGTGACCCCTTCTCCTTTCATTTTATAGGTTTTTATAGTTTGTAGGATTTTTAGGAAATAAGGTTCAAAGACATCTTCAATTGACCTTTTGCTGTATTTGAAAAGTTGTCCCACAGAAGTAATGTGAATATTTGTTTTTAAATAATAGAACTTTTAACCAAAAGGGATAATTTTGGGAAATTAGGTATTATTGTATTCCGAAACCACAATTCAAATTTCGCCAACTCCTACCAAAATATAGAAGTATTGTAAATCATTTTCTGTTTTCAAATTGGTCTCAAAAGGTTATCAATATCAAGATAGAAGCCAATCCAATTTCAGCATCTCCAACTCTTACCCTGTCATCCATAGACTCTTAAGGAGAAAATTGTTCATCCCATTCATTAAAGGTTATGATTACTCAGAGTGTAATTCTAAAATATAAGATATTAAAGATAAGAGGTCTTATTACAAGCCTGCTTACCATGTTCATAGGGAAATAGTTTAACTGACATTACCAATACTGCATACCAAAACAGGGTAATGGCTTGAAATTGCAAGACAAGGAGTCTCATCACGAGCTACCTTGTTCAGTTAGATTACTACCAGTGAATGGCATTGTCAACAGCTGGCTACCAAACCAGGACAATGGATTTTTATCCTGTCAATGACAGAAAAAGGAAGATGAACAAAATATGAAAATATGTTTTGAATTCATTCTGTTAATCACACTCTTAATTGGATGGGACAATGGACGATTACATGGTTAAAAGGTATCCCTGTCGAAACTATAGACGTTTGCTGGCAGCAGAGGCTCTACCTATGACAGACGAGTTTATTATAAAGGCTGATTTGGAAAGGTTTTCTATTTTTATCATTATAAACCAATAAAGGCCTATTTAAGACTAGAATGTATCTATTTTCTGAAAAACGCAGGAAGTTAGCAAAATTAGTTTCATTATATTCGGAAAGCATAAATATCTAGTTCTACTAGAATTTTCCCCTTGTTTGAAACTCTATTTTGAAAAATCCCAAGTATTTTTATCATTTCCAGAGATAACTGGTTCTTCCAGCGAATCGCCAATTGTTGTGCTCTACAACAACCCCCCATTTCATATCATTTTTATTCCAAACATTAACATATGAAATGGGTCCCTTTAGAGTTTAAATTGGTATCAATGCTTTTATAGTCCAAAAATTCCAATAATCGAATAAATGCATTTTATAAAGCTTTTTGGACAAACCCATTAAAAGAAATCAAGTAATTCTTTGTCATTGCGATAAAGCGATCACAAGATCGCATATCGCAATGACACATGAATTATAATTAAGCGCCCCAAAGCTTTCCGCCGATGCGATGCGCATTTGGCGATCAGAAATACTCGATATATGTGTTATAATGCCCCCATACCAATAGTCCCGACGCGATGCGCATTCGGCGATCGGCGACCCGTTACAACAGTCTTAATGTTCCCAAAGACTTGTCCCGATGCGATGCGCAATCGGGAATCGGGTATCGGCGGAAATTTCACTCAAGTCTTATTGCGCTTAAAGCTTTTCGCCGATGCGATATCACATTCGGCGATCGGTGGTATCCAATACTCACCATTAAAGCGCACTAATCATACCCCGATGCGATGCGGTAAAGCGCGGTTTTCAATAAAAAGCCGTTAAGTGATGGGATAGCACAATTCGTTCATATTTAAAGCTGGATCGCTTACGAAATCAATCACCTGTGCCCAACTGCCAAAACGTCCATTGAACGCTTAAATCAATCGTTCACCCAAATAACGATATAATGGGCATTTAAGGAATGACAGGTTTTAAACGGCCAATTAATAAGATCATGTCCTAAAATCTTTCTACGGATTGTATCCACGCCCATTTTAAAAGCTAAATCCCTTATTACGCATCTATTCATATGTGCTTTATCACTTGAGAGCTTTTCATCGCTATCTCTGTGTATTACGCCCAATTGCCTCTCTGTGCAGAATTCATTCATAGAAGCAAGCCTGAGAAGATGGGAAAGAAGTCCAAGAAGACTGCAAGTGCTTCCGCAACACCAGTTGCAGGACAAGCTGCCGCAAACAAGAAGAAGGGCCTAATATCTGATACTACATGCACGGGGCTCACCAGAGTTACTTGGCAAGGCACTTACAACCTAATCGAAGCTGAGCAACCAGAAAAGACAGTGACAGAGGCTAGTGTGGATTTACTCCGAAAGTCTGATTGTACTCTCAAAGATTTGGCTGATTCATTCCTTCACAGAATAGCGGCCAGGGAGAAAATCCTCCCATATACAGACGTTGTGCGATGGGCGATTGAAGAAATCCCCATCATGGACAGAACTTTTAATACCAGAGATGGGAGGATTTTCGGATCATTCAAGCCAGATGACCTAAGGCAAATGTATCATTTGCCCGAGCCAGAGAAAATATATAACAAGGCCTTCCTGGAGAAGTTTGCAAGCGAAAATGAGATCGAATCCGAACCCATCAAGGATTGGAGGCAAAATCCCAACAAGCACAAGCACGAATCCTCCGGTAAGTACTCGGTCGATTCTTTGGCTTCTCCTTATTGTTATGGGGGGATAATGATGTGTAGGCTATGGGGGTTGCATGATTCTACCAATTTTACCATTGAAATGGTTCCTCTAATGAAGGCAGCAGTAAACAGTTTAATTATGGATTGGGCTACTATTCTTTCGGATAAATTAGCAGTAGCCGTTCGTGATTTTAGAGCTAAGACTGTTGTCTCAGAAGGGAAAATGACCCCGTTCTACTATAGTGCATATATCTTAGACACCCTTTGTTTCAATTCCGAATTTCCTGTTCTCGGGTGGAGGTGGACTGCACAGGACCCTTCACCCATTCATATATATCACCAAAAATTGTGGAAGTCTTCTTATAAACACCACCTGTATCAAATCTGTAATGGTTTTATGGTGCCCATTTACTATTCCATTTTTGATAAACCCATTTCAAAAATTTCCTATCAAGCTGCCTTTGATTTACTAGTAGTAGCAAGTTGGTTAAGAGAAGAGAATTTCACCTATATCAGAGTTTATGGCAATGAAGCCGACCCACATGTTCTCCCTCTATATGTTACAGATAAGCTGCTAGCAAGGGAGATTGCATATCAGATTATGGCTGAGAGTACTACACAGACTCTCAAAAGAGAAAAGAAGAAGGGCTGGCCATCTTTTCCCTTCAGATGTGGTGTTTATACTCTGCATGATCTTAAACATGCAAAAAAGGAAGCCATGAAGCTTCAGTCTTTAACTCTGGCCGCAATCCCAAACAGACCATTCGATCCAAAAAAGGTTGCTTATGCTGCCTTAGAACAGGCCAAGTTAACAAGGTTTGAGCATCAGGAAGATATGTTTGATGACCTGTTCATTTCAAGTGAATCGATAAGTCAAGCTAAAGAACTCGCTAGGATGAGATATAATGATGAGGGATTAACTGAGTTCAATAAACTCAGAGAACACAGGTTGCAAACTTTGCCTCTGTATTTACTGGAAACAACCCCAACGACATCATCAAGCGAGCCTGATCGGGAACAGTTAAAGAAACCTCCTGCTGTAATGAAAGATCATAATAAGGAGCAGGAGGAAAGGCAGAGGAAAGAACAAGAGGAGAAACAGAGGAAGGAGAAAGAAGAACAGCAGAAGAAACAAAACAAAGAAAGAATGAGGAAGGAAAAAGAGGAACAACTGAAAAAAGAGCATGAAGATAGACGGCAAAGGGAACAAGAGGAGCGTAAAAGACAAGAGCAGGAACAGAAACGGAAGGAGTCCCAAACCGAAAAAGGCCAGTAGACCACCACCGATGTCAATATGGACCCTAAACTGCTACAGGAATGGCAGCAGTTTCATTCCATCATAAGTGGATTGGAATGCTCAAAAGATACAGATACTTCCAAAACTAATGATACACAGGACATTACATCTCCTCAGGTTCTAAGTGGAACCAGTGGCCCACCAAGTTCTAAGGATGTTGAAGTTATTCCAAAATACCCCTCCGACTAGATTATTCTACAGGTAGAAGATATTCCGCCATTGGATGTTTTCTACAGCCCAAGGCACAGAGCAGTCGTAAAGCGATCAAGGAAAAGACGAAGGATTGATCAACCTTCTATCTTCTCAGAACAAACGGTCACGGGCAATGTAGTATGGAAGGAGGAATTGGACCCCTTCGATGACTTAACAAAGCTATCACAGTATGCTGGAGCCTATTCGGCAGCAACAATCGACAAAGCATCGGAGGTAAGCCTTCTATTGAAGAATAAGGACCAAGAAATCTTTGCGTTACAGGCAGAATTGGCTGAGACAAAGCAAAGGGCAGTGCAAGCAGAAGAACAGTTGCTGGCGCAACAGCAAGAAAACAATCAATTGACCCAGCAGTTGCAAGCGGAAAAGCAAAGGATCGATCAGGGTGCGATCCAGAAACAAAAAGAATTCTCGGAGGCATTGGCAAAGTTAAAAGCAGCGAATGAACAAATGATAAAGACCAAAGATGAGCAAATCGCTCAAATGTCATCGCAGCTAGAAAAGATGAAGGGCGCTTCACAAGTGACAGAGTTTAAAGCAGAGGCATTATTAAATAACAATGCATTAATATCGCAGGTCAGACTCTTGTGTCAACAGATCGCTCAAGCTGAGCCACTGTGTGAGTTAACTACATCAATAAATCAGCAGGTAGAAAAGGCCAGGACTGAACTAGATCAAGCGGACGAGGCCATTACTGCATATCTTGACTGGCAAGATACTGATCAAGGAAAAGCAGCAAATTTGCCCAGGATCATAGAAACATATAAGGATATACTTTTCACAGAATGGCACACTCAAGTGATGAAAGCAGAAAGGGCGGCTTCAAGATGTAAATCAACCGCCAGCAATCTAGTGGATCTAGTCAATAACACTCTTTACCTGGCCAATATGATTTCCCAATGTACACCGGGAAAGATGACAACTACAAATACATTAGAGCAATCATGCTACCCTGAATTGGAGGAAAAAGGAAGATTAATCGCTGGAGTTAAAAGCTTAACTTTAGATGCATATTGGCTCTTTTTGATCAAGCCACATACACAGAGATCTGCCCTAAAGTGCCTTACAGATGCAATCGGGTGTATAATCCCCGATATTCAAGATGCCACCTACGCTGCACAGCTCAGTTCGCGACTCAACAAACCCCCTGAAGTTGAGCCAATGCTTGCAATAAATCAGCTCAGATTCAAAGGAAAGCAGCCGACTTAATGAGTCACCCTCCCGCTTGCCAGATCGCCAGCCAAAACAGGATCAAGAGTTATTGATACCTACTTAGTAGGATTTCTGTTTAGTAGATATTTAAATTAGATTAGTATTTATAGACCCTTTCATTGTTTTGGAAAGGGTCGTAAAATTTTGTAACAGACTTAATAGACTGAAGTTTGCACTATTGTGCTTCAGTCACTATTCTTTTATGAAATTGGACAAGTTGTTCTGAATTTGACATCAAAGTTTTTTAATGCAATTGTGCTCTATTGCCTTTGTTGAGGACGATTTCTGTGTTGAAGGAAGAACTGCTAATAGCGATTGATATTTGGGAATGTCCCGCAGCTCATATGGTACTTTTATCTACGTCTGAAGTCATTCCTTTTATATGAATTGTTATGTTATGTATTCTTGCTATTGTTGATTATATGCATGCGCTGTAACAGCAGATCCTATTCATTCCACTATTGGATGTTATGTGATATGCCTTTCCTTTTAATCATGTATATGACAATGATATAGATGTTTAAAGTGTGGTAATCTTGCTTTAAATCGCTCTGCTTAACTATTTAGGCACAGCAAATCTTGAATGAGTTAATTTCTATGTTCAAAAGATACAGTCATCTATATGCTTGTCTTTTAGGCACAGAACATCAAACGCCGCGCTTTAGAGCTCAATATAATCCCGGGATAGTGTCATTCATTTATATTTCTGTTAATAGTTTTAGCCTTTCGCTTATCATTAGTATAATCTATAAATCATTCATCCATCCCATTTACCTAGTTCTGGGAAACTGGTCCCATTATCCCCAGTCGGAGCCACTATTCCAAACGGAAAAGGAGCTGTACTAAGGTCCGGACCGGGTGGTTTCCCCAATGTTGTTGCAGCGATTTTCGAGGCATCAACAGGCATCTAGGTTTGGGATTTATTGATAGCAAATGAAGTTATGCTACCTTCATTTCTCAGGAACACATTTATGAGGGAGTAACAAGGTTCTTGAGGTGTAACTGAGTTGCTTTAGAACAAATGAAACTTGCTTCTGGGATCCTTGTGAACTTTTTGTGAACATATTTTATGGAGAGTGTGATCAGTTTAGTGAGGTTCACTAGAGGATCCTCTTTTTGGTGAAATCCTGGCCTCCTATGAATTTGTCATGCTCAAAATTAAAATAAGGATAATCAGGAAAATGTGCTTGATGTGATATGATAAATTTGTCCATCTATGTTTAGGTGAAATAACCATGGCATGTAATAGTTGAAAACATGTTGAATTTATACTTAGGAACGAAAAATGATATTCTACCAAAAACATTAATGTGTCTTTTTCCTCATAAACAACTTTGTTTGGCACATAAAAATTTGGTTTTACTAGCATTTTTTTTAAATTTTGAAAATTGACCCTAAGAAAAAATCATCGTTTCAGTATATCACTTTTTCATTTTGAAGCTATATTTTGCTCGAAAATTTCGTAGTACATTTCGTAGTCACTGCCATTTTTAAAACATGTTCAAAATTGACCCCTAAAAAATAAAATCATCGTTCCAGTATACACACTTTTCATTTTTAGCACTGTTTTTGATGTTTTTTCGGGGTTTTTTGGCTAGAGTTCCCGTTTTGAGTTTATAGTTCCCGTTTCAAAGTTTACATTGTTTGAAATGGATATAATCTGATATGATACTTGTGCTCAAAATTTAGCCTTTGAAGCCTTGGTGTTTGATCCACTAGAAGGAGATGAACTCTTCCGTTGGATTTCTATAGACCTGTAATCAAGTTATTGTCAAGACGGTAGTACTTCCTATAACAAATCTCACAGCCTTGCAATACAATTGAAAAGAGACCCTCAAATCTGATAGGGGTTCGATCTCGACCTCGTAAACTTGAATGGATAAATATGGTAAAGCAAACCTAGGTCCAATCTAAATATTTGGCAAAGTAATGTTTTCTCTTTTGTTTGCATTAAAATAATAACTCTCAAAATAATGCAGAAAATTCTCCTTCCAATCAACTGAAAAATAGGACAAACTAGGATGATACGAAATACCATCGAAGATGGAAATGTTGGCTAGGGTGAGCATAAATTCCTCCAAAGTTCCCTGCATGAAACCTCCAAATAACCCTGCAAATAATTTAGAATTTTCCAATAAAACCCTCAGGCTGGCAGGATGCACATGTCTGATACCACTGTAATTTCCCAATCATCAAAATTTTAATCAGTTTTGGTACATTGTAGGTGTTCTAATAAAATTCTTGCAGTAAAAACACCGAACATGTAGGAATTTACAGGGTAAGTTCCTTAGATAGAACACCAAAGGACACTGCTCACAAACAGATCACAGATCAATACACCAGTACTTTTGACATGGTTAAAACCCTCAAAGAGGGAAACAGTCCACGGCCTGAGCCAACGCGGCCACTTCAGGCAATTTATTAATAAAAGAATGAAAATTTACATAAGCTTCTCTCATGGACGGTTAACCTACAAATGAACCTCCATGCTCTTTAAATAGAGATCATGGACCAATCGGGTGTTAAGCCACGGATCAAGTGTCGGTAATACCGAGGAGAGAATGAACCGTCGGATCACTACATATCGTGACCGTCGGATTGTAGGTTACAAAATGTACATAGTAAAGAAACACATTTTACCTAACTCTATACTAGACCAAGTTATACTTAACTATTTCCTATGTGTCGGAATATCCTAACATCCCCCCTTAAGAACAACTTGGGATAGGATTGAAGGATTTACAAATATGACACAATAGGAGAAGGAAGGAGGCACTAGAGCCTATCCCCCCTTAGTGACAACTTCCTGAACTCCAACCATAAATCGAAGTTTAGTGAACTTCGCCTCTGTGAGAGCCTTTGTAAAGATGTCTGCAACTTGATCATATGTTGAACAATATTGCACTTCAAGAACATGGTCATGGATGAGCTTTTTGATGAAGTGCATGTGCAATTCAATGTGTTTGCTGTGCTGATGTTGGACTGGATCTTTGCATAGTTGAATGACACTTTGATTATCACACCAAAGTGTAGTCGGATGTTGCTGCTGAAAGCCAAACTCTGACAGGATCTGACGAAGCCACAAGGCTTCCTTACTAGCTTCTACGGCACCACGATACTCTGCTTCTACTGAAGAAAGAGAAATGGAACCTTGTTTCTTGCAAGCCCATGTAATAGGTCTTGAACCAAGAGTGAACACATGACCTGCAGTAGACTTCCGATCATTAGGGTCACCAGCCCAATCGGAATCAGTGAAATCAACCAATAGAGGAGCTGCTTCGGCACTGTAATGAATCCCAAACTGAACTGTACCTCGAACATAACGAAGTATTCTTTTACCTGCTTTCCAATGACTTTCATGTGGGTTTTTCATAAACCGGGCAACAAGGCCAACAGCAAAGGAAAGGTCAGGATGAGTATGGGTTAGATACAAAAGTTTTCCTACAAGTTGATGGTATAAGGTAGCATCAACTTCAGGAGAAGTAAAAGTGACTGAAAGTTTGACTCCAGACTGAAAGGGAGAAGGGGATGGCTTACAGTATTCCATGTGAAAATGGCGTAGAATATCACAAGCATACTTGGACTGGGAAAGGGAAATACCTTCCTTGGATTGCAAGACTTGAAGACCAAGAAAATAATGTAAGTGTCCTAAGTCTGTCATTTCAAACTTCCTTTTAAGGCTAGAATTCACATGGTTTTTAAGGTTGGGATCACTACCAGTCAGGGTAAGATCATCAACATAAAGAACAAGAATGATAAGAGACTTGCCCACTTTCTTGGTGTAGACAGTATTGTCAGAATGACACCTAGAAAAGCCATTTTCTAAAAGAAAGTTATCCATTTTGGCATACCAAGCTCGAGGAGCTTGCTTGAGACCATAAAGTGATTTCTTAAGCCAACATACAAGGCTGGAGTCTATTTGTATAAAGCCAATAGGTTTTTCCATATATATTTCTTCATGCAAGTCCCCATGCAAGAAGACGGATTTAACATCCATCTGATGGACTTCCCATTCGAAAGAGGCAGCAAGGGAAAGAACAAGGCGGATAGAGTTCATTTTGGCAATAGGGGAGAAGGTTTTAGTATAGTCAATGCCTTCAACTTGTGAAAAACCCATAGCAACAAGACAAGCTTTATGTTTATCAACTTTCCCATCTGGTCCATACTTGGTTCTATAAATCCATTTGCATCTCACAAGTTTTCATCCCTTTGGTAGAGGAACAAGATCCCATGTATCATTTGCCAATAATGAATGATATTATTCATTCATAGCTGCTTCCCAATCTGGATGGCCTGAAGCTTCTGCAAAGGTGTCAGGATCATAATTCACTGAACCTTGAGCTAGTAAGAAGAGGCTCTATCAAACTGAGAACGTGTACATCAATGGTCTGTAGGATCACCGGCAAGATCACCTACTGCATCCCGAGTAGCACGGACCCATTTTGGAAGCTGAGGAGCTGAAGGAGGATCCTGAGAAGGTGTGGGAGGATGTTAATCCTCACTTTCATTATATGAAGAAGAAATATTTTCAAAAGTAGAAGAGATAGGGAGAGGTGGCACATCCGCCGAACCAGGCTCGTAGGCCGATATATTTTCAGCAAACTTTACATCTCTTCTAATGATAACATTTTTGGACTTAAGTGGAATAAGTCTATATCCTTTGACATCTTCAGAATATCCAACAAAAATACATTTTTCACTCTTAGGTTCTAAAGCTTTATGTTTCTCATCTGGAATATGGGCCCATGCTTCACTTCCAAAAACACGAAAGTGACTTACATCTTGTTTAATTGAGCTCCATGCTTCTTCTGGAGTGATATTCTTTAAAACCTTAGTAGGAGTGCGATTTATTATGTAATTTTCACAGTTAATTGCTTCTGCCCAATAATTAAAACTAAGTCCTTTAGATTGAAGCATACAATTAGCCATTTCCTTTAAGGTGCGATTCTTCCTTTCAGCTACACCATTTTTTTGTGGAGTATATGGAACAATATGTTGCATTTGAATTCCATTCTCAGTGCAAAAGTTGATGAATTTGTTGTTAACATATTCTCCACCATTATCAGATCTTAGCTTAAGAATTTGACATCCAGATTGTTTTTCAACAAAGGCATTAAAGGCCAAGAACATGTTAAATACTTCACTCTTGAGTTTTAAGAAGTATGCCCAAGTGCGTCTGGAGAAATCATCAATTAAAGTTAAGAAATACGTGTATCCAGAGAATGAAATAACTGGAAGTTGACCACATAAGTCACTATGCACAAGATGTAAAGGGGATGAGGCATGCCAAGAGGCACGTTTTTCAAAACTGTCCCGATGATGTCTTCCGAGTACACATCCAGAACAAACACCATCTCTGCAAGATACCATTGGAACACTTGTCACCATATTTTCTTTACATAGATTCTGAAGAGAGTGATAGTTTAAGTGACCAAATCGCTCATGCTAAAGTTTGCTCACTTCATCATTATGAGCAACAAATACCGAGGGAAGATTTGATGACCCAAAGTTTTGAAACTTATACAACCTTGTAGAATCATCAACAATGCCAGTAGCTCAAATTTGTCTAGGATCTCTTAGGTCCTTAATTACAGCATCATGAGGTGAAAATTCAATGATTTTACCTTCACCTGAATGAGTTATCTGATATACAGATAGAAGGTTGCAGGATAAGGTTGGAACACATAATACATCATTAAACTGACCATTGTCTATATGAACAGTTCTAGTCCCTACAACACTAAGAGATCTATCATCACCAACATATATATTTTTGGTGTTACAATCATTTAAATAAGAAAACATGGCTTTGTTTTTGGCCATGTGATAAGAAGCTACAGAATCAATAAGCCACTCATGAGAATGAGAAGAAGAATATACATTTAGTGCATAGCCAGACCAAGATGCTTGACAACCACATGCAGAAAGTGCCATTCCTGAATATGAAGCTGAAGTTGAAGAGTGCTCCAAATGGATGTTATGTTTCTTCATTGCTGTTTCCATCTTCTTAAAGCCTTTGGATTCTAAGTGGCCATCTCGATTACAAAAGTTGCAATGTCTATCAGTCTTCTTCCCTTTGTTTTTATTTGTCTTATCATTTTGTTGAAATGATTTTTCATTTTGAGGCTACGATTGCTTAGGACCCTTGTTTGGTTTAGGACCATTCCTTTTAGGATACAACTTCTTAGGATTCTTTGGATTTGGTTGCTGCTGGGTAGCTAACGCTTTCTTAGAAGAGTTTCCAAGATTAAGAAGCCCAAGGTCTAAGAGTTTTTCTTGTTCTCTTATTAAAGAATCACAAAAAGAATCAAAGGAAGGGGACTTGTAGTCTTGTCCTTGAGAAATGAAGGATTCGCTTATAGAATGGAAGGTGGAAACAAACACAGAGTAGGCTGGTCCCAACTTAGTAAGAATGGAATAGATAAGGTTACTATTTTCTTTCTTAACCTTAACACCTTCCAAGAGAAGTCTAAGGGTCTTGAACTTGGACAAAAAATCTTCAATGCAAGAAAAATTATTGGGGTCCAATGTAAGCAACTCATTTTCAAGTTGATGGGCTCTAAGTTCATTTTTGATTCCAAAAACTTTAGTAATTTGTTTCAATGCTTCATCAGGAGTATCAAGTTCTGCAATATGGAATCTAAGATATGGAGAAATAGACATCCATATCAACCCATGTGTTGTGGGGAAAAGTGTCTATTCAGAGTGACCCTATCCCACTAAGGTGTGACAGTGCCTTAGCAACAAACAGAGAAAACTACTTTTGTATTCTTCTTTATGAACTATAAACGAAGAGGAATAGGATGAACCAACCTGTGTCTTGCGCTAGTCCTTTGATCCAATCTCTCTCCTCTTTGACAGCTTCCAACTACCTGCTCCCTTACTTGCCTAGCTTCACCAAGTTCCTGTAAGATCACAGAAGAAGAAAACTACACAAAGACATGGATTTATATTCATAAATACCTTAGGATCAGATTTAAGCTAAACATACAAATGTAACAAACATCAATGACACACAAGCATGTAGGAGAAACTCAAATAGTTTTATTGATATAACAAGAAGATCCAGGAGGAGTTACAACTGATGATTCCTGATCCAGCATCAACCTCCCAACAAAGGAATCCCCTCTTCACCTCCAACAAAGCATAAATCACTCAATACTCTGATATCAATCTCAAAACCAACAAGAATTCTCTGCAATGTACAAAATTCCAGCCTCTGGATCTCTGGGATGAGAGATCCATATATAGATGTATGCAAAGAGGATGAGTCAGCTTGTCATCTGACTAGTGCCTTCTCTCCGTCAGTTCTTGCTTCCACTTGGATACTGAGAGCCTCTTACTCATCCTTGGTCGAACTCAGTGAGGCAAGTGTCATAGGGGAAGATTCTGGAAGCTTCCATTGTCTTTCCACTTCGCGGAATGGCACTGCCATTTGTCATTTCCCACTCAACGCACCCTGGTAGTGCATTTAGGTGCGTTGCAATGCACCTAGCTAGTGTACTTGGGTGCTATACAACGCAGGTAGCTAGTGGAGCAGCTGAAATGATCCTGATTTGACTGATTCTGAGTAGTTTCTGGTGGAGAACTTCTGGGAGAAGCTGTAATTTTTTGACCTTTTTCCTTTAGGGGTAGGAACAACACTTTTAGGGACTTAGGATCCCTTGGTTTATGGACATTTCATGCTTAGAGTTGTAAGGCATAAAAGTGTCTATAACAGTTGCCCCCTAAAGTATGAGGCCGTTTATCGGGTGAAATGCTTTATTAGGAGGATCCGAAGTTCTTTCAATGCTGTGAGGAGACCTGTAATAAGATACAATACAATACATTATCTTCATACTATTTTTCATGATCTAGCTGAGGCGAGCATTCCCATGCTCAGCTTTATAAATTCATTTTCATGTACATAGGACAGACAATCGTCTGTTGGTAGACTGATGATTCTGATAGAGCCATCATCCTTTTGGTAGGATGATTATCTATGCTGCAATGCTGTACATTTCAATGTTTTTATTTTCTTGAATATATATCGCAGCTCGGATGGATGAAACTAGATTCGGGGTCTTCAATCTCTCGAAGTACAAGTTGATCCATGTGAGAAATGTTTTTGAAGTCGAACATGGAAAGACATCGCTTGATTACTAGTCAATGATGTAAACTATTAACAAGCGCGAGAGGAATCACCGATAATGATGATGACCCTCAAGGTACTGCAGTACAATTCACGTGGTGTGAATAAAGGACTTGGCGTCGAACACCACACAAAATATTTCCTTCGAAGGTCATTGATGTATACCTGTCGCTGGAAGTGAGAAACTTGCCATTGAGGCATGCAAGCTTCAAAGTACTGAAGGGGGTGTTCATAGATCAACTTCTTGGATAATGAGCTGATGTCGACAAGAAGTGATCCGTCAAAGGAGGGCATTAATGAATCCCACATCAATGACACGGAACAGAGCAAATGATTTTGATGGAGGTGAAAACGATCTGATGATATATGGTTCAGGATGGCGGTCATGAAAGAATGAAGTATAATGTATGGTAGTGGATGGGACACAGGTGACTTCTCTGGATGACTTCTCTTGAACATATCGGCGACACTTATGTGATGGATTGGTAGCATTTACCCCAAATGTGGATGGTATGGCGTGACCATGGTGATGTGACCGGTGAATGAAACAACCCAACCCGACTCAGGCACGAAGTGGAAGTGTCATGTTCAAGAGCGACTTGCTACCAATAAAGGTTCTTTGAGTTTTCTTCCCAATTTTTCCCCAGTCATTGCTGACCAGTACCTCTTTATTTTTGTCAAGCTTGAGGAGGATAACATATGCTTGTTCTATAATTTTCCCTTCGGACAAACCCATCGCTATGTTTTATTGAGCCTAGCGATAGTGAAACTCGTTCTCGTCTAAAGACAAGTTTGTCGCTATTAATCTTTTTAACGAGTTTAATGACAAAGATAACTCGGTCCTTTTCATTTTTAGAGAGTCTGAAAAGGTACATAAAGGTAACTCCAAAATTCCTTTTTCATCATCTAATCCCTTAAGCCCGAAAAAGTATAAAACAATACAGAAGGGATGAATTTTCGATAGTTTTAACGAGCCGAACAAAACAAGTGGTGAGCTCCAGTATTGTAGCAATAATGATACAACTCCTGGAGCTTCCTTATCTAATTTTATCAACCCGGTAGTTCGTAACAAACTTGGAAGCGACGGTGCTGTATGCACAAGTACTAGCTCTTGCCGCAGCTGTCACTTGGTCAGCTGGCACAAGTCTGCTAGGGCTCAAGCCAACTTCTATGAGCTCTTAGAAGAAGCTTTTTAACCGATGAACGAAAGCTAACTCAAAGGAAATTAACCTACTTGCAGAAAGGAACTGAAAGCCAACAAGAAACACAAACCCTAGCAAACCCTAATTCTACCAGCTAGTCCTACTGATGCAAAGGTGGGAATGCAAATTACTGAAAGAGATGCCATTACTTTTAGGAAGGTGAGATGCATGTGTCCAGACTACTTTTATCTGAAAAGAACATATTTTTGTATTTTTGTTCAAGTTGTTGGAATTATTATGCATGTGCTTCTAACTGGGTATTTACTGTGCAGGGGTAGATCAAGGGAAGAAATGCTTGGAAGAGGTCAGGAAGGCTCAGAGAGGGTCTAAGGAGTCCCTAACATCCTTTCAGAGAGTTTCACAAAGTTTGGATGCCAAGCAACCGTGTTTATGAGCTTCTACAGGAAGTCTGCAGGGGTTCTACAGGATGTTCAGAATTTCTACAGGAAGTTCAGTAATTCCTACAGGATGTTCTATAATCGGATTTTTGGGTGATGGGTGAGTGAAAGAGGCTGCATGGATGGATAGGGAGGTAGGAGAGGGGTCTGTAATGACTTAGTGACAGAGAGATGAGATGAAGAGGGGGTGTGCTAAGCTAGGTTGTCTTAAAGAGGGTAGAGGGAATGGAAGGCCGAAAAGGTAGAATAACGTGGGTAATAGAAGAGTTGAGAGACAAGGGGTCTAATTGGGAGATGAGTAGTTGGTCTGGGCAAGGCTTAGAAGGATAAGAGAGTGAGGGAGTAGCACTACACAGTGTAAATGAAACCAATCATCCACATCCTGCACATAACCGAAATATTATTAACCTATTCTAACCGTTTAATAAAACCAATGAACATCAACGCTATTTCTAAGGAAAATCATGCATGGTACTGAAGCAACGAGTCATTCCAAAAGATCTGAACGCATGGACACTTCTACAAACAAAAATATTGCATCAAAGATTACATGAACACGTAAAACAATGTTTTTGGTGGGTGGCACTGTCTGCAATTCCAGCCCCTAAACAGAGGTAAAAATGAGTGTGCAATCAACCCTTTCTTGGAACTCTTATTAACTCCAATCTCCTTACTCTATTCTAAACTACTGAAGCAACTCTGTTTCATAAAACTAACCTACTTAACCACACCAAGAAATCTAGCTCAGCAAACTGCATTTCAATTGCATGTAAAGAAAAAGAATAAAAACACGATGCTGAAAGAAAGGTAACAATACAAAGGAAGGAGGCCTTAGGCTCTCAGGTTGGGCCCAACCCTGAGAGTTATGGCTCCTTTAAGAACTCAGAACTGAACTCAAATCTGCCTGCTTTCCATGAAAGGATAATAATCATAAGTCAAATAACATGCCAATAATGGCTTACAAAAGAGCAAAACAGAGCTAGCAGCTCGTATTCCAAAATGTGCAACAAGGTTTCAAAAGTCCTTTTTGAAGGCTAAAGCCTCATCATTTATACATTACGAGGCCCCAAGCTGGCCTCCTAAATCAGTGGGATTTGGCTGACCAAACTAGGAGTGAACTGCTGCTTCCTCAAAATCCGTTTGGCTGCCTTCTAACTTGGTGGTGGTGGCTGTCAGAGCTCGGAGTTGGGGGTGAAGATCACGAGGAAGGCCATTCAATGCTGTGGACAACCTTCCTACAAAATCTCAATCCCATCTTGGCTGTCTCCTAGCCCACATCTGCATGGTTTTGCTCCATTAAATGTCAAAAAAACCTGAAATAAGCACGTGTTAGCCACCTAGGAATAGTGACTGCCCTTATTCGTACAAATGACATAAATATACTAAAAAAATGATGCATAAGTCATGAAAAATGAAGGGTTGAGCAAGGGTAGTTAGGCCAAATGAGCCCAAAATGTTACCAAATTTGGGGCTCATCATCACCCCCCAGCTAAAATGATTGCTCATCCTTGAGCAACTAATCCAGCTCCTCGTCCTTCATTGCCTTCACTGCCACCCTCACATCCCAGGCTTCTGCAGTAGTGTCCTCCTCACTGACATGGAACCCAGCCTTTCTTTCCACCTCTTCCCACTGTTCATGCTCATCTTTCTTTGTGCTGCCTTCCATCAATCCTAATAGCAGAGGTGGGCTTAGCTTGAGGCCAATCTAGCTAGCCTGGAGGTTCTACATGGATTTCTTATAGAGGGGCACCCGTACTAGAGCTTCCCTCATTTGAGTTGCAGTGTGATATTCCCTGATTTTTAGACTGTGGGCCAATGTGTTCCATCTGCGGGTGCAAGCTTGAACAGAGTTGTCCCCTAATAGTTGCTCCATATCCTCAAAATGCGCTATGGCCTGGGCCTGCTGATCCATATATTTCAATGAAGCTTGAGGGTCGCTGGATAAGTGTTGGTGTGCCGATATTAATGTAGTTGGATCCCCTGGCTCTGCTCTAATTAGTAATGGCTCATTCAGCTCTTGGTTCATGACCTCTTTAACTTCTGCTGCTCTTTTGTCTTCATGGTTCAACCATGAGGCAAATTCCACTAACTGCATATCCCCTAAGACCGTGTTGGGATCCCATGAAGTCACATTAGGAAGGGCCAGATTATGGAGATAAAACTCCGATAGTTTGGCCTTGTCCTCTAATGAACTGTTATTGCATAATTTTGTGAACTGCTGCGGGTCTTGGAGTTGAGAGATACCCCTCTGCGCTAATGCATTGATTTGAAATTGCAGCCACTGGTCTCGTAGGTACAGGCCATAGGATTTGGCCGGCTGTCTGCATTGTATAGCATCCATGGCCCAACTGGCCATGCAGGCCAATTGTGCCTCTTTTTGCTGCAACTGCTGTTTGAGAACTTGTATCTCAATTTGTGCTTGCAGCTCCCTTTCCTGTAGATGCGAGGTTGGCTCCCCAAGACCGACTTGCAGTCCTTCTCTGCCTTGCTGTTCTGCTGTGATGTCCCCTGAGGATGTGCCCTTTCCTTTCTTCAGTTCCTGTAGTTGCAGTTTCAATTTTTCATTCTCTTCCTGTAGGAACACCGACTGGCAGTTTGCCACGTGTTTGGCCATAGCTAATTCCTTTCGTGCCTCCTTGAGTTGTTCCTCCAAGGGGCCTATATCTGCCACGCCTTTTGATTTAGCTATTTTCATCCACGTGTGCGTTCTCACTCTTTCTTCCTCCAACGCAAAGAAAAGTGGCACAGTGAATTTCTGTGGTATGATTTTCCCAGCTTCTAAGAAGTTATAATATGAGCTCAGACTTGGCTGGGGACTAGGCTCCGGAATATGCTCTTTCTCTTCTTCTCTTGGTGGCTTTACTTCGTCTTCCCTCAGTGGTGATGAGGGTGCCTCTCCCTCCATTCTCTCTGTCTCCTTAAGCCGGGATAAGGTTTCCTGTAGAGCAGCCTCAGCATCCTGTAGCCGGGCTTCTGAAGCCAACCTGTCCATCCTCTCTTTCCAAGTAGTTGTCTTTGGGCTCCCCCGCTCATAGGTTACTGATATTTTTGAGGGGCACCTCTCCCTGGGCGAAGTAGGGGTATCTTCTATAGTAATTGGGCTGCTGGATGGAGGCTGTGGCTTGCCTGTTTTGATTCTCACACTTCTCCGGGCTTTAAAATACAGAGGGATCTCCCTCTTTTGCTTCTCCTTCGGCTTAGGAGGTGTACTAGGGGCGGCCAGCACGGCGGCTGCCTCCCTTTCAAGAATTTCGGCTCTCTTTTCCTTCGGTTTTCCTTTCTCAGGGCTTCCTGTAGAAGGCCCTGTATCAGCTGATTTCTGGCTTCCTGTACAAGCCATTTTTGGTTTTCCTGTAGAAATAGGTGGCACCGTTTTAGCCTGTTTGGTTGAGTGTGTTTTGATTTTTGACTTGGTTGAGGTTGCTGTCAAGGTGCCTTTACTGACGTGGACTGGCTCAGTCCTGTCCACCCTACTTTGTAATCTTTTCTCTCTGGGCGTCAATATGGATTTGTCATCCTTCTCTTTGGCAACCTTTTTCTCTTGTTTCCCCTTTTGCTCTTTCTTCGGTGCTTTGGCCGTGGGTTCTTGGCCTTTTCGTTTCTTCTCTGTGGGTACTGACTCCTTCTCCTCGCTGCTAGAGGAACCAAGCTCTTCGGTCAACATTTTTATATTGCCATCCTTAGTCAGATTTCGGAAGGCTTCCCACGAGAGAGGGACTTTGAATGTGTGGAGTGCATCCTCCACGAGGAGCTTAATGAGCCCGTGATGAGCTACCTGGTCTGGTGTGCCCTCTCGTAATTTGGTGGCACATTCAGTCATAGACTGCAGGAGGAAGTAGGGGATACTTAGTTTTCTTTCTGCAGGTAGGTCCATCTGATGCCTTAATTCTGTGAGTAGTCGGAAATGGTACCCATATACAATGCTGAACCGTCCTTCGCATGTGATGTATTTCATAATTTGGAGGCTGACCTCGCTCCAAAGTGGCAGTAAGCTAGCTCTGCGAACCCCGTTCTTATCCTCTGAGAATTGCTCCTCTGGTGGAAAGAACTCCTTTTTAGCCTTCTGGCCTAATTTCCTCTCCTCCTTGTCCCACGGTACCCCCATTGGGAGCTCAGTGACTCGGCTGATGAACTGTGGCTGAGACTCAAACCCCTGAAATCGGTGGCCAGCATTTTTGATTTTGGCTTCAGAGCTCGCAAGAACTCCTCTGCCACCTCATCATCATATCCTTGAAGTTTTTCGCAGAACGACATCCATCGCACACGAGTGAACAACTCTACCACCTCAGGGTTCTCCCTTAGTTTCTTTGAGGCGGTCGGTTCCTTTCTGATGAATCCACCCGGCATGGTGAAAACCTGCTATGTTAGCTGGAGGTGGTGGGTGCGTATCAAAAACTAGCCTTTTGGGACAGAGCGTAGAAGTACGCCTCTGCCACGCACACAATTCGCGAAGACTATCTACAGATGAGCCTTAATAGGGCTTAATTACAAATCACATCCTGTAGAAAACCCCACATATACTTCGACGACAATTCAGGCAAAAGGAAGACAACGCTTGCAATTTTTATGATCAGACTGTAGTTTTACGTTTTTGAGAACGTCAACTCTGCCACCCTCAAAACCAATTGCATGGGAGGAACAGGTTTAGGCTTACCTTTTCCAATTCGCCACCTTTGACGTGAAGAGACCAATTTTCCTCGTGGCAGTGAGTTTCCTGTAGCGTAGCTTTCCTGTAGAAGCAGCGCACGGGTTCTGGAGAGCACGACAGTGGTTCTGCGCCTTCTGTGCCACTACCAGACGTTCGAACAAGCCGAAGACTTGGAGTAACAAGCTTCAGAAAAATTCAGACGCTCACTCGACTTCAAAACGGCTGATGATAAATGCGTGGGGTGGCGATCTAGTCGATGGATTTGAATCCCGGCGGAATTCGTGGTGCGGGGGTGAGCTGTCCCTGCCGGACCGTTGGACGACATCACCTACTCATTCCACTGCAAGTTTCCCTGACTACCGCATCATTCTCCACAGATCTGCCATCGTCATTTCTGTTAAAACACTGCTTCTCCCCGACTGGACACTTCTCACGTGTCTATTACCCGATTTGCTTGCCAGGACTGCCACTTTCCAAATCTCACTAGACCACCGGACTGGTCGTCGTGGCCAGTGGAATGGCCATTCGACTGCTCAACCCATTCATTCCCACACTTGCAAACATTTCATATTATTATTCATGTAATTTGACGAAAGAGGGGTGAGGCACTTACCTGTGCGGCCGCGACATGATTTCCAGGTTTCAGGACGATGGTGATTGGATTTGCTTGTTGCTACTTCGTGCACAGGCACGGGGGTTCCTCCTCACAGAATGCCGATGGTTACGACGCTTGTTACCTGGCTGTGGATGGTGCATGTGCCCGCGCTATGTGTTTTGCAGGCGTCTTGATGGTGTACACTCTAGCTGGCTGAACTGCTACGGGATTCCCGTAGGATGTCCTGTAGCAGTTTTTCCTCCTCGGGTGCATGCTGAACGGTGAAGACGGTGGCATCACGATCATGATCGCAGGACCCCCAGATGGCTTTGATAAGTATTTCATGGTATCTTTGCATCTTTTTTCATTTGAGAATCGCTTCCTCTGATAATTCAGTGTTCTGATTTGACTGTGCAGGTATTTCCATTGCATGGCAACTGGGGTGGTAGATGGAGGCGACATCAGTGCATGATGGAGGAAATAGTAGCTTGCATGCCTCCATGCCGGACATCAGTCATTAGATTTCCTCACAAAGTCAGTTCTGGGCCGTCCAAAGCTTCTACAGGAAGTTTCCTGTAGAAATACAGGACTTCCTGTAGAAAGTCCTGTAGCTTCCTGTAGGAGGCTAATCTGTGATCAAATCGTGCCCAGACCTTGGAAGAGATGAGTGTTTCTGGAGGGAGTGCTGGTGAGGTCACCTGGTAACATAGTAGGGACCCTTGTCTTTGAATTGAGGGCCTTTTTTCTCGCATGGAATACCTGCAACCTGCATGCATTGCCACATTGTGAACTTGCTTTACCTGTTTTTTCTTTTTGTTTATTGTTTTGTTTTTTTTTTTTTTTTGAAAGACAGCAGGGGCGCCTCAATGAGGTTTTCACCCTTACCATCTGCCTTGAGCGCCTCAGAGATTTTTTCACTCAAGGGTCTTTTTCAAACATTTTTTTTTTTTTTTTTGAAAGATAGCAGGGGCGCCTCAATGAGGTTTTCACCCCTACCATCTACATTGGGAGCCTCAGAAAGGTTTTCACCCAAGGATCTTTATTTATTTTCTCTCTCTCTCTTTTTTTTTTTTTTTTTTTTAAGATCTTCAGGGTATGCCCAAAATAGAGGCAGAACCCTTCTCTATGACCAGCACTGATTTTTCCACAGTTTTGATGAATTCTTGCCTTGACAGAGGCTTTCTGTAGATCTTCAACCGATTCCCATTGACAAGCATAGGGATGGCCTCCTCATCAATGGTCCGAATAAGAACAGATCCATTGTCATTACATTTTTCCACTGCATATGGTCCCAGCCATCTGGTTCTCAGCTTTCCCTTGAAATCTTTATGCCTGGAATCATACAACAGCGCCCAATCTCCCCGCTGAAATTGCTTGTCATTGAGGTGTTGGTCATGCCACACCTTACTCTGAACTTGAACCACTTTTGAGTGAAGAAGGGCCTGCATTCGGTGCTCGTCCAATCCATTCAGCTGCAATCACCTTTCTTGTTGGGCATGGCTGAGATCTAGGTCCAGCTGAGCTGCCATCCTCAAGGTGTTGTACTCGAATTCAATTGACAACAAAGCTCTCTTCCCATAGACCAGCTCATAAGGTGTGAAGCTGGTTGTGGTCTTCCAAGTGGTGTTGTAAGCCCATGTGGCCTCAACCAGGTGATCTGCCCAATCTTTTCTACTGCTGCTCACCACCTTAGTCAAGATCCCTTCCAATGCTCTATTGGTGACTTCCACCTGCCCATTTGCTTGAGGATGATAGGGGGTGGAAGTCCTATGCTTGATTTTGTGATGAGCTAGTAGGTCTTCAATTAAGTTGGAGGTGAACTGGCTTCCTTGGTCGGTGACTAGCTCTCTTGGGTAGCCAAACTTGTAGAAAATGTTTTCTCTTAAGAACTCAGCCACCTTTTCTTCTGTCGCTGCTTTGATTGCCTTGGTTTCTGCCCACTTTGTCAGGTAGTCTGTGCACACAATGATGTAAGACCTTTGCCTCGAAGGAGGATTGATTGGACCCACAAAATCCATACCCCACTTCTCAAGAGTCACTTGAGGTTGGAGAGGCATTTCATCCCTTGGAGTCTGTTTCCGCATCCTTTGGCATCGGTCACATTGGCTGATATACCTTCAAACATCTTGATGAAGCGTGGGCCAATAGTATCCTGCCTGTAGGATTTTGAAGGCAGTCCTCTTTGCTGCAAAATGTCCTCCACAAGGGCCATCATGACAAGTTAGGAGGATATCAAAGACTTCCTCCTCCCTTACACAACGCCTTAAGATCTGATCAGGGCCAAGCTTGAACAGGTTTCCCCCGATCCAAGTGAATGAGGCACTCTTTCTGACGATTCTGCTCTTCTCTCTTGAGGATAGGTGCGGAGGGAACTGTGCTGAAACAAGGTAGTTTGCTATATCAGCAAACCATGGGGAGAGTACTGAAATAGCAAACAGATGTTCATCGGGCATCTGGTCATCCACTGTTCCATCCTCATCTGCAGATAAATCCAATCTAGACAAAAAGTCAGCAACAGCATTTTCTTTACCTGGTTTGTCAACGATAGTCAAATCAAACTGCTGCAACAAAAGTAACCATCTAATAATACAAGCATTCACATCTGGTTTATTCATTAAATATCTAATTGCAGCATGATCAGTATGTACAAATGTTTGATAGCCAGTGATATAATGTCGGAACTTGTTCAGTGCATGGACCACGGCCAAGAATTCTTTCTCAGTTACAGTGTAATTCAGTTCCACCTTGGATAAGTTTTTGCTGACAAAGTAGATGGCATATGGAAGTTTTTGTTCGACTTGTCCTAAGGCTGCCCCTATGGCTTTGTTCGAGGCATCAGTGTGGATGTGGAAAGGTAGGGCCCAGTTTGGACCTCTCAAGATTGGGGCAGACACCAACTTGTCCTTTAATTCATTCAGAGCCTTTTGACAATCGTCAGTCCATTGAAACTCAACATCTTTTGCCAAGAGGCCAAACAATGGTGAGGCTAGCTTGCTGAAGTCTTTAATGAATCTCATATAATACCATGCTAATCCTAAGAAACTTCGAACAACTCTTACCTTCTGAGGAGGTGGAACCTTCTTGATAAGAGCAATTTTGTTAGGATCCACTTGTAACCCTTGGCAAGAAATGGTATGGCCGAGCACGGTCCCTTCAGTCATCAAGAATTCACACTTTTCAGGACTAAGGGACAGGTTCATCTCAATGCACTTGGTTAGGACTTTTCCCATATTGGACAATGCTTCTTGGAAGTTGGACCCATAAAGAGTGAAGTCATCCATATAGATTTCCACCGAATCATGGACCAGCTTAGAAAAGATGCTCAAGATGGCTCTCTGGAAGGTGGCAGGAGCATTGCATAGTTCAAAGGGAAGAACTCGGTAAGCAAAGGTACCCCAAGGACAAGTGAAGGTGGTCTTATCTTGGTCTTCCGGGCTGATTTGGATCTGGTTATACCCGCTAAACCCATCCAGGAAAGAGAAAAACTTCTTTCCGGCTAGTCCATCCAACACTTGATCTATGAAGGGTAGAGGAAAATGGTCTTTCTTGGTAGCTTTGTTCAGTTCTCGGTAGTCCACACAGATTCTCCACTTCCCATTTTTCTTGGGAACCAACACCAGAGGGGACACCCATTCACTATCCGAGATGGGGTAAATGAATCCGGCATCCAATAGTTTTTGCAATTCTTTCTTGACGATGTCCTTAAGGGCTGGATTCATTCTCCTCTGGGGTTGCCTAACCGGTTTACAATCCTCTTTGATGTAGATGTGATCGGTATAGACCGAAGGATGGACTCCTTTCATCTCCTTATAGCTCCAAGAAAAAGCATCTAGATGACTGGCCAACAGACTACATAGCTCCTTTTCCTGGGAAGGAGATAGGGAGGAGCTGATCTTTAATGTTCTCTCAAGGCCGAACTCCACACTTTTGACTCTGGGAGTGACAGGGTTGGTCACACAAAGGTCCACTAAGGTGCTGGCTTGGGCATCCTCCACCAATTCCTCTAAGGACAATGCACTGGGAGGTGGAGTCTGGATCAAGGTCTCAATCAAATCATCCTCGGTTGGGAGGCCTCCCATAGTGGTGTCTAGGGTGCACAAAGGTGCTAAGTACACCTCATCCTCTTCCCCTTCGTCCAACCAAAATGGTAAGTCATGCTGTAATGAGGGTTGGGCAGGAGGGTACAGGACCAGCTGCTTGGACATAGGACCATTTTTTATGGTCATGTTTCCTACACGATAGCTTATGTAAGAATCTGCAGTGGCTAACCAAGGCCTTCCCAAAATAAGAGGGTATCCAGTAAGCTTTGCCTTTGGTTGCAGAACCAAGAAATCTGCAGGGTATTCCCAAGAGTCAACAGAGACCAAGACATCCTCTACAATCCCTTCAGGAGTCATGGTGGAGCGATCTGCTAGTTGTAGGACTGTCGAGGTCTTTCTCAAGGAACCCTGAAGGTTGAGTTTGAGCATGGTATCCCTGGTCATCACATTAATGGCAGCCCCCAGATCAATCAATGTGTGAGGTATGATGGTGCCATTGATGTGGACATCCACTACAGGACTCCCAGGATCCAAATACTTTGGGCAGATGACTTGTCCCAACATAAGATCAGACAGTTGTCCTATGACATTGATGGTTGAAGCATCTCTCTTTCGCCTGCCTGGGTGTCTAAAACACTTTTCCTTAACCAGTTTGTTGTATATCGGTACATCTTTGATGGCTTGGAGAAGTGGTATTTTCACACACAACTGTTTGAGCTCTCCCAGAAGCTCATCCTCCTCTGGGTTGGGTTGTGTGGTGGCTGTTAGTCTCTCAGGAAAGGGTGGAATGGCCTTTGGTTCACTTTCCTTTTTATCTTCCTCATCCTCTGGGGGAGGAGGTTGGCGATCCGGAAGAGTCTTTCCAGATCGCAGATTGATCTCCACAGCATAGGTAGGGCATGATGTTTCCCCAGTATATACCTGCTGGGCCTGTCTGTTGTTGGGGTTCGGGTTCGGTTGAGCAGGCATCTGAGGCTGCCTTGGAGGAGCAGGAGGTAATGGTTGTGGTTGAGCTGGTGGTGGAGGCAAAATGGCGGGAGGAGTATTGTACTGGGGCCTCCACCCCGATTGAGGTGCATTCCACTGAGGCTGTGGTTGGGCATGTGAGTGAAACGAATGAGTAGTGGGCTGAGTATGGTAGTGAGGTGGGTAAGACCATTGAGGAGGCATAGACCAGGAAGAATGAACAGGGGGTCCCCAGGAAGGCATAGGAGTAGATTGGTTGGGGTTGTAATAAGCTTGGGGTGTCCCTTGCATCCCCTGCTGGTAAGGTCTAGGTCCTTGTGGTCTCCTTTGGTTGAGGAAATAGAGAGGTTCAGTGGGTGCTTCTGTCCCTTGGTACATGGCTTTAAGCCCATGTAAGGTTGGGCATTGGTTTGTGGGGTGGTCCTCCTCACAAACAAAACATACCTCAACCGAATGTAATGGGCATTCGTTCTTAGGGTGTTTCCTTGTACACCTAGGGTAGAAGATAGCCAAGGCCCTCTCAGCTTCTTATTTCTTCTGCTGGATTCGAAATGTATCAAGTTGCATGGCAATGGTCTGTCTCACCTCACTCTTGAGGTCCTCTAATTGGTTTGCAAACTCATGTTTGGAGAAAGGAATACCAGCTGAGAGGAGGTTTCCTCTACCTCTTTTCCGGGCTGCCCTAGAGTGGTTTCTAAACACAGTCTTTATGTCCTCATAAGGTAGTTGGTAAATATCTCCTCCAGCTAGCATGTGAAGGGTATCTAAGATGTCTTCAGGGACTCCTCGGAGAAGAACCAACTTGAGGGATTCAGGGTCAAGTGTGCACCTAGCCCATTTATAGCTAAGTTGGAACCTTTCCTCGTAATCCTCTAAGGACTCATCATTCCCCATGGTCATCCGAAAGATTTCTCCCTTGGTTTCCTTGGACCTACAGTAGTCCCGGTATTTGGTATTGAAAGCTTGCTGCATCTGAGCCCAAGTGTTGATACTGTTCCCAGGTAAGCCCATGAACCAGCGTAATGCTGCATCTTTAAGGGTTGAGGGGAAGAGTTTCAGATTCTGCTCATCTTTAGTATAGTCATAGGTTCGACAAAGGACAGCAAACTCAAACAGGAAGGTATCAGGGTCTTCAGTAGTCAGTCCATGGAAGTGAGGTAAAGCAGAAGGGATTATGTTCTTCATTTTCATGTCTCCATTGGTCTCTCGAATGGGGAAGGCACCTTCTATTCTCTCATCTTCTCCCCTATGGTTAGCCATGGCTTCAGATGGAGTGTTCTCTAACTCTTCTTCTGCTATAGGATCTTCGTATATCTCAGGAGGTTCGCCTATAGTTCTTCTGGATCACTTTCACCAAAGAAGAGAGAAGGGTGACTCAGTGATGTGGTGGGGGTGTTGGGTAAGAATTTGCCTGTTTTATCTCGATTTCTACGAGGCATGAAATGGAAAGACTTTTGATTGCTTTTGTTTTTTTCTTCTGGTACCTGCAAAAACTGAAACAGATTGAACTGCAACTAACTATCTTGCTGAAATGAAAATGCGGAATTGAAATGAAAGCAGGAAAGAACTAATCTATTTTGCTCAAATGAAATTGCAGGAATTGAAATGCTAGTCTACGCTTGCGGAATTGAAATGTTAATCTATGAAAGCAGGAAATGTCTATGCTACTTTTGCAGAATGGAAATGAAATAAACTACTTAGCAGAAGGCGAGAGTAGGAAAATAGAAGAAAAGCAACGATCACTAATACTCTGATGCTTCCCCGGCAACGGCGCCTAAAAGATGGTGAGCTCCAGTATTGTAGCAATAATGCTACAACTCCTGGAGCTTCCTTCTCTAATTTTATCAACCCGGTAGTTCGTAACAAACTTGGAAGCGACGGTGTTGTATGCACAAGTACTAGCTCTTGCCACATCTGTCACTTGGTCAGCTGGCACAATTCCGCTAGGGCTCAAGCCAACTTCTATGAGCTCTTAGAAGAAGCTTTTTAACCGATGAACGAAAGCTAACTCAAAGGAAATTAACCTACTTGCAGAAAGGAACTGAAAGCCAACAAGAAACACAAACCCTAGCAAACCCTAATTCTACCAGCTAGTCCTACTGATGCAAAGGTGGGAATGAAAATTACTGAAAGAGATGCCATTACTTCTAGGAAGGTGAGATGCATGTGTCCAGACTACTTTTATCCGAAAAGAACATATTTTTGTATTTTTGCTCAAGCTGTTGGAATTATTATGCATGTGCTTCTAACTGGGTCTTTACTGTGCAGGGGTAGATCAAGGGAAGAAATGATTGGAAGAGGTCAGGAAGGCTCAGAGAGGGTCTAAGGAGTCCCTAACATCCTTTCAGAGAGTTTCACAAAGTTTGGATGCCAAGCAACCGTGTTTATGATCTTCTACAGGAAGTCTGCAGGGGTTCTACAGGATGTTCAGAATTTCTACAGGAAGTTCAGTAATCCCTACAGGATGTTCTATAATCGGATTTTTGGGTGATGGGTGAGTGAAGGAGGCTGCATGGATGGATAGGGAGGTAGGAGAGGGGTCTGTAATGACTTAGTGACAGAGAGATTAGATGAAGAGGGGGTGTACTAAACTAGGTTGTCTTAAAGAGGGTAGAGGGAATGGAAGGCCGAAAAGGTAGAATAACGTGGGTAATAGAAGAGTTGAGAAACAAGGGGTCTAATTGGGAGATGAGTAGTTGGTCTGGGCAAGGCTTAGAAGGATAAGAGAGTGAGGGAGCAGCACTGCACAGTGTAAACGAAACCAATCGTCCACATCCTGCACATAACCGAAATATTATTAACCTATTCTAACCGTTTAATAAAACCAATGAACAACAACGCTATTTCTAAGGAAAATCATGCATGGTACTGAAGCAACGAGTCATTCCAAAAGATCTGAATGCATGGACACTTCTACAAACAAAAATATTGCATCAAAAATTACATGAACACGTAAAACAATGTTTTTGGTGGGTGGCACTGTCTGCAATTCCAGCCCCTAGACAAAGGTGAAAATGAGTGTGCAATCAACCCTTTCTTGGAACTCTTATTAACTCCAATCTCCTTACTCTATTCTAAACTGCTGAAGCAACTCTGTTTCATAAAACTAACCTACTTAACCACACCAAGAAATCTAGCTCAGCAAACTGCGTTTCAATTGCATGTAAAGAAAAAGAATAAAAACACGATTCTGAAAGAAATATAACAATACAAAGGAAGGAGGCCTTAGGCTCTCAGGTTGGGCCCAACCCCGAGAGCTATGGCTCCTTTAAGAACTCAGAACTGAACTCAAATCTGCCTGCTTTCCATTAAAAGATAATAATCATAAGTCAAATAACATGCCAATAATGGCTTACAAAAGAGCAAAACAGAGCTAGCAGCTCGTATTCCAGAATGTGCAACAAGGTTTCAAAAGTCCTTTTCGAAGGCTAAAGCCTCATCATTTATACATTACAAGGCCCCAAGCTGGCCTCCTAAATCAGTGGGATTTGGCTGACCAAACTAGGAGTGAACTACTGCTTCCTCAAAATCCATTTGGCTGCCTTATAACTCGGTGGTGGTGGCTGTCAGAGCTCGGAGTTGGGGGTGAAGATCACGAGGAAGGCCATTCAATGCTGTGGAAAACCTTCCTACAAAATCTCAATCCCATCTTGGCTGTCTCCTAGCCCACATCTGCGTGGTTTTGCTCCATTAAATGTCAAAAAATCCTGAAATAAGCACGTGTTAGCCACCTAGGAATAGTGACTGCCCTTATTCGTACAAATGACATAAATATACTAAAAAAATGATGCATAAGTCATGAAAAGTGAAGGGTTGAGCAAGGGTAGTTAGGCCAAATGAGCCCAAAATGTTACCAAATTTGGGGCTCATCAACAAGCGCTCGATCTTTTTGTGCAATAATCCCTCAGGTCCAAAAAGATTAAAATCTAGAGGAGGGATAGCACTTCCCGTCGCTTTAACAAGCTGGAAGGCCAAAACTCGGGAATCTTTTCATATTTTACGAGTCAGATGAAAAGAGCTTAAAGAATACTCATCTTTTGAGGAACGAGTGATAAAATGGGTAGCAGCTGATTCCAGGTAGGGTTTGGAATTTTCCAATCATGGCAGTGTCACAAGGATGGCTAGTGAAATCACTCTTCGCAGCTGTTCCTCAAAATGGGTAAACAATCAAATGGAGGTGAATGATCGGCCAATGGAAAAGTGGAGGTGACGGTGCAAACATGACCAAGGCTTTAATGGCTGATAAGCTACATTCACGGTGGTTATTTACCGGGGAATAGTTCATTTTTTAACGAGCTTAAACCTGGGTGGAAACATTTGCTCATGTCTTATGTTTATTTTTTAACGAGCTTGAACTATGTGCTAAAACTGCTCGATAAGTTTGCATGCCCCCAGCATAATAACTCAAATCAAGGTGCATGCCCCCCAAGCTTCATTCCATTCAACTTGGTGGTTGGAATGAAGGTTTACCTTTGAGACTTGGAGAGGGGATTTGTTTCATTTTTTTAATGAGGTCGACACAGTAAAAGAACTATCCTCATGACTCCTTGTTTCATTTTTTAATGAGGTCGACACGAGATAAGAACCATCCTCGGAATCCAAATCCATTAGATATAGAAGGTTTCATATTCCACTGAGGCCACTTCCGCTAGATTACTTGGAGGCGGTAGGGCGAAAGTACCCATTAAGGCGGGGTCTTTTAGGAGACCTACTTCGATGTTTTGGAGCGAATGATTACTTCCATGGATCATGGGAATGCTTCCAGTAACTTGAGAACCATTGGGAGGAAGTTTTGTTGATCGACAATTGTAATCCCTCCTTGAAAGGGAAATGCAATCTTTCTAAAATAGGTCGACACAACAGCTACCATAGCGTAAATCCATGGTCTTCCTAGTAGGATGTTGTAATCAAGATTCCCATCGATGACTTCAACATCTATTTCTACTGTTTTCCCTCCTAGTTCAACTTTCAAGTCATTTAGGATACCATATGGGGTATACGTCCGTACATCAAATGCTTTTAATGTCGTCGAAGATCGCGACAAGGTTGGAGATCCTAAAGTTTTCCAGCAACTCATCGACATAATGCATGTAGATGCCCCCTCATCAATAATTGTTCGATGAACAGTTTTGTTGAGGGCTTTCACTTGAACAAGGAAAGCTAGTTGAGCCGATAACTGAGGATCGTATCCCTTATGATCGAAGGATACAAGATTGGAATCCTTTGGGTCAATCCCACCAATGGCTAATAACAGAGCCTACCTTTGGGATGGGCAATTTTGTAGTACTTCAAGAGTCAACATAGCGGATGGCGATTGGGCCAAATCTTCCACTATGTTATAATGTTGTGCCGCTCTAGCGCGGGGATTAAATGTCTACTTGTGTACTACTCCTTTCGGCGGTTTTATTGTCAATTCAGGAATGGTGGGTGGTACAACTTCTGTCGAAGTTGTTGTCGAACTACTTGGTTGATCTTTATCCTTGTTGTTCGACAGCTGCGGATTCCCGTAATCTTTGTTCCTTGTCGAAATCAAAGCATCATTCTGCTGTTTTGAAATCGACAACATTAGCACTTGAGACGGGGAAGCATTTCCACTCTCAACCAGATTTGCTCCTAGATTTGGAAACGGATCTGTTAACACTGCTGAGGTTTTCGAATTCTTAAAGAATTTTTTAAGCTCAGCTCTGTGTGGACAATCTAAAGTCCGATGATCCTCATCGCATATCATGCATGGATATTTTTGTTTCCTATTTCCAGGAGGGTTTGAAGAAGACTTTTCAGGTGATGATTCATCCTGTTTCTTCTTCTTCCCTTTGCCCTTCTTCTTGCTTCCTGGTTGTTTGGTTTCTTTGCCCTTATCTGTCGATACGGCATTTACTTCCGAAGCAAGAAGTTCGTCTTTTGCATTTTGATCTGAAATCTTACGGGCCTTCTTGGACGTAGCCTTTGTCGATTTCGTGTCTGTTGTGCCAATCATGACATTGCCGGCGTGAGAGTCATTGTTTGATTTAGGAGGAGGAGGAATTGAGAATTCCGGTCTAGGGGCGTCAGGTATTTTGTCATAGAGTGTGCCGGACTGAGTATAGATCAAGTCCAGATATTGTGCACGAGCAATAACTTGCTCTTCCGTTACGACTCCCCCCTTTGCCACATCTTCCGTGAGGGAAGGTAGTAATGACTTGATAAACCATTTAGCTAATAGCTGATCGGGGACGTACGTTTTTACCATCCTACGACGACGTCGCCACTCATGTATATGATCAGATATGTGAGTGGCTGTTGTCTGTTTGAAGTTGGTAAGGAGTTCTGTTCCCGTTTCATACCTTATCGGTAATTGAAAATGGGTTAAAAAGGTTGTGGCTAAGGTACTGAAGTTGTCGAACGAAGCTCTAGGCAATTCAATGTACCATTTTGCCGCTGGACCCGTTAATGTCCTCTGAAAGAGGCGAAGTCTTATCGAATCATCATTTAGGGTGTTTGATGAACACCATAGATGAAATGTCATCACATGATTCGATGGATCTTCACCTAGATTTCCATTAAATTTAGGAATATCTGATGGAAGTTTATGTGGAATCGCTGGCCACCAAGGGGCGTAAGCAATTGGATCGTTTGTTAACCGGTTTAAGTTAGGTAACTCTAAAGTTGCCACGAATGGTAACTATTGATTCAGGTTAGGTAAAGCATACCCAGGATACAATGGAATCGCCTGAGCAGTTGGTCTTTGCATACCAGCATAATGCATTTGATGCTGGTATGTTTGGTAAGGTTGGTGGACTTGACCATTGTAAAATAGTTGATTTTCACCGTTTGGAATGTACGGTTGTCCACTGTTCGCAAAGATTTGCTACTCAGAACCTTGGTATACTTGTTGGAATTGTGGTTGTTGGTATTGCACCAGCCATGGTTGTGAAGCCATGTGCTGTTACGCTATACTAACCGTTGGACCAAGGTGTGGGGTAATTGTACCCGTCTGGACCTGTGTCACCCCACTAGTTGGCGATTGTGGTTGAGTCGCAGGGTCAAGGGGCTGTTGAATTACAACCTGAGAAATCTGAGGTTGGCATACAACAGGCAGCGTTTGAACTTGTGACACTGTCACAATCGCTGGTGTAGTCAGGATATTTGACATAGGTACGCATTGTTGCATCGAATACACAACTCTTGGTTGTTGAGGTAGTATAGGTACCCAACCACTTGAGGTAATTCCAGTGTAACCTGAATGTTGTTGTGAACTCCCGTATGGATATCCTCCCGGAGAGGGTAATGAAAGGCTATACTGCCCCCCATACGGTGGTAATCCAGAACTCCAGGGGATTGTTTGCCCTTGGGGACCGGACTGCCCAAATTGACCTCCAAATGGACCAATTTGTTGAGACTCAACATAAGAGTTTCCAGATATTATTCCAGATGAACAAACGGGAACGGACCATACTGTCGTAATAGCCCCTGAGTGGGCTCCTTCTAGTTGTTGAGAGCTAGTTGGGACAGATGGTACACTGGCAAACATTGTTGGACTGATAGCAGGGAGTTCTGCTGTCGCTGTGTCAGATGACACAGTCTTAGATGTTGACGGTTGTTCAGACATTTGTAGTCTATCCAAAATATTACCTAGCGATTCTACAGGAGCTTCTGCTGGTGGTAGACTAACTTCTGATGAAGATGGATATAGAGTGATCCCGACTCCAAATTGCGTTGGAGTACTTATTGGAGAATCTTCTGCAATTTCTTCAATTGCAATCAGACCAGGTGGAAGGGGAAGACCATCAGGTCCATAAAATATTTCTGGTGCCGAAGAAGGTGTGGAATCGACAGCGACAGATGTTTGAAGAGCAAGACACTCTGAACCGGTTGTAGATGGAACTAGTTCGGTAACGCAAGTGTTTACTCTCAGACTAGGATCAGTATCACTGTCCCTCTGTGGCTGTTGAACTTATTCTGTAGAGGCAGGGATCCCAGAAATGTTTGGAGTAACTGGAATCTCTGATGTCGTTGGAACACTTGTTCTAACTTTAATAGGAGATTTGGAACCGGTTAAATGAGTTTTCTTTGTCCGTACTGGTTTCGATTCCGGAGACAAAGACGGTTGACTCGTAAGCCTCCGCGAACGACGGGATTTCAATTGACTTTCTTCCACGATTGCGGATTACTCGATCAACTAAAATAAAAAGGGGAAGTATGTTTACGAATTAAATGAATTTTAGACGCTTTAGACACAACTTGTTTTTTCAGTTTTTAAGAGTCGAGAAAAACCAAAATATGACTCTAGTCTCCTTCGATTTTTAATGAGCCTGAAGTGACAAGTGCTCAGATGGACCTTTTCCGTTAAGGAGTCTGAAAAGGAACGAAAGGGACTGCTCTGGAGATCTAGGTAGAGGGAGTACCAAACCAATCACAAAACTGTAGAATACGTTTTACGGTACGACAGTCAATCTTCCCGAATGCTGTGTTTGGTGCATTGCGATCGGTAGGGCGGCCGACACAGCTTCCTATGGATAAAAGGTTTTAAGCCTATAGGGGTCTCCCAATATATACTTGATGGTACATGGGAGAACAAGTCCGTACTGGCACTTATCGTCTCACAGTGGAGGAATCACCCAACCATCAGTGAGGACAACAGTTACCAGGCTTTACGACACCGGAATACGTCTCTAGCCTAGACCTCTATGTTGTGCATTAAGTACCAAAGCGTTGTTAGATTCATTCAATTTATTTTAAGTTGATCTTTCTTATGAAGTTTGCCTTTTGGGTTCACCACGAGATGTAGATGTAATTCCTAAATGCAATCTAAAGATGATAAGCAAATCTTTTATCTCTTTTCAGCAATGAAAATCCTAGCTATAAGGGGAAAAGAAAGACACAATCTTTTCGCAAAGAGCAAAGAGCACACTGTAAATGCACTTTTCCTAAATCAAGCCATACAAACTATCAATATGCAAATGCACATGTGCATGTATTTTTTTTTCACTTTCTTAATATTGATGCCTAAAAAGAAAGTTGATGTACAAATCTGAATTTGCTTTCAAGTGACAAACACAAACAAGCTTCTTTTCGAAATCAAAAGGTAGAGATGATTACGACACTTTATGATTTTGAAATAAACACTCGTTTCGACACTAGAAAGTCACAAATTCAAACCAAAGGCAAAAGTAAAAGCATAATCGATTGTCAACAGCAAATAAACTTTCTCCTAAGACCAAAATCGACAGTTACGACAGATCTAAATCAAAGGACGACAGTGTGACTATTCTACTTTTGCAATGGAAAACTGTAAATGATCCCACAAACACACAAAAACACTTACAGTATTTTTGTACAAAGGAGGAGGAATTAAGGCAAAGAAAAGGAGTTTTTAGACAGGCACACACACTGATCACAGGCTACAAAAATCAGAGACAAAACTGGAAAAAATGAAGCAAAGAACCTCAGCTACACAAGGCAGAGCTGATCAGCGCACCTGTTACACAGAGAAACTGAATTGCAGCGCAGGTAGCCCTCTTGGGACCTACGTTGAAATGCAGAACCTCTTCACAGAGCCTGCACTGGGGCAGAAACGAGAATTCTATCCGGGTTCTGGGTCACAGTTTGCAGTTTAATCTATGGTTTTTGGCCGAGTAAAAGCAATCAGTAATGCACAATCAGAGGGTTGATTTAAAGGAGGTCTAAGAGCTATCACAAAGGGCAATTAGATCATTTGTGAATCAGCTGTTCAAATCATAAACAGATCCAGTGAATGGATTGAAGTAGCAGCTATCTACTTTGCATTTGTAAATGGCAAATGCAGTTTGATTGCTACTTCTAAGTTTATGAAACAAACAACAAGAGAAACACAAACAAACTAACTAGACACGGTCCCCAGCGGAGTCGCCATTTTGTTGTGGGGAAAAGTGTCTATTCAGAACGACCCTATCCCACTAAGCTGTGACAGTGCCTTAGCAAAAAACAGAGAAAACTACTTTTGTATTCTTCTTTATGAACTATAAACGAAGAGGAATAGGATGAACCAACCTGTGTCTTGCGCTAGTCCTTTGATCCAATCTCTCTCCTCTTTGACAGCTTCCAGCTACCTGCTCCCTTACTTGCCCAGCTTCACCAAGATCCTGTAAGATCACAGAAGAAGAAAACTACACAAAGACATGGATTTATATTCATAAATAGCTTAGGATCAGATTTAAGCTAAACATACAAATGTAACAAACATCAATGATACACAAGCATGTAGGAGAAACTCAAATAGTTTTATTGATATAACAAGAAGATCCAGGAGGAGTTACAACTGATGATTCCTGATCCAGCATCAACCTCCTAGCAAAGGAATCCCCTCTTCACCTCCAACAAAGCATAAATCACCCAATACTCTGATATCAATGTCAAAACCAACATCAATTCTCTGCAATGTACAAAATTCCAGCCTCTGGATCTCTGGGATGAGAGATCCATATATAGATGTATGCAAAGAGGATGAGTTAGCTTGTCATCTGACTAGTGTCTTCTCTCTATCAGTTCTTGCTTCCACTTGGAGACTGAGAGCCTCTTACTCATCCTTGGTCGAACTCAGTGAGGCAAGTGTCATAGGGGAAGATTCTGGAAGCTTCCATTGTCTTTCCACTTCGCAGAATGGCACTGCCATTTGTCATTTCCCACTCAACGCACCCTGGTAGTGCATTTAGGTGCGTTGCAACGCACCTAGCTAGTGTACTTGGGTGCTATGCAACGCAGGTAGCTAGTGGAGCAGCTGAAATGATCCTGATTTGACTGATTCTGAGCAGTTTCTGGTGGAGAACTTCTGGGAGAAGCTGTAATTTGTTGACCTTGTTCCTTTAGGGGTAGGAACAACACTTTTAGGGACTTAGGATCCCTTGGTTTATGGACATTTCATGCTTAGAGCTGTAAGGCACAAAAATGTCTATAACACCATGTGCTTGATCTTGCCTATTTTCCCATTTAGCTGCCTTATCTTCATCTTTCGATTTGGTTTCTTGGCCTGAGGCTATTCTATAGAGACCTTTACTTCTAAGTAAATCCACAATGTAGGACCACCATTGAAAGTAGTTGGTGCTGTCAAGAATAACTTGGCATGAAATTTCCATTTTAATAGAAACTGAAGCTATAGATGCTAAAACTAAGTGTTCCAATGGAAAGATCTCAAAAAATTAGGCTGGTTTAAAAAAAATGGCTCTGAAAATGGCTTCCAGATGAAGAAGTTATGGCTTTTTGAAGAAAATTTGATGAAGATGCCGACGAAGTGCGGGAATGTGCGGAAATGAAAAATCCGCCCCCACAAAAAGAAGACTTGAACTCAAGACCTCTACTCTCATAAATTAGATTTGGACCAAGTGAGCTAAAAAAAAGGTTTGAGAGAGAGAGAGAGAGAGAGAGAGAGAGAGAGAGGGAGGGGGGTTGAAGCTTTGGGTTGCGTGCTTGCTTTGAGAAAGCTCTTCTTCCCTACAAAAAAAAAAAACAAAACCCAACAGGACATACAAAAAAAGGCGAACCTTGCGGCTCGAAGTTAGCTTTAGCCAGAAACTAAATATTTTCCTCAATGTTTCTGATTTTTTGAGATCACACTAAGGTGCAGCGGAAAAGAGCATACGCATGAGAAAAATCCTTCCTTTCTGTTTCTGATTTGCCCAGATTGCATAGAGTCGCAGGGAAAAGAGCATACATAGAAATGAAAGGTATAGATCAAGTAATAAAAAACGCTAAATAAACCGAAACCGAAATAAACAGAGAGAAAATAACTGTAAACTGCAAATAAACACTGTATACCTCCAGATCTTAAAAATGACGTAGCTAGGGCTACCAGAAACTTTTTCGCATGAAATGAAAGGGGTTCCTCACTGGAACAGATGCTCCCAACACAATACACCAGTCCTCTCGGCCCGAAAGTAGTCAGAAACAATAGATATAGGAAACGACAGTCGGATGTAGTTCTACCAGCTTCAGATTTGGATCACCAACAGATGTGGCCCTCAAATAGCTCTGATACCATGTAGGAATTTACAGGGTAAGTTCCTTAGACAGAACACCAAAGGACACCACTCACAAACAGATCACAGATCAATACACCAGTACTTTTGACGTGGTTAAAACCCTCAAAGAGGGAAACAGTCCACGGCCTGAGCCAACGCGGCAACTTCAGGCAATTTATTAATAAAAGAATGAAAATTTACATAAGCTTCTTCATGGACGGTTAACCTACAAATGACCCTCCATGCTCTTTAAATAGAGATCATGGACCAATCGGGTGTTAAGCCACGGATCAAGTGTCGATAATACCGAGGAGAGAATGAACCGTCAGATCACTACATATCGTGACCATCAGATTGTAAGTTAAAAAATGTACATAGTAAAGAAACAAACTTTACCTAACTCTATACTAGAACAAGTTATACTTAACTATTTCCTATGCATCGGAATATCCTAACAGAACAAAATAAAGATCTGAGAATACAACATCTTATTTATGTAAATATAAATAAAATTACATGCCCACAGAAGCACTACTAAAGCTCGTGCCTTGGCATGTATGGCTTCCCATCAACAAAGAAATTAAAGATGTTGAAGCACAATCTTAGATCCTCGATGGATCCACCAGAGAAATTACTCCCATGGGGTTTTCATCCTTGGGATCAACTAGAACTTGCCTTGACAAGCTCTCAACAAAAGAAAAATAGATAAATAACTCTCGATGATTACATTGTTAGGCTCCTATCCCCTTTTATATGCTTCATTGAATCTCTAGAGACTTTATTTTATTGTTTTCACTCGAAAAATGAAGGCAAATACAATGGGTCAATGCCATGGGCAACTACCATGGTAAATACCATGGGTAGATTCTATCCACTTTAACCATATCCACAAAAAAAAGAATATTACAAATCGATCGCTTCTTATTTAGTCTAACAAGTTTATGTTTAGGAATTCCCCAAGATCCATAAAAGCATAAACTTAATAGAAATTACTCATCAACACCACAAAGTATGTTATTTTTATTGAGAATATTGAGCACATGGAAAGATGCTTGTTAAAGTGGATGTTAGAGAAATCCGTAATGCCAAGAATTGTGTTACCTTTTGGGTAATTTTCTTAAGAATACTAACTATGTCTTAAAAATGTAGCTCAAGGAATTAAATTTAAATGATATTCCTTATTGATTTTGGTAATGGGATGAGAGAGAGATAGAAGATATTGTCTATTCTAAAAATAAACATCTTTTCACTTGTATCTTTTCCATGCATAATGTCTCTTCTTCATAAATTAAATGGACACCCTTCTCTCCTTAATTCTTCATGAGAAACCATCCTTCCAAGAGGCATTAAGGCCATTTCTAGACAAGTAAGGCCACCTACTAAGTCATAGATTTGAAATCCAACGAATCTACTACGAGCTCACCAAGATTTAGTAACTCTTACTCTTTTCTAAATTCTCCAACAAATCAATGTACAAATGAATTGGGATTGGGGGCAAGAAGCCCTTTTATAGGAAAAACTCTAGTTTTTTTTAGCCATTACGAGTAAATGGTAGCTCGGTTTGACAAACCGTTAGCACTGTTGGAATTCTCTCACCGATCTCTACAATGGATCTCCATGTTTCTCATAATTTGAAACTTCGCCACAAAGCCATTTTTTCCATGAGGTCTCACTTTGGTGCATTAAATCAAATCTCTTAATATGAGTCACATGTACTCTCATACCACTTTTCCTTTGAACTTTTAGAATTATGAGTCATGTTTTGTCATGAGTAATCACTATTTACTCATTCTATTATGGCGCGCTGCAAGCCTTTCCCATGTGGCAGCACCATATAGTCACCTTTCTTCAAAGCATTAGAGATGAGTCACCCCTACATCTATGGAGTCTATTTAAAGTCCCATTCAGTCCTGTTACAATATATTATCCATCTATGTGTCGCATTCATCCCATTTTTCTTATATTTGACCTCCATCTATCCTCATGTGCCTTTGAAAATCCTCTGTCCGAGTAATTGACCATCCCTTATGGAATTGTGTCAGTCACTATGAGGTCAACCTTGCATGTTATGCTCTAACAAGGTAAATCATAACTCCACGAGTCCCCATATCTTCCAATTATCATCCCCGGTGTTAGTCGTTATTAGCCATAATACTATGATCCTTGTGCCTTTGTTGAGGATTCATAATTTCCTAAACTCTGGTGGGCCTACTTTTGTTAACGTCAACACATTTATTCTAGGAGAGTAGTCTAGAGGATGGTGTACCTTGGTTTCATCTTTCATCCTTTCTTCGTGCCTCTAATCAAGCAAAGTGAATCATTATTTCCCTTTTACTTGGTTTTTTCTCGCATGCTCAAATTCAACTCATTATCGCATGATCAAGAAACATACACTTGGTGGTTTAGTGATCTAGCAGATTTTCCTAGATTTTCTGAGGTGTGTGTGAGATGTTCTAGACCTCATGAGGGGATGTCCCTTTAGGTAGCCCCTCACATACCTAAATGTCAGAAAATTATGATATAGCCTTAGAAGAAGTTATTTTTATTTGAATGGCTTTGTTTCTGCTGATTGCATAACTCACAACATGAACCTCTATTTAAAATTGTCCATTGAGATATTTAAATACCTCTCCTATTCATCAGGGCTTCTTTGGTTGTGATCTCTACCACCCACCCTTCACCACACCAATGTGGGGGAATTATGTCTCATGTACTCAAATCAACATATTTAATTGTATCAATGTTGGCCACTGTATTCGAGGAAATTATGTATATGGGGATCCTTATATCAGTGTATCATTTTTTGCCCCATTGATGCTAGCATATCATGTATCATTTACTATGTACCTCAGACCTAGATTGTTAGGCGCACCATCATCATTTGTACTTGGTTATCTCGTAGGTATGTGTATATCTCCCCCACATTATTGAGATCTTGTACTCGTCAATAAAGGAAACTTTTATCTCACAGGTAGGTTTTACCCCCTAGAACTTCACTCCTTACTATTACTTGAGTGATCTCTCTCTCTCCCTATGACTTCCCTTTGGTGATTTACGAAAGTGAAGCTACAACATATTTCCATCATATGATGTGCTTCTCAAACTCTTATGTTGGGCAACAATTTGTTATCACCCAAAAAATTATCACCTAGTCATGTATTACTAGGTTGATCAAAATGCACCATGTACGATAGGTTTATACATATTAAAACCTTCTTTTACCTTAGGCAATAATTTAGTAAACCAATTTCCTAAAGTATGTCGTTGCATTCTATACTACTACATGCATGGAAATTTTAAGACAATTTTTTAAGACAAAATAAATCTTTTGCCTTAAAATTTTCAATATGATGTGCTAATAGAAAAGGTATAGGATTAGGGGTTCATCTTTACTCTATTCATGGTTTCTTCAGGAAGTAGAGTGATGGAGGTTGACAACAACTAATGGGATTTAGGGTGATGGAGGCTGAAAACAGAAGTGTGCGTTGTGAGAGGAGCGATGGAGGCACTTTCGAAGAACGTTAATGGGTGGTAACATAGTTTGAGTACATTTCGGGGTCTCCATCGATTGTGTTTTAATATGTGTTTTTTTACTTTTTTATTTATTCTGAACACTACTTATATACATTGGTTGTTGTTATTAGAAAATTGTTGTGCTAGATTGGCAATATGGATTAGATTCACTTGAAGGATTGTTGAAAAATGTGGCAAGAAATTCTCAATTTGATTTTGCCTTGATTAAATTGAGAAAATTTGAATTTCCACATCAGCAGACAACTTGGATGCAATTAGCTTGTACGAAATGGTTTGTGTCACCCATTTTACTCAATCCATTCAAGTTGGAGGAGTTAGAGTTCAGTTAAGCATGTGTGATTTCTAATTTGTAACAGTCAAAGTTAGTTATCTCAAGTTCTTTTCAGTTAAACTAGGTCTAACAGTATGAAGAACTAGTGGAAGGCTAGTTGTGCAGTGAGACTTCAGTCAAATGTAGTGATCATCTAGTTAAGTGATCAATCATCCCAAAATTTCTAGTGCATGCAAACAATTTTAGTTCCCCAGCTATGGTGGAGATTCCAAGGCAGTGTAATATTAGTTGTAGACTAGTCTTAAGCATACAGGTGTTGCATGTAGTCACATGATCAACCTTAGGAATTGTGCAATCCATTTTGGAAAAAACCTAAATAATAGGGGCCTAATTTCTCAAGGAATTGCACAAGGAAATAGGGGCTCAAGCAGAGGTAGAAATTGACAAAGTTTGGGTTTGAGCTTCTTAGTGAGTAGAGGGATAGGTTATTCACTTACGGGTTGTGCACAGTTGAGTAAATCAATTGTAATACATCTATATTCATAAGATTGATGCAAGAAGGCATTGGAGTTATTAGAAGATTTCTTTCCCCATGAAAAATATTGTGTGCATGTATTTTATTTCTTATTGCATGTTTGAATTTTTTGTTCTAAATTGTGAATTAACTTTCGTAGAGTAGTAGAGCAGGTCTGTGTCTTATGATTTTTAAAAAACTTCATGATGAGTTACAAATATACACCATAATTTCTACATCGTATCATAGTAGGATTCACATTATAGCATGAATTTCGTATTTGTTTCTCAGGAAGTTCAAATTTGCAGTTCAGTGTAGCAAGAGCTCTGAGGAACTGAAAATATGACCTTCAATGGGCTGAGGCTAGAGTATTCCTTGGAAGGCAACTCTAATTTCATTGACTGCAAGGATCGCATGGAGGAGGTATTTGATGACAATGGATTGCTAGAATACATCAAGAGAGATGTTACAAAACCAGTAGAATCCGATGCCCAACACCTTGCTCAGTCGAAGAAAGTTGTATCCAAGGTGTGGATAATAATATTGGAGGGAGTACGAGACCACATTGTTAGAAATATCCATGGGAAAGAAAATTGTTATGGAATGTGGTAGGCACTCACAAATCTGTTCTAGAATAGCAGTGACCACAAAATGTTGGTGCTCAAGGATAAAATTTGAAATATCAAGATGTAGAAGAATGACTTTACCCTGCAATATCTGAGGAGGTTCACACAAGTTCATGATGAGCTTGCAGGAGTTGGTGTTACTCTTTCAAAGGATGACTTGGTAAGAATATCCCTTCTGGGACTTCCCAAGAGTTGGCATACCTATCAAGATTAAGTGAACGGGAGGGAGAAACTACCGAATTGGGAACACTTATGGTATGATTTGGTACAAGAGGAAATAAGGCAGAATACTAGAGATGGGACCTCATCCAAGGGCAAGGATGAAGAAAAATTTGCATTGGTTGGAAAGGGAAAGAAGGGAAAAGGGGAAGAAATCTCAAACCAAACCAGAATCCAACCAAGGGAGAAAGAAGAAAGATTTGTCAAAAATTAAATCCTTCCATTGTCACGAATACGAGCACTATGCCACGAAGTGCCCACAGAAAGAGGCAAGGGAGAATACCTTAGGAGGAATAGTGGGTGAAGCCTTGGATTCATAGTTCAACCTTGACATTACCCTTATCGCATGCATGTCCAACATAGTGATGGGGAGCGTGTGGTACTAGGACTCAGGTGCATTGTTCCACATGACAGGGTGTAGAGACTTTTCAGTGACTTGGAGGAGAAATATCTCCATATGTACATCAAGCTAGGGGATAATGGAAGGTACAACATGACCAGTATTGGTACAGTCAACTTTCAAAGGGAGTCAGGCTCCCCTCTCAGGCTCAAGGATGTCATGTTTGTTGTAGGCCTAAAGAAAAATCTCTTTTCTGTTGCAGTTTTGGAAGACCATGGTTATGACGTGATCTTCAACAAAGGAAAACCATTCCTGAGACACATAGCCATGAGACAGGTGAAGAAGATCGAGGTTTGTGTGACAAATCTATATAAGTTAGATGTGGAAGATTGTGTTGCATTAAAAACTAAGGAGGAGAAAGTCCAAGGCCATGATGTAGGTGAACTTTAGCACATAAGCCTTGGCCATTTGCATCATGGCTCCTCAAATAGTATACAACAAATATCCACTAGCCTCCCTAAAGGAGCACATAAGCAACAGGATGTATGCAAAGGATGTACCTTGGGAAAGTACATAAAATCTAAATTTCATGATCGGGGCAACAAAGCGCATGCAGTCCAAGAAAGGATCCACTTTGATGTATGTGGACCTTTCTTTATAGCCTCCACTGCCTGACACAAATATTTTGTCCTTTTTATTGATGACTTCTCACATAAGTGTTGGATCTCTTCATGTGGACGAAAGATGGGACATTCTCCAAGTTCATAGAATTCAAGGCACTGTTTGAGAAAGAAACCAAGAAGAAGGTGAAGGCTCTCTGGAGCAATAATGGAGGTGAGTATGTGTTGAATGAATTTAAAAATTTATGTGCGAAAGAAGGCATTCGACGAGAGTTGACAACACCCCACAACCCACATCAAACTGGGGTGGTTGAGAGAAATATCCATAGCATTTTGGGAGCAACAAGGGTGATGTTGCATGACCAAGGCCTACCTCTGCATTTGTGGGTTGAGGCATGCAATACAACAGTTTGTTTGCAGAACTAAAGTTCTCATTGGATTCTTGGCATGATATTACACCGGAGGAGGCTTTCTCGGGAAGAAATCCAGATGTGTCACACTTCAAGATTTTTGGAGCCTCTGTTTACTGCCATGTCTCCAAAGAATCAAGGAAGAAGCTTTAGTCAACAACAAAATTCAGGGTATTTGTGGGTTACACAAAAACTCCCCACAACTAACATGTGTACTTGCCATCACTCATAATGATAGTTATGTGAAGGGATGTAAATTTTGATGAGGATAAATCTATGTGGTGCTCTCTTGAGAGGGAGATTTAGATGCCACCAAAAGATGAGATTTTAGCTCAAAAAGAGGAACCTGAAGAAGTTATAGAGAAACCACAAATTGTGGAGTAGAGAGTGGAGACATTCACTAAAGCAAAACCTCTGGAGAAGGCAAAAAAAGAACTAAGGAAGTTGATAGACTTGTGCAAGATGCAAGCGAGAATGTGGGATATCCTTCAAATTTGTGTAAGCAAAGGGGGTCACCTGAGAGGTAAACTGGCAACATGGCTCTTATGACTAAGCTTATAGAGATTGAGCCATTCTATTTTGAGGAAGAAATAGAGAAACCTGTATGGGTTGATGCAATGGTGGAGGAATATGAATCCATTGCAAAGAACCGTGTTTGGGAAAAGATCCCAAGAACAACATATAAATCAATAGTGGGTTTGAGATGGATCTTCAAGGTGAAGCAGGCAACAAATGGAAGAATATGGAAGTATAATCCTAGATTTGTGGCCAAGTGTTACTCTGAAGTTGAGGGAATTGACTATGAGGAGATATTTTCTCTTGTAGTAAGGTACTCATCCATGAGATCAATTCTTTGTCTCGCTACATAGATGGGGTGGAATATCCACCAGATGGGTGTAAAAACAACATTTCTGAATGGGGTTATTAAGGACGAGGTGTACATAGAGTAACAAAAAGGTTTTGAGACATTTGATCAAGAGTCTCATGTGTGCAAACTCAAGTGAGAATTATATGATCTCAAGTAAGCACCTCGTGCTTGGTACACCAAGATCAATAGTTATCTCACTGGTTTTGGCTTCACCATAAGTGAACCAGATGTAAACCTCATCACATATGGATAGAAGGTAAATTTCTTATTATTGTCTTATATGTTGATAATTTTATTTTAACTAGTGATGAGACGTTGATCATATCTTGCAAGGAGGACCTTGCAAGGGAATTTTAAATGAAGGACATGGGTCTCATGAACTACTTTCTCATGTTGGAAGTATGACAAGGTGATGGGTAATTATTTGTCTCTCAAGGCAACTATGAAAATGAGGTACTGCAGAGATTCTGCATGGAGAGTTGTAAACCCATGGAAACAACTCTAACAAACAACTAGAGGAAGGAGGATGCCACTTCAGGTGAAGTGGATGCTACCATTTATCGACAGCTAGTGGGTCCACTCATGTACCTTGTGAACATATGACCAGATATGTGATGTGTAGTCAATGAGCTAAGACACATTATGTTTAGGTCAACCAAACTATTTTGGAAGGCAACTAACCATGTTTTACAATACCTCACAGGCACTACCCAGTTTGGGCTATGGTATAAACGAGTAGAGGGAGTGAAGTTGTGCAGCTTCACAGATGCAGGTTGGGCATGAATTCCATTAGAACGAAAGAGTACATCAAGTGCAATTTTTAGTGTTGGGTTTGTAGTTGTTTCTTGGTATGATAAGAAGCAAAGGTTTGTGGTGCTCAGCTAGATAGATGTTGGCATTATGATGCATGTGTTGTACTTGATGGCAAACAACTCATAGAAGATCAACTCACTTATATATATCTAGATGAATCTACGGAAGAGATATCAGACGACAATTCTCAGTATGACAAGTCCAAAGGGGGAGAATTGGCATTATGAGACAAGTGTTTTCCTTGATGGCAAATCACACAAATCATAAATTATAGTGCAGCAAATTTATTTGATAAATTATAGTGCAACAAAGTTTCCTTCATGTAGAGAAAAGTTCACGCACTTTTATGCAGAGAAAAGTTTATTCCATGTAGAGAAAAGTTCACGCACTTTTATGCAGAGAAAAGTTTATTCCATGTAGAGAAACGTTCATGCACTTTTATGCAGAGAAAAGTTTATTCCATGTAGAGAAACGTTCACACACTTTTATGCAGAGAAAAGTTTATTCCATGTAGAGAAAAGTTCACGCACTTTTATGCAGAGAAGAGTTTATTTCATGTAGAGAAATGTTCATGCACTTTTATGCAGAGAAAAGTTTATTTCATGTAGAGAAAAGTTCACGCACTTTTATGCAGAGAAGAGTTTATTTCATGTAGAGAAATGTTCACGCACTTTTATGCAGAGAAAAGTTTATTTCATGTAGAGAAAAGTTTACGCACTTTCATGCAGAGAAAAGTTCCCTTCATGCAAGAGAAAAGTTCACGCACTTTCATGGTTGGTTCATGGTATTAGTTCGACAGTTTTTGATCCTATGGTTTTGGCCCGTGGTATTGCATCCAAAAGTGTTGATCTCATGCACTTTCATGGTTGGTTCATGGTATTAGTTGGACAGTTTTTGATCCTATGGTTTTGGTCCGTGGTATTGCATGCAAAAGTGTTGATCTCACGCACTTTCATGGTTGGTTCATGGTATTAGTCCAACAGTTTTTTGATCCTATGGTTTTGGACCGTGGTATTGAGAAAGGACTAAGGCTATAAAAGAGGAAGGAGATCATTTGGCAAAGCATCATCTGAATTATTGAATATCTAGATCTGGAATACTGTGATTGGGTTATGGTGCAGATCTGGATCTGAGCTAAAGAGGGATCTCACCGGTTGATGGAGAACAAGATCTAAGGATAGATCGGGATCAAATGGTTTGAAATGAACTATCTCTATATAGTTGATTATGCTTATTCTAGATCTGTATATTGATGCTTGTAATGATCTAAACTGGGTATAACTTAAGTTTGAAATCGCTGCAAGTCATGTTTGAATATTTATAGATCTGTACGCGGGTTGGCTTTGGTGTAAGCGTGTATGTATGCAGGTTTGGTTCATTGTAGTAGCATATACAATTTGAGCTATGATATTTGAAGTCACAGGTGGTTCTGGTTGTTGATGGGTTCTGATGATAGTTTAAAGGTATCAGTATTCTGCATATCCTGTTTGGTTGATTGTGTTTAGCTTCAGTATTGATGGATAAGAACTAATATTGGATCAGGATCATAATGACTCATATTTATGTGATCTGATGGACTAGATCTGGGTGCTAACACATATATTATCCTTGTATATGTATTGATATGGTGTTTGGGTGATTCAGAAGATTAATTGATATGTGCTTCAATGATATTAATGGGTCCAGTATGAAAATTGGATGAAACGTGGCCTTTCAGATTATGTGTTGTGCTTCACGAGTATCCAGTCTGAAAATTTATGAAACATGGTCCCTGGAAGAAAGAGAAGGTTGTAGCCTTCAGTAGGCCAGCACCTACGTATTAGTATCTTGGCTAGTACAAGAGCTAAGGGGGTTGTAGCTCCCTTCCAGGAGAAGCTGGAAAACGAGAGAGGGTTGTAGCTCTCTGCAGGTTGTAGCCTGCGTACTGGTAAAGGACTGCACCAGTACATTGTAAAAGGAAGTTTCTAATTAAAGAAAGATAGAGACGAATTGCAGCAGGTGGTTTTCTCCCACATTGGGTTTCCACCTTATATCATGGTGTTCATGTGTGTGGCTTATGTGTGATGATCTGTTCTATTTTACTGCACCTGTTTACTATTAATATGGTTGATAATGTTCTAATGCACTCATTAAGGATCAACTGTCTGAATCATAAGAAGTTGTGGAAGTCGCATATATGAATCTGAATATGGAAATGAAAAAGTTTTATTGATGTGATAACACTGATTCACCCCCCCCCCCCCTCTCAGTATTATTTCCAACAATTGGTATCAGAGCAGGTCCTTTGGTAGAAGCTTTATCGCTTGAAGGAGATCCGTGGAACTATGGGAAAGAAGCTTAAGAAAAAAGCCCCTAAGAAGAAGAAGACATTTTAGAAGAACTATGACAGTGGGAGAATCGATTGGGGATTAGGTATAAGAAGCTCTTCAGATTCAAAATCAAATTCAGAATCATTTCAGAATGAAGACGAACTATCAGGTACGAATTTGATATCCTCTGATGTTCCAACTATCTATCCATTTGGAAAAGATGGAAGTGTTAATGAAACAACTGAATGTGCTCTTATGGGTGAGGAAGAAGGATATCAAATAGAAGCAAAATTTAACAGGTTGACAAACAAAATTAGTGAACAAGAAAGACTTCTGAACATAAAGAGTGGTGCCCTCAAAGAAGCTGTCACTAGACAAAAGGCTCAACGAGAGTTATTCAAGGAGAAATATCAAAAGTTGCAGGTTGAAGCAACATCTCTAAGAAATGAAGTCAATGAAAAGAACACAAACATCAAGAAACTCAGAGATAGATCCAGTTACTATGAAACTCTTGAAGCCACGATCCGCTCTCTAAAGGAAGATCTTGAAGAATCAAAGAAGCAGAATAAAGATCTAGTCCAAGATATTGAAAAATAGGGAAACGAAGTTATCAGCTTAAAATCTCAGCTAGAATGTGCCTTCAGAATTCATCAAATGCAACAGGATATGAATGAAGAACAAGAAAAGGAGATTCTCAAGCTAAAGCATCAGTTGGAAGAAGAAAGGAAAGCTGAAGAAGACATGAAGAAGCAATATCTAGAAAAAGAAGAACAACTTCAGTTTGAGGTAAATATCTTGAAAAGTAAATTAGAAGAAACGGATAAGCTCTTACGTTTTCAAGATAGGACTAAAGTCTTGGATGATATTCTTAATAGTCAAAGATCTCCTGCTATCAAAACTGGTCTTGGATTTCATGAATCTGTTGAAGGTGAATCTAGTTCACAAGGTGAGGCAAGGAACTCTAAAGAGAAATCTAAAATGATCAACAAGGAGATAAGAGAGATGAAAGGTCAATCTCATCATCAACCAAGGAAAGAAATTCTTCAAAGAAAATCTGTTACTCCTCCTATGAATAATGTTGAATGTTATGTGTGTCATAACCTTGGACATGTTGCAGCCAGATGTAGAAGAAGAAGGGTTCAAGATCATCAAACAAACAGATCATCTCAGTCAAGGTACTTTAATGGATATTGCTTTGCTTGCAATATGTTTGGTCACAAAGCTGCTGATTGCTACAAAAGGAATATGAAACATGTAAGATGTTATGCATGTAACAAGCTTGGACATATAGCAAAGGAATGCAGGAACAAAGCACGAACATCACACCAAAAGATGAAAACATCATCACACTTGAAGATATGGAAGAAAAAGGAAGTTCAGTCAGAAAGTGGCGGCACAACACATTATACAGACATAACAGAGGGAGCCGGAAGTGTAAAACTTCAATCTCCTACACAAGCTTGATAAAGGGAAGTTCCATATATACGCGAATTTGTTACTGCACAGTCGCGTATATGATTGTTTGAAGAAAGGCAGTAGGGACAGATTCAAGAAAAGGATCAGTTTTGCTCTAATTGATAATGGTCGCATTTTGCTAATGATGTGTGGATATGATGGTTAGAATTATTTTGGTTCTAACTTGATATTGCTGATGTCTTGATACTTCTTATTAATATGCATGATCAGATCTGACAGATGGCACATGTTTAGGGGGAGCATATGCTCTTAATGCATTGTTGGCATTATGGTTAATAGTCCTTGGTGATGATGCTTATATGGATAAATGATTCATCTTGCTATGATATGGTTATGAGTTGTTCAGATGATTCTTGGGGTTACATAGTTGATATTTAGATCAGATTTGTGGTTGATTATCTAATGGTGCTTACATGGTGATCTTCATAAGGATAAGGAGAAGTACATAGCTTGAATTCACATCTTCTTTACTTGATGATGAGTCACTCATATGCTGTTGTCGTCATATGCATAAAGATCATATATTACAGTTATGATGCAGGATTCCTATTGTTCTTGGCACATATATGGATGAGGATTGCTGGCTGGATACATGGATGATTATTCAATGTTGCATTGTTGGAGACATGATGATGATGAGTTCTTACCTATATGATGATAGGTTGTTATATTCCCAATTGATGATACTTGGTTCATGCAGATCTAGATGGCTATGGTGTTTCTCTCATATGATAGAATGTGAATGTTTCTATATATACAGAATTTTGTTAGCTGATACAGGCATACCTTGATGATTCATGCACTAATACAAGTTTTTGGTCTAGTTGATGTTGATAGATACTATGGAGCAGATCATACAGTGTCGTTGCTGATGTTTAGGTGTTTGGTCTCTATATAAATGTCATGTATATCATTCGATGTAAAGTTCATATCAAGTCTCATGATGTAATAGTGTGTCTCTATCTTTTGTAGTCATTTGATGAGATCTCTTCAGGTCATGTAACGGCCTATGTTGGTTTCCCCACTATGCCTGGGATGAATGATGTTATTCTCTTATGTTATCTATAAACTTTTGGTATATCACCATTGTGATGGGAGATAGATGTATGTATGAGTCTTTGGTGATAGGAAGGTCATTTATGATGTATAGAGTCATGTACTTCTTGTAGAACATCTTTTTGCAGACCTTGCTTAACAGTCAGGGGGAGCATGAACAAGCATATTTCAGCAAAGCAGAGATTTCAGCATGTTCTCAGAAAAAGCATGGACAGATTGGTGCACCATGGCATATACAAAGGGGGAGCTCATTCAGAGATTTCAACAGGTACTCAGGGAGAGTATGAACAGTGGAATGCCTTTCTAGGAAAGAGAATATCTTGGTTTGCCCTTTGCCCTTGATGTCAAAGGGGGAGAGTGATTTGGTATTGTTGCCATCAAGTCCAAAGGGGGAGATTATTGGCATTATGATGCATGTGTTGTACTTGATGGCAAACAACTCATAGAAGATCAACTCACTTATATATATCTAGATGAATCTACGGAAGAGATATCAGATGACAATTCTCAGTATGACAAGTCCAAAGGGGGAGAATTGGCATTATGAGACAAGTGTTGTCCTTGATGGCAAATCACACAAATGATAAATTATATTGCAGCAAATTTATTTGATAAATTATAGTGGAACAAATTTTCCTTCATGTAGAGAAAAGTTCACGCACTTTTATGCAGAGAAAAGTTTATTCCATGTAGAGAAAAGTTCACGCACTTTTATGCAGAGAAAAGTTTATTCCATGTAGAGAAAAGTTCACGCACTTTTATGCAGAGAAAAGTTTATTCCATGTAGAGAAACGTTCACGCACTTTTATGCAGAGAAGAGTTTATTTCATGTAGAGAAAAGTTCACGCACTTTTATGCAGAGAAGAGTTTATTTCATGTAGAGAAATGTTCACGCACTTTTATGCAGAGAATAGTTTATTTCATGTAGAGAAAAGTTCACGCACTTTTATGTAGAGAAGAGTTTATTTCATTTAGAGAAATGTTCACGCACTTTTATGCAGAGAAAAGTTTATTTCATGTAGAGAAAAGTTTACGCACTTTCATGCAGAGAAAAGTTCCCTTCATGCAAGAGAAAAGTTCACGCACTTTCATGGTTGGTTCATGGTATTAGTTCGACAGTTTTTGATCCTATGGTTTTGGCCCGTGGTATTGCATCCAAAAGTGTTGATCTCACGCACTTTCATGGTTGTTTCATGGTATTAGTCTGACAGTTTTTGATCCTATGGTTTTGGTCCGTGGTATTGCATCCAAAAGTGTTGGTCTCATGCACTTTCATGGTTGGTTCATGGTATTAGTCCAACAGTTTTTTGATCCTATGGTTTTGGACCATGGTATTGAGAAAGGACTAAGGCTATAAAAGAGGAAGGAGATCATTTGGCAAAGCATCATCTGAATTATTGAATATCTAGATCTGGAATACTGTGATTGGGTTATGGTGCAGATCTGGATCTGAGCTAAAGAGGGATCTCACCGGTTGATGGAGAACAAGATCTAAGGATAGATCAGGATCAAATGGTTTGAATTGAACTATCTCTGTATAGTTGATTATGCTTATTCTAGATCTGTATATTGACGCTTGTATTGATCTGAACTGGGTATAACTTAAGTTTGAAATCGCTGCAAGTCATGTTTGAATATTTATAGATATGTACGCGGGTTGGCTTTGGTGTAAGCGTGTATGTATGCAGGTTTGGTTCATTGTAGTAGCGTATACAATTTGAGCTATGATATTTGAAGTCACAGGTGGTTCTGGTTGTTGATGGGTTCTGATGACAGTTTAAAGGTGTCAGTATTCTGCATATCCTGTTTGGTTGATTGTGTTTAGCTTCAGTATTGGTGGATGAGAACTAATATTGGATCAGGATCATAATGACTCATATTTATGTGATCTGATGGACTAGATATGGGTGCTAACACATATATTATCCTTGTATATGTATTGATATGGTGTTTGGGTGATTCAGAAGATTGATTGATTATGTGCTTCAATGATATTAATGGGTCCAGTATGAAAATTGGATGAAACGTGGCCTTTCAGATTATGTGTTGTGCTTCACGAGTATCCAGTCTAAAAATTTATGAAACATGGTCCCTGGAAGAAAGAGAAGGTTGTAGCCTTCAGTAGGCCAGCACCTACGTACTAGTATCTTGGCTAGTACAAGAGCTAAGGGGGTTGTAGCTCCCTTCCAGGAGAAGCTGGAAAACGAGAGAGGGTTGTAGCTCTCTGCAGGTTGTAGCCTGCGTACTGGTAAAGGACTGCACCAGTACATTGTAAAAGGAAGTTTCTAATTAAAGAAAGATAGAGATGAATTGCAGCAGGTGGTTTTCTCCCACATTGGGTTTCCACCTTATATCATGGTGTTCATGTGTGTGGCTTATGTGTGATGATCTGTTCTATTTTACTGCACCTGTTTACTGTTAATATGGTTGATAATGTTCTAATGCACTCATTAAGGATCAACTGACTGAATCATAAGAAGTTGTGGAAGTCGCATATATGAATCTGAATATGGAAATGAAAAATTTTTATTGATGTGATAATACTGATTCACCCCCCCCCCCCCTCTCAGTATTATTTCCAACAATAGAAGCATAATACATGGCTGCAAGTCAAGAAACATGTGAGGCGAAATGGATGAGAAAGATACTTGTTGGACTATTTGGTCAGATGATGGATCCAATTGTGATAATTAGAGTTGCATCAATTTCTCTGGGAATCTTATATTTCATGATCAATCCAAGCATATAGATATCCAGTATCACCATTTACGAGATTGTGTCTAGAGGCAGATGATGTTGCTACACTGTATTCTGATAAAGGAGTAAGATGTTGACATTTCGACAAAATCTTTGTTAAGAGGGAAGTTCAAATTCCTTAGGTGCATGATAGGGGTGGTTTATAATCCCTTTCTTGCAGAGAGGGAGTCTTAAAAAATGTAGCAATAAATTATCAATTTGATTTTTCGTTGATTAAATTGAGAAAAATTGAATTTCCACATCAATAAATAGCTTGGATGCAGTTAACTTGTGTGACATGGCTTGTGTCACCTAGTTTACACAGTAAATTCGAGTTGGAGGAGTTATAGTTCAGTTAAGCATGTATGATTATTAATTTTTAACAATCAAAGTTAGTTATCTCAAGTTATTTTCAGTTAAACTAGTTCCAACTGCTTGAGCAACTAGTGGAAGTCCAATTGTGATGTGCAAATTCAGTCAAACTCAGTGATCATCCAGTTAACTAATCAATCAACCCAAAATAGCTAATGCATGGAGAATTTGAGTTAAGGGCCTAAGGGCCTAATAATAATAAGGGCCTAATTTCTCAAGGAATTATGCAAGAAAACATGGGCTCAAGCAGAGGTAGAAATTTTCTAAGTCTGGCTTAGAGCTTCTCAGTGAGCATAGAGACAGGTTATTCACTTGTAGGTTGTGCTCAGTTGAGAAAATAAATTGCAATACATTTCTATTGATCATATTAGTGCAAATAGACATTAGGGTTTTAAGCATATTGTTTTCCTTAGGACAAATTTTGTGTGCATGTGTGTTATTTCTTATTGCATGTAAGAAATTTTGGTTCTAAATTGTGAATTAACTTCTAGAGAGCAGTAGAGTAGGCTTGTGTCTTATGATTTTGATTAAAAATTCATGAGTAGTTGCAACTCTACACCATAATTTCTACAAGGATGGTGGAGGCAAATTACAGAATATTCATTAGTAGACAATATGCCTACTTCAAAATATCTATGACAACTTTTGTGAGAAGAAGATGTTGAGGATAAAAGATTGGATTTTCAAAGAATTAGTCACAAAATTCACAAGGGTGGTAATTTTGGTTGCAGGTGTGGAGGTAGATGGATTAAATGTAATTTTGGCTGCATGTATGTAGATAGACAAGACATAGTTACTCCTTTGATTTTTGTTGATGATGTGTTACTATTTGGTAGATTGACCTCTTTTAATTTGTCTTTGGACTCCTTATGAATAATATTAAATCTTATATGATTTATTCTTACCCATATGATGCATTGGTACTGGAGATTTATCATATTTTTGGTGTTATCTCCACTGCATTGGATGCAGATTTTAAATATCTTAGATTTATGCTCCAACCTAATTGTTATGGAATTAAGGATTGGAGCTGAATTATAGAGAAAATCCACTGTATAATTTTATCATGGGCACACATGAGGCTCTCCCTAGGAGGCAAATTGACTCTAGCTCGAGCAGTCCTTTAGAGCATCTCTGTATATTGGCTTCATATTTTCACTTTGTCTAAGAATATCAGTAAATGTATCTTTCTAGCCTCATCTTGGCATGGGACAATTTGTGTCGTAAAGGATAGAGTGGGCCTGGTTGTTGTTTACTCTGTATGGAGGTGACAAATGACCAGAATCATCTATTTCTTTTATTCTCCAGAGTAAAATCAATTTGAAATGTTGTGTTTAATATGTTCCATTTACAGACAGATTAGAACTACTCTTTTGTGGTTTATTGTATTTGGCACTAGATTATTGAATATAAAACATTTGGACCGCTTCCAATATACATTGGGGGTTTGACCCAAAGGATGCATTACTGTCCCAAGCTCCTTTGTTGTGATACATCCACCTCCGTCCTTGTCAAAAAAGCTAAAGGCCTCCCTGAACTTAGACATAACCTCGAACCCATATTCCTTTAGTAGATAAAACCCTTCTCTCATTTTCTGACCATGCCAATCTACCCTCCATCCCATATTCTCTCATGAGCCCTGTGTAAACCACCATTTAATTCAAGGATGGGGATTTTGATGCCTACTCTGACCATATTTGTTAGATACTTTCCCCCTTTTCTTTCTTATAATTTCTTGAGTTGGCCTCCTCTAAATATTCCCTACTCTCCTTAAATTATTTGAAAGGTATCCTTTGGTTACTAACCCCATTTTCCCAGAGATCCTTGACATGTCGCTTGAAATTTTGATTCGGCCCCATGAACTATTTTATGCTAGTGAGTTGAAAGCTTTAGATTTCTTTTCCACATATTCATTCATGACCAAACACTATACCGCTAGTTCTAAGAATCTTGTGGTTACTATCACCACAATTAATGTATATTGTATTTTAGAGGAGATAAGAATTGTATATTGCCCTTTGGGACACTCCAAAAATATTTTGATGCACCCTATTTGTCTAACACTCTAGTATACTTTATTACCTTAATTCCCATTCCATGTTCATCCATGTGGATGCACTTTATGATGTTCTAGGACAACCTAATGTCCTTTTCAACTCCCTCTCATCTTCCTTGTCATGTTTTATGGGACTTGTGTATCCAACAAGAAATTTGGGAGATGAATGACATCAAGGTAGAAAATCAAGGGGTTTTCAAGTCATTTATTTAGGGTTCCCACTAGCATAGTCCCACCATATGATTCACCCAATCCCTAAATTGGGGTTTAGTGCTATTTCAATTAATTATTAGATGATCATGGTGGGCCATAATTCCAGGTTAAATGTTATGACTTTTCATAGGAAATTATTGGAGATACTTTAGGAGACACCTCTTTGGCTAAAGGGTCAAGGAAGGATTTTGACTTCAATATCAAACCATCAACCATATCCTCAACATTTGTCCCATTAACCATATCCTCAACATATCGAACCAACAATCAAGAAGACAACTGAGGTGAAGCATGGGAATCCTCTCTCTCCCATGTTGTTTAGGATATATCAATCTATGAATGCCTCTACACTCCACCAACTGTGCGTCAATAAAAATTTGTTTGCCCCATTTTCCACCAAGATGGATACACATTGTCCCAACATTGTGCCTCTAATTGCCAAAATTATAAAATTGGGATTTTCCATTTGAAAATTTTAATTCAAGACTGACTATGCATTGGAAGGCCATTAACACAAGATTAGGACATAAAAATTAAATAATTGACACAATAGCAAATATAATACATACATTGAGTTTTGTCTCACAAGGTATCTAGATGCTAATTGAGCAAGTTCACATAAAGAGAGAAAGGCAATGTCATGATACAATGTTCAATTTGTGATCAAGAGCATTATCTTGGATAAGGGAGAAGTAACATTTATTTTCTTTGTCATATACAAAGGCAAAATTATGGATCAATGTCAAATGCCTTTTGTGAAGCAATGTTATTGTAAAGGGTGTTAGAAAGCTTGCATTGTAGGCAAGGCCCTCACACCATACTAGATTGTTTTAACCAAAGCATGTTAACCATGTCCAAAGATCTAAAATTTCATGAGCATGTTCAATGAGTGACCATAAATGAGGGGTGTCAGAGTGGCTGATAATCATAGCTTATAGTGGATTATTGTCATCGTACATAACATCTATGGTCCAAGTCATTTGTTTGGTGCCCAATATTGGTGAATAATTGTATTACATCATGGTAGCATATCTTGCCTTTTTTAAAGAAAAAATATATTGAAAATAAATTAAGTTATGTCTCATGCAGATGTTCAATATTGTTGTGTTGTGAGTGGTTTTCATATTATATGTATGATATATCTATAATCACTTATTTCAAGCCTACCTTAAGAAATAAACGAAGAGGTGGAGGGCCTTTTCATAATAAGGACTCCCACCAACTCCTCTCCTCGTAGCAATCTTTCAAAAGTTAGCCCATTTATCAAACACATGCCCTTGTTTCTCGAGTTTGGAAACCCTTGGATGGATACGATAGTGAAATCCTCCCAACCACTTCTTTAACCATCTATTGAATGCCTTTGATTGGTATGTGTAAATGATTTTGATTGATTCCTGGAGAGGTGTGAAATCTACTTTTGGATTGACATAATACAAACACCAAACTTAACCCTTGGTAGCCAAAATTTCAGGCTTACAACTCTCTCATCCAATATTAAATACTTCACTAATTAGTCAAGGGGTAATCTCCTTAAAAATATATTAAATATTAGAAGCATTCATATTAATTGAAAAAATAAGAATATTATTTAATATTAAGTTATAATGCAGGGAGCTGCCAAGTTGACATATGAGACCCCCTTGTTTGTGAGACAAGGGATGCCCTCCATTCAATGCTTTAACTATTTAATCTATGGATGTGTACATACCTTAATTTCCATTGGATTGAATCTTGTGATATTTAAGGAGGAAACACTTTAACACAAATCGAATAGGTAAATACAAACTTAATTTGTATATGTATCAAAGTTACTTTGAGAGTTGCATGGAATGCTTAATTCTGTATAGAAGCAAGGGAAAACTTAAAGGGTTGATCAAAACAAACATGTATGGTCAATTATGATTATCATAGGTATATTATTTTTGTTTTCCCAATCCAGAACTTGCACACTTTGTTACTACTGTTAAAGGCATGTCATGATGGTTCACTGGTGTAACATCATGTACATTTAGTTGTGTCTATTAAAGGCATGTTAGTTCAATGTCAAAAACAATCATTTGTCAACTTGGTTAGTGTAGTGAGCTATGTGTTAATCATCTCAATGAACAACATATAAGGTCAATTAGCTTAGCCATTGACATGCACATTCCATTGTCACTATTAGTGACATGTTAGGTTGGATATTAATATGTATTTTTGATTAACATTATCTAGGAGATTAACCGAATCAACATGCATGTTTGACTACAATTGTGGGAGATACGTTAGATAGGTAAACCTCATCAACAACATTTATGTTCAACTGCACATGTTAGAGGCATGACACAATGGTCAATTGATTAGTAACATGTACATTTTGGTTATCACTATTAAAGTTGTGTTAGGTTGGTTAACTTGTTCAACGACTTGTATGTTTGGTTACAATTATTAAAGCCTCACTTGATTGTTTAATGCAGTAAATGGAGTGTAAGTCTAGTTACCATTGTCGAAGGCATGTTTTGTTGGTTAAATTAGTTAACATCATATACATTCAACTATGATTGTTAGAGCCATCAAAGGCTATTAAAACCATTTAAAGTAGTGCATAACATCGATGGGGGCTTGCTTATTTATAGTGTGTTATTTTTTTTGTAAGTCGGAGATTTTTCATTAATCAAAAAGAATGTACAAGGGCATCAAAATGAATGGCTTATAATTATTTATATATTTTATGTAATATGCATTTCATTAAGAAGAGGAAACAAACTTTGGGAGATAGGGGAAATGGCATTGTCTAGGGGAAACGTCGATCTCATCTATCTCATCTTCACTCTCCCTTCCCTATCATTAGAATCCCTCTCCTTTTTTTGTTATCCACCAACACCAATAATAGACTTTTTGTTAAGAAGTAGCATTGGATGACTCAGGATGAGGGTTAGAGCTCATATGTTTATCTTGGGTTTCTCCTTGGGGTTTCTGAGCTTACGTATCTTGCTCTAAATTCTTCCTAAACATCCCAACAATATCCTTTCTCATCTCTTGTTCATGAAACTTCAGCTTGAGAGCACAATATTCATCCCAAATTTCCTTTGAAGATTCATGTAGCGATTTTGCGCCGAGGCCTATTCCTGGGGGGGCGATTGGGAGAATTTACATTTGTCAACAGACCTTTTTATTACTTTCCCATGCTGCCCCAAACATTATAGCCCATGTTTGTAGCCAAGATATACCCTCTTCCATATGTAAACTATGTATTAGATTGACAAAAAGAGAGGACTGAGCTCTTCCATGAGCTTTTATTTGAAGATGAGAATGACAGTGAAATGTTCATTTTTAACTATACACCTAAATAAGCTTAGAGACCCTTCCACCTCACTAGCTTAAAATCTAGACTCAAACCATGGCAGAATGTGACATTTTGAAGCCTGTCACTCTAGTCCCTTTAAAAAGGAGTGACATGACACCTTTTGTGAAAGAGCAACAAGAGATGGTTGCCTCTTGCCCCTTTGAAAGTGGTGAAACTTTTTAGAAAAAGGGTAAATGTCTAAAAACATCATGGGAAAAGGTTTCCAAAAATTTAAGAATGATTCCATTTTATTGAATCACTACTACAAGAGACTATCGCCTCTTCCCCCTTTGAAAAAGGTGAAACTTTCTAGAAAAAAAAAATATCTGAAAACATCGTGAAAAAAAGTTTCCAAAGCATTTAAAAATGATTCCATTCCATTGAATCACTACTACATGAATTCATCTTAAAATTTCATTTTATTTATTAAATTTATCATAATCAAAATTCCCCATGGAAGACATTGAGAGGCATTAGAAGATATATATATTTTTTTTTTCATAAGAGCTTGTTAAAACATACCATGGCAATTTAATAACTTTATTTAAGACATTTTGTCTCCCGCGTACCAGTCACCAAATAAAATTTCGAGGTGGGTGATGCCATTTTTGTTCAAACCCTTAAGGAGCACCCTCGAGGTGCTTTCAAGAATGGAAGAAAAACAATGGGTGACGCAATTTTGTTCATACCCTGGATTTTTGAATTCTGGAGAAGGTTTCAGCAATTTTCTTTAAACCATGAATTTTTGAATTCTGGAGTGTTATAGACATTTTTGTGCCTTACAGCATGAAGCATGAAATGTCAATAATCTAAGGGATCCAAAGTCCCTAAAAATGTTGTTCCTACCCCTAGAGGAACAAGGTCAGCAAACCACAGCAATTCAAATTAGTTCTCCACTGAAAAACACTCAAAAACAAGTCAATTCTGGATCATGTCAACTGCTCCACTGAGCATCTGCGCTGAATGTCAACTGCTCCATGGTCTACCTGCGTTGAACGTCAACTCCAACAGAGGCTACCTATGCTGAGCGAGATTTGACAAGTGGAAGTCTCATTCCTCAATGTGTCAGTGCCCAGGAAGCTTCCAAAATGACACTTGGATCAGGGAATTCGCCTAGTGATGAGTAAGAGGTTCTAAAACTCCAAGTGGAAGCAAGGATCTCCAAGTGGACTCAAGAACTGAAGAAGAACTGAAGTGGGAGAGGACACTAGTCAGCTTCACACCAGTCTCAGGCTGACTCATCTTCTCTCCAAAACTCTATATAAGGATCTCTACCCTATGAGATCAGGAGGCTGGAATTTTGTGCAAAGAATTGATGTTGGTTTTAGTATATAATTATTGAGGTGATTTGCTTTGAAGGAGGTGAAGAGGATATTTCTTTCCGCCGGGAAGGTGATGCTGGATTGGGCCTCTTATGGTTGTATCACTTCCTGAACCTTACTTTCTTCCATTAATAAAGCATTTGAGGTTCTTCTATATGCATGTGTTTCAATGATGTATTGATGTACTTGTGTATTTGATTTATTCTAATCCTTGAATCAATTATGAATGTATGCTTCTTGTAGTTTCCCTCTCTTGTCATTTTGCAGGATCTTTGTGTAGCTAGGCCCGTGAAAGAGCAAGGAGCTGGGAGCAAGCAGCAAAGAGAGAAGATTGGATCAACCATTAGCGGAAGACATCGGTTAGTGGATCTCTTTCTCCCCTCTCTTACATCTCATAAAGAAGTAATCTTAGATAGCTTTGCTTTGATTGTTGCTAAGGAACTATCACCCTTAGAGTGGGATAGGGTCATTCCGTATTGGATACTTTTCCCAACAACAAATTGGCGACTCCGCTGGGGATCGTATCTTGTTGGTTGTTTGTGTTTTTGCTATTCATTTCCTAAACACAGGGAGTACCGAATCGAACTGCATTTGGATCTTTCCAATGCAAAGTAGAGGGCAGCTACTCTAGCTCAGTTTCTGGGCATGTTTATGATTTGAAGAGCTGATCCACAAGGACTCTGAACAGCTCTTAGTGATAGTCTTCATCCTCCTTTGAATCATCCTCTAGTGTGTACTTGATTGATAGCCTTGATTTGGCCAAAAACTGTTGATTTTTGAGCAATCTGTGACCCAGAACCTGAGAGAAACGAGAGTTTCTTCTTCAGCGCAACTGCTGTGAAGGCAGTCTGCATTTCAACGCAGGTCCCGTGAAGGCTACCTATGCTGAATGTCAAACTGACAGTGTTGAGGTTGCGCTGAACCAGTTAGGCCTTGTGCAACTGGGGTTCTCTACTTTATGTTGCCCAGTTTTCAATCTTGTTTTTGCTGCCTGTTACCAGTCAATGTACCTATCTGAAACCATCTTTCTTTGCCACTATTCCACCTCGGTTGTATAAAGAAACTGTATTTGTTCTTTGTGTATTTCTTACATCATTTGCAGTTTCCCATAACGAAAGTGAACTAGTCTTGCTGTGGCCTCTTAGATCTAGACCTGTGATAAGTGTCGTTTTGGTCTTAAGAGTTAGTTTGTTTGTTGTTCATAGCTGATTGAGCTTTTGCTTTCATCATATGGTTTGAATTTATGTATTTCTAGTGTTGAAACAAGTAAATCTTAAGGTGTCTTTTGATTTTGGACAAAAGCTTGTTTGCTTTCACTTGAAATTGAATTCAAAGTTATACAACAGCTTTCTTTTTGTAATACATCAACATTAAGAAAGAGAAAAGAAATACCTGCATTGTGCATGTGCATTTTGACAGCTTGCATGTTGATTTAGGAAAAAGTGCATTAGTGTGTGCTCTATGATCTGTGTGAAAAGATGATGTCTTTCTTTTCCCTCAGTAGTTAAGATTTTCATAAGTTGAAAAGATTGAAAAAGCTTGCTTCTCATTCTTAGACTGCATTTAGGAGTTGTACCATACATCTCGTGGTGATCCATAAAGGCAAACTGCTAAACAAGATCAACCTAAAATGAATTGAATTTACATAACAATGCTTTGAAACATAACGCAAACACATAGAGGTCTAAGCTAGAGACGTGTTCCAGCGTCGTTAAACGTGATATCTTACCGTCGAGTGGTTGGGTGATTCCTCCACGGTGAAGTGATAAGTATCAATACGGACTTGTGCTCCCACGTACCGTCGCGTATATATTGGGAGACCCCTATAGGAATAAAGCCTTTATCCATAGGAAGCCGTGTCGGCTGCCCTACTGATCGCAATGCAGTGAACACAGCATTCACGAAGATCGACCACCTGTACCGTAAAACGTATTCTGTGGTTTTGCGAAAAGTTTGGCACACCCTCTACCTAGAACTCCAGAGCAGTTTCTTTTGGCCTTTTTCAAAAACTATAACTGAAAAAGTCCATCCGAGCATTTGTCACTTCGGGCTCGTTAAAACATCGAAGGGGACTAGAGTCATCTTTAGCTTTTTCTCGACTCTTAAAAAGTGAAAAAGCAAGTTGTGTCTAAAGCATCGTTATAAAATTTATTTTAAATGGAACATAATCACCTCCTATTCCTGCGTTGATCTTTAGGTTGAGAACATGGAACACACCAACCAAGGAATTCCCCATGATGGAAATCCTAGTCCTTTCTCCTCTTGGGGAGAAGTTGGTGTGCCCCACATGGCAACATTGTCGCTTCCAGGACTGACAATTGGCCTGCCAGTCTGGCTATTCTCAACCAGTGTAGTTCAGAACACCACGGTTCCTAAACAGTCGAGTCAACAGTTAGATCAGTCTAGAGCTACCCTCCAGCCTTCTACTTCCTATAACTCTTCCTCCAATCCTTCCTCTTCGCAAGGTAGAGCCGGCAAAATCCAAGCTCCCATGGATAAGAAGGAGAAGAAGAAGAGAGAGAAGAAGAAGAAGGAGCGTAAGGCGACTGGGGGCAAGCAAAAGACATCTGACAAAAATCCACACACAGCACAGACCGGGCCTAAATCACCATGTGTCATATGTAGGGGAGACCACTTCCATAGAGATTGTCCCTGTATTCCCCGGATACTAAGGGACTGGTCCCCTCGTTTGCACAGTTCGGGAGCATCAACCTCTGATAGCCATGTTGAATGCTTACCGTCAACCAGCGAAAGTGAAGGTTCAAGACAAAGAGGGGGAGCAAGATCCCCCTGCAGACTGTGTGAAGGTGATCACGCCATCCACCGTTGTCCCTTCTTAGACGAAGCGAAGAGAGTTTTGGAAGATCGTCCGGTTTCACCGTTACGACTTCCTCCTGGATACAAAAAAATCGTGCCAAGTCCTTCGTTGGTTGAAAATACAGCTGGCTCGCTCAAGTGGTCAGCTAAAGCGCCAGTCATTGAAAATGAACCTACTGAATCCAGACCGGACGAAAGTCCAAAGGTCGAAACGGCAGTTGACCCGGTTCTCCCTTCAGAAGTTTCATCTTCGAATGACACCGTCACTGAAGATTCATCTTCAAATGACACCCTCACTGAAGAGAATAAGGATGACACCATCTAGATTCTTTTCATCAACACCGACTCTGATGAGCATTAGGGAAATGCGCCCATTCCTTTATTGCAGGAAGGAACATCGTCAGGGTCATATCCGGCCGTGTATTCGGTCCCACCACCAAGCAACCTGGTTGTGTCCTTTGATTGGAACCACTAGGCAGACCCCGGTTGCCAGCCAGTATACCGTTCAGAATTATAGTCCAAATATACAGAATGGTAATGGCTGGAACTATCATTGATGAAGGGCCATCTGTGAGTATCCTTTCCTCTATTGCTTGGAAAGCACTGGGTTCCCCGGCGCTTTTGCCTGAGATAAGGAATCTCTCGGGTTTCGATAAAGGAACCAGTCGACCATTAGGGATCCTCCCCAATGTGCCCATTACATTGAAAGGGAAGGCCGTTCAAATGAACGTGATGGTCGTTCAAGGACCCTTGGATTATAACCTACTCCTTGGACGAGACTATATATATTGCATGGGAGCAGTAGTCTCCTCACTCTTTAGAGTAATGTGTTTTCCACACCGAGGAAGAATGGTCAAGCTCGTAGACCAACTTTCATTTCCGGGATCACGCATCGCAAATAGTCACATACCAACCCTGAATGGTCTATTCAATCAAGAAATGTCTCCACCCCTAGTTCTTCTTCCAAATGAGTGTGAGTAATTCGGAAGGTAGAACTGGAACCCAGGGGGCATGCATCCTGGTCTGCTTCGGACAGAAAAGACCCTGGCTATAAGGTAGAATTTCAACGGGAGAATATGACTAGTCCGTACCCCGTCCGAAAGAAGGAAGAGGGGTTGTTTTGGAACAAGATTCTTTTGTTAAAGTTATGTGTTTAAGGCAACGCCACTCACCTTTGTCTACTTCGGCAGGCACCGCCGAGGAATGTTATGTTTAATCTACTAATGGAACAATCTTTGGATAACCTGAAAGAGGTATGCCTTTGGTAAAACAAATGTTTTGTCTTTGAGTAGTGTTCTTCTCTTGTCGCAAGTAGTTGTTCTCTTGTCGCAAGTAGCTGTTCTCTTGCGATCTTGCAAAGATTCATTAAAGTTAGACTAACGAGAAAATTGTGATCTCGTATAGTCCCAGTAAAACTAGACTAGCAAGGAGACAAGTAGCTGTGAACACCCAAAGAAAAGCAGATGTGGAAACTGGAGGGATAACCTTGAAATTGTACTTTATACCTGAGGGTATGCAAACCTTTTGGAATGCAAGCAAGGGCGGCTATTGATTTTTTAAATTTTTAGGTCCTCCCTTTAAACCTGTAGGTCTAACCCTTTAAACTCGTAGGATTAGTCGTTACCAAACTTGCATAAAGAAAGGATATGGAGAAAAGCGTAGAGAGATGAAGCTCCATAAAAAATAGCGATCTCCAGGAGACATTCTTATCTTATGACTGGTATAAAACGAGCAGTTTTTGCAAAGTTCATGCTCGTTAAAAAATAAACGCAAAATCGAGAAGTTTTAACGCGGAATTCATGCTCGTTAAAAAATAAACATAAGCATGTGAGCAAGCTTCCTCTAGAGTTCAAGCTCATCCATAAAAAATGAACCGGTAAATAACCATTTGAGATCGTAAATTCATCAGCCATAAAAGCCTTGGTCGTGTTTGCACCGTCACCTCCACTGTTCATTTGGCCGATCATTCACTTCCACATGATTGTTTACCTATTTTGAGGAACAGGTGCGAAGAGTGATTTCACCTAGCCATCCTTGTGACACTGCCGTGATTAGAAAATTCCAACCTGTACCTGGAATCTGCTGCTATCCCTGTTTATCACTCGTTCCTCAAAATACGAGTCTTCTTTGAGCTCTTTTCATTTGACTCGTAAAATATGAAAAGTTTGCCGAGTTTTGGCCTTCCAGCTCGTTAAAGTGACCGGAAGAGCTATCCCTCCTCTAGATTTTAATCTTTTTGGACCTGAGGGATTATTGCACAAAAAGATCGAGCGCTTGTCTAGTTCGGCTCGATAAAACTATCGAACATTCATCCCTTCTGTATTGTTTTATACTTTTTCGAACTTAAGGGATTAGATGACGAAAAAGGACCTTTGGAGTTAACTTTACGTACCTTTTCAGACTCTCTAAAAATGAAAAGGACTGAGTTGTCTTTGTCGCTAGACTCGTTAAATACATTAAATAGCGACAAACTTGTCTTTAGACGAGAACGAGTTTCCCTATCGGTAGGCTCGTTAAAACATAGCGATGGGCTTTCCCGAAGGGCAGGTTATAGAACAAGCATATGTTATCCTCCTCAAGCTTGAAAAAAATAAAGAGGTACTGGTCAGAAATGACTGGGGAAAAATTGGGAGAACCTCGAAGCTTTAATGGTAGCAAGTCGCTCTTGAACATGACACTTTTCCTCCGTACCACATCGGGTTGGGTTGTTTCATTCACCGGTCTCATCACCATGGTCTCGCCATACCATCCACATTTGGGGTAATGCTACCGATCCATCGCATCAGTGTCGTTATATGTTCAAGAGATGTCGTTCAGAAAGAGTCAACCGTGTCCCATCCACTGCCATACATCATCTTTCATCCTTTCATGACTGCCACCCTGAATCATATTTCACAGATCGTTTTCACCTTCATCACAATCATTAGCTCCGTTCTGTGTCACTGATGTGGGATTCATTAAGGCCCTCCTTTGACGGATCGCTTCTTGTTGACATCAGCTCATTATCCAAGAAGTCGATCTAGGAACACCCCCCTCAGTACTTTGAAGCTTGCATGCCTCAATGGCAAGTTTCTCACTTCCGGCGACAGGTATACATCAATGACCTTCGACCGAAAGATTTTGCGTGGTGTTCGACGCCAAGTCCTCTATTCACACCACGTGAATTGTACTGCAGTACCTTGAGGGTCATAATCATTATCGATGATTCCTCTCGCGCTTGTTAACAGTTTAAATTATTGACTGGTAATCAAGCGACGTCTTTCCATGTTCGACTCCAAGAAATTCTCACATGGATCGACTTGTACTTAGAGTGAAGATCGGACGAGTTTGAAGACCCCGGATCTAGTTTCATCCATCCGGGCTATGATATATATTCAGGAAATAAAGGCATTTACATGTGCAGCAGATAATCATCCTCCTCAAAGGATGATAATTTCAGTAGAGAATTATCAGTCTACCATCAGACGATTGTCTATTCTATGTACAGAAAAATGTATTTATAAAGCTGAGCATGGGAATGCCCGCCTCAGCTAGATCATGAAAGCAGTATGAAAAATAATGTATTGTATTGTATTTTATTACAGGTCACCTCTCGATGATTGAATAAACTTCGGATCCTCCTGATAAAGCATTTCACCCGATAAACGACCTCATACTTTAGGGGGCAACTGTTATAGACATTTTTGTGCCTTACAGCATGAAGCATGAAATGTCAATAATCTAAGGGATCCAAAGTCCCTAAACATGTTGTTCCTACCCCTAGAGGAACAAGGTCAGCAAACCACAGCAATTCAAATCAGTTCTCCACTGAAAAACACTCAAAAACAAGTCAATTCTGGATCATGTCAACTACTCCACTGAGCATCTGCGCTGAATGTCAACTGCTCCATGGTCTACCTGCGTTGAATGTCAACTTCAACAAAGGCTACTTATGCTGAGCGAGATTTGACAAGTGGAAGTCTCATTCCTCAATGTGTCAGTGCCCAGGAAGCTTCCAAAATGACACTTGGATCAGGGAATTCCCCTAGTGATGAGTAAGAGGTTCTAAAACTCTAAGTGGAAGCAAGGATCTCCAAGTGGACTCAAGAACTGAAGAAGAACTGAAGTGGGAGAGGACACTAGTCAGCTTCACACCAGTCTCAGGCTGACTCATCTTCTCTCCAAAACTCTATATAAGGATCTCTACCCTATGAGATCAGGAGGCTGGAATTTTGTGCAAAGAATTGATGTTGGTTTTAGTATAGAATTATTGAGGTGATTTGCTTTGAAGGAGGTGAAGAGGAGATTTCTTTCCACTGGGAAGGTGATGCTGGATTGGGCCTGTTATGGTTGTATCACTTCCTGAACCTTACTTTCTTCCATTAATAAAGCATTTGAGGTTCTTCTATATGCATGTGTTTCAATGATGTATTGATGTACTTGTGTATTTGATTTATTCTAATCCTTGAATCAATTATGAATGTATGCTTCTTGTAGTTTCCCTCTCTTGTCATTTTGCAGGATCTTTGTGTAGCTGGGCCCGTGAAAGAGCAAGGAGCTGGGACCAAGCAGCAAAGAGAGAAGATTGGATCAACCATTAGCGGAAGACATCGGTTAGTGGATCTCTTTCTCCCCTCTCTTACATCTCATAAAGAAGTAATCTTAGATAGCTTTGCTTTGATTGTTGCTAAGGAACTATCACCCTTAGAGTGGGACAGGGTCATTCCGTATTGGATACTTTTCCCAACAACATGGAGGAGGTTACAGCAATGGAGAGGAACGTTTTGCTACAAGTATCCTATTTTTCGATTCTAGTTTGATAGAGGCAGGGGATTGTTGGGGTTTTGTGCAGGGAACGAGACACCTAACTGGAACTTGTACAGCGCCTTGATTTCGCTATGGAACCCAGACCCACATAAGGTTCAAACAGGGCTTTTCCTTTCCTCTGTCACCCAAAAAATGCCCCTCTCTCTCTATAGGTTGTCACCTTCTCCTCCAAGGCAGTGAAAGAGGTTTATATCCCTATTCTAGAAATTCTGGACTCGAGTAACTGATGAAAAAGCTTTATTTGTTCGACATCCCCTTCGAAATCATACATTTTCCCTAGCAAAAGAAACAAAAACCCCTCGAGGGGAAAAAAATAAATTGATCCCATCGACCCACCAAGCCTTGGGAATGGTTGGATCCATTTTCTTGTAGCGGTAAGTCTCTATCTGACTCCAGTTTTATTATCGAATTTATGTCTTTGGAAGATTTGATGGTTATTGAAACCAGAGTAAATTAAAGGAAAGGAAAAACCATAGTATATTAAATTCAGTTTGAATCCATCAAATAAAATAGACTTCTTTCACTAAGACTAATTCTATCCTAGCTTTAACTGATGGAATGCAAATTTGGCAGCTATGAAAAATAATGTGCAGCATGCACCACACATGGGTACTAGAAATTACTAATTAGAGTATATCAAGGTTTTGTAAACCCAAGATGTAAAAATCATATAAAAAGTGATGGATCTAGGCTAAACCCACATGTGTGTCCTGATTGCCTCAATGAGTTGATATGACAAGAAGTGTTGAGATGCATTTGGCTTAGACACCAATAACAGTCATACCTATTTAAATGAGATTTTAGAACATTGTGTTTCAGATTTCAAGATCCTTGAAATGATCTTTATTTTTCATAAACCCCCTTTCCTTGGGTACCAGAATCTCAAAGACGCACGAATGTTGATCCTTTACCTTCAATAAGCATCTACCCAATGGAAAACCACGAACACTATTTTTCAAACCCTCTTGATTGATGTCCAAGGGCTGAGGATACTTCACCTTTTGTAGCCTTTTATACTCCTTTGTGAGACAGATAGAGCCCTAATACAATGCCGAAGGCATGTCAATGAGCTCAAGAATAATATTATATATATGAGCTTAGATGCTAGGAAATTTATAGCTTCAGATATGATTTTATATAAACCTGCAACAGAGAAGGAATTCTGAGTAAGACACTATCTCCAAACCAAATTCAATTCAAGGGTGATTTCATCATAGAAGATTTGACCCTAAAGCAACCAAAGCTTCCTGGCTGTAGTCATGACAAAAGGCCTTAGATATAGATCATTTGACCAACAATTTGACACAGAGCTCTATCGTAGAGATGCTTGATTGATGAGGCCTTGATCTCATTTCCTTTCTAGGATCTGCAACCTAGAATTTTGCAGTAGGAGTTTCAATGCTTCAAGATGACTGATCTTTGAAGAGGAAGGAGGTCAGTGTTGTCAAAAAACTTCTTGTGATTTCTTTCTTCCTTTCTTGGGCTTGCCCTCACCTTAGCTCTGATACCTTGCCCTCACCTTAACTTTGATACCATTCTGGTGGGGCAAGCTAAACATGACAACAATAGTGGTAAGAAGTTGTAGATTCCTATGCTGTCCATCTTTTAGCTTCTAGAAAATCATATGTTTTATTGCCAATTTTTGCTAAATTTAAAATTGACACACTGATCTCAGAAGAGGGTTTGCAATGCTAATAAACTCTTCTTCTGTCCATGTTGGCACACTCAAGTCTTGTTAAAGGACCAGCTTTTTCTTATGCAAAATTTGAAGCAGACGACAATATACAACAAGTTTTCTGAGAATCAAAACAACTTCTAGAAATGCTATGACATTAATCCAACACTATGTTTATAAACCGGTTCATACTAATGGACATAGGATGTGTAAAATGTATTCTTTAAAAAAAAAATTCTATGTCAGCTGGCTTAAAGCTTACATCCTTACTCCTATCTTGAAGAAAGCGTATCTGCTTCCCTTTCACTTCATACGTATATGAAAACCCAATTTTGTAAGCACCCATAACCATGAATATTATACCAACTCCCTTTGGTTAGTGCATCAATAATGTAAGTGTAACACTCATCCATGTGGTAGTCATAAGGCATTTAGGTAAGGTTTTACTAGCACTGGCATCCCAGACCATTAAGATCTATCCATGGCCTCAAAATGATGTATTTCCTTTACTCAATAGAACACTCATCATTTCTCTCCCCCAATCATCAAATTTTTTCTCTTCATTCTGAATGAGAAATCAATCAACAAGTCACCATTTTAAATGTTAGATAACAATATGTTTCGCTTCTCTCTTGTGCTTGAACTCTAGTATTCTCGCAGCTTCAGAATCACGAATCTTAAACACAGTCTCATGATGTGCATTCAGGGAGGCATAATTCACCCTTGCTTTGCATCAAATTACCCCCCTAGCATTCCCTTTACCTTTACATGCCTCAATGCAAGGCATGCCAAGCTGGTACCTGCTTAGTTAAATTAGTAAGTTGAGGGGCGTCATATATACCCAACGATGCCTGCCTGTTCTTCCTCTTCCTATGTCATAGTGTATGAACAGTCAGCCAGACTGGTGAGGATCCCCATTAATAATAACATCTATGTTGGCATCTGAATCCGAATGACGTGTTTCCCTTAATTATATGTTTTGGTTTTTTAACCAAAAAGGCTAACAGAGATAAAGACCCTCAAATTTGTCTACTTCTAGTTGCTATGCCCATTTTCATCTAGGTTTTTACGATGTCAGTGTCACTTTCTTTCTCAAAACTACATGAAATCAGTTGATCTATCCATTTCGTAATGCCTTTGGTAAATTTTTCTATCAAATGCTCTAATGTATATATGAGATCTAAGGGTTTTTTTGGTTGTTGCTGACTTCATATATTTCTGCTAACCATGATATGGGTTTTATATAGAGGACTATGATTGAGTAAGGGTTGCATTCCTTGATATTTGTTTAGGAGGAGGAGAAGGAGAAAAGTGGTGTTAGGTTTGAGAGCTAAAAATGCCTGTGAAAAGAGGAGGTGTGTGGAGGTGGTAGGGCTACTAGCGTGATAGAAATGGAGGATGGGGAGGTCAGGTTTGTCATCATCGAATAGCTGTGGTGGGCTTCCTTGTTATCTTTGTGGTCATGCCATTGGTTTTTCTGACAGTTAGGTTTTGTCACTCCACATCTACATCTGCAACTGGTAAGCTTCTTCCTTCCCTCCTCCCTCGCTGGTAAGCTTCTTCCTGCCCTCCTCCATTGCTGGTAAACTTCTTCCTGCCCTCCTCCCTCATTAGGTTGCTTATGTCTCTTTTTTTGGGGTGGGTCAGCGTTTAATTTATCTTTATTGGCAAGCATGGCCTTTCTAAATGTGGTAGTATTACAATGAAATGTAGACTTCTTACAACATTCAAGTAAGATCTCCATTACAATGAAGTGTAGTCGTATTATACTATTTTAGAAAGATCCCTTTCATTGAGAACCCATTGAACAATGTATTTATGTGATTTGAGCCTTGGCGGGGAATTATCATCACCCCCGGTTAACCATTGAACCAAGACACCATGGACCTACTCCAAAATTTGATTTGCCTTCACCACCCCTGGTTAACCATTGAACCAAAATGCCATGGACCTGCATTTGAATTTGATTTTCCTTTTATCTTTTTCATAGGATCTGAAAGCGCAGATGTTATCAAACTTAGTTTCCTCGCTTATTGTCAAAAGTTTAGCACCTATAGAATTTTTCCAGACATTTTGTGGGTTTTCTTTATAGTTGTCCTTTCATTTGATCTGTGTGAAGCTGTGAACTCCATCTCTGCATTAACACTATACAATACCTACCAGGAGAAAGATTCAAAGTTTGTACCTCTCTCATGCAAGAGCAAAGGTTTTACCAACTGCCCCTAGGGTAATTTCCCTTGCCAAAGATAATGAAACCATTCATCCCGATAGCAAGAAATAACAATTCTCTTTCCATTTTTTAACAAAGGCAAATGCATATGACTGGTAAATTCACTGGGCAACTGCTTGATGAATTCCCTAGGCACTCCCCATTCTGAGTAGGATGGTACTAAGTGTGTGTTGGATTCTGCATAAGCTGGATGGGTATTATAAAAATATATTTGTTAAGAGTTCAGTTCAACATCTTACTCATGGGAATTGAATCTTGTCGGAATTGAATCTGGGTGGGAAGGGTAACAATCATTCTTCACATCCACTCATTATCCAAGCCACATCCACTTTCCATCCATAAAGCTAAATCCACTTCTCACCATTCAAGCTAAAACCAGTTCTGATCCACCCAACCTAGACCCAATTCACAATGAAAATCTTGGTCAGCAGCTACTTTTTTCTATATATATCATTTTCACACTGTTCCCACAGTGTTCAGAGCACATTGGCCAAAACAAACGATAGATATTATACACACCACTTTATTATTGATGTGTAATGAAATCTCAATCTTAGCATATGCATGATAGCAAAGCAACCCCCTTTTTAGCGTTTCAGTATTTTTATAGATATTCTTCTCCATCAAGTCTCTCTACCTAATCTTTTATGCATTTTTGGTCATTTAAAATAGCAGGGCACAACTTCTCAGGAGATGGATCTGTTAGAATGGTATTCGCTTTCTGCATCTCAAAAACCAATTCTTTTTTTCTATGGCCATTTTGTTCTTTTTCAGGATCTGGGCACTGCACTTGCACTTACGTTAGTCTAATCCCAGAAAATAAATAGTGTCCCTAAATTGAAATTTAATCGACCTGACTGGATTGAAATAGAGAGGAATTATTGAGGATACTAGAGCTTTGTCATATGTTGAAAATCACTCCTATCTATTTATCAGTGGGGTTCACTGGGACAGGCAGATGACTGGAGAAAGCAGAGTTTAACAGAGAGAATTGACTCTCTCTTCCCAATGGAGGAAAGTATAAGAAACCTGCTGCATTTGGATATCTTAAATTTGACTTCTCCCCTATTGAGCAGAGAATTTAAAATAAATTTTATTTACTGGGCAGGTGATTGATGTCATAACATCTATCACAGAGGACTCGGGAACTCTAAACTTAAATATTATTAGACAGAATGACTTATATTCCTCATCGGTATTAGAAAGTCCTCTGAAGTAAACCAAAGGGATATTACTAACTCTAAGGTATGAATATTTTGGTTATTTTCTCTATTGAACATGTAAGGAAACCTATGTGATGATGATCTATGTAGTTGAGTAGGGTTGTATTAAGTAGGAAGTGAAAACTAACATTGGCAGGGGTGCTTCTCTATTTCTAATGGTGTAAATCAAGCAGAGGCAAATGACTTTTGGATACAGCTCAGAAAAGTTACATTCACAACAAGATGGTGTGATCTTCAATGAAGAAGGCAAGGAAAATCTTGAGGGGGGTAAAATGAATGACAAGGTGCAGAAAAAACTTCCAATGACGAAGAACTTCTTATGAGGTTTCAAGAGGATGACACAAGAAGTGAACATTGAGACGTCAAAGAGACTGCTCTTGATGGTAAGTTTTGATTTTCCCTGGTTAACTGATCTATGATGTTGGTAGCCTAGTGTAAGGTAATGTCTAGTCAAACTCCCAGGACAATGGTTGTTGTAATGTAGACCATTTGCAGCTTGAAGAAAGTCCAACAAAAGTTTCACGGAGGGTAAAATTCTTTGCTGCACTAGATCGCTACTTTTTGTTCTCATGGAAAAGGGAATTGGTATATTATTTTCCAAAATCCTTTTTGAATGTTACTTCTCCAATAGAAAAATTTTATATTTCTTAGATTTTAGCATAGTATGCTTTAATTTATAGTAGTTTAATTCTTACAAAAATTGAGACAAAAGAGGAGCGAGAAAAGGTCAACAGAGCTAATTCAACAGGATGAAGAAAAATGAGTTGAGCTTGAAAACACAACAATTAAACATTCGAAGGAGGTAGATTCTATTGTCTTGGGAAAATACAGCATTTGGAGGCAGGAGAATGAGAATGAGAATTCTGACTCCACTGTTAGATTGATGTGAGACCAACTGACCATGGCTAGTGTATATTCAAGCATTTCCCAGGGTAGGAATAATCTTGATTTATACCATGAATTGATGCTTCATATTAAAGAATGTCAGCATACATTGGGTGAGGCTAATGCAGATTCTGAACTACCTCAAAGGTAATAGTTTTCACATTGGCTACTTCTAAATCAAGAGTAGTAAGTGCTTTCATTTGCATTTGTTGTTCATATCCTTTGTTTCTTTTAAAGTTGCAGTCTGTGTGTCAATCGTTCTACTTTTCATTCTCTTTTTCATGGCCGATAATTGATATGAATGTTTCAGTGCACCTGGGAAGATCAAGGCTATGGGTCATGTCCTATCCAAGGTTAGAGAACGATTTTATGACTATGGGACAGTAACAAAGAAGTTGTGAGCCATGCTTCAGTCTGCGGACGAGCAAGTAAGGACCTTGAAAAAGCAAAGTACGTTTTTAAGTCAGCTGGTAGCAAAGACTATTCCCAAGGGCCTGCACTGTCTGTTCATGCGATTTACCATGGATTATTACTTGCTTTCGCTTGAAAAGAGAAATTTCGTAAAAAAGACAACTTGGAGGATCCAACTCTTCATCACTATGATTTATTTTCTAACAATGTATTGGCTGCATTTGTGGTTGTGAATTCAACTGTCATGAATGCTAAGGTGAAGAGTTATGAATTTAAAATACCCTAAAGTTTGGAAGTCCAACATTTTTGTTGCATTCCACATTTAATATTTGGATCTCATTGTAGGTGATTTACTTGTGTTTGTAGGAATATCAGAAACATGTATTTCATCTCATCACAGACAAGTAAAATTCCGGGGCCACGAAAATGTGGTTTTTACTTAATCCCCCAAGGAAAGCTGCAATACATGTAGAAAATGTTGATGATTTTAAATGGCTCAATTCCTCCTATTTCCTTGTGCTTCACCAGGTTGAATCTGCAGTTGTGAAAGGGTATTATTTCAAGGCAGATCATTCGACTACACTCTCAACATGTTCCTCGAATTTGAAATATATAAATCCAAAATATTTATCCATGCTAAATCATCTTCATTTCTATCTTCCACAAGTTTATCCCAAACTGGACAAGATCCTTTTCTAGGATGATGATATTGTGGTGCAGAAAGATTTGACATCTTGTGGTCAGTAGATCTTCATGGAAAGGTTAATGGTTCAGTGGAAACTTCTGGAGAAATCTTTCACTGGTTTGACAAATACCTTAATTTTTCCAATCCACACATAGCGAGGCACTTTGATCCTAATGCTTATGGTTGGGCATATGGGATGAGTGTATTTGATCTCAAATAATGGAAGAAACAACATATAATTGGAATATATCACAAGTGGTAGAAAATGGTAAGTGTGTAGCGTGGTTTATTTATGTTAATTCGTGCAATGCCTACTTTAAAGTATTTGAAGTAAATTTGAAGTAATTAGCTAGAAAATTTAATGGGTTTTTCTTTGTTTGATTTCTAAGTTTTTCTTTTATTGTATGTAAGAATGAGGATAGAGTGTTGTGGAAGCTTGGAAGACTACTGCCTGGATTTTCACATTGGCTGCTTCTAAATCAAGAGTAGTAAGTGCTTCCATTTGCATTTGGTGTTCATATCCTTTGTTTCTTTTACACTTGCAGTCTGTGTGTCAATATTTCTGCTTTTCATTCTCTTTTTCATGACCGATAATTGATATGAATGTTTCAGTGCACCTAAGAAGATCAAGGCTAGGGGTCATGTCCTATACAAGACTAGAGAACAATTTTATGGTTGTGCGACAGTAACAAAGAAGTTGCAAGCCATGCTTCGGTCTGCAGATGATCAAGTAATGACCTTGGAAAGGCAAAGTAAATTTTTAAGTCAGGTGGCAACAAAGTCTGTTCCCAAGGGCCTGCATTATCTGTCCATGCGATTGACCATAGATTACTACTTTCTTCCTCTTTTTGCATCTGTGGTTGTGAATTCAACTATCATGAATGCTAAGCTGAAGTGTTATTAATTTAGATTACTCTCAACTATGGAAGTCGAACACTTTTGCTGCATTTTACATTTAATATTTGGATCTCATTGTAGGTGATTTACATGTGTTTGTAAGAATCCGAGAAACATGTATTTCATCTCATCACAGACAAGTTAAATTTTGGGGCCATGAAAATGTGGTTTTTAATTAATTCCCCAGGGAAACCTGCAATACATGTAGAAAATGTTGATGATTTTAAATGGCTCAATTCCTCCTATTGCCCTATGCTTCACCAACTTGAATCCGTAGCTATGAAAGATTATTATTTCAAGGCAGATCACTTGACTACACTCTCAACACGTTCCTCCAATTTGAAATATATAAATCCAAAATATTTATCCATGCTAAATCATCTTCGTTTCTATCTTCCACAAGTTTATCCCAAAATGAACAAGATCCTTTTCTTGGATGATGATATTGTGGTGTAGAAAGATTTGATGCCCTTGTGGTCAGTGCATATTCTTGGAAAGGTTAATGGTTTAGTGGAAACTTGTGGAGAAAGCTTTCGCTGGTTTGACAAATACCTTAATTTTTCCAATCCACACATAGCCAGGCACTTTGATCCTAATTCTTGTGGTTGGGCATATGGGATGAATGTATTTGAACTCAAAGAATGTGAGAAAAAAGATATAACTAGAATATATCACAAGCAACAGAACACGGTAAGTGTGTAGTGTGGTTTATTTATGTTAATTCCTATGATGCTTACTTTAAAGTATTTGAACTAAGTCTGAAGTAATTAGCTAGAAAAATTAATGGTTTTTCTTTGTTCGATTTGTAAGCTTTTCTTTTATTGTATATCATAATGAGGATAGAGTGTTGTGGAAGCTTCGAACACTACCCCCTAGATTGAACGTTTTATGGCTTGGCCCATCCTTTGGACAAGTCTTGGTATGTGCTGGGTTTAGGATATAATCCTAGCGTGGACTATTCAGAGATTGACAATGTAGCTGTTGTTCATTACATTGGGAACATGAAATCTTGGTTAGAGCGCAATGAGGAAGTGCAGGCCTTACTAGACAAAATATATAAAATATATAAAATATGATCATCCTTTCTTACAATAGTGCAATATAAATGAATAGTTGTGACCTCAATATTCATACTGCAATAGATTGTCAAATGTAAAGTGTAAATGCCCTTGATTTTGGTTGATAATTCATTCTAATTCATTTGTTTTTGGAGTTCCACAGAAGGTTTCTAGTTTATGGCTCAATGAGTTAGGTTTTTGGAGGTGCAATGGCCTAGCCAAGTTTAAGATTTACAAATTTTATGTCCTCATTGTATTCCTTGATAGTTGGAAGTAAACTCCTATATAAGTATTCTTTTCTTTGTTAGTTAATATTTCTCTTTCATCAAGTAATTACACAAATTGTTCTTCCAAGAACACAAAGAAGTACGAGACACAAAGATTTAGGCTTTCAAGGCAAGGCAAAACCTCTCAATAGGGGAAAACCCAACAATCCTCCTCTTATTGAATTTATTCAAAATGAAATATCCAACACAAGACCAAAGAGTCCCTCCAAGTCAGCCCTCCTCTTTATGTCAAGGTCAATAGTTGAGTCTCTGCCTAGTCAAAGTTAGAAGCAGCTATTGAATTTCTGTCCTTGTTGCAGGTTTAGTCTCTTATTATAATACAATGACTTCCAATTACAGACTCTTTGCCTTCTATTACTAATCTTTGGCTACTATAGCAAACCCTTGACTCTTTACCATAGATATTCAGATCCTGTTGCAAATAGATAGCTTTTGATTGAGATTTGGATTAGTCACAGACTTCGGTTTCTTCAAGTGTTGTAGACTTCTTTTTATCCTCAGTTTTTCTTCTCCCATTGGATTACAAACTTTGAGCTTTTTCACTTTCTTGGTTGCTGCCCAAGAGAGGTCAAATATAGGCTAAAATGACTAGATATCATTCTCCATGAGCTTTGACTTAACTAAAGAAAGAGTGACTATGCCTGGATTGTTGCCTTTGTAATGTTGAAATTTCCTACAATATTTGCCTGTGACAAGATGCAATAGCCCTAATTGGACAACACTGAAACTAGCTCAATTTAGTGTTTAACTGCCATGACCAATTCCTTCATTTTCCCATAGCAGCTATGCTGTAATAGTCTCACATGGAGCAAGGGTTAATTTGCACATGGACATCTCTCTTTTGACAATGAAGGCAATGTGCTAGGCTCTCATCTAATATATGTTCCTAAGATATAATAGACTTATGCTGTATGAGTTATCATCATTCTTACTCCTTAGTTATATTATATGTGCTCCCTGTCTTTGTGCTTATGGCTAAAATAAATAACTCTCCATTGAATTTCTATTAGCATCATTAAGAAACTCTTGATTGATTGATGCTCTATGAAATGCATCAGCTCTGAGTTACTCATAATCCACTTTCTTGTTGAGTTAGAGATCAACTGCCATGGTTCTGGAGTTGTTGCATTTCCTCAAGGAGTTGCTAATTTGGTTTCTATACGACTATTAAGAATTTGTCTCTCCTTACCTGGAGTGTTCTTAAGTGTTCTTGGGTGGATTTCTACTTACTAGAGTCGTTTCCCTCTCCCCTGAGCATTATTTTCATTTGCTAGGGTGAGTTTGAGCTCAATCTTGGTTGTCGAAGAGGCCATAGGTACTAGACAAGGCCATACATAACTGTAGGAGATCATTGGTTTTCCAATTTCCCTTCATTCCCTTAAATCCATCGAATACATGGGTGCTAAACTATACAAGGCAAAGCATTCTTGATGTGTATTTATGGTAGAATGTAATTATATTAGAATGTTGTTAAATTGAGATTCATTACTTGAGTGATTCAAATTATATGTTGTTCCATTCGTATTGGGAATCGTTACATGAGAGCCCATTAACTACAATTATTCACCAATACTATCTAGAGGTTGTTCTGTACTAGAATGATGATTGTCCAGTATGATGTATAACGACGATAAGGTTGAAGAAATGAATGGGTAGAAATCACATTCAAGGGGCAGTGTGGATGAAATTTGTACTGTAGAAAAAGAAAATACAACAATATGGATAAATATGGACAAATTCTGATGAAGAACATGCAACATCAACCAACTTCAATGAAAACACAAAGTGTGAATAGTTTGAGTTGTATAATTTCACACTTATTACATATTCAACTGGTGGATCTGTATCTTCTTGTATTGATAATATGGAAGATCAGGATTACATACAACAACGTATACACACTTTTACCTTAAGGAAAAGTGTTGGGAAAAAGACCCTTAAGGAAAACTCCCCTGAGACAAGTATCAAGTCACTGAGCAAAAACTGTTGTAAATATGCTATAGTCAACTGTCAAAGGGTGATTTTTGGATGCCCTCACAAGAACTAAAGATTATATCCCACTATCCAAAGGATCTTCTCTCAACTAAAAAGGGTATGCTAATAAATGCTTATGGGAAAAAGGCACAACACATTTATCTTAGGTTGGGAGTTTATCCATATTACCCATGATGTAAATAGTTATAATGTCATGTTGAGTAGATTTTTGGCACACCTTTAAGAAGGTATCATTATCGAATGGGGGCTAGAAATCTAAAATGTTATCCATTGAATTAGATATAGGATTATATTTGTCTAGATGGGAAGGTTGATATAGTTTGAGCTTGTAGGAATTAATTATTTGAGAATAACCTGTTGCAGAGGAAGCTTTGGGTTGAATGAAATTTGATGAACCTAGTATAGAATATGTGAACTAAATTTTTTATTTTTAATATATTTTTGCCTTATACTATTTCTTATGACGGATGGCATATGATATGTAGAAAGCTTTTCACTCTATAGAAGATATTTATGGCCTTGTGTATGGTCAAGAAGATTTCGAAATCTCAAATGATGACTGTTACGCAGTAATTTGTCACTGTCTCCCTGTCAGTCTCTCTACTGTGTCTGGGTTTCAAAATAATCAAGCCCATGCTCTCTCAGTTGGCCAAATGACCCACTTTTCCAAAGTTCGTTTCATCAGCGCGACTGTTATTAAAATATACGCGTTGACTGGCGGCTTATAGTGTAACTGATGCACTGCCAGCGCGGAAGCACACGTGTTTCCCGCGCTGGTCAAATTTCATGAGCCAGCGCACACTCTGTTTGTATTAAGCCACGCTGACACGGACCTGTCTATTATAGCCTTGCGACGTCAGCGCTCCAGTCCAGTTATGCACCCGCGCTGATCCTGTTTGGGCGAATTTGTTCTAACAGCCAACATTCCAGATGACTCCAGACCTGGTTGTTGGCCTTGTGAGTATCGCCCTCCCTTCTATGGCATGTCTATTCGTCATTTGACCCACCTTCCTTGGAGTTGAACTCATCCTCTTGCCCTACATGGAGGCTCCTCTTCTTATTTAAACCTCTACGATTGCCATGAGCAGCTAGTTTGGATTGTGTGGAGTTTATAGAGCTTGGATTGCTACTAGTGTGCATTTGATAGGTAGTTGGTGTGACAAGTGTGGGATTGTTGTAAAGCTTGAGGAAGGTTGTAAAGTGTGACTTGTGTGAGAGAGAGTTTGTCTTGGGAAATCTATCTCTAAAGGTGAATGCTTAAGAGACTTGTTGGCTGGACCCTCTTGAGAAGGATTCGACGTCATAACATTTGGTTGTACTCTTCTCTGTTATTGATCATTAATAATAGATGACTACTATTATGGTTCCATTCTCATTTGTCCTTATGATGGTTAATGTGAATTACATCCTTTCTGACTGATGTATAATTTCTTTTATTAGATTTCACGCTTGTATTTGTATCTCTCTTCGTGTGTGCAGGTATCCGTTCACCAGGATCGTGAAGGATTGTGACCAGCCAAAGCGAAGGAGCGAGGACAGGGCTTCTTCATCAAACATAAGCGTTGGAATTCAAGTAGGTCTTCTTTGCCTACCTTTTATTTGCAATTAGGAACTTGCATAGTAGCATTGTGTGATTGTTACTAGACCCGGTGTGGGCTAGTAGGGATCGTCTCTGTCCGCAGAGAGGATTTACCTCCGTAACAATTTGGCGACTCCGCTGGGGAGCCAGCCTTTGTCCCTTTTCATTCATTCTTGTTTTGAGTTTGTTTGATTGCTCTCTCTTTGAAGTTTGGGGATTAGTCTGCTGTTTTTGGATTTCCTGGTTCAATCTGGGAAGTGCTTTAATTGTTTAAAGAACCCTTGCCCTGGTTTGGGAGTTTTTTATTTGATTCTGCTTGTTTTTTAGCCTCAGCGTGTTTTTAATTGAAACAGTTGCGCTGGCATCGCTTGCCTGTTTCTTGAGTCTCGCGGTCATCGCGCTTTCTCATTGAACAGTCGCGACGGTTCTGAAATCGAACCAGCGCGGATAACCCGTGTCCTTCCGCGCTGACAGCGCATTGTTGCTACGCGTGGTCTCTGATCAGCGCACAGTTGCTGAGCGCCACCCGCGCTGACACCTGTAGAATTGAATTTTTTCAATTCTTCCTCCTGGGCTTGTTAGTTTGGCTATTCCTTGTTCTTCTCACCTGGTTTATCACTTGTTTTTCATTGTTTGAATATTGGAGAACTTGCTTTAGGGAGTCTTGTTGAGCAAACCTTGTTTTTGTGTCTCGTGACCTGGTTTTACCATCCTGTTTTCACTGGGTTGGCTTTGTTTAGTTGCTTGTTCACAAAGATCCGTTTGTCGCTTGACTTTACTTTTGCGGGAGCTTTCCTTCTTGCTTGGTTTTTATTCCACCTTGTTAGGCTTAGATCACATAGCCTTTTCAAGCTTTTGTTTTCCTTCAATTTGGAGAACTGTTGTGGTGTTTTGGGGTTTTGTCGTGATTTGCATTGAGTGATTTTACTTTTGCTTGCTCAGTGTTGCTGTCTCTCAAAATTCATTTTAAAGTGCATAGTGCCATTGGAAAAGAAATCAAACTAGTATCTTTTGCGTTCAATAGTTAATGGGAAAAAGAGCATTTTGTTGATTTTTGTTCTCAAAAGAAAAGTTTATTTCATTGCCATTAGCTGCATTAGGTTGCTTGTTTGATTGTGTTCATTTTTGTTTGATTGAAAACTCTTAACCTTCTCATAGTTAGAATTCATCGAACGAAATGATGTCCTTTGGCATGTAGTTTGCATCTAGGTAATTGTGAGAAATCATATGGTAGGACCTGAAACCGAAACTTATCTCAAGATCAACCATAAAATAAACTGAATGAACATAAAAACGCATTGGAACATAACGCTCACATTGTAGAGGTCTAGGCTAGAGACGTGCTTCGGCATTGTTAAACCTAGTCACTGTTGTTTCACATTACGGTTGGGTGATTCCTCCTCTTGTGACTCGATAGTGGTCTAGCACGGATTTGAGCTCCCACGTACCGTCGCGCATATAGGGGAGACCCCACTAGGTTATCGACCTTGATCCCTAGGAAGCCGAGTCTGCCGCCTTGCGAACCGTAACGCACCGAACACAGCATTCGGGAAGATTGACTGCAGTACGTAAAGTCCTTGGTTCTCATATGATTGCCAAGGTGTATAAGCGGTTTTACGGATTGCCTGGTAAACCCTTTGCTTAGAAGTCTCCAGAGTAGTCACTTTTGATCCTTTTCGGACTCCCTAAATGAAAAGGTGCCAGTGAGCGTCTTGTCACTTCGTGCTCATTAAACATTCGAAGGAGACTAGAGTCATCTTTTGTCCTTTTCTTGACTCTTAAAACATGAAAAGGTCAAGTTGTGTCTGTGCGTCTTAAAATTCATTTGGCTACGATAACATTACCTGATTAGATCTCGTGTGCGTTAGCTTGAGTAGGTTTCTTTTCGTTTGCAATGGCAACTTTTCCGGGGTTCACTAACCCAGGTTCCCCTCCTGAAGGGAATCTCGGTCATTTCCCTCCTCTTGGGAATGTTGGTGCTCCGTATATGGCAACATTGTCCCTCCCAGGGTTAACTGTTGGGTTGCCTGTTTGGTTGTTTTCAACCTCTTTGGTTCCTACCGTATCGGCTGTTAGTCCATCGGTCCCTCCACCTGAACAACGTCATGTTGATCCTAAGGTGGATCTCTCCCCTTCGACGCCTACTTCTACGTCTTCCTCTTGTACTTCGCCTGGTGAAACTCTCGATGCGAGTAACCAGGTGGCTAAGAAGAAGAAGAAGAAGACCAAGAAGAAGAAGTCCCCTAAGGGAGAGCTTACACGCGCTATCCCCCCCTCAAATCCAGCTACCCCCTCCACTACACCTGAGGTAGGGCCACCTTCTGCTCCTCTGCGGAAGGTTAAGTTTCCTTGTCGATTATGCAAGGAAGACCATCTGCTTCGTGATTGTCCTGGCATTCCCAGGGTATTAGAAGTCTGGTCTCACGATCCGGCCCGCCCTTCATCGTCCGCTGAAGATCATGGCGATGTTACCTCATCAGTTGGGAATGGTAAGGAGAAAGGGAAGATTCGAATCCCCTGTAAACTTTGTGAAGGCAATCATCCCCTTCACCTTTGTCCGCTCATGGATGAAGCCTCCGTTGTTTTGGAAAGTTTTACAGCTCCTTCAAACCAATTTCCCACTGGTTATCAACGTCTTTCTACAGCTGTAGATCGCGCCCCTGTTGACAAAGAGATTGCTTCAGATTCCTCTCTTGTCCAGGCCCCTCTTCCCGAACCTGGCTGTCCCCAGCCTGTTCCAGACCCGCCGTTGGTCGGAAAGGGTGTTGATTCGAGTTCACCTCCTCTCGAGCACTCTGTTTCGGAAGAGAAAAATTCTCATGTTCTTCTCGTCTCGTCAAATTCTCTGGAACCTGATAATGGTTTTCCCATCCTAACCTCTCCAGAGAATTCAGAGTCGGTTCTTTCCGAGCAGGGGGGCAACCATATGGCTCCCCCACCAAGTAGTTCCATCATTTCCTTTGATTGGAGTCGTTTGACTACCCCTCCCCTTCCATCCCATGTGCCTTTCTGGGTCACCGCCTATGCCTGCAATAAGGCGCTGCCTAGCGCTATGTTAGATGAAGGAGCATCGGTTAGTCTTATGCCCGTGACTACTTGGCGAGCTTTGGGTTCCCCATCGCTTGTACCTGTCGCACCGCATCTCACCGCGTTTGACGGAGGAACAAGTCAGCCATTAGGGATCCTTCCAAAGTTTCCTATTACTTTGGGGGGCAAGACTGTCTATATAGATGTCTCAGTTACCCAAGGTTCTTTAGACTTCAGTCTTCTCCTTGGTCGTGATTATGTGTATGCCATGGGAGCCCTTGTTTCTTCACTTTTCCGTGTGGTTTGCTTTCCACACGATGGAAGAATAGTGATGTTCGATCAATTATTGTTCGTTCGTCCACAAGGCCCTCCGGCGCACTCGTCCTTCCCTCCTGGCTTTCACCCACAAGTTGCATCTGCCTCGCCGCAAATCAACTATGTGGCCACCTACCCCGAGCCTGTACCCAGTGATGACACCATCGTGCATAGTGTCTTGGGGGCATTAGGTCCTAAGTTCCAAGATGTCGGCCTTCCCTCCGGAGCCACTTTCTTGGGGGCCTCCACTTCCCGTTCATTATGATGAAGTCTGTATGGAGCCCAATTCCTTGTCTTGTGTCAAGCTCGCTAAAAAATGAAACAAGACGTCTCGAGGATAGTTTTTGCTAATGTATCAACCTTGTTAAAATAATGAAACAACCTTGGATCCGAGGATAGTTCTTTTACCTGTGTCAACCTCGTTAAAACAATGAAACATGGGCTCGTGAAATTCGAGCGAAATAATTGTGATGTCAACCTTCAACCCATTTTCAATGGCTTGAAGCTTGGGGGGCATGTACCTCGAATTGAGACATGATGCTGGGGGGCATGCCCGTTTTCTTTACTATCAAGCATAGTTTTCATGTATATACGTGCCTTTAAGCTTGCATAAAATCCAATTTCAAAGCATAGTTTGCGTATGTGATTATCATGTATGTTTTTAAGCTTTCATAAAAATAAAATGCATGTGTCAATACATTCCACAATGGGTCGTTTGTTATGCAGTAGATACATCAGATCACATGTGTGTCGAATAGTCGCATAGCGTATAAAAACACATCATCACGTGAAGAAAAGATCCATCTAGGAATAGGCATATGTAAATCTTTTTCCAAGCATAGTTTGCATGCGTGCTGTGTGTGCTTTTAAGCTTGCATTTAAAAATTAAAATACATGGGTCGTATGTTGTGCAACTGATACATAAGATCACATTTGTATTAGACATTTTCATAGAATATAAAAACATCATCATATGTAAAAGATCCAGCCAAAACAGTATATATATATATATCGTGTGGCGCACTGAGGCGCTCAAAAATAAGTGTATATGTCTGAAGTAAAGCCGAAGTTCTCAGTACATCTGAGACGAGTGTCTCTCAAAAAATAGCAGTGGAAATAGATCCTAGGTGACTACTGTGGTGGGTTATGCTCTCTGTAGCATACGCATGCCCGTGCCACCCGCCTCAAAAGGCGGTGCATCCTGGGTGCCACCCCCACTGTGTGGATCTGGTGAGCTATGGGGACCTCCTCGACCCCCTGATAATCTGGCACCCCCTCCAGTAAACCCTCAAGGTTGCGAGCTATAGTCTCCGTCGTGTCAACTCCCGGAGGAACTAGGGCCAGGGCTCCAGCTCCTTGCCCCTCTCTCCATGCCTCTGGGGCTAAACCAATGGGTCTCACGGGTCCCACATCTGCACACCGTGACATTTATCAAGACATGTACATGAAAAATCAAAAACATTAAAAAATATTGAAAAGAGATCAAGAGTCATACCTCCATCATCCCAATGCTCTCCCACAGGCAGTGGCATGTCGGGATCGCCGCGGAAGTCCATACCGGCATATGGCCAGTCCTCTACGAGAATGGCCTGCCGATCCAGCCACTCTCGAAAATATACCCCCCAAGCCACTGGGCGGCTGCCACCTCTGTGCGGCATGACACGGCCCCATCGACTGGCCCTCGTCTCCCGGGGACCTCTGGGTGGATCCACGGCCATGGTCTGTAGCTGTAGGGCCGGCACCCGCTCCAGCATGAGCGGAAGTAAGAGCGACCCATAAGCAAACTGCTTCGACTCTCCGCGTCGGCAGTTGCTTAGTTGCCTCTTCATGCTAGTCGTCACTGCTGCTGCCCAGTTAAAAATGGTGGGCTGTAAACACTCAAGAGCCAGTAGTAGATGGGTCTTTGAGGCCTCATGATTGGCCAAAGAGCCTGCTGCCCGTGTCACCATAAAGAGTATGGTGCGAAGAACCATGTCGTCCACCGTCAGAATACCAACCTTCCCACTCCGTGTTTTGACAGCCCGTGGGCACACTCGAGCCATGAGCTGGTCAAGGGTCTCACCGCTGGGCTGTTGCCCCTCCAGGATGGGCATCTGACCCCGGCGTGACAATCCAGTCAAAAAATAGATGTCCGTGGAATCAAACTCAATGTCTCGGCCACGGATGGTGAATTTCCCGTCAACTAGATTCCAAGCTCTGATTAAGAGCTCGAGAAGATTAGGTTGCGCCCTCGAGAAGAACTTTAAGAACCCGCATGCCCGCATTGCATTTCGGCATTCGGCAATTGCATATGCGGCTATATCCTCATCATCGTGAGCTCTCTCTTGCCACACGAAGGCCATTATGTCCTGCAAGACCATGAAAAAACATTAGAGCGCTAATCGTTGGAGTTTGTATGTTCATTTTATTAAAAACAAATTTTTACGGCGTCAGCGCGGCTGTTTTTAAAACAGTCGCGCTGATCATGGCGCCCCGTTGTTTTTTCCTTGGGTCAGCGCGGAAGAACATGCGTTTTCCGCGCTGACCCGAGAGGTGGTGTGTGTAAATTTAAATCGATCAGCGCGGACCCGAGCGGGAAATCCGCGCTGACCGAGAGCGCATCAACGTTCAAAAAATTTGCCCAAAAGGCCACTTCCCACCATGGAATTGCTCTCAGAAAGACTCAAATTGAAGCGCAGAGGGAGGAGAACCTACCTGGAACAAGCTGTCGGATGAATGGTGTCCACATGGGCTGGAAATCGCTCCGTCAACCTGGCAGCTCCACAACGTTCTTCACAACTCAAAATGGTAACAATGGTAAAAAATGACTTTTACCCCCCTATTTATGGTAAAAAATTCATAATTAACCATAGTTTCTTATCAATGTGGGTTTTTGTCATATTTTTGCCATGGATTTAGCACTAATGTCACTATATTATTCTTTTATGCATATTTTCCTATGTTTTTAAACATGTCGAACAGGTTTATGTGGGTGGTGTTCTTGTGCAGGTTCTAGCTACCGGCATGGTCATGACGATTCTATGTACACTTGGTCCCAAAAATGTCGTCTTTAAGCTCTTTTCCGACATAAACCAAGAAAAGATGGCCGAGCTTCCTCTCGACTCATTAAACGGAATGGGAGGCGGTCGCTTTTAAAGATCTTTTTTCGACCGTTTAACTTAAAAAGATTGCCGAGTGTTTGTCGTTTCGCACTCGTTATTGGTTCCAAAACGACGTGCTTCCGACCGCTTTTTTACTTTTTCGGGTCGAAGTCACTATTTACAAACAGTACTCCTTGATCATAATAGTCGGGCGGTTCTTTTGGGTATTGTTTTATACTTTTTCGGGCTCGAGAGACACAACTCTACGAAAAAGGACCCCCCTAGAGTTTTCTTTTTCGCAGTCTTTTCAGACTCTCTAAACAAGAAAAGACGCCGAGTTCTTCCTTTGTCAGACTCGTTAAAACTTAATGACATCGGGCATTGTCGAAATGACACTCTCCAAGCATATGCTATCCCCGTCAAGCTTGTCATCCAAAAATAATCGGGGTACCTGCCAGAAATGGTGGGGAAAATGGAACTGTAATAATTGTCGTGTCGGCAGTATGTCGCTCTTGAACATGGCACTGGTCTGCATTCGTGTCTGGGTGGGGACTTCTCATCTTGTTTCACATTAGCCTCCGTGGGTTTGGGTTATCCTATTTGACCTCTCATCTGCTCATTGCCTTGTCACCATGACCTCTGCTCATTTGATGTCAAATACTGCCAAATCCACTGTCGTGCCGCCGATATGTTCAAGAGAAGTTGGCCTCTGCAACAGTACAACCTTCGCTTATATCTCACACAAAATATTTTACCTCTGTCTCGTGTCGATGATGTGGGAAACATTATGGCCCACCTTCGATCAAGGTCACTTCCTGTCGACCTCAGCTCATTATCCAGTAAGGCGACTTAGAGACTCCCTTCAGGTGCCTTAGAGCCTGCATGCCTCAATGGCAGGTTCTTCGTGTTCGACGCGAGGTTTACATCATTGGCCTCCGATCGAATGATTCTGCGGGTGTTCGACACCAGCTCATTGATTCACACGCCGCAGATTGTACCTATAGTACCTTGAGGGCCATTGTCATTATTGGTGGTACCTCTCGCGTCTGTTAACAATTTTCATCATTGACTGGTAATCAGACGATGTTCATGCATGTTCGACTTCAGCTCATGTATTCACATGCTTGGACTTGTACTTTGTTCAGGTCGGGACGGAGCGCAAGACCCTGGATCCCTGTCTATTATGATCCAGGTTGCGATTTTGTGGATGTTTATGATCATTACATGACTCATTGATGGATGGCTGCGCCCATACCTGAGTCTTCATGGATGGCTGCGACCATACCTTATTATCATCATGGTCTTCTTAGCTGGGTGGCTGCGTCCATACCACAGACCTTCTTCGCATGTCTTTTGGATGGCTGCGCCCATGCCTAGACTGCATGTACTTGATTATCAGAGATATTCGGTCCTTCCTGGTGGTGTTCCAGTTCAGCGAGTTTTGTAAAGCATTTCACCCCTCCCACTCTCTCGGGTCTCACGCTTTAGGGGGCAATCTGTTACGCAGTAATTTGTCACTGTCTCCCTGTCAGTCTCTCTACTGTGTCTGGGTTTCAAAATAATCAAGCCCATGCTCTCTCAGTTGGCCAAATGACCCACTTTGCCAAAGTTTGTTTCATCAGCGCGACTGTTATTAAAATATACGCGCTGACTGGCGGCTTATAGTGTAACTGATGCGCTGCCAGCGCGGAAGCACACGTGTTTCCCGCGCTGGTCGAATTTCATGAGCCAGCGCACACTCTGTTTGTATTAAGCCACGCTGACACGGACCTGTCTATTATATCCTTGCGACGCCAGCGCTCCAGTCAAGTTATTCACCCGCGCTGATCCTGTTTGGGCGAATTTGTTCTAACAACCAACCTTCCAGATGACTCCAGACCTGGTTGTTGGCCTTGTGAGTATCGCCCTCCCTTCTATGGCATGTCTGTTCGTCATTTGACCCACCTTCCTTGGAGTTGAGCTCATCCTCTTGCCCTCCATGGAGGCTCCTCTTCTTATTTAAACCTCTACCATTGCCATGAGCAGCTAGTTTGGATTGTGTGGAGTTTATAGAGCTTGGATTGCTGCTAGTGTGCATTTGATAGGTAGTTGGTGTGACAAGTGTGGGATTGTTGTAAAGCTTGAGGAAGGTTGTAAAGTGTGACTTGTGTGAGAGAGAGTTTGTCTTGGGAAATCTATCTCCAAAGGTGAATGCTTAAGAGACTTGCTGGCTGGACCCTCTTGAGAAGGATTCGACGTCAGAACATTTGGTTGTACTCTTCTCTGTTATTGATCATTAATAATAGATGACTACTATTATGGTTCCATTCTCATTTGTCCTTATGATGATTAATGTGAATTACATCCTTTCTGACTGATGTATAATTGCTTTTATTAGATTTCACACTTGTATTTGTATCTCTCTTCGTGTGTGCAGGTATCCGTTCACCAGGATCGTGAAGGATTGTGACCAGCCAAGGCGAAGGAGCTAGGACAGGGCTTCTTCATCAAACATAAGCGTTGGAATTCAAGTAGGTCTTTTTTGCCTACCTTTTATTTGCAATTAGGAACTTGCGTAGTAGCATTGTGTGATTGTTACTAGACCTGGTGTGGTCTAGTAGGGATCGTCTCTGTCCGCAGAGAGGATTTACCTCCGTAACAATGACAATATGTTATTCAAAGTTAACAAAGATATTTTGGATATTAGAAACTCCTTTGTATCATGCTTATGCATGGTACAAGCTCTATATCCTCTAGAAAAGCTACAAGAAATACTTATCATAGAAGGATTTGTAGCTAATGGCATCATCTGGATTGTTGGCTGCCATTGTGAAATGGGATGAGGGAAATGTGTAGAAAAATCATATTCTAGAAACCATTTATCTTTGGTTGGGAGCTTACCCATACTACCCATGATGTAAATAGTTATAATTTCATGTTGAGTAGATTTTTGGCACACCTTTAAGAAGGTATCACTATCGAATGGGGGCCAGAAATCTAAAATGTTATCTATTGAATTAGATATAGGATTATATTTGTTTAGATGGGAAGGTTGATATAGTTTGATCTTGTAGGAATTAATTATTGTAGAATACCCTATTGCAGAGGAAGCTTTGGGTTGAATGAAATTTCATGAACCTACTATAGAATCTATGAGCTAAATTATTTTTATTTTTAATATATTTTTGCCTTATACTATTTCTTATGATAGATAGCATATGATATGTAGGAAGCTTTTCATTCTATAGAAGATATTCATGGTCTTGTGTATGGTCAAGAATATTCCTAAACCACAAATAATGACAATCTACTATTCAAAGTTAACAAAGATATTTTAGATATTAGAAAGTCATTTGTATCATGCTTATGCATGGTACAAGCTCTATATCCTCCAGAAAATCTACAATAAATACTTAGCATAGAAGGATTTGCAATTGATGGGATCATCTAGATTGTTGGATGCCATTTCTATTATTCCCTATGATCACAAGCATGGGGCTCACCATTTTGAGCTGAAGAATGAGAAGGAAAGAAGTTCAAGCATGGCTAGTCTTCTAAGTTTTGGTATTTAGTTTGGATTCTAAAATGGATACTAGAGAAGTGGTAAGTTATTTCAATGGAAAGGCCTAAGTTCATCTGTCACTGTTTGAGATGTTTGCATTTGTGTAGGTTTTTCTAGTATAAGTATTATATTTTATGCTTAGTTCAAGGAGTTTTCTTTCAATATGTCTAATAATAATATATTTTTTTCGCAGTTGTCACACTCAACACGTCTATCTGAAGTGGTAAGTAATAGGTACAGAGATCATTAAAGAGTTTATTTTTGAAATTAAGTCTTTCCTTGATGCTGCTGAGAAGTCAGAGCACACATATATTCTTCTAAGCACTTTTTATGCTTGTACAGGTTACCTCCCATATGTCTTTCCATATGTACCTTGTACCTTGTTACCTCCCAATGTACCTTGTTACCTCCAAACTTGCAAGTAAACTATTACCTTCCATATGAAGAATTATTAGCCACTGAGATAGAAATCAATGTTTCACCTGCCAAAGGTCCCAATGTTCAACGTCGTAAGATCTGTCTTGAAATGCATGATCCTTTCCCAAAATTTCTCTACTAGAAACTCTCGTGCCCTGCAGAATGTCTCTATATTTGACTGCACCAGATGTCCCATGAACACAACTTTAACTTGAACCTTTGTTTGACCCTCCAGAAATGGCTTATCCTACATACCATATTTGTCATGATACCCTGCATGATCATGCTCATCATGTTTGTTTATTATTATTGGCTCCTCATTTGGTTCTCCTAGAATGTCTTCTTCTTGGACTTTTTCACATGTGGGGATAAGTTGTCCACCCTCTTTGATTGTCAAACATGGATGTATTGGTGGACTGTTATCTATACCTGATTGCCCATACCCTTTATGAATGTTCTCCTGGATATCTATAGACTCAACTACCTCATCATCAGGATGAATTCCCTCCTTCCTTTCCCAATTTACTTTGTCAAGTTGATTGATTATCATCGAGCTATCCTGTAAGTTTCTCTGAAAAATATGGTATTGTTGCTCACCATTTGTACTTGACTACTTGCTTCCTTCATAGGTTCTCTTCTAAAAACCGGTGAAACCAACTATGGATGAATCTTCATGATCTGCCCTTGTTTCCTCTTATCACTTGGACATGAATGGTTAAGGGCCCAAGGTCCCTTGTAGATAAAGCATAGTCCTCTCATCCTTAGTTCATTATTGATGCATATTTTTTTCTTGCTCCCTCCATCAATCCTTATCAACTCCTTCGTAGTGAGCACCCTTTTGAGTAATTTTATGTTTTCCCCGAAAAACTTCTCGACTAGATCATAGGATCCCTATGGTCCTTCCTCCAAATGGTCAACAATTTACATCTTAGTATCTTGCATATGTGAGCATGGCCTTCGAATAATAGAGAAACAATTTTTTGCATGCTTGTTTTGACATGGTCTGAATGAGCTAATGTAATATTGGTGTAAAAGTTATGGAGCAACTAAAAGATCAACTCATCACATTCCAAATTCGGTATGAATGTGCCAAAGTTGAATTCTTCCATGACTGTTAAAATTTCTACATCGGTACTAAAAGGTAGGAATCATGATGTTATTCAACCCTTTAAGGCCCTCCACTATCAACTACAATATCTCCCTCATAAGATCATTATTGTAAGACAATACTTGGGATGTTAAAGTTATGATCTTGCTAAGACAAGAAGCAATTATGAGCTTGACCTCTTCACAAGGATGCTCCGAGAGTTTGGGATGTATTAATGCAAGCATAGATGGCTTGAGACTCCAACTAAGTTTCCTCCATTCTGGTTGCCCCACCTCTAAGAGCCATGTGTCTAATTCCTCCAATTTCTTAAGGTCTATGGTTGACTTTGTTCGTGAAATTAAGATCCAAGTGCGAACAACTTAGATCCTCTTCCTTCACTTCCGAGGGGAATTTTTGTTGCATAATGGCATAGAAAAAAGGCCCCATGCTTCTTTTACTTTATCTAGAATTTTGTCCAAAATTTTATAAGTGTTTTCTAGGGAAAGTCCCATCTCCCTCATACCAAAGCATGAATACACTAATTCTTCAATGGATTTCACCCCAAGGTAAGGTAAATAGAAACTTGATTGGTAATAGTAAGATGATTGTACCACCTCCTTCCATTCCTATTCCTTTTTTTTTTAACACAAAATCTCCTTTCTATCGTCAAACTCCAAAATTTGACAAACCCCTTGTCAAATGCTAAAACCAATCAAAATTTTCAAAACTATAAACATGGTTTAGTCCATAACCTGCCATCTTTCATGCTTCCACACTGAGATTTTTGAGCGGAAAATCTGTCTAGATGGAAAGAGAATCAGTTTTCAAGTAAAGACTTAGATCTTCATATGCTAATCAAGAGTCTGTGGACCCAATAATTATGCCCTTGCGAGTGATCAATGGATCATGTGCGACATTGAATTTGATGTTAGAGGTTTCAAATGTATAGGCATAAGACTATATTCAACAATGATAAACCTCTACACCAATCCAGCCACATAATGCAACATACTATATAACGAAAAAAGGCATAGAGTTACTTTATTTAATTATGGTGACCCACCACAAAATCTTTTGATGAAATATAATTTACTCGATTCCGCAAAAACACGGCGTCTTTGCCTCTATGACTAATGTGTGATTGATCTTGATGTAGCGAGATCAATTTATCTAATGCAATAAAAGAAATACTTTGGCATGCACTTGAAGAGGACCATGGTTGGCTCCTTGACCGACGCTACAGTAAAAATAATCTTGTCTCTGCTATTAAGAGTGATGACAACTTTGGCTCCCATAATGAATTGATGGTCAATGCTAGAACCGAAGCCTATGAAACTTGCTCGGCTCCTTCCTACGCTTAGAGGGTTGTGGTGACAGTGCAACGCCCACGCTATGTCCACTTCCTTTCACCTAGAACAGATATGGGGACGCTCAACTCCTTTCTCTGCTCAGACAATTGTTGTGATAGTGTTTTGGCAACACGACCAATGCTCAGGCTATATCAACTAATCAACATGCAACACTTATACTCCCTTTCACCGTCCATTGAAACGAATTAGAGTCTGAAACCAATCTAACACCTATATTCATTAGATGGCTCAGTTTTCATTTTAACACACAAAATTATCCTCCTTGTGACCTCGACTGCTACTAAGAAACATCACCCTTCAGATCAGCAATGCGACTGTTTGGTTATGAGTGCCTCGAATTCCCTTCTATTAGTGGTAGAGTCCCATGTAATTGATTCAATGGGTCTTCGTGATTTTCAGCCGACCTCCTTACTATAGTGATTTGAATACTCCCTTTCGTGGTGAGGTGCCTCCCAGAAGGTGAAACGATGGATGAGACCATTGTTGACCTAATCCACAGCTCAGCAGTGTCGATAGAGTGTTTTGATGCAATCTATGCCTATGGCTATTCGTTCTATCCTCAACGGCCCTCAGATTCACTTGCTAAAGAAAAAATATTTCACCCTCTCTCGCTATTTAACTCGGTCCCCTTTGATGAAAGTGTTATCACCAAAAATTGATCATCTAGCCTAATTTACTAGATGGATCAAAGTACACCATGTAAAGTCAATTTTACCATAGTAAAATTTCTTTCACTGTGAGAAATTACCTAATAAACCACCTTTGTTATGTAATTTATAATTAAACCCATGAAGAATAACTAAATAAATCACTATTTATTTTATTTTCTTCTAGGAATAATTAATTAAACCATTGTTCAATTATTATTCCTTGTCAAATTTGATTAAGTCCCTTAGGAATAATTAAATAAATCATTATTTATTTATTATTCCTTAACCAATTTCTTGAGATGATAAGTAAATCATTTATTTATTTATTATTTCTAAATAAAAATTTAAATACGTTTTCCCTCCTAACCAAATATAATAAAATATTCCAAGTGGTTATTCCAAGAATGGTGTTAATAATATTTTATTATTGCTCATTATTTGAGAATAACTCAATATTTTGTTATAAATAGAGGGGTTTTCCATTCATTATTCACTTTCGATTATTTTTGTTGTTGCACTCATTGCTGTAACTCTTATTATTTTCATTGTCGCGCACCATTTCTCTGCCATTTGAGTTCCCATTAAGCTCAAACATTTTATTTGTTGGGTTTTCACATTATAGAGGAGAGAGACTCTACATAAGTTGAACATGTTTTAGGATAGACAAGAACCCATCCCATAGAGGGGTGACTGGTAAAATTTATTTGTTCCCTTCATAGGTGTTATCATAAAATATATTCTTTGTATATCTGGTTCCCATTGGATGATTGAAGTTATTACTGTTTCTTTTTGCTGTTTAACTATGATTGTGTCATAGGTGAGGACTTTGCTAGATTTTGCTTCTATCATTTGCTGCAAATCTACAATGTTTAGTAGCCATTTATATTGTTCAGACTGTTTGTCATCCGTAGTATTAGGTGGTTCTTTTCATACATCTTTGAGACGAAAACACTACAACAAAATTGGCAACTCCATTGGCTTTTTACTTAAGATCCAGAAACTTGGGTGACCTTCAGTTTTCAAGTTAGGGTTTCTTATTTGTTCAGACTCTTAATGTTATTTACTAGCTTTCTAACCCTAGATATGTCAAATTTTCTAACTTCTGCAAGTTTTCTGGTGTTTCCGCATGTCATAAGAACGAGTTACGACAAAGACGGTAATTTTTTCTCAGATTTTCCAACCAGGAATCAAGGATCAGAAATCACACCTTTTAGCCAAAAATGTGTGATCTCGAGTCTAGAGTGCATATTTCACCCCAAAAACTGTGATCCCCCCTAAAAATAGCTTAGTACCAGCGATTTTAGGGTTTCTGAGTTTTTATCAGATCTGTTTCTGGGTTTTGTCGAGAGTTGTGTGTTGGGTTGTTTGACCTTTGTCTCATCCTACTTAGGCCTCGATCTACTCTGATTTACTCGTCAAAGCCGAATTTATCCCCTTAGGGCTTCTAGTACACTTCCGCCTTTATAGGAGGAGTATAGCTGAGTAAGAAGTCTGAGTTTCTCCAGCACTTTTAGCCATATTTTCTAGATATCCAAAGATAGGTTGTTTCCATCCATGGTTTCATATTAAACCTTATTTGCTCATTGGCCTTAGGGTCCCATTGGTTGCCCTAGGATTTACACCCATCTCCCTATCTTTTTGTAGCAATCCTCCTCTCTGGTTTTTTTGTTGTTGCTGCACCACTTTCCAGTAGCGTAGTGTCATTTCATCCCAGTCACACCGACACTTAGATCCCTTGAAATTTTTAGTGTGTTTTCAAATTCATTTTGGGTGGGTTTTAGTTAATGGTTTTGTTGTTCATTTACTATTGTTAATTTTAGTTTATTTTCAACAATATTTTTTCTTTTTTACAAACATGATCTGGGCTTAATCAATAAATACATTTGCACACACAAGCACACCTTAAGCGAAGGGCGATTGGTTTACACCCCAAAGCTAAGACTGAAAATAATAAATTTATCTCCCCTCATCGAGACAAATTCATATTGTTGATCTCCCTTCACCATTTTCCTGTCACATGTGTCTTACCACCATTGTGTCACCAAGGCATTTGTCACAGAGACTCTTATAGCTTCCTCCCCATTTTCAACTCAGGCATATTACTCCTCCCCATTGGGTTTGAGTTCATAGCCCTCTGAGTCCCCATACCGACTCTTGTCCTGGTTCATCTGATTCCGAGCCTCCTTCACCACATATTGTCACCATGTTTAGACCCACAACTAGTGTAGGAACCTAACCTAGTGTTGGCTCCAGTTCTACCCTAGTGATCACATATAGAGGAGTCATCTCATGAACCATTCAGAAAAGTCCCATACTCCCTTTTATGGCTGGCTTAAGTCTACTGGATTTTAACCAGTTGATAAAGGACCCAATACACCACGATGCTAGTTGGCATGCTATGCCGACTAAGCTTCCCTCAAATATCCCAAAGTTTGAGGGTAATTCTGGAGAGGATCCTATCGATCATGTTCACTCCTTCCACATGTGTTGTTCATCCAACTCCATTACTGATGACTTCATTCGTTTTCAGTTGTTCCAACGCATGCTCACTAGAGATGCTACAAAATGGTATGTAGACTAGCCTGCCACATTTCATTCCATTTTCGTGATGCTTGTTAATTGTTCCTCTCATATTTCTAGCTACCTCTCTGATACGACACTGGTAAAAAGATATGGACCTCATTTCGTTAGTCCTTTGCCACTCGCCTTTCCAACCATGTTTAAGAGTTGCATAGAAGGAGGAGCACATGTTGTACCCGGTACTTCAAAGACCGTGACTATCTAGATTGGTTTCTCAGGAGCCTTTTATCACCCATTGGAAAAGATGCCACCTCCCATTTTCCTCAGACTAAAGAAGAAGCTCTCCGAACCACTCTGAGATATGACCTGATTTATGTGCAATCTGGTTCTGTTTATACCATCATTCCAAACCTTCCCCATCCTGGAGATTCCAATGCACCGGGGGAATCTCATGTTGTCGACGATATTGTTGGAAGCCTTTCACATCCTTCCTCATATACTCAACAAATTTATGGCCATCCATAGTGGGGCACTAGTTCCTCCAACACTTATGACCCCCCTACTAGCAACATGTTTTCAGGGCCCCAACCTATCTACCAAACCATTGCTCCTCCTTATGAACAGTCAAGCACTCCAGCCCCTCAAGCATTAACACCGTAGCCTCCCATGCATCCTCAGCCCCTACAGCTACTGCCCCCTTAGGGTCAGGTGTTTGCACAACAGAGTGCAACCAATCCCCAAAATTTGAAGAAAAATAATAAGCGGAAGGGTAACAATGGTAACAAGGGTAACCAAGGTAATCAAGGTAATCAACCTAGTGAATCCCAAGGGAACTAGCCTAACACCAGGAACCAGCCACAGGGAAGCCAACCCAAGAAAAACAAGGCTATTCATATGAACAAGCCTTGTGCATGTTGTGGTGTACATGGCCATTATACACATGAGTGTGCTATCTTACCCCAGATGCACCGAATGTGGGAATCTCAAGCAACTTCTAGAGGCCAAGAATTGCCTCAGAATCCTACACCATCTCAACCGAGAGTGATTACAAATCCTTTCCCTCAATAAGGATTTGTTTCTTCTCAACCTCACTGAGGTCAAGCAGCCCACCCTCCCCAACCTTCTGGTCCTAGTGACTACCAGATCCTCATGATGAGATCTGATGAGGTTAATCCCTGCGATATCAACTTGAAAACTCGATCGCATCAATATGATAAGCCATCAACTTCGTCCATCACTGAGTCCAAAGCCAAAGCTTCTACTGAGCCTCTTACGACATCAAATGTTCCATTAAATATCCCTAAACCTAAAGCTGATGCAATTCCCAAGATCCCAAAGTGACCCTTATGCTATAACATGGCTTCTAACTGAGTTGCCCATACATATAGTATAGTAGATGACTTGGAGCAATCACCTGTCGCCATGTCGAGTTGGATGTACTCCAGTCATGCCCTTCTCAAAAGAAAGCTCTTATAAATTCTTTGGGTATAGTAGATCCTTCTGACGATCATTTAATTGTCTTCCCAGTTGATACATCAAAACATCCCCCATTGCCTTGCTCCGTTGCATTCTAGGTACTAGTCCGAATCCGTAATGTCATCATCTCCCGATGCATTACTGACAATGGTGCATCCACCTGTGTGATGTCTGCTACCATTTGGAAAAAACTTTAGTCACCTGAGTTGTACACTTCCACCATCACATTGCATGCTTGGGACAGACACTCCTCCTAGCCTCTTAGCATGTACCCCAACTATCCATGACCCTTGCGGGCAAGACTGTCCATGTAGTTATTCAGGTTATTGATGCCCATTTAGATTACAACATTCTCTTGGGTCGTAGTTACATATATGCCATGTTAGCTGTCACATCTACGGTTTTCTGGAAGATGTGCTTCCCCCATGAAGGGAAGATCGTTACCATAGATCAGTTGACTTACTACGAGCTGGCATCCATGACGTCCCCCGAGTCCATTATCTCATCAGTTCTAGATAAGAAGTCTTCAACTCCTCTCAATGGTGTTTTACCAAGAGTCTATAAAGATTCCTCATTTTTGGGTTCCTTCCCTGGTCCTCCCCCTCTCATCTTGGAGCCTAAATCTTTCAGCGTCACGGGTTGTCCTCAAGCAATTTAGTACATTCGATCCACAATGAGCTCCTCCACACCGTTCAGTTACCATCCCAGCCGAGCCATCTAGATCCACCCCCTGGGACCTCATCCATTTGTGGGTGCCTCTCATATCTTCACCCAAGAACTGTTCCTCCAGGTCCCAACCGTCTAGGAGTTGTTCCGCCAGGACATTACCTTGTAGGCCAGATACCTTTCTTATTTCCCCCTCCCACAATATTTTATCTGCCTATCATGGCTTCATTGGTCCTTGCTAACATGACTTTAGGGATCCCCATATGGTACATTGATCCCCCTATAAGCATTCTTCCTGCTCAGCTAAGACCTTATCGTGCTATGACCTTGGTTCAACTGGTCCCAATGGCCCCTACCACTACTTTAGTTCCTTCACAACCTCAAGAGAAATTCACTCCTGTTGTGAAAGCATCTGGACAGGAAGGAAAAGCTAAGAGGAAAGAACCTAAGGAAAAGGCTCCCCAACCTCCTCTAGTCCCCAAGACCCCAAAGTCATCACCTCCATGCACTTTGTGTAAATTTTTGGGGCACACGACCAATAATTATCCTGAGCTTCCTCATCTCAAACCTTTGGTTCATGAAATGTTCCCTGAGTCAAATATCCATAAAGTCCATGTTAACTTACCGGGTCCACCCAAGAAACTCACAACGTTATGCAAAAATCACGCTTATGCCCTGTGTGATCATCATGGTGACTACTCCCATTGGTGCTCTCATCTCAACGAATTTTGTGATTTCCTTAAGGCACTTCGCGAATACAAGACCACTCATAATGGATCACCTTCTCCTATTCCTGTGGATTTTTCTACTAATAGTAAATGAGAATAGGGGGAATCTGGTCCCACCATCATGATCCCTTCCCCAGATATCGAGATGACGGACACCACGGGCCATATCCTTTACCTTTCATCATCCTTGAGTTCCTCGTAGGCAATCCTTTCTGAGGTTTCTGAGGACGCTTCTATTCAACCTCTTTCGATAGAATTCCAAGTCTCAACATACATAGATCCTTCATCTACTATCTCGTCATCTACCATTGCATATGATGCATATGTGAACCTTCTTTCTTAGGTTGACGCACTAGGTACCGTGTCGCATGATGTAGTCAATATTCCTCTCATCCACTCCTCTTCCATTTTGATGAGGACATCATGGAAGCTATGTCTACTCGTAATTACCCTTGCACTGAGGCAAGGGGGAACAATTTTTGGAGGATTCTAAAGGCCATTTCCTTCCTAATAATCCCAATGCAATCTACCTAAAGAAATTTTTCTCATAGCTTATCTCTTTGATTTGCATGTCTTTATTTCTGTCATGAAGTTAGGTAGGATGCATCACCTCATCTATCATCTTTTGCACCTTTCAGATGGATCCATCATCCACATCGGTCATGTTGATGGTGCAAGTCGCTTCTCCAGGAATATAGCCTTGACAACCTGGGCCATTTTTACCCCCTTTCATACATTAGTCTTTTCGAACGACATGTGCATTGGATCTACCACCAATAACCAGGCCGAATATGATGTAGTGATAGGTTTGTTAGTCGATTCCCTTTCTCATCACATCCTTCATCTTCATGTTCGTTTATATTCATTGCTACTTGTCATGCAATTGAATGGTGTGTATCATGTGCATAACCAAGTCATATTTAGAAATATTTGCATGTTAAGCTGTTGGTATGTGAATTTGAAACCATTAATTTTAGTCAAGATCCTAGAGCCCAAAATAAGTATGTAGATACCATTGCAAATAACATTCTAGATTGGAATTTATCACATGTATACCACAGAAGACAACCATAAACAGAACACATGGTGAACCATCATCGTCATATAGAAATGCATAATCATATTATGTATCATATAAGTGTTCGGAGCCCATAGCTCTAAATACATCTGACATGCCTATAACATGTTAGAAAATCAAAATCAAAGGGACCCACATGTCCCGATATCTAGTCACTATCCGAAGGATCACACACCAAAGGCTCTGCCCCACCTGCATGTAGATCACGTACTGCATGACCAGCCATCGCCATGCGCTGCATGATACCTCGCCACTCTAAGGGAAGGTCGTTACACTCATATATGTATCGATCATCTAGCTCATGCCATCCATGCTTAGAAACTCTGGTCAAGAGTACCCCACATCTACGGCGTAGATAAACGAGTAACACACTATCCTCTGTTCCCTGACAAGATGATGATGTTCCTCAATCTGTAGACACAGGCGTTGCATCTCATCCTACATTTCTTGCCAGCTTTACCAGTGCTATGTCTGTATACCACATATCTTACACTTAGTAGCATATACATGTGATAAAAATATGAAATGCACCATAAAAATAGCAACTTAATAAGTACCATTTGGTCCCCATGCTTGCCTGAGCGAAAGTGGTAAGTCAGGATCTCCGTGATAGTTCATCTTGCTATAAGGATAATCATCAATTTAGAGGGGCGTCTGATCCCAATGTGTAAAAAATGTGGGTTGGAATACCCGTCGGACTCCCGATCCTCCTCTCCGTAGTAGCTTCCCCTAGTGGCAGATCCTAGGCTCCCGTGGGCCCCCATATCGGATCTATACATGAGGAAGGATGGTGGGTATCTTATCAAAGAAGAATGCGCACGGTACTATACCAGAAACATAGTCATGGCTCACTTGCATAGACTTAACTATCATTTCACTGACGACAGCATCATCTCAGCCCAACCATAGTAGGTCCTAGCCAAACCACTCTCAACCAGCATCATCTACCCATTAGTGATGTGGTGGAGTGCATGGTTTCCCAAGAGACCCGTAGCACAGCTGCGGAAACAACCTATGTTTCTAGCTGGTGTAAATCACCAATCGGCATAGTCATGCCCTTCACATGCACATCCTATGGACAATGGCGCTCCACAAACTTTGTAATGTTCCTCCCACAATGAAACACCAGATGTATATCCCACACCACTCTGAGGGGAGGGAGTCCGGTGAACAAATAAATATGCTATAATGTGAGCTCAATATTGTGCCCCTCCACGACAAATACCTGATGGTCTGGATCCGAATAGCTCACAATTCTCAATAGCAAGGGCTCACCTGCCCTCATCAATGGGTTCTCTACCAACTTGAGAACCTTATAGCAAGCCAATGCCCCTCGAACCCCCTGATCCATCTGAATCTTGGATCAGAGGGTATCCAAGTCTCACTCACACCAGTTGATTTTTTGCTCTGCCATGCCTGCAAAACACCACATGTCTTATCAGTTGAGAGAAGAAAACACCGGTCTACACTAATCAACCTACAACCCCCACCAAGCGAGCAAACCACCACTCTTTTTAGCCCCAAATCACAGTTTTATGCCTAGAAAGTGTGAGCTCATAGGTTTTCACCTGTTTCCTATGATCCAAATTGCACTTCTAGGCACAAAAAGTGTGATTAGATTGTGAAGAGTAGCAAGGGTCTCCCAGGGAGCTGCCAGGAGCCAAAAATCACGAAATAAATAACTGAAATTATAGAGATGAGTAAGGAAAGCTACCTGAAAGTTGCAGATCCTGATTCTGATGGCCTGTTTGTCTGATATAATCTCCACAAGATTTAGGACCTTTTCCTCCTCTCCCAATTTATCACAACTCACTTGAAAAATGAATTCCAATTGGAGGGATAATGTCCTTTCATAGAAAAATCCACAATTTTTCTGTCACCTGGTTTGACCAAACAGTAGCTCAACTTGATGAACCATCAACATCATTGGAAATCTCTCATCGAGTACTATAATGAGTCTTTCTCGATTTTGGATGATTTGAAACTTCACTAGGAAGCCATTTTTCCAAGAAGGGTCACTTCGTTGCCTCTCAAAATCAGATTTCTTCATATGCGACGCTTGTAATTTGGGGACCACCTTCCATTGGAACTTGTCATCTTACATGTCAATTTTCATCATGTGTAACCATCATTTACTCATTTTTTCATGGTCCCCACCGGGCCTATTCTATGTGGTAGCGTCATAAAGGCACCCTTGTTCAGAGCATCCGTGATGAGTCACCCTTACATCCATGGAGTCTGTTTTGTATCCCATTATATCATATCAAAGTATTCCATCCATATTTTGATATCGTTCATCCTGTCTTGCCCATTTTGGCCTCCAGTCATACTATCCGCATCCCATATGGAGTTGAGTCTGTTGCTGCCAGGTCAACCATGCACTTTATGCTCTGATAAGGAAAGTTGTCTATTTGTCCCTCAATCCCTCATTTTCCATTATACCTAGTGTCAGTCCATCAATCACATTACTATTTTCCCTCATACCTTAGTTGAGTATCCTCATTGCCTCACCTATCGTGGGCCCTATTTTGTCGACATCAGCTCATTTATTCCATAAGAACAACCTAGAGGGCAGCGCATCTTGGTTGCAACTTCCATTCCTATTAGGTACTTTGGATCGAGTAGAGGGACTCATTATTTCCCTTTGACTTGGTTGTTTCATGTTCGTGATCCATACACTCGATGGTCCAATGATGCAGCAGATTGTACCAGTGGTTCCTAGGTGTGCGTCAGATGTTTGAGGCCTCATGACGGGGTGACCCTTCAGGTAGCCCCCAACATGCTTGGATGCATTCCTATTATGCTACAATCTTAGATGCAATTTTGCAGATATAATGGGTTTGGTTCCTACCAATCACAGTGTTCATAGCATGCACATCTCCTTCAGATGATCCATTTAGTTTTGCAGATCCCTTCCTTGTTCAACAGGGCTTATTCGGTTGTTCTACCCTCCTTCCAACCCATTTTTTGAGGGAAGGGCCATTATATCTTCTGTAATCAATGCATATTATATTCAATCTTGGCTCATATTTTTCCACGTGCACTATATATATGGGACACATTGTATTATTTTTTGACTCAGTTATGCCAACATGTCATGTACCATTCAGCATGTACTTCATTGCACAGTTTGATATTTCTCAGCACACCATTATTTTTGTACTAAGTTATCTCGGTGGGTATATGTATGCTTCCCCCACCTCATTGAGGTCTGTTACCACAACATAAAAGGTGACTTGCATTGGTCTTGCCCCCTTTGTCCCTATCCTCCTGCTTTAGTTGTATTGGTCTCTCTCTCCCTCTCTCTCTCTCTCTCTCTCTCTCTCTCTCTCTCTCACTCCACTTTGTTGTGTAGTGATTATGTCTTTACAACATAGTTCGGTCATATGTTTTCCACCTAACACTCGTACGTTGGGGGGAAATCTATTATAACCAAAATATTGATCATCTAGCCTAATTTACTAGATGGATCGAACTACACCATGTAAAGTGAATTTTACAATAGTAAAATTTCTTTCACTGTGAAAAATTACTTAATAAACCACCTTTGTTAAGTAATTTATAATTAAACTCATGCAGAATAATTAAATAAATCACTATTTATTTGATTTCCTTCTAGGAATATTTAATTAAACCATTGTTCAATTATTATTCCTTATCATATTTGACCCAATTATGAAAAATCAAGAGATAAATTATTAATTATCTTATTTTTCTCTACGAATAATTAACTATTATTCCTTGTCAAATTTGAAAAATCCCTTGGGAAAAATTAAATAAATCATTATTTGTTTATTATTCCTTAACCAATTTGTTGAGATGATAAATAAATCATTTATTTATTTATTATTTCTAAATAAAAGTTTAAATATTTTTTCCCTCCTAACCAAATACAATAAAATATTCCAAGTGGTTATTCCAAGAATGGGGTTAATAATATTTTATTATTGCTCATTAATCAAGGATAACTCAATATTTTGTTATAAATAGAAGGGTTTTCCATTCATTATTCACTTTTGACAATTTTCATTGTTGCACTCACTATTGTAACTCTGATTATTTTCATTGATGCACTCCATTTCCCTACCATTTGAGTTCCCATTAAGCTCAAACATTTTATTTGTTGGGTTTTCACATTACAGAGGAGAGAGACTCTAAAGACGATGAAGACGTTTGTGGATAGCCAGGAACCCATCCCATAGAGGGGGACAGGTAACATTTATTTGTTCCCTTCACAGGTGTTATAATAAAATCTATTCTTTGTATATATAGTTTCCATTGGATTATTTGAGTTATTATTGTTTCTTTTTGTTGTTTAACTATGATTGTGGAATAGATTAGGACTTTCGAAGGTTTTGTTTCTATCATTTGTTGCAGATCCATAATTTTTAGCAGCCATTTATATTATTGATACTGTTTATCATCCACAGTCTTAAGTGGGTTCTTTTCATACATCTTTGAGAAGAAAACACTACAAGAGAAAGAATTTTATAAAATCCATGGAGCAAGGACTGTTACACAATAATTTGTCACCGCCTTCACTCCCGGTTCTTTCCGCTGTGTCATGTCTAAAGTCAAACATGCTCATGATAGACAAATGCTCTTCTAAACTGCCGGTTGACCTACTTTTCCAAAATTTTCTGCCTCATCGCGGATATTGGTTTAATAAGCACGCTGAAAGGCGCGCATGAACAGACCGATCGTGCTGCTAGCGTGGAAGTACATGTGATTCCTACGATGGCTCGATTTTATGCACCAGCGTGGGTCTATGTGGTCTCTTCAGCAATGATATGACTATCTGCACTGATCACTTGCGATGTAAGTGCCGAATATCAGTTTTGTGCCCGCGATGATGTATATTGGGTGAATTGTTCCAACATCCGGTCTTCCAGATGACTCCAGACCTAGTTGTTGGCCTTGTTTATGTCACCCTCCCTTCCTTGGTGTGGCAGTTCCATCAATTGGGATGCCTTCCTTGATGATAAGCTCACTCTTCCACCTTTCATGGAGGCTCCTCCTCCTATTTAAACACTCACCTTTGATATGATCAGCTAGTTGGCTTGTTGATAGTTGGGGAACTCTTGATTGTACAGTGTTGTTAGTGCTTTGATAGGTAGCTGGTGTGAGTGTGAGAGTGTTGTTTAAGGAAGGTTGTCAAGTGCGCTTGATTCCATGTCTAACTTGTGAGAGAGAGAAACTTGTTTTGGGAGATTTATCATCCAAGAGTGAATGCTTGAAGAACATGCTGGCTGGACCCTCTTGAGAAGGCTTGTGATGTCAAGATGTTGGTTGTAAGCTTACTCTTATTTTATTATTAATGCAATCAATTATGTTTTCCTATGTCTCGTATGCAATGTACTTGATGGCTCATGACTTCTTGACTTTGTGAGTAAATGGTTTATTGTTGTTGCCTGATTACGTGCTTTGTTGTATTTCCTTTGCTTTGTTTCAGGTTGATTACTCATTGAGGAAGCGGACACTGGAGCAGTGCAACGGAACTCCATCGACTACCAGTTGAGGTAGGCCTCCAACTTGAACTGTTTAAAGAAAGCTATTGTTGATTTGTCCTTGTTTGTGACTAGACCCACTCTAGGGCTAGAGGGGTTTCCATTGTCCACAGAGGGAACACTTTTATGCATCACAAATTGGTGACTCCACTGGGGAGTTTGTCCTATGTTCTTCTTTTTTCTCTTGTTTTGATTTTGATTTTGGCCTCCCTTGAATTTTGGGGATTAATTATCAGTCTTTTGAGTTTCCTGGGTTGGTCTGGGAAATACCTCTATTTGATTGAAGGATTGATTGTCTTTGATTTGGGAGTTTTGATTTGCCTGTCATTGTTTTTGAACATCATCGTGGAAAAAAGCCTAACAGTTGCAATGTCATCGCAACTTTGTATCCTTTTTACTCGCGATGATCGACGACTCTTGAAATCGCATCATTGCGGAAAATAGGTGTTTTTCCGTGATCATCTCGAGTTGTCTATGTAAAACTTGCACTGATCATCTCGGGTTGTCAGTGTACAACTTGCGATGATTCCTGAAAAGTTGTTTTTTATAACTTTACCTCTTGAATTCATCAATCTTGTTTATCCCCTGTTGTTTCTTGTCTCTCATTAGCTTGTTTTAATTGCTTTTGGTTAAGGTACTGTCTCTTTGATTTCATTGAGTGAGTCTTGTGTTATTTTTTGACTATGTGACCTAGCCCTTTAGAAGTTTTGTCAAGAAACCATTTTCTTGGGTTACTTGTCTATTCAAGGTTCATCCACAACCTTCTTGTGATTTGCTTGAGGCTCTTTCGCTGCATGTTTTCTTGCTGGTTGATTTTTAGTGTCGATTATTGAACCAATTTTTTATGTTGATTCGATTTCTTCACTACCAAGCATAGATCAAAATTGTTTTGATCGATCAGTTCACACTCGCTTGTTTGCTTCTTTGAATTTGAAACAAAAAGAAAATCAAAAGTTTGCATTCATTTAGCATATGAAAGTGAAAGTACATTTGCATTACGAATTTTCATGTTTGAAAAATTGAAAAGTGAATGATTAAATCTTTCATTAGTAGTATCGATGCATCGTGAGATTAGTGTACTGATGCATTGTGTTTCTTAGTGTTTGCACTCGCTTGATTTGGTTTTCTTGGTTTGGGAATGATCTCTCTACCCTCCCGTAGGTAGGTGTTCATCGAAGGAAAAGGATTTTTCATTCATGCTAGCTGCATCCTAGGATTTATTATATACATACGGTAAGGCCTGAAAACTAAAACATAATACAAGATCAACTTTAAAATGAACTGAATGAATCTAAAAAAGCATTGGAACATAATGCACACTATTTAGAGTTCTAGGCTAGAGACATGTTCCAGCGTCATTAAACCTAGTCACTTTTGTTTCCACTCAAGGTTGGGTTATTTCTCCTTCTGTTACTCAATAGTGGTCTAGTACAGACTTGTGCTCCCACGTAGTGTCGATTATATGGCCAGACCCCACTAGTTTATCATCCTTTATCCATAGGAAGCCGTGTCAGCTGCCTTATAAGCCGTAACGCACCGAACACAACATTCAGGAAGATTGACTACCATACAGAAAGTCCTTGGTTTTCATACGACTGCCAAGGTGTATATGTATCATTACAGATTGTCTGTAAACCTTTTGCCTAGTTCTCCAGAGTAGTCACTTTCTCTCCTTTTCCGACTCCCTAAAAGAAAAGGTTCATCTGAGCACTTGTCTTTTCAGGCTCATTAAACCTTGAAAGAGATAGAGTCGCCTTTTCTTCCTTTTCTGGACTCTTGAAACATGAAAAGGTCAAGTTTTGTTCCTGTGTCATAAAATTTACTGCCCATGAAATATTCCTGGTAAAATTTCGAGTTCTTGGTTGTGATAAGTGTGCTTTTCAGGCTCGTTCTCGATGGAAACATTCCCCAAGTCTACCGGACAAGGTTTTCCCCAAGATGGAAATCCTATTCTATTTCCTTCATTTGGAAATGCCGGTGCTCCGTATATGCCAACACTGTCCTTGCCTAGGTTGACCATCGGTTTACTCGTATGGTTGTTTTCAACCTCGGTGGTCCTGAGTGCCATGACTCCTGTTCCACCATCTCCTTCATCCAAACCACGACATTTTGATTCCAAGGCTGAGCCTACGCCTTCTTCTCCTGTTCCTTCCTCCTCCTCTCCTCCTTCACCTGGTGAAAGTTTCACATCTAGTAACCAAGAGGCTAAGAAGAAGAAGAAGAAGACGAAGAAGCAGAAGAAGCCCAATAAGTGCGAGGCCACTGTTATAGCTCCAAATCTCACTCTTATGGTTTGTGATGCTGTACTCATGGCCTAGGGCAACCACTCCTTCCAGACCTGGTCCTAGAATTTAAAAAACAGTGTTTTATCCCTTATACGCGACATTGCCCTGAGTTAAACGCATGTATACGCGGGTCTGTGTATAGCCAACCCGCGTGTATGTATTAAAACACTTACAAAAATATAAAATTCCTTCTTTTCGGGCGGAGATCGTGGGTTTTACCTGCTGATCACCTGTTAGTGCCCGTGGCCCAACTGTTCCCGACCAACTCCTAACTAAAAAACTACTTTGGAGATGGTATAAAAAGACCTCAAAGGGAAGGCCTAAGGGAGGGGAGAAGAGAGAGGAAGGTTATTATGCTGAGATTTTTCCCTTGACTAGGTCTGAAGTCCCTTGTTCCTTCTGCACTTCCCCCATTTTGTACAGGAAACCTTTGTTTCCTTGTGTGTTGATGTTCATCCACCATTTATGACATCATGGAGAGAGTCATGGAAGGAGTTTTGTTAGAGGCTTGAGGCTGGAACAGATCCGGAAGGAAGCTTTGCTTGGAGCCTGCTGAAGGTGACTTAGGTGAACATATTCCTTTTTATGTACTTTATTTGTCTATAATAAAAGAAACACATGTCTTGGTTCCTGAAATGAATCTTCTTTATGTTAATGATACTCATGTTTAGAATTCATGTGTAAATGGTTGTTTGGATTTCATAACTAACTACCTCTCTTTATGACATGAAGATGGTTTCTTTATAAGTTTTCGTCCATGTACTACTGTGTTCTTTGAATTGTTTGTTTTGCAGGACAAAAGCGAAGAAGGGAACTCCAAGAAGGGTTTGGACCCTAAAGGCCTTCTCAAACGTAGGACCGAAGGTACGTACCCTTATCATAGAATTTGCTTATAATAGCATAATGGCTGTATGAATGCATGTTTCTTTGAATAGACAACTTTCAGTCTGCTAGGGTTTCACCCAAAAAGCCCTAGGGGAGTAATTCCCTCTACCAGAATTGCCTCAACCTTTAAGGGATTCGGGTTCATCCCTTCAAGGTTGAGGCAATAGTTCAGTTGCCTCCCCCGTCCTCAATTCGTCAACTTCTTAAGATGGTTTATAGCAAACTATGCCGAGATCATTAAAGGGTTCATGGGTTTGCTATGAAAAGGAGTTCCATTTGTGTGGGATGACTTTGCGCAGCAGTCGTTTGATGCTTTGAAAAGGCATTAGTCTCTGCCCCGCTTTTGAGTCCACCGGATTATAGTAGAGACTTCCTTTTATATCTCGTTGTAGCAGAATCAACCATTGGTATGGTTCTAGTTCAGGAGGACGATGCTGTTGCCAAGCACGTGATTTATTATTTGAGCCGAGGCTTAATAGGTCCTGAACTCCGCTTTTCTCCGGTTGAGAAGTTGGCCTTGGTAGCTATCCAGGCTGTCCAGAGGCTCCGTCATTATATCCTGCTACACAAAACTTTTGTCTTAGCGGCGGTCAATCCATTTCAATTTGTCCTTAGTAGGCGAGTAATTGGGGGAAAATATAATAGATGGATAGTCATTTTGCAAGAATTCGATCTCGAGTTCTTGTCTGCCAAATATAAGAAATCCATGGTTTTCGCGGAGCTAATTTCTGAGCTTCCTTGTGGAGAGGATACTATTTATGAGGAAAGCTTTCTCGATGAACATTTATTCCTAATCTCTTCACTCGACCCTTGGTATGGAGATATCATTGTTTATCTCCAGACTTCGAAGTTTCCCTCTACTTTCTCCCAGGATGAACGTCGCAAATTACGTCACCTAGCTAAAAACTATGTTATCATTGGTGACACATTATACCGTTGAGGGGTTGATTCAATCCTTCGGCGCTGTTTAACCTTAGAGGAAGCAGAGTCTGTGCTCAATGACTGCCACAGTGGAGCTTGTGGTGGTCATTTATCAGGGCTTGCTACAGCCCAGCGCATCTTATGTGCTGGCTATTTTTGGCCTTCACTCTTTAAGGACTGTGTGGAAGCGGTAAAACGCTGTCACCCGTGTCAAATTTTTACTCACAAGATGCACGCGCATCCAGCTCCCCTTTTCCCCATTATCACCGTCGGTCCCTTCACTAAGTGGGGTATTGATTTTACAACTTGTAATCCGCCTTCAGCGGCGAATCACAAGTACATTATCGTGGCTGTAGACTACTTTACGAAGTGGGCCAAGGCCATGCCTACTTATAAGAATGATAGTGACACGGTAGCTTTGTTTCTTTTCAATCAAGTTATCTCAAGATTCGGTATCCCAAGAGAGATTGTCACTGACCATGGCAGTCATTTCCAGAATCAACTAATATCTGAATTGGCTCTTAAATTAGGTTTCCGTCAAGAGCATTCGTCCCCTTATTATCCTCAGGCCAATGGATAGGTCGAGGCAGTCAATAAAACCCTTAAGACGATACTCCAACGGAAAATCGATAAAAATCGGTCCAATTGGCACATTATGTTGTATTCGGCTCTTTGGGCATACCGAACTTCCGTTAAAACAGCTACTGGTTTTACTCGTTTTCAGTTGGTTTATGGGATGGAATCTATCTTTTTGGTCGAATGTGAAATTCCATCTCTTAAGTTGGCTATTGAGCTTCTTCCTGAGACTTCGAGTCTCGAAGAGCACCTAATTCACTTGGAACACCTCGATGAGCAGCGTCGAGATGCCGCCACAGTGAATGAGGCTCATAAGAAAAGGGTTAAAACCCAGTACGATAAGTCTGTCCGTCCTCGAGTCTTTTTTGAAGGTGACCTTGTCCTGGTCTATGACCAGGATAAGGACGCCTTGGGGGCAGGCAAATTTAAGCCTATGTGGTACGGTCCTTTCATTATTAAACGATATTTATAAGAAGGATCGTATGAGTTAATTGATTTCGAGGGAAACAAGCTGGCGGAGCCCCGAAACGGGCTCTACCTAAAGAAGTAATTTGCTTAGTTTTGGCCAGGCAATGGCTTCTTTGTATTTTATGTATATTTGTACATATATCGTCGAGAGTTTTCTGATATCAACACTTTTTGGTCTGCTTTGGCAAGTGTTGATGGATGATTTGGTTTATTTTGGGTTCGCCGATGGTGCTAGTCGGCACACTCGGAATCTTGCTTCCGCAGCTTGGGTACTATATTATCCAACTGGTCAATTGATGGCATCAAGAGGAGTGTGCATCGGTCTTGCTTCAAACAATATGGCTGAGTATACTGCTGTTATTAATTTATTATCCGAGGCAATCTCTTATGGGATCGACTCGTTGGTAGTGTATCTTGATTCTCAATTGATAGTGTCTCAATTAAATAACATTTATCGAGTACGGGATCCATCTTTATATCACCAGTATTTAAGGGTGAGGTTGTTGCAAAGATCATTTACTTATATTAATTATCTGCATATTCCAAGATCTCATAATTGGTTAGCTGATTCTATCGCTAATCAAGCATTAGACTGGCATATTAATCATTCATCACAATAAAATCATGCATCAAAAAGTCAAACTATATATATATATATATATATATATCATAAAGCGTCTCGAGTGTACATATGTGTGTCCAAAAATATACAAAATTGGGACTCAAATTCCCATAATCATGTCCGGCATATCTAATGCCTCGGCTCAGGATGAGCATCTAAGTATGTCACTATAGAATTGGCCACGCGCCAAAAGATGCGAACCCAGTCACGTGGCATGCCAACCACATGACGTTGCATATCCTCAGGAAGGTCCTCTATGACGGCCATCGGTACTCAGCAGCTCAGTCTCGCCAAGTGTCGCTGGACGTTGTTTAGAGTCCATTCTGTATCAGCAGCTGCCTCTTCGGCTCCTCGGCCATGCCGTCCATGCCGCGGGAATCCATCTGGTCGTACAGGCCCAATGTCTGGAACATGATCACCATATCCGTCATTTGAATCTCATCAAAAAATATTTTTCAAAATTCATCATTATATTTGAAAAATCCAAAAAATCATAAAATCATAAAATCTTACCAATCTTGCCCCATGCTGCATTCGGTGGCAACGCTAAATCAGGATCTCCTCGGAAATCCAGTCCAGCATAGGGGTAGTCATCCACGGCGATGATCTGCTGATCCCACCAGGTGAAGAAGTCATCATCGAAGGCAGTCCTTGGGACCTCCCCACCCCCCAGACGTTTCATCAGATCAGCCCACCAGCCCATGCATGGATCGCGTGGGGTGCTGATGGAAACTGCTACCCTAGGGCGGAGTGCGGGAACCTTCTCAGAAAAGAAAGTACACAAGATGCTCCCATATCCAAAGTTTTTAGTCTGGCCCCTCCTGATAGAAGTGAGCTGGCTCTTCATGTTGGCCAGAAGAGGAGTACACCAGTCAAACATAGTAGTGAGACAATCAACTGCCATGCTCATGTTTTGCCATGACGCCTGATGCAGAGAGGATGATCCGTTCACCCGAGCCATGGTAAACAGGATTATCCTAAGTGACAAACTCGCCACATGTGTGATGGAAATCTGGCTCCCAACCTTCTTGGGATGTCTCGGGCAGTATATCTGTACATAGTCCTCTATCGAGAGGGCACTCCATGACCTGCCCCGGGACTGTACTACCTCTCCCCTTCGGGAAAGGCCCGTGATAAAATAGATATCCTCCACTTCTACCCTGAGCGGCATCTCATCGATCATAAAAGCTTCCTCATCGACATCCCAATAATCAATGAGAATCTCAAGCAATCGCGTGTTCGCTTTCATATTTGGCAATTTGAAAAATTTAAGCAAACCGCATCCCCGGAGTGCATCTAATGCTTCTGGATTGTTCATAACTTCATTATCTACCGTTGCATGTTCTCTCTCATGCCATGTGATAGGCATCCTGAGAAAAAATTCAGTTTAAACCATTAGTTTTTGTTTAAAATGATTCGCGGCGTATACGCGGGTCCCTTTGCACACAGTCGCGTATAGGGCTCGCGTATACGCGGGTTCAATATTACCAACCCGCGTATATGCCGCGAGCGAATTTTGGACAAAAGTTTAACGGTGAAACATCAATCATAAAACTTAAAACTTGTCACAAACAATTGCAAGCTAAGTATAAGGGTTACCTGGAGGTATTCAGCGAATTTGAATGGTTGAATCTGGCTGTGGGAAGTTTGCTCCTTTTGCTCCAAATATTTTGCTCTCAAACTCAAATGGTAAAAATGGTGAGTCCAAAATGCTTTTTATAAGTTTTGAAAATGCAAAATTTTTCAAAATTTTATTTTGTTTCGCCTCATGTGACTTTTAACTTGGGAGCTTGGAATGTCGAGATTGGTTTGTTTTTCAGGACATTTTGGACGTTTTTCAGTTTCGAGACGGTTCCATGACTGCTGACCCGTCATGGCAGGTATCGTGTTCTTACTAGCATATAGGTTAGGGACACCATTTTTCCGTTGCATTATGCATACTAGCCTCCATTTGACCGATACATCTACCATAGGGTCGATCCCATCGTGTTATGGTTCGTAAGCCATCTTCACTCGCCGATTCTTTAAATCATGACACGATGGTAGAGCCATCCTTTACATGGGCATCCTAGTTAGCACCTCACTGACATTTGTTGCCCATGTTGCTCCGATTTGAGTAGGCTCGGGAGTCCTCTGTAGTCCCACCATGACTTATGCGTTGAAGACTCATTCCTCTTAGCTTCTCCACTTTGTTCTGGCCTTATACCCTAGAGGCTCCTTTGTGTTGAGTTGTACTATTGCATTGCATGTTGACCACTTGCACCTTTTGGCCTAGAGCCGGCTTCACTGGGACTCGTGTTTAAGCCAATTTTTGACCATGACGTCTGCAAAATCAACCTTGCATACCTTTGACTTCTGCAGCTTGACACACCTTGACCCATGGAAGGAACATACCTTTGAGTGTCACAGACCAGTTTTCACCTCCCTGCATTGAGCATAGGAACGTTCCTTTCCCAGGAACTATATCATCTGTTTCACCGACACTCGTTCTTTCCACTGTACCATAGCATTCTTTTATTCTTTTTCCGGCTTAACAGAAAAAGACAAAAAATTAAATATTCCAAAAAGAGCGGGAACGGGACATTATTTCCATTTATTGTTGGTAGCTAGAGTCAGTCATGTCGCCCTTGAACAAAGCACTCAAAACAAAGTCTCCTCCGCATGGGTGGGATTTAGTTTGACTTAGGTACGCCATAACCTTGTTATTGAGTCAGTTCTCCCCAGATTGGTTATCTCTTCCAATCATATGGAGGGTTCGTTCGTGCCTCCTGCATGGTGAACTTATACCGAGTCATCATATGCTGCCACATAGTCACATTGAGTCGTACTTTTGTTCAAGGGAAGTTAGCCTGAGTCGGCCTGTCTGCGGTGTCTCTTGACTCATTTTTCAGTCGGCCATCCCTGGTTGTCAGTGTCATGTCTATCATCACATCAGTTATATTGGTCCTTTACTCGTGCCGGTTTGAGAAGGTCCCCATTGACTTCTTTCTGGCGGGTCTTGTCTTTATCGACGACGACACCTTGCTCCGAGGACAGGCCTAGAGCCGCACCCCGGCCCTATTTTCATTATTGATAGGTTACCTTGTGCTCAGCATCGATCAGTATCATGGGTCTTTGACTGAGTGGTTTCCCTTGTGTTCGACGTCAGCTTACATTATCACACATTGGGATTCATGTAGTACCCTAGTTTCCATTTGACCCTATTGGTGGATACCTCGCCTCTGTGTCAGCTTTCATTATTGGTTGGTTCAGAGGGTTTCTACCATGCGCTAGCCACATCTTGTGTACGCCGGAAACGTATTTTGGTTGGGTTACTACATCTTTTTCGTCCGATTCCTTCCCCATTATTGGCCTACGGGTTACACTCGCGCTAGATTGATGGAGGATGCCTTAATGCCTTCCTTCTAGTGGATCTTTCCCTATCGACTCCGACTCATTGCTTTGGGGCAAAGATCTAGAGTCCATTTGGCAGTACCTTGGGGTTTGTAGTCACTAGTGGCAGATCCTTCGCTATCGATAGTGGGAAACCATCATTGTCTCCTGATCGATAGATTCTTACAGGTGTTCGACTCCAGCTCATCTATTCAAACTTGTTAGATTGTACTGGGTACCTTGATGCTCATTATCATTATCGGTGAGTAGTCTCACGTTTGTTAACGGTATACGTCAATGACCGGTAATCAAACGATTTCTCACATGGTCAACTTCAGATCATTTATTCCCATGGTGTAGAAATGTGCCATGACGGTCGGTGAAGACCTCAGGTTGTATCAGCATTCATTGGTTCACTTGACAGTTGCTTCTATTGCTGCTAGTTGATACCACCCCAGTTTATAAGTTGCAGTCAGTCATGGCGACATTCTATATGCTGGCACCTGAGTTTGCAGTGTAGTACCATCCTATTCCATCATGTTCAGTTGGTACCTTTTTGGGATCAGTCTTTGATGTCAGTGATCTGTTGCATCTTTCAGCATCATTGACAGTCTTATATGTGATATTCAGACATGTACTTGTTCATTATGATTAGATGATCCATTATGTATCTTTCAGTCATTTATACTTATATACTTAGTGGATCCGCTTGTACTTGATATGCGGACATGCTTTACTTTTTCTAAGCATGGGTATGCCCGCCTCAGACAGTGTTTCTTTCTGATCTCCTTTGGTGGCTTGGCAGGCTGGATTCTGGTGAAGTCCTCCTCGGTTTTTGACAGACTTCCTTTCCATGTACTCGCATAATATATTTCGGCCATCATGTACCCCTTCTGACCTCATATATTAGGGGGCATATGTTATAGCTCCAAATCTCACTCTTATGGTTTGTGATGCTGTACTCATGGCCTAGGGCAACCCCTCCTTCCAGACCTGGTCCTAAAATTTAAAAAACAGTGTTTTATCCCTTATACGCGACATTGACCTGAGTTAAACGCGTGTATACGCGGGTCTGTGTATAGCCAACCTGTGTGTATGTATTAAAACAATTAAAAAAATATAAAATTCCTTCTTTTTGGGCGGAGATCGTGGGTTTTACCCGCTGATCACCTGTTACTGCCCGTGGCCCAACTGTTCCCAACCAACTCCTAACTAAAAAACTACTTTGGAGATGGTATAAAAAGACCTCAAAGGGAAGGCCTAAGGGAGGGGAGAAGAGAGAGAAAGGTTATTATGCTGAGATTTTTCCCTTGACCAGGTCTGAAGTCCCTTGTGCCTTCTACACTTCCCCCATTTTGTACAGGAAACCTTTGTTTCCTTGTGTGTTGATGTTCATCCACCATTTATGACATCATGGAGAGAGTCATGGAAGGAGTTTTGTTAGAGGCTTGATGCTGGAACGGATCCGGAAGGAAGCTTTGCTTGGAGCCTGCTGAAGGTGACTCAGGTGAACATATTCCTTTTTATGTACTTTATTTGTCTATAATAAAAGAAACACATGTCTTGGTTCCCGAAATGAATCTTCTTTATGTTAATGATACTCATGTTTAGAATTCATGTGTAAATGGTTGTTTGGATTTCATAACTAACTACCTTTCTTTATGACATGAAGATGGTTTCTTTATAAGTTTTCGTCCATGTACTGCTGTGTTCTTTGAATTGTTTGTTTTGCGGGACAAAAGTGAAGAATGGAACTCCAAGAAGGGTTTGGACCCTAAAGGCCTTCTCAAACGTAGGACTGAAGGTACGTACCCTTATCATAGAATTTTCTTATAATAGCATAATGGCTGTATGAATGCATGTTTCTTTGAATAGACAACTTTCAGTCTGCTAGGGTTTCACCCAAAAAGCCCTAGGGGAGTAATTCCCTCTACCAGCCACCTCTATAGTTACTGCTCCAATTCCATCTCAGGTCAGACCACCTTCTGCTCCTCCGCGGAAGGTTAATTTTCCTTGTAAATTGTGCAAGGGTGACCATCTTCTTCGTGATTGTCCTGGCATTCCTAGGATCTTAAAAGTATGGTCTCATGATCCGACTCATCCCTCATCGTCCTCTGAAGCTCATGAAAATGCTACCCTATCAACTGGCAATGGTAAAAAGAAAGGGAAGATTAGATTCCCCTGTAGGCTATGTGAAGGCAACCATCCCCTTCACCTTTGTCCGCTCATGGAAAGCTTCCATTGTTTTGGAAAGTCTTACAACTTCTTCACCCCAACTTCTCGTTGGTTATCAAAAGCTCTCTTCAGACCCTCCCTCCATTGACAAAGAGATTGACTTAGATTCTTCTCTTGTCCATTCTCCTCTTTCCAAACCTGGCAATGCTAAGCCTGGTCCAGACCAATCATTTGTCGGTGAGAGTATCAACTTGGGTTCACCACCTGTTGATCACTTTGTTTCAGAAGAGTGTCATGCTCATGTTCTTCTAGTCTCATCAGATTCTCTTGAGTCTGAAAATGACCCTCCTATCCCCGCTGGTCAAGAGGGTCCTTCTTTGGTTCCTGTAGAGCAGGGGGGCAATCATACGATTCCCCCACTGAGTAGTTCAGTCGTTTCCTTCGACTGGAGTCATTTGACCACCTTCCACCTTCCATCCCATGTGCCTTTCCATATTACAGTACATGACTATGATAAGGCAGTACCTGGCACTGTCTTGGATGAGGGTGCATCTGTCAGTCTTATGCCTTCTACTACTTGGCAATCTTTGGGCTTCCCACAACTTGTGTCGGTCACATAGAATCTATTAGCATTTGATGGAGGAACCAGTCAACCATTAGGGATCCTTCCAAAGTTCCCTATTAATTTGGGAGGAAAAACCGTCTATATAGATGTACTGATTGTCCAAGGTGCTTTAGATTTCACTCTTCTCCTTGGCCGTGACTATATTTATGCCATGGGGGCCCTTGTCTCTTCACTTTTCCATCTGGTTTGTTTTCCACACGATGGAAGAATGGTGACTATTGATCAATTGTCATTCTTTAGTCACCCGATGCCTCCTGTGCCACCATCATCCCCTCTTGGTTCTTGCTCGCAAGCAGTACCTTCTTTGCCACAGGTCAATTATGTGGCTACCCATTCCGTCTCGGCCACTGCTAATGATCATGCCGATGGTCTTGTACATCATGTACTGGGGTCATTGGAACCTGATCTATCATTAGCGCCTCATGACATGTATTCCTCCCAGAGTGTGGTTCTTCCATCCCGCGAAGACCTCTTGGGAGCCATGTTCTCATAAGGCCCATGAACAGGTGTCTGAGGATAGTTTTGATCTTGTGTCAACCTCATTTAAAAATGAAGCAAGGTGCCCGAGGATAGGTTGTTCCTATCTCAACCTCATTAAAAAATGATAACGGGGGTCACAAGCATAGCTCTTGTTCTTATGTCAACCTTGTTAAAAAATGAAACAAGGTGCCTGAGGATAGTTCTGATCTTGTGTCGACCTCATTTAAAAAACGAAACAAGGTGTCACGAGGATAGTTTGTTCCTGTCTCAACCTCATTAAAAAAATGAAACCGGGTGTCTTGAGGAAAGTTCTTGATCTTGTGTCAACCTCGTTAAAAAATGAAACAAGGGTTCTGAGGATAGTTCTTTTACTGTGTCAACCTCATTAAAAAATGAAACAACTCCCTTTCCAAATCAAGTCTTTGTTTAAGATCTCGTAAAATTGAAGTCGAGTCTTTCCAAGATCTCGAAAGTGAACCTTCATTCCATCCACCTTAATGAATGCAATGAAGCTTGGGGGGGCATGTACCTCGATTTGAGTCATTATGTTGGGGGCATGCAACAATCATAGTTTTTCGTTTGAAGCTTATGTAACCATGAACCCGAACCCAAGCAGAGTTCTCCATGGTTCAAGCTTGTGTAAAAATGAACCCATACCTGATTTACATCTCGTGATTGCCGTTTATCTGCTAAATTATACCACATGAGCCTTGGTTGTTTTTCCATTGCCACCATCTCTTTGGCCAATCAGATGCTTTCACTTGGTTGTTTTCCCTTTCCTGAGGAGCCATAGCGATGAGTGATTTTATTAGCCAGCCTCTTGACCATTACATGTTTTGAGTAGTTCCACCATTGCCGGAACCAGTTGCTACCTTTATACCACTCGTTCCTCCAGGACGAGTCCCCTTTAAGCTCTTTTCTGACTCGTAAAATATGAAAAGATTGCCGAGTATTTTTCCCTTTTTTACTCATTAAAGAGAATAAAAATGGAGGTCTGCTTTCAACCCTTTTCTGACCGTTTAAAGATGAAAAGATTGCCGAGTTTTTCCCTTTCGACTCGTTAAATGAAGTAAGAGGCAGTCACCTTTAAGCTCTTTTCTGACCGTTTAAAAATGAAAAGATCGCTGGGCCCTTATCGTTTCAGGCTTGTTAACGGTTACGAAACGACGTGATTTTGGTCGCTTTTTTACTTTTTCAAGTCAAAGTCACTAATCATGAAAAGTACTCCTCGATCGTAATGATTGGGCGGTTCTTTCGAGTATCGTTTTATACTTTTTCGGGCTTGAGAGACACAAATTTACGAAAAAGGACCCCCCTAGAGTTTTCTTTTCCGTGTCTTTTTCAATCTCCCTAAACATGAAAATGACTCCGAGTTTTATCTATGTCAGAATCATTAAACCCTGACGACATTGGACTCGTCACCATGACGAGACACGAGCTTCTCCTCCCTAGGGCTCGTTAAACTATTACTAGGTTGGATTCAATAATAGGTTTATCATTGATTGTCTATGGTAGCGAGTCACTCTTGAACATCGACACTTCTGCTTCTTGTCAGGTTGGGATATCCATACGTCGTCACTTGGCCTTCCACCGGTTGGGTTATCATTTAGGCTTATTCCATCTGTTTCATGTCGTTGTCATTAAGCCTCTAATCCCATGGTCCCCAAATGCTGCCACCCTCCGGAGTCATGTCGCCGATATGTTCAAGAGTATAATCCTTCTGCAGTTTACACCTCTGTCTCCTTCTTTGATACTCTGTTTCACCATATACCTCTTGTTCCCCGTCTCGTGTCGTTGATGGGGGAAACATTATGGCCCTCTTGTGACGGATAGTCTCCTATTGACATCAACTCATTATCCAAGAGATTGATCTAGAGATCCCTTTTGGTACCTTGGAGCTTGCATGCCTCAATGGCAAGTTCTTTGCACTTGACGGTCGACTTGCATCATTGGTCATCAATTAGGTGATTCCGCGAGTGTTCGACTTTAGCTCCTTCTTCATACTTCGTGGATTGTACTGGACGGTACCTTGAGAGCCATTATCATCATTCGTGGTTTCTCTCGCGATTCTTAACGGTTTACATCATCGACCGGTAATCAAGTGATTTCCTCTCATGCTCGACTTCAGTATCTCTATTCGCATGTTAGAAATTGTACCTTGGTCAGTTGGGTTCAAGACCCTGGGCACAGATTACACATGCTCGTGCTGCGTGGATTGATTTGTGATTACATGACTCATTGATGGATGGTTGCGCCCATGCCTGAGTCTTCATGGATGGCTGCGACCATACCTTTGTCATTTTCATGGTCTCATTAGCTGGTTGGCTGAGTCCATACCACATACCTCTTTATACGTCTTATGGATGGCTACACCCATGCCTAGATGACATGTACTTCACTATTAGAGATATTGTACTTGCGCCTACAAGTTCTTCCAGACGGTGTTCCAGCTCAGTTGTTTTGTAAAGCATTTCACACCTCCCACTCTCTCTGGCTTCATACTTTAGGGGGCATTTGTTACACAGTAATTTGTCACCGTCTTCACTCCTGGTTCTTTCCGTTGTGTCATGTCTAAAGTCAAACATGTTCATGATAGAAAAATGCTCTCCTAAATTGCCGATTGACCCACTTTTCCAAAGTTGTCTGCCTCATTACGGATATTTGTTTAATAAGCACGCTGAAAGGCGTGCATGAACAGTACGATCACGCTGCCAGCACGGAAGTACACGTGATTCCCATGATGGTTCGATTTTATGCACCAGCGCGGGTCTATGTGGTCTCTTCAATGATGATCTGACTATCTGTACTGATCACTTGCAATGTTAGCGCCAAATATCAGTTTTGTGCTCGCGATGATCCAGATTGGGTGAATTGTTCCAATAGTCGGCCTTCCAGATGACTCCAGACCTGGTTGTTGGCCTTGTTTATGTCACCCTCCCTTCCCTGGTGTGGCAGTTCCATCAATTGGGCTACCTTCCTTGATGATAAGCTCACTCTTCCACCTTTCATGGAGGCTCCTCCTCCTATTTAAACACTCACCTTTGATATGATCAGCTAGTTGGCTTGTTGATAGTTGGGGAACTCTTGATTGTATAGTGCTGTTAGTGCTTTGATAGGTAGCTGGTGTGAGTGTGATAAGTGTGAGAGTGTTGATTGAGGAAGGTTGTGAAGTGCCCTTGATTCCATGTCAAACTTGTGAGAGAGAGAAACTTGTTTTGGGAGATTTATCATCCAAGAGTTAATGCTTGAAGAACATGCTGGCTAAACCCTATTAAGAAGGCTTGTGACGTCAAGACTTTGGTTGTAAGCTTACTTTTATTTTATTATTAATGCAATCAATGATGTTTTCCTATGTCTCGTATGCAACGTAGTTGATAGCTCATGACTTCTTGACTTTGTGAGTAAATGGTTTATTGTTGTTGCCGGATTACGTGCTTTGTTGTATTTCCTTTGCTTTATTTCAGGTTGGTTACTCATTGAGGAATCAGACGCTAGAGCAGCGCAATGGAACTCCATCAACCACCAGTTGAGGTAGGCCTCCAACTCTAAACTGTTTAAGGAAAGCTATTGTTGATCTGTCCTCCTTTGTGACTAGACCCACTCTAGGGCTAGAGGGGTTGCCTCTGTCCGCAGAGGGAACACTTTCCTACATCACAAGGACCCTTGAATCCCTCAATCTTTGGAAGAGAAATGTGGCCTCCAAGTGATCAATCTCCAAGTTTGGCTATGGGTTCAACCTCAATCCTAGGATGAGCTTGATTAAACAAATTATATTCTTCCTTGGGATCAAGTTTAGAAACTTGACATTCCAACCTTTACAATTTGACCTCTTTTACCTCTAATGAAATAAATCCACAATTATTTCAAGGAGACACTTTAGATCTATGAGAAAGTTAAAAATGGCATTGAAAGATAGGGTCTCCTCCTTAGATTTAAATGATCCAGCCTCTTTCCAATATAGATTACAAAAATATATTCATACCATTGATCTTGAAATGAAACAGATATAATCTGATATGATACTTGTGCTCATAATTTAGCCTTTGAACCCTTGGTGTTTGACCCACTAGAGGGAGATGAACTCTTCCATTGGATTTCTATAGCCTTGTAATCAAATTATAGTCAAGATGATAGTACTTCCTACAACAAATCTCACAACCTTGCAATACAATTGAAAAGAGACTCTCAAATCTGATATGGGTTCGATCTCGACCCCGTAAACTTGAATGGATAAATATGGTAAAGCAGACCTAGGTCCAATCTAAATATTTGGCAAAGTAATGTTTTCTTTTTTGTTTGCAATGAAATAATAACTCTCAAAATAATGCAGAAAATTCTCCTTCCAATCAACCAAAAAATAGAACCAACTAGGATGATACGAAATACCATCGAAGATGGAAATGTTCGCTAGGGTGAGCATAAATTCCACCAAATTTCCTTACATGAAAACTCCAAATAACCCTGCAAATAATTTAGAATTTTCCAATAAAACCCTCAGGTTGGCAGGATGCACAACTCTGATACCATTGTAATTTCCCAATCATCAAAATTTTAATTAGTTCTGGTACATTGTTGGTGTTCTAATAGAATTCTTCCAGTAAAAACACTGAACACAATAAATATCTAAGAATGCAACATCTTATTTATGTAAGTAAATATAAACAAAATTACATGCCCACATTAGCACTATTAAAGCTCGTGCTTTGGCATGTATGGCTTCCCATCAACAGAGAAATTGAAGGTGCTGAAGCACAATCTTAGATCCTCAATGGATCCAGCAGAGAAATTACTCCTACAGGGTTTTCGTGCTTGGGATCAACTAGAACTTGCCTTGACAAGCTCTCAACAAAAGAAAAATACATAAATAACTCTCGATGATTACATTGTTAGGCTCCTATCCCCTTTTATATGCTTCATTGAATCTCTAGAGACTTTATTTTATTGTTTTCACTAGAAAATCGAAGGCAAATACCATAGGTCAATGCCATGGGCAACTACCATGGTAAATACCATGGGTAGATTCCGTCCACTTTAACCATATCCTCAAAAAAGAGAATATTACAAATCGATCGCTTCTTATTTAGTCTAAAAAGTTTATGTTCAAGAATTCCCCAAGATCCATAAAATCAGAAACTTAATAGAAAGTACCACAAAGTATGTTATTTTTATTGAGAATATTGAGCACATGGAAAGATGCTTGTTAAAGTGGATGTTATAGAAATCCCTAATGCATAGGTCTAACAATAACAAGAATTATGTTACCTTTTGGGTAATTTTCTTAAGAATCCTAACTATGTCTTAAAAATGTAGCTCGGGGCATTAAATTTAAATGATATTCCTTATTGATTTTGGGATTGGGGTGAGAGAGAGATAAGAGATATCGTCTATTTTAAAAATAAACATATTTTCACTTGTATCTTTTCCATACATAATGTCTCTTTTGTTGGAAATAATACAAAGAGGGGTGGTGAATCAGTATTATCAAATCAATTATTTTTCATTTCACAATCAGATTTGTATACGCTACTTCAGTTATGGGAAACTATGTATATACGCTACTGTGTCTAAAGCAACCAGCGTATATCAATAAACTTATGATTCATTAAAAGTTGATCTTTAATCAGTGCATCAGAACTTCATTAACCATAAGAATAGTAAACAAGTGCAGTAAAATAGAACAGATCATCACACACATGGACATAAGATATAAGGTGGAAACCCAATGTGGGTGAAAACCACCTGCTGCAATTTGTCTCTATCTTCTTTTAATAAGAAACTTCATTTTACAATATTTCTATATTGGTGCAGTCTTATACCAATATGCAGGCTACTACCTTCTCTCTTTCTCCAGCTTCTCCTGGAAGGGAGCTACAACCCCCTTAGCTCTTGTACAAGCTGATGTACTAGTACGTAGGTGCTGACCTACAGAAGGCTACAACCTTCTCTTTTCTTCCAGGGACCACGTTTCATAAATTTTCAGACTGGATCCATGAATAACATCAATCAAACATCAAATATATCTGCATCAACCACTCGCATTTGCACCAACCAAAAACTGATTCAAACAATCACGTATCTGAATGTTGTAACCAGAAAACAATAACAGTAACCAGACACCAATCCTGAACCCAGAACACGGTAGCAATAAACAGAAGTAGCTAAAACATATTTTATAAGACATACACTACTTCAATATCTATAACCTATGTGCATACGTGACTCTATTAAGGAAAACCTACATATATGTTAACTTCTTGAAGTAGCGTGTATATGCGCCTTTTCTATGCTGAACCTATGTACAGATCTATAAAAGATAATTTACCCTTTTCACTTATTCAGACATCAGTTATACCGAGATTATCATATTTATAGATCAAGTCATGCACCAAATATAACAGATCAAAATCACAAAAAGATACTACTATTCAAACCTCAAGATCTTGACCCAACAACAAAACTTATGCTTCTTCTAGCGCTCAAGTTCCTCCTTGGTTCAGATCTAGTTATGCACCATAACCCAATTCTAGATCTTGCTCTTCATAAGATATTCAATACTTAAGTGAATGCCTTTGCCTAATGATCTCTTTCTCCTTTTATAGTCTTAGGCCTTATTCAATACCATGGTCCAAAACCATAGAGAATCAATACCATGGACCCAATACTTGGGTTCAACACCTTGGAGAAGATGCCATGGTCCAAGACCATAGGTCCAAATACCAAATACCATTGAGCAAAAATAAATTTTCCCACATGTACACGCTTTTCCTTGCATGAAAATGAGTGCATACATATACGCGCCTTTTGATCGTCTAACTCGCGTGTATACGCGACTTGGTTAAGAGGAACCTACATATATCTCTTTTTCTTTCATTCTGAGAGCCTGAACAGTGATCTGTTATTTGACTGAGTTGCCATCAAGGACAACACCTGTGTCATAGTGCCAAACCTGTGTCATAATGCCAACAATATCCCCCTTTGTACTTGGTGGTAACCCCAAGTCACTCAAACTCATTCTTCCCCTTTGTCATCAAGTGCAAAGGGTTATGCTCCCCCTGACTGTAGGCAAGGTCTGCAAGAAGAAGTTCTACAAGAAGAAACAAGACTTTATACATCATAAATGACCTTCCTATCATCAAAGACTCATACATACATCCATCTCCCAACTAAGTGGGGATATACCAATATTGACTCAGCTACCCAACCAAGTGGGGATACACCAAAAGTTTACACAAGATAAAACAAGAACATTACATCATCCATCCCAGGCATAGGGGGAAACCAAAGTAGGTTGTTACATGACCTTGATAAGAAACGAAATACATGACATAGAGACAAAATATCTACAACAAGACTATGATAGTTATCAACAACTCTCATTATCAGCATCTGTCAATCATCATTCAGACCGTAACCATGTTCTCCCTCGACACCTGTTCCACATGAAACCAAAAACAACTATGGAATTGAACTAATATCTTCTAAGATAATGCCAACAATGCATTATTAGAAGAATATATGCTCCCCCTGAACCTGTGCCAAATGGTCTCTATCAGACCCATATCAGACTCTTTTCATCCTGAGCCTGGCCCACTGTTTGTCTTCAAACCAACCTATACGCGACTGTATCCACATAAACTAGCGTATGTACATGGGTCCTCCTCATGAAACTCATGTACAACCACTTTTCTCTGAAATAGACAAGTTTCAATAGCAAGATGATGCATCAACTACTCCCAACTTCTGTCTGAGGTATGTCTCCCTGGGTAGTGGTTTGGTGAGTATATCAGCAACCTGTTCCTTGGAGGGAACATACTCCAATTTGACCTTTTGTTCAAGCACTTGTTCTCGAAGAAAATGATATTTGATAGGTATGTGCTTGGTCTTTAAATGCATGACAGGATTCTTTGAAATATTGATTGCACTTGTGTTATCACATAAAATGGAGATAGGTGGAGTACAAGTGATTTTAAAATCTTGCAAAGTTTGCATCATCCAAAGAAGTTGTGTGCAGCAAGATGGAGCAGCCGCATATTTCGCTTCAGCTGTAGATAAAGCAATTGAACTTTGTTTCTTGCTGAACCAAGATACTAATCTGGAACCCATAAACAATGCACCACCACCAGTGCTTTTTCTGTCATACACGCTTCCTGCCCAGTCTACATCTGTATATGCATGAAGTGTGATATCTGTATCTCTAGGATACCATAAACCATAGTTTTGTGTTCCTTGAAGATATTTGAAAATCCTTTTAACCACCTGAAGATGTGCTTCTTTTGGATTTTCCTGGAATCTTCCAACTATTCCTACTGCATGCATGATGTCTGGTTGGGTACCTGTCAGATAGAGTAGACTAGCAATCATGGATCTATTGGTTGGTTGATGTACTGCTATTGAATTGTCATTTCTGCTGAGGCTGCATCATTTAACCATAGGGGTACATACTGGTTTCGAATCTTCCATGCCATATTTCTTCAAGATATGCTTGAGGTGCTTGGTTTGTGATAGAAAGATACCATCTTTATTTTGTTGGACTTGTAAACCAAGAAAGTATGTCAGCTCACCAAGCAAGGACATTTCAAATTCTCTCTGCATTACCAAAGAAAAGTTTTGACTCATGGCTTCTTCATTGCTACCAAAGATGATATCATCAACATACACAACAAGTATTAGCAATTTATCATTATCGATTTTTATATATAGATTGCTATCTATTGATCCTTTTGAAAAGCCTTGTTGATGGAGATATTTGTCCAACCAAAAATACCAAGCCTTGGGAGCCTCTTTAAGACCATAGAGTGCCTTCATAAGTTTGCATACAAGTTTTGGATCATTTCCATGGACGAATCCATCTAGTTGCTCAATATACACTTCTTCTTCTAAGTCTCCATTTAGAAAGGAAGATTTCACATCCATTTGAAATACTTTGAACTTCTAAAAGCTAGAAAGAGCAAGGAACATTATTATGGCTTCAAGTCTTGCAACTGGTGCAAAAGTTTCTTCAAAGTATATACCTTCTTATTGAGCATACCCTTTACAAACAAGTCTACCCTTGTTTCTAATAACATCTCCATTTTCATTCAGCTTGTTTTTGAATATCCATTTTGTCCCTATGACATACTTATCATTCTTATCATTCAATGGAGAAAAGTAATGCTAGATATCTTGAAGCTTCTGAGATAGTTCTTCTTGTTTGTACACCTGCCTCTTTTTGCCCCAAAATTTGAGTTTCTCGATGATTCTTCTAAACTTACCTAGATGGAGTCTTTTCTTCTACCCTTATCTGTTCTTCTGGTGCCTCATAGGTTTCTTCTTCATCATAATTCTAATTTGATGTTGAAGGATAGTCCTCATCATCTTCGAAATCTTCAGATTTTACCTGCCTAGGAATGCTTCCTTCTTCATCAACCACTACATCAATACTTTCAACAATTTTTCCAAGTCTTTTATTGTAACACTTATATCCTTTGTTGTCGGGAGATTAACAAGGAGAATGCCTTCATCTGCTCTAGGTTCAAACTTCCCAAGGTCTTCATCAGTCCTTTTGATGTAACATTTGCTTCCAAAAATTTTGAAGTATTTTACCGTAGGAGTCTTACCATACCAAAGTTCATGAGGAGTCTGAGTGTTGTTCACTTGGACGTTTGTCTTGTTGAGAATAGTAACTGCAAAAAATGCAGCTTCACCCTAGAAGGTTGTGGGAGTTCCAGAGTCATCAAGCATAGCACGAGCCATTTGTTGAACCGTTTTGTTCATCCTTTCCACTACTCCATTTTGCTAAAGAGTCCTTGCAGTAGAGAATTCCTTGTTATTCCATGTTCTTCACAAAAATCAAAAAATTCATTCGAGGTAAATTCCCCTCCTCAATCAGGCCTGAGGCATTTGATTTTATGATCTGATTCGTTTTCAGCCAAGGCTTTGAATGCTTTGAACTTTTCAAAAGCTTCATCTTTACGCTTCTGAATTCCTATCCAACACATCCTGGAAAAGTCATTAATGAACAATATGAAGTATTCTTCTCCTCGAGGTCACCTTTTCCTGGATGGACCACATACATCAGTATGGACAAGTTCAAGTGGCATACTAGCTGATCCTTCCTTCTCAGGGAAGTTAGTTCTGGTTTGCTTGCCAAACTGACATGATTTTCATATTGTATTGTCTGGAATTCTGATGTCAGGGAGATCACAAACCGCCTGATATTTGCATGCTTTCTTTATCTGAGAGAAGCTTAGATGCCCCAGCCTTCTGTTCCATAGCCAGTGTTCATCATTCTTGCTTAGATAGCATTGTTGTTGTCCTCCCTTAAGTATATATAAATTATTTGGAGTTCTTATGACTTTGATCACTATTTCTCCTATATCAAGCTCACGAACAATAGATCCATTTGATTGAAATATTACCTCATTTCCTTGATCACACATTTGACTGACACTCAATAGATTATGCTTTAAGCCATCAACATACATAAAATTTCTAGCTTTGACCTTTTCTTTCAAAAGAACAGAACCTTTACCTTTTATGATTGCAGGGGTGTCATTTCCAAATGAGACCTTCCTTTCCTTTTCTAAGGCACTATATGATTGAAGTTTTTCTTTATCACCTATCATATGTTTCGAGCATCCACTGTCAATGTACCACTAATTTTCCTATGCTTCCGCATATAAGGCTATACCACATGTTTCTGGTTGCAGTTCTTTCTTTCTCCATGTTTTGGGACTCAGTGAAGCTTGCTCCTTCTGAGTTGTTTACCGAAACCTACTCTTGCATTCAGAATCTTCATGACCAAAGTTGTTACAAATAGAACATTCTATTTCATTTTCAAGAGTAGAAAAATTATTGTACGTCCTTTTCATGATCCCAGTCACACTCCTTTGATTTTGTGCTTCTCTAGTCATGATGGTCTTATAGGCAACACATTGAGCAGCTTTGTGTCCAAAGTTATGACAAGAGAAACATTGGCCATTGAAGAAATTCCTGCGATTATCAAACCTACCATCTAGGTGATTGTAGTTTCCATAGGCATAATGATTTACCTGCTGTTGGTTGTAACTTTTGTTCATCCTTGAAGTAGATTACCCCCTATTTACTTGGTGATCTCCATTCATCTTTTAAGTAGATTGACTATGATTTACCTGGTGATTTGCTTTATGCCTTTGCTGTCAATTGTCAACCTGTTCACTTCTCCTAGCTGCATCTAGATAACTTTTGGAGGTCGATGGCTTTTGTGCTTGAGATGCTTCTTCATAATATCCAAGACCTGTCTTGATTAGAGGAGAGGGTTGCACTTTGATAATCTCATATAAATAATGAGATCCTTTAGCAAATCTAAGATTAAGAGCTTTTGTTTTCTCAATATCTTTTCTAAGTCCCACAATTTCACATTCTAACTTTTCATTGTGTTTTTCCCTTTCAGCAAGTTAGAATGTCAGAGTATCTATGATCATACTCTTTTCTTCTAAACAGATTTTAAGTTTAGAAATTTCTTCATAGAGATCATCTTCATCTATAGCATCCAAGAAATCATCATCTTCAAAAGCCATCAAAAGTCTATAATCATTACATTGTTCATCTTCATCACTAATTGAAAATCCATCACTGTCTTCATGTGTATAATAGCTCTTCTTACTTACATTTTGTTTTCTGTTCCATCTAACTGGTTCCTTACCTTTTTCAAACTTATTTTTATGAGAACACTTGTCTGCATAGTGAACACCTCTTCCACAAGCAAAACATTTGAAAGGTAGCTTACCTCTGAATCTTCCAGAACCTTGTTGAAGGTTCTTGACAAAGTTTGATTCTTCCTCTCCTTTTGACAAATGTCGTGAATCATTGTAATCTCCTTTTCCTGAAGCTTTGAATGTAGCTTCTCTCCTATCTGATGGTCCCCCTTTTCTCATTTCGAAAGCAGTTAGGATTTCATGTAGCTGTGGCATGCTAATACTCTATAGCTTCTGCTTTTCTTCTATGGCAAAAACTTTTGATTCAAACTTAAAAGACAAAGATCTTAGAACTTTTTCAACCAAAGTAACTTCTTTTATGTCTTCACCCAAATTTTTCATACGATTAACAATATCATCTATACGTAAGAAATAGTTAGCCATACTTTCATCATTGTGCATTCTGAGATTTTCATATTGAATTCTGAGAGATTGTAGTTTTGCACGTTTTACCTGATCATCTCCTTCATGGCTTAGAACGATCTTGTCCCATATTTCTTTTGCGGTTTTGAGTTGCATAACCTTGACGAATTCTGATTGAGATAAACTCCCTAATAGAGTATTGACAGCATTTGCATTTTTTTCATACTACTTTTTACCAGCCATATCTATAGGAGCTGCAAATGGAAATGTGTATCCTGCTTCCACGATATCCCAAGCTTCTGTACCAAGAGATTGAAGATAGGCTATGATTCTTACCTTCCAATAGAAGAAGTTGCTTCCATCAAAGATTGGTGGCCTGATAGATGCCTCCTTTTCATAGTTGCTCATGATGATAGATCTTCCTTCAAGTGATCAAGCTTTTTCTGAAGCAACTGCTCTAATACCAATTGTTGGAAATAATACTGAGAGGGGGGGTTGAATCAGTATTACCAAATCAATTATTTTTCATTTCACAATCAGATTTGTATACGCTACTGTGTCTAAAGCAACCAGCATATATCAATAAACTTATGATTCATTAAAATTTGATCTTTAATCAATGCATCAAAACTTCATTAACCATAAGAATAGTAAACAGGTGCAGTAAAACAGAACAGATCATCACACACATGGACACAAGATATAAGGTGGAAACCCAATGTGGGTGAAAACCACTTGTTGCAATTCATCTCTATCTTATTTTAATAAGAAACTTATTTTTACAATATTTTTGTACTGGTGCAGTCTTATAACAGTACGCAGGCTTCTACCTACAAAAGGCTACTACCTTCTCTCGTTCTCTAGCTTCTCTTGGAAGGGAGCTGCAACCCCCTTAACTCTTGTACTAGCTGATGTACTAGTACGTAGGTGTTGACCTACAGAAGGCTACAACCTTCTCTTTTCTTCCAAGGACCACGTTTCATAAATTTTTAGACTGGATCCATGAATAACATCAATCAAACATCAAATATATCTACATCAACCAATCTCCTTTGCCGCAACCAAAACTTGATTCAAACAATCGCTTCTCTGAATGCTATAACTAGAAAACATTAATAATAACTAGACACCAATCTTGAACCCAGAACACTGCAGCAATAAATAGAAGTAGCGAAAACATATTTTATGAGATGTACGCTACTTCAATATGTATAACCTGTGTGCATACGCGACTTTATTAAGGAAAACCTGCTTATACATTGTTTTGACTTACTGAACCAGCGTGTATACGTACCTCTTCTATGCCGAACCTGCATACAGATCTATAAAAGATAATTTACCATTTTCACTTATTCAGACATCAATTATACCCATATTATCATATTTATAGATCAAGTCATGCGCCAAATATAATAGATGAAAATCAGAAAAAGATACTACTATTCAAGCCTTAAGATCTTGACCCAACAATAGAGCTTATGCTTCTTCTAGTGCTCAGGTTCTGTTATGAAACCAGCTCAAGAAAAGATAGAAAAGAGAGATCCACGCCTTAGAATTCAGCCTCTTCGAGGGGGCAACCTTCTTTACATTACATAAATGAACAATTCTTGGATGATTCAAATGAAAAATCCTCCTTTCTATATATAGGAGTCTAAGGAGTCACAATATAATCCAGCCGACCTAACAATAATAATATAAAGCCACAAAAATAACAATAGAGGGATTCTATGGGACATAGTAATAACAATATGGGGATAATAGGGGCACAACAATATTAATAAGGGGTATAACTACAATAGTAATGGGGTAATCACTAGTATTATAGGGACCCAACATGCCCCTCTCCTTCAAAAAAAGTGTTGTCCTCAACGCTTGAGTAGTTCTGGATACTTCTGCATAAAATTCTCATCCTCCCATGTGGAATCTTCAGTAGATAAGTTCTTCCACTTGATAAGATACTCTGAAATTGATCGATTTTGTAGCTGTCGAGTTCTTGTTTCTATGACTGCTTCCAGTTCCAATATAATTTTTCCTTCCTCATCAAGTTCTGGCAATATTGTTTGAACTGGGAGCTTGTCGCCTATAACCTTCTTTAAACATGAAACATGGAAAACTGGGTGCAATCGAGAAGCTGCAGGAAGCTCCAATTTGTATGCCATAGTACCAATCTTTTGCAACACCTTGTACGAACCATAATACTTTGGTGATAATTTATTATCCTTCTTAGCTTGCTTGAGGGACATTTGCTTATATGGTTGTAGCCGTAGGAATACCCAATCACCTACATCAAAACTTCTTTCACTGCGATGTTGATCTGCCTGTTGTTTCATTCTATTCTGTGCCAACACGAGGTTATCCTTTAAGAGTTGGAGGACTTGTTGTTGATGTTCGATGTGATGTTCCACTGCCTGAACCTTAGAATTTTCTCTAAATATGATGTGATGGATGGTGGTTGATACCCATAAAGTGCCATAAATGGGGTCATTTTTGTTGCTGTATGGAAGGAAGTGTTATACCACCATTCAGCCAGAGGCAACCATTTGACCCATTGTGTCTGTTTATCAGATACAAAGCAACGAAGATATCCTTCCAAACATTTGTTTACTATCTCAGTTTGCCCATCAGATTGAGGATGATAAGATGAGCTATGAGCTAACTGAGTACCAAGACAAGAAAATAATTCTGTCCAAAAATTTCCAGTGAAAATGGGATCTCTGTCACTTACAATAATCTTTGGGTTTCCATGTAGCTTTTGAATTGTTTCCATAAATGCAGTAGAAACTGTACTGGCTTTAAATGGATGTGATAATGCACAAAAGTGTGCATACTTGGTAAGTCTGTCAACTACCACCATGATGACACTCTTTCCCTCAGACTTGGGTAAACCTGTGATAAAATCCATTGAAACCTCCTCCCAACGTTGGCTTGGAATGGATAAAGGTTGTAATAGACCTGGTGTCTTAATTGTTTCAACTTTATTTTGTTGGCAAACCAAACATTCCGCCACAAACTTTTGAATATCTGATTTAAGGCCATCCCAAAAAAATTCCTTCTTAACCCTGTGGTAAGTTTTTAAAAATCCTGAGTGCCCTCCTAAGGGAGAAGTGTGCAATTCCATAAGAATCTTTTGTTTTAGCTGGGAATTCTTACAGAGGTATAAGCGATCTTTGTACCATAACGAATCATTTTTCCAGCTAAATGTATCAGACGTACTGGAATCTTGTTGTAACTTTCGAATAAGTGCCCACACTTCTTCATCATTCTTCCATTCCTCCCTTGCTTCGTTTATCCAATCTGGTTGGATAATAGAAATGGCGCACAACAATGCTTCCACATCCTCATCCTTTCTTGAGAGTGCATCTGCCACCACATTTTGCTTCCCTTTTTTGTAGATGATTTCAAAGTCATAACCCAACATCTTTGTGACCCACTTTTGTTGCTCTTCAGAGGATAATCTTTGTTCTAAAAAGTATTTAAGGCTATCATGATCCGTTTTTACCTTGAAGTGTCTTCCCATTAGGTAGGGTCGCCATTTCTTAAGTGCATGGAGTATTGCCAACATTTCCTTCTCATAAATAGCTTTGCTTAAAAACTTTCCCTTGATTGGACGACTTTCAAAAGCAATGGGTCTTTCATCTTGCATTAGAACAGCACCAATTCCATTTCCTGAAGCATCACATTCCACAATAAAGGTTTTTGTGAAGTCCGGTGTAGCTAAGACCGGTGCTTGGCACATTGCCTCTTTAAGATGTTCAAAGGCCTTTGTTGCTTCCGGAGTCCATGAAAATGCATCTTTCTTCAATAATGTTGTTAGAGGTGCTGCTATTCTCCCATAATTCTTAACAAACTTGCGATAATACCCTGTCAACCTGAGAAATCCTCGCAGATGCTTTATGGATGTGGGGATTTTCCATTCCTTAATGGCTTTAATTTTGCTAGGGTCTACCTTAACTCCTTCATGAGATACAATATGACCCAAATATTCCACCTCCTGGACTCCAAAGAAACATTTGGATCTTTTTGCATATAATTGTTTCTCCTTCAATAGTTGTAGCACCCTGTCAACATGTTCAACATGATCCTTCCAAGACTTGCTGTAGATTAGTATATCATCAAAAAATACTAACACAAATTTTCTAAGGAATGGTTTGAAAATTGAATTCATCAAACCTTGAAATGTTGAAGGTGCATTGGTAAGGCCAAAAGGCATGACCAAAAATTCATAATGACCCTCATGAGTTCTAAATGCTGTTTTCGGAATGTCTTCAATCTTCATTCTGATTTGATGATATCCTGAACGAAGATCCAACTTGGTGAAGTAAATTGATCCATGCAATTCATCCAGTAATTCATCAATGACAGGAATGGGGAACTTATCTTTAATAGTGAGCTTGTTGAGCTCCCTATAATCCAGACACATGCGCCATGATCCATCCTTCTTGTGCACCAATACTACTGGAGCAGAGAAAGAACTTTGACTAGGTTGAATTATACCAGCCTCTAGCATTTCTGCAACCATACGTTCAATTTCACTCTTTTGGACATAGGGATATCTGTACAGCCTGATGTTTGGAGGAACACTTCCTGGAATCAGATGAATAGCATGATCATGATCACGCATAGGTGGGAGACCTTTGGGAGTCTCAAATACCTTGGAATGATTGTCCAGGACTTTTTGGAGATCTAGAGAAATAGATGATTCCGATGTGGAAACATCTAGCGAGCATAATTGTGCAATTACACCTCTTTGCTCCTTTTTTAGAAGCTTTGTCATACCATTAGAGCTGATTATCTTTCCTGGTTTCCCTGCAATACCCCTTAATTCAACTTCCTTTCCTTTCATAGAAAATTTCATGAAAATTTCTTGAAAATTAAAAGCTATTGTACCCAAGGATTGTAGCCATTGGACTCCTAGTACAACATCAGCACCTCCCATTGGAATGGAAAGCATTGGGCTAGTCAATACATATTCTCCCATGGATAGCTTGATATTATGGCACTTTCCAGAGCAATTTATTGTTCCTCCATTTGCAATCATCACTTGACACTCTGGTGCTGGATATAGGAAGCAATTCAATTCTTTTGCTACCTTACAATGAATAAAATTGTGGGTGCTTCCTGAATCAATCAACACTATTACCTTTTTCTTCTTGATTTGTCCTTCTATCTTGATGGTTTGAGGAGTGGTAATTCCCACCAATGCATTACAAGATATGGTTGGATTTATTTGTTCTTCATCTAGGCTTTGTTCCTAGAGTATATCCTCTTCTTTTGACCTTTCTTGCTCCTTTTCTTCTTCCTCTTCACAATCTATGTAGAATAATTTCTTCTCAGCACACTTATGACCTTTAGTGTATTTGCTATCACAACTGTAACAAAGCCCTTTTGCTCTTTTTTCTTCCAATTTTTGTGGTGTCAACCTTATAGGTTGTGGAAGACTAGGGTCAACAACACTTCCGTCTTTATAGTTGTGAGTGGTATGCTTCCTGGTTGCCATAATTTTGCTTTCCATTTTTCTTGCTAACCTGAATGCCTTCTCTAATGAATCAAGTTCCCAAAGGCGAACATCATGTTGGATATTATCCTTTAAAGACCCTATGAACACATCAATCCTATGCTCCTCTGGAATATATTTTACCTTTATGTTCAATTTTTTGGAACTCCTCAATGTGCTCCATTATTGAACCCTTTTGTTTGAGACTTATCAATGGGCTAAAAAAAGTGTTGCTTTTTGTATCCTCATAATGTGCTACCAATTCTTCCGTAAAAATTTCCCAAGTGATAAATTGTTTACGAGAGCAAAGCCATTGATACCATACAAATTGATTTGGTTCCAAATATAAAGTTGCCATACGTACCTTTTGTGTGTTTTGCACATTATTGAGATCGAAGAATTGCTCCATCTGTAATATCCATGTGGCAGGATCCTTGCCATCAAACTTCATCATATGATGAGTCTTCGATCCAACATTAGCATCTATGGAATCATGATTAACATTTTTTTTATTCTCATCATGAGTTTCCTTTAGTACCCTTTCACCCTTAGTGCCCATTTCTTGTAGCAACTTATTCACATTTATCTTCAATTCGTCCATCTTTGTCTTCAAATCTATCTTCAAATCATCCATCGTAGCTTCCACGTCAATCATCTTAGCTTCTACACCTTTCTTTAAATAGTCCATCTTAGCTTCTACACCTTTCTTTAAACCATCCATCTTAGATTCTATTCCTTTTTGTGTAAGGGACAGTTGTTGCACTTGGTCTTGTAACTTTGATATATCATGTTGCATTTCTTCCTCTTCTTCATGAGTCATGCTAGAGCTTTCAGGTTCCTTACTAGGTGTTTTCATTTTCTTTCCTTGGGCATCAGTTATCGATAATAATTCTCTACTATGCCCTTTGAATTCCTTCAAAATAAATTTTCAAACCATGCTTAAGCAAAAATTTAAGAAAATCTACACACGTCTTTTCACTTTGTAGGAGCTCGATATTGCCTCTGACGTTTCTCTGTACCTTCCAATCATATAGTTTTGAATTTGTGATGTATAGTAGCCCTCTGTGTCCTCCTTCCAATGCCACAAGTCTGACCCAAATTGGATTCTCCAAGGAAGAGTTATGCGAAATCTCCCACAGTGACTTGATTATAGACTAGTTCAGTAGAGCAAACTTGTATGACGTGCCACGAATCATTGTTTCAACCTTTGGATATGAAAAATACCTAAAAGAAACTACGGTCTGTCCTCTTTCTATAACTTTTGACGAAATTTCAATCCGATCCCCAGAGAGAAAGTTATGATGATTTTCCCCAGGTCACCTGTTTGGAATGTAATTCAGGAGTCTGCAAAAATACCAACTCCCTCAGATCATATCTCCGTAAATATTGCACGAAAAGCTCTGAAATTTGGACCCAAGGTTCAGCGCGATTTCTTCTCAAATGGGTTTTTTTTGTCACTTCTGAAACGTCACAGAAAAAGGTTATAGTGAAAATGCCACGATGACCTGTTTGGAGCAGCGAAACCCTAGAATCCAAAGCTCTGATACCAAATGTTATGAAACCAGCTCAAGAAAAGATAGAAAAGAGAGACCCACGCCTTAGAATTCAGCCTTTTCGAGGGGGCAACCTCCTTTACATTACATAAATGAACAATTCTTGGATGATTCAAATGACAAAACCTCCTTTCTATATATAGGAGTCTAAGGAGTCCCAATATAATCCAGCCGACCTAACAATAATAATATAAAGCCACAAAAATAACAATAGAGGGATTCTATGGGGCATAGTAATAACAATATGGCGATAATAGGGGCACAACAATATTAATAAGGGGTATAACTACAATAGTAATGGGGTAATCACTAGTATTATAGGGACCCAACAGGTTCCTCCTTGGTTCAAATCCAGGTATGCACCATAACCCAATTCTAGATCTTGCTCTTCATAAGATATTCAATACTTAAGTGAATGCCTTTTCCTAATGATCTCTTTCGCTTTCTATAAAGTTAGTCCTTACTCCATACCATGGTCCAAAACCATAGAGAATCAATACCATGGACCCAATACTTGGGCTCAACACTTTGGACAAGATGCCATGGTCTAAAACCATAGGTCCAACTCCCAAGGACTAAATACCATGAATGAAAAATAAATTTTCCCACATGTATGCACTTTTCATTGCATGAAACTGTGTGCATAGGTATCCGCACCTTTTGATCATCTAACTCGCATGTATACGCAACTTGGTTGAGAGGAACCTACGTATATCTCTTTTTCATTCATTCTAAGAGCTTGAATAGTGATCTTTCATTTGAGTGAGTTGCCATCAAGGACAACACCTGTGTCATAGCACCAAACTTAAGCCATAATGCCAACATATTTTTCATAAATTAAATGGACAACCTTCTTTCCTTAATTCTTCATGAGAAACCATCCTTCAAAGAGGCATTAAGGTCATTTCTAGACAAGTAAGGCCACCTACTAAGTCATAGATTCAAAATCCAACAACTCTGCAATGAGCTCACCAAGATTTAGTACTTCTTACTCTTCTCTAATTTCTCCAACAAATCAATGTACAAATGAATTGGAATTAGGGGCAAGAAGCCATTTTATAGGAAAAAATTTAGTTTTTTTTGGTCATTAGGAGTAAATGGTAGCTCAGTTTGACAAACCATCAGCACTGTTGGAATTCTCTCACCGATCTCTACAATGGGTCTCCATGTTTCTCATAATTTGAAACTTCGCCACAAATCCATTTTTTCTATAAGGTCTCACTTTGGCGCATTAAATCAAATCTCTTAATATGACTGACATGTACTCTCATACCACTTTTCCATTGAAATTTTAGAATTATGAGTCAAGTTCTGTCATGAGTAATCACTATTTACTCATTCTATTATGGCGCACTGTGGGCCTTTCCCATGTGGAAGCATCATATAGTCACCTTTCTTCGAAGCATTACAGATGAGTCACCTCTACATCTATGGAGCCAGTTCAAAGTCCCATTGAGTCCTGTTAAAATGTATTATCCATCTATGTGTCATGTTCATCCCATTTTTCTTATATTTGACCTCAATCTATCCTCATGTGCCTTTGAAAATCCTCTGTCTAAGTAATTGAGCATCCCTTATGGAATTGTGTCAGTCACTACGAGGTCAACCTTCCATGTTATGCTCTGAAAAGGTAAATCATAACTCCACGAGTCCCCATATCTTCGAATTATCATCCCCAGTGTTACTCGTTAGTAGCCATAATACTATGATCCTTGTGCCTTTATTGAGGATTCATAATTTCCTAAACTCTGGTGGGCCTGCTTTTGTTAACGTCAACACATTTATTCTAGGAGAATAGTCTAGAGGATGGTGTACCTTGGTTTCATCTTTCATCCTTTCTTGGTGCCTCTAATCAAGCAAAGTGAATCATTATTTCCATTTTACATGGTTTTTTTCTCACATGCTCAAATTCAACTCATTATCGCATGATCATGAAACATACACTTGGCGGTTTAGTGATCTAGCATATTTTCCTAGATTTTCTGAGGTGTGTGTGAGATGTTCTAGACCTCATGAGAGGATGTCCCTTCAGGTAGCCCCTCACATACCTAGATGTCAGAAAATTATGATCTAGCCTCAGAAGAATTTATTTTTATTTGAATGGCTTTGTTTCTACCGATTGCATAACTCACAACATGAACCTTTATTTAAAATGGTCCATTGAGATATTTAAATACCTCTCCTATTCATCGAGGCTTCTTTGGTTGTTATCCCCCCCCCCTCACCACACCAACGTGGTGGAATTATGTCTCATGTCCTCAAATCAACATACTTAATTGTATCAATCCTGGCCACTGTACTCGAGGAAATTATGTATATGGGGATCATTATCTCATTGCATCATTTTTTGCGCCATTGATGCCAGCATATCATATATCATGTACTACGTACCTCAGACCTAGATTTTTATGCACACCATTATCATTTGTACTCAGTTATCTCATAGGTATGGGTATATCTCCCCCACCTTATTGAGATCTTGTACTCATCAATAAAGGAAACTTTTATCTCACGGGTAGCTTTCACCCCCTCCAACTTCACTCCTTCCTATTACTTCAGTGATCTCTTTCTCTCCCTATGACTTCCCTTCAGTGTTTTGTGAATTTGAAGCTACAACATATTTCCATCATATGATGTGCTCCTCAAACTCTTATGTTGGGCAACAATCTGTTATCACCCAAAAAATGATCACCTAGTCATGTATTACTAGGTTGATCACAATGCACCATGACATAGGATAGGTTTTTACATATTAAAACCTTCTTTTACCTTAGGCAATAATTTAGTTAACCAATTTCCTAAAGTATGTCATTGCATTGTAAACTACTACATGGAGGGGAATTTTAAGACAATTTTTTAAGACAAAATAAATCTTTTGTCTTAAAATTTTCAATATGATGCACTAGTAAAAAAGGTAAAGGATTAGGGGTTCGTCTTTACAGTATTGATGGTGTCTTCGGGAAGTAGAGTGATGCAGGTTGACAACAACAAATGGGATTTAGGGAGATGGAGGCTGAAATAGAGGTGTGCGTCATGAGAAGAGCAGTGGAGGCACTTTCCAAGAACATTAATGGGTGGTAACATAGTTGGAGTACTTTTCGTGGTCTCCATTGATTGTGTTTTAATATGTGTTTTTTTATTGTTTTATTTATTGTAAATGATACTTATATACATTGGTTGTTGTTATTAGCAAATTGTTGTGCTAGATTGGCAACATGGATTAGATTCACTTGAAGGATTATTGAAAAATGTGGCAAGAAATTCTCAATTTGATTTTTCCTTTGATTAAATTAAGAAAATTTGAATTTCCACATCAGCAGACAACTTGGATGCAATTAGCTTGTATGACATGGTTTGTGTCACCCATTTTACTCAATCAATTTGAGGTGGAGGAGCTAGAGTTCAATTAAGCATGTGTGATTTCTAATTTGTAACAGTCAAAGTCAGTTATCTCAAGTTGTTTTCAGTTAAACTAGGTCTAATTGTTGGAGGAACTAGTGGAAGGCTAGTTGTGGAGTGAGACATCAATAAAATGCAATGATCATCTAGTTAAGTGATCAATCATCCCAAAATTTCTAGTGCATGCAAACAATTCGAGTTCCCTAGCTATGGTGGAGATTCCAAGCCAGTTTAATATTAGTTGTGAACTAGTCTTGAGCATACAGGTGTTGCATGCAGTCACATGATCAACCTTAGGAATTGTGAAATCCATTTTGGAAAAATCCTAAATAATAGGGGCCCTATTTCTCAAGGAATTGCATAGGGAAATAGGTGCTCAAGTAGACGGATAGGTTATTCACTTACGGGTTGTGCGCAGTTGAGTAAATCAATTGTAATACATCTATATTCATAAGATTGATGCAAGAAGGCATTGGAGTTATTAGAAGATTGCTTTCCCCATGAAAAATATTGTAGGCATGTTTTTTATTTCTTATTGCATGTCTAAATTTTTTGTTCTAAATTGTGAATTAACTTTCGTAGAGTAGTAGAGTAGGTTTGTGTCTTATGATTTTTAAAAAACTTCATGATGAGTTGCGAATCTACACCATAATTTCTACATCGTATCATAGTAGGATTCACATTAGAGCATGAATTTTGAATTTTTTTCTTAGGAGGTTCAAATTTGCAGTTCAGTGTAGTAAGAGCTCTTAGGAACTGAAAATATGACCTTCAAAGGGCTAAGGCTAGAGTATTCCTTGGAGGGCAACTCTAATTTCATTGACTGCAAGGATTGCATGGAGGAGGTATTCGATGACAACGGATTGCTAGAATACATCAAGAGAGATGTTACAAAACCAGCAGAATCTGATGCCCAAAACCTTGCTCAGTCGAAGAAAGTTGTAGCGAAGGTGTGGATAATAATATTGGAGGGAGTACGAGACCACATTGTTAGCAATATCCATGGGAAAGAAAATCCTTATGGAATGTGGTAGGCACTCACAAATCTGTTCTAGAATAGTAGTGACCACAAAATGTTGGTGCTTAAGGATAAATTTTCAAATATCAAGATGTAGAAGAATGACTTTACCCTTCAATATCTGAGGAGGTTCACACAAGTTCATGATGAGCTTGCAGGAGTTGGTGTTACTCTTTCAAAGGATGACTTGGTAAGAATATCCCTTCTGGGCCTTCCTAAGAGTTGGCATACCTATCAAGATTAAGTTAACGGGAGGGAGAAACTATCGAATTGGGAACACTTTTGGTACGATTTGGTACAAGAGGAAATAAGGCAGAATACTAGAGATGGGACCTCATCCAAGGGAAAGGATGAAGAAAAATTTTCATTGGTTGGAAAGGGAAGGAAGGGAAAAGGGGAAGAAATCTCAAACCAAACCAGAATCCAACCAATGGAGAAAGAAGAAATATTTGTCAAAAATTAAATCCTTCCATTGTCACGAATATGAGCACTATGCCACGAAGTGCCGACAGAAATAGGCAAGTGAGAAGACCTTAGGAGGAGCAATGGGTGAATCCTTGGATTCATAGTTCAACCTTGACTTTACCCTTATTGCATGCATGTCCAAAATAGTGATGGGGAGCACGTGGTACTAGGAGACAGCTGCATTGTTCCACATGATAGGGTGCAGAGACTTTTCAGTGACTTGGAGGAGAAGTATCTCCATAAGTAGATCAAGCTAGGGGACAACAAAAGGTACAACATGACCAGTATTGGTACAGTCAACTTTCAGAGGGAGTCATGCTCGCCTCTCAGGCGCAAGGATGTCATGTTTGTTCTAGGCCTAAAGAAAAATCTCATCTCTGTTGCAGTTTTGGAATACTGTGGTTATGACGTGATCTTCAACAAAGGAAAAACATTCCTGAGACACATAGCCATGAGACACATGAAGAAGATTGAGGTTGTGTGAAGAATCTATATAAGCTAGATGCGGAAGATTGTGTTGCATTAAAAACTAAGGAAGAGAAAGTGCAGGGCCATGATGTAGGTGAAATTTACCACATAAGCCTTGGCCATTTGCATCAGGGCACCTCGAATAGTATACAAAAAATATCCACTAGCCTCCCTAAAGGAGCACTTGAGCACAAGATGTATGCAAAGGATGTACCTTGGGGAAGTACATAAAATCCGAATTTCATGATCGGGACAACAAAGCGCATGTAGTCCAAGAAAGGATCAACTTTGATGTCTGTGGACCTTTCTTTGTAGCCTCCACTACCTGACACAAATATTTTATCCTTTTTATTGATGACTTCTCACATAAGTGTTGGATCTCTTCATGCGGAAGAAAGATGGGACATTCTCCAAGTTCATAGAATTCAAGGCACTGTTTGAGAAAGAAACCAACAAGAAGGTGAAGGATCTCTGGAGCAATAATGGAGGAGAGTATGTGTTGAATGAATTTAAAAATTTATGTGCAAAAGAAGGCATTTGATGAGAGTTGACAACACCCCACAACCCACATCAGACTAGGGTGGTTGAGAGAAATATCCATAGCATTTTGGGAGCAACAAGGGTGATGTTGCATGACCAAGGCCTACCTCTACATTTGTGGGTTGAGGCATGCAATAAAGCAATTTGTATGTAGAACTGAGGTTCTGATCGAATTCTTGGCATGATATTACACCGGAGGAGGCTTTCTCGGGAAGCAAGCCAGATGTGTCGCACTTCAAGATTTTTGGAGCCTCTGTTTACTGCCATGTCTCCAAAGGATCAAGGAAGAAGCTTTAGTCAACAGGAAAATTTAGGGTATTTGTGGATTACACAAAAATTCCCTACAACTAACATGTGTACTTTCCATCACTCATAATGATAGTTATGTGAAGGGATGTAAATTTTGATTAGGATAAATCTATGTGGTGATCTCTTGAGAGGGAGCTTTAGATGCCACCAAAAGATGAGATTTTAGCTCAAAAAGAGGAACCTCAAGAAGTTGTAGAGAAACCACAAACTGTGGAGCAGACAGTGGAGACATTCACTAAAGCAAACCTCTAGAGAAGGCAGAAAAACAACTAAGGAAGATGATAGACTTGTGCAGGATGCAAGGGAGAATGTGGGATATCCTTTAAATTAGCGTAAGAAAAGGAGGTCACCTGATAGGTACATTGGCGACATGGCCCTTATGACTGAGCTTATAGAGATTGAGCCATCCTATTTTGAGGAAGAAATAGAGAAACCTATATGGGTTGATGCAATGGTGGAGGAATATGAATTCATTGCAAAGAACCGTGTTTGGGAAAAGATCCCAAGAACAACATATAAATCAATAGTGGGTTTGAGATGGATCTTCAAGGTGAAGCAGGCAACAAATAGAAGAATAGGGAAGTTTAAGGCTAGATTTGTGGCCAAAGGGTACTCTCAAGTTGAGGGAATTGACTATGAGGAGACATCTTCTCTTGTAGTAAGGTACTCATCCATTAGATCAATTCTTCATCTCGCTACATAGATGGGGTGGAATATCCACCAAATGGGTGTAAAAACAACATTTCTAAATGGGGTTATTAAGGAGGAGGTGTACATAGAGTAACAAAAAGGTTTTGAGACATTTGGGCAAGAGTCTCATGTGTGCAAACTCAAGTGAGCACTGTATGATCTCAAGCAAGCACCTTGTGCTTGCTACACAAAGATCAAGAGTTATCTCACCAGTTTGGGCTTCACCATAAGTGAACCAGATGTAAACCTCATCACGTATGATAGAAGGTAAATTTCTCATTATTGTCTTATATGTTGATAATTTTATTTAAACTAGTGATGAGACGTTGATCTTATATTGCAAGGAGGACCTTGCAAGGGAATTTTAAATGAAGGACATGGGTCTCATGCACTACTTTCTCGGGTTGGAAGTATGACAAGGTGATGGGTAATTACTTGTCTCTCAAGGCAAGTATGAAAATGAGATATTGCAGAGACTCTACATGGAGAGTTGTAAACCCATGGAAACACCTCTAATGAAGAACTAGAGGAAGGAGGATGCCACTTCAAGTGAAGTTGATGCTACCATTTATCGATAGCTAGTGGGTCCACTCATGTGTCTTGTGAACACATGACCAAATATGTGATTTGCAGTCAACGAGCTAAGACATGCTATGGTTAGGTCAACCAAACTATTTTGGAAGGCAACTAAGCATGTTTTATAGTACCTTATAGGCACCACCCAGTTTGGGCTATGGTATAGACGAATAGAGAGAGTGAAGTTGTGCGGCTTCACAAATGCAAGTTGGGCACGAAGTCCATTAGAATGAAAGAGTACATCAAGTGTAATTTTTAGCATTGGGTTTGTAGTTGTTTCTTGGTATGAAAGGAAGCAAAGATCTGTGGTGCTCAGCTAGACAGAAGCATAATACATGGCTGCAAGTCAAGAAACATGCGAGGCAATATGGATGAGAAAGATACTTGTTGGACTATTTGGTCAGATGATGGATCCAATTGTGATAATCAGAGTTGCAGCAATCTCTCTGAGAATCTTATATTTCATGATCAACCCAAGCATATAGATATCAAATATCACCATTTACGAGACTGTATCTAGAGGTAGATGATGCTTCTACACTCCATTCTAATAGAGGAGTAAGATGTTGACATTTTGACAAAATCTTTGTCAAGAGGGAAGTTTGAATTCCTTAGGTGCAGGATAGGGGTGGTTGATAATCCCTTTCTTTCAAAGAGGGAGTCTTAAAAGATGCAGCAAGAAATTTTCAATTTTATTTTTCTTTGATTAAATTGAGAAAAATTGAATTTCCACATCAACAGATAGCTTGGATGCAGTTAACTTGTGTGACATGGCTTGTGTCACCTGGTTTACACAGTAAATTCGAGTTGGAGGAGTTATAGTTCAGTTAAGCATGTATGATTGTTAATTTGTAGCAATCAAAGTCAATTATCTCAAGTTATTTTTAGTTAAACTAGTTCCAACTGCTTGAGGAACTAGTGGAAGGCCAATTGTGCAATGGGACTTCATTCAAACTCAGTGATCATCCAGTTAACTAATCAATCAACCCAAAATATCTAACTCATGGAGAATTAGAGCTCCCCAGCTGTGGTGGAGATTCCAAGGCAGTGTGACATCAAATTTAGACTAGCCTTGAGTGTACAGGTGGTTCATACAGTCAGATGATCAACCTTGGGAATTTCGCAATCCATTTTGTAAAAATTCCTAAATAATAGGGGCCTAATTTCTCAAGGAATTGTGCAAGGAAATATGGGCTCAAGAAGAGGTATAAATTTACTAAGTCTATCTTAGAGCTTCTTAGTGAGTAGAAAGACAGGTTATTCACTTGTAGGTTGTGCTCAGTTGAGAAAATAAATTGCAATACATTTCTATTGATCATATTAGTGCAAACATACATTGTGTTTTTTAGTATATCATTTTCGTTAGGAAAAAGTTTGTGTGCATCTATGTTATTTCTTATTCCATGTATGAAATTTTCGTTCTAAATTGTGAATTAACTTCTGGAGAGCAGTAGAGTAGGCTTGTGTCTTATGATTTTGATTAAAACTTCATGAGTAGTTTCAACTCTACACCATAATTTCTACAAGGATGGTGGAGGCAAATTACAGAATATTCCTTAGTAGAAAATATGCCTACTTCAAAATATCTATGACAACTTTTGCAAGAAGAAGACATTGAGGATAAAAGATAGGATTTTCAAAGAATTAGTCACAAAATTCACAAGGGTTGTAATTTCGGTTGCAGGTGTGGAGGTAGATGGATTAAATGTAATTTTGGCTGCATGTGTGTAGGTAGACAAGTCATAGTTACTCCTTTGATTTTTGTTGCTGATGTGTTACTATTTGGTAGATTGATCTCTTTTGATCGGTCTTTCGACTCCTTATGAATAATATTAAATCTTATATGATTTATTCTTACCCAAATGATGCATTGGTACTGGAGATTTATCTTATTTTTGGTGTTATCTCCACTACATTGGATGTAGATTTTAAATATCTTAGATTTATGCTCCAACCTAATTGGAATTAAGGATTGGAGTTGAATTATTGTTATAGACATTTTTGTGCCTTACAGCTCTAAGCATGAAATGTCCATAAACCAAGGGATCCTAAGTCCCTAAAAGTGTTGTTCCTGCCCCTAAAGGAACAAGGTCAACAAACTACAGCTTCTCCCAGAACTTCTCCACCAGAAACTACTCAGAATCAGTCAAATCAGGATCATTTCAGCTGCTCGACTAGCTACCTGAGTTGCATAGCACCCCAGTACACTAGCTAGGTGCGTTGCAATGCACCTAAATGCACTACCAGGGTGCGTTGAGCGGGAAATGACAAATGGCAGTGCCATTCCGCGAGGTGGAAAGACAATGGAAGCTTCCAGAATCTTCCTCCATGATACTTGCCTCACTGAGTTCGACCAAGGATGAGTAAGAGACTCTCAACCTCCAAGTGGAAACAAGAACTGACAGAGAGAAGACACTAGTAAAATGACAAGCTGACTCATCTTCTTTGCATACATCTATATATGGATCCCTCATCCCAGAGATCCAAAGGCTGGAATTTTGTACATTGCAGAGAATTGCTGTTGGTTTTGAGATTGAGATCAGTGCATTGGGTGATTTATGCTTTGTTGGAGGTGAAGAAGAGATTCTTTTGCTGGGAGGTTGAGGCTGGATCGGGACTCACTTGGTTGTATCTCCTCCTGGATCTTCTTGTTATATCAATAAAACTATTTGAGTTTCTCCTACATGCTTGTGTATCATTGATGTTTGTTGCATTAGTATGTTTAGCTTAAATCTGATCCTAAGCTATTTATGAATATAAATCCATGTCTTTGTGTAGTTTTCCTCTTCTGTGATCTTGCAGGAACTTGGTGAAGCTGGGCAAGTAAGGGAGCAGGTAGCTGGAAGCTGTCAAAGAGGAGAGAGATTGGATCAAAGGACTAGCGCAAGACACAGGTTGGTTCATCCTATTTCTCTTCGTTTATAGTTCATAAAGAAGAATACAAAAGTAGTTTTCTCTGTTTGTTGCTAAGGCACTGTCACACCTTAGTGGGATAGGGTCGTTCTGAATAGACACTTTTCCCCACAACAAAATGGTGACTCCGCTGGGGATGATTGTCTAATTAGTTTATTTGTGCTTCTCTTGCTGTTTGTTTCATAGACTTAGAAGTAGCAATCGAACTGCATTTGCCATTTACAAATGCAAAGTAGACACCTGCTACTTCAATCCACTCACTGGATCTGTTTATGATTTGAACAGTGGATTCACAAATGATCTGATTGCCCTTTGTGATAGCTCTTAGTCCTCCTTTAAATCATCCCTCTGATTGTACCTTACTGATTGCTTTTACTCGGCCAAAAACCATAGATTAAACTGCAAAGCGTGACCCAGAACCCGGATAGAAGTCTCGTTTCTGCCCCAGCATAGGCTCTGTGAAGAGATTCTACATTTCAACGCAGGTCCCGAGAGGCCTACCTGCGCTGCAATTCAGTTTCTCTGTGCAACACGTGCGCTGATCAACCTTGCCCTGTGCAGTTGAGGTTCTTTGCTTCATTTTGTCCAGTTTTATCTCTGATTTTTGCAACCTGTGACCAGTGTGTGTACCTATCTGAAAAACTCCTTTTCTTTGCCTTAATTCCACCTCCTTTGTACAAAAATACTGTAGGTGTTTTTGTGTGTTTGTGGCATCATTTACAGTTTTCCATTGCAAAAGTGAAATAGTCATACTGTCGTCCTCTGATTTAGATCTGTTGTAACTGTCGATTTTGGTCTTAGGAGAAAGTTCATTTGCTGTTGACAGTCGATTATGCTTTTACTTTTGCCTTTGGATTGAATTTGTCACTTTCTAGTGTCGAAACGAGTATTTATTTCGAAAATCGTAAAGTGTCGTAATCATCTCTACCTTTTGATTTCGAAAAGAAGCTTGTTTGTGTTTTTCACTTGAAAGCGAATTCAGATTTGTACATCAACATTCTTTTTAGGCATCAATATTAAGAAAGTGAAAAACAAATACATGCACTTGTGCATTTGCATATTGATAGTTTGTATGGTTTGATTTAGGAAAAAGTGCATTTACAGTGTGCTCTTTGCTCTTTGAGAAAAGATTGTGTCTTTCTTTTCCCCTTGTAGCTAGGATTTTCATTGTTGAAAAGAGATAAAAGATTTGCTTATCATCTTTAGATTGCATTTAGGAATTACATCTACATCTCGTCGTGAACCCAAAAGGAAAACTTCTAAGAAAGATCAACTTAAAATAAATTGAATGAATCTAACAACGCTTTGGAACTTAACACACAACATAGAGGTCTAGGCTAGAGACGTGTTCCGGCATCGTAAAGCCTGGTAACTGTTGTCCTCACTGATGGTTGGGTGATTCCTCCATTGTGAGATGATAAGTGCCAGTACGGACTTGTGCTCCCATGTACCGTCGAGTATATATTGGGAGACCCCTATAGGCTTAAAACCTTTTATCCATAGGAAGCCGTGTCGGCCGCCCTACTGATCGCAATGCACCGAACACAGCATTCGGGAAGATTGACTGTCGTACCATAAAACGTATTCTGCAATTTTGTGATTGGTTTGGCACACCCTCTACCTAGATCTCCAGAGCAGTCCCTTTCGTTCCTTTTCAGACTCCTTAATGGAAAAGGTCCATCTGAGCACTTGTCACTTCAGGCTCATTAAAAATCGAAGGAGACTAGAGTCATCTTTTGTTTTTTCTCGACTCTTTAAAATTGAAAAAACAAGTTGTGTCTAAAGCGTCTAAAAATTTATTTTAAACGGAATATTCATCACCCTTTTCCTAGGTTGATCTTTAGGTTGAGAAAATGGAGTCTACCAACCAAGGAATTCCCCTTGGTGGAAATCCTAGTCCCTTCTCCTCTTGGGGAGATGTTGGTGCACCCCATATGGCCACATTGTCGCTTCCAGGACTGACAATAGGCTTGCCATTATGGCTCTTCTCAACCAATGTCGTTCAGAACACCACTATTCCTGAACAATCGAATCGGCAATTAGACGAATCCAAAGTTACCCACCAACCTTCTACTTCCTCTAATTCTTCTTCTCCTCCTTCCTCTTCGCTTGATGGGGCTGGCAAAGCCAAAAGTCAAGTTCCTAAGGAGAAGAAGGGAAAGAAGAAGAAAGAGAAGAAGAAGAAGGAGCCAAAGGCGAATGGGGGAAAACAAGTGTCGTCTAACGAAAATCCACACACTGCACTGACCAGGCCTAAATCGCCATGTGTCATTTGCAAGGGAGACCACTTTCACAGAGATTGTCCTTGTATCCCCCGGATACTAAGGGACTGGTCTCCCCGTTTGCACAATCCGATGTCATCAACCTCTGGTGATCATGTTGAAAGCACACCGTCAACTAGCGAAAGTGAAGCCCCAGGACAAAAAGGGAGAGCTAATTCTCCCTGTAAACTATGCGAAGGCGATCACGCCATCCACCGTTGTCCCTTCTTAGACGAAGCTAAAAGAGTTTTGGATGATCGTCCGGTTTCACCGTTACGACTTCCTCCTTGATATAAAAAACTCTTGCCGAGTCCTTCGTTAGTTGAGAATCCAGCTGGCCCGCTCAAGTGGTCGGCTGAAGTGCCTGTCATTGAAGATGAACCAGCTGAATCCATACACGACGAAAGTCAAAAGGTCGAGGCGGCAGTTGACCCGGTCTTGCCTTCAGAGGTTTTATCTTCGAATGACACAGTCACTGAAGAAAACAAGGATGACACCATCCAAATTCTCTTCATCAACACAGACTCCGACGAACACGGGGGCAATCTACCCATTCCTTTACCGCAGGAAGGAAGTTCGTCAGAGCCGTACCCGACCGTCTATTCGGTCCCACCTCCAAGCAACCTAGTTGTCTCCTTCGACTGGAATCAACTAGGTAGACCTCGTTTACCAGCAAGCATACCATTCAGAATTATCGTCCAAATATATAGAATGGTCATGGCTGGTACCATCATAGATGAGGGGGCTTCTATGAGTATCCTTTCCTCTACTGCTTGGAAAGCGCTTGGTTCGCCATCGCTTTTGCCTTAGATGAGAAATCTGACAGGCTTTGATAAAGGAACCAGTTGACCTTTAGGGATCCTTCCCAATGTGCCCATAACATTGAGAGGGAAGACAGTTCAAATGAACGTAATGGTAGTTCAAGGACCCTTGGATTATAACCTACTCCTTGGACGAGACTATATTTATTGCATGGGAGCCATCGTCTCCTCACTCTTTAGAGTAATGTGTTTTCCGCACGAAGGAAGAGTGGTCAAGCTCGTGCATAGCAAATAGTCATATACCATCCCTAAATGGTCTCTTCACGCAAGAAGTGTCTCAACCCACGGTCCGTCCTCCCGATGAGCGCGAGTAATTCGGAGGGATATGACTGGAACCCAGCGGGCATGCGTCCTGGTCTGCTTCGACAGGAAAACTTCGAGTATAGGGTAGGTTTCCACGGGAGAATATGACTAGTCTGTACCCCGTCTGTGATTGGAAGAGGGGTTTGTTGGATACCTATACCAATAGGTTTCATATTTCATGATTGGCAAGGAAAAGTCCAAATATGCTCTGCTTTGATATCACAAAGATCCCATATTTCCTAGAGAACAAAAGGTGTGTAAAGTGTTTCAATGTTGATGACCTTATTTCAATTTTGGTGGATGATCCAACAGTTTAATCTGGATCATGCCATGTTTTCAATTTTCAGTTATAGAATAGAGAAAGAAGTCTGTCCAAACTGCTTAATCTTGGCAGACAACTAGGTCAGGTAGAGAAGAAAAGGCTCCCAACAGCTTAATCTGGGACCTTGGAAGAGATAAGGGTAGAAGTAGATAGAAAAAGCAAAAGAAAAAGCCAAAGAAAAGAAAAGGCAAGTAAGGGTCTGCAAGTCCAAGTGCACCCTCCAAGAAGAAATAAGAATGCTAGACAAGTAGCTGGGTAAGTAGTTGGGGTTGCAGAAAGGTTATCCCTACCATTGCAGAGATGGTAACTGTGGGCATCAAAGCTAAGTCAATTAATTGACAAAGGTGTTCCTCTTCATCAAACCACAGCAGGAAGCATGACTAATTTCCCTCATTTCCCTCCAATTTCATTTCTAACATCCCCCCATCAGCTAAGATTCATGGAAGAGACTACGGTTTCATGGTGGTTCTTAATCTTTAGAAGCCACATTTCTTGTCTAAAAATCTTTTCATTTTCATCTACTCTTGAAACCAAGTTTGTTTCACATAAACTTAATGGTTTCCCCTCCACTTACCCTCTCATCCATATTAACTCTAATTCTACTATGTAAATCCCCTATATCACTTTTCCCCTATTAGTACTAACACCATGGTGTATAAACCCCAAGCATTATATAAATACCCCTCCCCTTGGCAATATAGCCAATAAGTCCTATATCAGGGATCAAAGGGGCATCTGGCCACTTGGATGAACCTACAACTCATCTACCCTCCCTTTCCTCAAGTCATTCCACTCACCAAACTATTATTTGCCAAGAGAAACCTTATAAAAACCCTTTTACCCATAAAAACCCTTTGAAACTGCCAAAATTCCCAAAAAACCCACTTTCTATTCCCTAACCAAAGTTTGCGCATACAATTTGATTTTTGAAATACATTGGAAAAATCTTTCAAAAAACGTATTTATGCCTCCGCCCGCTACCGTATACACTGGCCATGTCACCTCCCCGATGGTCGTTGGATCAGGCCCTCCAGATCCGACGGCCCTTATCACATCGGACCACTTCCGATGCCCGATCATTAACCGTACTATCCTCCTGTCATGTCAAGCTCCCGATAACCGTTGGATCAGGCCCTCCAGATCCGACGGTCAGCATCCATATCGGAGCAGATCCTCTGTCCGAGCGATACCCTCCGACGGCCGTATTTTGGGTACGTCACTCCGCTGCCACGCGCCCTCGCCACAGCATGTCGGAGGTACAACTGATAGTTACCACCACCGTACCGTAGGCGGTGCGATACGAAACCACTGCTGGTTTCTGGTTTCCCCATTCTGCTTGCATTACGTCCTCGCCGCGTCAGCGCCCCGTCGCCTTACGTCACCACCACCTATGCCGCCACGTCAAACTTTCGCTCCAGTCATTGGCCGATCTGTCCCGCCACCTCATCATCCCCGTGAGCCAATCAGTCCTCGCCACGTCACCCGATGACGTCAGCATGACGTCATCCGACCTTGACCCCACCAATGACGTCATGCTGATGTCATCGCAAAAAGGCGCCAAATTGCTAAAAGTCTATATTATGGCCAAAAAATCGCATTTTTACGTTCTTTTCATTCATTTTTCGTTCTCTCTGCTGCATGCGGTTCACGTCCGAGCTTGCTGTCAACCTGCTAAATCGACCAGGAGACCTCTAGCGTACGAGTCCAGCCTGCATATACGACCTCTGCTCACTGTTTTACCAGGTATTCTTCATCATTTATCCTCCGTGCGCCTGCAATTCTCTATAAATCACTCCGAAAGCTTAAAAGGACGTTAAAACTTATAAATTCACCAGTGGATTCCTCTGCAGAGCTTCCAATTTCCAACTACCACCTCAAAAAACACCAGCTGAGCTTTGTTCTACCCACATTCTGTTGAAAAACTAAGTTCTGTCTGCGCAATCGCGGCAGGCTCATTGAAACCAAATTTCACCATTGAGAGAGACGAGGAAAAGCCAAACATTGGTCCTAGTTGCTATAAATAGTATTTCAACTGCTATTTTCTAGAATCCCTCTCTGTTCCTGATAATCTAACCTCCCTGGTACAGAGGCATTCCCCTGTGCTGTCCTGCTCAAAACAAAATCACTTTACACTTGATTCAAAATCCTCCTGTGTAATGGAGACACCTGTAGTGCTAAATGTTCAACCTCTAAATGCTCCTCAAAAGAATTTGAAGTGGCAAGCCTTAGCAGATATGGATTACCAAATTGAGGAAGAGAAGCTTATGAGCAGCAAATTCCACCTTCATCTGCTAAATGAATTAAAAGCCAAGCATGAAAATGGGACAGATATACTGGGCTTATGGGACTCTTTTCTCCCTATCTTTAAGCTCCCTCAGGTCAACCAGTTCCCTGAACTAATCCACCTCTATGCTGAACAATATGATGTTTCTCAGCGAGCTGTTCTTGACCCATCTGGTGCAGTACTTTTCTATGTTACCCCTCAGGCTATCAGAGACATGATCTGCTTCAACCCTCAGAAGAAGTTGACTCCTTTATCACTGATAAATCTGATAAAACAAGGGGATAAACTCACAGAGGCTCAAATTGTTAAATTCAATCAACTATATATCAAAACCAATATTGTAATGGGCCCTCCAATTCTTCATGTATACCTCAATGAGCTGGGCAGAGACCTTGCAGATATGATTTCTCCCATCTTAGGGTACAGTTCAGTCGAGCATATTGATACAACTGTGCTGGTATTGATGCTTATGTTTGCTCCTGGCAAGTCACCAATCTGCTATGACTATGCCACCTACATATCAGACAAGATTCATGAGCAATTGATGAATTTAAGGAGAGATAGGGTGTTCAGATACACCTCCTACATTTACCATTTGATCTTATATCATCAACATCAGAAATTTCACTTTTCAATCAAAAGAATGGATGCCCAAGGCAATCCCAGATCAATAGTCTATTGGTCTTCTGTCTTCCACATCAGACCCGAGTCTCCATACACATACTGTGAATTCATGGATCTGTTCATCCATCCAGCCATGGCAATGCTGATGAGCTCACCCCCACCAAGACTCACTGAGGATATGCAAAGGATTCTTCAGCTGTCAAAAGCTTATAGCATTGGGGATTGGTACTTCTACCAAAACCACACTGTCATCAGGATATATGGGTGTGATCTTCCTCCTTTCAAACTACCCAAGTATGTGCCTATGAGGCTATTTGCCCTAGAATACTTTAGGCAATTTGGCAGAGTTGATGTGCTTCACTTTTCAGGAAAAGGGAAAAAAGCACAATTGAAGGTCAAAAGCCAACTTGGCCATTTTATCTATAATGAGAGGGAGCAAGGATGGAGAGAAGCAGAGAGAATGCTTGAGGCCTTTGGCCTGCAAACCAGTTTTATATGGGTACCTTATGACCCTAACCATTTCATAACTACAAGGAGGCTCAAATATAAGTTGTCTGCTTATGATCACCATAGCCTCCCTCACATTGAAAAGTATGCAAATCAAGAGAAATGGAAGAGAGGGACCTTAGAAGAGCCCTTGTCCTAAGAAGAGCTGAATAACAGGGCACTAAGGAATCAGAAGAAGTTGGCTGACCTTGAGCTTTGTCCACAGGTATTCACACTTCCCAGTACACAAACGGGAGCGGCTGAATCCTCCTCAACTGCCAAACAGCAAAATACCAAGGTAACAGAGAATATATCTAGCAGAGGCAAAGAGACGGAAATGGAGACAGAGCCAATAAATAAACAAGAGCAGCAGCAGGCAGAGTTACAACAGCAGCAAGCAGAAGGGCTGCAGCAAGGGCAGGAAGAAGAATCATAGCAGCAAGAGCAACAACATCAAGAAGAACAAAGGCAGGAGCACTCTGCCCAGCAAAAGGAAACAGTGGAAACTACTCAGACCACTGAAAGAACGGTGCCTACAAGACAAGACACTACCTTTGATGCCTCGATCCTCCAAACCCCTCAAAAGGAGGATACATTTGTCTTTAGAAAAAAGGACAGAGAAACTCCCCTGACCTCTTCCATAAACCAGGGAGAGAAAAGGCAGAGACTAAATGATTTCCCAGAGGAGGATATAGCAATAAGAGAGGCATTGGGCATGGGCCCACCCAGCAGAGAAGCTTCAGCAAGTTCTTTCCAGCAGGAACAGGACAGGACCATGGGAGGGGAGGTCAGCTCCTCCAGCCAACAAAAAGAGGGAAGCATCAAACAGCAATTTATAGACATTAAAAGGAGGAATGAGCCTGTCAAAGTACAGCTGTACAACCATCTGCTAAACATGGCTCCTTCCAATCAACAGAGACTTATGTCTGCCTTTGATGTAGGTGAAGGCAAAATGATAATGAGCCATTTCATGCCTACGGCATTATAGCCCCAATCTGCCTCAGATTACCTCAGGACTAACCTGGAGGTCATGGCCAAAGACATACACCCAATGGATAAAATTGAGCTGCATAAACAAACTGGCGAGATGGTGTATGCCTCTTTAGCAGATGAAACATTGGAAAATTATAAGCTAAAGAGTAGCCTTAATGCCACAGCCTCTCAATTGGAATTGGAGAGGGCATCATCCCAGGCGAAGGACAATAGAATAAGGTCCCTTGAAGACATAATCGTTGAAATTGGGCATGATCCCAAAGATATTTCAGGGATACAGGAAATTTTAAAGTTAAGGGATGCTGACATGGCTGCTATGAGGAAGAAAATTAAACTCCCTGCCACCATGCACCCTCAGACAGATGAGGTAGCCAAACAAAGACAGGAGAAGGACACCACAGATTATTTCTATTTATAAACAACTTCTGCAGGCCCAAGAGAAATTAGGAGAGTCTGAGGCTGCACAAGCAGCGCTGCAAGCAGCACTAAAGCAAAGGGAAGAGGGCCAGGCCTCTCAGCCTCCCTCGGTCATCAATCTTGAGGATGCTGCTCCTACCACTGTGCCTCCACCTAAACAAACTGAACAAATAGCTGCATCCACTTCAGCAGCACCTACAAGTACAGAACAAGCACATAGCCTAGACATGCAAAAATTAAAGAATGAAATACAAATCTTGGAAGCTCAGATGACAGAGCTACATGAAACCAGAGATAAGCTAGCCAAGGTCAATGAAAGGCATGATAAGACAAAAAGAGAGGTGGGAGAAAAGGCCAGGGAAATCAAAGCCCTTAAAGATAGGATCAAGGAGCTTGAAAATGAGCTCAAGCTAGATAAAATCATATCTGAGATCAGAGCAATGATATGGTCCAATATTGGCCAATCCATCAACAACCAATGGCCATATATCGAGACAATCCATGAGCAATTAGAGCTCATCCCAAAGGCACACAAGGAAATCCGAACATCAAGGGCCTTATTAGGAAATATGCCTGAAGTTGCTACAAGAATGATCAATGTGCTTAACCACAAAACAAGTTCTCAGTTAGCCACCATTGGAATTACAAATAGAACTGAGACCATTCAAATGATCAGGAGGGTTCTTACTCTTAGAAATCTGGTGCAGACATTGGACAGAAGAACCCAGGATATGTAGACAGAGGTAAATAGGTTCATGGAGAAATTTGAGGTATTGCAGAGTAGAGGACTCCCTAGCTTACTGAACAGCGGAGGGAAATTATTCACCCATGAACAGTATGCTAAAAGAGTAAATGTTTTGGCCTCAGCACAGGTCAATGAGAGGGCCAGCACTTCAGAAGACACAGGGCCTATTACAGGACAGGTTTTCTATAGCAAGATAGAAAATCTACTTTTTATAATGAATGAAATTAATCACTTGTTTGATGTGGCCCCAATTTTTTTCAAATATACAGAAGCTGAAGAGACAATGGAGGCCATCCTCAGGCATCAGCTCCCTACACAGGAATGGTGGACAGGTGCAATACAGAGAATTTTGTAATCAGTAAGGCATTCACCAAATTTCTGTTTTATTACAATTTTTTATAAAAAGCACAGTTCAGCAAAGTCAGCATGCAGCATAAATCAAAGCTGAGCCAGCTCAGCGGATGTAGCGGCCAACAAAGCAGGAATAGAAGACCATAGCTGGCGAACCCGAGAATGCACTGCGCAGCCAAAAGTAAATGTGTATTTCCAGAATTAAAACAGAGTAATGCAACCGACTCAGTGACTCTCAAAAGTCAAAACAATCCTCTGATAGACATAAAGGGCATTTACGCTGCATTCAAAATTGTAATAACTCCTTGCCTACTTTCTGAACGTAATAATGAAGATATTTTCTCTCTCAGATGACTCAATGCCTGAGATATTTTGTGTACGCATTTCTATAAAGTCCCCTTCGCATAAGATTGCAAGGGTTGTTGTTGATTTCTCCTGAAGAAGTTCTTATGTTGTAATCTTTTCCAGAAGTTAATAGAGCAAAGCAATGGAATTTCTCGGATTTCTGAGGTGTTGGATGCGTTCTGGTGTCTGTTGATAACTACTGGATCCCTGTGTATTTCATCATACAATAAGTCTCTGTATCTCTCTCTGTTAATTAGTTGTTTTGTTAAATCACTTATATGATATCTGTTTTCAATACTAAGCAACAAGGAAAAAGAATAGCTTTCAGGATTTATTCACTGAGTACCCTGAGTTCAATCTGCGTTGTTCATCGATGTTTTCTTCAGCTGTAATCTAGTTAAGTGTAATTCTTAAATGCTGCACTTTCAGAATACATCTATCACAGTGACCTTTGTCACAGGAATTCAAGTTTTGCTCCTGTGCAGTGTGATCACTTTCACCCACCAGCTCAATAGAAAATTCTTAATTGCTTTCTGTTGGTCGACATACATCACCATTTGATCTAGTTTGTCTGTTTAAAATACACAATAGGCCCTGCAGTTTGAACACCACCAAACCAGCACATCAGATCATTTCATAATTCCAGACTCCATTGCCCAATGGTATTATACTATCTAAACACTGCCTCATAAGACTTGAAAGAAATCCTTCAACCAAAACATAAACCAAAACCTGAGCATAACAGCTAGCCTAAAACACCATCATAACAGAGACAAATCACAAAGAGAGAGCCCTCTCTGGTTGCCGTTAGGCTAGGAACTGTAACCCAAAGATTGGTTAGTGGTTACCCCGGCCGTATTCCCTAAGCTAGGAACTGTAACCCAAAGATTGGTTAGTGGTTACCCCGGCCATATTCCCTAAGGAGTCATAGGGAACAACCTGGGTGTTAACATAATTGGCGACTCCACTGGGGACTTCTTAGAATTTTTCAAATACTATCTATCTTCCAAAGCTACCATCAAGCCTGAAACCAGCCAAGAGGCCTTAGAACTGTTTCTGTACCGCAGTGATAGCGTTAGGGAAGAGCTAGTTAGGGAATCTTCATCTTAGCTTTGAAACATATATAGCCATTTCAAAATCTTCATCCAGTCCTTGCATATATAAAAGCTTCCTATAAAAGTCCTGAAAAACAGTTAGAAACTGGCTCATAAGAGAAATCCTCGACACACTAGGGCAAATCCTGACCCTAATCCACCCATCATTGTTAATAATCCAAATACCATCCCTAGAGACATTAGGAGGCAGCAAAGGCATGAGCAACCTGCAGATTTGACCCCAGAGTCAGATCATCCTAGTCTCATCCCAACCCCATGCAAAGTTCTTTTTCGGTCCACTCCTAATTCCCCTAGCTCCCCCTCTACCTCTCAAAGCCCTCCTTTCACACCTTTATCCACTGCACATACCCATTTAACCAACATCCTAGGTTCTACCTCTTCCATTAATCCTGTTATACCTGTCATCCCTGCTGTCCCGTTTGTTCCCGTCAACCCTCTAAACCCTGTTAATATGGCTAACAGGTATGCACCTCTGCAGATACCAGCTAATGCTGCAGCTTTACCCCAAGACTACCAAACCAAAATCTCATATTTTGACTCCAATGGCCCCCTGACAGCTGTTCAACATGCTAAGAAAATGCAGGACCACTTTGAAACCTATGAAATAGATGATGACAGTGTCAGAATGAGGATGTTTGTTCAAAGCCTAACTGGGGATGTTAGGACCTGGTTTAGATCCTTGAATGCAAATTCTATTGCAACCCCTGATGAGCTTTATCAAACCTTTACTACCAGATGGGAGAAGAAGAAAGATCCCCTACACATACTTGCTGAATATGAAACAATTAAGAGAGGTCCTCAAGAGACCGTTCTGGAGTATTGTGCTAGATTCAACAATGTGTACAAGGCAATACCACAAAATCTAAGACCTCCTCCTGATTTGGCCTTGTACAAATTCCCTGATGGATTTGATCCTGACATGGCATATCAGTTGAAGGAAAGAGAACCTGAAACCCTTGAAGACGCTCAAAAGGCTGCTGTCACAGTGGAAGCAAACCTGATTGCCAAAAGAAACAGGGCAAGGTTAGAAAAGAGAAGCATATATAAAGAAGAACCCTCAGGCTTTGATCAAAAGTTGGATGCAATACTAAATAGCATGAAGAGATTGGGTGAAAGAGTGGAATCGGTTGAAAGAAAATCATCATGGGAACCACCTCAAAACAACCCTCCTAGGAATCCAAATTTTAGGAAAACTCAAAACCCAGGCATGGGTAGAACCGGTGCTGAGCAGGACATAAGACCTCCTTTGCAAGAAAATTACGCAGAAACTTCTACATCAGCAGAACCCAATGAGGACCCTGAGATTAACTTGATGGGTCTAGATGGTGAGAGTCAAGTGTTCTTAACACAAGAGGACCATGAAGATGGTGAAATCAAACTATTCCAAACTAAATCAGGTGAATCCTTTGACTTTAAACAAGGCTATGATACTGCTGTTTATGAAGTCCACAAACAATACAAGCTAAGGAGCAGAACTGTGAATGTTAACCAGCCTGAGAAGAAAAAGGATGATCAGCAGCCTGAAAAAGTTAAAGGCACACAACCTAGTAACAAACTGAATTCACCTACGGAAGAAGTAACTGTTGAAGAAATCACAGAGCCACTGCCTTTAAGACAACAGTCTTTAGACGCTTTACCTTCTCATCCCAATCTTACCCCTCAAGAAATGAATAAAAAGGATAAATCTCAAACTCAAAACAAAAATCAAGAAGAAGATATAATGAGCAAAGAAAGAACTGTCACCTATAACCCCAAGGCCCAATCTGAAAAATCTTTTGATCTTGAAACAGAAATTAGCAAAATAAAAATAGCTATTCCTCTTTTGGAATTAGCCAAACATGACAGCTACAAATTGCAAATTAAAAGGTCTCTTCAACTCACCAGCAATAAAGATGATGTCAATGTGCTGGATGACACCCCAGAACTCCTGTTCGGTCCAGAAGTGGATGGAAAAGCAGTAGTTGTAGGGGTGTTGCCTTTTTATGTCAGTTTACACATTCATGACAAAATACTACATAATGCAATGTTTGATTCAGGTGCCTCTCACAATCTTATGCCGAAAGCAGTCATGGAGAGATTAAATTTAGACATAACAAGACCATACAAAGATCTCTTTTCCTTTGACTCTAGTCAAGTCAAGTGCCTAGGTCTTATAAAAGACTTATGTGTGTCTCTAGTTCAATTTCCAAACAAGACAATCCTAATGGATGTGGTAGTTGCTGATATCCCACCTAAGTATGGAATGTTGTTGTCAAGATCATGGGGAGCCAAACTCCAAGGTTCCCTACAATTAGACATGTCATATGCCACCATCTCTGTGTTTGCGCAACCCAAAAGACTATACAGAGAAACACTGATGAAGTACATGGTCAGCAGTGAAGAAAAACCTCAAAATTTTCCTATATATGCTGTCCATTCAGACATAGACTCATACATTCTCTTCAATGATACCACTACTCCCTTAAAAGGTGAAGTCGAAACCAGGATATCCATACAGGAGGGAGATGCAATGGAGAGTAGTATCACTCATGAAACAACGGTCAAACAAACATTTGATAGTGCTGCTGCCTTAATTGTCAACAACACCCAACTAAATGATGAAATTGTTCTAGTAAACAAGACAGAGAAGAAACAATCACAACTGTTACTTACATTACCAGCCCATGACCAAATCATAAAACCTCCTCCCCAACAGAATATTCTATGGTTCCTTGAATTTGATGGCTCAGTCAACAAATTAGGGGCAGGAGCTGGAGTTTGGGTACACAATAAGGAAAATAGTTATGCAGAAGGCAGAGCCTATAGATTGAATTTCAGATGTACTAATAACATGGCAGAATATGAAGCTATTTTATTGGGACTCAAGTTGGCAAAATTCTTACAAGCTGCCAGGGTTTCAATCACAGGAGATTCTGATTTAGTTATCCAACAAGTGAAGGGAAACTTTGTCACCAATGACAAAAGACTAAGGACTTATAGGTCTGCTGTTGCTGAGGTACTAAACTTTTTCTCTGAATTCCAAATTACTAAAATTCCCACAACCCAAAATCTACGTGCTCATAGTTTAGCCACCTTTGCAAGTACCTGCAAGTTGCCCTTTGAACCCCACCATTTTTTTACAGCTGAGGTAAAACACAGACCGTCCATTCCAAACAATGTTAATAATTGGCAAGTATTTGAGGATGACAAGCAAATAAACCGGTTTCTAACTCTGCAGCAAGAATTTGCAGGATTAAATATTGACAATGAGACAGCAAGTCAATCACAAATACTTAAGACAGCAAGTCAATCACAAATACTTAAGACAGCAAGTCAATCACAAATACTTAAGACAGCAAGTCAATCACAAATACTTGATGGAGCAAGTCCATCACAAATACAGTTTCAACAGACTGCTCAGCCAATATCACCCGGGACTGCTAAACAAATGCTGAATCCAACTATTTTCAATATAGAAAACATCCAGCAGATTCAACAAGTCGACTGGGAAGAGGGAGTGTCCAATACCGAAACTGAGATCATTGAGCTAAAGGACAATTTTCTACCAACAGGCCTGACCCCGCTAGAAGACATCTTTGATTCAAATGATGTTCCCAGCAAGCCAAAAATGCAGCCCCTGAATACAGCCATTGAAGAGTGCAACATAGGTACAATTGACAAGCCCAAGATAATTAAATTATCTGCTTCCTTACCTCTCGACCAAAAGCCAAAATACATTGACCTTTTCAAAGAGTTCCAGGATGTTTTTGCATGGAGCTATGAGGACCTGAAGTCCTATGACACCACTGTAATCCAACACACTATTCCTCTCAAACCTGATCAAAAGCCCTTTAGACAAAAACTGAGGAGAATCAATCCTATGCTTCTACCAGCAATGGAACAAGAGGTACATAAAATGTTCAAAGCAGGCATCATAGCCCCAATCAGATTCTCTGAATGGATTTCCAACTTAGTCCCTACAAGAAAGAAGACAGGAGAGATCAGGCTGTGTGTGGACTTAAGGAATCTAAACCAAGTATCCTTAAAGGATAACTACCCCTTACCCAAGATGGACCACATTCTTCAAAGGGTGGTGGGGGCCTCAAGGATCTCATTGCTGGATGGATTTTCAGGTTTTAATCAGATCCTAGTTCACCCTGATGATCAGGACAAAACAGCATTTACAACCCCGTGGGGAACTTTCAAATATGTAAAAATGCCCTTTGGATTGAAAAATGCAGGGGCAACATTTCAAAGAGCAATGGATATTGCTTTTGCAAAAGAGATTCATGACTTCCTAGTCATTTATTTAGATGATCTTACACCCTTTTCAAAATCAGACCAAGAACATCTCAAACATTTGAGACAAATTTTCCTAACATGCAGGAAATATGGTATTTCCTTAAATCCCAAGAAGTCATTATTTGGCTTGGAAGAAGGTAAAATCTTAGGACACATCATTTCAAAAGATGGCATAAGAATTGATCCAGATAGAATCCAAGCCATCTTACAAATGCCTCACCCAAGAAATGTCAAGGAGTTGCAGGGATTCTTGGGAAAAGTCAAATTTTTAAGAAGGTTTATCCCAAACTTAGCAGAACTAATCAGATTATTAAACAACATGTTAAAAAAGGATTCAAAAGTAAAGTGGACTGTTGAAGCAAAACAAGCCTTTGAAGGTATAAAATTGGCCTTGACTCAAACCCCAGTGTTAACCAATCCTCAGTTTGACAGAGAATTCATTATCTTCTCTTTTGCCTCCCAGCATACTATTGTTGCTGTTTTATTACAGAAAGATGACCAAGGGAATGAGAAGCCTATTGCCTTCTTCAGCAGGGCTCTTAGAGATGCCCCTCTAAAATATCAAATTATGGAGAAACAAGCCTATGCTTTGATCAAAGCCATTAAAGACTTTAGGATTTATATCCTTTATTCCCATGTCATAGCATATGTGCCAAGTCCTATTGTCAAAGACATTCTCACCCAAGAAAACTTAGAAGGCAGAAGAGGAAAATGGATAGCCAGTATCTTGGAATTTGACATTGAGATAAAGCCTACAAAACTAATAAAAGGGCAAGGCTTGGCCAAATTAATGACAGAAACAAATTTTCAAGCCTTAGACATCAATCAGCTGGACAGTGAAACAGAGCTGGCGACTCCAAAGATCAATGTAGCCTTTGAACAATCCCCTTGGTACTCTGACATCTGTTATGTGTTACAAAACCTGTGTGCTCCCCTAGGACTGTCCAGAACTAAGTGTAGGTTCTTAAAAATGAAAACATCTAGATTTTGTGTGATGGATGGAAATTTGCTTTGGAAAAACCATGTAGGTATATTGATGCACTGTTTAATTGAAAATGAAATTAACAATATCATGCAAGAGTTTCATGCAGGAGACTGTGGTGGACACTTGTACTGGAAGTCCACTGTGGATAAAATACTAAGGGCAGGGTATTACTGGCCCACCATGTTCTCAGATGTTAAGAGATTCACCACCTCATGTCATCAATGTCAAGTATTTGAGGGCAAAAGACAGTTGCTGCCACTCCCCTTAAGACCTATTGCAACAGAGAGACCTTTCCAACAATGGGGCTTGGATTTCATTGGGGAAATTCATCCTTCATCTTCAGGCCAACATAGATGGATCTTAACAGCCACAGACTACTTCACTAAGTGGATTGAAGCTGCCCCATGTAGACAAGCAAATGATTCCACTATCATTCAGTTCTTGGAGAATAATATTTTGGCTAGATTTGGATGCCCGTACAAAATAATAACAGACAATGCTGCTGCATTCAAATCCAAGAAAATGGTGAACTTCTGCCACAAATTTCATATTACTTTGGGCCATTCTACTGCATACTATCCCCAAGGTAATGGTCTTGCTGAATCATCAAACAAAAGCTTAATAAATATCATAAAGAAGGTGTTGGAAGAAAATAAAAAGAATTGGCATAAGAAACTAGTCAATGCCTTGTGGGCAGATAGACTGACAACCAAAAGATCAATTGGGACCAGCCCATATGAGTTGGTCTATGGACTAGAGGCCAAGTTTCCATCATCACTAGGGATACCTGTCATAAAGCTTCTGCAAGAAAGCCAAGCTGAACCAAATGATATGCATAGAAGGATAAATCAAATCATATGTCTACAGCAAACCAGAGATCAAGTTTTCAGCAGAGTTCAAGTGCTACAAGAGAAATTAAAGAGAGCCTTTGATAGAAGGACTAAGGCAGAAGATTTCAGCATTGGTGATAAAGTCCTCAAGTGGGATGCAAGAAGAGAAGACAAAGGAAAACATGGAAAATTTGATTCTCTATGGAGAGGACCATTTGCTGTCCAAGCAGTGCAAGGTAACAACACTTACTTTCTAAGAAGCCTTAATGAAACTGACTTGGATGAAGGTCTTGTCAATGGCAGGATGCTGAAGCACTATTTTGAGTATCACCCATAAGTGCAGCCTGAGGTTCCCTTGTATATATGCAGATGTACATAATATTTTCGGTTCAGATTGTAAAATTGCAGTTTTCTTAGTCTATTGACTATTGACAAAAGCTAAATAGAATCAGAAGTCTTCCAAGAAAGAAGCACACAATTTTGACACATCAAAGCAGCAAATTTCAAGATTGGTATGGGCAGTCAAAGAGCAAGGCAATCTGACCTGTTGTTCTTGGTCTTTCAAAAGAAAAACCATCCCCATGTGGAGCCACTGTTGGATACCTATACCAATAGGTTTCATATTTCATGATTGGCAAGGAAAAGTCCAAATATGCTCTGCTTTGATATCACAAAGATCCCATATTTCCTAGAGAACAAAAGGTGTGTAAAGTGTTTCAATGTTGATGACCTTATTTCAATTTTGGTGGATGATCCAACAGTTTAATCTGGATCATGCCATGTTTTCAATTTTCAGTTATAGAATAGAGAAAGAAGTCTGTCCAAACTGCTTAATCTTGGCAGACAACTAGGTCAGGTAGAGAAGAAAAGGCTCCCAACAGCTTAATCTGGGACCTTGGAAGAGATAAGGGTAGAAGTAGATAGAAAAAGCAAAAGAAAAAGCCAAAGAAAAGAAAAGGCAAGTAAGGGTCTGCAAGTCCAAGTGCACCCTCCAAGAAGAAATAAAAATGCTAGACAAGTAGCTGGGTAAGTAATTGGGGTTGCAGAAAGGTTATCCCTACCATTGCAGAGATGGTAACTGTGGGCATCAAAGCTAAGTCAATTAATTGACAAAGGTGTTCCTCTTCATCAAATCACAGCAGGAAGCATGACTAATTTCCCTCATTTCCCTCCAATTTCATTTCTAACATCCCCCCATCAGCTAAGATTCATGGAAGAGACTACGGTTTCATGCTGGTTCTTAATCTTTAGAAGCCACATTTCTTGTCTAAAAATCTTTTCATTTTCATCTACTCTTGAAACCAAGTTTGTTTCACATAAACTTAATGGTTTCCCCTCCACTTACCCTCTCATCCATATTAACTCTAATTCTACTATGTAAATCCCCTATATCACTTTTCCCCTATTAGTACTAACACCATGGTGTATAAACCCCAAGCATTATATAAATACCCCTCCCCTTGGCAATATAGCCAATAAGTCCTATATCAGGGATCAAAGGGGCATCTGGCCACTTGGATGAACCTACAACTCATCTACCCTCCCTTTCCTCAAGTCATTCCACTCACCAAACTATTATTTGCCAAGAGAAACCTTATAAAAACCCTTTTACCCATAAAAACCCTTTGAAACTGCCAAAATTCCCAAAAAACCCACTTTCTATTCCCTAACCAAAGTTTGCGCATACAATTTGATTTTTGAAATACATTGGAAAAATCTTTCAAAACACGTATTTATGCCTTTGCCCGCTACCGTATACACTGGCCATGTCACCTCCCCGATGGCCGTTGGATCAGGCCCTCCAGATCCGACGACCCTTATCACATCGGACCACTTCCGATGCCCGATCATTAACCGTACTATCCTCCTGTCATGTCAAGCTCCCGATAACCGTTGGATCAGGCCCTCCAGATCCGACGGTCAGCATCCATATCGGAGCAGATCCTCTGTCCGGGCGATACCCTCCGACGGCCGTATTTTGGGTACGTCACTCCGCTGCCACGCGCCCTCGCCACAGCATGTCGGAGGTACAACTGATAGTTACCGCCACCGTACCGTAGGCGGTGCGATACGAAACCACTGCTGGTTTCTGGTTTCCCCATTCCGCTTGCATTACGTCCTCGCCGCGTCAGCTCCCCGTCGCCTTACGTCACCACCACCTATGCCGCCACGTCAAACTTTCGCTCCAGTCATTGGCCGATCTGTCCCGCCACCTCATCATCCTCGTGAGCCAATCAGTCCTCGCCACGTCACCCGATGACGTCAGCATGACGTCATCCGACCTTGACCCCACCAATGACGTCATGCTGACGTCATCGCAAAAAGGCGCCAAATTGCTAAAAGTCTATATTATGGCCAAAAAATCGCATTTTTACGTTCTTTTCATTCATTTTTCGTTCTCTCTGCTGCATGCGGTTCACGTCCGAGCTTGCTATCAACCTGCTAAATCGACCAGGAGACCTCCAGCGTACGAGTCCAGCCTGCATATACGACCTCTGCTCACTGTTTTACCAGGTATTCTTCATCATTTATCCTCCGTGCGCCTGCAATTCTCTATAAATCACTCCGAAAGCTTAAAGGACGTTAAAACTTATAAATTCACCAGTGGATTCCTCTGCAGAGCTTCCAATTTCCAACTACCACCTCGAAAAACACCAGCTGAGCTTTGTTCTACCCACATTCTGTTGAAAAACTAAGTTCTGTCTGCGCAATCGCGGCAGGCTCATTGAAACCAAATTTCACCATTGAGAGAGACGAGGAAAAGCCAAACATTGGTCCTAGTTGCTATAAATAGTATTTCAACTGCTATTTTCTAGAATCCCTCTCTGTTCCTGATAATCTAACCTCCCTGGTACAGAGGCATTCCCCTGTGCTGTCCTACTCAAAACAAAATCACTTTACACTTGATTCAAAATCCTCCTGTGTAATGGAGACACCTGTAGTGCTAAATGTTCAACCTCTAAATGCTCCTCAAAAGAATTTGAAGTGGCAAGCCTTAGCAGATATGGATTACCAAATTGAGGAAGAGAAGCTTATGAGCAACAAATTCCACCTTCATCTGCTAAATGAATTAAAAGCCAAGCATGAAAATGGGACAGATATACTGGGCTTATGGGACTCTTTTCTCCCTATCTTTAAGCTCCCTCAGGTCAACCAGTTCCCTGAACTAATCCACCTCTGTGCTGAACAATATGATGTTTCTCAGCGAGCTGTTCTTGACCCATCTGGTGCAGTACTTTTCTATGTTACCCCTCAGGCTATCAGAGACATGCTCTGCTTCAACCCTCAGAAGAAGTTGACTCCTTTATCACTGATAAATCTGATAAAACAAGGGGATAAACTCACAGAGGCTCAAATTGTTAAATTCAATCAACGATATATCAAAACCAATATTGTAATGGGCCCTCCAATTCTTCATGTATACCTCAATGAGCTGGGCAGAGACCTTGCAGATATGATTTCTCCCATCTTAGGGTACAGTTCAGTCGAGCATATTGATACAACTGTGCTGGTATTGATGCTTATGTTTGCTCCTGGCAAGTCACCAATCTGCTATGACTATGCCACCTACATATCAGACAAGATTCATGAGCAATTGATGAATTTAAGGAGAGATAGGGTTTTCAGATACACCTCCTACATTTACCATTTGATCTTATATCATCAACATCAGAAATTTCACTTTTCAATCAAAAGAATGGATGCCCAAGGCAATCCCAGATCAGTAGTCTATTGGTCTTCTGTCTTCCGCATCAGACCCGAGTCTCCATACACATACTGTGAATTCATGGATCTGTTCATCCATCTAGCCATGGCAATGCTGATGAGCTCACCCCCACCAAGACTCACTGAGGATATGCAAAGGATTCTTCAGCTGTCAAAAGCTTATAGCATTGGGGATTGGTACTTCTACCAAAACCACACTGTCATCAGGATATATGGGTGTGATCTTCCTCCTTTCAAACTACCCAAGTATGTGCCTATGAGGCTATTTGCCCTAGAATACTTTAGGCAATTTGGCAGAGTTGATGTGCTTCACTTTTCAGGAAAAGGGAAAAAAGCACAATTGAAGGTCAAAAGCCAACTTGGCCATTTTATCTATAATGAGAGGGAGCAAGGATGGAGAGAAGCATAGAGAATGCTTGAGGCCTTTGGCCTGCAAACCAGTTTTATATGGGTACCTTATGACCCTAACCATTTCATAACTACAAGGAGGCTCAAATATAAGTTGTCTGCTTATGATCACCATAGCCTCCCTCACATTGAAAAGTATGCAAATCAAGAGAAATGGAAGAGAGGGACCTTAGAAGAGCCCTTGTCCCAAGAAGAGCTGAATAACAGGGCACTAAGGAATCAGAAGAAGTTGGCTGACCTTGAGCTTTGTCCACAGGTATTCACACTTCCCAGTACACAAACGGGAGCGGCTGAATCCTCCTCAACTGCCAAACAGCAAAATACCAAGGTAACGGAGAATATATCCAGCAGAGGCAAAGAGACGGAAATGGAGACAGAGCCAATAAATAAACAAGAGCAGCAGCAGGCAGAGTTACAACAGCAGCAAGCAGAAGGGCTGCAGCAAGGGCAGCAAGAAGAATAAGAGCAGCAAGAGCAACAACATCAAGAAGAACAAAGGCAAGAGCACTCTGCCCAGCAAAAGGAAACAGTGGAAACTCCTCAGACCACTGAAAGAACGGTGCCTACAAGACAAGACACTACCTTTGATGCCTCGATCCTCCAAACCCCTCAAAAGGAGGATACATTTGTCTTTAGAAAAAGGGACAGAGAAACTCCCCTGACCTCTTCCATAAACCAGGGAGAGAAAAGGCAGAGACTAAATGATTTCCCAGAGGAGGATATAGCAATAAGAGAGGCATTGGGCATGGGCCCACCCAGCAGAGAAGCTTCAGCAAGTTCTTTCCAGTAGGAACAGGACAGGACCATGGGAGGGGAGGTCGGCTCCTCCAGCCAACAAAAAGAGGGAAGCATCAAACAACAATTTATAGACATTAAAAGGAGGAATGAGCCTATCAAAGTACAGCTGTACAACCATCTGCTAAACATGGCTCCTTCCAATCAGCAAAGACTTATGTCTGCCTTTGATGTAGGTGAAGGCAAAATGATAATGAGCCATTTCATGCCTACGGCATTACAGCCCCAATCTGCCTCAGATTACCTCAGGACTAACCTGGAGGTCATGGCCAAAGACATACACCCAATGGATAAAATTGAGCTGCATAAACAAACTGGCGAGATGGTGTATGCCTCTTTAGCAGATGAAACATTGGAAAATTATAAGCTAAAGAGCAGCCTTAATGCCACAGCCTCTCAATTGGAATTGGAGAGGGCATCATCCCAGGCGAAGGACAACAGAATAAGGTCCCTTGAAGGCATAATCGTTGAAATTGGGCATGATCCCAAAGATATTTCAGGGATACAGGAAATTTTAAAGTTAAGGGATGCTGACATGGCTGCTATGAGGAAGAAAATTAAACTCCCTGCCACCATGCACCCTCAGACAGATGAGGTAGCCAAACAAAGACAGGAGAAGGACACCACAGATTTATTAATTTCTATTTATAAACAACTTCTGCAGGCCCAAGAGAAATTAGGAGAGTCTGAGGCTGCACAAGCAGCGCTGCAAGTAGCAGTAAAGCAAAGGGAAGAGGGCCAGGCCTCTCAGCCTCCCCCGGTCATCAATCTTGAGGATGATGCTCCTACCACTGTGCCTCCAGCTAAACAAACTGAACAAACAGCTACATCCACTTCAGCAGCACCTACAAGTACAGAACAAGCACATAGCCTAGACATGCAGAAATTAAAGAATGAAATACAAATCTTGGAAGCTCAGATGACAGAGATGCATGAAACCAGAGATAAGCTGGCCAAGGTCAATGAAAGGCATGATAAGACAAAAAGAGAGGTGGGAGAAAAGGCCAGGGAAATCAAAGCCCTTAAAGATAGGATCAAGGAGCTTGAAAATGAGCTCAAGCTAGATAAAATCATATCTGAGATCAGAGCAATGATATGGTCCAATATTGGCCAATCCATCAACAACCAATGGCCATATATCGAGACAATCCATGAGCAATTAGAGCTCATCCCAAAGGCACACAAGGAAATCCGAACATCAAGGGCCTTATTAGGAAATATGCCTGAAGTTGCTACAAGAATGATCAATGTGCTTAACCACAAAACAAGTTCTCAGTTAGCCACCATTGGAATCACAAATAGAACTGAGACCATTCAAATGATCAGGAGGGTTCTTACTCTTAGAAATCTGGTGCAGACATTGGACAGAAGAACCCAGGATATGCAGACAGAGGTAAATAGGTTCATGGAGAAATTTCAGGTATTGCAGAGTAGAGGACTCCCTAGCTTACTGAACAGCGAAGGGAAATTATTCACCCATGAACAGTATGCTAAAAGAGTAAATGTTTTGGCCTCAGCACAGGTCAATGAGAGGGCCAGCACTTCAGAAGACACAGGGCCTATTACAGGACAGGTTTTCTATAGCAAGATAGAAAATCTACTTTTTATAATGAATGAAATTAATCACTTGTTTGATGTGGCCCCAAATTTTTTCAAATATACAGAAGCTGAAGAGACAATGGAGGCCATCCTCAGGCATCAGCTCCCTACACAGGAATGGTGGACAGATGCAATATAGAGAATTTTGTAATCAGTAAGGCATTCACCAAATTTCTGTTTTATTACAATTTTTTATAAAAAGCACAGTTCAGCAAAGTCAGCATGCAGCATAAATCAAAGCTGAGCCAGCTCAGCGGATGTAGCGGCCAACAAAGTAGGAATAGAAGACCATAGCTGGCAAACCCGAGAATGCACTGCGCAGCCAAAAGTAAATGCGTATTTCCAGAATTAAAACAGAGTAATGCAACCGACTCAGTGACTCTCAAAAGTCAAAACAATCCTCTGATAGACATAAAGGGCATTTACGCTGCATTCAAAATTGTAATAACTCCTTGCCTACTTTCTGAACGTAATAATGAAGATATTTTCTCTCTCAGATGACTCAATGCCTGAGATATTTTGTGTACGCATTTCTATAAAGTCCCCTTCGCATAAGATTGCAAGGGTTGTTGTTGATTTCTCCTGAAGAAGTTCTTATGCTGTAATCTTTTCCAGAAGTTAATAGAGCAAAGCAATGGAATTTCTCGGATTTCTGAGGTGTTGGATGCGTTCTGGTGTCTGTTGATAACTACTGGATCCCTGTGTATTTCATCATACAATAAGTCTCTGTATCTCTCTCTGTTAATTAGTTGTTTTGTTAAATCACTTATATGATATCTGTTTTCAATACTAAGCAACAAGGAAAAAGAATAGCTTTCAGGATTTATTCACTGAGTACCCTGAGTTCAATCTGCGTTGTTCATCGATGTTTTCTTCAGCTGTAATCTAGTTAAGTGTAATTCTTAAATGCTGCACTTTCAGAATACATCTATCACAGTGACCTTTGTCACAGGAATTCAAGTTTTGCTCCTGTGCAGTGTGATCACTTTCACCCACCAGCTCAATAGAAAATTCTTAATTGCTTTCTGTTGGTCGACATACATCACCATTTGATCTAGTTTGTCTGTTTAAAATACACAATAGGCCCTGCAGTTTGAACACCACCAAACCAGCACATCAGATCATTTCATAATTCCAGACTCCATTGCCCAATGGTATTATACTATCTAAACACTGCCTCATAAGACCTGAAAGAAATCCTTCAACCAAAACATAAACCAAAACCTGAGCATAACAGCTAGCCTAAAACACCATCATAACAGAGACAAATCACAAAGAGAGAGCCCTCTCTGGTTGCAGTTAGGCTAGGAACTGTAACCCAAAGATTGGTTAGTGGTTACCCCGGCCGTATTCCCTAAGGAGTCATAGGGAACAAACTGGGTGTTAACAGGGTTATTCTAGAATAAGATTCTCTTGTCAAAGTTATGTGAATTGGCGCTCGTTGTCACTCACCTTTGTCTATGTTAGTAGACATCGCCGAGGAAGTGTTTCATTTGTAACGCGAATGAGACAATCTTTGGTAACCTGAAAGAGGTAGGCCTTTCCTGATAGAACAAATGTTTTGTCTGCAAATTGAGGGGTAACCTTGAAATTGTATTTTATACCTGGAGGCATGCAAACCTTTTGGAGTGCAAGCAAAGAGCGGTTATTTATCTATTTTTTAGATTAGTCGTTTCCTAACTTGCATAAAGGAAGGATGTGGGGCAAAAATCTAAATGTTGCTGTTTTATATGAGACATTCTTATCATATGACTGGATTAATCGAGCAGTTTTAGCACATAGTTCAAGCTCGTTAAAAAATAAACATAAGACTGAGCAAGTGTTTCAATCCGCGTTTAAGCTCGTTAAGAAATGAATTATCCTCTGGTAAATAACCATTGTGAATGTAGCATTATCAGCCATTAAAGCCTTGGTCCTGTTTGCACCGTCACCTCCACTTTTCCATTGGCCGATCATTCACCTCCATTTGATTGTTTACCCATTTTGAGGAACAGCTGCGAAGAGTGATTTCACTAGCCATCCTTGTGACATTGTTGTGATTGGAAAATTCCAAACCTTACCTGGAATCAGCTGCTATCCATTTTATCACTCGTTCCTCAAAAGACGAGTCTTCATTAAGCTCTTTTCATCTGACTCGTAAAATATGAAAAGATTGCCGAGTTTTGGCCTTCCAGCTCGTTAAAATGACCGGAAGTGCTATCCCTCCTGTAGATTTTAATCTTTTTGGACCTGAGGGATTATTGCACAAAAAGATCGAGTGCTTGTTTTGTTCGGCTCGTTAAAACTATCGAAAATTCATCCCTTCTGCATTATTTTATACTTTTTCGGGCTTAAGGGATTAGATGACGAAAAAGGAATTTCGGAGTTAACTTTACGTACCTTTTCAGACTCTCTAAAAATGAAAAGGACCGAGTTATCTTTGTCGTTAGACTCGTTAAAAACATTAATAGCGACAAACTTGTCTTTAGACGAGAATGAGTTTCACTATCGCTAGGCTCGTTAAAACATAGCGATGGGTTTGCCCGAAGGGAAAATTATAGAACAAGCATATGTTATCCTCCTCAAGCTTGACAAAAATAAAGAGGTACTGGTTAGCAATGACTGGGGAAAAATTGGGAAAAACTCAAAGAATCTTTATTGGTAGCAAGTCGCTCTTGAACATGACACTTCCACTCCGTGCTTGAGTCGGGTTGGGTTGTTTCATTCACCGGTCACATCACCATGGTCACACCATACCATCCACATTTGGGGTAAATGCTACCAATCCATCACATAAGTGTCGCCGATATGTTCAAGATAAGTCATCCAGAAAAGTCACCTGTGTCCCATCCACTACCATACATTATACTTCATTCTTTCATGACTGCCACCCTGAACCATATATCATCAGATCGTTTTCACCTCCATCAAAATCATTTGCTCCGTTCCGTGTCATTGATGTGGGATTCATTAAGGCCCTCCTTTGATGGATCGCTTCTTGTCAACATCAGCTCATTATCCAAGAAGTTGATCTAGGAACACCCCCTTCAGTACTTTGAAGCTTGCATGCCTCAATGGCAAGTTTCTCACTTCCGGCGACAGGTATACATCAATGACCTTCGACCGAAAGATTTTGTGTGGTGTTCGACGCGAAGTCCTTTATTCACACCACGTGAATTGTACTGCAGTACCTTGAGGGTCATCATCATTATCGGTGATTCCTCTCGCGCTTGTTAACAGTTTACATCATTGACTGGTAATCAAGCGATGTCTTTCCATGTTCGACTTCAGAACATTTCTCACATGGATCGACTTGTACTTCGAGTGAAGATCGGACGAGATTGAAGACCCCAGATCTAGTTTCATCCATCCAGGCTGCGATATATATTCAGGAAAATAAAGACATTGAAATGTACAGCATTGCAGCACAGATAATCATCCTACCAAAAGGATGATGGCTCTATCAGAATCATCAGTCTACCATCAGACGATTATCTGTCCTATGTACATAAAAACTGAATTTATAAAGCTGAGCATGGGAATGCCCGCCTCAGCTAGATCATGAAAAATAGTATGAAGATAATGTATTGTATTGTATCTTATTACAGGTCTCCTCCCAGCATTGAAAGAACTTCGGATCCTCCTAATAAAGCATTTCACCCGATAAACGACCTCATACTTTAGGGGGCAACTGTTATAGACATTTTTGTGCCTTACAGCTCTAAGCATGAAATGTCTACAAACCAAGGGATCCTAAGTCCCTAAAAGTGTTGTTCCTGCCCCTAAAGGAACAAGGTCAACAAACTACAGCTTCTCCCAGGAGTTCTCCACCAGAAACTGCTTAGAATCAGTCAAATCAGGATCATTTCAGCTGCTCCACTAGCTACCTGCGTTGCATAGCACCCCAGTACACTAGCTAGGTGCGTTGCAACGCACCTAAATGCACTACCAGGGTGCGTTCAGCTGGAAATGACAAATGGCAGTGCCATTCCGCGAGGTGGAAAGACAATGGAATCTTCCAGAATCTTCCTCCATGACACTTGCCTCACTGAGTTCGACCAAGGATGAGTAAGAGGCTCTCAGCCTCCAAGTGGAAACAAGAACTGACAGACAGAAGACAATAGTCAAATGACAAGCTGACTCATCTTCTTTGATAACATCTATATATGGATCCCTCATCCCAGAGATCCAGAGGCTGGCATTTTGTACATTACAGAGAATTGCTGTTGGTTTTGAGATTGAGATCAGTGCATTGGGTGATTTATGCTTTGTTGGAGGTGAAGAAGGGATTCCTTTGCTGGGAGGTTGATGCTGGATCGGGACTCACTTGGTTGTATCTCCTCCTGGATCTTCTTGTTATATCAATAAAACTATTTGAGTTTCTCCTACATGCTTGTGTATCATTGATGTTTGTTGCATTAGTATGTTTAGCTTAAATCTGATCCTAAGTTATTTATGAATATAAATCCATGTCTTTGTGTAGTTTTCCTCTTCTGTGATCTTGCAGGAACTTGGTGAAGCTGGGCAAGTAAGGGAGCAGGTAGCTGGAAGCTGTCAAAGAGGAGATAGATTGGATCAAAGGACTAGCGCAAGACACAGGTTGGTTCATCCTATTTCTTTTCGTTTATAGTTCATAAAGAAGAATACAAAAGTAGTTTTCTCTGTTTGTTGCTAAGGCACTGTCACACCTTAGTGGGATAGGGTTGTTCTGAATAGACACTTTTCCCCACAACAATTATAGAGAAAATCCATTATATACTTTTATCATGGGCACACAAGAGGCTCTCCCTAAGAGGAAAGATGACTCTAATTCGAGTAGTCCTTCAGAGCATCTCTGTATATTGGCTTCATATTTTCGCTCTGCCTAAGAATATCAGTAAATGTATCTTTCTAGCATCATCTTGGCATGGGACGAGCCTGGTTGTTGTTTACTCTGTATCGAGGTGATGGATGACTAGAATCATCTATTTCTTTGGTTCTCTAGAGTAAAATCAATTTGGAATGGTGTATTTAATATGTTCCATCTACAGGCAGATTAGAACTACTCTTTTGTGGTTTATTGTATTTGGCACTAGATTATTGAATATAAAACATTTGGACCACTTCCAATATACATTGGGGGTTCAACACAAAGGATGCATTACTGTCCCAAGCTCCTTTGTTGTGATACATCCACCTTTTTCCTTGTCAAAAATGCTAAAGGCCTCCCTGAACTTTGACATAACCTCCATCCCATATTCCTTTAGTAGATAAAACCCTTCTCTCATTTTCTGACCATGGCAATCCACCCTCCATCCCATATTCTCTCATGAGCCCTGTGTAAACCACCATTTCATTCAAGGATGGGGATTTTGATGACTACTCTAACCATATTTGTTAGATACTTTCCCCCTTTTCTTGCTTATGGCTTGTTGAGTTGGCCTCCTCTAAATATTCCCTACTCTCCTTAAATTATTTGAAAGGTATCCTTTGGCTACTAACCCTAGTTTACCTGAGATCCTTTACATGTCCCTTGAAATTTTGATTTAGCCCCATGAACTATTTTATGCCAGTGAGTTGAGAGCTTTAGATTTCTTTTCCACGTATTCATTCATGACCAAACATTATACCACTAGTTCTAAGAATCTTGTATATTGCCCTTTGGGACACTCCAAAAATATTTCGATGCACCCTATTTGTCTAGCACTCTAGTATACTTTATGAACTTAATTCCCATTCCATGTTCATCCATGTGGATGCACTTTATGATGTTCCTGGACAACCTAATGTCCTTGTCAACTCCCTCTCATCTTCCTTGTCATGTTTTCTAGGACTTGTGTATCCAACAAGAAATTTGGGAGATGAATGACATTAAGGTAGAAAATCAAGGGGTTTTCCTGTCATTTATTTAAGGTTCCCACTAGGATAGTCCCACCATATGATTCACCCAATCCCTAAGTTGGGGTTTAGTGCTATTTCAATTAATTATTAGATGATCATGGTGGGCCATAATTCTAGGTTAAATGTTATGACTCTTCATAGGATATTACTGGAGATACTTTAGGAGACACCTCTTTGGCTAAAGGGTGAAGGAATGATTTTGACTTCAATATCAAACCATCAACCATATCCTCAACATATCGAACCAACAATCAAGAAGACAACTGAGGTGAAGCATGGGAATCCTCTCTCGCCCACATTGTTTAGGATATTTATCAATCTATGAATGCCTCTACACTCCACCAACTGTGCATCAATAAAAATTATGTTTGCCCCATTGTCCACCAAGATGGATACACATTGTCCCAACATTGTGCCTCTGATTGCCAAAATTGTAAAATTGGGATTTTCCATGTTAAAATTTAAATTCAAGACTGACCATGCATTGGAAGTCCATTAACACAATATTAGGACATAAAAATTGAATAATTGACATAATACCAAATACAATACATACATTGAGTTTTGTCTCACAAGGTATCTAGATGCTAATTGAGCAAGTTCACACAAAGAGATAAAGGCAATGTCATTATACTTTGTTCAATTTGTAATCAAGAGCATTATCTTGGATAAGGGAGAAGTAACATTTAGTTTCTTTCTCAGATACAAAGGAAAAATTATGAATCAATGTCAAATGCCTTTTGTGAAGCAATGTTGTTGTAAAGGGTGTTAGAAAACTTGAATTGTAGGCAAGGACCTCACACCATACAAGATTGTGTTAACCAAAGCATGTTAACCATGTCCAATGATCTCAAATTTCATGAGCATGTTCAATGAGTGACCATAAATGAGGGGTGTCAGAGTGGCTAATAATCATAGCTTATAGTGGATGATTGTCATTGTACATAACATTTGTCATCCAAGTCATTTTTTTGGTGCCCAATATTGGTGAATCATTGTATTACATCATGGTAGCATATCTTGCCTTTTCTAAAGCAAAAATATATTGAAAATAAATTAAGTTATGTCTCATGCAAATGTTCAATATTGTTGTGTTGTGAGTGGCTTTCACAGTATACATATCATATATCTATAATCACTTATTTCAAGCCTACCTTAAGAAATAAATGAAGTGGTGCAGGACCTTTTCATAATAAGGACTCCCACCAACTCCTCTCCTCATAGCAATCTTTCAAACGTTAGCCCATAAATCAAACACATGCCCCTATTTCTCTAGTTTGGAAACCCTTGGATGGATATGACAATGAACTCCTCCCAACCACTTCTTTAACCATCTATTGAATGCCTTTGATTGGTATGTGTAAATGATTTTGATTGATTGTTGGAGAGGTGTGAAATCTAATTTTTCATTGACATAATACAAACACCCAACTTAACCTATGGTAGCCAAAATTTCAGCCTTACAACTCTCTCATCCAATATTAAATAATTCACTAATTAGTCAAGGGGTAATCTCCTTAACAATATATTAAATATTAGAAGCATTCATATTAATTGAAAAAATAAGAATATTATTTAATATTAAGCTATAATGCATGTAGCTGCCAAGTTGACATATGAGACCCCCTTGTTTGTGAGACAAGGGATGCCCTCCATTCAGTGCTTTAACTATTTAATCTATGGATGTGTACATACCTTAATTTCCATTGGATCAAATCCTGTGACCTTTAAAGAGGAAACACTTTAACACAAATTGAACATGTAAATACAAACTTAATTTGTATATGTATCAAAGTTACTTTGAGAGTTGCATGGAATGCTTAATTTTGTATAGAAGCAAGGGAAAACTTGAAGGGTTGATCACAACAAACATGTATGGTAAATTATGATTATCATAGGTATATTAGTTTGGTTTTCCCAATCCAGAACTTGCACACGTTGTTACTACTATTAAAGTCATGTCATGATGGTTTACTGGTGTAACATCATGTACATTTAGTTGTTTCTATTAAAGGCATGTTAGTTCAATGACAAAACCAATGGTTTGTCAACTTGGTCAGCTTAGTGAGCTATGTGTTAATCATCTCAATGAACAACATATAAGGTCAAATAGCTTAGCCATTGACATGCACATTCCATTGTCACTATTAGTGACATGTTAGGTTGGATATTAATATGTATTTTTGATTAACACTCTCTAGGAGATTAACAGAATCAACATGTATGTTTGACTACAATTGTGGGAGATATGTTAGATAGGTCAAACCCATCAACAACATTTATGTTCAATTGCACATGTTAGAGGCATGCCACAATGGTCAATTGATTAGTAACATGTACATTTTTGTTATCACTATTAAAGTTGTGTTAGGTTGGTTAGCTTGTTCAACGACTTGTATGTTTGGTTACAATTATTAAAGCCTCACTTGATTGTTTAATGCAGTAAATGGAGTGTAAGTCTAGTTACCATTGTCGAAGGCATGTTTTGTTGGTTAAATGAGTTAACATCATATACATTCAATAATGATTGTTAGAGCCATCCGAGGCTATTAAACCCATTTAAAGTAGTGCATAATATCGATTGGGGCTTGCTTATTGCATTGTGTGTGAGTATAGTGTGTTATTTTTTTTTTGTAAGTCGAAGATTTTTCACTAAGAAGAGGAAACAGACTTTGGGGGATAGGGGAAATGGCATTGTCTAGGGGAAACGCCAATCTCATCTATCTCATCTTCACTCTCCCTTCCCTATCATTAGCATCCCTCTCCTTTTTTTCTTTATCCACCAACACCAATAATAGACATTTTGTGAAGAACTAGCATTGGATGACTTAGGACGAGGGTTAGAGCTCATATGTTTATCTTGGGTTTCTCCTTGGGGTTTTTGAGCTTACGTATCTTGATTTAAATTCTTCTTAAACATCCCAACAATATCCTTTCCCATCTTATGTTCATGAAACTTTAGCTTGCGAGCACAATATTCATCCTAAATTTCCTTTGAAGATTCATGTAGCCATTTTTCACCGAGGCCTATTCCTGGGGGGGAGTTTGGGAGGATCTACATTTGTCGACAGACCTTTTTATTGTTGTTCCATGCCACCCCAAACTTTATAGCCCATGTTTGTAGCCAAGATATACCCTCTTCCATATGTAAACTATTTATCAGATTGATAAAAAGAGAAGACTGAGCTCTACCATGAGCTTTTATTTGAAGATGATAATGACAGTGAAATGTTCATTTTTAACTCTACATCTAAACAAGCTTAGAGACCCTTCCACCTCACTAGCTTAAAATCTAGACTGAAACCATGGCAGAATGTGACATTTTGAAGCATGTCACTCTAGTCCCTTTGACAAGGAGTGACATGACACCTTTTGTGAAAGAGCAACAAGAGACTGTCGGCTCTTGCCCCTTTGAAAGTGGTGAAACTTTTTAGAAAAAGGGTAAATGTCTAAAAACATCATGGAAAAAGGTTTCCAAAAATTTAAGAATGATTCCATTTTATTGAATCACTACTACAAGAGGCTATCGCCTCTTCCCCCTTTGTAAAAGGTGAAACTGTCTAGAAAAAAATGTATCTGAGAACATCGTGAAAAAACGTTTCCAAAGCATTTAAAAATGATTCAATTCCATTGAATCACTACTACATGAATTCATATTAAAATTTCACTCTATTTATTAAATTTATCATAATCAAAATTCCCCATGGAAGACATTGAGAGGCATTAGAAGATATATATATTCATAAGAGCTTGTTAAAACATACCATGACAATTTAGTAACTTTATTTAAGACATTTTGTCTCCTGCGTACTAGTCACCAAATAAAATTTCAAGGTGGGTGATGCCATTTTTCTTCAAACCCTCAAGGAGCACCCTCAAGGAGCTTTCAAGAATGGAAGAAGAACAATGGGTGACGCAATTTTGTTCATACCCTGGATTTTTGAATTCTGGAGAAGGTTTCAGCAATTTTGTTCAAACCATGAATTTTTGAATTTTGGAGGAGGTTTCAGCAATGGAGACCAACATTTTGCTACGAGTATCCTATTTTTCCCTTCTAGTTTGATAGAGGCAGGGGATTGTTGGGGTTTTGTGCAGGGAATGGGACACCTAACTGGAACTTGTGCGGCTCCTTGATTTTGTTATGAAAAAGCTTCGGTTCTTGAACATCCCCTTCAAAATCATACATTTTCCCTAGCACAGGCAACAAAAATACCTCTGAGGTTGCTACAACAAAGCCCATTGATAAATCTGTGGAAGAAGGAAAAAAATAAATGGAGCCCATCGACTCACCAAGCCTTGGGAAAGAACTTTCGACTGTATCCATTTCTCGCAGCGGTAAGTCTCTATCTGACTCTAGTTCCATTATCGAATTTCTGTCTTTGGAAGATTTGATGGTTATTGAAACCAGAGTAAATTGAAGGAAAGGAAAAACCGTAGTAAATTAAATTAAGTTTGAATCCATCATATAAAATAGACTTCTTTAACTAAGACTAATTCTATCCTAGCTTTAACTGATGGAATGCAAATTTGGCAGCTATGAAAAATAATGTGCAGCATGTACCAAGCATGGGTACTAGAAATTTCTAATTATAGTATATAAAGGTTCTTTAAACCCAATATGTAAAAATCATATAAAAAGTGATGGCTCTAGGCTAAACCCACGTGTGTGTCCTAATTGTCTCAATGAGTTTATATGAAAATAAACGTTGAGATGCATTTGGCTTAGACATCGATAAAAGTCATACCTATTTTAATGAGATTTTAGAACATTGTGTTTCAGATTTCAACATCCATGAAATGATCTTTATTTGTCATGAATTCCCTTTCCTTTGATATCAGAATCTCAGAGATGCACAAAGGTTGATCCTTTAATTTCAATAAGCATCTACCTAATGGAAAACCATGAACACTATTTTTCAAATCCTCTTGATTGATGTCCAACGACCAAGGATACTTCACCTTTTGTAGCCTTTTATACTTCTCTGTGAGACAGACAATGCCCTAATACAAGACCGAAGGCATGTCAATGAGCTCAAGAATAATATTATATATATGAGCTTAGATGCTAGGAACTTTATAGCTTCAAATATGATCTTATATAAACATGCAATAGAGAAGGAATTCCGAGTGAGGCACTATCTCCAAACCAAATTCAATTCAAGGGTGATTTCATAATAGATGATTTGACCCTAAAGAAACCAAAGCTTCCTGGCTATAGTCATGACAAAAGGCCCTAGATATAGAACATTTGACCAACAATTTGATAGAGAGCTCTATCCTTGAGATGCTTGATTGATGAGGCCTTGATCTCATTTCCTTTTTGGGATCTCCAACCTAGAATTTTGTAGTAGGAGTTTCAGTGCTTCACAATGATTGATCTTTGAAGAGGAAGGAGGTCAGTGTTGTCAGAAAACTTCTTGTGATTTCTTTCTTCCTTGCTTGGGCTTGCCCTCACCTTAGCTCTGATACCTTGCCCTCACCTTAAATTTGATACCATTATGGCGGAGCAAGCTAAACATGACAACAATAGAGGTAAGAAGTTGTAGATTCCTGTGTTGTCTGTCTTTTAGCTTCTAGAACATCATATGTTTTATTGCCAATTTCTGCTAAATTTAAAATTGACATACTGATCTGAGAAGAGGGTTTGCAATGCTAATAACCTCTTCTTCAGTCCACGTTGGCACACTCGAGTCTTGTTAAAGGACCAACTGTTTCTTGTGAAAAATTCGAAGTAGAGAACAACATACAACATGTTTTCTGAGAATCAAAACAACTTCTAGAAGTCCTATGACATTAATCCAACATATGTTTATAAACCAGTTCACATTAATGGACATAGGATGTGTAAAATGTATTCTTTAACAAAAATTTTCTCTGTTGGTTGGTTTAAAGCTTACAGCCTTACTCATATCTTGAAGAAAGGGTACTTGCTTCCCTTTCACTTCATAGGTATATGAAAACCCAGTTTTGTAAGCACCCATAACCATGAATATTATACCAACTCCCTACGGTTAGTGCATCAATAGTGTAAGTGTAACACTCATCATCAAATTTTTCTCTTCATTCTGAATGAGAAATCAATCAACAAGTCACCATTTTAAATGTTAGATCACAATATGTTAGGCTTCTCTCTTGTGCTTACACTCTAGTATTCTCGTAGCTTCAGAATTATGAATCTTAAACACAGTCCCATGATGTGCATTCAGGGAGGCATAATTCATCCTTGCTTTGCATCAAATTACCCCCCTAGCATTCCCTTTACCTTTACTTGCCTCAATGCAAGGCATTCCAAGTCAGTACCTGCTCAGTTAAATTAGTAAGTTGAGGGGTGTCATATATACCCAATGTTGCCTTCCTATTCTTCCTCTTCCTATGTCGTAGTGTATGAAGAGTCAGCCAGACTAGTGAGGATCCCCATTAATAATAACATCTATGTTGGCATCTGAATCAGAATGACATGTTTCCCTTAATTATATGTTTTGGTTTTTTAACCAAAAAGGCTAACAGAGATAGAGACCCTCAAATCTGTCTAATTCCGGCCCCTATGCCCATTTTCATCTAGTTTTTTACCTTGTCACTGTCCCTTTCTTTCTCAAAACTACATGAAATCAGTGGATCTATCTGTTTCATAATGCCTTTGGTAAATTTTTCTATCAAATGCTCTAAAGTATATATGATATCTAAGGGTTTCTTTGGTTGTTGTTGACTTCATATATTTCAACTAACCATGATATTGGCTTTATGTAGAGGATTATGATTGAGTAAGGATTGCATTGCTCGATATCTGTTTAGGAGGAGGAGGAGGAGAAGGAGAAAAGTGGTGTTAGGGTTGAGAGCTAAAGATGCCTATGAAAAGAGGAGGTGTGTGGAATGGAGGGTGGCAGGGCTACCAGTGTGGTAGAAATGGAGGATAGGGAGGTCAGGGTTTTCATCATCGAATAGTTGTGGTGGGCTTCCTTGTTATCTTTGTGGTCATGCCATTGGTTTTTTTGGTAGCTAGGTTTCATCACTCTGCATCTACATCTGCAACCGGTAAGCTTCTTCCTTCCCTCCTCCCTCGCTGGTAAGTTTCTTCCTACCCTCCTCCCTTGCTGGTAAGCTTCTTCGTGCCATCCTCCCTCGTCATGTTGCTTCTGTCTTTTTTTTTTGGGGTGGGTCAACGTTTAGTTTATCTTTATTGGCAGGCATGCCCTTTCTTAATCTGGTAGTATTACAATGAAGTGTAGACTTCTTACAACATTAAAGTAAGATCTCCATTACAATGAAATGTAGTTGTATGATACTATTTTAGAAAGATCCCTTTCATTGAGAACCTATTGAACAATGTATTTATGTGATTTGAGCCTTGGCAGGGAATTATCATCACTCCTGGTTAACCATTGAACCAAGACCCCATGGACCTGCTTCAAAATTTGATTTGCCTTCACCAGCCCTACTTAACCATTGAAACAAAACCCCATGGAACTGCTTTGGAATTTTATTTTCCTTTTAGCTTTTTCACAGGATCTAAAGGCGCAGATGTTATCAAACTTACTTTGCTCACTTATTGTCAAAAGTTTAGCACCTCTAGCATTTTTCCAAACATTTTGTGAGTTTTATTTATAGGTTTCCTTTCATTTGATCTATGTGAAGCTGTGAACTCCATCTATGCATTAACATGGTACAATACCTACTAGGAGAAAGATTCAAAGTTTGTACCTTTCTCATGCAAGAACAAAGGTTTTACCAACTACCCCTAGGGTAATTTCCCTTGCCAAAGATAATGAAACTACTCGGTGAATTCGCTGGGCACTCCTCATTCTGAGTAGGATGGTACTAAGTGTGTGCTGAATTCTGCATAAGCTAGATGGGTATTATACTAATATATTTGTTAAGAGTTCAAGTCAACATCTTACTCATGGGAATTGAATCTGGGTGGGAAGGGTAACAATCATTCTTCGGGTCCACTCATTATCCAAGCTAGACCCACTTTCCATCCATAAAGCTAAATCCACTTCTCATCAATCAAGCTAAAACGAGTTCTGATCCACCCAACCTAGACCCAATTCACAACAACAATCTTGTTCAGCAGCTACTTTCTGCTATACATATGATTTTCACATTGTTCCCATAGTGTTCAGAGCACATTGGCCAAAACAAATGATAGATATTATACACACCATTTTATTATTGATGTGTAATGAAATCTCAATCTTAGCATATGCATGATAGTAAAGCAACTCCATTTTTAGCGTTTCAGTATTTTATAGATATTCTTCTCCATCAAATCTTTCTACCTGACCTTTTATGCACTTTTTATCATTTAAAATAGCAGGGCACAATTTCTCAGGAGATGGATCTATTAGAATGGTATTCCCTTTCAACATCTTGTAAACCAATTCTATTTTTCTATGCCCATTTTGTTCTTTTTCAGGATCTGGGCAATGCACTTGCACTTACGTTAGTCTAATCCCAGAAAATAAATAATGTCCCTAAACTGAAATTTAATCAACCTGAGTGGATTGAAATAGAGAGGAATTATTGAGGATATTAGAGCTCTGTCATATGTGTAAAATCACTCTTATCTATTTAGTTGCGGGCTTCATAGGAACAGGCAGATGATTGGAGAAAGTAGAGTTTAACAGAGAGCATTGACTCTCTCTTCCCAAAGGAGGCAAGTATAAGAAACCTACTACATTTGGATATCTTAAATTTCATTTCTCCCCTATTGAGCAGAGAATTGAAAATAAATTTTATATACTGGGTAGGTGATTGATGTCATAACAGATACCACAAAGGACTCGGGAAATCTAAACTTAAATATTGTTGGATGGAATGACTTATCTTCCTCATGGGTATTAGAAAAGCCCTTCGAAGTAAACCAAAGGGATATTACTAACTCTGAGGTACGATTAGTGAAGATTTTGGTTATTTTCACTATTGAACATGTATGGAAACCTATGTGATGATGATCTATGTAGTTGAGTAGGGTTGTATTAAGCAGGAAGTGAAAACTGACATTGGCAAGGGTGCTTCTCTATTTCTAATGGTGTACATCAAGCAGAGGCAAACGACTTCTGGAGACAACTCAGAAAAGTTACATTCACAACAAGATGGTGTCATCTTCAATGAAGAAGGCAAGGAAAATCCTGAGGGGTTTAAAATCAATGAAGAGGTGCAGAAAAAACTTCCCATGACAAAGAACTTCTTACGAGGTTTCAAGAGGATGACACAGGAAGTGAACATCGAGACGTCAAAGAGAATGCTCTTGATGGTAAGTTTTGATTTTCCCTAGTTAACTGATCTATGATGTTGGTAGCCTACTGTAAGGTAATGTCTAGTCAAATTCCCAGGACAATCGTTGTTGTAATGCAGACCATTTGACGCTTGAAGAAAGTCCAACAAAAGTTTCACGGAGGGTAAAATTCGTTGCTGCACTAGCTCCCTGATTTTGTTCCAATAGAAAAAATTTATATTTCTTAGATTTTAGCATAGTATGCTTTAATTTATAGTCGTTTAATTCTTACAACAATTGAGACAAAAGACGAGGGAGAAAATTTCAACAGATTTGATTCAACAGGATGAAGAAAAACGAGTTGAGCTTGAAAACGTAGTGATCAAACGTTCCAAGGAGGTAGATTCTGCTGTCCTGGGAAAGTATAGCATTCGGAGGCAAGAGAATGAGAATAAGAATTATGACTCCACTATTAGATTGATGCGAGGCGAACTGATCATGGCTTGGGTGTGTTCAAGCATTTCCAAAGATAGGAATAATCTTGATTTATACCATGAATTGATGCTTCGTATTAAAGAATGTCAGCGTACATTGGGTGAGGCTAATGCATATTCTGATCTACCTCAAAGGTAATAGTTTTCACATTGGCTACTCCTAAATCGAGAGTAGTAAGTGCTTCCATTTGCATTTGGTGTTCATATCCTTTTTTTCTTTTAAAGTTGCAGTCTGTGTGTCAATCTTTCCGCTTTTTATTCTCTTTTTCATGGCCGATAATTGATATGAATGTTTCAGTTCACCTGAGAAGATCAAGGCTATGGGTCATGTACTATCCAAGGCTAGAGAACAATTTTATGACTGTGGGATAGTAACAAAGAAGTTGTGAGCCATGCTTCAGTCTGCAGACGAGCAAGTAAGGACCTTGAAAAAGCAAAGTACATTTTTAAGTTAGCTGGTAGCAAAGACTGTTCCCAAGGGCCTGCACTGTCTGTCCATGCGATTGACCATGGATTATTACTTGCTTGCCCTTGAAAAGTGATATTTCCTAAGAAGGACAAGTTGGAGGATCCAACTGTTTATCACTATGCATTATTTTCTGACAATGTATTGGCTGCATCTGTGGTTGTGAATTCAACTGTCATGAATGCTAAGGTGAAGTGTTATGAATTTAAAATACTCTAAAGTTTGGAAGTCCAATAGTTTTGCTGCATTTTACATTTAGTATTTGGATCTCATTGTAGGTGATTTACTTGAGTTTGCAGGAATCTCAGAAGCATGTATTTCATCTCGTCACAGACAAGTTAAATTTTGGGGCCACGAAAATGTGGTTTTTACTTAATCCCACAAGGAAAGTGGCGATACATGTAGAAAATGTTGATGATTTTAAATGGCTCAATTCCTCCTATTGCCCTATGCTTTGCCAACTTGAATCTGCAGCTATGAAAGAGTATTATTTCAAGGAAGATCACTCGACTACACTATCGGCAAGTTCCTCCAATTTGAAATATATAAATCCAAAATATTTATCCATGCCAAATAATCTTCGTTTCTATCTTCCACAAGTTTATCCCAAACTGGACATGATCCTTTTCTGGGATGATGATATTGTGGTGCAGAAAGATTTGACACCCTTGTGGTGAGTATATCTTCATGGAAATGTTAATGGTTTAGTGGAAACTTGTGGAGAAAGCTTTTGCCGATTTGACAAATACCTTAATTATTCCAATCCGCACATAGCCAGGCACTTTGATCCTAATGCTTGTGGTTGGGCATATGGGATGAATGTATTTGATCTCAAAGAATGGAAGAAACAAGATATAACTGGAATATATCACAAGTGGAAGAACATGGTAAGTGTGTAGTGTGGTTTATTTATGTTAATTCCTATGATGCTTACTTTAAAGTATTTGAAGTAAATCTGAAGTAATTAGCTAGAAAACTTAATGGGTTTTTCTTTGTTCTATTTCTAAGTTTTTCTTTTATTGTATGTCAGAATGAGGATAGAGTGTTGTGGAAGCTTGGAACACTACCCCCTAGATTTTCACATTGGTTGCTTCTAAATCAAGAGTAGTCAGTGATTCCATTTACGTTTGGTGTTTATATCCTTTGTTTTCTTTAAAGTTGTAGTTCGTGTGTCAATATTTTTACATTTCATTCTCTTTTTCATGTCCGGTAATTTATATGAATGTTTCAGTGCACCTGAGAAGATCAAGGCTATGGGTCATGTCCTATCCAAGGTTAGAGAACAATTTTATGGTTTTGCAATAGTAACAAAGAAGTTGCGAGCCATGCTTCAGTCTACAGATGAGCAAGTAAGGGCCTTGGAAAAGCAAAGTAAATTTTTAAGTCAGGTAGCAACAAAGTCTATTCCAAAGGGCTTGCAATGTCTGTCCATACGATTGACCATAGATTATTACTTTCTTCCTCTTGAAAACCAATAATTTCCTAAAAAGGACAAGTTGGAGGATCCAACTCTTTATCACTATGCATTATTTTGTGACAATGTATTGGCTGCATCTATGGTTGTGAATTCAACTGTCATGAATGCTAAGGTGAAGTGTTATTAATTTAAATTACTCTAAAGTTTGGAAGTCCAATAGTTTTGTCGCATTTTACATTTAATATTTGGATCTCATTGTAGGTGATTTCCACGTGTTTGCAGGAATCTGAGAAACATGTATTTCATCTCATCATAGACAAGTTAAATTTTGGGGCCATGAAAATGTGGTTTTTACTTAATTCCCCAGGGAAAGCTGCGATACATGTAGAAAATGTAGATGATTTTAAATGGCTCAATTCCTCCTATTTCCCTATGCTTCGCCAACTTGAATCCACAGCTATGAAAGAGTATTATTTCAAGGCAAATCACTTGACTACACTCTCAGCACATTCCTCCAATTTGAAATATATAAATGCAAAATATTTATCCATGCTAAATCAACTTCGTTTCTATCTTCCACAAGTTTATCCCAAAATGGACAAAATCATTTTCTTGGATGATGATATTATGGTGCAGAAAGATTTAACGCCCTTGTGGTCAATAGATCTTCATGGAAAGGTTAATGGTTCAGTGGAAACTTGTGGAGAAAGCTTTCGCCGGTTTGATAAATACCTTAATTTTTCCAATCGGCACATAGCCAGGCACTTTGATCCTAATACTTGTGGTTGGGCATATGAGATGAATGTATTTGAGCTCAAAGAATGGGAGAAACAAGATACAACTAGAATATACCACAAGTGGTAGAACACGGTAAGTGTGTAGTGTGGTTTATTTATGTTAATTCCTGTGATGCTTACTTTAAAGTATTGGAAGTAAATCTGAAGTAATTAGCTAGAAAACTTAATGAGTTTTTCTTTGTTTGATTTCTAAGTTTTTCTTTTATTGTATGTCAGAATGAGGATAAAGTGTTGTGGAAGCTTGGAACAGTACCCCCTGGATTGAATGTTTTATGGCTTGACCCATCCTTTGGACAAGTCTTGGCATGTGCTGGGTTTAGGATATAATCCTAGTGTGGATTGTTGATAGATTGACAATGCAGCTATTCTTCATTACAATTGGAACATGAAACATTGGTTAGAGCTGGCAATGATGAAGTGTAGGCCTTACTAGACAAAATATATAAAATATGATCATCCTTTCTTACAACAGTTCAATATAAATGAATAGTTGTCACCTCAATATTCATACTATAATAGATTGTCAAATGTAAAGTGTAAAGGCCCTTGATTCTGGTTGATAATTCATTGTAATTCATTTGTTTTTGGAGTTCCATAGAAGGTTTCTAGTTTATGGCTTAATGAGTCAGGTTTTTAGAGGTACAATGGCCTAGCCAAGTTTAAGATTTACAAATTTTATGTCCTCATTGTATTCCTTGATAGTTGGAAGTAAACTCCTATATAAGTATTATTTTCTTTGTTAGTTAATATTTCTCTTTCATTAAGTAATTACACAAATTGTTCTTCCAAGAACACAAAGAAGTACGAGATACAAAGATTTAGGCTATCAAGGCAGGGCTAAACCTATCAATAGGGGAAAACCCAGCAATCATCCTCTTATTGAATTCATTCAAAATGAGATATCCAACACAAGACCAAAGAGTCCCTCCAAGTTAGCCCTCCTCTTTACGTCAAGGTCAATAGTTGAGTCTTTGCCTAGTCAATGTGAGAAGCAGCTTCTGAATTTCTATGCTTATTGTAGGTTTAGTCTCTTATTATAATACAATCACTTCCAATTACAGCTCTTTGCCTTCTAATACTGATCTTTGGCTACTACAACAAACCCTTGACTCTTTACCATAGATATTCAAATCTTGCTGCAAATAGATAGCTTTAGATTGAGATTCGGCTTAGTCACAAACTTCGGTTTCTTCAAGTGTTGTAGACTTCTTTTTATCCTAAGTTTTTTTTCACCCGTTGGATTACAAACTTCAAGATTTTTCACTTTCTTGGTTGCTACCCAAAAGAGGTCGAATATAGGCTAAAATGACTGGATATCATTCTCCATGAGCTTTGACTTAACTAAAGAAAGAGTGACTATGCCTAGATTGTTCCCTTTGTAATGTTGAAATGTCCTGCAATCTTCTCCTGTGACAAGATGCAATAGCCCTAACTGGACAACACTGAAACTATCTCAATTCAATGTTTAACTGCCATGAACAATTCCTTCATTTTCCCATAGCAACTATGCTGTAATAGTCTCACATCGAGCGAGGGTTAATTTGCACATGGACATCTCTCTTTTGACAATGAAGGCAATGTGCTAGGCTCTCATCTAATATGTGTTCCTAAGATATAATAAACTTATGGTGTATGAGTTATCATCATTCTTACTCCTTAGTTATATTATATGTGCTCCCTGTCTTTGTGCTCATCGCTGAAATAAATAACTCTCCATTGAATTTCTATTAGCATCATTCAAAAAATCTTCATTGATTGATGCTCTATGAAATGCATCAGCTCTGAGTTACTCATAATCCACTTTCTTGTTGAGTTAGAGATCAACACGGTTCTAGAGCTATTACATTTCCTCAAGGAGTTGCTAATTTGGTTTACGTACGACTGTTAAGAATTTCTCTCTCCTTACTTGGAGTGTTCTTAAGCGTTCTTGGGTGGATTTCTACTTACTAGAGTCATTTCCCTCTCCCCTGAGCATTATTTTCATTTGCTTGGGTGAGTTTGAGTTCAATCTTGGTTGTCTAAGAGGCCATAGGTACTAGACAAGGCCATACATAACTGTAGGAGATCATTGGCTTTCCAATTTCCCTTCATTCCCATAAATCCATCGAATACATCGGTGCCGAAATCTACAAGGCAAAGCATTCTTGATGTCTACTTATGGTAGAATGTAATTATATTATAATGTTGTTAAATTTAGATTCATTACTTGAGTGATTCAAATTATATGTTGTTCCATTCGTATTGGGAATCGTTACATGAGAACCCATTAACTATAATTATTCACCAATAATATCCAGACATTGTTCTATACTAGAATGATGATTGTCCAATATGATGTATAATGAGGATAAGGTTGAAGAAATGAATGAGGAGAAATCACATTCAAGGGGTAGTGTGGATGAAAGTTGTACTGTAGAAAAATAAAATACAATAGTATGGACAAATATGGACAAATTCTAATGAAGAACATGCAACATCAGCCAACTTCGATGAAAACACAAAGTGTGAACAGTTTGAGCTGTCCGATTTCGCACTTATTGCATATTCAACTAGTGGATCTGTATCTTCTTGTATTGATAATATGGAAGATCAAGATTACATAAAACAATGTATACACACTTTTACCTTAAGGAAAAGTGTTGGGAAAAAGACCCTCAAGGAAAACTCCCCTGAGACAAGTATCAAGTCAGTGAGCAAAAACTGTTGTAAAGATGCTAGTAGTCAATTGTCCAAGGGTGATTTTTGGATGCCCTCACAAGAACTAAAGATTGTATCCCACTATCCAAAGGATCTTATCTCAACTAAAAAGGGTATGCTAATAAATGCTTATGGGAAAAAGCCACAACACATTTATCTTTGGTTGGGAGCTTACCCATATTTCCCATGATGTAAATAGTTATACTATCATGTTGAGTAGATTTTTGGCACACCTTAAGAAGGTATCGTTATCGAATGGGGGCTATATATCTAAAATGTTATCTATTGAATTAGATATAGGATTATATTTGTCTAGATGGGAAGGTTGATATAGTTTGAGCTTGTAGGAATTAATTATTGGAGAATACTCTATTGCAGAGGAAGCTTTGGGTTGAATGAAATTTGATGAACCTACTGTAAAATATGTGAGCTAAATTTTTTATTTTTAATATATTTATGCCTTATACTATTTCTTATGACAGATGGCATATGATATGTAGGAAACTTTTTACTCTATAGAAGATATTCATGGCCTTGTGTATGGTCAAAAGGATTCCTAAACCTCAAATGACGACAATCTGGTATTCAAAGTTAACAAAGATATTTTGGATATTAGAAAGTCATTTGTATCATGCTTATGCATGGAACAAGCTCTATATCCTCCAGAAAAGCTACAATAAATACTTAGCATAGAAGGATTTGTAGTTGATGCCATCATCTGTTTTGTTGGCTGCCATTGTGAAATGGGATGAGGGAAATGTGTAGAAAAATCATATTCTAGAAACCATTTATCTTTGGCTGGGAGTTTACCCATATTTCCCATGATGTAAATAGTTATAATGTCATGTTGAGTAGATTTTTGGCACACCTCTAAGAAGGTATCACTATCAAATGGGGGCCAGAAATCTAAACTGTTATCTATTGAATTAGATATAGGATTATATTTCTCGAGATGGGAAGGTTGATATAGTTTGATCTTGTAGGAATTAATTATTGGAGAATACCCTATTGTAGAGGAAGCTTTGGGTTGAATGAAATTTCATGAACCTACTATAGAATCTGTGAGCTAAATTATTTTCATTTTTAATATATTTTTGCCTTATACTATTTCTTATGATAAATGGCATATGATATGTAGGAAGCTTTTCACTCTCTAGAAGATATGTATGGCCTTGTGTATGGTCAAGAATATTCCTAAACCTCAAATGATGATAATATACTATTCAAAGTTAACAAAGATATTTTAGATATTAGAAAGTCATTTGTATCATGCTTATGCATGGCACAAGCTCTATATCCTCTAGAAAAGCTACAATAAATACTTAACATAGAAGGACTTGTAGCTGATGGCATCATCTGGATTGTTGGATGCCATTTCCATTATGCCCTATGATCACAGGCATGGGGCTCACCATTTTGAGCTGGAGAATGAGAAGGAAAGAAATTCAATAATGGCTAGTCTTCTAAGTTTTGGATTTAGTTTGGATTCTAAAATGGATACTAGAGAAGTGGTAATTTATTTCAATGAAAAGGCTTAAGTTCATCTATCACTATTTGAGATCTTTGCAATTGTATAGGTTTTTCTAGTATAAGTATTATATTCAAGGAGTTTCCTTCCAATATGTCTAATAATAATATATTTTTTGGGTAGTTGTCATGCTCAACACTTCTATCTGAAGTGGTAAGTAATAGGTACAAAGATCATTAAAGAGTTTATTTTTGAAATTAAGTATTTCCTTGATGTTGTTGAGAAGTCAGAGCACACATATATTCTTCTAAGCACTTTTTATGCTTGTATAGGTTACCTCCCATATATCTTTGCATATGTACCTTGTACCTTTTTACCTCCCAATGTACCTTGTTACCTCCAAACTTGCAAGTAAAATGTTATCTTCCATATGAAGAATTATCAGCCACTGAGACAGAAATCAATGTTTCACCTGCCAAAGGTCCCAATGTTCAATCAAAAGCAGTACCCATAGCAGCAACTCCACCTCCTGTCCTAGATCTTCTTGGTTATTTGATAGGTTTAGGCAATGCACTTGTCCCTAGAGATTAGTGAGTAGTAGGCTCTGGGTGGGTATTAGATAGTCAATTCCATTTCATTTTGTAAATAACAAATGGAAAAAATTGGCTTTATTGTTGTTAGATGTGAATTGTATTTACTATGATAAGCGTCAACCTGATTAAAGCAACTTGTGATATTTGGTTAATGCTTTGTGCAGGCCTCCATTTCTTGTTTTACTTGCAACATCAGTATGTCAAGGCCTTCAGATCAATGGGAAACTTATATGGTGTGATGGTCAATTTTTTTATAGCTTGAAGCTTTAGAATAACTCTTTCGGTCTTGCAACTACTGGACCTCTACAGGTACAGTTCATATAATGTGAAAGTAGTTGAGATATTAGTTCTATTTACTGTAAATATTGCTAGTTTAATAGGATGTAGATGCACATCTATTTTGAGTCCTTTTCCTAAGTTTCATTCTTGGTAAATTAGGTGCCACCATTGTAGCCTGGTAGCTTAGCACACACACTGCTACCAATGGTACTATTTCAAAATGTATCTCCTGGACTAGCAGATGCTCTTTTGTAGGTGGAAGTAAAAAATAATCAACAACTTGTTTGATATTTTAATGATAATATTTCATTTGAAGTTTTCTTCACTGAGGATGGCAGGATGGAGTGTGCAACATTTCTGGACGTAATAATGAATGATAGGATCTAAATTTTAAGCTTTGGAAGTTTTCTTCATTGAGGATGGCAAGATGGAGCGTGCAACGTTTCTAGAGGTAATAATGAATGCTAGGACCATTCTCTCTCTGCCACTTTGACTGCGCCTTCAACTCTGTTGGATTTTTATGAATTTTGGGTCAAAAGGACTGGGCAGGATGGAGAAGTCCAAGAGATCAAAAGGGGAAGAGAAAGAGCACATAGATGGTGAGCTTGTTCTCTCCATTGAAAAGCTACAGGAAATCTAGGATGAGCTTGAGAGGGTAAGTTCTCATGCACTTTGAAAACTTCTTTTTGGGGTTATTTTATTTTATTTATTTATTTTTAAATTGGTTTTTTTCTTATCTTTTTTTAAAACATTTTGCCCATTCCTTTCACTATGTATTATTTTTTTCATTTATTGGTGCATCTGTGGATTGATTGAATTTTTGCTTGTCCATGGGCTGCTTGAGAATGATCTGTTACAACCCTTAAGAGCGGGTTTGAAGAAAAGAGCGGATTTTTCACTAAACACACACTTCATCTTCATATTCTTTAACTCTTTTAGATATGGACATTTTGATTGTTTACATATATTATTTTTCCAAGAGTGTCGGGAAAATTATTTCTAGGAAAATTTGAAACTACAACATCCTCAAATTACTTATTTCAGTTTTTTTGCCATATCCATTTATTGTTTGGGCATGAGTTGGTAAAGCTCGGGGTTCAACAAATGTAATATTTTATGCGACAATTCTTGATCAGTTACAGTCTACCTGTTTACGATTAGGTTCATAATGACCTGGTGACTTGAGGCTCTCTCAATGTAGTATGTCGTACTCCTAAATCCCTTTTGGTCTCAATTATAGCCTTCACGTTTATGATAAGGTCATAGTGGCCTGGTCACGTGGGTTACTCTCGGCCTAGTCACTGGCCCCGAAGGATCTAACAAGGTTGCTAGAATTAATGGCAAAAGCTCGAAATTCTATTCGGCACCTGCCCTTAGGGAAGGGTAGACCTGCCTATATGGTTGTTGACAGTTGTCTTATTCTTACATTCATCTTTTTATTAGTTGCTAGAAAGCTTTCTTGGAGGAATTAGTCGATAGAATTTAAGTTGGATTCTGGATGATAATCAGAGTGTTCCTACATTACATATTTGTAATTTCATAGTTTCATTCAATTGAGGAAGAACCAGCTTCATTGTATCACTTTTGTTTTACCTTTCCCCACTTATATGGCAATGTTGTAGCTTTGGATTTTATCTAAAGTTTCCAGTAACTAGCAGAGCCTTTTTCTCTTCTATCATAAGATGCATATGTGTGTAAACCTATGTAGTTGATGAAATAAGTTTGGAGTGGATTGAAACAGTGAGATTTTGCTATGGCGGTGGTGATGAATCATTTTTTCAATTGAGCATAACATGTCTATATGATATAATGGAGAAAAATGGAAAAGAAAGTGAAATTTTTAAAGGGTGCATTGAGCTGCTATCTTTTGGCTATTCATCTCCAGTTATGTTGAATGTTAGAAATGGGGGCCAACTTCAAAACTTTTTTTCTTTCATGAGACTGTAGAAATCGGTCTCCAAATGAATTGAAAATGTCCTAGTGCACTCTAGGTTGTTTTATCACTAGTCTTACATGGGATGCTTGTATTCAAATCATTCAGGTTATTATTTTTTTTAGTTATTATATGATGTCCAACTGTGTGGGGCCTTCTACATGGGTAAATTGCACTTGGGTATTATGGACAGTTGAGTCCTCAATTATTTTTTGTGCTTTTCCTTTCACTATAGGGCCTTGAACATTCATTACTGTTTGATACACTAAGCATTAAATATCATTTGCCCTTCTTTGTGCTTTTCCTTTCACTACAGGGTCTTTAACATTCAATACTGTTTGATACGTTGAGCATTAAATATCATCTGCCCTTCAACATAAACCATAAAAAATAAGGCTTTCTTTATATATAATTTATTTCAATGAAAAAAAGGGAGAGAGTTGTTGTTTCAATTTCTCTAGCGTGGCATACACCAAACTATGAAACACATCATTTCTATTTTAACAGAATAAGCATGCAGCTCGTCAAATTAAAAATTGAATTATATCAAAGCTACAGATCAGAACACCCATTTTTAAAAATCCCCCTATCAGGGAACAACATGGAAATATGCGTATTTCCATTAGAATCGTGTGTCAATGATATGATATGCAGCTTAATGTTATGAACATTGTAGCCTGTTTACATGAGATCGCCATTGTGAACAAATGGCATTCTAGGAAGGGGTGTCTTCCTTGTGTAAAATCTGAAACAAGTTCATCGTTAGATATATAAAATTTTCTGATAATACAACATTCAATAATCATGTCGTTTTGGATCTATGAATAGTAATAATGGGATACATAGGACTAAGAATTGACCATGGTTGGCAATGTTTAATCTCAGTAATTAGGCAGGGAAGACTGCAACTGAAGAAGGTGATGATAGCAATTTGCAGTAGAAGTCCTTTGATCTGGGTCTTGTTCCAAGCATCTATTCTGTAAATTCCTCAACAGCACAGACACATTCAGCCCACTTGTCCTCATAAGGTGTCCAGTACTCCACACATCAACTTTAACCCCATGAACACCCCTACACATCTCAGGAGCATGGTTCAAGCCACTAAGATTATGAGGGTAAATCTGAGGTGCACAAATGGCATCCTAAAAATCTATTACAAACCACTCATCTAATTCAATGTTCTTCGTCACGTTATCCCACCTAAGATCCCTATGCATAAACAAAAGGCAGTGCAAAGACACAAGTGCTTGGTCACAAATTTCAGAGATTCCACAAGTTGTTTGAGTTTGGTGTTTGGGTTTGTTCGTAGTTTTTAATTTTTATCTTTTAACTTTTTTCTTTAATTTAAAATCAATGACTATAAATGTAATTTTAAGGATTGGCATAACTCTTCACATAATTTTTTAAAGTGTGCTAGCTCAATGGAAGAGTGTCTGCTTTAGGAGGTAACATGAATTAATCAATGATTTTGTAGTTCATTTTTAATTAAATGTTTTTTATATCGATTTATTTCAATGGTGAGATATTTTTGGATTCATTGTTTTATATTGTCTCTAAAGAGACAAAAGTGATCTTTAAATAAAAATTTTATCGTCTCTAGAGAGACAATAGCTAGTATTAAAGACATATTGTCTCTAATCCAAGTGTTGTCTTTAGAGAGACAAAAATGAAATTGTCTCCAGTGAGACAAAAATGAAATTGTCTCCTAAGAGACAATAATGGTTGTGTTATATACTCTCTTTATAGAGACAATATTTTTTAAGACAATAATCTTTAAAACAATATACTTTAAGACAATATTTTTTAAGGCAATAATATTTAAGACACTATTTTTTAAGACAATAATCTTTAAGACAATCATTTTTGAGACACCTTCTTAAAGACAATATTTAAGACAATACACAATTTTTTTTGTCTTAAGTTAAGATAATTTACCCAAAAATTGTCTCAAATATTGTCTTAAAACCCTCCTTTATGTAGTAGTGTAAACTAACTGTATATCAACACATAGTTAGTCCTAGATAAATCGATAATATTCCACTGCATTTGTTCCTTCCCATACCTACCATGCAATAATAATTTACTTAACCAAAACCAAAAGAAAAGAAATCGATGACACCTTTGTGTAGACCAAAAAGAAAGTGAAATCATGAACCATGACATATTTGTGCATATACTACACTGAAGAAATATTTAACTGCATGTACTGCACTGAAGAAATATGAAGCAAGATATCACATAAATATCTATAAATATGTAACAATAGGTACACTTAAATTTAATTAGATACATTTAAATGAATATATACATTAAATTTAATTTTGATTGATAATTTTTTATTTAATTTGTTTATTTAATTGATTATTCAATTAACTACTTATTAGGAGATATCAGACCTGACCATAAAATCATTAAAACAAAGTAACTAGGTAGGTTGGTTTTGCTCATACATAAATCAGAATTACAATATACCAGTGTCTATCTTCTTCTATTTATAAGTAAATAGAGTATTTGGCTCTAAACTAACTATATATCAACACATAGTCAGTCTTAGATAAACAGATAATCTTCGACTGCATTTATTCTTTCCCATACCTGGCATGCAATAATAATGTACTTAACCAAAACCTTGAATTGATATGGGAATGCCTTATAAGTAGACTATTTGGCTCTAAACTAACTATATATCAACACATAGTCAGTCTTAGATAAACAGATAATCTTGGACTGCATTTATTCTTTCCCATACCTGCCATGCAATGACAATGTAATTAACCCTAAGGGAAAGAAATTCATGACATATTTAATGCCAAAATTATTAACGATGACATATTTGTTCATATAGTGCAGTAGTGAAGCAAAAGCGATGCATAAATTTCAGAGAGGAAAGCAAAAGCCACTTAGTATAGGTTGGTCTAGTTAAGTTGCCATTACCTAGTGTCATAAGTTGCTCTACAATTTTTTGGTGGACTTTTACCATGTGAATTTAGGTATCACATGTCGCTTTATACTTCGGAAGGAAAATCTAGTGTGGTTATATGAAAATCTAGTCTATGTGGTATAATTTTTAATTATTATTTTTTTTTTTTTTCTGAATATGACTACTTCTATTAACTGTGTAAAACATATATACAAAAAGATTACATAGGGCAAGGTTTAAGATTTCTCAGTCTCTTTGGCCTTGCCCACATTGCAGCACCCGCGAGCTCTATTACATGACACTGATAAACTGTCCATGGCTGGACTGAACAGAAGAAACACATAAACATATTGACACTTGGACACAGACATATAACACTGAACACATACATTGGACACTTGGACAGGAAGGCCGACATATGGAAATTGAGACAAAAATCCAAAAATACCATAGCAACATCATTCTTCATTCGTAGACTGGAGCTGCTCTTTAATTCGGCATCCGAAGTGAAGCGTGTTCTCAGAATCCGAGAGCTGGATGATTTTGTGAGGACTGTCATTTCTGGCAAGTTCCCTTGGACCTGGCCAGGGAGCCGCATGCACCAGGGAATCAGCAACATAATCCAAATTGAAATCTAAGTCCTCCATTTTCTGTTTTCCTTTGCTCAAATCCGGCGGATGAAGGTTTACGGGAACCGAGGGGCCTGCGTCTGGATTCATATGGAGGCCTGGTCTTTCCAGTTTCCTCTCTCCTGCAGTATACGGAACAGACCATCCCATCCCCGGTACAAGCACAGGCTGAACTCCTCCGCTCTCTCCACCCATGGGCAGGCAGGCAATAGGGGATTCATCCCTGCTGTTGTGCTGCTTTTGTTGCTGAGGCTCCAAATCATGTTCAACTTCAATTGTCACAATCAGAGAGGAATTAACATGCGGACAGGGGAGGCGATACCTGAGAATTGGAAGCTCCCTGCGACTGTCTCCCTCAGCTGGGCTACTCTCCCTCTGCCCTCCCACTTCGTCGTTGCTGTCCTGAAACCAACGAGGATGGGAGGTGACCTCAATTGAGGAAGAGGGGGAGTGATGGTCATCTCTCGGCGGAGCGCGTCCCTGAATTCCTCCTCTCCTGCTACCCATTCGCAGCCTGTCTCGAGGCATGCTGTTACCGTCAATGCTCTGGATAGTCGCCCAAATCAACGCTGCTCCCAGTGGCATGTCCGAATGCGGCCTCCAATCTCGCTCAGGAACCAGAACCAGTCCGGAGGGCTCGTTCCACGAGCGGGCGACCAGTGCTCCTTGCCAGAACGCACTCCTAATTCCTAAATCTTCCTCATAGACCTTACCAACCCAGTGACAAAGCAAATGCATCTGGCGTACCCAATGACCCTGCAAATTCACCTCGCTAACAGCAAGGAATGTCAACCAAACGTTCAACAGAGAACTCACCGTCGTTTTCCCTGTGCTCTCCGCCGTCTCACCTTTGCCAGGTTCCCACCTCGGCTCTGCTTTCACCTTGCGGCGAGCACAGAGGAGGGTCACAGAACCAGACGCGCTTGTAACCTGCAAACCCGCCATACTCTTCCACTTAACCTCCTTCCTCCCTCGCATGCTTACCTGCTTCCCTCGAGCCGAGAGGACTGGCTTTAATGCCATCCCCTTGCCAGCCTCCGCCTTATTTACTCCCCTTGAATTTCTTGCAACGTGGTACCGTCCCACCTTGAGGTCTTGACACCCGGCCACGTGATGGCCCGTGCCACTCTTGCTTGTCTTAATCACCCGCATCCGGGTTAATTTTTAATTATTATTAATAATAAGGTAATCTTGCATTGAATTTAGGTATCACATTTAGCTCTATACTCCGAAGGAAATATATGTGTGGTATGTTTTTTAATTATTATTAATAATGAGGGTTTTTTATGTAAGATAATAATAAGTTTGTTTATGTAAGATAGGTTTTGGTAGTCTTGTCAATAAATGTTTTTTTTTTTTTTTTTACTTTTTGAGAATTTATTTTAATAGAATCACTCTATTCATTATTTTCTTAGAAACGTATTTTTGTGGTTAATATTAGTAAGAATGCATATATTTTTATCTAGTATCAAGTGCTTTCATGTAATAATATTAGTTGGATTCATAATAAGATTACTACTATAGATATTCTGTGGTTATTGAATATATCTTTAAGGAAAAATAATTGAGTTCAAAATTGGAGGATTTACCTCTCAAATCAGTTGTGATGAATTTCTCATACTACTTTATAAACAATTCATTTGAACTTAAGTTGGGGTGGTGGAGAACCTATGGCTTTCCTCCTTATATTTTGTTTCAAGTTGAAAAGAGGTTTCATAAAGCCTTTCCTTTGACCCCTACGATTTTGTTTTTTAGGAAGGAGTTTGAGATTGTAAGTGTTGTAGTCATTTTTAAAATTTCATGAATAGAGCTAGCCTTGATGATCTCATCCACAAATTAAGGCATTGTGTTATGTACGCTTATCTATGATTTGTAATTATTAGCAAAAGACACCATTAAAATCATGTCAATAGTTGGCATCTTCAATATACAAGTCTCAATAAAATCTATTCACATGTTGGAAGTAAATCCAAGGATTATAGAAAGACAAATGTGATGGGATGGATGATCAAATTCATGTATACTTTGCAAAGAAAAGGTTGCAAGATATTTCAAAGATTAACAAGGTGTCAAAATCATAAGATAACCTTGCACTTGTTGAACCACACATGGTATGTTGAAGGAGAATGGTAGTTTTAAAAACCATTGGAAAAGCCTCCATGTACCACTCATAAATTGTTATGCTCTTGGCCTGTAAGAAATTCCAAAATACCAAATATGCAAAGGAATACAACCCAGAACATAGAAAAAAAATGAGAAAAACAACAAGTATTTTATTATTAAGATATGAAAGTAGTGTTCACTTGCCTCTTCGAGGGGGCAACCTCCAACATAGCAGAGCTCAATTACAAAATAAGACTCAATATATCTCAATGGGGAGTCTCTATCCTTTATATAAGATTCATAAATACAATACCATGGGTCATTACCATGGTTCTCTCAATACCATCTATCTAATACCATGGCCCGTTTGCAACTAACTGTGGTCCCTTTCTTAAATGTAGTTCAACCACTTACAATTATTAATACGAGCTTTATTGACTCTTTGACTAACTATAACTATGACTCGACCCTATTACATAAATAAAGGGGTTAGGGTTGGACCCTAACATAAATCCCAATGAGGTTTCTTGCAATCCTTATACAATGGTTGGAAAAGTAATTAGTGATGACTTGATTTTCAACCAAAATAAATAAATAAGGGGAATTTATCTAAATGAAAAGGGAGTATTAATCCCAACTAATTATGTCCAATGGAAGTTCATGTTCATGGTTTGAAAATGTCATCTAGAAAGTTATTATTCATGGAATTTCATTAAAATTTACAAACATAGAACTTGCCAAAATTTGGAGCCCCATTTCAAATATCAAGCATTATCCACTACCCGAAAGTTGTAAAATATTCACATATGCTTGTTTTTCTACTTTCATTTTACATTTTGAATTAGTTGTAGGATTAATAACATTTCCTATGACTTCCAAAGAAATACGTTGTTCCTTATAAAAACCATTTCTCACAACCCTAAATATGAGAGCCTAATTCACCATGAACTATATATTTTCACAACCTACGTTACTACGGAAACACCATACAATATTTTCAATGTAACATTTGGAAAATTCTAGGATTCTTGTGATTGAATTCCCAACTAGGATTGTGTCTCTCTATGTGCCAAAATTGATAATCCTTCTCAGCAAGCCATGATGTCCATTGCTTATTCTTGAATTACTTTTCCTATAACTACTACATTTATTTATCAGATGTCAATACTATATAAGAATGTTGCACACTTGGACAATGCAAATCCTTCATCCCAATATTTAAAACTATAAAAAAAATTCAAGTAAAACACCTATAGCCTCATTGCCTCTGAAAAGGAGTCCTTCTTCTTGAAATTATCTTTCCTTTCCAAATCCTTCTAGAGAAGCAATTTTGGTGATTTCTCTCATACTAGAATATGATGATGATGATACTATAGATGAAGCTACCTTGGGAAGGATGGAAAATATTTTTTGATAACTCCCCAATTAAAAACACACTATGAGAAACATAAATACCATGCTTATATACATGTTAGGGATTTATTTAGTAGATAAATATAGTGCATAAACACTACCTCTTGGATTTATATCTTGAGCATATCATATTATCCTTAATAGTGGAAATAATATTTCTTGAATATTTTACTTAAAAAATGAAATTCCAATGGACACTAATGGTCAGAATTCTATCAAAACATTATAGAGTATCTTAATAAATCCTACTTGGCTTATAGGGCTCTACTAACATGCAAATATTTTATGATTGGATCATTGGTTTCTATTTAGTCTAAGAAGTTTATGATTAAGAGCTTTCCAAGATCTATAAAACCACAAAGTTAAAATAAATTACTCATGAAGATCACAAAGTATGCTACCCTAAATGAGAATATAGACTTTTCACTTTATCTCTTAGCAAATCCAAATATGTATGTTAATCTGGTTGATAGAGACAAACCCCTAATTCATAGATCTAATTATAACTAGAATTGTGATACCTTCTCCATAAATTTCTAAAGAATCTTAACTATGCTTTAAAAATGTATATCCAAGCATTAATGTTATACAAGATATTACTTATTGATTTTGGGCTTGGGATGAGAGAGATAAAAGAGATATTGACAATTCTCAAAGTAAACACTCACTTTTCCATGCATAATGTCCCTTTTTTACCTCGCACCATGTACCAATTTTTTCTAATAATATTATAAAGCTTGTCATGTGCATAAATAGGGCATATATCAAAAGGTATAATGGACCAATGAGTTAGGAAAGCTTCCATAGGGCATATCTTGGAAAGTACAAAAAATCAATGGATAAAAGTTTTACCTCATGTAACATGAATATCTTACTTTTATCTCCTCAAATTTTCAATGTCTAAAACATCACAAAATGGAAAAATGACTCATTCACTTCTTAAACCAAATTTTTGCTCCACTTTTAAAATGTCAATAGTATTCCCTAGGTTCTTTTGCACACTTTGAATCTCTTTGAGCTTAGATGTTCTTCAATTATACTCAAGTCACCCCTACTTGTAAAATTGGGTGAGCTAACTCATACTACATGGCCTAGTCAACTTGACGTAATCTTATTTCATATGTCCTCATTGTGTTGGAGTTAGCACGAGCAACATATATCAACATATACCATTGGAAATGTCCAAGAATAATCATTTGATCCATATATCCTATGCTCCCATTTAAACTAGGTATTTAGAGTAAAAATGAATTCAAATATAAGATAACCAATCTAGGCATCAAAAGCCCAACAACAATATTTCCAACAATCGTCATCTTACAATCTTTATCTTCAACATCTATCTTCATATGTCTTCCCATATCTTTCACATTAATTAAAATAATATTTCCAGCAATATTTGTTGGAGAAATGACATGAACCCATGATTTCCACAATTTCTATCTTCAGGACCGGGCTTAAATGGATATCGGGCACATTAATGTCAACTAAAGAGCAACCCCTAAACATGAAATACTTTAGGATAGTTTTTTGAGATTTTTACACATAACATTAGGAATTGCCCATGGTAAAAGTAGGTTTTTTGTTTGAGTTGAGCCTAATGTAAAACTATAAATAACTATGCAATGTTCTATGATAGGTATGGCTAATAAATGGACCATGTGAAACAAACATTCCTGTAGATTAACTCTTTTTGTCAATTTACAACAAGTGCACCAAGGGCCTAGTTTTATGAAGGCTTTTAAGGTTAACAGTATTGGGGCCTTTGGACCTAATAAAGTATTACAGGTGCTTAACATTGAGTTCGTGATTTAGGCCTTATGCCTTGTCCTCAAGCCTTTGGGAATTAACAAAAGCACTATAAGAACTATTAAAAATGGTGCTCGAATTTCTTAGTAATCATTTCTAGCATTGAAGCCATAATAAGTGAATTCAACCAAATTGGTCACCCAAGTAAAACTGGAACCTCAACTAAAACCTATGAATGCCATATTTATGTTAGGAAATGATTTCAAAGCGATAATAAGGTCAAAATATTATATCTCTCATGAAACGGAATTAAGGATGATGGCTCAATGTTTTATTGATGCATATATCATCGTTAATGGAGTAGGTAGACTACATTACTCCTCAAATGGGCTTCCTAATATGCCTGTAAAATTGATAATGGATATAAGTCCTATTTAATGTGCACAAACTCGAAGTAAATCCATTTACATAGAGAATTAAATAAATCAAATATTCCAAATAGTTCATATAGGCTTATTCCAATTTATGATTAGCTACAGGATTAATTCGTAAACAATGGGAGCCATACTGAGAGATTTAAGGCTACTGATATCATCCAATGAATCACATTATGTAAAAAAGTTCATTGATTTTGTGTTGCATAGTTTTCTCCTTTGTAAGCTCTAATTCATTTAATGGTGTTCAAAAACTTCGAGATATAATTAGAGGATACTTTCTATATAGTGTAACAATGTCAAAGGAGTAATTGTTCATTCTCTACAAATTTATTAGTTATGAAGGTAGGTATGAAACTATTTTTTTCTACCATATTAGGATTTTGATGCATTTTCTAAAGGGGAAGGAGATAATTTTAGCCTACTAGTTGATCAGTAGCCCTAAAATAATGGCATTTAATATCTAGAAGAATTCTAGGAATCTTGAAAAAGCCTTATATTAGTTTAGGTTAATCAAAATTCTTGTTGTTGAAAAAAAATTAAGAAGTGACAATTGGGAACCTTGTTTAGTAATAAATTATTTTATTGAGGCATTAGAAGAAAAAAATATTTTTCCAAAGAGAAAAGGAAGAAGAGGTAGGGTTTCTTGAAACCCTCACCCTCAAGAAGAAAATAAAGAAGCCAAAGAAACTATAGTAGAGAGAGGACACTAAAATCGTAGAGACAAAAGAAATTTTAAGACTAGAGTCCATGATGATATTGGAAGATGAAGATTCTAGTGAAATAGAAGATACCATAAAATCAATGCTACTTTAGAAAGGATAATTGTTGAAAATAAGATATGAAAGGAAGAAGAATAAAAAGGATCATGCTAGGACCAAAAAGAAAGGTGACAAAAGCAATTACAATGAATCCACGGGAAACTACAAAAACGACCATTGTGATATCTGAACTGAAGTAAAAGAGCATTAAAAGGAAGATTCTGTAAGGAATGAAGACACCAGAATACAAAACAAATGTAGAAGCATCACATGAAGCATGAAAAAAGTAGACAATGTTGTTTCATTTGAGAATTTGAAAGTTGCAGAGCTAAAAGAATCGGAAAGATTACCGACAAATCCTAAAAGAAAATGTTCAAAGGTCTATGAAACTTAGCAACATATCTATTATTATTTTCATAGTCTGGATCACGAATCACAAAAAGAAGAGGTAAATGATCCCTCTCCTAAAGTCTAACGGTCAAATAAGTTTAGAAACATATCTATTTGTTTATTATTGTTTGGATCAAGAAGCACAAAAATAAAAAGTGAAGGATCCCTTTGCTACTCTTGAGTGTACATTCAACAGTGATATTCCAACGCCTACCATTCACAATCCTATACATAATAACGATTGAACTTTTTCTAGGGATAAAGATAATATTATGAAATTAAAAGAAGAAATAACTCAATTAGAAATCCTAGAGAAACATGTGAAAGGGGAAAATGAGAATCTCAAAGAAAACAATCATAAGATACTAAAGTGAATATATTATTGGTATCACAAAAACTCTAGGCTAAAGAAGACAAATAAAGTACTCGAACAAAAAAACAAGGGTTTAAAGACAAAGATGTTAATGAAGAATCCAATGTGGTCCATTTCCATGATAAAGAAAGGAGCCATAAGTAACTTGGATATTTTGATTCAAGCTGCTAAAACTATCCTCTGAATTGTACTATTATCGAAATTTTTAAAAACCTTCTAACTTGCATGTGGGCTTGCAACACCCTAAGAACCGAAAATGTTGGAAAATGTTGATAGAAAAAAATGACCTCAACAACATCAAGGAGTGATCCAGGTGGCTCGAGAGAGACACACAGGACAAAGAGGGCTTATGAATGCTCGAAAATAAAAGTGCTTAGAATTACTTCAACCTAGGACCAGAGCGAAGACTTCATCGTCTTGATCGTGGAGGTGTGAATGGTTCGTCAATCTGAGCTCGTATGAGGGAGAACAGGCCAGTCAAAGTTTTGGTCAAAGTTGGGGTGTGGGCCAGGTTTAAGTGTCCTACAATTTGACCGACCTTGAGGCATAAACCTAGCTCCCAGAATCGGTCAAAATTGAGGCCTTGTTAATTTTCCCAATGACCCTTATTTTCTAAAAATTTAAAAACAACCCCCCCATTATAAATATATAAAAAAAAGAGAAAAAAAAATCATAAATGAGGTGGCCAACCACCACCCCCGCCACCCCAAAATTTCATAACAAAAATATTTAGAAAATGACATTAAATTATATATTAATTATTTAAATATAGTCTCAACTATCTTATGTACTGAATTAGTGTTTACATTAATAAGATATATTCTAAAACTAAAATAAAAGGATAAAAATTTATATATTAATAATTATTTTAATATCAATGTTAAAGATAAAAGTGCAATAATTATCATTCTATATAAATTTTCAAATTGAAGCATATAAATTTCTAATATTAAAAATCGCGTAGTTTAACAAGGTAGAGGAGTTGTCCGGAAACTAATGGAAATTTCGATTATATTTAGAGAAAATCCAGCAAGGATTTTTGTAAATCCAAATTATAATTGTTAAACTTCAAAATTTTAGGTGTCCTAGATGTTTTTGATGGTGCTAAATCCATTTCCACCATCAAAAACAAGAATCAAACACTGCCTCTACAAGATTTTTTGAATATTTTTTGGTCGGATTTTGGCCACTTTTGGCCGCCCGGGTAATTCTTCCTTCTCGTTAGATGACTCCATTAAAAATTCCAAAATATGTTGATGAATTATAACTACTAACTTATATTCTTTAAAATATCTATTAATAGTTTATGGGATTTTACATAAACAATGATGGATGTAGTACATCGCGTGGGGATTATGGGGGCAGGCTGCCCAATGCTCGGCAAATGAGTTATTTCTGCATGCGCAATGTGAGAGAGGAGTTCTTCTTGGATTTCTTCACGCGCAAAGGGGCAGAGTTATTTCTGCACACATAATGTGACCGAGGAGTTATTTTTCTTGGGCGGAAAAAAAAAAAAAAAAAAAAATTGAAATCTTTGTTATTATTAGAGTGAAAAATGTAAATATTTTTAAAAACAATCTTTCTTCGGATTAAAGTGAAAATGTAAATATTTTTAGTTTTTAAAAATGAGGTACATTTTAAACTTTTTGTGATTATTGTTTAGAAAATTATGACACAGATCATCCGGAGTACTATATTCTGAGTACTATATTTATTTCATGAATAACGGTAGCCTTGGTGATCTCATCCACAAATTAAGGCATTGTGTTTTTTTTCCGAGGAAAAAAACCGCTCTTTTCTATTAATCAGAGAATAAAAAAGCTACAAAAGGAATGAGTAAACATTCCACAAAGATTGCATTGAAGCAAACCGTAAACAGCCGCAAGGGCCCGAGTGCTTTCGCACTCCACTACAACGTTAAAAACTAACGTGCACAAAGAATAAGAAAGAGAGAGAGGAGAGAGAGAGCGAGGCAAAACTGAAATCCGGCAGTGAGTAGAACTCACACATCAAGTTTTCCGCCCCTTTTTCTTTTCGACCTTACGCCAAACTCCTTGAGAGGGCTCGATCGAAGCCAAGACTAACTGTGTATCTGTATTCTGTGGACCAGGTTCTTTGTCTGAATCTGAAGTATCTGAGAGGTGGTGCCGTTTTGTGCCTCCCGAACTAGGTTGCAAGCTAGTCTCCTCTGCTTTGTTGTCTGATGAGTTTTCTTTCTTGTCTGATGGGGTTCCTTCCTGTTTCTCCATTTCTTGGGACACCTCAGTTTTCTCTTCTGGAAGTTCTTCCTCTGCTGCTTCTGAGTCCTCATCCTCTGAATCTGGGGGAGAAAAGTTCCAGCCTTTCCTCTGCTTCCCTTTTTGCTTCCTTTTATTCTTGGCTTCTGGACACGTGCTTTGTAAGTGACCTGTCTGCCTACAGATCCTACATCTGAAGGCAGTGTTTTCGTAATCTAGTACCTGCAACCAGTTCTGTTGTTTGTAGATCAACCTTATATTTTCCGGCAGCCCTTTACTTAAGTCTACTTCCACACAGATACGTGCGTAAGTGTAGATCCTTTCATCGATCCTGTCCATGTCAGTTTTGATATACTTCCCTATGCTGTTTCCGATGCCTTCCAGCACCTGCTCATCCCATAAATGCAAAGGAAGATTGTGTAGTCTAACCCAAACTGGCATTCTGGTTACCGTCATTTTATTTGGATCAAAATCTGGGAACCATGGGGTCACAAATAGCCCTGCTGTTCCCCAAAACCATGGTCCGGTACTGATAACTGTATCTCTGACTTCCTTGGATGTGAATCTCACTATAAAAAAACCCTTTGCACATAAATGAATGTCACACTCCATGGTCCAGATGGTGAATATCCAGTGGAAAAGATCCATAGGTTTAGGCCACAAACTATTGAAACGACATATTAAAGCTCGTGTTTCATAGGACTTGACGAAGTCATCTAGCCCTGAGGATTCTATGTTTAAGGCTGGGATTTGCTCGGACTGATCTACTATGTACGGCCTGGGCAGGTGTCCTCCTTGAGCTAGAGGTGGCCCAGAGCTTCTGCTGCCCTGTAAAATGTTCTTATAGGATTTTGGTTGGTGCTGGGCTACATCATTTTTCCCCTTATCTCCCCCTGAGAGACTTGGCTATCCCTGAGGTAGAGCCCCGCCTCTCAATCTGAGACTTAGAGTAATGAATGATCCTGGCCCAATCTCATAACTTTCTAGAGATCTACAGTCCTGAAGGGACCTTCTTCCACTGACCAGGTGTTGGGTCGGAACAGGGTACCCCATTTCTGCCCAAATTTGTTGTTTTAACTGCATGGAGGTATCACCTGCATGAACCCATAATAATCTAGATTTCCCCTGAGGGGGATTAATCAGGATCTGAAAATAATTAGTTACCTGTTTTGACTGATGGCGAAAGTCCAGATCTGGCTCCGTTCTGGTTCCTTTTTCCTTCTGCTTGCTTGCGTCTGCGTAGTCTCTGCCCGATCTAGCATTGATGGCTTCGTTCCACCAGGTTTGTTCTGACCAAGATCTGTATTGATTGGGGCTCAGATCTGGTATATCCGCCCCAGATCTGTCAAGGTACGATCTTTTTATTTTCAGATCTGGCCCTGATCTGTTGGAGCTTTCGCTCAAATGCATAGAAAATAACTCGGACCTTCTGTTGTGAGACTACGTTGGTGAAATAAGGGCCCGTATCTGCGCAGCAAGGAGGATTTGAGCCGCCATCCACCGCGCCCCCATAGCCCTTCTCCCACCCCATGTCTGATTTGGTGTGTTTCCATTTAAAATCCGCCCTAGAGTGGCAGATCGTGTCCACGGGATGCCACGATGGGGCTTGAAATTTGGCTTAAACCTCGTTCCTCCATGGCCGCCTGCTGATTTGACATGTCTGTGCCTAAAGATCTCGAATGGTGGCGCATCGGAGCGTGACAATGTACAGACCCTTTGCTTTTGGGCATAAAACTTCGGCCATGAGATTTCTGGTGCCCCCGTGAAAGAAAACCCCTGCACCCTCAATTTGCTTTGGGTCGATTCGTTGTAAACTTTTTCATCAACAGGTTTTTCCCAGGTCCCGAAAAGGCCAGCATGCTCATAGAACCCAGTCACCGGACATCTAGTCGAACCATAACAGAGTCGATCCTTCGCGGCAACACCAAGAAAAGTTTCAGAAACCCTAAGACTTGAAAACGCCTCCATCGCCGCAGTCCGATCCACAAATTAAGGCATTGTGTTATGTGAGCTTATCCATGATTTGTAATTATTAGCACAGAACACCATTAAAATCATGTCAATAATTGGCATCTTCAATATACAAGTCTCAACAAAATCTATTCACATGTTGGAAGTAAATCCAAGGATTGTAGAAAGACAAATGTGATGGGATGATCAAATTCATGCATACTTTGCAAAGAAAAGGTTGCAAGATATTTCAAATATTAACAAGGTGTCACAATCATAACATAACCTTGCACTTGTTGAACCACACATGGTATGTTGAAGGAGAATGGTAGTTTTAAGAACCATTGGAAAAGCCTCCATGTACCACTCATAAATTGTTATGCTCTTGACCTACAAGAAATTCTAGAATACCAAATATGCAAAGAAATACAACCCAGAACATAGAACAAAATGAGAAAAACAACAAGTATTTTATTATTAGGAGACGAAAGCAGTGTTCACTTGCCTCTTTGAGGGGGCAACCTCCAATAGAGCAGAGCTTTATTACAAAATAACACTCAATATATCTCAATGGGGAGTCTTTATCCTTTATATAGGATTCATACTTATTGTGACCTTCCCAAGCTATTGTCCTCACATTAAAAATAATGTACATAGACTTTTAAAGAGACAACTAGTCACTGTACTATTTCAGAGTAGTTATTCTTCTTAGACACCCACTTATTTTGGCCTTGCCAAGCTATTGTCCTCGCATTAAAAATAATGTACATAGACTTTTAAAGAGACAACTACTCACTGTACTCTTTTAGAGGAGTTATTCTTCTTAGACACCCACACATTATGGCCATAACTCCTCTTAGACACCACTTATTGTGGCCTTGCCAAGCTATTGTCCAAAATACCATTTTTTAGAATTTATTTATCAGTGTGCGAAACTCAAAAATCTTTCTAAGCAAGCTATGATGTCCTCCTCAATAAGCCATGATGTCTCATGATCGTTTCCCAATTATTTTTACTCTAACTACATCTCTATTTTTATTTTCAAGATGTCAATACTTTCTAAAAACACTTAAAAACAATGAAAATCCGTCGTCACAATATTTAAAACTCTAATAACAATTCAAGTGAAACACCTATTATCTCATTACCTCCTAAAAGCAGTCGCTCCTCTTGAAATTGACTTTCCTTTCGAAGTTTCCATCTTCTCAAATCCTTCTAGAGAAGCAATTTTGGTTATTTCTTTCGTACTAGGATATTATAGATGAAGCTATGTTGGGAATGATGGAATATATTTTTTGGCTAATCCCCCATTAAAAACCCATTATGAGAAATATAACTACTATGATTATATGCATGCATGTTAGCCATTTATTTGGTATATGCATATTTGGATCTATATTTTGAACTTATACAAATTATCCTTAATTATGGAAGTAGTGCTTGTTGACTATTTCATTTAAAAAGAATAAATTGCAATGGACCTTAACCCCATTAGAATGATGATAATTTTGTTAGAATATTAGAAAAACCATGAAGAAAGTCTACTTGGCTTATAGCGCTTCACTAACATGCAAATATTGCATGATTGATTCTTGTAATATCCCAACATCAAAATTTTAATGAGATATGGTACACTCTAGGTGTTCTAATGAAATTCTTGCACTAAAAACACCTAACACAATAAAGATCTAAAAATGCACCCTCTTCTTTATGTAAATAAATAGAAACAAAATTACATGCCCACACAAGACCTACTAAAGCCCGCGCCTTGGCATGTATGGCTACCCATCAGCAAAGAAATTGAATAGATTGAAGCACAATCATAGATCCTAGATGGATCCACTTCACAAATTACTCCGATGGGTTTTCATACCTAGGATCAACTAGAACTAGCCTTGCCAAGTTCACAACAAAATAAAAATAGATAAATAACTCTCCTATCCACTTTTATAGGCTTGATTGACTCTTTAGAGACTATATTTTATTGTTTTCCCTCGAAAAACAAAGGCAAATACCATGGGCCAATGCCATGGGCAACTGCCACGTTAAATACCATGGGAAGATTCCATCCATTTTGACCATATCCAAATATATATATATATTACAAATCCTCCCGCCCAAAGATTGTTTGCCCTCAGGTAATCCACTTCTGTCCACAAAAGAAGCATTTGTATATTGATACCAAGATCCCATACAACCCAATGTGTTATTCCATGCCTCCATTCTAAATTATCATGAATGGATCCTTCGATACCTAAATCCAAAACAATCCTTTAGTCAATCCTACCCACAATGGATTCTCCTAGATCCCAGTGCCACCTAAGTCCTATGACATGTTGGTTATGACACCACCTCAGCCCTCCATCATTTCTTGTGCTTGAAGGCCCTAGTTGAAATATGCCCTTGGCTAAGAGTATCTCTTCAATAGAGTTCCACCTCATAATCTCTGGTAAATCCATCTTGTGGGAAGTATATAATGCATGAATCCCTGCACATGGAATAAGTATACCATGTTGATGTTGCCTAATGCTCAACTCATGTTGCTCCACCCGATCACCCATCATGATCCATTTGTATAACTCTTCCTTGCTCTCCCCAATGTATAATGGTAGGTTGGTAGAGCTGTTAGCCTTATCTATGTACTCTTGTAGAGGGCTTCTCTGCAACTCCCAAATGTACTCCTCTTCCTTCCTTGTGAGGGACTTGAGTCATTCCTCAACACTAGACATCTAGGTCATTGATTCAACACATAGCCCTATGAGGTTCTCAAATTTTCTATTCTCCTGTAAGACAGTGTCTCAGGCTGCCCCGACTCTCTAATTCAACATTGTAAGAATTGTCTTGAAATGCATGATCCTTTCCCAAAAGTCCTCTACTAGAAATTCTTGTGCCCTGCAGAATGTCTCTATATTTGACTGCACCAGATGCCCCATGAATACAACTTGGACTTCACTCTTTGTTTGACCCTCCAGAAATGGATTATCCTGCATACTATATTTGTCATGATACCCTGTATGATCATGCTTGTCATGTCAGTTTATTATTATTGGCTCCTCATTTGGTTCTCCTTGAATGTCTTCTTCTTGGAGTTTTTCACATGTGGGGATAAGTTCTCCACCCTCTTTGATTGTCAAACATGGATGTATTGGTCGACTGTTATCTATACCTGATTGTCCATACTCTTTATGTATGTTCTCCTGGATATCTATAGACTCAACTACCTCATCATCAAGAGGAATTTCCTCCTTCTTTTCCGGATTTACTTTGTCAAGTTGATTGATTATCATCGACCTGTCCTATAATTTTCTCTGAAAAACACGGTGTTGTTTCTCACCATTTGCACTTGACTGCTTGGATCCTTCATAGGTTCTCTTCTGAAAACTGGTGAAACCAAGTATGGATGATTCTTCATGATCTGCCCTTGTTTCCTCTTGTCACCTGGACATGAATGGTTAAGGGCCCAAGGTCCCTTGCCGATAAAGCATAGTCCTCTCATCCTTAGTTCATTATTGATGCATATTTTGTTCTTCCTCCCTCCATCAATCCTTATCAACTCTTTCGTAGTGAGCACCCTTTTGAGTAATTTTATGTTTTTCTTGACAAAATTCTAGACTAGATCATAGGATCGTTATGGTCGTTCCTCAAAATGGTCAACAATTTACATCTTAGTATCTTGCATATGTGAGCATGTCCTTCTAATAATAGAGACACAATCTTTTGCATGCTTGTTTTGACATGGTCTAAATGAGCTGATGTAATACTAGTGTAAAAGTTATGGAGCAACTAAAAGATCAACTCATCACATTCCAAATTCAGTATGAATGTGCCAAAGTTGAATTCTTCCATGACTATTAAAATTTTTACATCAGTTCTAAAAGGTAGGAAGCATGATTTTATTCAACCCTTGAAGGCCTTCCACTATCAACTAGAATTTCTCCCACATAAGATCATTATTTTAAGACAATATTCGGTATGTTAAAGCTATGATCTTGCTGAGACAAGAAGCAATTGTGAGCTTGACCTCTTCACAAGGATACTCCGAGAGTTTGGGTTGTAGTAATGCAAGCATAGATGGCTTGAGATTCCAACTGAGTTTCCTGCATTCTAGTTGCCCATCCTCTAAGAGCCATGTGTCTAATTCCTCCAATTTCTGAGGGTTTATGGTTGACTTTGTTCATTGCAATTAAGATCCAAGTGCAAAGAACTTAGCTCCTCTTTCTTGTCCTTCCTTCACTTCCCAAGGGAATTTTTATTGCATAATGGCATAGACCATTTTTGAGAAACACTTACTATTCTATTATAAAGTGGTATTGCTAAGAAAAGGCCCCATGCTTCTTTTATTTTATCTACAATTTTGTGCAAAATTTTATGAGTGTTTTCTAGGGAAAGTCCCATCTCTCCTCATACCAAAGCATGAATACACTAATTCTTCAATGGATTTCGCCCCAAGATAAGGTAAATACAAACTTGATTGGTAATAGTAAGATGATTGTACCACCTCTTTCCTTTCCTATTGCCTTTTTTTTAACACAAAATCTCCTTTCTATCGTCAAACTCCAAAATTTGACAAACCCCTTGTCAAATGCTAAAACCAATCAAAATTTTCAAAACTATAAACATGGTTTATTCCATAACCCACCATCTTTCATGCTTCCACACTAAGATTTTTGAGCAGAAAATCTGTCTAGATGGAAAGAGAATCAATTTTCAGGTAAAGACTTGGATCTTCATACGTTAATCAAGAGTCTATGGACCTAATAATTATGCCCTTTCGAGTGATCAATGGATCATGTGCGACATTGAATTTGATGTTAGAGGTTTCAGATGTATAGGCATAAGACTATATTCAACAATGATAAACCTCTACACCAATCCAACCACTTAATGCAACATACTATATAATAAAAAAAGACATAGCATTACTTTATTTAATTATGGTGACCCACCACGAAATATTTTGATGAAATATAATTTACTCGATTCCGCAAAAACACTAATGTGTGAGTGATCTTGATGTAGCGAGATCAGTTTATCTAATGTAATAAAACAAATACTTTGGCGTGCACCTAAAGAGGACCATGGTTGGCTCCTTGACTGATGCTACAGTAAAAATAATATTGTCTATGCTATTAAGAGTGACGACAACTTAGGCTCCCGTAATGAATCGATGGTCAATGCCAAAACCGAATCCTATGAAACTTGCTCGGGTCCTTCGTGCACTTAGAGGGTTGTGGTGATAGATATGGGGACGCTCAACTCCTTTCTTTGCTCAGATAGTTGTTGTGATAGTGTTTTGGCAATGTGACCAATGCTTAGGCTATATCAACTAATCAGCATGCAACACTCATACTCCCTTTCGCTTTCCATTGAAACGAATCAGAGGCTGAAACCAATCTAACACCTCTACTCATTAGATGGCTCGGTGTTCATTTTAACAAACAAAATTACCCTCCTCATGACCTCGAATGCTACTGAGAAACATCACCCTTCATATCAGTAATGTGACTATTTAGTTATGAGCGCCTTGAATCCCCTTTTGTCAGTGATATGGTCCCATGCGATTGATTCGATGGGTCTGCATGATTTTCGGCCAAACTCCTTGCACTAGTGATTTGAATACTCCCTTTCGTGGTGAGGTGCCTCCCAGAAGGTGAAATGGTGGATCAGACCATTCATGACCTAATCCACAACTCAACAATGTCGGTAGAGTGTTTTGATGCAATCTATGCCTATGGCTATTGGTTCTATCATCAATGGCCCTTAGATTCACTTGCTAAAGAAAAAATATTATGCCCTCTCTCCATCTAACTCGATCCCCTTTGATGAAAGTGTTATCACCAAAAAATGATCATCTAGCCTAATTTACTAGATGGATCAAAGTACACCATCTAAAGTCAATTTTACCATAGTAAAATTGCTTTCATTGTGAGAAATTACTAAATAAACCACCTTTGTTAAGTAATTTATAATTAAACCCATGAAGAATAATTAAATAAATCACTATTTATTTTATTTTCTTCTAGGAATAATTAATTAAACCATTGTTCAATTGTTATTCCTTGTCATATTTGACCCAATTATGAAAAATCAAAAGATAAATTATTAATTATCATATTTTTCTCTAGGAATAATTAATTAATCACTAATTAATTATTATTCCTTGTCAAATTTGACTAAATCCCTTGGGAATAATTAAATAAATCATTATTTATTTATTATTCCCTAACCAGTTTCTTGAGATGAATCATTTATTTATTTATTATTTCTAAATAAAAGTTTAAATACATTTTCCCTCCTAACCAAATATAATAAAATATTCCAAGTGGTTATTCCAAGAATGGGGTGAATAATATTTTATTACTTCTCATTATTCGAGGATAACTCAATATTTTGTTATAAATAGAGGCGTTTTCCATTCATTATTCACTTTCCATTATTTTTGTTGTTGCACTCATTGCTGTAACTCTTATTATTTTCAGTGTTGCACACCATTTCTCTGCCATTTGTGTTCCCATTAAGCTCAAACATTTTATTTGCTAGGTTTTAACATTATAGAGGAGAGAGACTCTACCCAAGCTAAAAACGTTTTAGGATAGACAAGAACCCTTCCCATAGAGGGGGACTGGTAAAATTTATTTGTTCCCTTCATAGGTGTTATCATAAAATATATTCTTTGTATATCTGGTTCCCATTGGATGATTAGAGTTATTACTATTTCTTTTTGCTGTTTAACTATGATTGTGTCATAGGTGAGGACTTTGCTAGATTTTTCTTCTATCATTTGCTGCAAATCTACAATGTTTAGTAGCCATTTATATTGTTCAGACTGTTTGTCATCTGTAGTATTAGGTGGTTCTTTTCATACATCTTTGAGACAAAAACACTACAACAAAATTGGCAACTCCATTGGCTTTTTACTTAAGATCCAGAAACTTGGGTGACCTTCAATTTTCAAGTTAGGGTTTCTTATTTGTTTAGACTCTTAATGTTATTTACTAGCTTTCTAACCCTAGATATGTCAAATTTCTAACTTCTACAAGTTTTCTGCTCTTTTCCGCAGGTCACAGGAACGAGCTGCGATAGAGACGGTAGTTTTTCTGAGATTTTCCGACCAAGAATCAAGGACCAAAAATCACACTTTTTAGCCCAAAAAGTATGATCTCGAGTCTAGAGTGCATATTTCACCCCAAAAACTACGATCCCCGGTAAAAATAGGTTAGTACCTGCAATTTTAGGGTTTCCGTGTTTTTATCTGATCTGTTTCTAGGTTTTGTCGAGAGCTATGTGTTGGGTTGTTTGACCTCTGTCTCATCCTGCTTAGGCCTTGATCTACTCTAATTTACTCGTCAAAGTGGAATTTATCTCCTTAGGGCTTCTAGTATGCTTCCACCTTTATAGGAGGAGTTTAGCTGAGTAAGAAGTCTAAGTTTCCCCAGCACTTTCAACCATATTTGCCACATCTGTACCGTTTTCTTTTAGATCTCCAAAGATAGGTTGTTTCCATCCATGGTTTCATATTAAACCTTGTTTGGTTATTGGCCTTAGGGTCCCATTGGTTGCCCTAGGATTTACACCCATCTCCCTATCATTTAGTAGCGATCTTCCTCTCTAGTTTTTTCTTGTTGCTTCACCACTTTCCAGTAGCCTAGTGTCATTTCATCCCAGTCACACCGACACTTAGATCCCTTGAAATTTTTAGTGTGTTTTTAGTTGATTTCACCACCAACCAGCACAGTGTTTGCAAATTCAGTTTGGGTGGGGTTTAGTTAATGGTTTTGTTGTTCATTTACTCTTGTTAATTTTAGTTTATTTTCAACAATATTTTTTCTTTTTGACAAACATGATCTGGGCTTAATCAATAAATACACTTGCACACACAGGCACACCTTAAGTGAAGGGCGGTTGGTTTACACCCCCAAGCCAAGACTAAACATAATAAATTTATCTCCCCTCATCAAGACAAAGTCATATTGTTGATCTCCCTTCACCATTTTTATGTCACATGTGTCTTACCACCATTGTGCCACCCAGGTGTTTGTCACAGAGACTCTTATAACTTCATCCCCATTTTCCACTCGGGCATATTACTCCTCCCCACTGGGTTTGAGTTCATAGCCCTCTGAGTCCCCATACTGACTCTTCTCCTGGTTCATCTGAATCCGAGCCTCCTTCACCACATATTGTCACCATGTTTGGACCCACAGTTGGTGTAGGAACCCAACCTGGTGTTGGCTCTAGTTCTACCCTAGTGATCACATCTAGAGGAGCAATCTCATGAACCGTTCAGCAAACTCCCATACTCCCTTTTATGGCTGGCTTAAGTCTCCTAGATTTTAGCGAGTTGATAAATGACCCAATACACCACGATGCTGGTTGGCATGCTATGCCGACTAAGCTTCCCTCAAATATCCCAATGTTTGAGGGTAATTCTAGAGAGGATCCTACCGATCATGTTCACTCCTTCCACATGTGGTGTTCATCCAACTCCATTATTGATGACTTCTTTCACTTTCGGTTGTTCCAATGCACACTCACTAGAGACGCTACAAAATGGTATGTAGACTATCCCACCACATTTCATTCCATTTTCGTGACGCTTGCTAAATTTTTCCTCTCATATTTCTAGCTACCTCTCCGATATGACACTGATAAAAAGATATTGACCTCATTTCATCAGTCCTCTGCCACTTACCTTTCTGACCATGTTCAAGAGTGGCATAGAAGGAGGAGCACATGTCGTGCCCCACACTTTGAAGACTGTGTCTATCTAGATTGGTTTCTCAGGAGCCTTTTAGCACCCATTGGAAAAGATGTCACGTCCCATTTTCCTCAGACTGAGGAAGAAGCTCTCCAAACCACTCTGAGATATGACCTAATTTATGTACAATCTGGTTCTGTCTGTACCATCATTCCAAACCTTCCCTGTCCTAGAGGTTCCAATGCATAGGGGAAATCTCACGTTGCCGAAGGTATCATTGGAACCCTTTCACATCCTTCCCCATATACTCAACAATGTTATGGCCATCCATAGGGGGGCACCAGTTCCTCCAACACTTATGCCCCTCCTGCTAGCAACATGTTTTCAAGGGCCCAACCTATCTACCAAACCATTGCTACTCCTTATGAACAATCAAGCACTCCAGCCCTCAAGCACTAATACCATAGCCTCTGTAGCTACTACCCTCTTAGGGTCAAGTGTTTGCACAACAGAGTGCAACCAATCCCCAAAATTTGAAGAAAAATAATAAGGGGAAGGGTAACAATGGTAACAAGGGTAACCAAGGTAATCAAGGTAATCAACCTAGTGAATCCCAGGGGAACCAGCCTAACACCAACAACCAGCAACAGGGAAGCCAACCCAATCAAAACAAGGCTATTCATACGAACAAGCCTTGTGCATGTTGTGGTGTACATGGCCATTATACACATGAGTGTGCTATCTTACCCCATATAAGCCAAATGTGGGAATCTCAAGCACCTTCTAGAGGCCAACAATTTCCTCAGAATCATGCACCATCTCAACTGACAGTGCTTACAAATTCATTCCCTCAACAAGGATTTGTTTCTTCTCAACCTCACCCAAGTCAAGTAGCCCACCCTCCCCAACCTTCTAGTCCTAGTGACTACTAGATCCTCATGATGAGCTTTGATGAGGTTAATCCCTTCGATATCAACTTGTAAACTCAATTGTGTCAATATGATAAGCCATCAACTTCGTCTGCCACTGATTCCAAAGCCAAGGCTTCTACTGAGCCTCTTACAACATCAAATGTTCCATTATATATCCCTCAACCTAAAGCTGAGGCAATTCCCAAGATCCCAAAGGGACCATTATGCCATAACATGGCTTCTAACTGAGTTTCCCATACATACAGTATAGTAGATGACTTGGCGCAATCACTTGCCGCCATGTCGACGCTGGATGTACTCTAGTCATGCCCATCTCAAAAGAAAGCTCTAATAACTTCTTTGGGCATAGTAGATCCTTCTAAAGATCATTTGATTGTCTTCCTAGTTGATACATCAGAACATCCCCCATTACCTTGCTCCATTGCTTTCTAGGTACTAGTCCAAGTCCGTAATGTCATCATCTCCCAATGCATTACTGACGATGGTACATCCACCTATGTGATGTCTGCTACCCTTTGGAAAAAACTTTAGTCACCTGAGTTGTCCCCCTCCACCATCACTTTGCATGCTTGGGACAGACACTCCTTCTAGCCTCTTAGCATGTACTGCAACTATCCAATGACCCTTGCAGGAAAGACTCTACATGTAGATATTGAGATTATTGATGCCCCTTTAGATTACAACATTCCCTTGGGTCGTAGTTACACATATGCCACGTCAGCTGTCACATCTACAGTTTTCTGCAATATGTGCTTCTCCCATGAAGGGAAGATCATTACCATAGATCAGTTGACTTACTACGAGCTGGTATCCGTGACATCCCTTGAGTCCATTATCTCATCAATGTTAGATAAGAAGTCTTCAACTCCTCTCACTAGTCTTTCACCCAGAGTCTATAAAGATTCCTCATTGTTAGGTTCCTTCCCTGGTCCTCCCCCTCTCATCTTAAAGCCTAAATATTTCAGCGTCACAGGTTGTCCTCAAGCAGTTTAGTACATTCGATCCACAAGGAGCTTCTCCATACTGTGTGGTTACCATCCCAGTTGAGCCATCCAGATCCACCCCCTAGGACCTCCTCCAGTTGTGGGTGCCTCTCCTATCTTCCCCTAGGAATGGTTCCTCTAGGTCTCAACCATCCAGGAGTTGTTTCGTCGGGACATTACCTTGTAGGCCAGATACCTTTCTTATTTCCCCCTCCTGCAATATTTTATGTCCCTATCATGGCTTCATTAGTCCTTCCCAACATGAATTTAGGAATCCATGTATGGTACATTTATCCCCTTGCAAGAATCCTTCCTTGTCATCTAAGACCTTATCGTGCTCTGACCCTGGTTCAACCGGTCCCTATGGCCCCTACCACTACTTTAGTTCCATCACAACCTCAAGAGAAACCCACTCCTGTTGTGAAAGCATCTAGACAGGGGGGAAAAGCTAAGAGGAAAGAACCTAAGGACAAGGCTCCCCAACCTCCTCCAGTCCCCAAGGCCCCAAAGTCGTCACCTCTGTGCGCTTTGTATAAAGTTGTAGGGCACACGACCAATAATTTTCCCGAGCTTCCTCATCTCAAACCTTTGGTTCATGAAACATTCCCTGAGTCAAATATCCCTAAAGTCCATGTTAACTTACTGGGTCCACCCAAGAAACTCATAACGTTACGCAAAAATCACCCTTGTGCCCTGTGTGATCATCATGGTGACTACTCCCATTGTTGCCCTCATGTCAACAAATGTTGTGATTTCCTTAAGGCACTTCACGAATATGAGACTCCTCATAATGGATCACCTTCTCCTCTTCTTGTGGATTTTTGTACCAATAGTAAACCAAAATAGGGGGAATCTGGTCCCACCATTGTGATCCCTTCCCCAGATGTCGAGATGATGGACACCACAAGCCATATCCTTTACCTGTCATCATCCTTGAGTTCCTCGTAGGCAATCCTTTCTGAGGTTTCTGAGCACACTTCTATTCAACCTCTTTTGACAGAATCCTAGGTCTCAACATACATAGATGCTTCATCTACTATCTCGTCGTCTACCATTCCATATGATGCGTATGTGAACCTTCTTTGTCAGGTTGATGCACTAGGTACCGCGCTGCATGATGTAGTCAATATTTGTCTCGTCCGCTCATCTTCCATCTTCATGAGGACATCATGGAAGCTATCTCTACCCATAATTACCCTTGCACTTAGGCAAGGGGGAATATTTTTTGGAGGATTCTAAAGGCCATTTCCTTCCTAATAATCCCAATGCAATATACCTAAAGAAATTTTTCTCATAACTTATCTCTTTGATTTGCATGTCTTTATTTCTGTCATGAAGTGAGGTAGGATGCATCATCTCATCTATTGTCTTTTACACCTTTCAGATAGATCCATCATCCACACCATATATCAGTCATGTTGATGGTGCAAGTCGCTTCTCCAGGAATATAGCCTTAGCAGCCTGGGCCATTTTTACCCCCTTGCATACACTAGTTCTTTCGAACGATGTATGCATTGGATCCGCCACCAATAACCAGGCCAAATATGATGCAGTGATAGGTTTGTTAGTTGATTCCCTTTCTCATCTCATCCTTCATCTTCATGTTCATTTATATTCCTTGCTATGTGTCATGAAATTGAATGGTGTGTATCATGTGCATAATCAAGTCATATTTAGGAAATATCTGCCTGTTAAGATGTTGGTACGTGAATTTGAAACCATCACTTTTAGTCAAGTTCCTAGAGCCAAAAATAGCTATGTAGATACCATTGCAAATAACATTCTAGATTGGCATTTATCACATGTATACCACAGAAGAAAACATAAACAAAACACATGGCGAACCATCATTGTCATATAAAAATGCATAATCATATTATGTATCATATAAGTGTTCAAAGCCCATAGCTCTAAATATATCCGACATGCCCATAACATGTTACAAAAATCAAAATCAAAGGGACCCACATGTCCCCATATGTATTCACTATCCGAAGGATCATGCACCAAAGGCTCTACCCCCGCTGCACGTAGATCACGTACTACATGACCAGCCATCGCAATGCGCCGCATGATACCTCGCCACTCTAAGGGAAGTCCATTACACTCATATATGTATTGATCGTCCAGCTCATGCCATCCGCACTTAGAAACTTTGGTCAATAGTACCCCACATCTACAGTGTAGATAAATGAGTAGCACACTATCCTCTGGACCCCGACAAGATGATGATGTTCCCAAATCTGTAGCCACAGGTGTAGCTGCTTGTCTTACATTTCTTGCCGGTTTTACCGGTGCTATGTCTGCATACCACATATTTTACACTTAGTACCATATACATGTGATAAAAATATGAAATGCACCATAAAAATAGCAACTTAACAATTACCGTTTGGTCCCCATGCTTGCCTGAGTGAAAGTGGCAAGTCAGGATCTCCCTGATAGTTCATCCCACTATAAGGATAATCGTCAATCTAGAGGGGCATCTAATCCCAATGTGCAAAAAATGCGGGTAGGAACACCCGTTCGAATCCCCATCCTCCTCTCCGCAATAGTTGCCCCTATTGGCGGATCTTGGACTCCTATGGGCCCCCATATCAGATCTATACATGAGGAAGGACAGTGAGTATCTTCTCAAAGAAGAATGTGCACAGTACTGTACCAAAAACATAGTCATGGCTCACCTACATAGACTTAACTATCATTTCACCAACGATAGCATCATCTTGACCCACCCATAGTAGATCCTAGACAAAACACTCTCAACCAGCATCATTTGCCCACCAGTGATGTGGTGGAACACATGGCCGCCCAAGACCCGTAGCACAGCTGCAAAAACAACCTATGTCTCTAGCTGGTCTAAAATGGCCTCCACAAACTTTATAATGTTCCTCCCACAAGGAAACACCAGATGTATATCCCCCGCCACTCTGAGGGGAGGGAGTCTGGTGAAGAAATAAATATCTTGTATTGTGAGCTCAATATTGTGCCCCTGCACAACAAATACCTCATGTTCTGGATCCCAATAGCTCACGATTATCAATAGGAAGGGCTCACCTACCCTCATCAATGGGTTCTCTACCAACTTGAGAACCCCGTAGCGATCCAATGCCCCTCGAACCCCCTGATCCATCTAAATCTCGGATCAGAAGGTATCCAAGTCTCACTCACACCAGTTGATTTTTAACTCTGCCATGCCTGCAAAACACCACATGTCTTGTCAGTTGAGAGAAGAAAACACTGGTCTACACTAATCAACCTACAACCCCCACCAAGCGAGAAAACCACCCCTCTTTTCAACCCCAAATCATAGATTTATGCCTAGAAAGTGTGAGCTCATAGGTTTTCACCTATTTCCTGTGATCCAAATTGCACTTCTAGGCACAAAAAGTGTGATTAGACCATGAAGAGGAGCAAGGGTCTCCCAGGGAGCTGCCAGGAGCCAAAAATCATGAAATAAATAACTGAAATTGAAGAGATGAGTAAGGCCACTACCTGAAAGTCACAGATCCTGATTCTGATGGCTAGTTTGTCCGCTATGATCTCCACAAGATTTAGGGCCTTTTCCTCCTCTCCAAATTTACCACAACTCAAATAAAAAATGAATTCCAATTGGAGGGAAAATGTCCTTTCATAGAGAAATCCACAATTTTTCTGTCGCCCACTTTGACCAAACAGTAGCTTAGCTTGATGAGCCATCAACATCATTGGAAATCTCTCATCGAGTACCATAATGATTCTTTCTCAGTTTTGGATGATTTGAAACTTCCCTAGGAAACCATTTTTCCAAGAACGGTCACTTCATCGCCTCTCAAAATCGGATTTCTTCATATTCGACGCTTGTAATTTGGGGAACACCTTCCCTTGGAGCTTTACATCTCATGTGTCAATTTTCATCATGTGTAACCATCATTTACTCATTTTTTCATGGTCCCCACCAGGCCTATTCCTTGTGGCAGCATCATTGAGTCACCCTTGTTCAGAGCATCCGCGATGAGTCACTCTTGCATCAATGGAGTCTGTTTCGTATCCCACTATATCATATGACAGTATTCCATCCATATTTTGATACCTTTCATCCCGTCTTGCACATTTTAGCCTCTAATCATACTGTCTGCATCCCATCCAGAGTTGAGTCAGTTGCTGCCAGGTCAACCAGGCACTTTATGCTCTGACAAGGGAAGTCGTCTATTTGTCCCTCAATCCCTCATTTTCCATTATACCTGGTGTCAGTCCATCAGTCACATTACTATTTTCCCTCATACCTTAGTTGAGGATCCTCATTTCCTCACTTGTCGTGGGCCCTATTCTATCGATATCAGCTCATTTATTCCATAAGAACGACCTAGAGGGCGGTGTATCTTGGTTCTAGCTTCCGCTCCTTTTTGGTACATTGGATCGAGTAGAGGGACTCATTATTGCCCTTTGACTTGGTTGTTTCATGTTCGTGATCCATACACTCGATAGTCGAGTGATGCTACAGATTGTACCAGTGGTTCCTAGGTGTGTGTGAGATGTATGAGACCTCATGAGGGGGTGGCCCTTCAGGTAGCCCCCCACATGCTAGGATGCATTCCTATTATGCTACAACCTTAGATGTAGTTCCACAAATATAATGGGTTCGGTTACTACCAATCACAGTGTTCATAGCATGCACATCTCCTTCAGATGATCCATTTAGTTTTGCAGATCCCTTCATTGTTCAACAGGGCTTCTTGGGTTGTTCTACCCTCCCTCCAACCCATTCTTTGAGGGAAGGGCCATTATATCTCATGTAATCAACTCATATTATATTCAATCCTAGCTGATATTTTTCCAGGTGCATTATATATATGGGACACATTGTATTATTTTTTGACTCTGTTATGCCAACATGTCATGTACCATTCAGCATGTACTTCATTGCACAGTTTGATGTTTCTCAACACACCATTATTTTTGTACTAAGTTATCTCGGTGGGTATATGTATGCTTCCTCGGCCTCATTGAACTTTGGTACCACAACATAAAAGGTGACTTGCATTGGTCTTGCTCCCTCTATCCCTATCCTCCTGCTTCAGTTGTATTAGTCTCTCTCTCTCTCTCTCTCTCTCTCTCCCCCTCTCTCTCTCTTCACTTTGTTGTGTAGTGATTGTGTCTTTACAACATAGTTTGGTCATATGCTTTCCTCCTAACACTCCTACGTTGGGGGGAAATCTGTTATCACCAAAATATTGATCATCTAGCCTAATTTACTAGATGGATCGAACTACACCATGTAAAGCAAATTTTACAATAGTAAAATTTCTTTCACTGTGAAAAATTACTTAATAAACCACCTTTGTTAAGTAATTTATAATTAAACTCATGTAGAATAATTAAATAAATCACTATTTATTTGATTTCCTTCTAGATATAATTAATTAAACCATTGTTCAATCATTATTCTGTGTCATATTTGACCCAGATATGAAAAATCAACAGATAAATTATTAATTATCTTATTTTTCTCTAGGAATAATTAATTATTATTCCTTCTCAAATTTGAAAAATCCCTTGGGAATAATTAAATAAATCATTATTTCTTTATTATTCCTTAACCAATTTGTTGAGATGATAAATAAATCATTTATTTATTTAATATTTCTAAATAAAATTTTAAATATTTTTTCCCTCCTAACCAAATTCAATAAAATATTCCAAGTGGTTATTCCAAGAATAGGGTTAATAATATTTTATTATTTCTCATTATTGGAGGATAACTCAATATTTTGTTATAAATAGAAGGGTTTTCCATTCATTATTCACTTTTGACTATTTTCATTGTTGCACTCACTACTGTAACTTTAATAATTTTCATTAATGCACTCCATTTCTCTGCCATTTGAGTTCCCATTAAGCTCAAACATTTTATTTGTTGGGTTTTCACATTATAGAGGAGAGAGACTCTAAAGAAGATGAAGACATATGATGATAGCCAAGAACCCATCCCATAGAGGGAGACAACTAACATTTATTTTTTCCCTTCACAGGTGTTATAATAAAATCTATTCTTTGTATATATAATTTCCATTGGATTATTTGAGTTATTATTGTTTCTTTTTGTTGTTTAACTATGATTGTGGCATAGATTAGGACTTTCGCAGGTTTTGTTTCTATCATTTTTTGCATATCTACAATTTTTAGCAGCCATTTATATTATTGATACTATTTATCATCCACAATCTTAAGTGGGTTCTTTTCGTACATCTTTGAGAAGAAAACACTGCAAGAGAAATAATTTTGGAAAATGCGTGGAGCAAGGACCGTTGAAACCCTCAGTCTTTGGAAAAGAAATGTGGCCTCCAAGCGATCAATCTCCAAGTTTGGCTATGGGTTCAACCTCAATCCTAGGATGAGCTTGATTAAACAATTTATATTCTTCCTTGGGATCAAGTTTACAAAATCGACCTTCCAACCTTTGCAATTTGACCTCTTTTACCTCCAATGAAATCAATCCACAATTATTTCAAGGAGACACTTTAGATCTATGAGCAAGTTAAAAATGGCATCGAAAGGCAAGGTATCCTCCTTAGATTTAAATGATCCAGCCTCTTTCCAATATAGATTACAAAAATATATTCATACCGTTGATCTTGAAATGAAACAGATATAATCCGATATGATACTTGTGCTCAGAATTTAGCCTTTGAACCCTTGGTGTTTGACCCACTAGAAGGTGATGAATTCTTCTGTTGGATTTCTATAGACCTATAGTCAAATTATATTCAAGATGGTAGTAGTTCCTACGACAAATATCACAACTTTGGTTTGACAAACTATCAGCACTGTTGGAATTCTCTCACCGATCTCTACAATGGGTCTCCATGTTTCTCGTAATTTGAAACTTCACCACAAAACCATTTTTTCCATGAGGTCTCACTTTGGCGCATTAAATCAAATCTCTTAACATGAGTCACATGTACTCTCGTACCATTTTTCCTTTGAAATTTTAGAATTATGAGTCGCTGTCACAAGTAATCACTATTTACTCATTATATTATGGCATGCTGCGAGCCTTTCCCATGTGGAAGCATCATATAGTCACCTTTCTTCAAAGCATTAGAGATGAGTCACCCCTACATCTATGGAGTCTGTTCAAAGTCCCATTGAGTCCTGTTACAATATATTATCCATCTATGTGTCGCATTCATCCCATTTTTCTTATATTTGACCTCCATCTATCCTCATGTGCCTTTGAAAATCCTCTGTCTGAGTAATTGACCATCCCTTATGGAATTGTGTCAGTCACTACGAGGTCAACCTTGCATGTTATGCTCTGACAAGGTAAATCATAACTCCACGAGTCCCCTTATCTTCCAATTATCATCCCCAGTGTTGGTCATTTTTAGCCATAATACTATGATCCTTGTGCCTTTGTTGAGGATTCATAGTTGCCTAAACTCTGGTGGGCCTACTTTTGTTAACATCAACACATTTATTCTAGGAGATTAGTCTAGAGGATGGCGTACCTTGGTTTCATCTTTCATCCTTTCTTGGTGCCTCTAATCAAGCAAAGTGAATCATTATTTCCCTTTTACTTGGTTTTTTCTCACATGCTCAAATTCAACTCATTATCGCACAATCAAGAAACATACACTTGGTGGTTTAGTGATCTAGCAGATTTTCCTAGATTTTCTGAGGTGTGTGTGAGATGTTCTAGACCTCATGAGGGGATGTCCCTTCAGGTAATCTGTCACATACCTAGATGTCAGAAAATTATGATCTGGCCTCAGTAGAAGTTATTTTTATTTGAATGGCTTTGTTTCTGCCGATTGCATAACTCACAACATGAACCTCTATTTAAAATGGTCCATTGAGATATTTAAATATGTCTGTTATTCATCAAGGCTTCTTTGGTTGTGATCTTCCCCCCCCCGCCCCCACACCATCCCACCCGCAAATGGTCCATTGAGATATTTAAATACCTCTCCTATTCATCAGGGCCTCTTTGGTTGTGATCTCCCCCCTCCCCCCTTCACCACACCAACGTGGGGGAATTATGTCTCATGTCCTCAAATCAACATACTTAATTGTATCAATCCTGGCCACTGTATTCACAGAAATTATGTATATGGGGATCATTATCTCATTGTATCATTTTTTTCCCCAATGATTCTAGCATATAATGTATCATGTACTATGTACCTTAGACCTAGATTGTTAGGCACACCATTATCATTTTTACTCAGTTATCTCGTAGGTATGGGTATATCTCACCCGCCTTATTGAGATCTTGTACTCATCAATAAAGGAAACTTTTATCTCACAGGTAGGTTTCACCCGCTCCAGCTTCACTCCTTCCTATTACTTGAGTGATCTCTCTCTCTCCCTATGACTTCCCTTCGGTGTTTTGCGGAAGTGAAGCTACAACATATTTCTATCATATGATGTGCTCCTCAAACTCTTATGTTGGGCAACAATATGTTATCAACCAAAAAATGATCACCTAGTCATGTAACAATGTAAACTTTGAGACAGGAACTAATACTGTTACCCGTTTTGTAGAGATAGCAAAAGAGTGACCCGATTTTGAAAAGGGGGGATGCAGAACACACATATTTTCTTAGAGCATAGTTTTGGGCACTTTAAATTTTTTTATGTACATTATGTTTTAGAATGTTAGTAATATGCATGCTAATTTAAAAAAGTGGTGATTCTACATCAAGCCCTTTCTTTAAAAGATCTTTTTTTTTTACTTTAAATTTTCTAATGTATGAAATGTAAATATACACAAATTAAAAAGAAAAAACCAAAAAACAATTAAAATTTAATCTATATCTATATCTATATCTATATCTATATCTATATCTATATCTATATCTATATATATATATATATATATATATATATATATATATATATATATATATGATTTAAAAAGAAAACATTTAAAACTTTAAAAAACATATATTTACGATTAAAACTTTAAAAAATATATCTACACGCAGCTCCGCCACCCAAGGCCACGCCCCCACGGGCGACCGGGCGGTGGCTATCCATTTCCGAGAATCGGATAGCCACCCCCATGGTAAGTTGGGCAGTGGTTATCTGATTCCGAGAATCGGATATCCACGACCCAACTGCTTGTGGGGGTGGCTATCTGATTCTCGTAATTGGATAGCCACCGCCCAGCCACCCCCATGGGCGGCCGAGCAGTGGCCATCTGATTCTAATAATCTGATAGCCACTGCCTGGCCACCCCCACGGGTGGCTAGGTGGTGGCTATCTGATTCTGAGAATCAGATAGCCACCCCCATGGCCAACCGGGCGATGGCTATTCAATTCCGAGAATTGGATAGCCACCCCCATGGGCATCTGGGCGATGGCTATTCGATTCCAAGAATTAGATAGCCACCCCCATCGGTGGTCGAACGATTGCTATTCTATTCCAAGAATCGGATAACCACCCCGACCGGTGGTCAGGCAGTGGCTATCCGATTCTCGAAATTGGATAACCACCACCTGACCGCCCTTGAGGTGGATATCTGATTCTCAGAATTGAATAACCACAGCTCGGCCACCCATGGCTATCCGATTCTGAGAACCAGATAACCACCACCCAGCCACCGCCACAAGCCGCGGAGTGGTAGCTATCCGATTCCGAGAATCAGATAACCACTGCCCAACCACCCTTGGGGGTGGCCGAGAAGTGGCTATTTGATTCTCGGAATCAAATAGTCATCGCTTGGCCACTCGTGGGCGCAGTGGCTGATAAAATTGTTTTTTAAATAAAAAATAAATTTTGTTTTTTTTAAATACAATAAACATATTTAACAAAATTTATTTTTTATTTAAAAAAAAAAAAATTATCAGCCACCGCCCCCAAGAGCGGCCGGGTGGTGGCTATTTTTTTTCCGAGAATTGAATAGCCACTTCCCAAGCTACCCCCACAGGCGGTAGCTATCTGATTCTTGGAATCGGATAGCCACCACTTAGCCACTTGTGGGGGTGGTTAGGTGGTGGTTATTTGATTCTCAAAATCGGATAGTGACCGCTCGACCACCCGTGGGGGCGGCCGAGCGGCGCCGAGCGGTGGCTATCCAATTCTGAGAATCAGATGACCACCACACAGCCACCCCCATAGGTGGCTAACTGCTGGCTATTCGATTCCGAGAATCGGATAGCCACCGCCCAACCACCCATGGGGGTGGCTGGGAAGTGGGTATTTGATTCTCGAAATCAAATAGCCACCGCTCGACCGCTCATGAGGGCAGTGGCCGATAAAATTGTTTTTTTTAAATAAAAAATAATTTTATTTTTTTTTAAATATAATAAACATATTTAACAAAATTTATGTTTTATTTTAAAAAAATAGTTTTATCGGCCACCGGCCTTACGAGCGGCCGGGAAATGGCTATTTGATTCTGAGAATCAGATAACCACCACCCGGCCATCCCAATCGACGGCTGAGTGGTGGCTATCTGATTCTGAAGATCGGATAGCCACCACCCAACCACCCATGGGGGTGGCCGGGAAGTGGTTATTTGATTCTCGAAATCAAATAGCCACCGCCCTACCGCTCTTGGGGACGGTGGCTGATAAAATTGTTTTTTTAAATTAAAAAACAAATTTTGTTAAATATGTTTTATATATATATATATATATATATATATATATATATATAGATTAAATGTTATTTTAAAAAATATCAAAAATATATTTAGCTTTTTTTAATTTTAATGTTTTTTTGTTTTCATTTTTTTTTAAATCCAAATTTTTAATTTTTTAATAGAAAATTGGAAATGGTTTTTTAATTTTAAATCAAAATATATTGTTTTTTTTTTTTTTAAATGTTTTTTGATTTTATTTTTTAATTTGAAAATATGTATATTTTTTAAATTTTAATTGTTTTTCGGGTTTTTATTTTATTTTTAATTTCAACATATTTTTGTTTTTTAGGGTTTTTTGACAATGATTTTAATCTTAATTTTTGTAGTTTTTTTTTTTTTTGGTTATTTTTCTATTTTTTTTAATCTAGTTTGTTTTTAATTTAATTTAATTATTTTAGTTTTTCTTAATGCTTTTTTAAAATTTCCTATTTTTACTTAATTTTATAATATTTTTTATTTTTTCCAAATTCTTTTATGGTTTACCACATTAAAAAGATGTTATTTTTTTGAAAATATGTTTTTCTTATTATTTATTTCTTTAAATTTTTAAAATTTTTTAATTCTTATATTTTATAGATTAATTTTTATGTTTTTTTTACATTTTTATGATTGATTCTTTTTTTTTAATTTTATGTTTTGTTTTTAATATATATTTTTATTTACGTTTGGGTATTTTTTTTAAACTTCTTTTTGTGTTTTTTTCATTTTTTTCTTGAAATTTTAATGTTCTTCGGTGTCATAACAAAATATTTTACACCATTATTTCAAAATGTTGAAAATTTACCCAAAAAGAAAAAGAAAGTGTTATTCCAGCGCGTGTTTTTTGCACAATTTTTGCACATAAAAGTTCTGTTTACTGCCTTTTTTTAAAATGTTGGAAATTGACCCTAAAAAAAAAATCCATTGTTCCATTATTAACACTTTTCATTTTCAGGTTGTTTTTTGCACAACTTTTGCACAAAAAATTCGTTCTTACTGCAGTTTTTAAAACATGTTCAAACTTGACCCTAAAAAAAAAACCATTATTCTAGTATACACACTTTTCATTTTTAGCACTGCCTTTCATGTTTTTTCGGGGGTTTTTGGGCAGAGTTCTCATTTTGAGTTTATAGTTCCCATTTCAAAGTTTACATTGTTATACTAGGTTGATCAAAATGCACCATGTAGGATAGGTTTTTACATATTAAAACCTTCTTTTACCTTAGGCAATAATTTAGTGAACCAATTTCCTAAAGTATGTCATTGCATTCTAGACTACTACATGGAGGGGAATTTTAAGACAATTTTTTAAGACAAAATAAATCTTTTGTCTTAAAATTTTCAATATGATGCACTAGTAAAAAAGGTAAAGGATTAGAGGTTTGTCTTTATGCTATTGATGGTTTCTTCGGGAAGTAGAGTGATCGGGGTTGACAACAACTAATGGGATTTAGGGTGATGGAGGCTGAAAATAGAGGTGTGCATCGTGAGAGGAGTGATGGAGGCACTTTTGAAGAACATTAATGGGTGGTAACATAGTTGGAGTACTTTTTTGGGTCTCCATTGGTTGTGTTTTAATATGTGTTTTTTTACCGTTTTATTTATTTTGAACGCTACTTATATACATTGGTTGTTGTTATTAGCAAATTGTTGTGCTAGATTGGCAACATGGATTAGATTCACTTGAAGGATTGTTGAAAAATGTGGCAAGAAATTCTCAATTTGATTTTGCCTTGATTAAATTGAGAAAATTTGAATTTCCACATCAGCAAACAACTTGGATGCAATTAGCTTGTATGACATGGTTTATGTCACCCATTTTACTCAATCAATTTGATTTGGAGGAGTTAGAGTTCAGTTAAGCATGTGTGATTTCTAATTTGTAGCAATCAAAGTCAGTTATCTCAAGTTGTTTTTAGTTAAACTAGGTCTAAGGTTAGAGGAACTAGCGAAAGGCTAGTTGTGCAGTGAGACTTCAGTCAAATGCAATGATCATCTAGTTAAGTGATCAATCATCCCAAAATTGCTAGTGCATGCAAACAATTCGAGTTCCCTAGCTATGGTGGAGATTCCAAGGTAGTTTAATATTAGTTGTAGACTAGTCTTGAGCGTACAGGTGTTGAATGCAGTCACATGATCAACCTTAGGAATTGTGCAATCCATTTTGGAAAAAACCTAAATTATAAGGGCCTAATTTCTCAAGGAATTGCACAAGGAAATAGGGGCTCAAGTAGAGGTAGAAATTGACAAAGTTTGTGTTTGAGCTTCTTAGTGAGCAGAGGGATAGGTTATTCACTTACGGGTTGTGCACAGTTGAGTAAATCAATTGTAGTACATCTATATTCATAAGATTGATGCAAGAAGGCATTCGAGTTATTAGAAGATTGATTTCCCCGTTAAAAATATTGTGTGCATGTATTTTATTTCTTATTGCATGTCTGAATTTTTTTGTTCTAAATTGTGAATTAACTTTTATAGAGTAGTAGAGTAGGTCTGTGTCTTATGATTTTGAAAAAAATTCATGATGATTTGAAAATCTACACCATAATTTCTACATCGTATCATAGCAGGATTCACATTAGAGCATGAATTTCTAATTTGTTTCTCAGGAGGTTCGAAATTGCCGTTCTGTGTAGCAAGATCTCTTAGGAACTAAAAATATGACCTTCAACGGGCTGAGGGTAGAGTATTCCTTGGAAGGAAAGTCAAATTTCATTGACTGCAAGGATCGCATGGAGGAGGTATTCAATGACAATGGATTGCTAGAATACATCAAGAGAGATGTTACAAAACCAACAGAATATGATGCCCAAAACCTTGCTCATTCCAAGAAAGTTGTAGCCAAGGTGTGGATAATAATATTGGAGGGAGTATGAGACCACATTGCCAACAATCTCCATGGGAAAGAAAATCCTTACGGAATGTGGTAGGCACTCACAAATCTGTTCTAGAATAGTAGTGACCACAAAAAGTTGGTGCTCAAGGATAAACTTTGAAATATCAAGATGTAGAAGAATGACTTTACCCTGTAGTATCTGAGGACATTCACACAAGTTCATGATGAGCTTGCAGGAGTTGGTGTTACTCTTTCAAAGGATGACTTGGTAAGAGTATCCCTTCTAGGCCTTCCCAAGAGTTGGGATACCTGTCAAGATTAAGTGAATGGGAGGGAGAAACTACCAAATTGGGAAAACTTATGGTATGATTTGGTACAAGAGGAAATAAAGCAGAATACTAGAGATGGAACCTCATCCAAGGGCAAGGATGAAGAAAAATTTGAATTGGTTGGAAAGGGAAAGAAGGGAGAAGGGGAAGAAATCTCAAACCAAACCAGAATCCAACCATGGGAGAAAGAATAAAGATTTGTCAAAAATTAAAACCTTCCATTGTCACGAATATGAGCACTATGCCATGAAGTGCCCACAGAAGGAGGAAAGTGAGAAGACCTTAGGAGGAGCAGTGGGTGAAGCCTTGGATTCATAGTTCGACCTTGAATTTACCCTTATCACATGCATGTCCAACATAGTGATGGGGAGTGTGTGGTACTAGGACTCAGGTGCATTGTTCCACATGACAGGGTGTAGAGACTTTTCAATGACTTGGAGGAGAAAGATCTCCATATGTACATCAAGCTAGGGGATGACAGAAGGTACAACATGACCAGTATTGGTACAATCAACTTTCAGAGGGAGTCAGGCTCCCCTCTTAGGCTCAAGGATGTCATGTTTGTTGTAGGCCTAAAGAAAAATCTCATCTCTGTTGCAGTTTTGGAAGACCATGGTTATGACGTGATCTTCAACAAAGGAAAAACATTCCTGAGACACATAGCCACGAGACAGGTGAAGAAGATCAAGGTTTGTGTGAAGAATCTATATAAGTTAGATGTGGAAGATTGTGTTCCATTAAAATTAAGGAAGAGAAAGTCCAAGGCCATGATGTAGGTGAACTTTAGCACATAAGCCGCAGCCATTTGCATCATGGCACCTTGAATAGTATACAACAAATATCCACTAGCCTCCCTAAAGGAGCACTTGAGTAGTAGGATGTATGCAAAGGATGTACCTTGGAGAAGTACATAAAATCCGAATTTCATGATTGGGACAGCAAAGCGCACGCGGCCCAAGAAAGGATCCACTTTGATGTCTGTGGACCTTTCTTTATAGCCTCCACTACTCGACACAAATATTTTGTCCTTTTTATTGATGACTTTTCACATAAGTGTTGGATCTCTTCATGCAGAAGAAAGATGGGACATTCTCCAGGTTCATAAAATTCAAGGCACTGTTTGAGAAAGAAACCAACAAGAAGGTGAAGGCTCTCTAGAGCAATAATGGAGGTGAGTATGTGTTGAATGAATTTAAAAAATTATGTGCGAAAGAAGGAATTCGACGAGAGTTGAAAACACCCCACAACCCACATCAGACTGGGGTGCTTGAGAGAAATATCCATAGCATTTTGGGAGAAACAAGGGTGATGTTGCATGACCAAGGCCTACCTTTGTATTTGTGGGTTGAGGCATGCAATACAATAGTATGTTTGTAGAATTGACGTTCTCATTGGATTCTTGGCATGATATTACACCAGAGGAGGCTTTCGCGGGAAGAAGGCCAGATGTGTCGTACTTCAATATTTTTGGAGCCTCTGTTTACTGCCATGTCTCCAAAGAATCAAGGAAGAAGCTGTAGTCAACAGAAAAATTCAGGGTATTTGTGGGTTACAAAAAAACTCCCCACAATTAACATGTGTACTTGCCATCACTCATAATGATATTTATGTGAAGGGATGTAAATTTTGATGAGGAGAAATATGTGTGGTTCTCTCTTGAGAGAGAGCTTTAGATGCCACCAAAAGATGAGATTTTAGCTCAAAAATAGGAACCTCAAGAAGTTGTAGAGCAACCACAAATTATGGAGCAGAGAGTGGAGACATTCACTAAAGCAAAACCTCCAAAGAAGGTAGAAAAAGAACTAAGGAAGTTGATAGACTTGTGCAGGATGTGAGGGAGAATGTGGGATATCCTTCAAATTTGTGTAAGCAAAGGAGGTCACCTGAGAGGTACACTGGCGACATGGCTCTTATGACTGAGCTTATAGAGATTGAGCCATCCTATTTTGAGGAAGAAATAGAGAAACCTGTATGGGTTGATGCAATGGTGGAGGAATATGAATCCATTGCAAAGAACCGTGTTTGGGAAAAGATCCCAAGAACAACATATAAATCAATAGTGGGTTTGAGATGGATCTTCAAGGTGAAGCAAGCAACAAACAGAAGAATAGGGAAGTATAAGGCCATATTTGTGGCCAAGGGGTACTCTCAAGTTGAGGGAATTGACTATGAGGAGACATTTTATCTTGTAGTAAGGTACTCATCCACTAGATCAATTCTTCATCTCACTACACAGATGGGGTGGAATATCCACCAGGTGGGTGTAAAAACAACATTTCTGAATGGGGTTATTAAGGAGGAGGTGTACATAGAGTAACAAAAAGGTTTTGAGACATTCGATCAAAAGTCTCATGTGTGAAAACTCAAGTGAGCATTGTATGATCTCAAGCAAGCACCTCATGCTTGGTACACCAAGATCAATAGTTATCTCACTGGTTTGGGCTTCACCATAAGTGAACCAGATGTAAACCTCATCACGTATGGATAGAAGGTAAATTTGCTATTAATGTCTTATATGTTGATAATTTTATTTTAACTAGTGATGAGACATTGATCATATCTTGCAAGGAGGACCTTGCAAGGGAATTTTAAATGAACGACATGAGTTTCATGCACTACTTTCTCAGGTTGAAAGTATGACAAGGTGACAGGTAATTATTTGTTTCTCAAGTCAAGTATGAAAATGAGATACTACATAGAGCCTGCATGGAGAGTTGTAAACCCATGGAAACACCTCTAATGAACAACTAGAGGAAGGAGGATGCCACTTCAGGTGAAGTGGATGCTACCATTTATCGACAACTAGTGGGTCCACTCATGTATCTTGTGAACACATGACTAGATATGTGATGTGTAGTAAATGAGCTAAGACACGCTATGGCTAGGTCAACCAAACTATTTTGGAAGGCAACTAAGCATGTTTTACGGTACCTCACAGGCACTACCCAATTTGGGCTATGGTATAGACAAGTAGAGGGAGTGAAGTTGTGCGACTTCACAGATGTAGGTTGGGAATGAAGTCCATTAGAATGAAAGAGTACATCAAGTGTAATTTTTAGTGTTGGGTTTGTAGTTGTTTCTTGGTAGAACAGGAAGCAAAGATCTGTGGTGCTTAGCTAGACAGAAGCATAATACATGGCTGCAAGTTAGGAAACATGTGAGGCGATATGGATGAGAAAGATACTTGTTGGACTATTTGGTCAGATGATGGATCCAATTGTGATAATCAGAGTTGCATCAATCTCTCTGAGAATCTTATATTTCATGATCAATCTAGGCATATAGATATCCAATATCACCATTTACGAGACTGTATCTAGAGGCAGATGATGTTGCTACACTACATTCTAATAGAAGAGTAAGATGTTGACATTTTGACAAAATCTTTGTTAAGAGGGAAGTTAAAATTCCTTAGGTGCAGGATAGGGGTTGTTGATAATCCCTTTCTTGTAGAGAGGGAGTCTTAAAAAATGTAGCAAGAAATTATCAATTTGATTTTTCCTTGATTAAATTGAGAAAAATTGAATTACCACATCAACGGATAGCTTGGATGCAGTTAACTTGTGTGGCATGGTTTGTGTCACCTAGTTTACACAGTAAATTCGAGTTGGAGGAGTTATAGTTCAGTTAAGCATGTATGATTGTTAATTTGTAGCAATCAAAGTCAGTTATCTCAAGTTATTTTCAGTTAAACTAGTTCCAACTGCTTGAGGAACTAGTGGAAGGCCAATTGTGCAGTGGGACTTCAGTCAAACTCAGTGATCATCCAATTAACTAATCAATCAACCCAAAATAGCTAATGCATGGAGAATTCAAGTTCCCCAGCTATGGTGGAGATTCCAAGGTAGTGTAACATCAACTATAGACTAGCCTTGAGTGTATAGGTGTGGCATACAGTCATATGATCAACCTTGGGAATTTCGCAATCCATTTTGTAAAAATTCCTAAATAATAGGGGCCTAATTTCTCAAGGAATTGTGCAAGGAAATATGGGGTCAAGCAGAGGTAGAAATTTACTAAGTCTGGCTTAGAGCTTCTCAATGAGCAGAGAGATAGGTTATTCACTTGTAGGTTGTGCTCAGTTGAGAAAATAAATTGCAATACATTTCTATTGATCATATAAGTGCAAACAGACATTGGGGTTTTTAGCATATTGTTTTCCTTAGGAAAATTTTTGTGTGCATTGGTGTTATTTCTTATTGCATGTATCAAATTTTGGTTCTAAATTGTGAATTAACTTTTGGAGAGCAGTAGAGTAGGCTTGTGTCTTATGATTTTGATTAAAACTTTATGAGTAGTTGCAACTCTACACCATAATTTCTACAAGGATGGTGGAGGCAAATTATAGAATATTCGTTAGTAGACAATATGCCTACTTCAAAATATCTATGACAACTTTTACGAGAAGAAGACATTGAGAATAAAAGATTGGATTTTCGAAGAATTAGTCACAAAATTCACAAGGGCGGTAATTTTGGTTGCAGGTGTGGAGGTAGATGGATTAAATGTAATTTTGGCTACATGTGTGTAGATAGACAAGTCATAGTTACTCCGTTGATTTTTGTCAATGATGTGTTACTATTTGGTAGATTGATCTCTTTTGATCAGTCTTTGGACTCCTTATGAATAATATTAAATCTCATATGATTTATTCTTACCCAAATGATGCATTGGTATTGGAGATTTATCATATTTTTGTTGTTATCTCCACTGCATTAGATGCATATTTTAAATATCTTAGGTTTATGCTCCAACCTAATTGTCATGGAATTAAGGATTGGAGCTGAAATATAGAGAAAATCCACTGTATATTTTATCATGGGCACATAAGAGGCTCTCCCTAGGAAGCAAATTGACTCTAGTTCGAGCAGTCCTTCAGAGCATCTCTGTATATTGGCTTCATATTTTCGCTCTGCCTAAGAATATCAGTAAATGTATCTTTCGGGCTTCATCTTGGCATGGGACAATTTGTTTCGTAAAGGATAGAGTGGGTGTGGTTGTTGTTTACACTGTATGGAGGCGATGGATGACTAGAATCATCTATTTCTTTGACTCTGCAGAGTAAAATCAATTTGGAATGGTGTATTTAATATGTTCCATTTACAGGTATATTAGAACTACTCTTTTGTGGTTTATTGTATTTGGCACTAGATTATTGAATATAAAACATTTGGACCACTTCAAATATACATTGGGGGTTCGACCGAAAGAATGCATTACTGTCCCAAGCTCCTTTTTTGTGATACATCCACCTCCGTCCTTGTCGAAAAAGCTAAAGGCCTCCCTGAACTTAGACATATCCTCCATCCCATATTCCTTTAGTAGATAAAACCCTTCTCTCATTTTTTGACCATGCCAATCTACCCTCCATCCCAGATTCTTTCTTGAGCCCTGTGTAAACCACCATTTCGTTCAAGGATGGGTATTTTGATGCCTACTCTAACCATATTTGTTAGATACTTTCCCCCTTTTCTTGCTTATGGTTTCTTGAGTTGGCCTCCTCTAAATATTCCCTACTCTCCTTAAATTTTTTGAAAGGTATCCTTTGCTTACTAACACCATTTTACCAGAGATCCTTGACATGTCCCTTGAAATTTTGATTTAGCCCCATGAACTATTTTATGCCAGTGAGTCGAAAGCTTTAGATTTCTTTTCCACATATTCATTCATGACTGAACACTATACCACTAGTTCTAACAATCTTGTGGTTAATATAACCACAATAAATGTATATTGTATTTTAGAGGAGATAAGAATTGTATATTGCTCTTTGGGACACTCCAAAAATAGTTTGATGCACCCTATTTGTCTAAAACTCTACTATACTTTATGACCTTAATTCCCATTCCATGTTCATCCATGTGGATGCAATTTATGATGTTCTAGGACAACCTAATGTCCTTTCCAACACCCTCTCATCTTCCTTGTCATGTTTTCTAGGACTTTTGTATCTAACAAGAAACTTGGCAGATGAATGACATCAAGGTAGAAAATCAAGGGGTTTTCAAGTCATTTTTTTAGGGTTCCCACGAGCATAGTCCCACCATATGATTCACCCAATCCATAAATTGGGGTTTAGTGCTATTTCAATTAATTATTATATGATCATGGTAGGCCATAATTCCAGGTTAAATGTTATGACTCTTCATAGTATATTATTGGAGATACTTTAGGAGACACCTCTTTGGCTAAAGGGTCAAGGAAGGATTTTGACTTCAATATCAAACCATCAACCATATCCTCAACATATCAAACCAACAATCAAGAAGACAACTGAGGTGAAGTAAGGGGATCATCTCTCGCCCATGTTTTTCAGGATATATATCAATCTATGAATTACTCTACACTCCACCAACTGTGCATCAATAAAAATTTCGTGTGCCCCATTGTCCACCAAGATGGATACACATTGTCCCAACATTGTGCCTCTGATTGCCAAAATTGTAAAATTGGGATTTTCCATGTCAAAATTTTAATTCAAGACTGACCATGGATTAGAAGGCCATTAACACAATATTAGGACATAAAAATTGAATAATTGACACAATACCAAATACAATACATACATTGAGTTTTTTCTCACAAGGTATCTAGATGCTAATTGAGCAAGTTCACACAAAGAGAGAAAGGCAACGTCATGATACATTGTTCAATTTGTAATCAAGTGCATTATCTTGGATAAGGGAGAAGTAACATTTAGTTTCTTTCTCATATACAAAGGCAAAATTATGAATCAATGTCAAATGCATTTTGTAAAGCAATGTTGTTGTAAAGAGTGTTAGAAAGCTTGCATTGTAGGCAAGGCCCTCACACCATACTAGATTCTGTTAACCAAAGCATGTTAACCATGTCCAACGATCTCAAATTTCATGAGCATGTTCAATGAGAGACCATAAATGAGGGATGTTAGAGTGGTTAATAATCATAGCTTATAGTGGATGATTGTCATCGTACATAACATCTGTGGTCCAAGTCATTTGTTTGGTGCCCAATATTGGTGAATCATTGTATTACATCATGGTAGCATATCTTGCCTTTTTTAAAGCAAAAATATATTCAAAATAAATTAAGTTATGTCTCATGCAAATGTTCAATATTGTTGTGTAGTGAGTGGTTTTCATATTATATGTATCATATATCTATAATCACTTATTTCAAGCCTACCTTAAGAAATAAATGAAGAGGTGTAGGGTCCTTTCATAATAAGGACTCCCACCAACTCATCTAATCGTAGCAATCTTTCAAATGTTAGCCCATAATCGAAAACATGTGCTTGTTTCTCTAGTTTGGAAACCATTTTATAGATATGGCAGTGAACTCCTACCAACCACTTCTTTAACCATCTATTGAATTCCTTTGATTGGTATGTGTAAAAGATTTTGATTGATTCTTGGAGAGGTTTGAAATCTAATTTTGCTTTGACATAATACAAACACCAAACTTAACCCGTGGTAGCCAAAATTTCAGCCTTACAACTCTCTCATCCAATATTAAATACTTCACTAATTAGTCAAGGGGTAATCTCCTTAACAATATATTAAATATTAGAAGCATTCATATTAATTGAAAAAATAAGAATATTATTTAATATTAAGTTATAATGCAGGTAGCTGCCAAGTTGACATATGATACCCCCTTGTTTGTGAGACAAGGGATGCCCTCCATTCAATGCTTTAACTATTTAATCTATGGATGTGTACATACCTTAATTTCCATTGGATCGAATCCTGTGACCTTTAAAGAGGAAACACTTTAACACAAATCGAACATGTAAATACAAACTTAATTTGTATATGTATCAAAGTTACTTTGAGAGTTGCATGGAATGCTTAATTTTGTATAGAAGCAAGGGAAAACTTGAAGGGTTGATCCCAATCTAGAACATTCACACTTTGTTACTACTGTTAAAGGCATGTCATGATGGTTTACTGGTGTAACATCATGTACATTTAGTTGTGTCTATTAAAGGCATGTTATTTCTATGACAAAACCAATGGTTTGTCTACTTGCTTAGCTTAGTGAGCTATGTGTTAATCATCTCAATGAACAACATATAAGGTCAATTAGCTTAGCCATTGACATGCACATTCCATTTTCACTACTAGTGACATGTTAAGTTGGATATTAATATGTAATTTTGATTAACATTATCTAGGAGATTAACCGAATCAACATGCATGTTTGACTACAATTGTGGGAGATATGTTAGATAGGTCAACCCCATCAACAACATTTATGTTCAATTGCACATGTTAGAGGCATGACACAATGGTCAATTGATTAGTAACATGTACATTTTGGTTATCACTATTAAAGTTGTGTTAGGTTGGTTAACTTTTTCAATGACTCATATGTTTGGTTACAATTATTAAAGCCTCACTTGATTGTTTAATGAAGTAAATGGAGTGTAAGTCTAGTTACCATTGTCAAAGGCATGTTTTGTTGGTTAAATTAGTTAACATCATATACATTCAACTATGATTGTTATAGCCATCCAAGGCTACTAAACCCATTTAAAGTAGTGCATAACATTGATGGGGGCTTGCTTATTGCATTGTGTGTGAGTATAGTGTGTTATTTTCTTTTGTAAGTCGAAGATTTTTCATTAATAAAAAATAATGTTCAAGGGCATCAAAATGCATGGATTATAATTATTTATATATTTAATGTAGTATGCCTTTCATTAAGAAGAGGAAATAGAATTTGGGGGATAGGGTAAATGATGTTGTCTAGGGGAAACGTCGATCTCATCTATCTCACCTTCACTCTCCCTTCCCTATCATTAGCATCCCTCTCCTTTTTTTCTTTATCCACCAACACCAATAATAGACTTTTTGTGAAGAAGTAGCATTGGATGACTCAGGACAAGGGTTAGAGCTCATATGTTTATCTTGGGTTTCTCCTTGGGGTTTCTAAGCTTACGTATCTTGCTTTAAATTATTCTTAAATTTCCAAAAAATATCCTTTCCCATCTCTTGTTCATGAAACTTCAGCTTGCAAGCAGAATATTCATCCTAGATTTCCTTTGAAGATTCATGTAGCCATTTTGCACCAAGGTCTATTCCTGGGGGGGAGATTGGGAGGATCTACATTTGTCAATAGACCTTTTTATTGTTGTCCCATGCTACCCCAAATTTTATAGCCAATGTTTGTAGCCAAGATATACCCTCTTCCATAAGTAAACTATTTATCAGATTGATAAAAAGAGAAGACTGAGCTCTTCCATGAAATTTTATTTGAGGATGAGAATGACAGAGAAATGTTCATTTTTAACTGTACACCTAAACAAGCTTAGAGACCCTTCCACCTCACTGGCTTAAAATCTAGACTCAAACCATGGCAGAATGTGACATTTTGAAGCGTATCACTCTAGTCCCTTTGATAAGGAGTGACATGACTGTTATAGACATTTCTGTGCCTTGTAGCTCCAAGCATGAAATGTCCATAAACCAAGGGATCCTAATTCCCTAAAAGTGTTGTTCCGACTCCTAGAGGAACAAGGTCAACAACTTACAGCTTCTCCCAGAAGTTCTCCACCAGAAACTGCTCAGAATCAGTCAAATCAGGATCATTTCAGCTGCTCCACTGGCTAGCTGCATTGCATAGCACCCAAATACACTAGCTAGGTGCATTGCAATGCACCTAAATGCACTACCAAGGTGCGTTGAGCGGGAAATGACAAATGGCAGTGCCATTCCGCGAGGTGGAAAGACAATGGAAGCTTCCAGAATCTTCTCCAATGACACTTGCCTCACTGAGTTCGACCAAGGATGAGTAAGAGGCTCTCAGTCTCCAAGTGGAAGCAAGAACTAACAGAGAGAAGTCACTAGTCAAATCATAAGTTGACTCATCCTATTTGCATACATCTATATATGGATCCCTCATCCCAGAGATCTGGAGGCTGGAATTTTGTACATTGCAGAGAATTGTTGTTGGTTTTGAGATAGATATCAGAGTATTGGGTGATTTATGCTTTGTTGGAGGTGAAGAGGGGATTCTTTGCTGGGAGGTTGATGCTAGATCAGGAATCATCGGTTGTAACTCCTCCTGGATCTTCTTGTTATATCAATAAAACTATTTGAGTTTCTCCTACATACTTGTGTATCATTGATGTTTCTTACATTAGTATGTTTAGCTTAAATCTGATCCTAAGCTATTTATGAATATAAATCCATGTCTTTGTGTAGTTTCTTTCCTCTGTGATCTTATAGGAACTTGGTGAAGCTGGACAAGTAAGGGAGCAGGTAGCTGGAAGCTATCAAAGAGGAGAGAGATTGGATCAAAGGACTAGTGCAAGACACAGGTTGGTTCATCCTATTCCTCTTCATTTATAGTTCATAAAGAAGAATACGAAAGTAGTTTTCTCTATTTGTTTCTGAGGTCATTGTCACACCTTAGTGGGATAGGGTCGTTCTGAATAGACACTTATCCCGGTAAAAAAATGGCGACTCCGCTGGGGACGATTGTCTAGTTAGTTTGTTTGTGTATCTTTTATTGTTTGTTTCATAAACTTATAAGTAGCATTCGAACTGCATTTGCCATAACAAATGCAAAGTAGACATCTACTACTTCAATCCATTCACTGGATCTGTTTATGATTTGAACAGCTGATTCACAAATGATCTGATTGCCCTTAGTGATAGCTCTTAGACCCTCCTTAAATCTAACCCCTGATTGTGCATTACTGATTGCTTTTAATCGGCCAAAAACCAAAGACTAAACTGTAAACCGTGACCCAGAACCTGGATAGAATTCTCGTTTCTACCCCAGCGCAGGTATTGTGAAGAGTTCCTGCATTTCAGCGCAGTTCCCGAGAGGGAAACCTGCGCTGCAATCCAGTTTCTTTGTGTAACAGGTGCGCTGATCAGCCTAGCCCTGTGTAGCTGAGGTTCTTTGCTTCATTTTTTCAGTTTTATCTCTGATTTTTGCAGCCTGTGATCAGTGTATGTGTCTATTTGAAAACCCCTTTTCTTTGCCTTAATTCTGCCTCCTTTGTACAAAAAGATTGTAGGTGTTTTTGTGTGTTTGTTACATCATTTACAGTTTTCCATTGCAAAAGTAGAATGGTCATACTGTCGTCCTTTGATTTAGATCTGTCGTAACTGTCGCTTTTGATCTTAGGAGAAAGTTTATTTGCTGTTGACAGTCGATTATGCTTTTACTTTTGCCTTTGGTTTGAATTTGTAACTTTCTAGTGTCGAAACGAGTATTTATTTCAAAATCATAAAGTGTTGTAATCATCTCTACCTTTTGATTTCGAAAAGAAGCTTGTTTGTGTTTGTCACTTGAAAGCAAATTCAGATTTGTACATCAACTTTATTTTTAGGCATCAATATTAAGAAAGTGAAAAACAAATACATGCACATGTGCATTTGCATATTGACAATCTATTTGGCTTGATTTAGGAAAGTGAATTTACAGTGTGCTCTTTGCTCTTTGTGAAAAGATTGTGTCTTTCTTTTCCCCCTGTAGCTAGGATTTTCATTGCTGAAAAGAGATAAAAGTTTGCTTATCATCTTTAGATTGCATTTTAGGAATTACATCTACATCTCGTGGTGAACCCAAAAGGCAAACTTCATAAGAAATATCAACTTAAAATAAATTGAATGAATCTAACAACGCTTTGGAACTTAATGCACAACATTTAGAGGTCTAGGCTAGAGACGTATTCCGGCATCGTAAAGCCTGGTAACTGTTGTCCTCACTGATGGTTGGGTGATTCCTCCACTTTGAGACGAGAAGTGCCAGTACGGACTTGTGCTCCCACGTACTGTCGAGTATATATTGGGAGACCCCTATAGGCTTAAATCCTTTTATCCATAGGAAGCCGTGTCGGCCGCCCTACTGATCGCAATGCACCGAACACAGCATTCGGGAAGATTGACCGCCGTACCGTAAAAAGTATTCTGCAGTTTTGCGATTGGTTTGGTACTCCCTCTACCTAGATCTACAGAGCAGTCCCTTTCATTCCTTTTCAGACTCCTTAACGGAAAAGGTCCATCTGAGCACTTGTCACTTCAGGCTCATTAAAAATCAAAGGAGACTAGAGTCATGTTTTGTTTTTTATCAACTCTTAAAAATTGAAAAAACAAGTTGTGTCAAAAGCGTCTAAAATTCATTTAATTCAGAAACATACTTCCCCTTTTTATTTTAGTTGATCAAGTAATCCGCAATCGTGGAAGAAATTCAATTGAAACCCCGTCATTCGCGGAGGCTTACGAGTCAACTGTCTTTGTCTCCGGAATCGAAACCAGTACGGACAAAGAGAACTCGTTTAACCGGTTCCAAATCTCCTATTAAAGTTAGAAAAAGTGTTCCAACGACATCAGAGACTCCGGTTACTCCAAACATTTCTGGAATCCCTGCCTCTACAGAAGAAGTTCAACAGCCACAGAGGGACAGTGATACTGATCCTAGTCTGAGAGTAAACACTTGCGTTACCGAACCAGTTCCATCTACAACCGGTTCGGAGTGTCTTGCTCTTCAAACATCTGTCGCTGTCGATTCCACACCTTCTTCGGCACCAGAAATATTTTACGGACCTGACGGTCTTCCCCTTCCACCTGGTCTGATTGCAATTGAAGAAATTGTAGAAGATCCTGAAACAAATACTCCAACGCACTTTGGAGTCGGGATCACTCTATATCCTTCCTCATCAGAAGTTATTCTACCACTAGCGAAAGCTCCTGTAGAATCGCTAGGTAATCTTTTGGATAGGCTACAAATGTCTGAACAACCGTCAACATCTAGGACTCTGTCATCTGACACAGCGATAGCAGAACTCCCTGCTGTCACTCTGACAATGTTCGCCGGCATACCAGCTGTCCCGACTAGCTCTCAGCCGCTAGAAGGAGCCCACTCAAGGGCTATTACGACAGTATGGTCCGTTCCTGTTTGTTCATCCGGAATAATATTCGGCAACTCTTACGTTGAGTCTCAACAAATTGATCCATTTGGAGGTCAATTTGGGCAGTTCGGTCTCCAAGGGCAACCAATTCCCTTGAGTTCTGGATTACCACCATATGGGGGGTAGCATGCCCTTTCATTGTCCCCTCCAGGAGGATATCCATACGGGAGTTCACAACAACATTCAGGTTACACTGAAATTACCTCAAGTGGTTGGGTACCTATACTACCTCAACAACCAAGAGTTGTGTATTCGATGCAACAACACGTACCTATGTCGAATATCCCGACTACACCAGCTATTGTGACGGTGTCACAAGTTCAAACGCTACCTGTTGTATGCCAACCTCAGATTTCTTAGGTTGTAATACAATAGCCCCTTGACCCTGCGACTCAACCACAATCGCCGACTAGTGGGGCGACACAGGTCCAGACGGGTACAATCACCCCTCACCTTGGTCCGACGGTTAGTATAGCGCAACAGCACATGGCTTCACAACCATGGCTGGTGCAATACCAACAACCACAATTCCAACAAGTATACCAAGGTTCTGAGCAGCAAATCTTTGCGAACAGTGGACAGCCGTACATTCAAAACGGTCAAACTCAACCATTTTACAATGGTCAAGTCCACCAACCTTGCCAAACATACCAGCATCAAATGCATTATGCCGGTATGCAAAGACCAACTGCTCAGGCGATTCCATTGTATCTTGGGTATGCTTCACCTAACCTGAATCAACAGTTACCATTCATGGCAACTTTACAGTTACCTAATTTAAACTGGTTAACAAACGATCCAATTGCTTACGCCCCTTGGTGGCCAGCGATTCCACGTAAACTTCCATCAGATATTCCTAAATTTAATGGAAATCCGGGTGAAGATCCATCGAATCACGTGATGAAATTTTATCTATGGTGTTCATCAAACACCCTAAATGATGATTCGATAAGACTTCGCCTCTTTCAGAGGACGTTAATGGGTCCAGCGGCAAAATGGTACATTGAATTGCCTAGAGCTTCGTTCGACAACTTCAATACCTTAGCCACAACCTTTTTAACCCATTTTCAATTACCAATAAGGTACGAAACGGGAACATAACTCCTTGCCAACTTCAAATAGACAACGGCCACTCACATATCTGATCATATACATGAGTGGCGACGTCGTCGTAGGATGGTAAAAACGTATGTCCCCGATCAGCTATTAGTTGAATGGTTTATCAAGTCATTACTACCTTCCATCACAGAAGATGTGGCAAAGGGGGGAGTCGTAACGGAAGAGCAAGTTATCGCTCGTGCACAATATTTGGACTTGATCTATACTCAGTCCGGCACGCTCTACGACAAAATACCTGATGCCCCTAGACCGGAATTCACAATTCCTCCTCCTCCTAAATCAAACAATGACTCTCATGCCGGCGATGGCGTGATTGGCACAACAGACACGAAATCGACAAAGGCTACATCCAAGAAGGCCCGTAAGATTTCAGGTCAAAATGCACAAGACGAACTTCTTGCTTCGGAAGTAAATGCCGTATCCACAGATAAAGGCAAAGAAACCAAGCAACCAGGGAGTAGGAAGAAAGGAAAAGGGAAGAAGAAGAAATAGGAGGAATCATCACCTGAAAAATATTCTTCAAACCCTCCTGGAAATAGGAAACCAAAAAATCCATGCTTTATATGCGATGAGGATCATTGGACCGCAGATTGTCCACATAGAGCCAAGCTTAAAAAATTCTTTAAGAATTCCAAAACCTCCGCAGTGTTAACTGATCCGTTTCCAAATCCAGGAACAAATCTGGTTGAAAGTGGAAATGCTTCCCCATCTCAAGTGTTGATGTTGTCGATTTCAAAATAGCAGAATGATGCTTTGATTTCGACAAGAAACAAAGATTATGGGAATCCACAGCTGTTGAACAACAAGGATAAAGATCAACCAAGTAGTTCGACAACAACTTCGACAGAAGTTGCGCCACCCACCATTCCTGAATTAACGATAAAACCACCAAAGGGAGTAGTACACAAGTTGACATTTAATCCCCATGCTAGAGTGGCACAACATTATAACATAGTGGAAGATTTGGCCCAATCGCCATCCGCTATGTCGACTCTTGAAGTACTACAAAATTGCCCATCTCAAAGGCAGGCTTTGTTATCAGCCATTGGCGGGATTGACCCAAAGGATTCCAATCTTGTATCCTTCGATCATAAAGGATATGATCCTCAGTTACCAGCTCAACTAGCTTTCCTTATTCAAGTGAAAGCCCTCAACAAAACTGTTCATCAAACAATTATTGATGAGGGGGCATCTACATGCATTATGTCGATGATTTGCTGGAAAACTTTAGGATCTCCAACCTTGTCGCGATATTCGACGACATTAAAAGCATTCGATGGAAGGACATATACCCCATATGGTATCCTAAATAACTTGAAAGTTGAACTAGGAGGGAAAACGGTAGAAATAGATGTTGAAGTCATCGATGGGAATCTTGATTACAACATCCTACTAGGAAGACCATGGATTTATGCCATGGCAGCTGTTGTGTCGACCTATTTCAAAAAGATTGCATTTCCCTTTCAAGGAGGGATTACAATCGTCGATCAACAAAACTTCCTCCCCAATGGTTCTCAAGTTACGGGAAGCATTCCAATGATCCATGGAAGCACCCATTCACTTCAAAATATCGGAGTAGGCCTACTAAAAGATCCTATATTAATGGGAACTTTCGCACTTCCACCTCCAATCAATATGGGAGAAGTAGCATCGGTAGGAACCTACAATATGATATCTTCGACACGAAAGATCTCAGAAGACGATATCGACATGGATCATGCAGTGGTTTTGCCCCCAAGCCCAACAGAAATATTATAGCAATCAATGTTTCTAGCATAGGAGGCAAACCCAAATCAATGCTCATCAAGCGTTTGGATAGATAGGTCTAAAGAATATGGTACCCCTTCAGATCCTTGGTCGCAAGTGCATGTCACCGACGAAGGAATTGTCCAATCAATGGTAATTGACGGGGCACCATGGAATGATTCCCACCATCGTTCCCTTCTCCCGGATTGTGGAGAAGATACTCAAGATGACCTTTATCATCCTTCAGTTTTTGATTTTCTATCAAATACTGTAAATACAGTGGATCATGAGGATAGTTCTTTTACTGTGTCAACCTCATTAAAAAATGAAACAAATCACCTTTCCAAATCTCAAAGGTAAACCTTCATTCCAACCACCGAGTTGAATGCAATGAAGCTTGGGGGCATGCACCTCGATTTGCGTTATTATGCTGGGGGCATGCAAACTTATCACGAGCAGTGTTACTACAGGGTTCAAGCTCGTTAAAAAATAAACCCGCATCGAGCAGTGTTACTGCAAGGTTCAAGCTCGTTAAAAAATAAACCCGCACCGAGCAAGTGTTTCCACCCGCGTTTAAGCTCGTTAAAAAATGAACTATTCCCTGGTAAATAACCACCGTGAATGTAGTACATCAGCCATTAAAACCTTGGTCGTGTTTGCACCGTCACCTCCACTTTTCCATTGCCCGATCATTCACCTCCATTTGATTGTTTACCCATTTTGAGGAACAGCTGCGAAGAGTGATTTCACTAGCCATCCTTGTGACACTGCCGTGATTGGAAAATTCCAAACCTTACCTGGAATCAGCTGCTACCCATTTTATCACTCGTTCCTCAAAAGACGAGTCTCCTTTAAACTCTTTTCAACTGACTCGTAAAATATGAAAAGATTGCCAAGTCCTTGGGCCTTCTAGCTCGTTAAAGGGACAAGAAGTGCTATCCCTCCTCTAGATTTTAATCTTTTTAGACTTGAGGGATTATTGCACAAAAAGATCGAGCACTTGTTTTGTTCGGCTCGTTAAAACTATCGAAAATTCATCCCTTCTGTATTGTTTTATACTTTTTCGGACTTAAGGGATTAGATGACGAAAAAGGAATTTTGGAGTTACCTTTACGTACCTTTTCAGACTCTCTAAAAATGAAAAGGACCGAGTTATCTTTGTCATTAGACTCGTTAAAAAGATTAATAGCGACAAACTTGTCTTTAGAGGAGAACGAGTTTCACTATCACTAGGCTCGTTAAAACATAGCGATGGGTTTGCCCGAAGGGAAAATTATAGAACAAGCATATGTTATCCTCCTCAAGCTTGACAAAAATAAAGAGATACTGGTCAGCAATGACTGGGGAAAAATTGGGAAGAAAACTCAAAGAATCTTTATTGGTAGCAAGTCACTCTTGAACATGACACTTCCACTCCATGTCCGAGTCGGGTTGGGTTGTTTCATTCATCGGTCACATCACCATGGTCACGCCATACCATCCACATTTGGGGTACCAATCCATCACACAAGTGTCGCCGACATGTTCAAGAGAAGTCATCCAGAGAAGTCACTTGTGTCCCATCCACTACCATACATTATACTTCATTCTTTCATGACCGCCATCCTGAACCGTATATCATCAGACTGTTTTCACCTCCATCAAAATCATTTGCTCCATTCCGTGTCATTGATGTGGGATTCATTAAGGCCCTCCTTTGATGGATCGCTTCTTGTCGACTTCAGCTCATTATCCAAGAAGTTGATCTAGGAACACCCCCTTCAGTACTTTGAAGCTTGCATGCCTCAATGGCAAGTTTCTCACTTCCGGCGACAGGTATACATCAATGACCTTCGACCGAAAGATTTTGCGTGGTGTTCGACGCCATGTCCTTTATTCACACCACGTGAATTGTACTGCAGTACCTTGAGGGTCATCATCATTATCGGTGATTCCTCTCGTGCTTGTTAACAGTTTACATCATCGACTGGTAATCAAGCGATGTCTTTCCATGTTCGACTTCAAAACATTTCTCACATGGATCGACTTGTACTTCGAGAGAAGATCGGACGAGATTGAAGACCCCGGATCTAGTTTCATCCATCCGGGTTGAGATATATATTCAGGAAAATAAAGACATTGAAATGTACAGCATTGCAGCACAGATAATCATCCTACCAAGAGGATGATGGCTCTATCAGAATCATCAGTCTACCATCAGACGATTGTCTGTCCTATGTACATGAAAATGAATTTATAAAGCTGAGCATGGGAATGCCCGCCTCAACTAGATCATGAAAAATAGTATGAAGATAATGTATTGTATTGTATCTTATTACAGGTCTCCTCCTAGCATTGAAAGAACTTCAGATGCTCCTAATAAAGCATTTCACCCGATAAACGGCCTCATACTTTAGGGGGCAACTGTTATAGACATTTTTGGGCCTTGCAGCTCCAAGCATGAAATGTCCATAAACCAAGGGATCCTAAGTCCCTAAAAGTGTTGTTCCGACCCCTAGAGGAACAAGGTCAACAAATTACAGCTTCTCCCAGAAGTTCTCCACCAGAAACTGCTCAGAATCAGTCAAATCAGGATCATTTCAGCTGCTCCACTAGCTAGCTGCATTGCATAGCACCCAAATACACTAGCTAGGTGCGTTGCAACACAGCTAAATGCACTACCAGGGTGCGTTGAGTGGGAAATGACAAATGGCAGTGCCATTCCGCGAGGTGGAAAGACAATGGAAGCTTCCAGAATTTTCTCCAATGACACTTGCCTCACTGAGTTCGACCAAGGATGAGTAAGAGGCTCTCAGTCTCCAAGTGGAAGCAAGAAGTGATAGAGAGAAGCCACTAGTCAAATCATAAGCTGACTCATCCTCTTTGCATACATCTATATATTGATCCCTCATCCCAGAGATCTGGAGGCTGGAATTTTGTACATTGCAGAGAATTGTTGTTGGTTTTGAGATAGATATCAGAGTATTGGGTGATTTATGCTTTGTTGGAGGTGAAGAGGGGATTCTTTGCTGGGAGGTTGATGCTGGATCAATAATCATCGGTTGTAACTCCTCCTGGATCTTCTTGTTATATCAATAAAACTATTTTAGTTTCTCCTTCATACTTGTGTATCATTGCTGTTTCTTACATTAGTATGTTTAGCTTAAATCTGATCCTAAGCTATTTATGAATAAAAATCCATGTCTTTGTGTAGTTTCTTTCCTCTGTGATCTTACAGGAACTTGGTGAAGCTGGACAAGTAAGGGAGCAGGTAGCTGGAAGCTGTCAAAGAGGAGAGAGATTGGATCAAAGGACTAGCGCAAGACACAGGTTGGTTCATCTTATTCCTCTTCGTTTATAGTTCATAAAGAAGAATACGAAAGTAGTTTTCTCTATTTGTTTCTGAGGTCACTGTCACACCTTAGTGGGATAGGGTCGTTCTAAATAGACACTTTTCCCGTTAACAATGACACCTTTTGTGAAAGAGCAACAAGAGACTATCGCCTCTTGCCCCTTTGAAAGTGGTGATAATTTTTAGAAAAAGGGTAAATTTCTAAAAACATCATGGAAAAAGGTTTCCAAAAATTTAAGAACAATTCCATTTCATTGAATCACTACTACAAGAGACTATCGCCCCTTCCCCCTTTGAAAAAGGTGAAACTGTCTAGAAAAAAAATATATCGGAAAACATCGTGAAAAAAGGTTTCCAAAGAATTTAAAAATGATTCCATTCCATTGAATCACTACTACATGAATTCATCTTAAAATTTCATCTTATTTATTAAATTTATCATAATCAAAATTCCCCATGGAAGACATTGAGAGGCATTAGAAGATATATTTTTTTTTTTCATAAGAGCTTGTTAAAACATACCATGGCAATTTAATAAGTTTATTTAAGACAATTTGTCTCCTGTGTACCGATCACCAAGTCAAATTTCGAGGTGGGTGATGCCATTTTTGTTCAAACCCTCAAGGAGCACCCTCAAGGAGCTTTCAAGAATGGAAGTAGAACAATGGGCGACGCAATTTTGTTCACACCCTAGATTTTTGAATTATGGAGAAGGTTTCAGCAATTTTGTTCAAACCATGAATTTTTGAATTCTCGATGAGGTTTCAACAATGGAGACCAAATTTTTGCTACGAGTATCCTATTTTTCCCTTAAAGTTTGATAGAGGTAGGGGATTGTTGGGGTTTTTTGTAGGGAACGTGACACCTAACTGGAACTTGTGGGGCTCCTTGATTTCACTATGGAACCCCAAACCCACATAAGGTTCAAACAGGGCTTTTCCTTTCCACCATCACCCAAAAAATGTCCCTCTCTCTCTATAGGTTGTCGCCCTCTCCTCCAAGGCAGTGAAAGAGGTTGATAGACTTATGCTAGAAATTTTGTACTCGAGTAACTAATGAAAAAGCTTCAGTTGTTGGACATCCCCTTCGGAATAATACATTTTCCCCAGCGTAGGCAAAAAAAGCCCCTCTGAGGCTACTGTAGAAAAGGACCTTGATAAATTTGGGGAAGAGGGAAAAGAAAAATTCATGGAGCCTGTTGACCTGCCAAGCCTTGGGAAAGAACATTCAACTGTATCCATTTCTCGCAGTGGTAAGTCTCTATATGACTCCAGTTCTATTATCGAATTTCTATCTTTAGAACATTTGATGGTTATTGAAACCAGAATAAATTAAAGGAAAGGAAAAGCCATATTAAATTAAATTCAGTATGAATCCATCAAATAAAATAGAATTCTTTAACTAAGACTGATTCTATCCTAACTTTAACTGATGGAATGCAAATTTGGAAGCTATGAAAAATAACGTGCAGCATGCACCAAGCATGGGTACAAGAAATTACTAATTAGAGTATATAAAGGTTTTTCAAACCCAAGATGTAAAAATCATATAAAAAGTGATGGCTCTAGGCTAAACCCACGTGTGTGTCCTGATTGCCTCAATGAGTTGATATGAGAAGAAATGTTGAGATGCATTTGGTTTGGACACCAATAACAGTCATACCTATTTAAATGAGATTTTAGAACATTGTGTTTTAGATTTCAAGATCCCTGAAATGAACTTTATTTGTCATGAACCCCCTTTCCTTTGATACCATAATCTCAGAGACACACAAAGTTTGATCCTTTACCTTCAATAAACATCTACCCAATGGAAAATCACGAACACTATTTTTGAAACCCTCTTGATTGATGTCGAATGGCTGAGGATACTTCACCTTTTGTAGCCTTTTATACTTATCTATGAGACAGACAAAGCCGTAATACAAGGCTGAAGGCATGTCAATGAGCTCAAGAGTAATATTATATACATGAGCTTAGATGCTAGGAAATTTATAGCTTCAAATATGATTTTATATAAACCCGCAACAGAGAAGGAATTTCAAGTGAGTCACTATCTCCAAACCAATTTCAATTCAAGGGTGATGTCATAATAGAAGATTTGACCCTAAAGCAACCAAAGCTTCTTGGTTGTAGTCATGACAAAAGGCCCTAGATATAGATCATTTGACCAACAATTTGACAAAGAGCTCTATCCTAGAGATGCTTGATTGATGGGGCTTGATCTCATTTTATTTCTGGGATCTGCAACCTATAATTTTGTAGTAGGAGTTTTAGTGCTTCACGATGACTGATCTTTGAAGAGGAAGGAGGTCAGTGTTGTTAGAAGACTTCTTGTGATTTCTTTCTTCCATGCTTGGGCTTGCCCTCACCTTAGCTCTAATACCTTGCCCTCACCTTAACTTTCATACCATTCTGGTGTGGCAAGCTAAACATGACAACAATAGAGGTAAGAAGTTGTAGATTCCTGTGTTGTTTGTCTTTTAGCTTCTAGAACATCATATGTTTTATTGCCAATTTCTGCTAAATTTAAAATTGACATATTGATCTGAGAAGAGGGTTTGCAATCCTAATAACCTCTTCTTCAGTGCTTGTTGGCACACTCCAGTCTTGTTAAAGGACCAACTATTTTTTGCGCAAAATTTGAAGCAGATGACAACATACAACATGTTTAATGAGAATCAAAACAACTTCTAGAAGTGCTATGACATTAACCCAACACTATGTTTATAAACTGGTTTGTAGTAATGGACACACAATGTGTAAAATGTATTCTTTAACAAAAAAATTCTCTGTCAGCTGGTTTAAAGCTTACAGCCTTACTCCTATCTTGAAGAAATGGTACTTGCTTCCCTTTCACTTCATAGGTATATGAAAACCCAGCTTTCTAAGCATCCATAACCATGAATATTATACCAACTCCCTATGGTTAGTGCATCAATAATGTAAGTGTAACACTCATCCATGTGGCAGTCATAACACATTTAGGTAATGTTTTACTAACACTGGCATCCTAGACCATTAAGATCTATCCATGGCTTCAAAATGATGTATTTCCTTTACTCAATAGAACATTCATCATTTCTCTCCCCCAATCATCAATTTTTTTCTTTTCATTCTGAATGAGAAATCAATCAACAAGTCACCATTTTAAATGTTAGATCACGATATGTTTAGCTTCTCTCTTGTGCTTACACTCTAGTATTCTCGCAACTTCAGAATTGTGAATCTTAAACGCAATCTCATGGCGTGCATTCAGGGAGGCATAATTCACCCTTGCTTTGCATCAAATTACCCCCCTAGCATTCCCTTTACCTTTACATGCCTCAATGCAAGGCATGCCAAGTCAGTACCTGCTCAGTTAAATTAGTAAGTTGAGGGGTGTCATATATACCCAACGTTACCTGCCTGTTCTTCCTCTTCCTATGTCGTAGTGTATGAACAGTCAGCCAGACTGGTGAGGATCCCCATTAATAATAACATCTATGTTGGCATCTGAATCTGAATGACGTGTTTCCCTTAATTATATGTTTTGATTTTCTAACCAAAACGGCTAACAGAGACAGAGACCCTCAAATCTGTCTACTTCTGGCCCCTATGCCCATTTTCATCTAGGTTTTTACCATGTCAGTGTCCCTTTCTTTCTCAGAACTGTATGAAATCAGTTGATCTATCCATTTCGTAATGCCTTTGGTAAATTTTCCTATCAAATGCTCTGAAGTATATATGAGATCTAAGGGTTTTTTTGGTTGTTGATGACTTCATATATTTCTGTTAACCATGATATGGGTTTGATGTAGAGGATTATGATTGAGTAAGGGTTGCATTGCTCGATATCTATTTAGGAGGACGAGAAGGAGAAAAGTGGTGTTAGGGTTGAGAGCTAAAAATGCCTGTGAAAAGAGGAGGTGTGTGGAATGGAGGGTGGTAGGGCTACTAGCATGGTAGAAATGAAAGATGGGGAGGTCAAGGTTTTCATCATTGAATTGCTGTGGTGGGCTTCCTTGTAATCTTTGTTGTCATGCCATTGGTTTTTCTAGTAGCTAGGTTTCGTCACTTCGCATCTACATCTGCAACTGGTAAGCTCTTCCTTCCCTCCTCCCTCACTGGTAAGCTTCTTCCTGCCCTCCTCCATCGTTGGTAAGCTTCTTCATGCCCTCCTCCCTTGTTAGGTTGCTTCTGTCTCTTTTTTTGGGGTGGGTCAGCGTTTAATGTATCTTTATTGGCAAGCATGCCCTTTCTTAATCTGGTAGTATTACAATGAAGTGTAGACTTCTTACAACATTCAAGTAGGATCTCCATTACAATGAAGTGTAGTCATCTTATACTATTTTAGAAATATCCCTTTCATTGAGAACCCATTGAACAATGTATTTATGTGATTTGAGCCTTGGCAGGGAATTATCATCACCCCGGTTAACCATTGAACCAAGACCCCATGGACCTGCTTCGAAATTTGATTTGCCTTCACCACCCCTGGTTAACCATTGAACCAAAACCCCATGGACCTACTTTGGAATTTGATTTTCCTTTTAGCTTTTTTCACAGGATCTGAAGGTGCAGATGTTATCAAACATACTTTCCTCACTTATTGTCAAAAGTTTAGCACCTATAGCATTTTTCCAGACATTTTGTGAGTTTTCTTTATAGGTTTCCTTTCATTTGATCTGTGTGAAGCTGTGAACTCCATCTCTGCATTAATTTGGTACAATACCTACCGGGAGAAGGATTTAAAGTTTATACCTCTCTCATGCAAGAGAAAAGGTTTTACCAACTGCCCCTAGGGTAATTTCCCCTGCCAAAGATATTCGCACAGTGTTCAGAGCACATTGGCCAAAACAATGATATATATTATACACACCATTTTATTATTGATGTGTAATGAAATCTCGATCTTAGCATATGCATGATAGCAAAGCAACCCCCTTTTTAGCGTTTCATTATTTTAATAGATATCCGTCTCCATCAAGTCTTTCTACCTGACCTTTTATGCATTTTTTGTCATTTAAAACGAAAAGGCACAACTTCTCAGGAGATGGATCTGTTAAAATGGTATTCTCTTTCCACATCTTGAAAACTAATTCTATTTTTCTATGCCCATTTTGTTCTTTTTCAGGATCTGGGCAATGCACTTGCACTTACGTTAGTCTAATCCCAGAAAATAAATAGTGTCCCTAAACTAAAATTTAATCGACCTGAGTGGATTGAAATAGAGAGGAATTATTGAGGATACTGGAGCTCTGTCATATGTTTGAAATCACTCTTATCTATTTATCTGTGGGGTTCACAGGAACAAGCAGATGACTGGAGAAAGCAGAGTTTAACAGAGAGCATTAACTCTCTCTTCTGAAAGGAGGCAAGTATAAGAAACCTGCTGCTTTTGGATATCTTAAATTTTATTTCTCCCCTATTGAGCAGAGAATTGAAAATAAATTTTATTTACTGGGTAGGTGATTGATGTCATAACAACGAACACAGAGGACTCAGGAACTCTAAACTTAAATATTGTTGGACAGAATGATATATCTTCCTCATGGGTATTAGAAAAGCCCTCCGAAGTAAACCAAAGGGATATTACTAACTCTAAGGTACGATTGGTGAAGATTTTGGTTATTTTCTCTATTGAACATGTAAGGAAACATATGTGATGATGATCTATGTAGTTGAGTAGGGTTGTATTAAGCAAGAAGTGAAAACTGACATTGTCAGGGGTGCTTCTCTATTTCTAACGGTGTATGTCAATCAGAGGTAAACGACTTCTGGAGACAACTCAGAAAAGTTACATTCGCAACAAGATGGTGTGATCTTCAATGAAGAAGGCAAGGAAAATCCTGAGGAGGGTAAAATGAATGACGAGGTGCAGGAAAAAACTTCTAATGACGAAGAACTTCTTACGAGGTTTCAAGAGGATGACACAGGAAGTGAACATCGAGACATCAAAGAGAATGCTCTTGATGGTAAGTTTTGATTTTCCCTGGTTAGTTGGTCTATGATGTTGGTAGCCTACTGTAAGGTAATGTCTAGTCAAACTCCCAGGACAATGGTTGTTGTAATGCATACCATTTGTAGCTTGAAGAAAGTCCAACAAAAGTTTCACGGAGGGTAAAATTCTTTGCTGCACTAGATTGCTACTTTTTGTTCTCATGGAAAAGGGAATTGTTATATTATTTTCCAAAATCCTTTTTGAATGTTACTTCTCCAATAGAAAAATTTTATATTTCTTAGATTTTAGCATAGTATGCTTTAATTTATAGTAGTTTAATGCTTACATCAATTGAGACAAAATAAGAGGGATAAAAGGTCAACAGAGTTAATTCAACAGGATGAAGAAAAATGAGTTGAGCTTGAAAACGCAACAATTAAATGTTCCAAGGAGATAGATTCTGCTGTCATGGGAAAATACAGCATTTGGTGGCAGGAGAATGAGAACAAGAATTCTGACTCCACTATTAGATTGATGTGAGACCAACTAATCATGGCTAGGGTGTATTCAAGTATTTCCCAGGCTAGGAATAATCTTGATTTATACCATGAATTGATGCTTCGTATTAAATAATGTCAACGTACATTGGGTGAGTCTAATGCAGATTCTGATCTACCTCAAAGGTAATATTTTTTGCATTGGCTGCTTCTAAATCAAGAGTAGTAAGTGCTTCCATTTGCATTTGGTGTTCATATCCTTTGTTTCTTTTAAAGTTGCAGTCTGTGTGTCAATCTTTCTACTTTTCATTCCCTTTTTTGTGGCTAATAGTTGATATGAATGTTTTAGTGCACCTAAGAAGATCAAGGCTATGGGTCATGTCCTATCTAAGGCTAGAGAACAATTTTATGATTGTGCGACAGTAACAAAGAAGTTGCGAGCCATGCTTCAGTCTGTAGACGAGCAAGTAAGGACCTTGAAAAAGAAAAGTACATTTTTAAGTCAGCTAGCAGCAAAGACTGTTCCTAAGGGCTTGCACTGTCTGTCCATGTGATTGACCATGGATTATTACTTGCTTGCCCTTCAAAAGCGAAATTTCCTAAAAAGGACAAGCTGGAGGATCCAACTCTTTATCACTATGCATTATTTTTTGACAATGTATTGGCTGCATCTATGGTTGTGAATTCAACAGTCATGAATGCTAAGGTGAAGTGTTATTAATTTAAAATACTCTAAAGTTTGGAAGTCCAACAGTTTTGTTGCATTTTACATTTAATATTTGGATCTCATTGTAGGTGATTTACTTGTGTTTGGAGGAACCTTAGAAACATGTATTTCATCTCGTCACAGACAAGTTGAATTTTTGGGCCATGAAAATGTGGTTTTTACTTAATCCCCCAAGGAAAGCTGCGATACTTGTAGAAAATGTTCATGATTTTAAATGGCTCAATTCCTCCTAGTGCCCCGTGCTTCGCCAATTTGAATCTGTAGCTAGGAAAGAGTATTATTTCAAGGCAGATCACTCGACTACACTCTCAACACGTTCCTCCAATTTGAAATATATAAATCCAAAATATCTATCCATGCTAAATCATCTTCGTTTCTATCTTCCACAAGCTTATCCCAAACTAGACAAGATCCTTTTTCTGGGATGATGATATTGTGGTGCAAAAATATTTGATGCCCTTGTGGTCAGTAGATGTTCATGGAAAGGTTAATGGTTCAGTGGAAACTTGTGGGAAAAGCTTTCGCTGGTTTGGCAAATACCTTAATTTTTCCAATCCGCAAATAGCTAGGCACTTTGATCCTAATGCTTGTGGTTGGGCATATGGGATGAATGTATTTGATCTCAAAGAATGGAAGAAACAAGATATAACTAGAATATATCACAAGCGGAAAAACATGGTAAGTGTGTGGTGTGGTTTATTTATGTTAATTCCTGTGATGCTCACTTTAAAGTATTTGAAGTAAATCTGAAGTAATTAGCTAGAAAACTTAATGGGTTTTTCTTTGTTCGATTTCTAAGTTTTTCTTTTATTGTATGTCAGAATGAGGATAGAGTGTTGTGGAAGCTTGGAACACTACCCCCTGGATTTTTGCATTGGCTGCTTCTAAATCAAGAGTAGTAAGTGCTTCCATTTGCATTTGGTGTTCATATCCTTCGTTTCTTTTAAAGTTGCAGTCTGTGTGTTAATCTTTCTGCTTTTAATTCTCTTTTTCATGACCAATAATTGATATGAATGGGTCATGTCATATCCAAGGCTAGAGAACAATTTTATAGCTGTGTGATAGTAACAAAGAAGTTGCAAGCCATGCTTCAGTCTACAGATGAGCAAGTGAGGACCTTGGAAAAGCAAAGTAATTTTTTAAGTGAGGTGCCAACAAAGTCTGTTCCCAAGGGCCTGCACTGTCTATCCATGCTATTGACCATAGATTATTACTTTCTTCCTCTTGAAAAGAGATAATTTCCTAAAAAGGACAAGTTGGAGGATTCAACTCTTTATCGCTATGCATTATTTTCTGACAATGTATTGGTTGAATTTGTGGTTGTGAATTCAACTATCATGAATGCTAAGGTGAAGTGTTATTAATTTAAGTTAATATAAAGTTTGTAAGTCCAACAGTTTTGTTGCATTTTACATTTAATATTTGGATCTCATTGTAGGTGATTTACATGTGTTTGCGGGAATCTGAGAAACATGTATTTCATCTCATCACAGACAAGTTAAATTTTGGGGCCATGAAAATCTGGTTTTTACTTAATCCCACGGGGACAGCTACAATACATGTAGAAAATGTTGATGATTTTAAATGGCTCAATTCCTCCTATTTCCCTATACTTCACCAACTTGAATCTGTAGCTATGAAAGAGTAATATTTCAATGCAGATCACTCGACTACACTCTCAGCACATTTCTCCAATTTGAAATATATAAATCCAAAATATTTATCCATGCTAAATCATCTTCATTTATATCTTCCACAAGTTTAACCCAAAATGATCAAGATCCTTTTCTTGGATGATGATATTGTGGTGCAGAAAGATTTGACACCCTTGTGGTCAATATATCTTCATGCAAAGGTTAATGGTTCAGTGGAAACTTGTGGAGAAAGCTTTTGTTGGTTTGACAAATACCTTAATTTTTCCCATCCGCACATATCCAAGCACCTTGATCCTAATGCTTGTGGTTGGGCATATGGGATGAATGTATTTGATCTCAAAAAATGGGAGAAACAAGATATAACTGGAATATATCACAAGTGGTAGAACACAGTAAGTGTGTAATGTTGTTTATTTATGTTAATTCATGTGATGCTTAGTTTAAAGCTGTGTTGCACGGGTACCCGCACCCGGGGATGGGGTTCTCGAACCTGTCTCGGGTTCCCGCACCCAAGTACCGGATTCGGGTACGGGTTCTTCCCAGACGAACCCAGAAGAATCGGGTTCTTCAAAAAAAAATTTGGGTTCTTTTCCTTTAACGGGTTCTTGGGTTCTTGGATTCTTCGGGTGCTTGGGTTCTTGGGTTCTTCGGGTTCTTCGGGTTCTTCGTGTGCTTGGGTTCTTGGGTTCTTCGGGTTGGGTTCTTTGGGTTCTTCATAAAAAAACTATATTAAAAATTTAATTTTCAAATAATTTTTTTTTATTGAAATTTAAAAAATGATATGCCATAAACGAATGATATGCCATAGAATATAGAATATATGCCATAAACGAATGATATCATTTTTGGAGTCATTGATGGTCATTGGTCTGGATTGTCCTTCAGAGATGGTTGTAAGGTCTTCTAAATGTTTCTCAAGGAAATTTTCTGCCATTGTTTACAAAGATTACAATTTCCAAAGACTATCTTTGTTCACATGCCTTAGCATTGCTCTGTGGGCATGACGTGCTGCTCAAGCGTAATGAATCATTGTAAAAATTTATCAACAGTGATAAGTTTTTCAAAACTTATGAGCGACACAGTATTCTAAAATCATATATGATTATGATATCTCAATATTATAAAAGGAACATTATGGGTGTACAATCCCACAAGCAGAATATCATATCATATTGGCTGTAGCTTTGTGGAAATATTTAATAAGGTGATGACCATAGTTGGAAAAAAAGGCTAGTTGTTTGCACATTCATGAGTCCCTTCCTACCGCAGGAGACTCTTATGATCAGTCTCTCCATTAGTCTTATGCTATAAATTTATAAAAACAATTTCAAAACTTATGCCCAAGGTTTGTTAGAGTCTCAATGTAAATTATGAATCTCCTGTATTTGTGGATCTTCAATGCCTTTAATATTATATGGCATCGAAACCAGAACTGGAAAAGAGACCTCTTACTCTGTAATTTGAGCCTGCAGATTCTTGTAAATCAATTTGGAATGAATTTATGAAACATTCATTCCCGAGCCAAATAAGTTAATAACCATCAAATTATAAACTGTAAATGCACACATACAGGTTCAGACATTTTCGGTCAAATAGAAAGTAGGATTGAGACCAGCCATAAGCTGTAATCAGCTGATGCTGTTAAATGGCGAAGGGCCATTTTTGAAAATGGCTAAATTAAGTATCAAAATCTGCCAATTTCTCACAGCATTCTGATAACATCATGTTAAGATTAAAACTAGGAAAATATGCCTAAATGAATAAGCGTGTTTTGTGGAAGGGTAAGGCTGCCACTGTTTTAACTTTTTGGGATTGCTTTACCACAGAGCACACCATGCATGGGATAGATGGATGATTAGACATCAAGAATAGTCTAGACCACTATCAGGTTGAGAAGAATATCCTATGAAAAAATTGTGTTTTTATATGGGAGAGACTAAACATGTTTAAATGATTATCATTAAAGTTTTCTTGTTTAAAGTTGAAAAAATATACAAATTCAAATTTCATATATATTATTAATTATAAATTTATAATTTATAAAATTTAATTATTAAAATTTAATATTATTATATTAGCCAACGAACCCACGCACCCTGTTTCCAAAAATGCCGTCCCCGTCCCCGTCCCTGTCCCCGTCCCCGTCCCCGCACCCACGTTTCCTGGCAACATAGCTTTAAAGTATTTCAAGTAAATCTGAAGTAATTAGCTAGAAAACTTAATGGGTTTTTCTTTGTTCGATTTCTAATTTTTTCTTTTATTGTATATCAGAATGAGGATAGAATGTTGTGGAAGCATGGAACACTACCCTTTGGATTGAACATTTTATGGCTTGACCTATCCTTTGGACAAGTCTTGGCATGTGCTGGGTTTAGGATATAATCCTTGCGTGGACTGTTTAGAGATTGGAAATGCAACTGTTGTTCATTACAATGGGAACATGAAACCTTGGTTAGAGCTGGCAATGATGAAGTGTAGCCTTACTAGACAAAATATATAAAATAAGATCACCCCTTCTTACAACAGTGCAATATAAATGAATAGTTGTGACCTCAATATTCATAGTGCAATAGATTGTCAAATGTAAAGTGTAAAGGCCCTTGATTCTGGTTGATAATTGATTCTAATTCATTTTTTTTTGGAGTTCCACAGAAGGTTTCTAGTTTATGACTTAATGAGTCAGGTTTTTGAAGGTGCAGTGGCCTAGCCAAGTTTAAGATTTACAAATTTTATGTCCTCATATATAAGTATTCTTTTCCTTGTTAGTTAATATTTCTGTTGCATCATGTAATTACACAAATTGTTCTTCCATGAACACAAAGAAGTACGAGACACAAAGATTTAGGCTTTCAAGGCAGGGCAAAACCTCTCAATAGGGGAAAACCCAACAATCCTCCTCTTATTGAATTTATTCAAAATGAGATATCCAACACAAGACCAAAGAGTCCCTCCAAGTCAACCCTCCTCTTTAAGTCAAGGTCAATAGTTGAATCTCTGCCTAGTCAAAGTCAAAAGCAGCTTCTGAATTTTTGTCCTTATTGTAGGTTTAGTCTCTTATTATAATACACTGACTTCCAATTACAGACTCTTTGCCTTCTATTACTGATCTTCGGCTACTATAGCAAACCCTTGACTCTTTACCATAGATATTCAGATCCTGCTGCAAATAGATAGCTTTAGATTGAGATTCGGCTTAGTCACAAACTTCGGTTTCTTCAAGTGTTGTAGATTTCTTTTTATCCTCAGTTTTTCTTCTCCCATTGGATTACAGACTTCGAGCTTTTTCACTTTCTTGGTTGCTACCCAAAAGAGGTCGAATATAGGCTAAAACACCTAGATATCATTCTCCATGAGCTTTGACTTAACTAAACAAAGAATGACTATGCCTGGATTGTTGCCTTTGTAATGCTAAAATGTCTTGCAATCTTTGCCTATGACAAGATGCAATAGCCCTAATTGGACAACACTGAAACTAGCTCAATTAAGTGTTTAACTGTCATGACCAATTCCTTCATTTTCCCATAGCAGCTATGCTACAATAGTCTCACATCGAGCGAGGGTTAATTTGCACATGGACATCTCTCTTGTGACAATGAAGTCAATGTGCTAGGCTCTCATCTAATATATGTTCCTAAGATATAATAAACTTGTGGTGCATGAGTTATCGTCATTCTTACTCCTTAGTTATATTATATGTGCTCCCTATCTTTGTGATCATGGCTGAAACAAATAACTCTCCATTGAATTTCTATTAGCATCATTCAGAAACTCTTGATTGATTGATGCTCTACAAAACGCATCAGCTCTGAGTTACTCATAATCCACTTTCTTGTTGAGTTAGAGATCAACTACCAAGGTTCTGGAGATGTTGCATTTCCTCAAGGAGTTGCTAATTTGGTTTCTGTACGACTGTTAAGAATTTGTCTCTCCTTACCTAGAGTGTTCTTAAGCGTTCTTCGGTGGATTTCTACTTACTAGAGTAATTTCCCTCTCCCCTGAGCATTATTTTCATTTGGTGGGGTGAGTTTGAGCTCAATCTTGGTTGTCTAAGAGGCCATAGGTACTAGACAAGGCCATACATAACTGTAGGAGATCATTGGCTTTCCAATTTCCCTTCATTCCCATAAATCCATCGAATACATGGGTGCTGAAATCTACAAGGCAAAGCATTCTTAATGTCTATTTATGGTAGAATGTAATTATATTATAATGTTCTTAAATTGAGATTCATTACTTGAGTGATTCAAATTATATGTTGTTCCATTGGTATTGGGAATCGTTACATGAGAACCCATTAACTACAATTATTCACCAATAATATCCAGAGGTTGTTCTGTACTAGAATGATGATTGTCCAGTATGATGTATAATGAGGACAAGCTTGAAGAAAAGAATGAGGAGAAATCACATTCAAGGGACAACGTGGATGAAAGTTATACTATAGAAAAAAAAAATACAACAGTATGGACAAATATGGACAAATTATGATGAAGAACATGCAACATCAGCCAACTTCGATGAAAATGCAAAGTGTGAATAGTTTGAGTTGTCTAATTTCGCACTTATTGCATATTCAACTGGTGGATCTGTATCTTCTTGTATTGATAATATGGAAGATCAAGATTACGTACAACAATGTATACACACTTTTACCTTAAGGAAAAGTGTTGGGCAAAAGACCCTCAAGGAGAACTCCCCTGAGACAAGTATCAATTCAGTGAGCAAAAACTATTGTAAAGACGCTAGCAGTCAATTGTCCAAGGGTGATTTTTGGATGCCCTCACAAGAGCTAAAGATTGTATCCCACTATCCAAAGGATCTTCTCTCAACTAAAAAGGGTATGCTAATAAATGCTTATGGGAAAAAGGCACAACACATTTATCTTTGGTTGGGAGTTTTTCCATATTGCCCATGATGTAAATAGTTATAATGTCATGTTGAGTAGATTTTTGGCACACCTTTAAGAAGGTATCGTTATCGAATGGGGGCTAGAAATCTAAATTGTTATCAATTGAATTAGATATAGGATTATATTTGTTTGGATGGGAAGGTTGATATAGTTTGAGCTTGTAGGAATTAATTATTGGAGAATAACCTATTGAAGAGGAAGCTTTGGGTTGAATGAAATTTGATGAACCTACTGTAGTACATGTGAGCTAAATTTTTTATTTTTAATATATTTTTGCCTTATACTATTTTTTATGATGGATGGCATATGATATGTAGGAAGCTTTTGACTCTATAGAAGATATTCATGGCCTTGTGTATGGTCAAGAAGATTCCTAAACCTCAAATGATGACAATCTGCTATTGAAAGTTAACAAAGATATTTTGAATATTAGAAAGTCATTTGTATCATGTTTATGCATGGTACAAGATCTATATACTCCAGAAAAGCTACAGTAAATACTTAGCATAGAAAGATTTGTAGCTGATGGCGTCATCTGGATTGTTGGTTGCCATTGTGAAATGGGATGAGGGAAATGTGTAGAAAAATCATATTCTAGAAACCATTTATCTTTGGTTGGGAGTTTACCCATATTGCTTATGATGTAAATAGTTATAATGTCATGTTGAGTAGATTTTTGGCACACCTTTAAGAAGGTATCACTATCGAATGGGGCCAGAAGTCTAAAATGTTATCTATTGAATTAGATATAGGATTATATTTGTCTAGATGGGAAGGTTGATATAGTTTGATCTTGTAGGAATTAATTATTGGAGAATACCCTATTGCAGAGGAAGCTTTGGGTTGAATGAAATTTCATGAACCTACTATAGAATCTGTGAGCTAAATAATTTTTATTTCTAATATATTTTTGTTGTATACTATTTCTTATGACAGATGGCATATGATATGTAGGAAGATTTTCACTCTATAGAAGATATTCATGACCTTACATATGGTCAAGAATATTCGTAAACCTCAAATGACGACAATCTACTATTCAAAGTTAACAAAGATATTTTAGATATTAGGAAGTCATTTGTATCATGCTTATGAATGGTACAAGCTCTATATCCTGCAGAAAAGCTACAATAAATACTTAGCATAGAAGGATTTGCAGCTAATGGCATCATCTGAATTGTTGGATGCCATTTCTATTATGCCCTATGATCACAAGCATGGGGCTCATCATTTTGAGCTGGAGAATGAGAAGGAAAGCAGTTCAAGAATGGATAGTCTTCTAAGTTTTGGGATTTAGTTTGGATTCTAAAATGGATACCAGAGAAGTGGTAAGTTATTTCAATGAAAATGCTTAAGTTCATCTGTCACTGTTTGAGATGTTTGCATTTGTATAGGTTTTTCTATTATAAGTATTATATTTTATGCTTAGTTCAAGGAGTTTTCTTCCAATATGTCTAATAATAATATGTTTTTTTGGCAGTTATCACGCTCAACACTTCTATTTGAAGTGGTAAGTAATAGGTATAGAGATCATTAAAGAATTTATTTTTGAAATTAAGTCTTTCCTTGATGTTGCTGAGAAGTCAGAGCACACATATATTCTTCTAAGCACTTTTTATGCTTGTACAGGTTACCTCCCATATGTCTTTCCATATGTACCTTGTACCTTGTTACCTCCAAACTTGCAAGTAAACTGTTACCTTCCATATGAAGAATTATCAGCCACTGAGACAGAAATCAATGTTTCACCTCCCAAATGTCCCAATGTTCAATCAAAAGCAGTACACATAGCAGCAACTCCACCGCTTGTCCTAGATCTTTTTGGTTATTTGATAGGTTTAGGCAATGCACTTGTCCCTAGAGATCAATGAGTAGTAGGCTCTGGGTGGGTATTAGATAGTCAATTCCATTTCATTTTGTAAATAACAAATGGAAAAAATTGGCTTTATTGTTGTTAGATGTGAATTGTATTTACTATGATAAGTGTCAACCTGATTAAAGCAACTTGTGATATTTGGTTAATGCTTTGTACAGGCCTCCATTGCATGTTTTACTTGCAACATCAATATGTCAAGGCCTTCAGATCAATGGGAAACTTATATGGTGTGATGGTCAAATTTTTTACAACTTGAAGCTTTAGAATAACTCTTTTGGTCTTGTAGTTGCTGGAACTCTACAGGTACAATTCATAAAATATGAAAATAGTTGAGATATTAGTTCTATTTACTATAAATATTGCTAGTTTAATAGGATGTAGATGCACATCTATTTTGAGTCCTTTTCCTAAGTTTCGTTCCTGGTAAATTAGGTGCCACCATTGCAGCCTGGTAGCTCAGCACACACACTGCTACCAATGGTACTATTTCAAAACATATCTCCTGGACTGGAAAATTCTCTTTTGTAGGTGGAAGTAAAAAATAATCAACAACTTGTTTGGTATTTTAATGATAATATTTCATTTGAAGTTTTCTTCACTGAGGATGGTAGCAAGGACCATGCAACATTTATGGACGTAATAATGAATGATAGGATCTAAATTTTAAGCTTTGGAAGTTTTCTTCATTGAGGATGGCAAGATGGAGCGTGCAACGTTTCTGGAGGTAATAATGAATGCTAGGACCATTCCCTCTCCGCCACTCTGCCTACGCCTTCGACTCTGTTGGATTTTTAGGACTTTTGGGTCAGAAGGACTGGGTAGGATGGACAAGTCCAAGAGATCAAAAGGGGAAGAGGAAGAGCACATAGATGGTGAGCTTGTTCTCTCCATTGAAAAGTTGCAGGAAATCTAGGATGAGCTTGAGAGGTTAAGTTCTCATGCACTCTAAAAACTGCTTTTTGGGGTTATTTTATTTTATTTATTTATTTTTAAATTGGTTTCTTCTTGTTTTTTTTTAAATATTTTTCCCATTCCTTTCTCTATGTATTATTCTTTTGATTTATTGGTGCATCTGTGGATTGATTGAATTTTTGCTTGTCCGTGGGATGCTTGAGAATGATTTGTTACAACCCTTAAGAGTGGGTTTGAGGAAAAGAGCATTTTTTTCAGTAAACCCACACTTCATCTTCATATTCTTTACCTTTTGGATATGGAAATTTTGATTGATTTACATATATTTTTTTCCCAATAATGTCAGTCAAATTAGTTCAAGGAAAAATTGAAACTAGAACATCCTCAAATTAGTTATTTCAGTTTTTTTCCATATCCATTTATTGTTTGGGCATGAGTTTGTAAAGCTCGGGGTTCAACAAATGTAATATTTTATACGACAATTCTTGATTAGTTACAGTCTGCCTATTTACAATTAGGTTCATAATGACCTGGTGACCTGAGGCTCTCTCAATATAGTATGCCACACTCCTAAATCCCTTTTGGTCTCAATTACAGTCTGCACATTTATGATAAGGTCATAGTGGCTTGGTCACCTGGGGTACTCTAGGCCTAGTCACTGGCCCCAAAGGATCTAACAAGGTTGCTGGACTTAATGGAAGAAGCTCACAATTCTATTTGGCACCTGCCCTTAAGGAAGGGTAGACCTGCCTTACCTATATGGTTGTTGATAGTTGGCTTATTCTTACATTCGTGTTTTTATTAGTTGCTAGAAAGCTTTCTTGGAGGAATTAGTAGATAGAGTTTAAGTTGCATTCTAGATGAGAATCAAAGTATTCCTACATTACATATTTGTAGTTTCATAGTTTCATTCAATTAAGGAAGAACCAGATTCATTGTATCACTTTTGTTTTCCCTTTCCCCACTTATATAGCGATGTTGCAGCACTATATTTTATTTTTCCCTTCTACTTTTTCTCTCTGAGATTGAATCTAAAGTTTCCAGTACTTAGCAGAGCCTTTTTCTCTTCTATCATAGGATGCATATGTGTGTAAACCTATGTAGTTGATGAAATAAGTTTGAAGTGGATTTAAACAGTGAGATTTTGCTATGGCAGTGGTGATGAATCATTTTTTCAATTGAGCATAACATGTCTATATGATATAATGGAGAAAAATGGAAAAGAAAGTGAAATTTTTAAAGGGTGCATTGAGCTGCTCTCTTTTGCCTATTCATCTCCAATTATGTTGAATGTTAGAAATGGGGTCCAACTGTAAGACTTTTTTTTCTTTCATGAGATTGCAGAAATCAGTCTCCAAATGAATTGAAAATTTCCTTGTGCACTTTTGGTTGTTCTATCACTAGTCTTATGTGGGAAGTTTGTATTCAAGTCATTCAAGTCATTATTTCTTCTAGTTATTATATGATGTCCAATTGTGTGGGGCCTTCTACATGGGTAAATTGAATTTGGGTATTATGGACAATTGAGTCCTCAATTATTTTTCGTGCTTCGCCTTTCACTACAGGGTATTTAACATTCATTACTGTTTGATATGCTAAGCATTAAATATCATCTTCCCTTCTTTGTGCTTTGCCTTTCACTATAGGGTCTTTAACAGTCAATATTGTTTGATACGCTGAGTATTAAATATCATTTGCCCTACACCATAAACCATAAAAAATAAAGCTTTCTTTATATATAATTTATTTGAATGAAAAAAAAGGAGAGAGTTGTTGTTTCAATTTCTCTAGTGTGGGATACACCAAACTGTGAAACACATCATTTCTATTTTAACAAAATAAGCATGCAGTTCATCGAATTAAAACTCAAATTATATCAGAGCTACAAATCAAAACACCCATTTTTAAAAATTCCCCTATCACGGAATAACATGGAAATATGCTTATTTCCATTAGAATCAAGTGTCAAGGCTATGATATGCAGCTTAATGTTATGAACATTGCAACCTATTTACATGAGATCGCCATTGTGAACTAATGGCATTCTATGATAGGTTGTCTTGCTTGTGTACAATCTGAAACAAGTTCTTTCTTAGATATATCAAATTTTCTGATAATACAACATTCAATAATCATGTGATTCTGGATCCTATGAGTAGTAATAATGGGATACATAGGACTGAGAATTCACCATGGTTGGCAATGTCTAATCTCAGTAATTAGGCAGGGAACACTGCAATTGAAGAAGGTGATGATAGTAATCTGCAGCAGAAGGCCTCTGATTTGGGTCTTGTTCCAAGCATATATTCTGTAAATTCCTCAACAGCGTAGACACATTAAGCCCACTTGTCCTGATAAGGTGTCCAGTACTCCGAACATCAACTTTAACCCCATGAACCCCCCTAGACATCTCAAGAGCATGGTTCAAGCCACTAAGATTATGAGGGTAATACTCAAAATCTATTATAAACCACTCATCTGATTCAATGTTCTTCATCATGTTATCCCACCTGAGATCCCTATGCATAAACAAAAGGGTGTGCAAAGACACCAATGCCTTGGTCACAAATTTCAGAGCTTCCACAACCTGTTTCGGTTTGGTGTTTGAGTTTGTTCATAGTTTTTAATTTTTGTCCTCTTTCTTTAATTTAAAATCAACGACTATAAATGTAATTTTAAGGATTTCCATAACTCTTCAGTTGGTTTGGTGTTTGGGTTTGTTCATAGTTTTTAATTTTTATCTTTTAACTTTTTTCTTTAATTTAAAATCAATGATTATAAATGTAATTTTAAGGATTGGCATAACTCTTCACATAATTTTTAAAAGTGTGCTAGCTATATGGAAGAGTGTCTGCTTTATGACGTAGCATGAATTAATCAATGATTTTGTAGTTCATTTTTAATTAAATATTTTTTATATCGATTTATTTCAATGGTGAGATATTTTTGGATTCATTGTTTTATATTGTCTCTAAAGAGACAAAAGTGATCTTTAAATAAAAAAATTATCGTCTCTAGAGAGACAATAGCTAGTATTGAAGACATATTGTCTCTAATCCAAGTGTTGTCGTTAGAGAGACAAAAGTGAAATTTTCTCGAGCGAAACAAAAATGAAATTGTCTCGTACGAGACAAAAATGGTTGTGTTATATACTCCCTTTATAGAGACAATATTTTTTAAGACAATAATCTTTAAAACAATATAATTTAAGACAATATTTTTTAAGGCAATAATATTTAAGACACTATTTTTTAAGACAATAATCTTCAAGACAATATTTTTTTAGACAGCCATTTAAAGACAATATTTAATACAATACACAATTTTTTTTTGTCTTAAGTTAAGACAATTTACCCAAAAATTGTCTCAAATATTGTCTTAAAACCCTCCTTTATGTAGTAGTGTAAACTAACTGTATATCAACACATAGTCAGTCCTAGATATTAGCCTCCTGCTGCAGCAGTTTAATCATCTTTCATGATCGACATTTTTACATGCCAAATATGTCGTACTATGCATGCTGCAATGCTCCATATTTTCTACAGATGGCCAAAGAAGTGTCCATGAGAGTGTGCTAGTCTCACTGCCACTGCTGTGTTCCAATTTTGATAAGCAATCCATTTTTTGGTTTGAGGCAGTTTTTCAATTGGAGGACTTCAAGAGAGGCATGTCTAACTCCTCCCTTCTTCCTTTTTCCCCAAGTCACTTACTAACTTCCCCTAAAGAGGTCAAGATCTGCTTGATACCTCTTAGTTTCATCATTCTCCATATCATTTGCCTTGGTGAAGATCTGCTTCACTCAAGGAATGTTCACACTTCTTCTATCAGTCATTTTCCCCCATTTGATAGCCTAAGACATCATACTTAGCGCTTTTTCTCATCATTGTCATATTAACTATTAACTTTACTATGTAGCTCCCTATCTATTTCCCCTTCCCCTACTAAAACTATGTATATTACTCCCCTATATACTTATCCCTTTTTGGGCTTTCGGACCCCTTCCGATGCCTTGAAATCCCTTCAAAACATCAAAAATTCTGCCTCTGATCATAAAAGCCCGCATCACTTACCTTGGGCCTTGCTCCGATTGCAAAAGAGTTCTATTTGGACCCCCTCTGATGCGATATTGCAGTCGGGAGGGGAGTCGTGTGTTAACACAATGCATATATGGGACTCCGATCAATAAAGGCCGATTGCGATTTCACCGATCGGCATATCGCATGGTTGCAAACAATATATATAAGCCCGATAAATGGTCCGCCGATCGCCGATTGCGATATCGCATCGGCAGTCATATGTATATAATGTCCCTCCCCTAGCTTGCTCCGACAGCGAAACGCCGAACAAATCTCAGCCATCCATTTGGGACCCAGATCAATGGCTAATGTTTTATCGCTTCATTCCTATATATGGCTCCGACTGGGCGGAGCCGAAAAGATATAAAGCACGGCTTATAAAGGATTTCGGGTCCGATGGGTTTCGGCGTTTCTATGTGGCAGCTCCCATGACCCCGCCGATAGCAAAGTGCCGACTCAATCTCAGCCGTCCATCGCCCTCACCAAATCAACGGCCCATATGTAATCGGTGGTCACCCCTTATGTTTGGCTCCGATATTCCGGAGCCGAAATATTATAAAGGCGGGTTTTGTAAAAGCTATCAGGCCCGTAAGGTCCCCGGGCACAGCGAAAAGGGAGGTCTCCGATATTCCGTAGCTGAGAATTTATAAAGGGCAGTTTTGAAAGGGATTTCGGGTCCGTTGGACCCGTTTCAAATGTAAATCCGCCAATATGATGGGTTCCGATAGTTCGGACCCGATCTCCATTAAAAATGGGCACAAAGGCATTTCGGGTCCGCAAACCAAATTTTTGTAAGTCCGTCGATATGACATCGCCGATGGGCTGGACGCGATTCCAAATAAAAGGAAGGGCCTATAGCATATTGGGTCCGCGCAGTTTCGGCAATTGTTTATGTGCCACCCCCCGGTCCGCCCGACACTGATATTGTGATTTAGCGCCAGCCATTGGATCCGCCCACGCCGGATCCATTGACCAGAATTTAATAAAATGAACAGTTGCCGCCTGCACCCAAATTTCATGAATTTGCACAATTTTGAAAGCATTTTTGTATTATAATAAAAGGGCCATTTTTAAAGTTTTGTGTACAGCGCTCTCGCCTGCCACAACTGCAAAAGAGCGATGCCTTCCTTGGCCATTTTGAGATCGCTTCGGGCCCAAATACTTCCAAATGCAGGGATTTCTCCTCGGCATGCTGCCAAAGCTCCTTTATTCGACCCAGTGTTGCAAATTTATCAGTTTAAGGACCATTTTTGGTCGGCCATGCACCGATAGCATTCTAGGGGCCACGCAAAGCACTTGCAGCAGTTATTTTGCATTCAAAGAGCAGAATGGGGTGATTTGACAGTCAAAGAGTATCAGTTCAAAATATCAGCAGCCCAAAAGCAGTAGAACATTAAAGAGGCCCCCATCAAAGTCAATAAAGCAGCTCAGAGCCATCAAAGCCCGCCAAATCACAATTATGAGCATTAAAGCCACTTTGCAGTAGCAGAACCGCCTAAAGGGGCAATTCAAGTGTTTGAAGCCCAGTTATTGCCAGAACAGTGTATAAAGACACCTGAGGGCAGCGCTGCAAGTTCCCAAGGCGCAGTTATGGCAAATTGCCAGCGCAGAGCTCCAAAGGACCATATTAATTCATTCTTGAGGCTGAGTCTGTTGTGGGGAAAAGTGTTTATTCAGAACGACCCTATCCCACTAAGGTGTGACAGTGCCTTAGCAACAAACAGAGAAAACTACTTTTGTATTCTTCTTTATGAACTATAAACGAAGAGGAATAGGATGAACCAACCTGTGTCTTGCGCTAGTCCTTTGATCCAATCTCTCTCCTCTTTGTCAGCTTCCAGCTACCTGCTCCCTTACTTGCCCAGCTTCACCAAGTTCCTGTAAGATCACAGAAGAAGAAAACTACACAAAGACATGGATTTATATTCATAAATAGCTTAGGATCAGATTTAAGCTAAACATACAAATGTAACAAACATCAATGATACACAAGCATGTAGGAGAAACTCAAATAGTTTTATTGATATAACAAGAAGATCCAGGAGGAGATACAACCAAGTGATTCCCGATCCAGCATCAACCTCCCAGCAAAGGAATCCATTCTTCACCTCGAACAAAGCATAAATCACCCAATACTCTGATATCAATCTCAAAACCAACAGCAATTCTCTGCAATGTACAAAATTCGAGCCTCTGGATCTCTGGGATGAGGGATCCATATATAGATATATGCAAAGAGGATGAGTCAGCTTGTCATCTGACTAGTGGCTTCTCTCTATCGGTTCTTGCTTCCACTTGGAGAATGAGAGCCTCTTACTCATCCTTGGTCGAACTCAGTGAGGCAAGTGTCATAGGGGAAGATTCTGGAAGCTTCCATTGTCTTTCCACCTTGCGGAATGGCACTGCCATTTGTCATTTCCCGCTCAACGGACCCTGGTAGTGCATTTAGGTGTGTTGCAACGCACCTAGCTAGTGTACTCGGGTGCTATGCAACGCAGGTAGCTAGTGGAGCAGTTAAAATGATCCTGATTTGACTGATTTTGAGCAGTTTCTGGTGGAGAACTTCTGGGAGAAGCTGTAATTTGTTGACCTTGTTCCTTTAGGGGTAGGAACAACACTTTTAGGGACTTAGGATCCCTTGGTTTATGGACATTTCATGCTTAGAGCTGTAAGGCACAAAAATGTCTATAACAGTTGCCCCCTAAAGTATGAGGCCGTTTATCGGGTGAAATGCTTTATTAGGAGGATCCGAAGTTCTTTCAATGCTGGGAGGAGACCTGTAATAAGATACAATACAAAACATTATCTTCGTACTATTTTTCATGATCTAGCTGAGGCGGGCATTCCCATGCTCAGCTTTATAAATTCATTTTTATGTACATAGGACAGACAATCGTCTGATGGTAGACTGATGATTTTGATAGAGCCATCATCCTTTTGGTAGGATGATTATCTGTGCTGCAATGTTGTACATTTCAATGTTTTTATTTTCCTGAATATATATCGCAGCCCAGATGGATGAAACTAGATCTGGGGTCTTCAATCTCGTCCGATCTTCACTCAAAAAACAAGTTGATCCATGTGAGAAATGTTTTGAAGTTGAACATGGAGAGACATCGCTTGATTACTAGTCAATGATGTAAACTGTTAACAAGCGTGAGAGGAATCACCGATAATGATGATGACCCTCAAGGTACTGCAGTACAATTTACGTGGTGTGAATAAAGGACTTGGCGTCGAACACCACGCAAAATCTTTCGGTCGAAGTTCATTGATGTATACCTGTCGCCGGAAGTGAGAAACTTGCCATTGACGCATGCAAGCTTCAAAGTACTAAAGGGGGTGTTCCTAGATCATCTTCTTGGATAGTGAGCTGATGTCGACAAGAAGTGATCCGTCAAAGGAGGGCCTTAATGAATCCCACATCGATGACACGAAACGGAGCAAATGATTTTGATGGAGGTGGAAACGATCTGATGATATATGGTTTAGGATGGCGGTCATGAAAGAATGAAGTATAATGTATGGTAGTGGATGGGACACAGGTGACTTCTCTGAATGACTTCTCTTGAACATATCGGCGACACTTATGTGATGGATTGGTAGCATTTACCCCAAATGTGGATGGTATGGCGTGACCATGGTGATGTGACCGGTGAATGAAACAACCCAACCCAACTCAGGCACGAAGTGGAAGTGTCATGTTCAAGAGCGACTTGCTACCAATAAAGATTCTTTGAGTTTTTCCCAATTTTTCCCCAGTCATTGCTGACCAGTACCTCTTTATTTTTGTCAAGCTTGAGGAGGATAACATATGCTTGTTCTATAATTTGGCCTTCGGGCAAACCCATCGCTATGTTTTAATGAGCTTAGCGATAGTGAAACTCGTTCTCGTCTAAAGACAAGTTTGTCGCTATTAATCTTTTTAACGAGTCTAACGACAAAGATAACTCGGTCCTTTTCATTTTTAGAGAGTCTGAAAAGGTACGTAAGGTTAACTCCGGAATTCCTTTTTCGTCATCTAATACCTTAAGTCCGAAAAAGTATAAAACAATACAGAAGGGATGAATTTTCGATAGTTTTAACGAGCCGAACAAAACAAGCGCTCGATCTTTTTGTGCAATAATCCCTCAGGTCCAAAAAGATTAAAATCTAGAGGAGGGATAGCACTTCCGGTCGCTTTAACGAGCTGGAAGGCCAAAACTCGGCAATCTTTTCATATTTTACGAGTCAGATGAAAAGAGCTTAAAGAAGACTCATCTTTTGAGGAACGAGTGATAAAATGGGTAGTAGCTGATTCCAGGTAAGGTTTGGAATTTTCCAATCATGACAGTGTCACAAGGATGGCTAGTGAAATCACTCTTCGCAGCTGTTCCTCAAAATGGGTAAACAATCAAATGGAGGTGAATGATCGGCCAATGGAAACGTGGAGGTGACGGTGCAAACACGACCAAGGCTTTAATGGCTGATAATGCTACATTCACGGTGGTTATTTACTGGAGGATAGTTCATTTTTTAACGAGCTTAAACGCAGATTGAAAAACTTGCTCGGTCTTATGTTTATTTTTTAACGAGCTTGAACTATGTGCTAAAACTGCTCAATTATCCAGTCATATGATAAGAATGTCTCATATAAAATGGCAACATTTAGATTTTTGCCCCACATCCTTTCTTTATGCAAGTTAGGAAATGACTAATCCAAAAAACAGATAAATAACCGCTCTTTGCTTGCACTCCAAAAGGTTTGCATGCCCCCAGGTATAAAATACGATTTCAAGGTTACCCCTCAATTTGCAGACAAAACATTTGTTCTATCAGGAAAGGCCTACCTCTTACAGGTTACCAAAGATTGCTCTATTCGTGGTGCAAATAAAACACTTCCTCAACGATGTCTACCGAGATAAACAAACGTGAGCAGCGACGCGCGCCACACACATAACTTTGACAAGAGAATCTTATTCTAGAATAACCCCTCTTCCAATCACAGACGGGGTACAGACTAGTCATATTCTCCTGCGGAAACCTACCTTATACCCGAAGTTTTCCTACCGAAGCAGACCAGGATGCATGCCCCCTGGGTTTCAGTCATATCCCTCTGAATTACTCGCGCTCATCGGGAGGACGGACTGGGGGTTGAGACATTTCTTGCGTGAAGAGACCATTTAAGGATGGTATATGACTATTTGCTATGTGTGATCCGGGAAATGAAAGCTGGTCCACGAGCTTGACCACTCTTCCTTCGTGCGGAAAACACATTACTCTAAAGAGTGAGGAGACGATGGCTCCCATGCAATAAATATAGTCTCGTCCAAGGAGTAGGTTATAATCCAAGGGTCCTTGAACTACCATTACGTTCATTTGAACTGTCTTCCCCCTCAATGTTATGGGCACATTGGGAAGGATCCCTAAAGGTCTACTGGTTCCTTTATCAAAGCCTGTCAGATTTATCATCTCAGGCAAAAGCGATGGCGAACCAAGCGCTTTCCAAGCAGTGGAGGAAAGGATACTCACAGAAGCCCCCTCATCTATGATGGTACCAGCCATGACCATTCTATATATTTGAACGATAATTCTGAATGGTATGCTTGCTGGTAAACGGGGTGTACTAGTTGATTCCAGTCGAAGGAGACAACTAGGTTGCTTGGAGGTGGGACCGAGTAGACGGCTGGGTACGGCTCTGACGACCTTCCTTCCTGCGGTAAAGGAATGGGTAGATTGCCCCCTTATTTTTCGGAGTCTGTGTTGATGAAGAGAATTTGGATGGTGTCATCCTTGTTCTCTTCAGTGATTGTATCATTTGAAGATAAAACCTCTGAAGGCAAGACCGGGTCAACTGCCGCCTCGACCCTTTGACTTTCGTCTGGTATGGATTCAGCTGGTTTATCTTCAATGACAGGCGCTTCAGCCGACCACTTGAGCGGGCCAGCTGGATTCTCAACTAACGAAGGACTCGGCAAGAGTTTTTTATATCCAGGAGGAAGTCGTAACGGTGAAACCGGACGATCATCCAAAACTCTTTTAGCTTCGTCTAAGAAGGGACAACGGTGGATGGCATGATCGCCTTCGCACAGTTTACAGGGAGATCTAGCTCTCCCTTTTTGTCCTGGGGCTTCACTTTCGCTAGTTGACGGTGTGCTTTCAACATGATCACCAGAGGTTGACGACACCGGATTGTGCAAACGGGGAGACCAGTCCCTTAGTATCCAGGGGATGCAAGGACAATCTCTATGAAAGTGGTCTCCCTTGCAAATGACAAATGGCGATTTAGGCCTGGTCAGTGCAGTGTGTGGATTTTCGTTAGATGACACTTGTTTCCCCCCATTCGCCTTTGACTCCTTCTTCTTCTTCTCTTTCTTCTTCTTTCCCTTCTTCTCCTTAGGAACTTGACTTTTGGCTTTGCCAGCCTCATCAAGTGAAGAGGAAGGAGGAGAAGAAGAATTAGAGGAAGTAGAAGGTTGGTGGGTAACTCTGGATTCGTCTAATTGCCGATTCGATTGTTCAGGAATAGTGGTGTTCTGAATGACATTGGTTGAGAAGAGCCATACTGGCAAGCCAATTGTCAGTCCTGGAAGTGACAATGTGGCCATATGGGGCGCACCAACATCTCCCCAAGAGGAGAAGGGACTAAGATTTCCACCAAGGGGAATTCCTTGGTTGGTAGACTCCATTTTCTCAACCCAAGATCAACGTAGGAAAAGGGTGATGAATATTCCATTTAAAATAAATTTTAGACGCTTTAGACACAACTTGTCTTTTCAATTTTAAAGAGTCGAGAAAAAACAAAATATGACTCTAGTATCCTTCGATTTTTAATGAGCCTGAAGTGACAAGTGCTCAGATGGACCTTTTCCGTTAAGGAGTCTGAAAAGGAACGAAAGGGACTGATCTGGAGATCTAGGTAGAGGGAGTACCAAACCAATCACAAAACTGCAGAATACGTTTTACGGTACGGTAGTCAATCTTCCCTAATGCTGTGTTGGGTGCATTGCGATCAGTAGGGCGGCCGACACGGCTTCCTATGGATAAAAGGTTTTAAGCCTATAGGGGTCTCCCAATATATACTCGACGGTACGTGGGAGCACAAGTCCGTACTGGCACTTATCGTCTCACAGTGGAGGAATCACCCAACCATCAGTGAGGACAACAGTTACCAGGCTTTACGACGCCGGAATACGTCTCTAGCCTAGACCTCTATGTTGTGCGTTAAGTTCCAATGCGTTGTTAGATTCATTCAATTTATTTTAAGTTGATCTTTCTTAGAAGTTTGCCTTTTGGGTTCACCACAAGATGTAGATGTAATTCCTAAATGCAATCTAAAGATGATAAGCAAATCTTTTATCTCTTTTCAACAATGAAAATCCTAGCTACAAGGGGAAAAGAAAGACACAATCTTTTCTCAAAGAGCAAAGAGCACACTGTAAATGCACTTTTCCTAAATCAAGCCATAAAAACTATCAATATGCAAATGCACATGTGCATTTATTTGTTTTCCACTTTCTTAATATTGATGCCTAAAAAGAAAGTTGATGTACAAATCTGAATTCGCTTTCAAATGACAAACACAAACAAGCTTCTTTTCGAAATCAAAAGGTAGAGATGATTACGAAACTTTACGATTTTCGAAATAAATACTCGTTTCGACACTAGAAAGTCACAAATTCAAACCAAAGGCTAAAGTAAAAGCATAATCGACTGTCAACAGCAAATAAACTTTCTCCTAAGACCAAAATCGACAGTTATGACAGATCTAAATCAAAGGACGATAGTATGACTATTCTACTTTTGCAATGGAAAACTGTAAATGATGCCACAAACACACAAAAACACCTACAATTTTTTTGTACAAAGGAGGCGAAATTAAGGCAAAGAAAAGGAGTTTTCAAACAGGTACACACACTGATCACAGGCTGCAAAAATCAGAGACAAAACTGGACAAAATGAAGCAAAGAACCTCAGCTGCACAGGGCAAGGCTGATCAGCGCACCTGTTGCACAGAGAAAATGAATTGCAGCGCAGGTAGCCCTCTCGAGACCTGCGTTGAAATGCAGAACCTCTTCACAGAGCCTGCGCTGGGGCAGAAACGAGACTTCTATCCGGGTTCTGGGTCACAGTTTATAGTTTAATATATGGTTTTTGGCCGAGTAAAAGCAATCAGTAAGGTACAATCAGAGGGATGATTTAAAGGAGGACTAAGAGCTATCACAAAGGGCAATCAGATCATTTGTGAATCCACTGTTCAAATCATAAACAGATCCAGTGAATGGATTGAAGTAGCAGGTGTCTACTTTGCATTTGTAAATGGCAAATGCAGTTCGATTGCTACTTCTAAGTCTATGAAACAAACAGCAAGAGAAACACAAATAAACTAATTAGACAATCTTCCCCAGCGGAGTCGCCATTTTGTTGTGGGGAAAAGTGTCTATTTAGAACAACCCTATCCCACTAAGGTGTGACAGTGCCTTAGCAACAAACAGAGAAAACTACTTTTGTATTCTTCTTTATGAACTATAAACGAAGAGGAATAGGATGAACCAACCTGTGTCTTCCGCTATTCCTTTGATCCAATCTCTCTCCTCTTTGTCAGCTTCTAGCTACCTGCTCCCTTACTTGCCCAGCTTCACCAAGTTCCTGTAAGATCATAGAAGAAGAAAACTACACAAAGACATGGATTTATATTCATAGATAGCTTAGGATCATATTTAAGCTAAACATACAAATGTAACAAACATCAATGATACACAAGCATGTAGGAGAAACTCAAATAGTTTTATTGATATAACAAGAAGATCCAGGAGGAGATACAACCAAGTGATTCCCGATCCAGCATCAACCTCCCAGCAAAGGAATCCCTTCTTCACCTCCAACAAAGCATAAATCACCCAATACTCTGATATCAATCTCAAAACCAACAACAATTCTCTGCAATGTACAAAATTCCAGCCTCCGGATCTCTGGGATGAGGGATCCATATATAGATGTATGCAAAGAGGATGAGTCAGCTTGTCATCTGACTAGTGGCTTCTCTCTGTCAGTTCTTGCTTCCACTTGGAGACTGAGAGCCTCTTACTCATCCTTGGTCGAACTCAGTGAGGCAAGTGTCATAGGGGAAGATTCAGGAATATTCCATTGTCTTTCCACCTTGCGGAATGGCACTGCCATTTGTCATTTCCCGCTCAACGCACCCTGGTAGTGCATTTAGGTGCGTTGCAACACACCTGGCTAGTGTACTGGGGTGCTATGCAACGCAGGTAGCTAGTGGAGCAGTTAAAATGATCCTGATTTGACTGATTTTGAGCAGTTTCTGGTGGAGAACTTCTGGAAGAAGCTGTAATTTGTTGACCTTGTTCCTTTAGGGGTAGGAAAAACACTTTTAGGGACTTAGGATCCCTTGGTTTATGGACATTTCATGCTTAGAGTTGTAAGGCACAAAAATGTCTATAACACTCTCCATGCGCAGCTGTTAGATAGATATTTTTTCATTCATTGCAATAGATGTTTGATTACAATCATTCATTTCTCCAGATCTGCCCTCAGATCTGCTGTTTGTACATATTTTTAGATATTTTCTCTACAAAGACCACCCTATGTATAGTGTAAAGGGTTGGTTGGTTGTATTTCTCATTCCAGACTTGCGCTATAAGCTTAAGAACTTTTGTAATCAAAGATTGCTGGAATATTTGCATCTGAACTGGCTGGTTGTGCTTTCAATGGCTGAAGAGCTTGATGTGGAATTCATGTCCTTGCTTATGGTCTAATAAGTCTTTCCTCCCTCTGCTTTATTAGTTTATATGCATCAATATCATTTATATATCATAATCTAAGTTGCAGGAAGAAGGAATAGATCAGAACCGGCTTCATGCCCTCTGTGCTCAATTCTTGTAACTTTTCTATGTTTTCCTCTGAATTAGTGATGAATATGCATCCTTAATTGATCATGTTTAAGCTATTTCTCATTTCTGAATGTTGTTTAGGAATCCTTAATTGCTCCTATTTAGCCTTCATCCACTTTCCATCTTTGGCTGGATGAGAGATCCTTAACTGCCTCTCATCCCCTGACCTCCATTTCATCCTGGTTCCAGCATTAATCATTGTGCCATGCATAGCTATCCTGGTCCATATTCCCCCCTTCTGCCAAGGAAAACACACCCTTCAGTTCACATTCATTGACTCCATGCCCAATGGTTTGAACTTCTTACACTTTGCATGCCAACTCTGTCTGAAGCATCAACCATCCCACCAATCTCAAACAAACCCATGTGCATCATATCTAGCCTAAAATCATCCCTTAAACAAAGCTAAATCCTAAAGAGAGAGCCCTCTCTGACTGCTGGTAGGCTAGGACCTGCAGTCCAAAGACTGGTTTGTGGTTACCTCGGCCGTATTCCCTTGGGAGTCAAAGGGAACAACCTGAGTGATAACATAATGGCGACTCCACTGGGGACCTGAAATCATTTGTTTATTACTGTATACCCCCAATTTTGATCATTTTGCCTTGTTTTCTAGAGAAAGTGTCCCTTTTCTTCAGAGCTTCTCATGTTTAGCTCTGATCTGTGACGGTGGACAGAGATCAGGCACTTCAAGGTTAATTCATCCACCTAGCGACTCCACTCAGAATAAAGACTCCACTGGAGAAATGAACCCAAAAGAGATATATGAGCAGATCAGGCTTTTGACCTGGATTACTATCCAAGAGGTCATGTTTTTTCTCCATAAAGTTTTACTGTGTATATTGTATTTTAAAGACGATTTTATATCAGATTTTTATGATTTTCCTTTGGAAAATATTGTTGAGAAGCCTCCTTGCACATTAGAGCAGCAGTATTCAAATGTTGTTGAAGATCATCATACAGCCAAGGAGGAACCAAAAATAGAGCTCAGTCTTACAGTTCCTGTATATACTCCTGTGTCTCGTAAAGTTCATGATAGATATAAGCCTCTCATTTTGCCTCCTGTGCTGAATCCTTTGCCTGCAAATCATCCTGAGTATCTCCCTAGATTTGATGGAGAAAATGGTATTACTGCCCAGAAACATATCCAGGCTTTTGAAGATTATCTTAATATATTTGAAGTAGAAGATGAAGATGTCAGTCTTAGACTATTTTCCCTTTCTTTGCAAGGCGAAGTTAGGACTTGGTTTAAAGCATTGCCTGAGGCCAGCATCTCTAATCTTCAGCAGTGTTCCAAGCTCTTCCTTGATAGATGGATGATTAAAATCAATTTCCTCTCACTCATCGATGAATATAATTAGTTAGAAAGGCGTCCAAATGAATCTGTTTAGCAATTTTCTGATCGATTCAATCAAGCTTATCTTTCTATGCCTTTGAATATAAGACCTCCCCCTGATTTAGCTCTATTGCACTATCCTAGAGCTTTTGATCCAGAGATTGAGTTTCATTTGAGAGAAAGAAACCCGTCCACTATGAAACAAATGCAGGACATAGCAGTGGACGTGGAGGCAAATCTAAAGAGGAGGGAAGAACAACGCAAGGCAGAGCAAGAGGAAAGACTTCATAGTGTGTTACAAAATACAGAAGAAATGATGCAGCTGATCACAAAGAAAGTTGAATGCTTAGAGCACAAGAACACATCTGTTGTGCATGAGGAAAGTAGTGACATTCACGAACAAACCTACCACAAATCAGATGACATATTCATACAGCCATATGTGAAGGAGCAATCTCCTGATATACTATGTGAATATGGCAGCTTCTCTTCTTTCAACTGCTTGCCAAAATATGATGAGTATGATGATTATTATGAGCCTAACGACCAAATCAGCCTTGCAGAGGAATCAGATCCTATTTTGGTAGGAAGCGAATTTCAGGCTCAGCAGCTTGAATGTAATGATCAGTTTGCCCAGTTCAGCTATGAAGTAAAGGAGGAAAGCGCAGAAAATTTTGATTTCAGCGAACGAACTTTACCATTTTGTTTTGAGTCTTTTCAATTTATCAGGGATAATTATCATGCTGTGTATGATCAAGTGTCACCTTGTCTTGCTATTGACCGCCTGGAGGTTAATCAAAATATTGTTCCAAAGGTATTGCCTCTAGTTTTGCAGCCCCAAAGAGCCATCGAATATCAGATTGATGAAGACTTAGAAGCAACAGCATATGATCAAATGATCCAAGTGGATCCCCTGCCTCTTTGTTTTTAGCCATCTGAGTTATTCGAAGAAGAAGAAGAGGAGCAGCCTGCGCAGATCAGTCAAGTCCTATTCGAGCTAGATTGTAGTAAATTGCAAGCACCTCTGCAAGTTTTGAATGACCTATCTGCTGGTAGGCAGAATGATGAAAGAGATCAGCGCTTTTCTCCATTAGCAGGCTGCAAGGCTCAGTATCGAGTTGTTGATGATCTCCCGACTCCAAGGCATGGTAGCGATCCTGAACCTTTGTATAGTTCTTTATTTTAGCCTAGCAATTGTATATATATGTTGCAGGAAAGTTTTGTACAGTGTTTAAACACAGCAAAGGAGGTCAGTAGCTTCCTGATCTTCTCAAAGATTAACAAAGCCACATCAGATTGCAAGATCTCAGTTTTTCTCACCAGCAAGCACAAGCAGCAAATCTCACTGATATCTATTTTGCGTAAATGGCTGCATTGGTTATTTCACTTCACATAACAGCAAAGTAAGTGCTGGTTAGGGTAGGTAGGTAGGTAGGATCAATAAGGCATCCAACCAAGGGAATTTTGCAGAACACAGCAACAAGTGAATACAAGGCAGTCTGACCTGCTGTTCTTGGCTTTTCACAAGGAAAAGCCATCCCCAAGTGGAGCCACTGTTAGCCTCCTGCTGCAGCAGGTTAATCATCTTTCATGACCGACATTTTTACATGCCAAATATGTTGTACTATGCATGCTGCAATGCTCCATATTTGCTACAGATGGCCAAAGAAGTGTCCATGAGAGTGTGCTAGTCTCACTGCCACTGCTGTGTTCCAATTTTGATAAGCAATCCATTTTTTGGTTTGGGGCATTTTTTCAGTTGGAGGACTTCAAGCGAGGCATGTCTAACTCCTCCCTTCTTCCTTTTTCCCCAAGTCACTCACTAACTTCCCCTAAAGAGGTCAAGATCTGCTTGATACCTCTTAGTTTCATCATTCTCCATATCATTTGCCTTGGTGAAGATCTGCTTCACTCAAGGAATGTTCACACTTCTTCTATCAATCATTTTCCCCCATTTGATAGCCTAAGACATCATACTTAGCGCTTTTTCTCATCATTGTCATATTAACTATTAACTTTAGTATGTAGCTCCCTATCTATTTCCCCTTCCCCTACTAAAACTATGTATATTACTCCCCTATATACTTATCCCCTCCCCCTGTTTGAAAGATAACCATATACATCCTCGGGAATTGCTAAGCTTATCTGAAACTTAGCAAGAGCCCTCAATACCCCCTCTAACCATCTCCCAAATGCATAAGGACTCATTCCCTTGCATAGTTTCCCTTCATATGTATAAAAAACCATCTTTTGGCCTTGTTTCTACCTTTTCCAAGGCACAAACCCTTTTAAAGGCCATTAAACCCCTCTCAAAATACATAAAAATCCTCCCAGGTGCCTTTGGAATCCTTCCAAGGCATGAAAAATCCCTTTTTGGGCTTTCAGACCCCTTCTGATGCCTTGAAATCCCTTCAAAACATAAAAAATTATGCCTCTGATCATAAAAGCCCGCATCACTTACCTTGGGCCTTGCTCCGATTGCAAAAGAGTTCTATTTGGACCCCCTCCGATGCGATATCGCAGTCGGGAGGGGAGTTGTGTGTTAACACAATGCATATATGGGAGTCCGATCAATAAAGGCCGATTGTGATTTCGCCGATCAGCGTATCGCATGGTTGCAAACAATATATATAAGCCCGACAAATGGTCCGCCGATCGCCGATTGCAATATCGCATCGGCAGTCATATGTATATAATGTCCCGCCCCTAGCTTGCTCCGCAAGCGAAACGCCGACCAAATCTTAGCCATCCATTTGGGCCCCAGATCAATGGCTAATGTTTTATCGCTTCATTCCTATATATGGCTCCGACTGGGTGGAGCCGAAAAGATATAAAGTGCGGCTTATAAAGGATTTCGGGTCCGATGGGTTTCGGCGTTTCTATGTGGCAGCCCCCATGACCCCGCTGATAGCGAAGTGCCGACTCAATCTCAGCCGTCCATTGCCCTCACCAAATCAACGGCCCATATGTAATCGGCGGTCACCCCTTATGTTTGGCTCCGATATTCCGGAGCCGAAATATTATAAAGGCGGGTTTTGTAAAAGCTATCGGGTCCGTAAGGTCCCCGGGCACAGCGAAAAGGGAGGTCTCCGATATTCCGGAGCCGATAATTTATAAAGGGCAGTTTTGAAAGGGATTTCGGGTCCGTTGGACCCGTTTCAAATGTAAATCCACCGATATGATGGGTTCTGATGGTTCGGAACCGATCTCCATTAAAAATGGGCACAAAGGCGTTTCGGGTCCGCAATCCAAATTTTTGTAAGTCCGCCGATATGACATCGCCGATGGGCTGGACGTGATTCCAAATTAAAGGAAGGGCCTATAGCATATTGGGTCTGTGCAGTTTCGGCGATTGTTTATGTGCCACCCCCCGGTCTACCCGACGTCGATATTGTGATTTAGCGCCAGCCGTTGGATCGGCTGGCGCCAGATCCAATGGCCAGAATTTAATAAAATGAACAGTTGCCGCCTACACCCAAATTTCATGAATTTGCACAATTTTGAAAGCATTTTTGTATTATAATAAAAGGGCCATTTTTAAAGTTTTGTGTACAGCGCTCTCGCCCGCCACAACTGCAAAAGAGCGATGCCTTCCTTGGCCATTTTGAGATTGCTCCGGGCCCAAACACTTCCAAATGCAGGCATTTCTCCTCGGCATGCCGCCAGAGCTCCTTTATTCGACCCAATGTTGCAAATTTATCAGTTTAAGGACCATTTTTTATCGGCCATGCGCCGATAGCATTCTAGGGGCCACGGAAAGCACTTGCAGCAATTATTTTGCATTCAAAGAGCAGAATGGGGCGATTTGACAGTCAAAGAGTATCAGTTCAAAATATCAGCAGCCCAAAAGCAGCAGAACATTAAAGAGGCCCCCATCAAAGTCAATAAAGCAGCTCAGAGCCATCAAAGCCCGCCAAATCACAGTTATGAGCATTAAAGCCAGCATTAAAGCCACTTTGCAGTAGCAGAACCGCCTAAAGAGGCAATTCAAGTGTTTGAAGCCCAATTATTGCCAGAACAGTGTATAAAGACACCTAAGGGCAGCGCTGCAAGTTCCCAAGGCGCAGTTATGGAAAATTGCCAGTGCAGAGCTCCAAAGGACCATATTAATTCATTCTTGAGGCTGCTGTCCCTGCACAGCTGTTAGATAGATATTTTTTCATTCATTCCAATAAATGTTAGGTTACAATCATTCATTTCTCCAGATCTGCCCTCAGATTTGCTGTTTGTACATATTTTTAGATATTTTCTCTATAAAGACCACCCTCTGTATAGTGTAAAGGGTTGGTTGGTTGTATTTCTCATTCCAAACTTGCGCTATAAGCTTAAGAACTTTTGTAATCAAAGATTGCTGGAATATTTGCATCTGAACTGGCTGGTTGTGCTTTCAATGGATGAAGAGATTGATGTGGAATTCATGTGCTTGCTTATGGTCCAATAAGTCTTTCCTCCCTCTGTTTTATTAGTTTATACGCATCAGTGTCATCTATATATCATAATCTAAGTTGCAGGAAGAAGGAATAGATAAGAACCGGCTTCATGCCCTCTGTGCTCAATTCTTGTAAGTTTTCTATGTTTTCCTCTGAATTAGTGATGAATATGCGTCCTTAATTGATCATGTTTAAGTTATTTCTCATTTCTGAATGTTGTTTAGGAATCCTTAATTGCTCCTATTTAGCCTTCATCCACTTTCCCTCTTTGGCTGGATGAGAGATCCTTAACTGCCTCTCATCCCCTGACCTCCATTTCATCCTCATTCAAGCATTAGTCATTGTGCCATGCGTAGCTATCCTACTCCATATTCCCCCCTTCTGCCAAGGAAAACACACCCTTTAGTTCACATTCATTGACTCCATGCCCAATGGTTTGAACTTCTTACACTTTGCATGCCAACTCTGTCTGAAGCATCAACCATCCCACCAAACTCAAACAAACCCATGTGCATCATATCTAGCCTAAAAGCATCCCTTAAACAAAGCTAAATCCTAAAGAGAGAGCCCTCTCTGACTGCTGGTAGGCTAGGACCTGCAGTCCAAAGACTGGTTTGTGGTTACCTCAGCCGTATTCACTTGGGAGTCAAAGGGAACAACCTGAGTGATAACACTAGATAAACCAATAATCTTGCACTGCATTTATTCTTTCCCGTACATGCCATGAAATAATAATGTACTTAACCAAAACTAAAAGGAACGAAATCAATGACGCCTTTGTGTAGACCAAAAAGAAAGCGAAATCATGAACCATGACATATTTGTGCATATACTACACTGAAGAAATATTTAACTGCATGTACTGTCATGAAGAAATATGAAGCAATATATCACATAAATATCTATAAATATGTAACAATAGGTACACTTAAATTTAATTAGATACATTTAAATGAATATATACATTAAATTTAATTTTGATTGATAATTTTTTATTTAACTTGTTTATTTAATTAATTATTCAATTAACTACTTATTAGGAGATATCACGACCCGACCATAAAATCATTAAAATAAAGTAACCAAGTTTTATCGGGAAATCTAGTGTCTATGCAGAGCTACTAGTCCCACTAAGATGGGTAGCTATCTTAGAAACAAACAGATTAATGTTACTTTCATTTCTCTTTATGAAAAGTAGATAGGAGAGGAGCAAAGAATACCAACCTCGATCTTTTGCTCGGTTCCTTGCTTGTTCCTTCTCCTCACTGACAGATCTTTGCCGCTCTTTCCTTGACCACTCCACTTCAAAGAGTACCCATTAATTCAAAGTAGCATAATACCTTCAAAGTGTAGAGATCTACAATCTTAAGCAATATAGGACCAGATATATATTGACCACACAAATGCATATATTATCAGACATACAAGAATGTGGAGGAAAACTCGAATAGCTTTATTGATGTAAAGATTAGAAGAGAGGATTACAAACCATTGATCTAACCCAGCGTCATCCTCCTAGCATGAAAGCCCTTCTTCACCTCATGAAAAGCTTAGATCACCCAACACTATGATATTCCAATAGGAAACCAATAGCATTTCCTTACAAGATACAAAATTCCAGCTTCTATCCTCTGGATCTCTGAGATGAGGGATCCATATATAGATATTTGTGTTGTGTGTGGAGCATGATTGTTCAGAGGTCTTTGTTTCAACCGGATGTATACCCTAGGAAGTTTGTACACCCCTCCACGTGGGGGGGACTTGTCCCCCCCGCGGGGGTCCGTGGGGGCCAATCCCCCCCGACTGGGGGGGTTCAGGGGCCAGTGGTCCCTCGGCGGGGGCTCGGGGGCAGCGCCCCCGAAGCTAAAAACAAATGTAAAATTGCCTTGTAAAAGTATAGTAATTTCTAGTCATTTTGAGTCGTTCATTAGGCGGATGATCTGACGGTAGAACTTATGTTTAGTTTAGGGTTTTTTGCCCTAGAAGGCAACCCCTCTCTTTGTATGAGGGCATTGTATTGGAAGCTGAGATATAGATGTGTATTCTGTGAGCAAGAAACAGAGAGGTGAGACTGTGAGAGAAAACAAAGGATATTACAGCGGATTTGCTGTAGGTTGTGTCTCTTCATTTTGTTGGATAATAGAAAGGAAGGACTGGCTGTTCGGGGTGGACGTAGCCCAAACTGGGTGAACCACGTATATCTGTGTCTCTCTTGTTTTGTGCATTGTCTGTGTTTATATTTCTGCAATATTTTATGTGTTCCATTGCTCCGTAATATATATTATTCTAACAACTGGTATCAAAGCCGAAGGTCTATTTGGTTGATAAACTCGCAGGAAAGAAGGGTTCCTGGTTCAAGTGGGAGAAATGGCGGAAGATGGTAAGTTTAGGGTCGAGAAATTTAACGGAAAAAACTTCTCACTGTGGAAGATGCAGATGGAAGATTATTTGTATCAGAAAGATCTATACCTACCATTGGGCAGAAAATCAAATATGCCGACGGGTATGGCAGACGAAGAATGGAACCTTCTTGATAGAAAGGCACTCGGAACAATATGGTTGTGCCTTGCTGCGTCAGTCGCCTTCAACATTTCGAAGGAAACCACAACAGAGGGTTTGATTCAGACGCTGTCGAAACTATATGAAAAACCCTCAACCTCAAACAAGGTATTTCTTATGAAACGATTATTTAATATGAACATGTCGGAAGGTGGATCTGTTGCAGACCATTTAAATGATTTTAATACAGTTACAAGTCAGTTAAGTTCTGTAGGGGTAAAATTTTATGATGAAGTTAGAGCTCTATTATTCTTGTGCTCATTACCAGAAAGTTGGAATGGTTTGGTAATGGCCATTAGTAACTCCATTTTTGGATCTAGTACTTTAAAGTTTGATGATGTTTTTGGTGCTATCCTTAGTGAGGAAATGCGACGGAAAAGCTCTGGTGAGACATCGGGAAATGCTTTGAGTGCAGAGTCTAGAGGAAGAAAAATGGAAAGAGGAAAGAGATCAGGATATCGCAGTAAGTCAAGGAAAGGCAGATCCAAGTCCAGATCGGGGATAGTATGCTGGAAATGTGGAAAGAAAGGACACCTAAAGAAGGGCTGTAGATCTCGAAAGGGAAAAGAAGGAGATGCACAGCAAGAAAACAATCATGAAGCAAATGTGACAGATGAAGTGTTACAAGATGCTTTGATTCTTTCTTTTGAAAATATTACTGATTCCTGGGTGGTAGATTCAGGGGCTTCATTCCATGCCACACCTGATAAGAAATACTTTCATGACTATGTTCAAGGAGATTTTGGACAAGTTCATTTGGGTGATGATAAACCCTTTAAAATCGTTGGAATGGGTAAGGTTCCTGTAAAACAACAGAATGGAAACCAATGGCTATTAAAGGAGGTAAGGCATGTTCCATATCTAAAGAAAAATCTGATTTCAACAGGGCAGTTAGGCGGTGAAGGTTGTGTGACAACTTTCACAGATAAATCTTGGAAGGTCACCAAAGGAGCCCTGGTAATAGCAAAAGGCGAAAAGGTTGGTACATTGTATTTATGCAATGGTATTTCTAACTCTGTTAATGCTTTAACTTCCAAAGGAGCAGATGCAGCATTATGGCATCATAGGCTCGGGCACATGAGTGAAAAGGGGATGAAGATTCTTCACTCAAGGAATTTGTTGCCAGGTTTGAAGAATGTTGATTTGGACTTCTGTGAGAATTGCATTTATGGAAAACAGAAGAGAGTCAGATTTCTCAGAGCTGGGAAAGAAAAGAAGAATGAAAAATTAGAGCTTGTGCATACAGATGTATGGAGACCTGCTCAGGTATCATCTCTCGGTGGCTCTCGTTATTATGTTACTTTTATTGATGATGCAACTAGAAAAACTTGGATTTATTGTATTAATAATAAATCTGATGTATTTGATACTTTCAAGAAATGGAAAGCTTTGGTTGAGATTGAGACAGGAAAGAAATTGAAGTGTCTCAAATCAGACAATGGAGGTGAATATTGCAGCAAAGAGTTTGATAGGTACTGTTCAAAGCATGGAATTCGTAGAGAGAAGACAGTTCCAAGAACACCACAAGAAAATGGTGTGTCAGAAAGAATGAACAGAACAATCATGGAGCGTGCAAGGTGCATGAGATTGCATGCAGGATTGCCTTTACAGTTTTGGGAAGATGCTGTAGATACTGCTGTTTATCTAATAAACAGAGGGCCTTCAAGTTCCCTGGATGGTGGTGTTCCAGAGGAAGCATGGACAGGTAAAAAGGTAAACTACTCCTTTTTAAAGCCTTTTGGTTGTGAGGCCTTTGTCCATATTGATAAAGAAAATAGAAAAAAGCTTGAGGCAAAGTCAAAGAAATGTACCTTTATTGGATATGGTGTTAATGATTTTGGTTATCGCTTATATGATTACGAAAATCACAAAATCATTAGGAGCAGAGATGTAATATTCAATGAAAAGGTCTTGTATAAGAATCAGTTACAGGAAAAGAAACAAGAAAAAGAAAACAAGGAATACGCAGTTCTTGATGAAATCAGCGAAAAGGTAAAGGTGCCTGAAAATAATAATAATCAACAACAGCCACCACCACAATAGCAACAGGCACCCCAAACACCTGAAAGTGGTGTTAGAAGATCTACCAGGATAAGTAGACCCCCTGAACGATACTCTCCTTCATTATATTATTTCTTGTTGACTGATTCCGGTGAACCCGAATGTTATGAAGAAGCAATGTAGGTTGAAAGCAAGAAGAAGTGGGAGGTAGCCATGGAAGAAGAGATGGACTCCTTAATGCATAACCAGACTTGGGATTTAGTCAGGTTGCCTGTAGGAAAAACTACATTGAAGAATAAATGGGTTTATACGCTGAAGGAAGAAGATGGAGGAAAACAGAGGTATAAAGCTAGACTTGTGGTGAAGGGGTTTGCATAGAAAAAGGTATTGATTTTGATGAAATATTTTCTCCTGTTGTTAAAATGACTTCAATCACAACCATTTTAAGTCTTGTAGCAGCTGAAGATTTTCATCTTGAGCAGTTAGATGTAAAGACAACCTTTCTCCATGGGGATTTGGAGGAAGAGATATATATGCAGCAGCCACAAGGATATGAGGTGAAAGGGAAGGAGAAACTAGTGTGCAGGTTGAAGAAGAGCTTGTATGGCTTAAAACAGGCTCCAAGGCAGTGGTATCTAAAATTTGACAAGTTTACGTCTGAACAAGGTTATACTAGATGTCACTCTGATCATTGTGTTTATTTGAAAAAGCAAAATGATTGCAACTATATTATATTGTTATTGTATGTAGATGACATGCTTGTTGTAGGATCTAACATGCATGAAATAAATGTGCTCAAAAGAAAATTGGCAAATTCATTTTCAATGAAGGATTTGGGAGCTGCAAAACAAATCCTTGGTATGAGAATAACTAGAGACAGGAAAAATCGTAAATTAACATTGTCTCAGAATGAGTACATACAAAAAGTGTTGAAAAGATTTAACATGAACAATGCAAAACCAGTTAGTACACCTTTTGCTAGCCATTTCAAACTTAGCAAGGAAATGTGCCCAAAGACCCAAGAAGACATGGATTATATGTCTAAAGTTCCATATGCATCAACAGTTGGAAGCTTAATGTATGCAATGGTCTGCACAAGGCCTGATATTGCACATGCAGTGGGAGTTGTAAGCAGGTACATGATCAATCCAGGAAAGGAACACTGGATGGCAGTGAAATGGATTCTCAGATATTTGAAAGGTACCACAAATCAAGCATTATGCTTTGGTGATGCAAACATTTCTCTACAGGGATATGTTGATGCAGATATGGCAGGTGACAGGGATAATAGGAGGAGCACTACAGGATATGTATTTATTGTTGGTGGAACAGCTGTCAGTTGGATTTCAAAAATCCGAAGTGTTGTTGCACTTTCAACAACAGAAGCAGAGTATGTTGCTGCTATAGAGGCTAGTAAAGAAATGATTTGGTTACAAAGGTTTATGGGTGAATTGGGTAAGGAGCATGATATGGGCACGTTATACAGTGATAGCCAAAGTGCCATTAATCTTGCAAAGAACTTATCATTTCATTATAGGACTAAACACATACAGCTCAAGTACCATTTCATACGATCAGTGTTGGAAGATGGAGAGTTAAAGCTGGAAAAGATACACACTAGCCAGAATCCTACAGATATGCTAACAAAAGTTGTAACCAGGGAGAAATTGAGAATATGCTTAGTTTCAATTGGTCTTCAATGATGACGATGAAGATGAGAAACAACCAGGTCCAAAGAGGAGTCATTGTCCAGCAAATGAAGCAGTGGTGGAGTTTCTACAATAATTCTCCAAGTGGGAGATTGTTGTGTGTGGAGCATGATTATTCAGAGGTCTTTGTTTCAACCGGATGTATACCCCAGGAAGTTTGTACACCCCTCCACGCGGTGGGAACTTGTCCCCCCGCAGGGGTACGGGGAGGCCGATCCCCCCCGGCTAGGGGGTCTGGGGGCCAGCGGTCCCCCGGAATTGCCTTATAAAAGTATAGTAATTTCTAGTCAATCTGAGCCATTCATTAGGTGGATGATCTGATGGTAGAACTTATGTTTAGTTTAGGGTTTTTTGCCATAGAAGGCAACCCCTCTCTTTGTATGAGGGCATTGTATTGGAGGCTGAGATATAGATGTGTATTCTATGAGCGAGAAACAGAGAGGTGAGACTGTGAGAGAAAACAGAGGATATTACAGCGGATTTGTTGTAGGTGGTGTCTCTTCATTTTGCTGGATAATAGAAAGGAAGGACTGGCTGTTCGGGGTGGACGTAGCCCAAACTGGTTGAACCATGTATATCTGTGTCTCTCTTGTTTTGTGCATTGTCTGTGTTTATATTTCTGCAATATTTTATGTGTTCCATTGCTCCATAATATATAATATTCTAACAAAGATACCACTTGTAAGGACTCTGGACACCACATATCTCCACAATGGTATGATATTGTCTACTTTGGGCCTAAGCCCTCATGGATTTGTTCTTGGGCTTTACCCCAAAAGGCCTCATACCAATGGAGATGTTTGTCCATCCTTATATACCCATGATCCTTCCCACTTCTAATCAATGTGGGACTTTGTTCGTATACCCAACAATTTGCAGAAATGTGAGTCAGCTCTGGGTTTTTGATTAGTGTCATTCCACTGATAGTTCTTAGTTCCAATTGGAGATTTCATTGATCTCTTACTCATCCTTGGGTGAATTCTGAGAGGCAAGTTTCATATGAGAATTTTCTAGAAGATTCCTTGATCATCCACTTAGCAAATTGTCTCTTCCACTTGTCTATTCTCGCTCATCGCACCCTATAGAAGGAATTTTCGGTATGCATCACACCTACCATATGTAGTAGGTGCGATGCATCGCACCCTGACCATGGAGCAAGTGAGATGATCTAGTTTTGACCAGTTCTGAGTAGTTTTTCATGGAGAACTTCTGGGAGATGATGTAATTAGCTGACCTTGTTCCTTTAGGGTATGAAAAAGCACTCTTAGGGACTTAGAAGCCCTTGGTTTATTTACATATATGATTGGGGTTGCATTGCCCAAATATGTCTATAATAGTTGCCCCCTAAAGCATGAGGTCGAAAATCTTTTGATGTCGGGTGAAATGCTTTATCATGAGGATCCAATGTTTTTCGAACTAGAAGGCAACCTGTAATAAGATACAATACAATACATTATCTTCATAACATTTTCATGATCTAGCTGAGGCAGGCATTCCCATGCTCAGCTTTATAAATTCATTTTCATGTACATAGGACAGATAATCATCTGTGTGGCAGACTGATGATTCTGATAGAGCAATCATCCTTTGATTCGGATGGTCATCTATGCAGCAATGATGTACATTTGATCTCTTTATTTTCCTGAATATATCGTAGCCCAGATGGATGAAACTAGATCCAAGGTCTTCAAACTCGTCCAATCTTCACCCAAGGTACAAGTCGATCCATGTGAAAAATGTTCTGGAGTCGAACATGGAAAGACATCACCTGATTACCAACCAATGATGTAAGCTATTAATAGGCGTGAGAGGAATCACTGATAATGATGATGACCCTCAAGGTACTACAGTACAATTCGCATGGTGTAAAAATGGGACTTGGCATCGAACACCATGCAAAATCTCTCGGTTGAAGGCCATTGATGTAAACCTGTCGCCGGAAGTGAGAAACTTGCCATTGAGGCATGCAAGCTTCAAAGTACTAAAATGGTTGTTCCTAGGTCGACTTCTTGGATAATCAGCTGTCATCGACAAGAAGTGACCCGTCGTACTAGGCCCTTAATGAATCCCACATCTACAACACGGAATGGAGCAAATGATTTTGTGGAGGTGAAAACAATCTGATGATACAAGGTTCACGGTGGCAATCATGAAAAAATGAAGCATGAAGGTATTGTAGTGGGTGAGACACAAGTTGGGTTCGTGAATTCTCTGATCAACTTCTCTTGAACATATCAGTGACACTGAAATGGATTGGTAGCGTTAACCCCAAGAATGGATGGTACGATTGACCAATGGTAATATGACCAGTGAACGGAATAACCCAACCCAACTCAATCATGGTGATGGAGTGAAAGTGTCATGTTTAAGAGCGACTTGCTAGCAATAAAATTTCTTCAAGTTTTCTTCCCAATTTTTCCCCAGTCATTATTGACCAGTACCTCTTTATTTTTGTCAAGCTTGAGGAGGATAACATATGCCTGTTCTATAATTTTCCCTTTGGGCAAACCCGTCACTGTGTTTTCACGAGCCTAGCGACAGTGAAACTCATTCTTGTCCGCATGGACAAGTTTGTCGCTATTGGTTTTAACGAGTTTAATAGCAAAGACAACTTGATCCTTTTTCAATTTTAGAGAGTCTGAAAAGGGACGGAAAGGAAACTCCAGTAATCCTTTTTCATCATATAACCCCTTAAGTACGAAAAAGTATCAAATAATATGAAAGGGATGAATTTTTTATCATTTTAATCAGCCGAACAAGACAAGATCTCAATATTTTTGTGTAATAATCCCTCAAGTCCAAAAAGATTAGAATTTAGAGGAGGGATAGCACTCCCAGTAGCTTTAATGAGCTGGGGAGGCCGATTGCTCGACAATCTTTTCATATTTGACAAGTTAGATGAAAAGAGCTTAAAGGAGACTCATTTTTGAGGAACAAGTGATATTTTTCGGTAGCTGCTAATTCCAGGTAAGGTTTGGAATTTTCCAATCATCACAGTGTTAAGAGGATGGCTAACAGAATCACTTATTGCAGCTATTCCTCAAAAGGGGTAAACAATCAAATGGAGGCGTATGATTGGCTAAAAGCAGAGTGGAGGTGATGGTAAGAACATGACCAAGGCTCAAAAGCTGATGATAATGCGTTCGCAATGGTTATCTACCAAAGGTGGGTTCATTTTTTAATGAGCTTAAACTCTGGTGGAACATATACTCATTGCTAGGTTTAATTTTTAACGAGCTTTAACTTTGCGTAAAACTGCTCATGGCGGGTTTATTTTTTAATGAGCTTGAACCCTACAGTAACACTGCTCATGGCCTGCTTTAGTTTTTAATGAGCTTGAACCATGCGACAATATATTCTCAGATTCATTTTCATGTTTACACAAGCTTGAAACAAAAAACTATGCTTGTTATAAGTTCGCATGCCCCTAGCATAATAACACAAATCGAGGTGCATGCCGCCCAAGCTTCATTGCATTCAACACGATGGTTGGAATGAAGTTTTACCTTCAAGATCTTTGAAAGACTCGAATTGGATTTGGAAAGGGAGTTGTTTCATTTTTTAATGAGGTTGACACAGTAAAAGAACTATCCTCATAATCCACCGTATTTACAGTATTTGATAGAAAATAAAAAACTGAAGGATGATTAAGGTTGCTGGAATAATCTTTGTGGTAATCCGGAAGATGGGAACGATGGTGGTAGTCTTCCCACCATGGCCACTTCTACCAATTTTTTTGGAGGTGGTAGGGCAAAAGTACCCATCAATGTAGGGTCTTTTAGGAGGCCTACTCCAATATTTTGAAGCGACTAAGAGCTTCTGTGGATCATCGGAATGCTTCCCGTAAATTTTGAACAGTTGGGGAGAAAGGTTTGTTGGTCGATGATTGTAATCTCTCCTTGAAAATGAAATGTAATCTTTCTGAAGTATGTCGACACAATAGCAGCCATAGCATAATTCCAGGGCCTTCCCAGTAGGATGTTGTAATCGAGGTTTCTGTCGATAACTTCAACATAAATTTCTACTGTCTTGCCCCCCAGTTCGACTTGCAAGTTACTTAAAATCCCGTATGGAGTGTATATTCGTCAATCAAATGCTTTTAACGTCGTTGACGATCTCGACAATGGTGGTGATCCCAAATTTTTCCAGTAACTCATCGACATAATAGATGTTGATGCTCCCTCATGAATAATCGTTCGATGAATAGTTTTGTTGAGGGCTTTATTTTGAATAAGGAAAGCAAGTTGAGCTAGTAACTAAGGGTCATATCCTTTATGATTAAAGGCCACAAGATTGGAATCCGCTGGGTCAATCCCACCTATTGCTGATAATAGAGCCTGCTTCTGGGAGGGGCAATTTTGTAGTACCTCAAGTGTCAACATAGCGAACAGCGATTGGGCCAGGTCCTCTACTATATTATAATTTTGTGCTGCTCTAGAACGAGGATTAAATGTCGATTTCTGTACTACTCCCTTTGGTGGCTTTATTGTTAGCTCAGGAATGATGGGTGGCACAACTTCGGTTGAAGTTGTTGTCAAACTACTAGGTTGATCAATAGCCTTGTTGTTCGAAAGCTGTGGATTCCCATAATCTTTATTCCATTTCGATATCAAAGCATCTTTTTGCTGTTTTTAAATGGACAACATAAGCACTTGGGATGGGGAAGCATTATCACTAGCAACCAGATTGGTTCCTCAGTTTGTAAACGGATTAGTCAATATTGCTGAGGTTTTTGAACTCTTAAAGAATTTCTAAATTTCAGCTTTATGTGGACAATCTCTCGTCCTATGATCCTCATCGCATATCTGACACCCCGCATGGGGTTTCCTTTGCCCAAAATGGTTTGCAGAAGGTCTTTCAGGAGACGACTGCTCCTGTTTCTTCTTTTTCCCTTTTCTTTTCTTCTTGCCTCCTGGTTTCTTTGGTTCTTTTCCTTTCTCAGTCGACACGTCATTTACCTCCGAGGCGAGAAGTTCTTCATTTTCATTTTGACTAGAAACCATACGAGCTTTCTTCGATGTAGCCTTTACGGTTTTCGTGCTGGTCGTACCTATCACGCCATCACTGGCATGAGAGTCTTTGTTTGATTTAGGAGGAGGAGGAATGGAAAATTCTAGTCTAGGAGCATTAGGGATTTTGTCATAGAGCGTGCCAAACTGAATATATATAAAGTCTAGATATTGCGCACGAGAAATGACTTGCTCTTCAATGATGACTCCTCCCTTTGCCACATCTTCTGTAATAGAAGGTAATAATGACTTAATAAACCATTTAGCTAACAGTTGATTGGGAACATATGTTTTTATCATTCTACGATGACGTCGCCACTCATGAATATGATCAGATATGTGAGTAGCCGTCGTTTTTTTGAAATTGGTAAGAAGCTCTGTTCCTGTTTCGTACCTTATGGGTAACTGAAAATGGGTTAGAAAGGTTGTGGCTAGGACACTGAAGTTATCAAATGGAGCTCTAGGCAATTCGATATACCATTTTGCTGCCGGACCAGTTAACGTTCGCTGAAAAAGGCGAAGCCTAATCGAATCATTATTAAGAGTGTTGGATGAACACCACAGATGAAAGGTCATCACATGATTCGATGGGTCTTCACCCGGATTTCCGTTAAATTTAGGAATATCTAATGGAAGTTTATGCGGAATCGCCGGCCACCAAGGGGTGTAAGCAATTGGATCGTTTCTTAGTCAATTTAGTTCCGGTAACTCTAAAGTCACCATGAAGGGCAGCTGTGGATTCAGGTTTGGCGAAGCATACCCAGGATAAGATGGGATTGCCTGAGCAGTTGGTCTTTGCATACTAGCGTAATGCATTTTATGCTGATAACTATGGTAAGGTTGATGGGCATAACCATTATGATATGATTGATGTTGACCATTTTGAATATACAGCTGCCCATTACTTGCAAAGATTTGTTGCTCAGATCCTCGATAAGCTTGTTGGAATTACGGTTGTTGATATTGTACCAGCCATGGTTGTGAAGCCATTTGTTGTTGTCCAATACTGGTTGTTTGACCAAGATGAGGGGTAATGGTACCCGTCTGAGCCTGGGTCATTCCGGTTAAGGAGCCACTAATCGGTGATTGTGGTGGTGTCAGAGAGACAAGGGGTTGCTATATTACAACCTGAGAAACTTGAGGTTGGCATACAATACGCAACACTTGTACTTGCAACACCGTCACTGTTACACTAAAAAATGTCACCATGACTATTTGCAGTTAGTATGGCTCCATCCACTGTCATACTATCCTCCTTGGCAAGTCTCATGCCTCTGCTCTGCATGTCAAACTCCAAAAAGAAGAGAAAAGTCATTTAAAGTCAATTATCTCTAGTACGCAGTTTCTCTTAGCCTTACCTGCGTGTACGCAACCCAAGTTCACAATACCTGCATACTTGTACGCTCTGTATGTAAAGGGGTGGGTGCGTACCCCTGTAAAGGTCAAAAGGCGCGAGTTTCATCTTTAAAAAGTTACTTGTGGTCATTTCTAGAGCATTCTAGAAGCTTGTTTGACGTGTATGAAGCGCCTCCAGATGGTTCATGTACCCAAAGAAAGAGGAACTTATCCCATGAAGAGGGGAGCCTATCCCATTGAAAGAGGGGCTTATCCCATCCATGGTGGAGCTAATTAACTTCCTCTAGAGCACTATAAATACAGGCATTAGGCCAGAGGGAGGGAGGTTGAAAGCTGAACATTCCTAAGGGTAGATGCTGCTGGAATTAGGACTTCCTTGTGAGAGCTTGTGAGGAGAGATTACCATCTTTACTTGTTTCCATTGGGAGGTGGGTGAGCTGATCAGAGTAAAGGAGGACTCTTGTGGACCCTGGGAGGAGCTTGCACAACACCAAGGCTCAGGTTGTAATGGTTCCTTTTCTTACCTTTAATACAAATTAGTCCATTCTTCTCAACAATTTGTTATTTATGAGTTGTTTCATATACTCCTTGGTCTATATGTTAAATATGCTTTATTTTATGTCATAATCAGGTGCTATTTAATTGTTTGACTGTTGGTGAATGCATGTTTCGAAGAGAAGGAGGAGCTCATCCGGATCAACGAAGCTGGGCTACGACAACAACGTTGGGTTAGAGGTAAGAGCTAAACACTTGATTTCTCATATTGTAATGTATATTTAGAGAAGGATTGCTCTCGTTTGTCTTGTTTGTCATTAGAAAGTCTTAGACTTCTAAGAAGGTCGGTTATGTCCGCACCGTCGACTGATTCCGTGTGACAAAATGGCGACCATACTAGGGACACCATTGATTTGTTTAAGATCTTTTTGATTTTATATTTTGGTCTGAGAAACATCGCTTGTTTTCTAGTTTTTGGCTGTTGAACTGTGTGTTTGGGTAGGTTAGCTTAGGGTTGACTTAGATTTCCATTTTTCTTAGTTTTACTCGAAGTACACAGGCTCTGAGTTCAGCACAGTGCATACTTGTACACACTGTTACTATGTGCACAGAGCGTACCCGCACCTGTCTTAACAGGTTGCCTGCGTACCCTGTCAAGATTGAGAAAATTTCAAATTTTTGCTTTTTGCTCTTTAGATTTTGCTTTAAATTTGTTTTTCCTGCCCAGATCCATTGGTTTACTGTCAAAGATCTTCACCTGAACTTATTCCATTAGTGTCGAGAGTTTTTGGTGGAATTCATAGAGTTTTTGCTTTAGGGTTTGATTTTTAACTGGTCCTGTAGTGACTTTGGCGTTAGAGGTTGTCAAACTTTGGATCTCCCTAGTTTTGTTCATCCGTCTTAGGAGTCGGGCCTGTCATAGAGATCACCCTTTTGAGAGATCTACCTTTGTATCTTCTCTTTGCAAATCTCGAAAAGTTTGTTGATTAAAGCTTTGAATTTCATTTTTGTGAAAAAGAATAAAAAGATTTCGATTTTGTTTTTCGATTGGTTTATGATTCTGTGTAGACTGATCCTTAGTTGCTTTTTGACTAAGTAAAACATCCGAGAATTATCCTTGTAGGCTTTTATCCTCTTTATTTTTTGCTTTTAGGCAAATTTCCCTTTAATTTGCTTTTGAGTGATTTTGGTTTGATTGCCTTACATTTGTTAAAATTGATTTTTGGTAAATAGTTTTATATGCTTGATTAATATAGGAAAAATACAAAACTATTTTGGAATCAAGTTTGCTTTGGTAGCATTTGTTGTCTTTTGAAGGAAAGGAAATTTCGTGAATAATTAGTGGTCATGAGTGCATGTTTTGAAAAGATAAAAGAGAATTGTTTCTTTGATTGTCTCTGTTAAGGAAGTTGTTTTCTATAAAATTTGCATTCTCTCAACTCTCTTAGCTAAGAGATTCATTGAAAAAGAAAAGTAGTGTAAATCATCTTAGGTGCATCTTTGTAGTGGTTGCGAGTCGAGTCTACACACCACCAGTTTCATCTCCACTACCTTTTGTCTTAAGGAAGCCATAAAATTAACGTTTAAAGTAAAATCAACGTAGTAACTTTTATTTACTAGGGCTCTGAAACACCAATATAGATCGGGCTAGTGTCTTGGAGTACGAGAGTAATAAACTCTCCAAGACAACAAAACCAAACAAGTAGCTTATCTTGTGATAGATTAAATCCAGCTGTTTCATTTATACTCTGGGAAAGCTCCTCTTAAAGGAGAAGCACGAGCTCGTGTCCGAACCAGTGAGGGGATCAATCCTCCCTCGTTGGGAATGATGCCAGACACGCACGTATTACAAACGGTAAACCTCGGATTAACCATTGTCTAGGAGCCAGGGGTCACTTGTCGGTAAATCTTGGATTATTGTCAAGGAGCCGGCAAGGGGATTGAGCTTGATACTCTGCCCTTGCGTGCTGTCGGAGTGTAGACTATTCCCCCAGGTGTACTTGTTGCTGTTGGTAACCTTAGTGACCATAATCTTTAGGATTCTACCGAGGTGACGGTGGAGGGAAGATCCCACTGTACCTGGAGCAGACGTTGGCTAGACTCACTTGGATTTTTCGAGGGGTTCACTTCACTCGAGACGGTTAAAGTGGAGGAACTTGTGCCGGTCTATTCATTAAGCAGGTTGCCGGGGTAACTGTTCCACCCGCCACTTCTGTACTGAATCCGACGATGTTGGACTTCATCACCAACTAGCACTTTCGGTCCGGAAGGCTACTGTTTGTGCTTGGTTTGATGCCCTAGATTCTTTAGGCATGTGCTTCAAATTTGTTTGGTTCTTTAGAGACTTTAGGCAGTTTTCTTTGAGATTTTACTTTGTTTGCGTGTGCAGTAGTTAAAAATCTTTAACTGTGGCAGAATTACCGAGACAGTCCCGTAGACTTCAGGGCCAGTCTCCTGAGATTGTTTCCGTAGCCGAATTGTTGAGGACATCCCGTAGAATTCGGGGTGAACCTCCCGAAGAGGTTCCGAGTCATTACGAAGGTTTGAAAGTCCTTGTAACTCCTCCTAGTGGCAGTAGAGTAGGTTCGCCTGAAGAAGGAGAGTCTTCCTTGGTAGTCCATCAAGATTACCAAAGTCTAGAGACAGGTTATAATCCTGAAGCTGTTGCAGTTTCTGAGCTTGCTGGTAGTTTTTCATCTGCTAGTGACGTAGGCGAAGAACCTGAAATATCTGAACCTGTTACTCCAACTTCTAGTGTTCCTGATTCACCTAGGGTAGAAAGAGTCATAACCGAAAATCTTCCTTCTGGTTTGATAGCTATTGAAGAACTTGCTCCAGAAGAAGAAGTAGGCCCTGTTCTTGAAGATCAACCTACCATTGATCTAAGAGAGCGTGAATCTATCTTTTATAGTCCTCCTAGAAGTACTACTTGGTATCTTTCGTTAACTAATTATTTAGACAACTCAGGTACAGGTTTTTCTCCACCTCGTACTCCTTTTCCACCTAGAGGTATATATACTCCTGTAAATATGTCTGGTCAGTCGTCCATGTTCTCTCAATCACCTGAATCATTTTTGTATGGCGGTCCTTCTATTCCTACTAGGTATCAGTCACTTGCTGGTACTTTTGCAGGAGCATCTCCTCAACCCATTGAACATGGGTTATTAGCTGGAAACAATGGTCATAAGCCGTTGGGTGTAGGAGACATCTACATGATGTCAGGTTCAACTCCTAGTTCTCAACCTCAAGGTGGGCAGTTACCGCCTGGGGGGCAACCTCAAGTAACGCCTGGGGGGCAACCTCAAGGTACACAAATTGCGTCTGGGGGGCAACCTCAAGGAGAGTATATATCTGTGGTGCAATACATTCCTCAAGGTCAACCCCAGCCTCAATATGTACCCCAAGGTCAACCCCAGTATCAGTACTTACCTCAAGGGTATCAACCCCAAGGTCAGTACTCGAGTCAAGGTCAACCCCAGTATCAGTATTTACCCCAAGGGTATCAACCCCAGGGTCAGTACTCGACTCAAGGTTATCTACCACCTCAAGGTCAAACTTATGTTCAAAGTATAGGAAATGTGCCTGTCAATTATCAACCCTACCCTCAACCTGGTTATGGATCTCAGTATCCTCAACCTGTTACGGGTCAATACCCCGGAATGATAGTGTGGGATCCATCACAAGGTCAGCAGGTGATGCAGCCAAGTATACAGTTGTTACCTCAAACTGGACAACCTGTAGTTTCTGGTACTCCCCAGCAACCACAACCTGTCCAGTCAACTATTCAAACCCCTGTAACTTCGGTAGTTACTCAGTCGCCGATTGTGCCTAGTACTCCATCTCAAACGACTGCTGCAACTACCGCACCATCTGTCCAGTCTACCGCACTTACTTCTAGAGTATCGACAGCTCCGGTTTCTACCATCTCTGCAACCACCCCTCAGACATCTTTACCGTTGTCTGGATCTACGATTCAAACCACAGTTCAGATGCCTGTAGCGCAACCTGGTTTAAGTACTGTTGTAACAAGTCAACCTCAATTTACGTACCAACAGTACCAGGGACAGTATCAACTCGGTCCTGCTGTCCAACAACCGGTTTACCAGTATCAATCGTATCCTGGGTATACTTATCAAGAACCTCAATAGCCCCAGTACGCTCCGGTTAATCCTGGTTTTCCAGGAGGATATAATATCCCGAATGCAATTCCTATTCCTAGTTATCCTGGATATCCTCCTCCTGGAACTGGTATTGTGACCCAGAGTTTTAGAGATCCTAACCGGCAATTTCCATTTATTGCAACTTTGAATTTACCCGACTTGACGCGCCTAACGAACGATCCAATCAATTATCTTCCATTCTGGCCGCCAATGTCAAATAAGTTGCCCAGTGATATACCTAAGTTCGAAGGTAAGTCTGGAGAGGATCCGTCAAATCATGTGATGACTTACCACCTCTGGTGTGCTTCAAATTCTATCTCGGATGATTCGATCCGGTTACGTCTTTCCAGCGTACGCTCATTGGTCTCGCGGCCAAGTGGTATATTGAGTTGCCACGGTCCTCTTTTTATAATTTCAGCCGGTTAGCTACCTCGTTCCTTACTCATTTTCAGTTGCCGGTCAGATACGATAACGGTACTGAGTTATTAAGTTCATTAAAACAATCAACGTCCACTTATATTTCCGACCATATTCATGAATGGCGACGTCGAAGACGTTTAGTGAAAGTTTTTATCCCAGACCAAATCTTAGCTGAATGGTTTGTAAAATCATTGTTACCGAAGATTACTGAAGACGTAGCTAAGGCCGGAGTAGTTACTGAGGAGCAAGTCATTGCTCAAGCCCAGTACCTTGACTTAGTTTACACTCAGTCGGGTACGTTGCACGAGAAGATCCCAGATCTTCCTAAGTCGAATCAAATCGTTGCTGCTCCTTCGAGGTCTCATGCTGCTGATGGCATGATTGGTACGTTAAATACTAAAAGTAAGAAGAAATCCTCAAAGAATTCTTCTCCAATTATAACTTTACCAGACTCCCCGACAGGAGAATCTTCTCCTAAATTACCACCGACATTCACGCTGTAGAGTCATCTATGGCTAAATCCAAAAATGGTGGTAAGAAGAAAGGTAAGAAGAAAGAGAAAGCAGATAAGGCTCCAAAGGAGAAAAAAGAGAAGTCGGAATCTAACGACGAGAAGCACAAACCTTGATATCCTTGTTTAATTTGTGAAGAAGATCATTTCACAAGAGATTGTCCTCATCGGGTGGAGGTTTTGAAAATCGTTAAAGGTTCCCCAACTCTTGCTGTTTTGAAAGATCCATTTCCAAAGCAGGAGAGTAAAATGATAGGTTCTTCCTCGAGTGCTAGTGAAGAACCCATATTGATGATGTCTCATGTACGGATTGCGACTCGGTCGCAAGATTATGGTAGTAAGAGTCCTGTTGATGGTAAAGAAGCAGAATCTTCTCATTCTAATCCATCAACCTCAGCTCCCGGTTCCGATCCACTACAGATTGAGAAAGCCAAGGGTATACTTCGAAAGTCTGCTTTCAATCCACATGCGAGAGCAGCTCAGAATTATAACGTTGTTGAGGACTTAGCTGTTTCACCTTCAGCAATGTCGGCTTTGGAAGTGCTGCAATCATGTCCAGCACAACGCAAATTACTTTTGTCGGCTATAGGAGCTGTCGATATTCAGGACCCGAACCTGTTAATATTTGATCTAGAAAATAGTACACCACGTCTCCCTCATCAAATGGCTTTCCAGATCCCAGTGATAGTCAAAAATAGGCCTATTCATCGGACTGTAATTGATGAAGGAGCTTCTACGTGTATTATGTCGATTCAGTGTTGGAGATCGCTTGGTTCTCCTGCATTGAACCAATCCCCGACGATTCTTAAGGCCTTTGATGGCCGTGGGTTCCATCCGTTTGGCATTCTACAGGATTTGCCTATAGGGGTTGAAGGAAAAACCGTTAGTCTAGATGTGGAAGTGGTTGATGCCCCTCTAGACTACAACCTTCTTTTGGGTCGCAGTTGGTCTTACGCTATGACAACAATCGTGTCATCGGTCTTCAGAGTTATAAAGTTTCCACACAATGGCAAGATCGTGACCATAGACGAGCTGGCTTACTTTTCATCTTACCCAGCCTCTTCAGAGAGTATCCAGCATGTCAGTAAAACGACTATCCCTTACAAGGATGTTGGTGTAGGATTAGTTAAAGATTCCGGTTTACTGGGAACTTTTCCCTTTCCACCACTCAATGCAGCTTTCATTCATATGATTACTTCAGACACTATTATTTACGATGATCCTTGGATTGTCCCATCTGAATTTGAAATAGACTCATTCGGTGATGCTATGCCTTTGAGTCCATATGAAATTTCTTATGAAGCAGTGCAGTCTTTTTCCGACTCGAGTTCAACCCAAACTGAGCAAATGAATGTGGTCGGTGAAGAATCACTTTTCACATCAACCTCGGAACGGATAGCGTTTCCTGAAGTTGTGTCATCTGATGAACAACTTCGCGAAATCCTAAGTGTAGACGATCTACCATGGGAAGATCTCCATCACAGATCTTCGTTTTTACCTGAGGGTGATGACTTTGAAAACGATTTTTCATCCATTTTTACCGCTGAATATGTCAAGGACGCTCAGAATCCCATGAAACATCCTGATTCAGAGTTGAATTTGGCAAACATTTCTCAAACTATTGCCATTGACATTTCAGTCAAAACCGGAACTATTGAGAACATTCATATAGGTGCCTCGTGTACAGATGACGAAATTCAAAACTACAAGGCCCTATTCCAAGAGTTCCGCGACGTGTTTGCCTGGTCTTATGAGGAGATGCTAGGAATTGATCCCTCCATTGTTGTTCATGAGATTAAGACTTACCCGGACGCTAAACCCGTTCGGCAACGTCTGCGTCAGATACACCCTAGGAAAGCGGTGGCGATTAAAGCGGAAGTCGAGAAGCTGTTGAAAGCAGGTTTCATTTATCCGATCCCGTTAACGGATTGGGTTTCGAATATTGTTCCGGTTAACAAGAAACAAGGAACAATAAGAATATGCATCGACTATAGGGATATAAATCGTGCTTGTCCAAAAGACAACTATCCCACGCCCTATATCGATCAAATAATTGATGATTGTGCCGGCAGTGAAATATTTTCCTTTATGGACGGTTTTTCCGGTTACAACCAAATCAATATTCTACCTGCCGATCAACCAAAAACGGCTTTCATTTGTCCTTGGGGGACGTTTGCTTATTGCAAATTACCTTTTGGACTTAAGAATGCCGGAGCCACTTTCCAACGGGCAATGTCTTACGCGTTTCACGACATCAAGCACATTGTGCAACCGTATCTCGATGATTTGCCTGCTCACTCTTTACGTCGAGCTGATCACCTTGTTCACTTACGAGCTATTTTTATGAGGTGTCGGCATTATCGAATTCGGTTGAACCCACACAAATGTGTCTTCTGCATAGAAGTGGGACGATTGCTAGGATTTGTCATTTCAAAAGCCGGTATCCGGGTCGATCCCTCGAAGGTAGAAGCTATCATCAAATTGCCTCCTCCTTCGAGTTTGCGCCAACTCCAAAGTTTGCAAGGGAAAGCGAACTTTTTACGTCGATTCATTCCTAACTACGCCGAGGTTACAAAGGGTTTCACCCAGTTGTTGAAACAAAATGCTCAATTCTCTTGGGATGAGATAGCTCAGAAATCTTTTGATGCACTTAAGCACGTGTTGACCCATGCACCATTGTTGCATCCTCCCAACTACAACCGGGATTACTTCTTGTATCTCGCCGCCTCCCACTCCACCATTGGAATGGTCTTAGTTTAGGAAGATGAATTTGGAATGGAACATGTGATATATTAGCTTAGTTAGACCTTAAATCCAACTGAGTTAAAATACTCACATGTGGAAAAGTTGGCACTGGCAGCCGTTCAAGCTGTCCAGCGTTTTCGACACTACATTCTTCTCCGCAAAACTATAGTGATTTCGGATTGCAACCCTATGATCTATATTTTGACTAAACAATTGCTAGGGGGCAAGTACTCCAAATGGATCGTTATCCTGCAGGAGTTCGATTTGGAGTTCGAGAAGTCCAAGTCTAAGAAATCCTTAGTTTTTGCCGAGTTGATGTGTGATTTCCCGCGTGCTAATACAGAGACTGTGGTAGAGGAGCCCATTGCGGACGAATCTTTGTTTCTTATCAGTACATTAGATCCGTGGTATGGGGATATCATCGTCTATCTCCAGACCCAATCCTTTCGGCCCGAAATCTCAAAGTCGGAGCGTCGGAAGATTCGATTCCAGTCCCAACAATACAAAATCATTGGAGATACTCTTTATCGTCATGGGGCGGACTTGATTTTTCGACGTTGCTTAACTCATGAGGAAGCTGAGAGGGTTTTGAATGACTGTCACTCTGGAGCATGTGGCGGTCATATGTCTGGGTATGCCACTGCCCAAAAGATATTGCGCGCTGGTTATTTTTAGCCGTCCTTATTTAAAGACTGTATTATTGCGGTCCGAAAATGCCACAACTGTCAGGTGTTTGATCGAAAGATGCAAGTGCCACCTGCTCCTCTCCACCCTATAATTGCCATTGGTCCTTTCGCCAAATGGGGTATCGACTTTATTACTTGTAACCCTCACTCGGCCAAGGGGAATGCGTATATCATCCTTGCAGTTGATTATTTTACTAAGTGGGCCGAGGCGATGCTTACATTCGAGGCAGACGGCAAGACAGTAGCAATTTTCGTATTTAATCATATTATAGCTAGGTTTGGTGTCCCACAAGCAATAATCACTGACCATGGGCACCATTTTCGAAACATTATGATGACAGAACTTACAGGCCAGCTTGGTTTACGTCATGATAGTTCTACTCCTTATTATCCCCAAGCAAACGGTCTGGTTGAGTCTATAAACAAAGTCCTAGTCATCATGATCCGACGGATCATTGGTATTCATCGGTCGAATTGGCATAACATGTTATTTTCGGCGCTAAGGGCATACCGAACCTCAGTGAAAACATCAACAGGGTTCACTCCTTTCCAACTAGTTTATGGTTTGGAAGCTGTGCTACCCATTGAATGCGAAATCCTGTCACTGCAAATGGCCATCGAATTACTCCCAGCTACTTCCGAAGAGGAGAAGCGTCTGTTATACTTAGCTAAATTAGATGAGTCTCGACGTGAAGCTGCTTTAGCAATCGAGACTCACGCAAAACAAATGAAAGCTCAGTATGACCGGAATGTGACCCCTCGAAATTTTTCGGAAGGAGATCTAGTGTTGTTATATGATCAAGCTAATGATAAGCTAGGCGCTGGAAAATTTGTTCCTATGTGGCATGGGCCCTATATTGCCAAACGAAAGCTAGCAAAAGGGGCCTATGAGCTGGTAGACTTTGACGGGGACTCTTGGGGTAAACCCAGAAATGGACTTTACCTAAAGAGGTATTATGCTTAAATGATGGGTATGGAGATTTTAGTTAGTTTAGTTTTCTCTTTCTAGTTGCTATGTGTGTTTAGTTTAGACAGTGTGCTTTAATGTAGAGAGTGTGTTTTCGTCGTTATTCTGGCTTATCTTGGTTTTTCTCTTGATATTGCAGATGTCGATGCCTCTCCAAATGTACATTGGATTTGCTGATGGTGCTTGTCGTAGTACACGGAATATCTCTTCCGCAACTTGGGTTATCTATTCGCCCTCTGACGAGTTAGTTTCTATGCATGGGGTGAGCCTCGGTCAAACCACAAACAACATTGCAGAATACAGTGCAGTGATTGAATTATTATCTGAATCTATTTCATTTGGGATTCGGAGTTTGATAGTAAGGTTAGATTCTGAACTCGTTGTATTACAGCTTAATAGAATCTATGCCATTAGGAATCCAGTGTTGCTGAGATTGTTTTTGAGGGTGCGTCTCTTGGAACGTGAATTTGATTACATTGAATATCAACATATTCCAAGATCTTTAAACACATTAGAAGATGCAATGGCGTCTCGAATGTTAAATAGACATTTGTAACAATCATAAATGTAAATTTATAAACATTTCATCACACATGTTAAACAAAATAAGCCGGTAATAATGATATATATATAGACAGGAGTGTGTCAAAAAATACACATCGTCTTCGATCATAGGTTTAAAACATCTTATGATCGGCAAAATGATAAGTACAAAAAGTCAAAATGTCACATGTGTCTACAAAAGTGACCATCCAGTCACTGGTGATGCTCCCTGTAAGACACCACTGCACGGGCCACTCTACATAGAAACCTCCTAAAAGGTCTCGGGACTGCGACTACATAGCGCTGCAGTCTGATAGGAATATCATCTATAGTCGTCTCTGGTATACCCGCTGTCAGACGCTCTAGATCCTGCTCCAACTCAGCTAGTGTCTCTGCGGCCGTGTCCTGAGGGGCCGGTGCCAGTGCAACTGGATGTCTCCTCTCAAAAGCCCGGAGATTGGCTGGACGCTGTGGGCCTACATCTGCATTTTGAACATTTTTACTGTCAGTTTGAGATGATATATATTAAAAAAAAAAAAAAAAATAGATAATTTAAAAACTTGTGAAAAATGAAGTACCTCTGTCATCCCATTGTTCTCCCTGTGGAAGAACCATGTCCGGATCATTCCGAAAATCCATTCCGGCATAAGGAAAATCCTGAATAGCAAAGACCTGGTTTTCCAACCAGTGAAAGTAACCATCAGGAAATCGAACAACTGTCGCGCCCTCATCAGGATGCCGGGCCATTACCGCAACCCATCTCGTCAACTTAGGCTCCCGAGGAGCCCCAACTGGAACAGTAAGCTGCTGGGGGATCAGCATAGGAACTCTCTCTAGGGCAAAGCTCACAACTAAAGGCCCATACCCAAAGGTCTTTAGTTGCCCGTTCTTTACCCTAGTCAGTTGGCCCTTCATGTTTTCCAACACAGCATCGCACCAGTTGAAAATGGTGCCTCGGTAGCAATCTATCGCCATCCGCATTTGGGACCCGGTGGCAATGTACAAGGCGGCTGCGCCGCGAAGTTTGGTAACTGTAAAGGCAATTACCATAAGTTCAGGTAGGGATATATACTTGATTTCTATCCCTTTCTCCTGGTTTTGATTGTTGCACCACTCTAGCCAGAGGCTAGCAAGGGATTGGCCACCCGGCCTAGTCCTGGAGAGAGTCAGTTGCTCGCCCCTATTAGGCAAACCAGTGAGAAAATATATGTCAGAGGGCTCTATCTTGAGCTGGTGCCCTCCGATGTAAAAGCATTGTTCCTGGACGTTCCACCTTTCAACCAGCCACTCTAAGAATGGCACCTGGGCCCTCATGCCAGGTATGGCCCAGTATTTGTATAGTCCGCATTCCTTCAAAGCATCAATGGAGGGTTGATGATCTATTGCGGCAAAATCAATGTCCTTGTGTTCTCTTTCACGCCAATCAAGCATGGTGTGCACCCTGCACATCATAAAACATCTATTAGAGTCCATAAAATTTTAAAATTTTGGTCCATTTTGGAGAAATGAGGGTTTCAGAACGCGTTTTGCGGGGTACGCACCGCGGCTTTTAGGAACAGAGCGTATGTACACAGCTGCCCTTAAGGCCGGGTGCGTACGCCCGGTATTTTCCCCATTGAGAAAATATCGGGGTACGCAGGTCAGCAGTGCACGACCTGCGTACCCCAAAGGGCGCATCTTGAAACCCCAAGACCTCCAAAAAATCAAATAAAAACCTAAAAATGAATTCTACACGGATGGAAATTAAGAGAAGGATGTTGTAGAATACCTGATGAGACGACGTTCGATTCTGACGGTCGGATTCTCCGCAAAGTCCACGGGAAGTTTCTTGCCAAAAGCCCTTTTCTCTCCCTCAACAGTAAAATGGTAAAAATGACATGGTAAAAAGTCTTTTTATAGGTTTTTTGGATAAATGAATGCTAAGTTTGTTTATTTTTTCACCGTGAAAGGATATTTTTCAATGTATTTTTGCCCATCTTAAACAGGTATGAGTAATGTGTTGTTTTTGTGCAGGACAAAGGGACTTTGGGGTAAATTATCATTTTTCACGTCAGAGTCATCTTTTAAGCCCTTTTCTGACTCCTAAAACATGAAAAGATTGCCGAGCATTTCTTTTACACTCGTTAAAATGGAATTAAAAGACGGTCTTCTTATAGCCCTTTTTCGACCGCAAAAACGCGAAAAGATTGTCGGGTTTTTGTCGTTTCAAACTCGATATTGGAAATAAAACGACGTGTCTTTGATCGCTTTTTACTTTTCAGGTCGACGACACTAAACATGAAAGTACTCCTTGGTCGCAAGATCAAGCGGTTCTCTCAGGTATGATTTTATAATTTTTCGGGCTTGAGAGACACAAACTTACGAAAAAGTTCACCTTGGAGTCTTCTTTAGTTTTTTCAGACTCTCTAAAATTGAAAAACGCTGAGTTTCTCCTATACTGGACTCGTTAAAATTTCACAGTAAAGGACCTGTTCGATTATAAATAGGAACGGACCACTCCTTCTTAGGGTCCGAATCTAAACTAAGTTGGACTCATCTGAAGGATGAGCTTATAATCAAGCATATGTTATCCTCCTCAAGCTTGTAAAAAATAAAGAGGTACTTGCCAGAAATGGTGGGGGAAAAGGGAGAAGAATGAACCTATTTGTTATCCTTTGCCGCAAAAGAACCTTATCACCGCTCTTGAACACGACACTTTTCATTCACCTGGGTTGGGAAATCCTTTGCCTTAAAGTTGATTAAACCTCTTTGAAAATATTCAACCATTTTTGGGTATTAACTTTGGGTCAATCGTCACCAAGCCATCTGTCGTGTCGTTATGTGTTCAAGAGGTCTCTGCAAATAAACCATTCATACGCAAAACACATGTCATCCATTTGACCATCCCTGAGTCAGTCCTTACAGCAACATTTCTTCAACTTGAACAATGATTTCGTGTTGTGGGCTTGCCTGCAACGGGTCGCTTTCTATCGACATCAGCACATTATCTAGAAAGATGACTTAGAAATCGTCAGTACCTTGAAGTCTGCATGCATCAATGGCAGGTTTCTCGCCTTTGACGACAGTTTACATCATTGACTTTCGATCAAGGGATTCCGTGACGTGTTCGACATCAACCCATTCATTCACATTTCATGGATTGTACTGGGTACTTTGAGAACCATTGACATCACTGGTGGTCTCTCTCACGCTTGTTAACGGTTTACATCATTGACCGGTAATCAAGTGGTTTCTACCATGCTCAACATCAACTCGTTTATTCACGTGGATAGAATCGTACCAATTCGAGAAGTAGAGATGAAGACCCTGGATCTAGTTTCCACCATCCAGGCTGCGAGGAGTTTTGTATTCATTATATAGTAGACTTATCATAAACAGATGGCTGCGTCCATACTATGTCTACAGAAGTCTATGATTGTGATGTGTTGCAAAATCATTCTTGTATCAGAGTAGTAGTTAGATTGTTAGTTAAAGTTTTCAATCTGAGTATGGGAATGCCTACCTCAGTGATGATATCATCTTATATATGTCTTTTGTGTTGAATAATTGCAGGTTCTGACCGGGCTCTCCGCAAGATACTCCTTGAAATGATAAAGTACTTCACCCTTCCTAGATCATATGAAACCCTTATCTACTACAGGCTTCGCACTTTAGGGGGAAATCTGTTACACTAAAAAATGTCACCATGACTATTTGCAATTAGTATGGCTCCACCCACTGTCATACTATCCTCCTTGGCAAGTCTCATGCCTCTGCTCTGCATGTCAAACTCCAAAAAGAAGAGAAAAGTCATTTAAAGTCAATTATCTTTGGTACGCAGTTTCTCTTAGCCTTACCTGCGTGTACGCAACCCAAGTTCACAATACCTGCGTACTTGTATGCTCTGTATGTAAAGGGGTGGGTGCATACCCCTGTAAAGGTCAAAAGGCACGAGTTTCATCTTAAAAAAGTTACTTGTGGTCATTTCTAGAGCATTCTAGAAGCTTGTTTGACGTGTATGAAGCGCCTCCAGATGGTTCATGTACCCAAAGAAAGAGGAACTTATCCCATGAAGAGGGGAGCCTATCCCATTGAAAGAGGGGCTTATCCCATCCATGGTGGAGCTAATTAACTTCCTCTAGAGCACTATAAATACAGGCATTAGGCCAGAGGGAGGGAGGTTGAAAGCTGAACATTCCTAAGGATAGATGCTGCTGGAATTAGGACTTCCTTGTGAGAGCTTGTGAGGAGAGATTACCATCTTTACTTGTTTCCATTGGGAGGTGGGTGAGCTGATCAGAGTAAAGGAGGACTCTTGTGGACCCTGGGAGGAGCTTGCAAAACACCAAGGCTCAGGTTGTAATGGTTCCTTTTGTTACCTTTAATACAAATTAGTCCATTCTTCTCAACAATTTGTTATTTATGAGTTGTTTCATATACTCCTTGGTCTATATGTTAAATATGCTTTATTTTATGTCATAATCGGGTGTTATTTAATTGTTTGACTGTTGGTGAATGCAGGTTTCGAAGAGAAGGAGGAGCTCATCTGGATCAACGAAGCTGGGCTACGACAACAGCGTTGGGTTAGAGGTAAGAGCTAAACACTTGATTTCTCATGTTGTAATGTATATTTAGAGAAGGATTGCTCTCGTTTGTCTTGTTTGTCATTAGAAAGTCTTAGACTTCTAGGAAGGTTGGTTGTGTCCGCACCGTCGACTGATTCCATGTGACAGTCACAATAGCTGGTGTAGTGGGGATGTTTGACATAGGTAAATTTTGTTGCATTGAGTATATGACTCTTGGTTGTTGAGGCAGTATTGGCACCCAACCACTAGATGTAATCCTAGCATAACCTGAATTATGTTGCGAACTCTTGTATGGTTGTTCTCCCGGAGGGAACAATGAAAGGGCATACAGTCTAAATCCAAATGCACATCCATGTATTTTTTCAGCCTTCTTAATGTGTGAATGACAAGAAGAATGCTAAGTACAAATCTGAATTATCTTTTCAAAGCGACAGTACTAACAATTTTTCTTCAAAATACGAAAGGAAGATAATGACGACACTTTGCGATTTTGAATTGAAAACTACTTTCGACACTTGAAAAACCACTAATTCAAATCAAATACAAGAGTAACAGTATAATCGACCATCAAGAACAATAGGATTCTTTTCTTTGACTGAAAACAACACTTGCGACACTTCCAAATCAAAAGACGACAGTTCGATTACGCTACTTCTTTGTAAAAGAGAACTGTAAATGGCACACAATACATAAAAGCATTCACAATTTCTTGCACGATAGAGGCAAATAATAGAAAGGAAGGGATTTTCCACAGAGGTATACTGATCACAGATAGCAAAACTCTTGAATAAAGCTGAAGAGAGTGAACAAAAAAACAAAATCTGGAGGCAGAAGAGGTCTTATCTAATCAGCGCACCTGTAACATAGGGAAAGTGCGATGCAGCGCACCTACTGCACATAGGAGGTGCAATGCATCCAGACTCCCAAGTGGAGAAGGTGTGATGGTCTAGGGATGAGACTTCAACTTGATTCTTGGTCACACTTTGCAGCTAAGTTCAGGGATTTAGGCCGAGCTAATGATACTTAGTAAATAGAAATCATAGGGGCTGATCTATTGAGGTTACTAGAGCCACCACCAAGGCAATTAGGATGTTTGCAAATCGATTGTTCAGTTTTTAAACAAAACTTAGAGATAGACTGAAGAATCATTGATCTACTTTGCACTTGCATAGCAAATGTAGTTCAAAGGCTAGCTGGCTTGACTTGAGGCTCCGTCTGTAAGTTTATAAAGCAAACAAATATAGACAAGAAAACAATCTATTCGCTCCCCAACGGAGTTTCCATTTTGTTATCAGGAAATCTAGTGTCTATGTAGAGCTGCTAGTCCCACTACGAGGGGTAGCTATCTTAGAAACAAATAGATTAAAGTTACTTTCGTTTTCCTTTATGAAAAGTAGATAGGAGAGGAGCAAAGAATACCAACCTTGATCTTTCGCTCGGTTCCTTGCTTGTTCCTTCTCCTCACTGACAGATCTTTTCTGCTCTTTCCTTGAACACTCCGCTTGAAAGAGTACCCGTAAAGTCAAAGCACCATAATACCTTCAAAGTGCAGAGATCTATAATCATAAGCAATATAGGACGAGATATATATTGACCACACAAATGCATATATTATCATACATACAAGAATGTGGAGGAAAACTCGAATATCTTTATTGATGTAAACATTAGAAGAGAGGATTACAACCCATTGATCTGACCCAACGTCATCCTCCTAGCATGAAAGCCCTTATTCACCTCATGAAAAGCTTAGATAACCCAACACTATGATATTGCACTAGGAAACCAATAGCACTTCTTACAAGATACAAAATTGCAGCCTCTAACTTCTGGATCTCTGAGATGAGGGATCCATATATAGATATTTGCAGAGGTGTGAGTCAGCTCTGGGTTTTTGATTAGTGTCATTCCACTGATAGTTCTTAGTTCCACTTGGAGATTTCATTGAAATCTTACTCATCCCCGGGGAAATTTTAAGAGGCAAGTGTCATATGAGAAGTTTCTAGAAGATTCCTTGATCATCCACTTAGCAAACTATCTCTGCCACTTGTCTATTCTTGCTCATTGCACTTGATAGAAGGACTTTTCAGTATGAATCGCACCTCCCATGTGTAGTAGGTGTGATGCATCACACCCTGACCATGGAGCAAGTGAGATGATCTAGTTTTGACCAGTTCTGAGTAGTTTTTCATGGAGAACTTCTGGGAGATTATGTAATTAGTTGACCTTGTTCCTTTAGGGTATGAAACAACACTTTTAGGGACTTAGAAGCCCTTGGTTTTTGGACATATATGATTGGGGTTGTAGTGCCCAACTATGTCTATAACACCAGGCAGGTAGGTTTTTCTCATACATAAATCAGAATTACAATATACCAACGTCCATCTTCTTCTATTTATAAGCGAATAGAGTATTTGGCTCTAAACTAACTATATGTCAACACATAGTCAGTCTTAGATAAACAGATAATCTTTAACTGCATTTATTTTTTCGCATGCCTGGAATGCAATAATAATGTACTTAACCAAAACCTTTAATTGATATGGGGATGCCTTATAAGTAGACTATTTAGCTCTAAACTAACTACATATCAACACATAGCCAGTCTTAGATAAACAGATAATCTTCGACTACATTTATTATTTCCCATACTTGCAATGCAATGACAATGTAATTAACCCTAAGGAAAAGAAATTCATGACATATTTAATTCCAAAATTATTAACGATGACATATTTGTGCATATAGTGCAGTAGCGAAGCAAAAGCTAAGCACAAATTTTAGAGAGGAAAACAAAAGCCACTTAGTATAAGTTGGTCTAGTTAAGTTGCCATTACCTGTTGTCATAAGTTTCTCTATAATTTTTTGGTGGACTTTTACCATGTGAATTTAGGTATTACATGTCACTTTATACTCCGAAAGGAAAATCTAGTGTGTTTATATGAAAATCTAGTCTATGTGGTGTACTTTTTAGTTATTATTAATAATAAGGTAATCTTCCATTGGATTTAGGTATGACATGTAGCTCTATACTCCAAAGGAAATATATGTGTGGTATATTTTTTACTTATTATTAATAATGAGGTTTTTTTATGTAAGTTAGGTTTTGGTAGTCTTGTCAATAATTTTTTTTTTTTTTTTTTTTTACTTTTTGAGAATTTATTTCAATAGAATCACTCGATTCATTATTTTCCTAGAAATGTATTTTTGTGGTTAATATTATTAAAAATGTATATAGTTTTATCTAGTATCAAGTGCTTTCATGTAATAATATTAGTTGGATTGATAATAAGATTACTATTATAGATATTCGGTGGTTATTGAAGATATATTTACGGAGAAATAATTGATTTCAAAATTGGAGGATTTACCTCTCAAATCAGTTGTGATGAATCTCGCATACTACTTTATAAACCATTCATTTGAACTTAAGTTGGGGTGGTGGAGAACCTATGGCCTGCCTCCTTATATTTTGTTTCAAGTTGAAAAGACGTTTCATAAAGCCTTTCCTTTGACCCCTACGATTTTGTTTTTTAGGAAGGAGTTTAAGATTGTAAGTGTTGTAGTCATTTTTAAAATTTCATGAATAAAGCTAGCCTTGATGATCTAATCCACAAATTAAGGCATTGTGTTATGTAAGTTTATCTATGATTTGTAGTTATTAGCACAGAACACCTTTAAAATCATGTCAATAGTTGGCATCTTCAACATATAAGTCTCAATAAAATCTATTCACATGTTGGAAGTAAATCCAAGGATTATAGAAAGACAAATGTGATGGGATGGATGATCAAATTCATGTATACTTTGAAAAGAAAATGTTGCAAGATATTTCAAAGATTAATATGGTGTTACAATCATAAGATAACCTTGCACTTGTTGAACCACACATGGTATGTTGAAGGAGAATGGTAGTTTTAAAATCCAATGGAAAAGCCTCCATGTACCACTCATAAATTGTTATGCTCTTGACCTGTGAGAAATTCCAGAATACCAAATATGCAAAGAAATACAACCCATAACATAGAGCAAAATGAGAAAAACAACAAGTATTTTATTATTAAGAGATGAAAGCAGTGTTCACTTGCCTCTTTGAGGGGGCAACCTCCAACAAAGCAGAGCTCAATTACAAAATAAGACTCGATATATCTCAATGAGGAGTCTCTATCCTTTATATAGGATTCATAAATACAATACCATGAGTCATTACCATGGTTCTCTCAATATCGTCTATCTAATATCATGGCCCATTTGCAACTAACTATGGTCCCTTTCTTCAATGTAGGTCAACCACTTACAATTATTAATATGAGCTTTATTGACTCTTTGACTAACTATAACTATGACTCGACCCTATTACATAAATAAAGGGGTTAGGGTTGGACCCTAACATAAATCCAAATGAGGTTTCTTGCAATCCTTATACAATGGTTGGAAAAGTAATTAGTGATGACTTGATTTTCAACCAAAATAAATAAAAAAGGGGAATTTATCTAAATGACAAGGCATTATTAATCCCAACTAATTATGTCCAATGGAAGTTCAAGTTCATGGTTTGAAAATATCATCTAGAAAGTTATTCATGGAATTCCATTAAAATTTACAAGCATAGAACTTGCGAAAATTTGAATCTCTTTGAGCTTAGATGTTTTTCAATTATACTCAAGTCACCCCTAGTTGTAAAATTGGGTGAGCTAACTCATACTACATGGCTTAGTCAACTTGACATAATCTTATTTCATATGTACTCATTGTGTTGGAGTTAGCACGAGCAACATATATCAACATATACCGTTGGAAATGTCCAAGAATAATCATTTGAACCATATATCCTCTGCTCCCATTTAAATTAGGTATTTAGAGTAAAAATGAATTCAAATATAAGATATCCAATCTAGGCATCAAAAGTTGAACAACAATATTTCCAACAATCTTGATCTTACAATGTTTATCTTCAACATCTATAGTCTTCCCATATCTTTCACATTAATTAAAATAGTATTTCCAACAATCTCTGTTGGAGAAATGACATGAACCCATGATTTCCACAATTTATATCTGGAGGATTGGGCTTAAATGGATATCGGGCACATTAATGTCAACTAAAGAGCAACCCTTAAACATGAAATACTTTAGGATAGTCTTTTTGGGATTTTTACCCATAACATTAGGAATTGCCCATGGTAAAAGTAGGTTGTTTGCTTGAGTTGAGCCTAATTTAAAACTATAAATAAGTATTCAATTTTATATGATAGGTATGGCTAATAAATGGACCATGCAAAAAAAGCATTCCTGTAGATTAACTCTTTTTGTCAATTTACAACAAGTGCACCAAGGGCCTAGTTTTGTGAAGGCTTCTAAGGTTAACAGTATTGGGGCCTTTGGGCCTAATAAAGTATTACAGGTGCTTAACATTGAGTTCATGATTTAGGCCTTATGCCTTGTCCTCAAGCCTTTGGGAATTAACAAAAGCACTATCAGAACTATTAAAAATGGTGCTTGAATGTCTTAGTAATCGTTTCTAGGATTGAAGCCATAATAAGTGAATTTCACCAAATTGGTCACCCAACTAAAACTGGAACCTCAACTAAAACCTATGAATGTTATATTTACGTCAGGAAATGATTTCGGAGTGATAATAAGGTCACAATATTATATCTCTCATGTAATGGAATTAAGGATGATGGCTCAATGTTTTATTGATGCATATATCATCGTTAATGGAGTAGGTAGACTACATTACTCCTCTAATGGGCTTCTTGATATGCCTGTAAAATTGATAATGGATATAAGTCCTATTTAATGTGCACAAACTTGAAGTAAATCCATTTACATAGAGAATTAAATAAATAAAAAATTTGAAATAGTTCATATAGGCTTATTCCAATTTATGATTAGGTAGAGGATTAATTTGTAAGCAATGGGAGCCATATTGAGAGATTTAAGGCTACCGATATCATCCAATGAATCACATTATGTAAAAAAGTTCATTCATTTTGTGTTGCATAGTTTTCTCCTTTGTAAGATCTAATTCATTTAATGGTGTTCACAAATTCCGAGATAGAATTAGAGGATACTTTCTATATAGTGTAACAATGTCAAAGGAGCGATTGTTCATTCTCTACAAATTTATTAGTTATGAAGGTAGGTTTGAAACTATTTTTTTCTACCATATTTGAATTTGATGCATTTTTGAAAGGTGAAGGAGATAATTTTAGCCTACTAGTTGATCAGTAGCCCTAGAATAAGGGCATTTAATATCTTCTAGGAATCTTGACAAAGCCTTAAATTAGTTTGGGTTAATCAAAATTCTTGTTGAGGAAAAAAAAAATTAAGAAATGACAATTGGGAACCTTGTTTAGTAATAAATTATTTTATTGAGGCATTAGAAGAAAAAAAATATTTGTCCAAAGAGAAAAGGAAGAAAAGGTAGGGTTTTTTCAAACCCTTACCCTCAAGAAGAAAATAAAGAAGTCAAAGAAACTCTAGTAGAGAGAGGACACTGAAATCTTAGAGACAAAAGAAATTTTAAGACTAGAGTCTATGATGATATTGGAAGATGAAGATGCTACTGAAATTGAAGATACCATAAAATCAATTCTACTTCAGAAAGGATAATTGTTGAAAATAAGATATGAAAGGAAGAAGAATAAAAAGGATCATGCTAGAACCAAAAAGAAAGGTGACAAAAGCAATTACGAAGAATCCATGGGAAACTACAAAAAAAACCATTGTGATATCTGAACTGAAGTAAAAGAGCATTAAAAGGAAGATTTTGTAAGGAATGAAGACACCAGAAGACAAAACAAATGTAGAAGCATCACATGAAGCATGAAAAAAGTAGACAATGTTGTTTCATTTGAGAATTTGAAAGTTGCAGAGCTAAAAGAATCGGATAGATTAGCGACAAATCTTGAAAGAAAAGGTTCAAAGGTCTATGAAACTTAGCAACATATCTATTATTATTATTTTGATAGTCTGGATCAAAAAGCACAAAAATAAGAGGTAAAGGATCCCTCTCCTAAAGTCTAATGGTCAATGGAATTTAGAAACATATCTATTTTTTTTTATTTTTTGGATCAAGAAGCACAAAAATAAAAAGTGAAGGATCCCTCTGCTACTCTTGAGTGTACTTTCAACAGTGATATTCCAACACCTACCGTTCACAATCCTATGCATAATAACGTTTTAACTTTTTCTAGGGATAAAGATAATATTATAAAATTAAAAGAAGAAATAACTCAATTAGAAATCCTCGAACAAAAAAACAAGGGTTTAAAGACAAAGATGTTAATGAAGAATCCAACCTAGTCCATTTCCATGATAAAGAAAGGAGCCATAAGTAACTTGGATATTTTGATCCAAGCTGCTAAAACTATCTTCTGAATTGCAGTATTATCCAAATTTTTAAAACTTTCTAGCTTGTGTGTGGGCTTGCAACACCCTAAGAACCTGAAAATGTTGGAAAATGTTAGATAAAAAAAATGACCTCAGCAACATCAAGGAGTGATCCAGGTGGCTCCAGAGAGACACACTGGACAAAGAGGGCTTATCAATGCTCGAAAATCAAAGTGCTCAGAATTACTTTCACCTAGGACCAGAGTGTAGATCTCGTCGTCCTGATCGCGAAGGTGTGAACAGTTCGTCAATCTGAGCTCGTATGAGGGAGAATGGGCTAGTCAAAGTTTTGGTCAAAGTTGGGGTGTGGACCAAGTTTAAGTGTCCTACAATTTGATCGACCCTGAGGCATAAACCTAGCTCCTGGAATCGCTCGAAATTGTGGCCTCGTTAATTTTCCCAATGAACCTTATTCTCTAAAAATTTAAAAACAACCCCTTCATTATAAATATCAAAAAAAAAAATCATAAATGAGGTGGCAGGCGACCACCCCCGCCACCCCAAAATTTCATAACAAAAATATTTAAAAAATAACATTAAATTATATATTAATTATTTAAATATAGTCTCAACTATCTTATATACCGAATTAGTGTTTATATTAATAAAATATATTCTAAAACTAAAGTAAAAGGATAAAAATTTATATATTAATAATTTATTTTAATATCAATGTTAAAGATAAAAGTGCAATAATTATCATTCTATATAAATTTTCAAATTGAAGTATATAAATTTCTAATATAAAAAATCGCGTAGTCTAACAAGGCGGAGGAGTTGTCCGGAAAGTTATGGAAATTCTGATTATATTTAGAGAAAATCGGGCAAGGATTTTTGTAAATCCAAATTATAATTGTTAAACTTCAAAATTTTAGGTGTCCTAGACATTTTTGATGGTGCTAAATCCATTTCCACCATCAAAAACATGATTCAAACACTACCTCTACAAGATTTTTTGAATTTTTTTTGGGCGGATTCAAACACTACCTCTACAAGATTTATTTTTCTAATTTTTAATTTATTTTAAATGGATGGTTTGCCAAAGTGGAGAACTTGATAATGACGAAATATTGATAGGTGAGGTGAATGTGGGGAATTTTTCAGATATAAGCTTTTTCATATCGGTCAAAAGGTTAACCTATAAAATCTTTAATCATTTATCAAATTTATAGTTTCTAGTCATTTTAACTTTAAGTGGAATTTTCAATTTATATTTCCCATCAATATGATTTTCAAATATTATTGTCAAATGTCCATTCTCTTCTCAAGTGATAGATAGATTGATTTTCAAATATCTCCCTTATCTAAAGAGAGCTAGCGAAGTTTTCGCATTCTAAAGAGAGAGACACACAAGTTTTCGAATTCTAAAGAGCGACAAGAAGCCGTCCAAATTAAAGGTGAAAGGTACATGATAAATCCAAGTTAAAGCACAAAGGTACATTATAAGACCAAAGAATAAGAAATATTTTATTAAGAAAATTAGAGAAGAAAGGTACATGATAAGACCAAGAATAAGATTTTTTTTATTAACTGAGTTGCATTCAAGATTAGAAATGCAGCGATTGAGTTTGTCCAAGCACCTCTTCTGCTGTTTAATGATTTTGTTGGTGGAAGTCACGATATCGGAAAAGCTCGGCCGTGTGTTTAATGATTTTGTTGGTGGAAGTCACGATATCGGAAGAGCTTGGTGGTGTGTTTCATGATTTTGTCGCTGAAAGTTATGGGGTGGAACAACACCCATGTTATAGACATTTTTGTGCCTCGCATCATGGAGCATGAAATGTCAATAATCACAGGGATCCTCAGTCCCTAAACATGTTGTTCTTACCCCTAAAAGAACAAGGTCATCAAACAACAGCACTTCCAATCAGTTCTCCACCTGAAAACACTTCAAAACAGGCTAATTTTGGATCATGTCAGCTGCTCCACTGAGCATCTGCGCTGGAATGCAACTGCTCCTCCTTGTACCTACGCTGGAAGTCAAATCTAATGAAGGCTACCTGCGCTGGGCGAGATTGGCCAAGTGGCACAGTCATTCTGCAAGGTGTCAACTGCCCAGGAAGCTTCCAAACTGACACTTGGTTCATGAGATTCGCCCTGTGATGAGTAAGAGGTACTTGATCACCATGTGTAAGCAAGGATCTCCAAGTGGACTTAAGAACTGAAGATTAACTGAAGAAGGAGAGGACACAAGGCAGCTTCATGTCAGTCTCAAGCTGACTCATCCTTTCTTCTTCTATCCTATATATAGAGCTCTTCTATGAGGTCTAAGGAGGCTGGAATTTTGTGTAAAGCAAGGAGGTGCTGTTGGATTACAGTTAGAGCTATTGGGTGATTGTTTTACTAGAGGTGAAGAGGAGAGTTCTTGCTGCTGGATTGGAACCATCATTGGTTGTAACCTTCTCAGAACCCTGTTACTTCTATCAATAAAGTTTTGCATGTTCTCCTATATACTTGTATTACATTGATGGATTGTATTTACTTGTATATTTGATTCACTCTAATCCATGCATCAGTTATGAGTACTTGTATCTTGTAGTTTTCTCTCTTGTTTTGTGCAGGATCTGTGTGTAGCTGGACCGGCAAAGAGAGCAAGGAGCTGGGAACAAGAGACAAAGAGAGAGGACAAGGATCGACTAAGCGAAAGACACCAGGTTGGTTGACCTTTCTCCATTCTCTCTGTACTTTCATAAAGGAAATCATCAAAACTTTACTTTCAGTTGTTGCTAAAGACTGTCACCTTTAGAGTAGGGATAGGGTCATCCGCATCGGATACTTTTCCCCACAACAAACTGGCGACTCCGCTGGGGAGCCTAGTATCTTGTTGGTGTTTGTAGTATTTTGCTATTCATTTCTTGAAGAAAAGAGTACCAAATCGAAAAGCTTTTGACTATATCAAAAGCGAAGTAGAGGGACTGCTACTCTTGCTCATTTGTTGAGCAAATTCAAGATTTGAAGAGCCTATCTACAAAAGACTCTTTACTCTTTGTGATAGATCTTCATCCTCTTGATCATCCCTTAGCCTGTACTTGACCTATAGCTTTTTATTTCAGCAAAAACAGTGCATTTTTGAGCTTTTTATGACCCGGAATTCTTTGTAGACGAAACTCTCGTGAGTCAGTGCAGGCTGTCCACGGGCAGTCTGCATTACAGCGCAGGTACTCCCTTCGGGAACTGCGCTGAGAGTCAAACTGGCAGACTAGAACCTGCGCTGGTCCAGTTAGCCATTGTCTTGCTCAGCTTTCCCTTTGTGTCTGAGCCCTGTTTTCACTGATTTTTTGCTGATTGCTTGCTGGTCATTGTACTTGCTGTAAACCACTTCTCCTTGACATTATTCCGCCTCAGTTGTGTGATGAAACTGTGAATATTCTTTCGGTATTTCTTGCTTCAGTTACAGTTTCCCATTGTGAAAAGCGAACTAGTATAGCTGTGGCCTCTTAGATCCTGAACTGTAAAAGTGTCTTTGTGATCTTAAGAGCTAGTTTTATTACTGTTCATGGCTGTTTGAGTTTGTTTGCTTGTCATTTCATGGTTTGAATCTATACATTTCCTGTGTTTTAAACAAGTCTATCATAAGGTGTCTTTTTTATTGTGGACAAGCTTGTTTATTTCTACTTGAAATTAGATTCAAAATTATACAACAGTTTCCTTTCTGTCTAGCATCAACATTAAGGATAACGAAAAGAAATACATGCATTGTGCATTTTGCATTTGACTGTATGCTTGACGATTTAGGAAGATGTGCATTTTAGTGTGTGTTCTTTGATCTGTGGAAAAAGTTGTGTCTTTCTTTTCCCTCAAGTAGATTAAGGTTTTCAAAGTTGAAGGATTCAAAAGATTTGCTTCTCATTCTTAGATTGCATATAGGAAGTTGTATATATACATCTCATGGCGAACCTGAAAGGCAAACTGTTAAGAAAGATCAACATTAAAATAAACTCAATTTACATAACAACGCTTTGGAATTTAACGTAAACATCTAGAGGTCTAGGTAGAGACGTGTTCCGGCGTCGTTAAACATAGTGACTGTCGATCTCTACGAAGGTGGGTGATTCCTCCTGAGAGTCGGTGGCACTAACACGGACTTGAGCTCCCGCGTACCGTCGCGTATATTGGGAGACCCCTATAGGCTTTTATCCTTTATCCTTAGGAAACCGTGTCGGCCGCCCTACTGATCGCGATGCAGTGAACACAGCATTCACGAAGATCGACCACCCGTACCGTAAAACGTATTCTGTGGTTTTGCGAAAGGTTTGGCACACCCTCTGCCTAGATCTCCAGAGCAGTTTCTTTTGGCCTTTTTCAAACTCTATAACTGAAAAAGTCCAACCGAGCATTTGTCACTTCGGGCTCGTTAATACATCGAAGGCGACTAGAGTCATCTTTAGCTTTTTCTCGACTCTTAAAACATGAAAAAGCAAGTTTGTGTCTAAAAGCGTCGTTAATAAAATTTATTTTAAGCGGAACATAATCACCTGTTATTCCCACGTTGATCTTTCAGTTGAAAAGTATGGAGCCCACCAACCAAGGAAATAACCTTGGCGGAAGTCCAAACCCCTTCTCCTCTTGGGGAGATGTTGGTGCACCTCATATGGCTACATTGTCACTTCCAGGATTGACAATCGGCCTCCCTGTATGGCTCTTTTCAACTAATGTAGTCCAGATCGCCACTAATCCTGAGCAGTCGAATCAACAGTCAGAACAATCTAGAACTACCCACCAGCCTTCCACTTCTTATGATACTTCCTCTGATCCTTCATCTTCGCAAGGTAGAGCCGGCAAAAGTCAGCCTCCCAAGGAGAAGAAGGAAAAGAAGAAGAGAGAAAAGAAGCAGAAGGAGCCTCTGGCGAAGGCGACTGGGGGCAAGCAGAAGAAAGCTGACAAAAACCCACACACTGCACCGACCGGGCCTAAATCGCCATGTGTCATTTGCAAAGGGACCCACTTCCATCGTGATTGTCCTTGTATTCCCCGGATACTAAGGGACTGGTCCCCAAGGTTGCACAATCTGGTAGCATCAACCTCTGGTTGTCATGTTGATTGCAATCCATCAACTAACGAGAGTGAAGGACGAAGAAGGGGACCAAGATCACCCTGTCTATTGTGTGAAGGCAATCATGCCATCCACAAATGTCCATTCTTAGATGAGGCAAAGAGAGTTTTGGAAGATCGTCTGGTATCACCGTTACGACTTCCTCCTGGATACCAAAAACTCGTGCCTAATCCCTCGATAGTTGAAAATCCAGCTGGCCCGCTCAAGTGGTCAGCTGAAGTGTCGGTCATTGAGAATGAACCTACTGAATCTAGACCAGACGAAAGTCTAAAGGTCGAAACGGCAGTTGACCCGGTTCTTCCTTTAGAGGTTCTATCGTCCAATGACTCCGTCATTGAAGACCCGTCTTCAAATGACACCGTCGCCGAAGAGTCGTCTTCATGCGACACCCTCACTGAAGAGAATAAAGATGACACCATCCAGGTTCTTTTCATCAGCACCGACTCCGATGAGCATCAGGGCAATGCGCCCATTCCTTTATCGCAGGAAGGAACATCATCAGAGTCATTTCCGGCCGTATATTCGGTCCCACCACCAAGCAACCTGGTTGTATCCTTTGATTGGAATCAACTAGGCAGACCCCGGTTACCAGCCAGCATACCATTCAGAATCATTGTCCAGATCTATAGAATGATTATGGCTGGTACTATCATTGATGAAGGGGCGTCTGTGAGTATCCTTTCCTCTGTTGCTTGGAAAGCACTGGGTTCCCCAGCGCTTTTACCTGAGTTGAGAAATCTCTCAGGTTTTGATAAAGGAACCAGTCGACCATTAGGGATCCTCCCCAATGTACCTGTTACATTGAAAGGGAAGACCGTCAAGATGAATGTGTTGGTAGTTCAAGGACCCTTGGATTATAATCTACTCCTTGGACGTGACTATATTTATTGCATGGGAGCGATAGTCTCCTCACTCTTTAGAGTAATGTGTTTTCCACACGAAGGAAGGGTGGTCAAGCTCGTAGACCAACTTTCGTTTCCGGGATCTCGCATCGCAAATAGTCAAATACCATTCCTAAATTGTCTGTTCACTCAAGATTCGCCTCCACCCCCGGTCCTCCTTCCCGATGAGCGCGAGTGATTCAGAAAGAAAGACTAGGACCCAGGGGGCATGCACCCTGGTCTGCTTCGGGCAGAAGAAACCCCGGGTATAAGAAAGAATTTCCACAGAAGAATATGACTAGTCCGTACCCCGTCCGAAGGAAGTGGGGTTGTTCTAGAATAATAATCTTTTGTTAAAGTTATGTGTTTGACCAAAGAGTCATTCACCTTTGTCTAAAAAGTGGGCAATGCCCAAGTAGGAATTCCCTTATTGCAACAAGTAGTAACCATCTTTGAGTTCAAGCCTCGCCCATCGAAACATATGTTTTGAAGGATAAGCAGGGGCAGTCTACGAAGAAGGAGACCGTATTGTTGTGACAGAGGGTAACCATCTTTGGACAACCCAATGATAGACACCGCCGAAGAAAGAGATTGATTTGCGGCAGCAAATCGAACCGTCTTTGGAATAATAAGAAAGAGGCAAGCCTCCCTCAATAATACCAATGTTTTATCTTTGAGTAGTGTTCTTCTATTGTCACAAATAGCTGTTTATTAAAAGTGGGCAAGACCCCTTAGAATAACGAGAAGACAAGTATCGTTAGCATTAGATTGGCAAGATGACAAGTAACTGTGAACACCCAAAGAAAAGCAGAGGTAGGGGAGAGGAGGGGCAGCCTCGAAATTCTATCCTATACCTGGGGGCATGCAAACCTTCTGGAGTGCAAGCTAGGGGCGGTTATTTATCTGGTTTTAAGATTAGCCGTTTCCAAACTTGCATGAAAGAAGCCTGTGGGGCAGAAGTAAAATTTGCCAAAGTGAGCATAGCTGTGGTAAGGCATAAGCTCTATAAAAATTGGTCCTTATGGGAGGCGTTCTTTTTATGACTGGTATATCGAGCAGTTTTAGCATATAGTTCATGCTCGTTAAAAAATAAACGCAAAATTCGAGCAGTTTTATGACTGAATCTATGCTCGTTAAAAAATAGAAAAGTGTGAGCAAAAGTTTCCCCCAGAGTTCAAGCTCATGGAAAAAATGAACCGGTAAATAACCTTTTGAGATCGTAAATTCATTAGCCATAAGAACCTTGATCGTGTTGTCATCCATCACCTCCACCGTTCATTTGGCCGATTATTCACTTCCATTTGTGTGTTTACCTCTTTTGAGAAACAACTGCGAAGAGTGATTCCACCTAGCCATCCTCGTAACACTGCCGTGATTGGAAAATTCCAACCTGTACCTAGAATCTGATGCTACCCCTGTTTATCACTCGTTCCTCAAAAGACGAGTCTTCTTTCAACTCTTTTCACTGACTCGTAAAATATGAAAAGTTTGCCGAGTTTTGGCCTTCCAGCTCGTTAAATGACCAGAACGCTATCCCTCCTCTAAATTTTAATCTTTTTGGACCTGAGGGATTATTGCACAAAAAGATCGAGCGCTTGTCTTGTTCGGCTCGTAAAAGTACCGAACAGCCATCCCTTCTGAATTGTTTTATACTTTTTCGGACTTAGGGGATTAGATGACGAAAAAGGAATCATGGAGTTGACTTTCTGTACCTTTTCAGACTCTCTAAAAATGAAAAGGACCGAGTTTTCCTTGTCGTTAGACTCGTTAAAATGATTAAATAGCGACAAACTTGTCTTTAGACGAGAACGAGTTTCCCTATCGCTAGGCTCGTTAAATCATAGCGATGGGCTTGCCCGAAGGGCAGGTTATAGAACAAGCATATGTTATCCTCCTCAAGCTTGACAAAAATAAAGAGGTACTGGTCAGAAATGACTGGGGAAAAATTGGGAGAACATCAAAGTTTAATGGTAGCAAGTCACTCTTGAACATGACACTTTTCCTCCGTACCACATCGGGTTGGGTTGTTTCATTCACCGGTCTCATCGCCATGGTCCTCGCCAAACCATCCACATTTGGGGTAATGCTACCGATCCATCGTATCAGTGTCGTTATATGTTCAAGAGGGGTCATTCTGAAAGTGTCAACCGTGTCCCATCCACTGCCATACATTATCCTTCATCCATTCATGATCGCCACCCTGAATCATATGTCACAGTTTGTTTTCACCTCCACTAAAGTCATTAGCTCCGTTCCGTGTCATTGATGTGGGATTCATTAAGGCCCTCCTTTGACGGATTGCTTCTTGTCGACTTCAGCTCATTATCCAAGAAGTTGATCTAGGAACACCCCCATCAGTACTTTGAAGCTTGCATGCCTCAATGGCGAGTTTCTCACTTCCGGCGACAGGTATACATCAATGACCTTCGACCAGAAGATTTTGCGTGGCGTTCGACGCCAAGTCCTTTATTCACGCCACGTGAATTGTACTGCAGTACCTTGAGGGTCATCGTCATTATTGGTGATTCCTCTCGCGCTTGTTAACGGTTTTCATTATTGACCGGTAATCAAGCGATGTCTTTCCATGTTCGACTTCAGCGCAATTCTCACATGGATCGACTTGTACTTAGAGTGAAGATCGAACGAGTTTGAAGACCCCGGATCTAGTTTCATCCATCCGGGCTGCGATATATATTCAGGAAATATAAAAGCATTTGTCATGTACATCATTGCAACAGATGATCATCCTACTCAAAGGATGATAATTTCAGCAGAAAATTATCAGTCTACCTTCAGACGATCGTCTGTCATATGTACCAAAATGTATTTATAAAAGCTGAGCATGGGAATGCCCGCCTCAGCTAGATCATGAAAATAGAATGAAAAATAATGTATTGTATTGTATTGTATTACAGGGCGCCTCCTCAGCACTGGAATGAACTTCGGACCCTCTAGATAAAGCATTTCACCCAATAAACGGCCTCATACTTTAGGGGGCAACTGTTATAGACATTTTTGTGCCTCGCATCATGGAGCATGAAATGTCAATAATCACAGGGATCCTCAGTCCCTAAACATGTTGTTCTTACCCCTAAAATAACAAGGTCATCAAACAACAGCACTTCCAATCAGTTCTCCACCTGAAAACACTTCAAAACAGGCTAATTTTGGATCATGTCAGCTGCTCCACTGAGCATCTGCGCTGGAATGCAACTGCTCCTCCTTGTACCTGCGCTGGAAGTCAAATCTAATGAAGGCTACCTGCGCCGGGCGAGATTGGCCAAGTGGCACAGTCATTCTACAAGGTGTCAACTGCCCAGGAAGCTTCCAAACTGACACTTGGTTCATGAGATTCGCCCTGTGATGAGTAAGAGGTACTTGATCACCATGTGTAAGCAAGGATCTCCAAGTGGACTTAAGAACTGAAGATTAACTGAAGAAGGAGAGGACACAAGGCAGCTTCATGTCAGTCTCAAGCTGACTCATCCTTTCTTCTTCTATCCTATATATAGAGCTCTTCTATGAGGTCTAAGGAGGCTGGAATTTTGTGTAAAGCAAGGAGGTGCTGTTGGATTACAGTTAGAGCTATTGGGTGATTGTTTTACTAGAGGTGAAGAGGAGAGTTCTTGCTGCTGGGGAGGTGCTGCTGGATTGGAACCATCATTGGTTGTAACCTTCTCAGAACCCTGTTACTTCTATCAATAAAGTTTTGCATGTTCTCCTATATACTTGTATTACATTGATGGATTGTATTTACTTGTATATTTGATTCACTCTAATCCATGCATCAGTTATGAGTACTTGTATCTTGTAGTTTTCTCTCTTGTTTTGTGCAGGATCTGTGTGTAGCTGGACCGGCAAAGAGAGCAAGGAGCTGGGAACAAGAGACAAAGAGAGAGGACAAGGATCGACTAAGCGAAAGACACCAGGTTGGTTGACCTTTCTCCATTCTCTCTGTACTTTCATAAAGGAAATCATCAAAACTTTACTTTCAGTTGTTGCTAAAGACTGTCACCTTTAGAGTAGGGATAGGGTCATCCGCATCGGATACTTTTCCCCACAACAACCCATGAATTACACGCCGTTACATTTGATACGGGACCGGCGGCCCACGTGGCCAGCCCCAAGCGGGCTGCCCCAAAACAAGTTATACCACCCCATAACTAGTCACTGTACTATTTCAGCGGAGTTATTCTTCTTAGACACCCATGCATTGTGGCCATAACTCCTCTTAGACACCCACTTATTGTGGCCTTGCCAAGCTATTGTCCTCACATTAAAAATAATGTACATAGACTTTTAAAGAGACAACTACTCACTGTACTATTTCAGAGGAGTTATTCTTCTTAGACACCCATGCATTGTGGCCATAACTCCTCGTAGACACCACTTATTGTGGCCTTGCCAAGCTATTGTCCAAAATACCATTTTTTAGAATTTATTTATCAGTGTGCTAAACTCAAAAATCTTTCTAAGCAAGCTATGATGTCCTCCTCAATAAGCCATGACATCTCATGATTGTTTCCCAATTATTTTTACTCTAACTACGTCTCTGTTTTTATTTTCAAGATGTCAATACTTTCTAAAAATACTTAAAATCAATGAAAATCCCTCGTCACAATATGTAAAACTCTAATAAGAATTCAAGTAAAACACATATTGTCTCATTACCTCCTAAAAGCAGTCGCTCCTCTTGAAATTGTCTTCCCTTTTGAAGTTTCCGTCTTCCCAAAGCCTTTTAGAGAAGCAATTTTGGTTATTTCTTTTGTACTAGGATATTGTAGATGAAGCTATGTTGGGAATGATGAAATATATTTTTTTGGCTAATCCCCCATTAAAAACGCATTATGAGAAATATAACTACTACACTTATATGCATGCACATTAGCCATTTATTTGGTATATGCATATTTGGATCTACAGTTTGAACTTATACAAATTATCCTTAATTATGGAAGTAGTGTTCATTGACTATTTCATTTAAAAAGAATAAATTGCAATGGACCTTAACCCCATTGTTGAATGGTGATAATTTTGTCAAAATATTAGAAAAGCCATGAAGAAAGTCTACTTGGTTTATAGGGCTCCACTAACATGCAAATATTGCATGATTGAATGCTGTAATATCCCAACATCAAAATTTTAATGAGATATGGTACACTCTAGGTGTTCTAATGAAATTCCTGCACTAAAAACACCTAACACAATAAAGATCTAAGAATGCAGCCTCTTCTTTATGTAAATAAATAGAAACAAAATTACATGCCCACACAAGACCTACTAAAGCCCATGCCTTGGCATGTATGGCTGCCCATCAACAAAGAAATTAAATATATTGAAGCACAATTGTAGATCTTAGATGGATCCACTACACAAATTACTCCCATGGGTTTTCATACCTAAGATCAACTAGAACTAGCCTTGCCAAGTAATTTTATGTTTTTCCTGACAAACTTCTCGACTAGATCATAGGATCCCTGTGGTCCTTCCTCCAAATGGTCAACAATTTACATCTTAGTATCTTGCATATGTGAGCATGGCCTTCTAATAATAGAGACACAATCTTTTGCATGCTTGTTTTGACATGGTCTGAATGAGACGATGTAATACTAGTGTAAAAGTTATGGAGCAACTAAAAGATCAACTCATCACATTCCAAATTCAGTATGAATGTGCCAAAGTTGAATTCTGTGATCACTGTTAAAATTTCTACATCAGTTCTAAAAGGTAGGAAGCATGATGTTATTCAACCCTTTAAGGCCTTCCACTATCAACTACAATATCTCCCTCATAAGATCATTGTTGTAAGAGAATATCGGGATGTTAAAGCTATGATCTTGCCGAGACAAGAAGCAATTGTCAGCTTGACATCTTCACAAGGATGCTCCGAGAGTTTGGGTAGTATTAATGCAAGCATAGATGGCTTGAGATTCCAACTAAGTTTCCTCCATTCTGGCTGCCCCACCTCTAAGAGCCATGTGTTTAATTCCTCCAATTTCTGAAGGTCTATGGTTGACTTTGTTCGTTGCAATTAAGATCCAAGTGCAAGGAACTTAGCTCCTCTTCCTTGTCCTTCCTTCACTTCCCATGGGCATTTTTGTTGCATAATGGCATAGACCATTTTTGAGAAAAACTTGCTATTCTATTATAAGGTGGTATTGCTAAGAAAAGGCCCCATGCTTCTTTTATTTTATCTAGAATTTTGTCCAAAATTTTATGTGTGTTTTCTAGGGAAAGTCCCATCTCCCCTCATATCAGAGCATGAATACACTAATTCTTCAATGGATTTAGCCCCAAGATAAGGTAAATACAAACTTGATTGGTAATAGTAAGATGATTGTACCACCTCCTTCCTTTCCTATTTCCTTTTTTTTAACACAAAATATCCTTTCTATTGTCAAACTCCAAAATTTGACAAACCCCTTGTCAAATTCTAAAACCAATCAAAATTTTCAAAACTATAAACGTGGTTTAGTCCATAACCCGCCATCTTTCATGCTTCCACACTGAGACTTTTGAGCAGAAAATCTATCTAGATGGAAAGAGAATTAGTTTTCAGGTAAAGACTTAGATCTTCATATGCTAATCAAGAGTCTGTGGACCCAATAATTGTGTCCTTGCAAGTGATCAATGGATCATGTGTGACATTGAATTTGATGTCATAGGTTTCAAATGTATAGGCATAAGACTATATTCGACAATGCTAAATCTCTACACCAATCCAACCACATAATGCAACATACTATATAACGAAAAAAGACATAGCATTACTTTATCTAATTATGGTGACCCACCACGAAATCTTTTGATGAAATATAATTTACTCGATTCGGCAAAAACATGGTGTCTTTGCCTCTATGACTAATGTGTGAGTGATCTTGGTGCACCTGAAGAGGACCATGGTTGGCTCCTTAACCGACGCTACAATAAAAATAATCTTGTCTCTGCTATTAAGAGTGATGACAACTTTGGCTCCCATAATGAATCAATGGTCAATGCCAGAACCGGAGCCTATGAAACTTGCTCGGCTCTTTCCTGTGCTTAGAGGGTTGTGGTGACAGTATCATTCCCAGGCTATGTCCACTTCCTTTCGCTTGGAATAGATATGGGGATGCTCAACTCCTTTCTCTGCTCAGACAGTTGTTGTGATAGTGTTTTGGCAATGTGACCAATGCTCAGGCTATATCAACTAATCAGCATGCAACACTCATACTCCCTTTCACCTTCCATTGAAACGAATCAGAGACTGAGACCAATCTAACACCTCTACTCATTAGATGGCTCAGTGTTCATTTTAACACAGAAAATTACCCTCCTCGTGACCTCGACTGCTACTGAGAAATATCACCCTTTAGATCAGCAATGCGACTGTTTGGTTATGAGTGCCTCGAATTCCCTTCTGTCAGTGGTATAGTCCCATGGGATTGATTCGATGGGTCTGCATGATTTTCGATCGACCTCCTTGCTCTAGTGATTTGAATACTCCCTTTCATGGTGAGGTGCCTCCCGGAAGGTGAAATGGTGGATCAGACCATTGTTGACCTGATCCATGGCTTAGCAATGTTGGTATAGTGTTTTGATGCAACCTATGCCTATGGCTATTGGTTCTATCCTCAATGGCCCTCAGATTCACTTGCTAAAGAAAAAATATTCGACCCTTTCTCTCTGTTTAACTCGGTCCCCTTTGATGAAAGTGCTATCACCAAAAATTGATCTTCTAGCCTATTCTACTAGATGGTTCAAAGTACACCATGTAAAGTCAATTTTACCATAGTAAAATTGCTTTCATTGTGAGAAATTACTTAATAAACCACCTTTGTTAAGTAATTTATAATTAAACCCATGAAGAATAATTAAATAAATAAATATTTATTTTATTTTCTTCTAGGAATAATTAATTAAACCATTGTTCAATTATTATTCCTTGTCATATTTGACCCAACTATGAAAAATCAAAAGATAAATTATTAATTATCTTATTTTTCTCTAGGAATAATTTATTACTCACTAATTAATTATTATTCCTTGTCAAATTTCACTAAATCTCTTAGGAATAATTAAATAAATCATTATTTTTTTATTATTCCTTAACCAATTTCTTGAGATGATAAATAAATCATTTATTTATTTATTATTTCTAAATAAAAGTTGAAATATGTTTTCCCTCCTAACCAAATATAATAAAATATTCCAAGTGGTTATTCCAAGAATGGGGTTAATAATATTTTATTATTGCTCATTATTCGAGGATACTCAATATTTTGTTATAAATAGAGATGTTTTCCATTCATTATTCACTTTCGATTATTTTCGTTGTTGCACTCATCGCTATAACTCTTATTATTTTCATTGTCACACACCATTTCTTTGCCATTTGAGTTCCCATTCAGCTCAAACATTTTATTTGTTGGGTTTTCACATTATAGAGGATAGAGACTATATAGAAGCTGAAGTTTTTTAGGATAGACAAGAACCCATCCCATAGAGGGGGACTGGTAAAATTTATTTAGTCTCTTCACAGGTGTTATAATAAAATATATTCTTTGTATATTTGGTTTCCATTGGATGATTGGAGTTATTACTGTTTCTTTTTTCTATTTAACTATGATTGTATCATAGGTAAGGACTTTGCTAGGTTTTGTTTCTATCATTTGATGCAAATATACAATGTTTAGTAGCCATTTATATTGTTCAGACTGTTTGTCATCCACAGTTTTAATTGGGTTCTTTTCGTACATCTTTGAGACGAAAACACTACAACAAAATTGGCAACTCCATTGGTTTTTTACTTCAGATCCAGAAACTTGGGTGACCTTCAGTTTTCAGGTTAGGGTTTCTTATTTGTTCTGACTCTTAATGTTATTTACTAGCTTTCTAACCCTAGAAATTTCAAATTTCTAACTTCTGCAAGTTTTCTGGTCTTTTCTGCAGGTCACAGGAATGAGTTGTGATAGAGACGGTAGTTTTTCTGAGATTTTCTGACTGGGAATCAATGATTATAAATCACACTTTTGAGCCAAAAAAGTATGATCTTGAGTTTAGAGTGCATATTTCACCCCAAAAACTGTGATCCCCCCTAAAAATAGGTTAGTACCTGCGATTTTACAGTTTCCGGGTTTTTATCATATCTATTTCTGGGTTTTGTTGAGAGCTGTGCGTTCAGTTGTTTGACCTCTGTCTCATCCTACTTATGCCTTGATCTACTCTGATTTACTCGTCAAAGTGGAATCTATCACCTTAAGGCTTCTAGTACGCTTCCACCTTTATAGGAGGAGCTTAGTTGAGTAAGAAGTTTGAGTTTTTCCAGCACTTTCAGCCATATTTTTCAGATCTGTACCCTTTTCCTTCAGATCTCAAAAGATAGGTTGTTTCCATCCATGGTTTCATATTAAACCTTCTTTGGTCGTTGGCCTTAGGGTCCCATCGGTTGCCCTAGGATTTACACCCATCTCCATATCTTTTAGTAGCAATCTTCCTCTCTAGTTTTTCATTGTTGTTGCACCACTTTCCAATAGCCTAGTGTCATTTCATCCCAGTCACATCGACACTTAGATCCCTTTAACTTTTTAGTTTGCTTTCACTCGATTTCACCACCATCCAGCACAATGTTTGCAAATTCAATTTGGGTGGGGTTTAGTTAATGGTTTTGTTGTTCATTTACTCTTGTTAATTTCAGTTTATTTTCAACAATCTTTTTTCTTTTTTACAAACATGATCTAGGCTTAATCAATAAATACACTTGCACACACAAGCACACCTTAAGCAAAGGGTGGTTGGTTTACACCCCCAAACCGAGACTGAACATAATAAATTTATCTCCCCTCATCGAGACAAAGTCACATTGTTGATCTCCCTTCACCATTTTCATGTCACATGTGTCTTACCACCATTGTGACACCAATGTGTTTGTCACAGAGACTCTTATAACATCATCCCCATTTTCCACTCGGGCATATTACTCCTCCCCACTAGGTTCAAGTTCATAGCCCTCTGAGTCCCCATACCGACTCTTCTCCTGGTTCATCTGATTTCGAGCCTCCTTCACGACATATTGTCACCATGTTTGGACCCACAGCTGGTGTAGGAACCCAACCTGGTGTTGGCTCCAGTTCTACCCTAGTGATCACATCTAGAGGAGAAATCTCATGAACTGTTAAGAAAACTCCCATACTCCCTTTTATGGCTGGCTTAAGTCTCCTGGATTTTAGCCAGCTGATAAATGACCCAATACACCACGATGCTGGTTAGCATGTTATGCTGACTAAGCTTCCCTCAAATATCCCAAAGTTTGAGGGTAATTCTACAGAGGATCCTACCGATAATGTTTGCTCCTTCCACATGTGGTGTTCATCCAACTCCATTACCGATGACTTCATTCGTTTTCGGCTGTTCCAACACACGCTCACTAGAGACGCTACAAAATGGTATGTAGACTAGCCCGCCACATTTCATTCCATTTTCGTGACGCTTGTTAAATTGTTCCTCTCATATTTCTAGCTACCTCTTCCGTACGATGCTGGTAAAAAGATATTGACCACATTTTTTCAGTCCTCTGCCACTCGCCTTTCCGACCATGTTCAAGAGTGGCATAGAAGGAGGAGCACATGTCGTGCCCCACACTTCGAAGACCGTGTCTATCTAGATTAGTTTCTCAGGAGCCTTTTAGCACCCATCAGAAAAGATGTCGCATCCCATTTTCCTCAGACTGAGGAAGAAGATCTCCAAACTGCTCTTAGATATGACCTGATTTATGTGCAATTTGGTTTTGTCTATACCATCATTCCAAACCTTCCCCATCCTAGAGGTTCCAATGCACTGAGGCAATCTCACGTTGCCGATGGTATCATTGGAACCCTTTCACATCCTTCCCCATATACTCAACAAAGTCATGGCCATCCACAGGGGGGCACCAGTTCCTCCAACACTTATGCCCCTCCTCCTAGAAACATATTTTCAGGGCCCTAACATATCTACCAAACCATTGCTCCTCCTTATGAACAATCGAGCACTCCAGTTCCTCAAGCATTAACACCACAGCCTCCCATGCATCCTCAGCCCTCGTAGCTATTGCCCCCTTAGGGTCAAGTGTTTGCACAGTAGAGTGCAACCAATCCCCAAAATATGAAGAAAAATAATAAGGGGAAGGGTAACAATTGTAACAAGGGTAACTAGGGTAATCAAGGTAATCAACCTAGTGAATCCCAGGGGAACCAGCCTAACACCAACAACTAGCAACAGGGAATCCAACCCAAGAAAAACAAGGCTATTCATACGAACAAGCCTTGTGCATGTTGTTATGTACATGGCCATTATACACATGAGTGTGCTATCTTAGCCTAGATGTGCCAAATGTGGGAAGCTCAAGCAGCTTCTACAGGCCAACAATTGCCTCAGAATCCTACACCATCTTAACTGACAGTGCTTACAAATCCTTTCCCTCAACAAGGATTTGTTTCTTCTCAACCTCACCCAGGTTAAGTAGCCCACCCTCCCCAACCTTCTGGTCCTGGTGACTACCAGATCCTCATGATGAGCTCTGAGGAGGTTAATCCCTCCAATATCAACTTGCAAACTCGATCGCATCAATATGATAAGCCATCAACTTCGTCCACCACTAATTCCAAAGCCAAAGCTTCTATTGAGCCTCTTACGACATCAAATGTTCCATTACAGATCCCTCAACCTAAAGCTGAGGCAATTCCCAAGATCCCAAAGGGACCATTATACCATAACATGGCTTCTAACCGAGTTGCCCATACATATAGTATAGTAGATGACTTGGCGCAATCACCTGCCGCCATGTCGACACTGGATGAACTCCAGTCATGCCCATCTCAAAAGAAATCTCTAATAACTTCTTTGGGCATAGTAGATCCTTCTGACGATCGTTTGATTTTCTTCCCAGTTGATACATCAGAACATCCCCCATTTCCTTGCTCCGTTGCTTTTTAGGTACTAGTCCGAGTCCATAATGTCATCATCTCCCGATGCATTACTAAAAATGTTGCATCCACCTATGTGATGTCTACTACCATTTGGAAAAAAACTTTAGTCACCTGAGTTGTCCCCCTCCACCATCACTTTGCATGCTTGGGATAAACACTCCTCCTAACCTCTTAGTATGTACTAGAACTATCCAGTCACCCTTGTGGGCAAGACTCTCCATGTGGATATTGAGGTTATTGATGCCCCTTTAGATTACAAAATTCTCTTTGGTCGTAGTTACACATATGCCATGTCAGATGTCACATGTACGGTTTTCCGCAAGATGTGCTTCCCCCATGAAGGGAAGATTGTTATCATAGACCAATTGACTTACTACGAGTCGGCATATGTGACATCCCCCAAGTCCATTATCTCATCAGTGTTAGATAGGAATTCTTCAACTCCTCTCATTGGTGTTTCACCCAGAGTCTATAAAGATTCCTCATTTTTGGGTTCTTTCCCTGGTCCTCCCCCTCTCATCTTAGAGCCTAAATCTTTCAGCGTCACGGGTTGTCCTCAAGCACTCTGGTACATTCGATCCACAACGAGCTCCTCCACACTGTGCGGTTACCATCCCAGCTGAGCCATCCAGATCCACCCCCCAAGACCTCCTCCATTTGTGGGTGCCTCTCCTATCTTCCCCCAGGAACTGTTCCTCCAGGTCTCAACCATCTAGGAGTTGTTCCACTGGGACATTACCTTGCAGACCAGATACCTTTCTTATTTCCCCCTCTCGCAATCTTTGTTGGTCCTTCCTAACATGAATTTAGGCATCCCCGTATGGTACATTGATCCCCCTGTAAGCATTCTTCCTGGTCAGCTAAGACCTTATCATGCTCTGACCCTGGTTCAATTAGTCCCTATGGCCCCTACCACTACATTAGTTCCATCACAACCTTAAGAGAAACCCATTCCTATTGTGAAAGCATCTGGAAAGGGGGGAAATGCTAAGAGGAAAGAACCTAATGACAAGGCTCCCCAACGTCCTCTAGTCTCCAAGGCCCCAAAGCCATCACCTTTGTGCGCTTTATGTAAAGTTGTGGGGCACGCAACCAATAATTGTCTTGAGCTTCCTCATCTCAAACTTTTGGTTCATGAAACATTCCCTGATTCAAATATCCCTAAATTCCTTGTTAACTTACCAGGTCCACCCAACAAACTCAGAACGTTATGCAAAAATCACCGTTGTGCCTTGTGTGATCATCATGGTGACTATTCCCATTGTTGTGCTCATCTCAACAAATTTTGTGATTTCCTTAAGGCACTTCGCGAATATGAGACCACTCATAATGGATCACCTTCTCCTCTTCCCGTGGATTTTTGTACCAATAGTAAACTAGAATAGGGGCAATCCGGTCCCACCATTGTGATCCCTTCCCCAGATGTCGAGATGACGGACACCACAGGCCATATCCTTTACCTGTCGTCATCCTTGAGTTCCTCGTAGGCAATCCTTTCTGAGGTTTTTGAGCATGCTTCTATTCAACCTCTTGCAACAGAATCCCATGTCTCAACATACATAGATCGTTCATCTACTATCTTGTCGTTTACCATTTCGTATGATGCGTATGTGAACCTTCTTTCTTAGGTTGATGCACTAGGTACCGTGCCGCATGATGTAGTCAATATTCGTCTTGTCCGCTCATCTTCCATTTTTATGAGGACATCATGGAAGCTATGTCTACCCATAATTACCCTTACACTTAGGAAAGGGGGAATATTTTTTGGAGGATTCTAAAGGCCATTTCCTTCTTAATAATCCCAATGCAATCTACCTAAAGAAATTTTTCTCATAGCTTATCTCTTTGATTTGCATGTCTTTATTTCTTTCATGAAGTTAGGTAGGATGCATCATCTCATCTGTCATCTTTTGCACCTTTCAGATGGATCCATCATCCACACCATATATCGGTCATGTTGATGGTGCAAGTCACTTCTCCAGGAATATAGCCTCGACAGCCTGGGCCATTTTTACCCCCTTGCATACATTAGTCCTTTCGAACGATGTGTGCATTGGATCTGCCACCAATAACCAGGCCGAATATGATGCAGTGATAGGTTTGTTAGTTGATTCCCTTTCTCATCGCATCCTTCATCTTCATGTTCGTTTATATTCCTTGCTACTTGTCATGCAATTGAATGGTGTGTATCATGTGCATAACCAAGTCATATTTAGAAAATATTTGCATGTTAAGCTATTGGTACATGAATTTGAAACCCTTACTTTTAGTCAAGTTCCTAGAGCCCAAAATAACTATGTAGATACCATTGCAAATAACATTCTAGATTGGCATTTATCACATGTATACCACAGAAGACAACCATAAACAAAACACATGGCGAACCATCATCGTCATATAAAAATGCATAATCATATTATGTATCATATAAGTGTTCAGAGCCCATAGCTCTAAATACATCTAACATGCCCAAAACATGTTACAAAAATCAAAATCAAAGGGACCCACATGTCCCCATATGTAGTCACTATCCGAAGGATCACGCAGCAAAGGCTCCGCCCCACCTGCACGTAGATCACGTACTGCATGACCAGCCATTGCCATGCACCGCATGATACCTCACCATTCTAAGGGAAGGCTGTTACAGTCATATATGTATCGGTTGTCTAGCTCATGCCATCCGCGCTCAGAAAATCTAGTCAAGAGTACCCCACATCTATGGTGTAGATAAACTAGTAGCACACTATCCTCTAGACCCTGACAAGATGACAATGTTCCCCAATCTGCAGCCATAGGTGCTGTACCTCGTCCTACATTTCTTGTCAGTTTTACTGGTGCTATGTCTGCATACCACATATTTTACACTTAGTACCATATAGATGTGATAAAAATATGAAATGCACAATAAAAATAGAAACTTAACAATTACCGTTTGGTCCCCATTCTTGCCTGAGCGAAACTGGCAAGTTAGGATCTCCTTGATAGTTCATCCCACGATAAGGATAATCGTCAATCTAGAGGGGCATCTAATCCCATTGTGCAAAAAACATGGGTTAGAACACCCGTCTGACTCCCTGTCCTCATCTCCGCAGTCGCTGCCCTGAGTGGCGGATCCCGGGCTCCTGTGGGCTCCCATATTGGATCTATACATGAGGAAGGATGGTGGGTATCTTCTCAAAGAAGAATACACATAGTACTGTACCAAAAACATAGTCATGGCTTACCTGCATAGACTTAAATATTGTTTCACTAATGACAGAATCATCTCGGCCCACCCATAGTAGGTCCTAGCCAAAACACTCTCAACCAGCATCATCTGCCCACCAGTTATGTGGTGGAACACATGGCTTCCCAAGATCCGTAGCATAGCTGCGGAAACAACCTATGTCTCTAGCCGGTCTAAATCACCAATCTGGATAGTTGTGCCCTTCACATGCACATCCTATGGACAATGCCACTCCACAAACTTTGTAATGTTCCTCCCACAAGGAAACACCAGATGTATATCCCCCACCACTCTGAGGAGAGGGAGTCCGGTGAAGAAATAAATATCATGTAATGTGAGCTCAATATTGTGCCCCTACATAACAAATACCTCATGGTTTGGATCCCAATAGCTGACAATTCTCAATAGCAAGGGCTCACCTGCCCTCATCAATGGGTTCTCTACCAACTTGAGAACCCTATAGTGAGCCAAAGCCCCTCAAACCCCTTGATCCATCTGATTCTTGAATCGGAGGGTATCCAAGTCTCACTCACACCAGTTGATTTTTAGCTCTGGCATGCCTACAAAGCACCACATGTCTTGTCAGTTGAGAGAATAAAACACTGGTCTACACTAAGCAACCTACAACCCCCACCAAGCGAGCAAACCACCCTTCTTTTCAGCCCCAAATCATAGTTTTATGCCCAAAACGTGTGAGCTTGCAGGTTTTCACCTGTTTCCTGTGATCCAAGTTGCACTTCTAGGCAAAAAAAGTGTGATTAGACCCTGAAGAGGAGCAAGGGTCTCCCAGGGAGCTGCCAGGAGCCGAAAATCACGAAATAAATAACTAAAATTGAAGAGATGAGGAATTCCACTACCTGATAGTCGCAGATCCTGATTCTGATGGTTGGTTTGTCTACTATGATCTCCACAAGATTTAGGGCCTTTTCCTCCTCTCCAAATTTACCACAACTCACATAAAATATGAATTCCAATTGGAGGGAAAATGTCCTTTCATAGAAAAATCCACAATGATTTTGTCGCCCGCTTTGACCAAATGGTAGCTCAGCTTGACGATCCATCAACATCATTGGAAATCTCTCATCGAGTACTATAATGAGTCTTTCTCAGTTTTGGATGATTTGAAACTTCACTAGGAAGCCATTTTTTCAAGAAGGGTCACTTCGTCGCCTCTTAAAATCGGATTTCTTCATACGCGATGCTTGTAATTTGGGGACCACCTTCCCTTGGAACTTGTCATCTCACATGTTAATTTTCATCATGTGTAACCATCATTTACTCATTTTTTCATGGTCCCCACCGGGCCTATTCTGTGTGGCAGCGTCATCGAGTCACCCTTGTTCAGAGCATTCGTGATGAGTCACCCTTGCATCCATGGAGTCTGTTTCATATCCCATTATATCATATCATAGTATTCCATCCATATTTTGATATCGTTCATCCCATCTTGCCCATTTTAGCCTCTAGTCATACTATACACATCCCATCCGGAGTGAGTCAGTTGTTGCGAGGTCAACCATGCACTTTATGCTCTGACAAGGGAAGTCGTCTATTTGTCCCTCAATCCCTCATTTTCCATTATACCTGGTGTCAGTCCATCAGTCACATTACTATTTTCCCTCATACCTTAGTTGAGGATCCTCATTGCCTCACCTATCATGGGCCCTATTCTATCGACATCAGCTCATTTATTCCATAAGAATGACCTAGAGGGCGGTGTATCTTGGTTCCAACTTCCATTCTTGTTTGGTACTTTGGATTGAGTAGAGGGACTCATTATTGCCCTTTGACTTGGTTGTTTCATGTTCGTGATCCATACACTCGATGGTCGAGTGATGCAGCAGATTGTACCAATGGTTCCTAGGTGTGTGTGAGATGTTTGAGACCTCATGAGGGGGTGGCCCTTCAGGTAGACCCCCACATGCTCGGATGCATTCCTATTATGCTATAGCCTTAGATGTATTTTTGCAAATATAATGGGTTCAGTTCCTACCAATCACAGTGTTCATAGCATGCACATCTCCTTTAGATGATCCATTTAGTTTTGCAGATCCCTTCCTTGTTCAACAAGGCTTCTTCGGTTGTTCTACCCTCCCTCCAACCCATTTTTTGAGGGAAAGGCTATTATATCTCATGTAATCAGTTCATATTATATTCAATCCTCGCTCATATTTTTCTAGGTGCATTATATATATGGGACACATTGTATTATTTTCAAACTCAGTTATGCCAACATGGCATGTACCATTCAGCATGTACTTCATTACACAGTTTGATGTTTCTCAGCACTCAATTATTTTTGTACTAAGTTATCTCGGTGGGTATATGTATGCTTCCCCTGCCTCATTAAGGTCCGGTACCACAACATAAAAGGTGACTTGCATTGGTCTTGACCCCTCTGTCCCTATCCTCCTACTTCAGTTGTATTGGTCTCTCTCTCTCTCCACTTTGTTGTGTAGTGATTGTCTTTACAACATTGTTCAGTCACATGTTTTCCTCCTAACACACGTATGTTGGGGGGAAATCTGTTATCACCAAAATATTGATCATCTAGCCTAATTTACTAGATGGATCGAACTACACCGTGTAAAGCGAATTTTACAATAGTAAAATTTCTTTCACTGTGAAAAATTACCTAATAAACCAGCTTTGTTAAGTAATTTATAATTAAACTCATGCAAAATAATTAAATAAATCACTATTTATTTGATTTCCTTCTAGATATAATTAACTAAACCATTGTTCAATTATTATTCCATGTCATATTTGACCCAAGTATGAAAAATCAAAAGATAAATTATTAATTATCTTATTTTTCTCTAGGAATAATTAATTATTATTCCTTCTCAAATTTGAAAAATCCCTTGGGAATAATTAAATAAATCATTATTTTTTTATTATTCCTTAACCAATTTGTCGAGATGATAAATAAATCATTTATTTATTTATTATTTCGAAATAAAAGTTTAAATATTTTTTCCCTCCTAACCAAATACAATAAAATATTCCAAGTGGTTATTCCAAGAATGGGGTTAATAATATTTTATTATTGCTCATTATTCGAGGATAACTCAATATTTTGTTATAAATAGAAGGGTTTTCCATTCATTATTCACTTTTGACTATTTTCATTGCTCCACTCACTACTATAACTCAGATTGTTTTCATTGATGCACTCCATTTCTCTGCCATTTGAGTTCCCATTAAGCTCAAACATTTTATTTGTTGGGGTTTCACATTATAGAGGAGAGAGACTCTAAAGAAGATGAAGATGTTTGAGGATAGCCAAGAACCCATCCCATAGAGGGGGATAGGTAACATTTATTTGTTCCCTTCACAGGTGTTATAATAAAATCTATTCTTTGTATATATAGTTTCCATTGGATTATTTGAGTTAGTACTGTTTCTTTTTGTTGTTTAACTATGATTGTGGCATAGATTAGGACTTTCGCAGGTTTTGTTTCTATCATTTGTTGCAGATCTACAATTTTTAGTAGCCATTTATATTATTGATATTGTTTCTCATCCACAGTCTTAAGTGGGTTCTTTTCATACATCTTGTTAACACCCAGGTTGTTCCCTTTGACTCCCAAGGGAATACGGCCGGGGTAACCACTAACCAATCTTTGGGTTACAGCTTCTAGCCAAACTGTAACTAGAGAGGGCTCTCTCTTTATGATTTGTCTCTGTTTTGTTAAGGTTTCAGGCTAGCTATTAGGCTCAGGTTTTGTTTTATATTTCGGTTGGAAGACTTTCTCTCAATACTTAAGGTGTAATGTTCAAACAGTTATATTTCATTGGGCAATGGAGTCTGGAGGTGTGAAGTGCTTGGAATGCTTGAAATGGAATGTTTAGCCTGCAGGGCCTATTGGGTATCCAACAAAACAATTTAAACTTTAAGTGATGAAATATGATTAGCCCATGGAAAGCAGTTAAGAATTCTCCATTAAGCTGGTGATGTGAAAGTGAAATATGTTACCCAGGAGCAAAGTTGAATTCCTGAAAACTATGATCACTGTGAAAGATATATCCTGAAAGTGCAGCAATTAAGAATTACACTTATACAGATTATAGCTGAAGAAAACATTCATTAACAAACATAGATTGAGCCCAGGGTATTCAATGAATAAATCCTGAAGGCTATTCTTTTTCTTTGCTGTTAAACATTTAGAATTTCAGAAACATACATGGATTGCTAAAGATTTAAACACATAACGAAGAGGGTTACAGAAAACTTATTGTATTGTGAGATGCATAGGGATCCTGCAGTATTCAACAAACACCAGAATGCATTCCAACGATTTCAGAACTTGAGAAATTCCATCACTTTTCTTTATTAACTCTGAAAGGATTACAGCAGAAGAACTTCTTCAAGAGAAATGAATAACGATCAACCAACACCCGCAAGCTTGTGCGAGAGGCAAATATATACAAAAAGTATTACAAAATATCTAAGGCGTTGAGTCATCTGAGAAATAAATGTTACACCAACTTTGTACAGAACAGCAGATATGAAGTTATTGCTGCCTTTAATACAACATAAATGCTCTTTTCATCTGTCAGAAGATATTTTGGCTTTTGGAAGCCAACAAGTCGGCTGGAGTAATCTGCATTAATGCTGAAGAATGCGCTTTTGGAGCTGCTCTGCTGTAGCTTCTCGGCCTGGACACCTGTAGCTTCTCATCTTGCTTTGTTGGCCATAATTTCTGCTGAGTTGGCTCAGCCTTCATCTTTAATGCATGCTGATTTTATTAAACTGCCCTGTGCATGACAGTTCGTGTTTCTTATAAACAAAATTTGGTGAATGGCTTCCTGTTTATAAAATCGTCTGTATTGCCTTAGTCCACCAGTCCTGTGTAGGTAATTGATGCCTGAGAATTGCATCCATAGTCTCCTCTGCCTCTGTATATTTATAAAAATTTGGAGCCACTTCAAACAAGTGTGTGATTTCATTCATTATAAAAAATAAACTTTCTACCTTGTTGTAGAGAGTCTGTCCTGTAGCTGGCCCTGTTTCTTCTGAGGTGCTGGGCTTCTCATTGATCTGACTTGAGGCAAAATCATTTACCCTTTTGGCATACTGCTCATCAGTGAATAGTCTCCCTGAGCTGTTCAGTAAGCTAGGGAGCCCTCTATTTTGTAACACCTGAAACTTGTCCATAAACCTGTTTACCTCAGTCTGCATGTCTTGGGTTCTTCTTTCCAATGTCTGCACCAAGTTTCTCAAAGTAAGAACCCTCTTGATTAATTGAATAGTCTCAGTTCTGTTTGTAATTCCCATGGTAGCTAACTGAGAACTTGTTCTATTGTTAAGCACATTAATCATTCTGGTGGCCACTTCAGGCATATTGCTTAGTGAAGCTCTTGATCTTTGAATTTCCTTCTGTGCTTTTGGAATGAGCTCTAACTGCTCATGGATTGTCTCAATATACTGCCATTGGTGAGTAATAGACTGGCCAATATTGGACCATAGCACTGTTCTAAGCTCAGCCACAACCTTATCTAATTTGAGCTCATTTTCTAGCTCTTTGATCTTGTCTTTAAGGGCCTTTATCTCCCTGCCCTTTTCTGCCACAGCCTGCTTGGATTTATCATACCTATCATTTACTTTGGCTAAATTCTCCCTGGCCTCATTTAGTTCTGTCATTTGAGCTTCCAGGGCCTGAATCTCACTTCTTAACTTTTGCATATCCAAGCTTGTGGCCTGCTCTGTTGTTGATGGTGCTGAGGTGGATGGTGCTGTTTGCTCGGTCTGTTGAGGAGGAGGAATAGTAGTTGGGGCAGCTTCCTCAAGATTAATGATTAGAGGAGGAGGCTGAGAGGTCTGACCTTCTTCTCTTTGTTTCAAAGTTGCTTGTAATGCTGCCTGTGCAGCCTCTGATTCTCCCAGCTTTTCTTGTGTCTGGATAAGCTGCTTATAGAGAGACACCAGCAAAGCTGTGGCATCTTTATCATGCCTTTGTTGAGCTACTTCATCTATCTGAGGGTGAATTGTGACTAGGAGTTTGATCTTTCTCCTTAGAGCTGCCATATCAGCATCCCTCAATTTCAATATTTCCTGAATTCCCTTGATATCTTTGGGATCATGCCCAATCTCAATGATTATATCCTCTAAGGACCTTATTCTGTTGTCCTTTGCCTGAGATGATGCTCTTTCCAATTCCATCTGAGAGGCTATATTATTAAGGCTATTTTCTAGCCTGTAGTTATCCAATGTCTTGTCTGCCATGGAAGTATACACCATTTCACCTGTCTGCTTATGCAACTCAATTTTGTCCATTGGGTGTATGTCCTTGGCAAGGACCTCAAGATTGGTCCTCAGATAATCTGAAGGGGACTGTGGCTGCAAAGTAGTTGGCATGAAGTGACTCATGATCATCTTGCCCTCCTGGACATCATATGCTGACATTAGACGCTGCTGGTTGGTGGGAGCCATTTTCAACAAATGGTTGTACAGTTGTATTTTTATGGGATCATTCCTCTTTTTAATTTCACTGAACTGTTGTTTAATGCTCAGTTCACCCTCTCTCTACTGGCTTGAGGAGCTGACTTCTCCTCCCATTGTCCTCTCTTGTTCCTGTTGGAAGGAACTTGCAGATGCCTCCATACTGGGCGGACCCATACCCAAAGATTGCCCTATAGGCATCTCTTCCTCTGAAAGGGGATTCATCCTGTGCCTTTTCTCACCATGGCTTATTGATGTAGTTAAGGGAGTCTCTCTATCCCTTTTTCTGCTTACATCCTCCTTTTGTGGAGTTTGAAGGATGGATGCTTCAGCTGATGTTTGTTGCCTAGGAGGCACTAAATTTTGAGCCTGCTGCTCAGTGAGAATTGGGGTCTCAACTGCCCCTTCTTGTTGTGGGGGCTGCTCTCTGTCATGCTGCCCTTCTTCTTGCTGTGATTCATGTTGTCGTTGTTGCTCTACATGCTGCTGTTGTTGCTGCACCTTCTCATGAGGTGGCTGTTCGGTCTCCATTTCCTTTTCCTTGCCTTTGTTGGATATATCCTCAGTGGCTTTGACTGTTTGTTGATTTGTAGTAGAGGAAGATGCAACTGCTCCCACTTGTATGCTTGGAAGGGTAAAAACCTGTGAACAAAGTTCAAGGTCAGCCATTTTCTTTAAATTCCTCACTGCTCTTTGATTCAGCTCTTCTTGTGTAACAGGCTCTTCTAATGTTCCTCTCCTCCATTTTACTTGGTTTGCATATTTTTCAATGTGAGGAATCTTTACATGATCATAGCCAGATAGCTTATATTTGAGCCTTCTCAAAGTTATGAAGTGATTGGGGTCATAAGGTTTCCAAAGGAAACTGGTTTGAAGGCCAAGGGACTCAAGCATCCTGTCTGCTTCTTTCCAACCCTCTTCCCTCTTGTTATAAATGAAGTGGCCAAGTTGGTTCCTGACCTTCAACTGTGCTTTCTTGCCTTTGCCTGAAAAGTGAAGCACATCAACATTGCCAAACTGTCTGAAGTATTCTAGGGAAAATAGCCTCATAGGCACATATTTGGGTAGTCTGTAGGGAGGCAATTCACACCCATATATCCTGATGACGGTGTGGTTCTGGTAAAAGTACCAGTCCCCAATGCTGTATGATTTGGATAACTGAAGGATTCTCTGCATATCATCTGTGAGTCTTGGAGGAGGTGAGCTCATCAGCATAGACATAGCTGGGTGTATGAAGAGATCTATGAACTCACAATAAGTGTAAGGAGACTCGGACCTACAGTGGAAGACAGAGGACCAATAGACCACTGATCTTGGATTGCCTTGGGCATCCACTCTTTTGATTGGAAAAGAGAACTTCTGATGTTGATGATATAGAATTAAGTGGTAAATATAAGAGGTATATCTGAACAGTCTTTCCCTGGCCAAGTTCATTAATTGCTCATGTATTTTGTCAGAGATGTAAGTGGCATAGTCATAGCAAATTGGAGATTTGCCCGGGGCGAACATGAGCATTATTACCAGCACAGTTTGATCTACCAATTCCACTGAGTTGTAGCCCAGAATGGGACTAATCATATCTACCAAGTCCCTGCCCAACTGGTTGAGGTATACTTGATTCAAAGGAGGATATTGCACAGAGTCAGACTCAATGTATAACTGATTTAGTTTAGTGATTTGAGCATCTGTCAATTTAGCCCCTTGATTTATCAGGTCTATTAGTGACAAAGGGACCAATTTCTTCTGAGTTTTGAAGCAGAGCATCTCTTTGATAGCTTCAGGGGTGATATAGAAAACAACTGATCCTGCAGGATCCAGCACAGCCCTCTGAGTAGGGTCATAACATTCAGCACATAGGTGGATTAACTCAGGGAATTGATTAACCTGAGGGAGCTTGAAAATAGGGAGAAAAGAATCCCATATGCCCAGCACATCTGTTCCAGCCTCATGTTTGGCTTTTAATTCATTGAGCAGGTGTATGTGGAACTTGGTCCTCATTAGCATTTCTTCTGAAATCTGATAGTCCATGTCTGCCAAAGGTTGCCATTCCAATTCTCTTTGAGGGGCATTCAATGGAGCAATGTTTAGTGCTACAGGAGCCACTGGTGGATCCATGGTTTCTCCTAGGATTGCAAATGGATGTTACTATGCAGAGTAACACAAAGGAGTTCTTTTTAACAGAGGAAAGTGAATTGTTCAGGGGTGAATGATGGATAACCAGGTGCAACAGTTGAAATACTATTTGAAGTGTAAATAAGGCCAATGTCTGGTCTCAATCTGTCTCTTATAGCAGGTATGTATAGTTTGACTAACTGGTTCACGATTGCGCGAACAGTGTGCAGTTTTCGATGGAAATTCAGGCAAACAAGGCTCAGCTGGTGGTTTTCGAACTCACAGTTGGAAATAGGGGCTAGGCAGAGGAAATTTGCTGGTAAAATAATAAGTTTCAGTGTCTTTCAAGCTTTCTGAGGGAAATTACAGACAAATTAGGCGTATGGAGGATTAACGAGGAGAAATACCTGGCAAACAACGAGAAACGGTCACAAATGTAGGTAGAAATGGTGCGCCGGAGGTCTCCAGATCGATTCCAGCAAGGTGGCGCAGGTTTGAACGTAAAAAACCATGCAGAGAAAGCAATAGCGAATCGGCGAAAAGTATGAAAAACGCGAAAATTGGCCAAAATATGGACTTTTTTGGGATTTTGGCGCTTTTTTGGGATGACGTTAGCATGACGTCATCGGGTGGGGTCAAGGCCGGATGACGTCAGCATGACGTCATCAGGTGAGGTGGCGAGCTGCGATTGGTCCACGGGGATGATGCGGTGGCAGACACATTGGCGCAGGGGCGGACAAAAATGCTGACGCGATGGCGGGGTGGCAGTGACGTGGCTCTGACGTGGGATGAGCGGATCAACCGAAACCGGAAACGGTTAGCGGTTTTATATCTTACCGCTATAGGTACGGGGGTGGAATGTGTCAGGCGTACCTCCGATGCGCTGTGGGAGTGGCGCGTGGCGGGGGCCTGACGTCACCTTCTGACAGATATCGAAAGGTATCTGTCGGACGTCGGGGCCGCTCTGATATGAACGAGGGCCGTCGGATCAAATGGGTTCGATCCGACGGTTGTCGGGAGAGTGAGGTGTTCGATCAATATGGACGGGTGGAGGATTAAAATATTATTTCTTTTGGGATGCGCGCTCAGCGGAAAAGGTTGGGGATACGGTCTTTTGCAATGTTTTTCAATGTATTTTGAAAAATCAAATATATGCGCCGATACTTTGGAAAAGCGCGGAAAGTGGGTTTTTTGGGTTATTTCATAATACAAAGTGGGTTATGTGGAAAAGGGGTCTTTTTGTAAGGTTTTCTTAGCAAATGAAGGTTCAATGGGTCAAATGAGTTTAGATGAGGGGAGAGGAGTGAGGCTTAGGTTTATCAAAGTGACCTGATGCCATTTTGATCCCTGTTAGAGAACATATGGCTATAATGCCAAGGGGAGGGATATTTATACGATGCTTGGAGTTTATACACCATGGTGTTAATAATAGTAGGGGAAGGGTAACATAGGGGAATTACATAATAGAGTTAGAGTTAATATGGGTGAAAATGGTGGATGGGGGGATACCACTAAGTTTGTTTGAAACTTACTTAGTTTAGGGAGTAGATCAAAATGAAAAGAATTTTTACACAGGAAATGTGGCTTCTAAAGGAATGAGAACCAACATAAAACCACAATTTCTTCCATGAATCTCAACTAATGAGGGAGTGTTAGTAATGAAAATGGGAAAGGGGAAGAAGGGAGGTTAGACATGCTTCTTTGCTTTGCTGCCACCTGATGAAGAAGAACACCTTCTCAATTCACTGATTTTGCTTTGTGAACAAGGTTAACACACATGCAATTTATAAGAAATGACCTTTCTGCAACCCCAACTGCCTACCCATCTACTTGCCTAGCATTTTTTGTTTTCTTCTTGGAGGGTGCACTTAGGCTTGCAAACCCTTATTTGCCTTTTCTTTTCTTTGGCTTTTTCTTTTGATTGTCTATCTAATTCTACCCTTATTGCTTCCAAGGTCCCAGATTAAACAGTTGGGAACCTTACTTCTCTACCTAAGCTACTTGTCTGCCAAGATTAAACAGTTTGGACAGACTTCTTTCTCTATTCTACAACTGGAAATTTAAAACATGGCATGGTCCAGATTGAGCTGTTGGACCATCCATCAAAATTGAGTGCTCATCAAGCTATATACATACCTTGTGTTCCTTTGGAAATATGTGATCTTTGCATCACCAAAGCAGAGCATATTTGGAACTTTTATAGCCAATCATGAAATATGAAACCTATTGGTATAGGTATCTAATAGTGGCTCCACATGGGGATGGTTTTTCATTTGAAAGACCAAGAACAGCAGGTCAGAATGCCTTGGCCCTTGACTGTTTCCATCAAACTTGAAGTATGCTGCCTTGAAATGCCAAAATTGTGTACTCTCCTTCTTGATAGATCTCTGATCCTATTTGCCTTTTGCTAATAGATAATAAAACTTAAAAGACTGCATGTTTACATTTTAAGAGAAAATGATATATACTTCTGAATATGTACAATGGAAACTCAGGCTGTACTTATGGGTAGTAATCAAAATAGTGTTTCAGCATCCTGCCATTCATAGGACCTTCATCCAGGTCAGTTTCATTAAGACTCTTAAGGAAATAAGTATTGTTTCCTTGTACTTCTTGGACAGCAAATGGTCCTCTCCATAAGGAATCAAATTTTCCATGTTTTCCCTTATCTTCTCTTCTTGAATCCCACTTGAGGACCTTATCTCCAACATTAAAGTCTTCTGCCTTAGTTCTTCTATCAAAGGCCTTCTTTAACTTTTCTTGTAAAACCTGAACTCTGGTAAACACTTGGTCTCTAGTTTGCTGTAAACATATTATTTGATTGATCCTTCTTTGTATGTCATTTGGTTCAGCTTGACTTTCTTGAAGAAGTCTCATGACAGGAACTCCTAGTGATGAAGGAAATTTGGCTTATAATCCATAAACCAACTCATATGGGCTGGTCCCAATTGATCTTTTGGTTGTTAGTTTATCTGCCCATAAGGCATTGACCAGTTTCTTATGCCAATTCTTCTTGTTTTCTTCCAGCACCTTCTTTATGATGTTTACAAGGCTTTTGTTTGATGATTCAGCTAGGCCATTTCCTTGGGGGTAACAGGCAGTAGAATGGCCCAAGGTAATGTGAAATTTGTGGCAGAAATTCACCATCTTTGTAGATCTGAAAGCAGCAACATTGTCTGTGATTATTTTATCAGGGCAGCCAAATCTAGCCAGTATGTTGTTCTCCAAGAACTGAATGATTATTGAATCATTTGCTTGTCTGCATGGGGCAGCTTCAATCCACTTAGTGAAATAGTCTGTAGCTGTTAGAATCCACCTGTGTTGTCCTAAGGATGAGGGATGAATTTCCCCAATGAAGTCCAAGCCCCATTGTTGAAAAGGTCTCTCTGTTGCAATAGGCCTTAAGGGAAGTGGTAGCAGCTTTCTCTTACCCTCAAACACTTGGCATTTGTGACATGATGTGGTAAATTTTTTAACATCAGAGAAAACAGTGGGCCAATAGTAACCAGCCCTCAATATTTTGTCCACAGTGGACTTCCAATACAAGTGTCCACCACAGTCTCCTGCATGAAATTCTTTCATGATATTGTCAGTTTCATTTTCAATTAAACAGTGCAGCAATATTCCTTCATGATTTTTCCAAAGTAAATTTCCATCCATCACACAAAATCTTGAGGTTTTCATTTTTAAGAACCTACACTTAGTTCTGGACAATCCTGGGGGAGCACCCAGGTTTTGTAATACATAACATATATCAGAGTACCAGGGGGATTGTTCAAAGGTTACATTGATCTTTGGAGTCGCCAGCTCCGGTTCACTGTCCAGCTGGTTGATATCTAAGGCTTGAAAGTTTGCTTCTGTCATTAATTTGGCCAAACCTTGCCCTTTTATCAGTTTTTTAGGTTTTATTTCAATATCAAATTCTAAGATGTTTGCTATCCATTTTCCTCTTCTGCCCTCTAGGTTCTCTTGAGTAAGTATGTATTTTACAATAGGACTTGGCACATATGCTACAACATGGGAGTAAAGGATGTAAATCCTGAAATCTTTAATGGCTTTGACCAAAGCATAAGCTTGCTTTTCCATGATTTGATATTTCAGGGGTGCATCTCTAAGAGCCCTACTAAAGAAAGCAATTGCCTTCTCATTTCCTTGGTCATCTTTCTGTAATAAAACAGCAGCAATAGTATGCTGGGAGGCAAAGGAGAAGATGATAAATTCTCTGTCAAATTGAGGATTGGTCAAGACTGGGGTTTGGGTAAGGGCCAGTTTTATGCCTTCAAAGGCTTGATTGGCTTCAACTGTCCACTTCACTTTTGAATCCTTCTTTAGCATGTTATTTAGTAATCTGATTAGTTCTGCTAGGTTTGGAATAAACCTTCTTAAAAAGTTGATTTTTCCCAAAAATGCTTGCAACTCTTTGATATTTCTTGGGTGAGGCATTTGTAAGATAGCTTGTATCCTATCTGGGTCAATTCTTATGCCATCCTTTGAAATGATGTGTCCTAGGAGCTTACCCTCTTCCAAACCAAATAGAGACTTCTTGGGGTTCAAAGAAATTCCATATTTCCTACATGTCAAGAAAATCTGCCTTAAATGTTTTAAATGCTCTTGGTCAGATTTTGAAAAAGGTGTGAGGTCATCTAAGTAAATGACTAAAAAGTCATGAATCTCCTTTGCAAAAGCAATATCCATTGCTCTTTGAAATGTTGCCCCTGCATTTTTCAATCCAAAAGGCATTTTTACATATTTGAAAGTTCCCCATGGGGTTGTAAATGCAGTTTTGTCTTGGTCATCAGGGTGTACCAGGATTTGATTAAAGCCTGAGAATCCATCAAGTAGTGAGATCCTTGAGGCTCCTACCACTCTTTGGAGGATGTGATCCATCTTGGGTAAGGGATAATTGTCTTTGAGGGATACTTGATTGAGATTTCTTAGGTCCACACAAAGCCTTATTTCACCAGTTTTCTTTCTTGTAGGGACTAAGTTTGAAATCCAATCAGAGAACCTGATTGGTGCTATGATACCAGCTTTAAACATTTTTTGCAATTCCTTTTCAATTGAAGGAAGGAGCATGGGATTGATCCTTCTCAATTTTTGTTTGAATGGTTTTTGATTAGGCTTGAGAGGGATGGTATGCTGGATAACAGAGGTATCATAGGACTTTAGATCCTCATAACCCCATGCAAAAACATCCTGAAATTCTTTGAAAAGGTCTATGTATTTGGGTTTTTGATCAGGAGGTAAAGACGCAGACAACTTTATTATTTTGGGCTTGTCAATGGTACCAATGTTGCATTCTTCAATGGCTGCATTCAAGGGCTGCATTTTTGGTTTTCTAGGAATATCATTTGAATCAAAGATGTCCTCTAATGGAGTGAGGCCTGTTGGAAGGAAATTGTCTTTCAGCTCTATTATCTCAGCTTCAGTATTGGCCACTTCTTCACAACTGATTTGTTGAATTTTCTGAATGTTTTGCTTGTTGAAAATGGTTGGGTGTAGTATTTGTTTTGCTGTTCTAGGTGATATTGGGTGGTTATTCTGTTCAAACTGTATTTGTGATTGACTTGCTCTGTCAGTGTCAATATTTAATCCTGCAAATTCTTGTTGTAAAGTTAAAAAATTGTTTATTTGTGTGTCATCCTCAAATACTTGCCAATCTTTAACATTGTTTGGAATGGAGGGTCTGTGTTTTATCTCAGCTGTGAAGCGATTGTTAGGTTCCAATGGTAATTTGCAAGTGCTAGCAAATGTGGCCAAACTATGAGCGTGAAGATTATGGGTCCTAGAAATTTTGGTGATTTGGAAGTCAGAGAAGGCGTTCAGTATCTCAGCAATAGCAGACCTATAAGACCTTAGTCTTTTGTCATTGGTGACAAAATTTCCCTTCACTTGTTGGATGACTAAATCTGAATCTCCCATGATTGAAACCCTGGCAGCTTGTAAGAACTTCACTAGCTTTAGGCCTAGTAAAAGAGCCTCATATTCTGCCATGTTATTAGTACATCTGAAGTTTAATCTATAGGCTCTGCCTTCTGCATGACTGTTTTCTTTGTTGTGTACCCAAACTCCAGCTCCAGCCCCCAATTTGTTGACTGAACCATCAAATTCAAGGAACCACAGAATGTCCTGTTGTAGGGGAGACCTAATGATCTGTTCATGAGCTGGACTTGGAAGTTGAAGTTCTGGTTTTTCATCTAGCTTGTCTTCTAGGACAGTCTCATCATTTGATTGAATATGCTTGACAGCTAGAGCAGCATCAGTGTCTAGTGATTGATTGACTGTTGTTTCATGGGTAGAAGGAGCTTCCTTTGTGTTTTCCTCTTGTATGAGTATCTTAGTTTCAACATCATCATTTGAGAGAGTGTCATTATTTGAGAGAGTTATGCTGTCATTGAAGAGAATGTATGAGTCTATGTCTGAATGGACAGCATATATGGGAAAGTTTTGAGGCTTTTCTTCACTGCTGACCATGTATTTCATAAGTGTTTCTCTGTATAATCTTTTTGGTTGCCCAAAAACAGAGATAGTGGCATATGACATATCTAATTGTAAGGAGCCTTGGAGTTTAGCCCCCCATGATCTTGATAACAGCATCCCATACTTGGGTGGGATATCAGCAACTACAACATCCATCAGAATTGTTTTGTTTGGGTATTGAACCAGAGACACACATAAATCTTTTATGAGACCTAAACACTTGACTTGGCTGGAGTCAAAGGAGAATAGGTCCTTATATGGTCTTGTTATATCTAAATTCAATCTTTCCATGACTGCTTTTGGCATGAGGTTGTGAGAGGCACCTGAATCAAACATTGCATTATGTAGTATTTTGTCATGAATGTGTAAGCTGACATAAAAAGGTAATATCCCTGTGACTACTATTTTTCCATCCACTTCTGGGCCAAACAGTAATTCTGGAGTGTCATCCAACACATTGACATCATCTTTGCTGTTGGTGAGTTGAAGGGACTTCTTGATCTGTTGTTTGTAAATGTCATGCTTGGCTAGTTCTGAGAGAGGGATTGCTATCTTTAATTTGCCAAGTTCAGTTTCTAGATCAAAGGGTTTTTCAAGTTGGGTCTTAGGGTTATGGATAACAGTCCTTTCCTTGTTCACTAACTCTTCTTCTTGATTTTTATCTTGATGTTGGGGCTTGTCCTTATTACTCATCTCTTGAGGAGTAACATTCGGATTAGGGTGAGGGGAAGATGTTGCCATAGGCTGCTGTTTTGGGAAAGATGGTTCAGTGACTTCTTCAATAGTTACCTCTTCTGCAGGTGGACTCGTTTTGTCATTGGGTTCTATCACTATGGCTCTTTTAGGCTGCTGATTATCCTTTATTTTTTCAGGCTGAGTTACATTCACAGTTCTGCTCCTTAGCTTGTATTGCTTGTGGACTTCATAAACAGCAGTGTCATAGCCTTGTTTAAAGTCAAATGATTCACCTGATTTGGTTTGGAACAGTTTGATTTCATCATCCTCATGATCTTCTTGTGTTAAGAAAACTTGACTTTCACCATCCAAACCCATTAAATTAATGTGAGGGTCTTCATTGGGTTCAGTGGATGTAGAAGTCTCAGCATAGTTTTCTTGAAAAGGAGGTCTTATGTCTGGATCAGCATTTGCCTTGCCCATGTTTGGGTTTTGAGTTCTCCTAAAATTTGGATTCCTAGTAGGGTTGTTCTGTGGTGCTTCCCATGATGATTTTCTTTCAACTGATTCCACTCTATCACCCAATCTTTTCATTCCATTGAGTATTGCATCCAGCTTTTGATCAAAAGCTGAGGGTTCTTCTTTAAAGGTGGTTCTCTTCTCCAACCTTGCTCTGTTTCTTTTAGCAATTAGGTTAGCTTCTACAGTGACAGCAACTTTTTGGGCATCTGCCAGTGTTTCAGGAGCTCTTTCCTTCAGCTGATAGGCCATGTCAGGGTCAAATCCATCAGGAAACTTGTACAAGGCCAAATCAGGAGGAGGTCTTAGATTCTGTGGTATTGCATTATATACATTGTTAAACCTTGCACAATACTCCAGAACGGTCTCTTGAGGACCTCTTCTAATTGTGTCATATTCTCCAAGTATGTGTAAGGGATCTTTCTTCTTCTCCCACCTGTTAGTAAAGGCTTGGTAAAGCTCATCAGGAGTTGTGATGGAATTTGCATTCAGGGATCTAAACCAAGTTCTTACATCACCAGTCAGGCTTTGAACGAAAATTCTCATTCTCACACTGTCATCATCTATTTCATAGTTCTCAAAATGGTCTTGCATCTTCCTAGCATGCTGGATGGCTGTGAAAGAGCCAGTGGAGTCAAAATATGAGATCTTGGATTGATAGTCCTGGGGTAGAGCTGCAGCATTAGCAGGTAACTGCAAAGGTGCATACCTATTGGCCATATTTACAGGGTTTAAGGGGTTGGCAGGGATAAATGGGACAACAGGGATAATGGGTATTACCGGGTTAATGGGAGGGGTAGAACCTAGGATGTTGGTCAAAGGAGTATGTGCAGTGTATGAAGATGTTAAAGGAGGACTTTGAGATGTAGAAGGGGCACTAGGGGAATCAAGGGTAGATCGAAATAGAACCTTGATTGGAGTTGGAACAAGATTTGGATGAGCTGTCTCAAGAGTTGAATCAGCAGGAGTTTGATGTCCCTGCTACTTCCTAATGATCCTAGGGATTATATTCGGGTTTTCAAAAATATCTTGTGGTTCTGGGTCAGGGTTTGACCTAGTGTGTCTGGTTTTCCTTTTGGGAGCCAGTTTCTAATCTTCTTTTTGGTATTTTGCAGGATATTTTTATGTCTACAGAGGCCAGACAAGATTTTGAACTTACTGTGTATGTCCCAAAGCTAGCAGCAAAGTGAATGATCAGCTTTCAAGAGATAAACAGAAATTAGAAAATCTTGAGGAAGTCCCCAGTGGAGTCGCCAATTATTCTAACACCCAGGTTGTTCCCTTTGACTCCCAAGGGTATACGGCCGAGGTAACCACTAACCAATCTTTGGGTTACAGCTTCTAGCCAAACTCTAACCAGAGAGGGCTCTCTCTTTATAATTTGTCTCTGTTTTGTTAAGGTTTCAGGCTAGCTATTAGGCTCAGGTTTTGTTTTATATTTCGGTTGGAAGACTTTCTCTCAATACTTAAGGTGTAATGTTCAAACAGTTATATTTCATTGGGAAATGGAGTCTGGAGGTGTGAAGTGCTTGGAATGATTGAAATGGAATGTTTAGCCTGCAGGGCCTATTGGGTATCCAACAAAACAATTTAAACTTTAAGTGATGAAATATGATTAGCCCATGGAAAGCAGTTAAGAATTCTCCATTAAGCTGGTGATGTGAAAGTGAAATATGTTACCCAGGAGAAAAGTTGAATTCCTGAAAACTATGATCACTGTGAAAGATATATCATGAAAGTGCAGCAATTAAGAATTACACTTATACAGATTATCGCTGAAGAGAACATTCATTAACAAACATAGATTGAGCCCAGGGTATTCAATGAATAAATCCTGAAGGCTATTCTTTTTCTTTGCTGTTAAACATTTAGAATTTCAGAAACATACATGGATTGCTAAAGATTTAAACACATAACGAAGAGAGTTACAGAAAACTTATTGTATTGTGAGATGCACAGGGATCCTGCAGTATTCAACAAACACCAGAATGCATTCAAACGACTTCAGAACTTGAGAAATTCCATCACTTTTCTTTATTAACTCTGAAAAGATTACAGCAGAAGAACTTCTTCAAGAGAAATAAACAACAATCAACCAACCCCCGCAAGCTTGTGCGAGAGGCAAATATATACAAACAGTATTACAAAATATCTAAGGCGTTGAGTCATCTGAGAAATAAATGTTACACCAACTTTGTACAGAACAACAGATAAGAAGTTATTGCTGCCTTTAATACAACATAAATGCTCTTTTCATCTGTCAGAAGATATTTTGGCTTTTGGAAGCCAACGAGTCGGTTGGAGTAATCTGCATTAATGCTGAAGAATGCGCTTTTGGAGCTGCTCTGCTGTAGCTTCTCGGCCTGGACACCTGTAGCTTCTCATCTTGCTTTGTTGGCCATAAGTTCTGCTGAGTTGGCTCAGCTTTCATCTTTAATGCATGCTGATTTTATTAAACTGCGCTGTGCATGACAATTCGTATTTTTTATAAACAAAATTTGGTGAATGGCTTCCTGTTTATAAAATCGTCTGTATTGCCTTAGTCCACCAGTCCTGTGTAGGTAATTGATGCCTGAGAATTGCATCCATAGTCTCCTCTGCCTCTGTATATTTATAAAAATTTGGAGCCACTTCAAACAAGTGTGTGATTTCATTCATTATAAAAAATAAACTTTCTACCTTGTTGTAGAGAGTCTGTCCTGTAGTTGGCCCTGTTTCTTCTGAGGTGCTGGGCTTCTCATTGATCTGACTTGAGGCAAAAGCATTTACCCTTTTGGCATACTGCTCATGAGTGAATAGTCTCCCTGAGCTGTTCAGTAAGCTAGGGAGCCCTCTGTTTTGTAACACCTGAAACTTGTCCATAAACTTGTTTACCTCAGTCTGCATGTCTTGGGTTCTTCTTTCCAATGTCTGCACCAAGTTTCTCAAAGTAAGAACCCTCTTGATTAATTGAATAGTCTCAGTTCTATTTGTAATTTCCATGGTAGCTAACTGAGAACTTGTTCTATTGTTAAGCACATTAATCATTCTGGTGGCCACTTCAGGCATATTGCTTAGTGAAGCTCTTGATCTTTGAATTTCCTTCTGTGCTTTTGGAATGAGCTCTAACTGCTCATGGATTGTCTCAATATACTGCCATTGGTGAGTAATAGACTGGCCAATATTGGACCATAGCACTGTTTTGAGCTCAGCCACCACCTTATCTAGTTTGAGCTCATTTTCTAGCTCTTTGATCCTGTCTTTAAGGGCCTTTATCTCACTGCCCTTTTCTGCCACAGCCTGCTTGGATTTATCATACCTATCATTTACTTTGGCTAAGTTCTCCCTGGCCTCCTTTAGTTCTGTCATTTGAGCTTCCAGGGCCTGAATCTCGTTTCTTAGCTTTTGCATATCCAAGCTAGGGGCCTGCTCTGTTGTTGTTGGTGCTGAAGTGGATGGTGCTGTTTGTTCAGTCTGTTGAGGAGGAGGGATAGTAGTTGGGGCAGCTTCGTCAAGATTAATGATTTGAGGAGGAGGCTGAGAAGTCTGACCTTCTTCCCTTCGTTTCAAAGTTGCTTGTAATGCTGCCTGTGCAGCCTCTGATTCTCCCAGCTTTTCTTGTGTCTGGATAAGCTGCTTATAGAGAGACACCAGCAAAGATGTGGCATCTTTATCATGCCTTTGTTGAGCTACTTCATCTGTCTGAGGGTGAATTGTGGCTGGGAGTTTGATCTTTCTCCTTAGAGCTGCCATATCAGCATCCCTCAATTTCAATATTTCCTGAATTCCCTTGATATCTCTGGGATCATGCCCAATCTCAATGATTATATCCTCTAAGGACCTTATTTTGTTGTCCTTTGCCTGAGATGATTCTCTTTCCAATTCCAGCTGAGAGGCTGTATTATTAAGGCTATTTTCTAGCCTGTAGTTATCCAATGTCTTGTTTGCCAAGGAAGCATACACCATTTCACCTGTCTGCTTATGCAACTCAATTTTGTCCATTGGGTGTATGTCCTTGGCAAGGACCTCAAGATTGGTCCTCAGATAATCTGAAGGGGACTGTGGCTGCAAAGTAGTTGGCATGAAGTGACTCATGATCATCTTGCCCTCCTGGACATCATATGCTGACATTAGACGCTGCTGGTTGGTGGGAGCCATTTTCAACAAATGGTTGTACAGTTGTATTTTTATGGGATCATTCCTCTTTTTAATTTCAATGAACTGTTGTTTAATGCTCAGTTCACCCTCTCTCTTCTGGCTTGAGGAGCTGACTTCTCCTCCCATTGTCCTCTCTTGTTCCTGTTGGAAGGAAATTGTAGATGCCTCCATACTGGGCGGACCCATACCCAAAGATTGCCCTATAGGCATCTCTTCATCTGAAAGGGGATTCATCCTGTGCCTTTTCTCACCATGGCTTATTGATGTAGTTAAGGGATTCTCTCTATACCTTTTTTTGCTTACATCCTCCTTTTGTGGAGTTTGAAGGATGGATGCTTCAGCTGATGTTTGTTGCCTAGGAGGCACTAAATTTTGAGCCTGCTGCTCAGTGAGAATTGGGGTCTCAACTGCCCCTTCTTGCTGTGGGGGCTGCTCTCTGTCATGCTGCCCTTCTTCTTGCTGTGATTCCTGTTGTCGTTGTTGCTCTACATGCTGCTGTTGTTGCTGCACCTTCTCATGAGGTCGCTGTTCGGTCTCCATTTCCTTTTCCTTGCCTTCGTTGGATATATCCTCAGTGGCTTTGACTGTTTGCTGATTTGTAGTAGAGGAAGATGCAACTGCTCCCACTTGTATGCTTGGAAGGGTAAAAACCTGTGAACAAAGTTCAAGGTCAGCCATTATCTTTAAATTCCTCACTGCTCTTTGATTCAGCTCTTCTTGTGTAACAGGCTCTTCTAATGTTCCTCTCCTCCATTTTACTTGGTTTGCATATTTTTCAATGTGAGGAATCTTTACATGATCATAGCCAGACAATTTATATTTGAGCCTTCTCAAAGTTATGAAGTGATTGGGGTCATAAGGTTTCCAAAGGAAACTGGTTTGAAGGCCAAGGGACTCAAGCATCCTGTCTGCTTCTTTCCAACCCTCTTCCCTCTTATTATAAATGAAGTGGCCAAGTTGATTCCTGACCTTCAACTGTGCTTTCTTGCCTTTGCCTAAAAAGTGAAGCACATCAACATTGCCAAACTGTCTGAAGTATTCTAGGGCAAATAGCCTCATAGGCAGATATTTGGGTAGTCTGTAGGGAGGCAGTTCACACCCATATATCCTGATGATGGTGTGGTTCTGGTAAAAGTACCAGTCCCCAATGCTGTATGATTTGGATAACTGAAGGATTCTCTGCATATCATCTGTGAGTCTTGGAGGAGGTGAGCTCATCAGCATAGACATAGCTGGGTGGATGAAGAGATCTATGAACTCACAATAAGTGTAAGTAGACTCGGACCTACAGTGGAAGACAGAGGACCAATAGACCACTGATCTTGGATTGCCTTGGGCATCAACTCTTTTGATTGGAAAAGAGAACTTCTGATGTTGATGATATAAGATTAAGTGGTAAATATAAGAGGTATATCTGAACAGTCTTTCTCTAGCCAAGTTCATCAATTGCTCATGTATTTTGTCGGAGATGTAAGTGGCATAGTCATAGCAGATTGGAGATTTGCCCGGGGCGAACATGAGCATTATTACCAGCACAGTTTGATCTACCAATTCCACTGAGTTGTAGCCCAGAATGGGACTAATCATATCTACCAAGTCCCTGCCCAACTAGTTGAGGTATACTTGATTAAAAGGAGGATCTTGCACAGAGTCAGACTCAATGTATAACTGATTTAGTTTAGTGATTTGAGCATTTGTTAATTTAGCCCCTTGATTTATCAGGTCTATTAGTGACAAAGGGACCAATTTCTTCTGAGTCTTGAAGCAGAGCATCTCTTTTATAGCTTCAGGAGTGATATAGAAAACAACTGATCCTGCCGGGTCCAGCACAGCCCTCTGAGTAGGGTCATAACATTCAGCACATAGGTGGATTAACTCAGGGAATTGATTAACCTGAGGGAGCTTGAAAATAGGGAGGAAAGAATCCCATATGCCCAGCACATCTGTTCGAGCCTCATGTTTGGCTTTTAATTCATTGAGCAGGTGTATGTGGAACTTGGTCTTCATTAGCATTTCTTCTGAAATCTGATAGTCCATGTCTGCCAAAGGTTGCCATTCCAATTCTCTTTGAGAGGCATTCAATGGAGCAATGTTTAATGCTATAGGAGCCACTGGTGGATCCATGGTTTCTCCTAGGATTACAAATGGATGTTACTATGCAGAGTAACACAAAGGAGTTCTTCTTAACAGAGGAAAGTGAATTGTTCAGGGGTGAATGATGGATAACCAAGTGTAGCAGTTGAAATACTGTTTGAAGTGTAAATGAGGCCAATGTTTGGTCTCAATCTGTCTCTTATAGCAGGTATGTATAGTTGGACTAACTGGTTCGCGATTGCGCGAACAGTGTGCAGTTTTCGATGAAAATTCAGGCAAACAAGGCTCAGCTGGTGGTTTTCGAACTCACAGTTGGGAATAGGGGCTAGGCAGAGGAAATTTGCTGGTAAAATAATAAGTTTCAATGTCTTTCAAGCTTTCTGAGGGAAATTACAGACAAATTAGGCGTATGGAGGATTAAGGAGGAGAAATACCTGGCAAACAGCGAGCAATGGTCACAAATGTAGGTATAAATGGTGCGCCGGAGGTCTCCAGATCAATTCCAGCAAGGTGGCGCAGGTTTGAACGTAGAGAACCATGCAGAGAAAGCAACAGCGAATCGGCGAAAAGTATGAAAAACGCGAAAATTGGCCAAAATATGGACTTTTTTGGGATTTTGGCGCTTTTTTGGGATGACGTCAGTATGACGTCATCGGGTGGGGTCAAGGCCGGATGATGTTAGCATGACATCATCGGGTGAGGTGGTGAGCTGTGATTGTTCCACGGGGATGATGCGGTGGCAGACACATTGGCGCAGGGGTGGACAAAAATGCTGACGCGATGGCGGGGTGGCAGTAACGTGGCTCTGACGTGGGATGAGAGGATCAACCGAAACCGGAAACGGTTAGCGGTTTTATGTCGCACCGCTATAGGTACGGGGGTGGAATGTGTCAGGCATACCTCCGATGCGCTGTGGGAGTGGCGCGTGGCGGGGGCCTGACGTCACCTTCTGACAGATATCGGAAGGTATCTGTCGGACGTCGGGGCCGCTCCGATATGAACGAGGGCCGTCAGATCAAATGGGTTCGATCCGACGGTTGTCGGGAGAGTGAGGTGTTCGATCAATACGGACAGGCGGAGGATTAAAATATTATTTCTTTTGGGATGCGCGCTCAGCGGAAAAGGTTGGGGATACGGTGTTTTGCAATGTTTTTCAATGTATTTTGAAAAATCAAATATATGCGCCAATACTTTGGAAAAGCGCGGAAAGTGGGTTTTTTGGGTTATTTCATAATACAAAGCGGGTTATGTGGAAAAGGGGTCTTTTTGTAAGGTTTTCTTAGCAAATGAAGGTTCAATGGGTCAAATGAGTTTAGATGAGGGGAGAGGGGTGAGGCTTAGGTTTATGAAAGTGACCAGATGCCATTTTGATCCCTGTTAGAGAACATATGGCTATAATGCCAATGGGAGGGATGTTTATACGATGCTTGGAGTTTATACACCATGGTGTTAATAATAGTAGGGGAAGGGTAACATAGGGGAATTACATAATAGAGTTAGAGTTAATATGGGTGAAAATGGTGGATGGGGGGATACCACTAAGTTTGTTTGAAACTTACTTAGTTTAGGGCGTAGATCAAAATGAAAAGAATTTTTACACAGGAAATGTGGCTTGTAAAGGAATGAGAACCAACATAAAACCACAATTTCTTCCATGAATCTCAACTGATGAGGGAGTGTTAGTAATGAAAATGGGAAAGGGGAAGAAGGGAGGTTAGACATGCTTCTTTGCTTTGCTGCCACCTGATGAAGAAGAACACCTTCTTAATTCACTGATTCTGCTTTGTGAACAAGGTTAACACACATGCAATTTATAAGAAATGACCTTTCTGCAACCCCAACTGCCTACCCATCTACTTGCCTAGCATTTTTTGTTTTCTTCTTGGAGGGTGCACTTAGGCTTGCAAACCCTTATTTGCCTTTTCTTTTCTTTGGCTTTTTCTTTTGATTGTCTATCTAATTCTACCCTTATTGCTTCCAAGGTCCCAGATTAAACAGTTGGGAACCTTACTTCTCTACCTAAGCTACTTGTCTGCCAAGATTAAACAGTTTGGACAGATTTCTTTCTCTATTCTACAACTGGAAATTTAAAACATGGCATGGTCCAGATTGAGTTGTTGGACCATCCATCAAAATTGGGTGCTCATCAAGCTATATACATACCTTGTGTTCCTTTGGAAATATGTGATCTTTGCATCACCAAAGCAGAGCATATTTGGAACTTTTATAGCCAATCATGAAATATGAAACCTATTGGTATAGGTATCTAACACATCTTTTAGAAGAAAACACTAGAAGAGAAAGAATTCTGGAAAATGCATGGAGCAAGGACCCTTGAAACCCTCAGTCTTTGGAAAAGAAGTGTGTACTCCAAGTGATCAATCTCGAATTTTGGCATGGGTTCAACCTCAATCCTATGATGAGCTTGATTAAACAATTTATATTCTTCCTTGGGATGAAGTTTAGAAACTCGACGTTCGAACCTTTGCAATTTGACCTCTTTTACCTCCAATGAAATCAATCAACAATTATTTCGAGACACTTTAGATCTATGAGCATGTTAAAAATGGCATCGAAAGGCAGGGTCTCCTCCTTAGATTTAAATGATCTAGCCTCTTTCCAATATAGATTACAAAAATATATTCATACCATTGATCTTGAAATGAAACGGATATAATCTGATATGATAGTTGTGCTAAGAATTTAGCCTTTGAACCCTTGGTGTTTGACCCACTAGAAGGAGATGAACTCTACCATTGGATTTCTATAGACCTGTAATCAAATTATAGTCAATACGGTAGTACTTTCTACAACAAATCTCACAGCCTTGCAATACAATTGAAAAGAGACCCTCAAAACTGATAAGGGTTCCATCTTGATCCTGTAAACTTGAATGGATAAATATGGTGAAGCAGACTGAGGTCCAATCTAAAAATTTGGAAAAGTAATGTTTTCTCTTTTATTTGCAATAAAATAATAACTCTCAAAATAATGCAAAAAATTCTCCTTCCAATCAACCGAAAAATAGAACCAACTAGGATGATACGAAATTCCATCGAAGATGGAAATGTTGGATAGGGTGAGCATAAATTCCGCCAAAGTTCCCTGCATGAAACCTCCAAATAATCCTGCAAATAATTTAGAATTTTCCAATAAAACCCTCAGGCTGGTGGGATGCACAACTCTGATAACACTGTAATTTCCCAATCATCAAAATTTTAATTTGTTCTGGTACATTGTATGTGTTCTAATAAAATTCTTGCAGTAAAAACACCGAACACAATAAAGATCTGAGAACACAGCATCTTATTTATGTAAATAAATATAAACAAAATTACATGCCCACAGAACCACTACTAAAGCTCATGCCTTGGCATGTATGGCTTCCCATCAACAGAGAAATTAAAGATGCTGAAGCACAATCTTAGATCCTCGATGGATCCACCAGAGAAATTACTCCCATGGGGTTTTCGTCATTGGGATCAACTAGAACTTGCCTTCACAAGCTCTCGACAAAGGAAAAATAGATAAATAACTCTCAATGATTACATTGTTAGGTTCCTATCCATTTTTATATGCTTTATTGAATCTCTAGAGACTTTATTTTATTGTTTTCACTCGAAAAATGAAGGCAAATACCACGGGTCTATGCCATGGGCAACTACCACGGTAAATACCATGGGTAGATTCCATCCACTTTAACCATATCCATAAAAAAAAGAATATTACAATTCGATCACTTCTTTTTTAGTCTAACAATTTTATGTTTAGGAATTCCCCAAGATCCATAAAAGCAGAAACTTAATAGAAATTACTCATTAACACCACAAATTATGTTGTTTTTATTGAGAATATTGAGAACATGGAAAGATGTTGGTTAAAGTGGATGTTAGAGAAATCCCTAATGCATAGGTCTAACAATAACAAGAATTGTGCTACCTTTTGGGTAGTTTTCTTAAGAATCCTAAATATGTCTTAAAAATGTAGCTCGGGGCATTAAATTTAAACAATATTCCTTATTGATTTTGGAATTGGGATGAGAGAGAGATAGGAGATATTGTCTATTCTAAAAATAAACATCCTTTCACTTGTATCTTTTCCATACATAATGTCTCTTTTTCATAAATTAAATGGACAACCTTCTTTCCTTAATTCTTCATGAGAAACCATCCTTCCAAGAGGCATTAAGGCCATTTCTAGACAAGTAAGGTCACCTACTAAGTCATAGATTTGAAATCCAATGACTCTGCTACAAGCTCACCAAGATTTACTACCTCTTACTCTTCTCTAAATTCTCCAACAAATCAATGTACAAATGAATTGGAGTTGGGGGCAAGAAGTCCTTTTATAGGAAAAACTCTAGTTTTTTTTTTGCCATTAGGAGTAAATGGTCGCTCGGCTTGACAAACTGTCAACACTGTTGGAATTCTCTCACCGATCTTTATAATGGGTCTCCATGTTTCTCGTAATTTGAAACTTCGCCACAAAGCCATTTTTTCCATGAGGTCTCACATTGGCGCATTAAATCAAATCTCTTAATATGAGTCACATGTACTCTCATACCGCTTTTCCTTTGAACTTTTAGAATTATGAGTCATTGTCACAAGTAATCATTATTTACTGATTCTATTATGGCGCATTGCGAGCCTTTCCCACGTGGAAGCATCATATAGTCACCTTTCTTCAAAGCATTAGAGATGAGTCACCCCTACATCGCTGGAGTCTGTTCAAAGTCTTATTTAGTCTTGTTACAATATATTATCCATCTATGTGTTGCACTTATCCCATTTTACTTATATTTGACCTTCATCTATCCTCATGTGCCTTTGAAAATCCTCCGTCTGAGTAATTGACCATCCCTTATGGAATTGTGTTAGTCACTACGAGGTCAACCTTGCATGTTATGCTCTGACAAGGTAAATCATAACTCCACGAGTCCCCATATCTTCCAATTATCATCCCCAATGTTAGTCATTATTAGCCATAATACTATGATCCTTGTGCCTTTGTTGAGGATTCATAATTGCCTAAACTCTAGTGGGCCTGCTTTTGTTAACATCAACACATTTATTCTAGGAGAGTAGTCTAGAGGATGGTGCACCTTGGTTTCATCTTTCATCCTTTCTTGGTGCCTCTAATCAAGCAAAGTGAATCATTATTTCCCTTTTACTTTGTTTTTTCTCGCATGCTCAAATTCAACTCATTATTGCACGATCAAGAAACATACACTTGGTGGTTTAGTGATCTAGCAGATTTTCCTAGATTTTCTGAGGTGTGTGTGAGATGTTCTAGACCTCATGAGGGGATGTCTCTTTAGGTAGGCCCTCACATGCCTAAATGTCAGAAAATTATGATCTAGCCTCAGAAGAAGTTATTTTTATTTGAATGGCTTTGTCTCTGCCGATTGCATAACTCACAACATGAACCTCTATTTAAAATGGTCCATTGAGATATTTAAATACCTCTCCTATTCATCAGGGCTTCTTTGGTTGTGATCTCCCCCCCCCGCCCCCTTAACCACACCAACATGGGGGAATTATGTCTCATTTCCTCAAATCAACATACTTAATTGTATTAATCCTGGCCACTGTATTCGAGGAAATTATGTATATGGGGATCATTATCTTATTGTATCATTTTTTGCCCCATTGATGCGAGCATATCATGTATCATGTACTATGTACCTCAGACCTATATTTTTAGGCATACCATTATCGTTTGTACTCGGTTTTATTGTAGGTATGGGTATATCTCCCCTGCCTTATTGAGATCGTACTCATCAGTAAAGGAAACTTTTATCTCACAGGTAGGTTTCACCCCCTCCAACTTCACTCCTTCCTATTACTTGAGTGATCTCTCTCTCTCCCTATGACTTCCGTTCGGTGTTTTGTGAAAGTGAAGCTATAACATACTTCCATCATACGATGTGCTCCTCAAACTCTTATGTTGGGCAACAATATGTTATCACCCAAAAAATGATCACCTAGTCATGTATTACTAGGTTGATCAAAATGCACCATGTAGGATAGGTTTTTACATACTAAAACCTTATTTTACCTTAGGCAATAATTTAGTGAACCAATTTCCTAAAGTATGTCGTTGCATTCTAGACTACTACATGCATGGGAATTTTAAGACAATTTTTTAAGACAAAACAAATCTTTTGTCTTAAAATTTTCAATATGATGCACTAGTAAAAAAGGTAAAGGATTAGGGGTTCATCTTTACCCTATTAATGGTTTCTTCGAGAAGTAGAGTGATCGAGGCTGGCAACAAATAATGGGATTTAGGGTGATGGAGGCTGAAAATAGAGGTGTGCACCGTGAGAGGAGCGGTGGAGGCACTTTCGAAGAACGTTAATGGGTGCTAACATAGTTGAAATATTTTTCGGGGTCCATCGATTGTGTTTTAATATGTGTTTTTTTACTGCTTTATTTATTTTGAACGCTACTTATATACATTAGTTTTTTTTATTAGCAAATTGTTGTACTAGATTCGAAATATGGATTAGATTCACTTGAAGGATTGTTGAAAAATGTGCCAAGAAATTCTCAATTTGATTTTGCCTTGACTAAATTGAGAAAATTTGAATTTCCACATCAACACACAACTTGGATGCAATTAGATTGTATGACATGGTTTGTGTCACCCTTTTTACTCAATCAATTCGAGTTGGAGGAGTTAGAGTTCATTTAAGCATGTGTGATTTCTAATTTGTAGCAGTCAAAGTTAGTTATCTCAAGTTGTTTTCAATTAAACTAGGTCTAAATGTTGGAGGAACTAGCGGAAGGCTAATTGTGTAGTGAGACTTCAGTCAAATGCAATGATCATATAGTTAAGTGATCAATCATCCCAAAATTTCTAGTGCACACAAACAATTTGAGTTCCCTAGCTATGGTGGAGATTCCAAGGCACTTTAGTACTAGTTGTAGGCTAGTTTTGAGCGTACAGGTGTGTCATGCAGTCACATGATCAACCTTAGGAATTGTACAATCCATTTTGGAAAAACCTAAATAATAGGGGCCTAATTTCTCAAGGAATTGCACAAGGAAATAGGGGCTCAAGCAAAGGTAGAAATTGACAAACTTTGGGTTTGAGATTCTTAGTGAGCAGAGGGATAGGTTATCCACTTATGAGTTGTGCACAATTGAGTAAATCAATTGTAATACATCTATATTCATAAGATTGATGGAAAAAGGCATTGGAATTATTAGAAGATTTCTTTCCCCACGAAAAATATTGTGTGCATGTATTTTATTTCTTATTGCATGTCTGAATTTTTTGTTCTAAATTGTGAATTAACTTTCGTAGAGTAGTAGGGTATGTTTGTGTCTTATGATTTTGAAAAAACTTGTTATGAAACCAGCTCAAGAAAAGATAGATCAACGCCTTAGAATTCAGCCTCTTCGAGTGGGCAACCTCCTTTAAATTACATAAATGAACATGTTATGAAACCTCCTTTAAATTACATAAAGACCTCCTTTCTATATATAGGAGTCTAAGGGGTCATAACATAATCAAAGCCGACATAACAATAATAATGTAAGGGCACAATAATAACAATAGTGGGCTTCTATGGGGCACAATAGTAACAATATGGGCACTACATAGGTACAACAATATAATAAGTGGGTTATACTAATAACAATAAGGGGTTACACTAGTGGTATAGGGGCCTAACATGCCCCTCTCCTTCAAAAAGCGTTGTCCTCAACACTTGAGTAGTTCTTGATGCTTCTGTATAAAATTCTTGTCCTCCCATGTGGAATCTTCAGCGGGTAAGTTCTTCCACTTTATGAGATACTCTAAAATTGATCGATTTCGTAGTTGTCGGGTTCTTGTTTCTGTGATTGCTCCAGGTTCCAATATGAATTTTCCTTCCTCTTCCATTTTTGGAAATATTGTTTGAATTGGGATCTTTTGCAACTTTTGAATAAGTGGCCATACTTCTTCATCCTTCTTCCATTCATCCCTTGCTTCGTTTATCCAATCTGGTTGGATAATATAAATAGCACAAAACAATGCTTCCACATCCTCATCCTTGAAGAGTCTTCCCATTCGGTAAGGTCGCCATTTTTTAAGTGCATGTAGTATTGCCAACATTTCCTTCTCATAAATAGCTTGCTTGAGATGTAGTAGTAAAAATACCCAATCACCTACATCAAAACATTTTTCACTACAATGTTTATCTACCTGTTGTTTCATTTGATTTTGCACCGAAGTGGCGTTATCCTTTAAAAGTTGGAGAACTTGTTGTTGATGCTCGATGTGATCTTTCACTGCTTGAACCTTTTTCTTCTTGATATGTCCTTCTATCTCTAGAGTTTGAGGAGTGGTAATTTCTTCCAATCCTTTACAAGATATGGTCGGATTCATTTCTTGATGCTCGATGTGATCTTTCACTTCTTGAACATTTTTCTTCTTGATATGTCCTTCTATCTTGATAGTTTGAGGAGTGGTAATTTTGAACAATGAATTACAAGATATGGTTGGATTCATTTCTTCTTTCTCAATGTGATCTTTCACTTCGTGCACATTTTTCTTCTTGATATGTCCTTCTATCTTGAGAGTTTGAGGAGTGGTAATTCTTGCCAATGCTTTACAAGATATGGTTTGATTCATTTCTTCTTTCTCTGGGGTGGGGTCCTGGCGTATATCTTCTTCTTTTGATGTTTCTTGATCCTTTTCTTCCTCCTCTTCATATTCTATGTAAAATAATTTCTTCTCAACACACTTATGACCTTTAGTGCATTTGCTATCACAATTGTAACAAAGCCCTTTTTCTCTTTTTTCTTCCAATTGTTGTGGTGTAACCCTTGTAGGTTGTGGAAGGCTAGGAGAAACAACACTTCCATCTTTATTGTTGTGAGGGGTACACTTCCTGGTTTCGATAATTTTTCTTTCCACTATGTCACAATGCCCTTTTACTCTTTCCAATTGTTGTGGTGTTGCTCTAAAGAAGGTGTTGCTCTTTGTATCCTCATAATGTGCTATCATTTCCTCCGTGAAAATTCACCACGTAACAAGTTGTTTACGAGAACAAAGCCCTTTGTACCATAAAAATTGATCTGGTTCTAAATATGAAGATGAAATACATACCTTTTGTAATAGTTGTACACCATGTAGATCAAAATATTGCTCCATCTGAAGTATCCAATTTACCGGATCCTTGCCATCAAACTTCCTCATCTTGCTTTTTCTTGATTTTAGAAGCTCGACCTTGAAACGACTATAACTCTGTACTTTCAGATCTTTAAGTTCTAAAATTGCGACCTGTAGTAGCCCTTTGTGTCCTCTTTCCAATGCCACCAGTCTGATCCAAATTGGATTCTCTAAGAAAGAGTTATGCACAATCTCCCAAGATGACCTGATTATAGACCTTTCCAGAAGAGCGAAATTCTATGAAGTTCCACGTGTCACTATTTTGACCTTTGGATCTGAAAAAGATATAAAAAAAAACTATAGTCCGTCCTCTTTCTGTACCTTTTTATGAAATTTCAATCCGATCCCCAGAGAGAACGTTATGACCATTTTCCCAAGGTCACTTGTTTGGAATGTAATTCAGGAGTCTGCAAAAAGACCAACTTACTCAGATCATATCTCCGTAAATATCACGCGAAAGGCTCTGAAATTTGGACCCAAGGTTCAGTGCGATGTTTTATCAAATGGGTTTTTTTGGCGACTTCTGAAACATCACAGAAACAAAGTTATAGCGAAAATGCCACGATGAACTGTTTGTAGCAGTGAAACCCTAGAATCCAAAGCTTTGATACCAAATGTTATGAAACCAGCTCAAGAAAAGATAGAAAAGAAAGATCAACGCCTTAGAATTCAGCCTCTTCGAGGGGGAAACCTCCTTTACATTACATAAATGAACAATTCTTGGATGATGCAAATGAAAATACCTCCTTTCTGTATATAGGAGTCTAAGGGGTCATAACATAATCAGAGCCAACATAACAATAATAATGTAAGGGCACAATAATAACAATAGTGGGCTTCTATGGGCACAATAGTAACAATATGGGCACTACATGGGTACAAAAATATAATAAGTGGGTTATACTAATAACAATAAGGGGTTACACTAGTGGTATAGGGGCCTAACAGATCAATTCTTGGATGATTCAAATGACAAAACCTCCTTTCTATATATAGGAGTCTAAGCAGTCACAATATAATCCAGCCGACCTAACAATAATAATATAAAGCCACAAAAATAACAATAGAGGGATTCTATGGGGCACAGTAATAACAATATGGGGGCAATAGGGGCACAACAATATTAATAAGGGGTATAACTACAATAGTAATGGGGTAATCACTAGTATTATAGGGACCCAACATGCCCCTCTCCTTCAAAAAAGTGTTGTCCTCAACGCTTGAGTAGTTCTGGATACTTCTGCATAAAATTCTCATCCTCCCATGTGGAATCTTCAGCGGATAAGTTCTTCCACTTGATAAGATACTCTGAAATTGATCGATTTCGTAGCTGTCGAGTTCTTGTTTCTGTGACTGCTTCCGGTTCCAATATAATTTTTCCTTCCTCGTCAAGTTCTGGCAATATTGTTTGAACTGGGAGCTTGTCGCCTATAACCTTCTTTAAACATGAAACATGGAAAACTGGGTGCAATCGAGAAGCTGCAGGAAGCTCCAATTTGTATGCCATAGTACCAATCTTTTGCAACACCTTGTACGGACCATAATACTTTGGTGATAATTTATTATCCTTCTTAGCTTGCTTGAGGGACATTTGCTTATATGGTTGTAGCCGTAGGAATACCCAATCACCTACATCAAAACTTCTTTCACTGCGATGTTGATCTGCCTGTTGTTTCATTCTATTTTGTGCCAACACGAGGTTATCCTTTAAGAGTTGGAGGACTTGTTGTTGATGTTCGATGTGATGTTCCACTGCCTGAACCTTAGAATTTTCTCTTAAATATGATGTGATGGATGGTGGTTGATACCCATAAAGTGCCATAAATGGGGTCATTTTTGTTGCTGTATGGAAGGAAGTGTTATACCACCATTCAGCCAGAGGCAACCATTTGACCCATTGTGTCTGTTTATCAGATACAAAGCAACGAAGATATCCTTCCAAACATTTGTTTACTATCTCAGTTTGCCCATCAGATTGAGGATGATAAGATGAGCTATGAGCTAACTGAGTACCAAGACAAGAAAATAATTCTGTCCAAAAATTTCCAGTGAAAATGGGATCTCTGTCACTTACAATAATCTTTGGGTTTCCATGTAGCTTTTGAATTGTTTCCATAAATGCAGTAGAAACTGTACTGGCTTTAAATGGATGTGATAATGCACAAAAGTGTGCATACTTGGTAAGTCTGTCAACTACCACCATGATGACACTCTTTCCCTCAGACTTGGGTAAACCTGTGATAAAATCCATTGAAACCTCCTCCCAACGTTGGCTTGGAATGGATAAAGGTTGTAATAGACCCGGTGTCTTAATTGTTTCAACTTTATTTTGTTGGCAAACCAAACATTTCGCCACAAACTTTTGAATATCTGATTTAAGGCCATCCCAAAAAAATTCCTTCTTAACCCTGTGGTAAGTTTTTAAAAATCCTGAGTGCCCTCCTAAGGGAGAAGTGTGCAATTCCATAAGAATCTTTTGTTTTAGCTGGGAATTCTTACAGAGGTATAAGCGATCTTTGTACCATAACGAATCATTTTGCCAGCTAAATGTATCAGAAGTACTGGAATCTTGTTGTAGCTTTCGAATAAGTGCCCACACTTCTTCGTCATTCTTCCATTCCTCCCTTGCTTCGTTTATCCAATCTGGTTGGATAATAGAAATGGCGCACAACAATGCTTCCACATCCTCATCCTTTCTTGAGAGTGCATCTGCCACCACATTTTGCTTCCCTTTTTTGTAGATGATTTCAAAGTCATAACCCAACATCTTTGTGACCCACTTTTGTTGCTCTTCAGAGGATAATCTTTGTTCTAAAAAGTATTTAAGGCTATCATGATCCGTTTTTACCTTGAAGTGTCTTCCCATTAGGTAGGGTCGCCATTTCTTAAGTGCATGGAGTATTGCCAACATTTCCTTCTCATAAATAGCTTTGCTTAAAAACTTTCCCTTGATTGGACGACTTTCAAAAGCAATGGGTCTTTCATCTTGCATTAGAACAGCACCAATTCCATTTCCTGAAGCATCACATTCCACAATAAAGGTTTTTGTGAAGTCCGGTGTAGCTAAGACCGGTGCTTGGCACATTGCCTCTTTAAGATGTTCAAAGGCCTTTGTTGCTTCCGGAGTCCATGAAAATGCATCTTTCTTCAATAATGTTGTTAGAGGTGCTGCTATTCTCCCATAATTCTTAACAAACTTGCGATAATACCCTGTCAACCCAAGAAATCCTCGCAGATGCTTTATGGATGTGGGGATTTTCCATTCCTTAATGGCTTTAATTTTGCTAGGGTCTACCTTAACTCCATGAGATACAATATGACCCAAATATTCCACCTCCTGGACTCCAAAGAAACATTTGGATCTTTTTGCATATAATTGTTTCTCCTCCAATAGTTGTAGCACCCTGTCAACATGTTCAACATGATCCTTCCAAGACTTGCTGTAGATTAGTATATCATCAAAAAATACTAACACAAATTTTCTAAGGAATGGTTTGAAAATTGAATTCATCAAACCTTGAAATGTTGAAGGTGCATTGGTAAGGCCAAAAGGCATGACCAAAAATTCATAATGACCCTCATGAGTTCTAAATGCCGTTTTCGGAATGTCTTCAATCTTCATTCTGATTTGATGATATCCCGAACGAAGATCCAACTTGGTGAAGTAAATTGATCCATGCAATTCATCCAGTAATTCATCAATGACAGGAATGGGGAACTTATCTTTAATAGTGAGCTTGTTGAGCTCCCTATAATCCGGACACATGCGCCATGATCCATCCTTCTTGTGCACCAATACTACTGGAGCAGAAAGAACTTTGACTCGGTTGAATTATACCAGCCTCTAGCATTTCTGCAACCATACGTTCAATTTCACTCTTTTGGACATAGGGATATCTGTACGGCCTGATGTTTGGAGGAACACTTCCTGGAATCAGATGAATAGCATGATCATGATCACGCATAGGTGGGAGACCTTTGGGAGTCTCAAATACCTTGGAATGATTGTCCAGGACATTTTGGAGATCTGGAGAAATAGATGATTCCAATGTGGAAACATCTAGCAAACATAATTGTGCAATTACACCTCTTTGCTCATTTTTTAGAAGCTTTGTCATACCATTAGAGCTGATTATCTTTCCTGGTTTCCCTGCAATACCCCTTAATTCAACTTCCTTTCCTTCCATAGAAAATTTGATGAAAAGTTCTTGAAAATTAAAAGCTATTGTACCCAAGGATTGTAGCCATTGGACTCCTAGTACAACATCAGCACCTCCCATTGGAATGGAAAGCATTGGGCTAGTCAATACATATTCTCCCATGGATAGCTTGATATTATGGCACTTTCCAGAGCAATTTATTGTTCCTCCATTTGCAATCATCACTTGACACTCTGGTGCTGGATATAGGAAGCAATTCAATTCTTTTGCTACCTTACAATGAATAAAATTGTGGGTGCTTCCTGAATCAATCAACACTATTACCTTTTTCTTCTTGATTTGTCCTTCTATCTTGATGGTTTGAGGAGTGGTAATTCCCCCAATGCATTACAAGATATGGTCGGATTTATTTGTTCTTCATCTAGGCTTTGTTCCTGGAGTATATCCTCTTCTTTTGACCTTTCTTGCTCCTTTTCTTCTTCCTCTTCACAATCTATGTAGAATAATTTCTTCTCAGCACACTTATGACCTTTAGTGTATTTGCTATCACAACTGTAACAAAGCCCTTTTGCTCTTTTTTCTTCCAATTGTTGTGTCAACCTTATAGGTTGTGGAAGACTAGGGGCAACAACACTTCCGTCTTTATAGTTGTGAGTGGTATGCTTCCTGGTTGCCATAATTTTGCTTTCCATTTTTCTTGCTAACCTGAATGCCTTCTCTAATGAATCAGGTTCCCAAAGGCGAACATCATGTTGGATATTATCCTTTAAAGACCCTATGAACACATCAATCCTATGCTCCTCTGGAATATCTTTTACCCTTATGTTCAATTTTTGGAACTCCTCAATGTGCTCCATTATTGAACCCTTTTGTTTGAGACTTATCAATTGGCTAAAAAAAGTGTTGCTTTTTGTATCCTCATAATGTGCTATCAATTCTTCCGTAAAAATTGCCCAAGTGATAAATTGTTTACGAGAGCAAAGCCATTGATACCATACAAACTGATTTGGTTCCAAATATAAAGTTGCCATACGTACCTTTTGTGTGTTTTGCACATTATTGAGATCGAAGAATTGCTCCGTCTGTAATATCCATGTTAAAGGATCCTTGCCATCAAACTTCCTCATATCGATTTTTGGAATATGGTGGGTCTTCGATCCAACATTAGAGTCTATGGAATCATGATTAACATTTCTTTTGTTCTCATCATGAGTTTCCTTTACTACCCTTTCACCATTAGTGACCCTTTCTTGTAGCAACTTCTTCAATTCTTCCATGTATGTCTTCAAATCTATCTTCAAATCATCCATCTTAGCTTCTACACCTTTCTTTAAACCCTCCATCTTAGCTTCTACATCCTTCTTTAAACCATCCATCTTAGATTCTGTTCCTTTTTGTGCAAGTGACACTTGTTGCACTTGGTCTCGTAATTTTGATATATCATGTTGCATTTCTTCCTCTTCTTCATGAGTCATGCTAGAGCTTTCAGGTTGCTTACTAGGTGTTTGCATTTTCTTTCCTCGGGGCATCAATTACCGATAATAATGCTTTACTATGCCCTTTGAATTCCTTCCAACCAAGCTTACGTAAAATTTAAAAAAAAAACCACACATTTTTTCACTTTGTAGAAGCCTGATATTGAATCTGATGTATCTCTATAATTTCGAATCATCCAGTTCTAAAATTATGACCTGTAGTAGCCCTCTATGTCCTCTTTCCAATGCCACTAGTCTGATCCAAATTGGATTCTACAAGAAAGAGTTATGCACAATCTCCCGCAGTGACCTGATTGTAGACTAGTTCAGTAGAGCGAACTTGTATGAAGTTCCACATGTCACTGTTTCGATCTTTGACTCTGAAAAATATACACAAGAAAACTACAGTCCGTCCTCTTTCTGTAACTTCTTGCGAAATTTCAATCTGATGCTCAGAAAGAAAGTTATGACAATTTTCCCCAGGTCACCTGTTTGGAATGTAATTCAGGAGTCTGCCAAAAGACCAACTTCCTCAGATCATATCTCCGCAAATATAGCGCGAAAAGCTCTGAAATTTGGACCCGCGGTTGAGCATGATTTCTTCTCAAATGGGTTTTTTTTAAACTTCTAAAACATTGCAGAAAAAAGTTATAGCGAAAATTTTACGATGACCTGTTTGGAGCAGCGAAACCCTAGAATCCAAAGCTCTGATACCAAATGTTATGAAACCAGCTCAAATAGAGATAGAAAAGATAGATCAACGCCTTATAATTCAGCCTCTTCGAGGGGGAGACCTCCTTTACATTGCACAAATGAACAATTCTTGGATGATTCAAATGACAAAACCTCCTTTCTATATATGGGAGTCTAAGAAGTCACAATATAATCCAGCCAACCAACAATAATAATATAAAGCCACAAAAATAACAATAGAGGGATTCTACGGGGCACAGTAATAACAATATGGGGGCAATATGGGCACAAAAATATTAATAAGGGGTATAACTACAATAGTAATGGGGTAATCACTTGTATTATGGCGACCCAACAAAACTTCATGATGAGTTTCAAATCTACACCATAATTTCTACATTGTATCATAGCAGGATTCACATTAGAGCATGAATTTCGAATTTGTTTCTCAGGAGGTTAGAATTTGCAGTTCAATATAGCAAGATCTCTTAGGAACTAAAAATATGACCTTCAACAGGTTGAGGCTAGAGTATTCCTTGGAAGGCAACTCTAATTTCATTGATTGCAAGGATCACATGGATGAGGTATTCGATGACAATGGATTGCTAGAATACATCAAGAGAGATGTTACAAAACTAGTAGAATATGATGCCGAAAACCTTGCTCAGTTGAAGAAAGTTGTGGCCAAGGCGTGGATAATAATATTGGAGGGAGTACGAGACCACATTTTCAGCAATCTCCATGGGAAAGAAAATCCTTATGGAATGTGGTAGGCACTCACAAATCCGTTCTAGAATAGTAGTGACCACAAAAAGTTGGTGCTCAAGTATAAACATTGAAATATCAAGATGTAGAAGAATGACTTTACCCTGCAATATCTGAGGAGGTTCACACAAGTTCATGATGAGCTTGCAGGAGTTGATGTTACTCTTTCAAAGGATGACTTGGTAAGAATATCCCTTCTGGGCCTTCCCAAGAGTTGACACACCTATCAAGATTAAGTGAACAGGAGGGAGAAACTACCGAATTAGGAACACTTATGGTACGATTTGGTACAAGAGGAAATAAGGAAGAATACTAGAGATGGTACCTCATCCAAGGGCAAGGATGAATAAAAATTTGCATTGGTTGGAAAGGGAAAGAAAGGAAAAGGGGAAGAAATCTCAAACCAAACCAGCATCCAACCAAGGGAGAAAGAAGAAAGATTTGTCAAAAATTAAATCCTTCCATTATCACGAATACGAGAACTATGCCATGAAATGCCCATAGAAAGAGGCAAGTGAGAAGACCTTAGGAGGAGCAGTGGGTGAAGCCTTGGATTCATAGTTCGACCTTGACTTTACCCTTATCACATGCATGTCCAAGATAGTGATAGGGAGCGTGTGGTACTAGGACTTAGGTGCATTGCTCCACATGGCAAGGTGTAGAGACTTTTCAGTGACTTGGAGGAGAAAGATCTCCATATGTACATCAAGCTAGGGAACGACTAAAGGTACAACATGACCAGTATTAGTACAGGAAACTTTCAGAGGGATTTAGGCTCCTCTCTCAAGCTCAAGGATGTCACGTTTGTTGTAGGCCTAAAGAAAAATCTCATCTCTGTTGCCATTTTGGAAGACTATGGTTATGACATGATCTTCCACAAAGGAAAAACATTCCTGAGACACATAGCCACAAGACAGGTGAAGAAGATCAAGGTTTGTGTGAAGAATCTATATAAGTTAGATGTGGAAGATTGTGTTGCATTAAAAACTAAGGAAGAGAAAGTGTAGGGCCATGATGTAGGTGAACTTTAGCACATAAGCCTTGGCCATTTGCATCATGGCACCTCGAATAATATATAACAAATATCCACTAGCCTCCATAAAGGAGCATTTGTGCAGCAGGATGTACCTTGGGGAAGTACATAAAATCTGAATTTCATGATCAGGACAACAAAGCACATGCAGTCCAAGAAAGGATCCACTTTGATGTCTGTGGACCTTTCTTTATAGCCTCCACTACTCGACACAAATATTTTGTCCTTTTTATTGATGACTTCTCACATAAGTGTTGGATCTCTTCATGCAGAAGAAAGATGGGACATTCTCCAAGTTCATAGAATTCAAGGCACTATTTGAGAAAGAAACCAACAAGAAGATGAAGGTTCTCTGGAGCAATAATGGAGCTGAGTATGTATTGAATGAATTTAAAAATTTATGTGCGAAAGAAGGCGTTCAACGAGAGTTGACAACACCCCACAACCCACATCAGACTAGGGTGGTTGAGAGAAATATCCATAGCATTTTGGGAGCAACAAGGGTGATGTTGCATGACCAAGGCCTACCTTTGCATTTGTGGGTTGAGGCATGCAATACAACAGTTTGTTTGCAGAACTAAAGTTCTCATCGGATTCTTGGCATGATATTAAACCGGAGGAGGCTTTCTTGGGAAGAAAGCCGAATGTCTCGCACTTCAAGATTTTTGGAGCCTCTATTTACTGCCATATCTCCAAAGAATCAAGGAAGAATCTTTAGTCAATAGAAAAATTCGGGGTAGTTGTGGGTTACACCAAAACTCCCCACAACTAACATGTGTACTTGCCATCACTCATAATGATAGTTATGTGAAGGGATGTAAATTTTGATGAGGAAAAATCTATGTCGTGTTATGTTGAGAGGGAGCTTTAGATGCCACCAAAAGATGAGATTTTGGCTTAAAAAGAGGAACCTCAAGAAGTTGTAGAGCAACCACAAATTGTGGAGCAGAGAGTGGAGACATTCACTAAAGAAAAACCTCCAGAGAAGGTAGAAAAAGAACTAAGGAAGTTTATAGACTTGTGTAGGATGCGAGGGAGAATGTGGGATATCGTTAAAATTTGTGTAAGAAAAGGAGGTCGCCTGAGAGGTACACTGGCAACATGGCTCTTATGACTGAGCTTATAAATATTGAGCCATCCTATTTTGAGGAAGAAGTAGAGAAACCTGTATGGGTTGAAACAATGTTGGAGGAATATGAATCCATTGCAAAGAACCGTGTTTGGGAAAAGATCCGAAGAACAGCATATAAATCAATAGTGGGTTTGAGATGGATCTTCAAGGTGAAGTAGGCAACAAACAGAAGAATAGGGATGTATAAGGCCAGATTTGTGGCCAAGTGGTACTCTCAAGTGAGGGAATTGACTATGAGGAGACAGTTTCTCTTGTAGTAAGGTACTCATCCATTAGATCAATTTTTTTTCTCGCTACACAGATGGGGTGGAATATCCACCAAATGGGTGTAAAAGCAACATTTTTGAATGGGGTTATTAAGGAGGAGGTGTACATAGAGTAACAAAAAAATTTGAGACATTTGATCAAGAGTCTCATGTGTGCAAACTCAAGTGAGCACTGTATGATCTCAAGCAAGCACCTCGTGCTTGGTACTTTTTCGGGTTGGAAGTATGACAAAGTGATGGGTAATTATTTGTCTCTCAAGGCAAGTATGAAAATGAGATACTACAGAGATTCTGCATGGAGAGTTGTAAACCCATGGAAACACCTCTAACGAACAACTAGAGGAAGGATGATGCCACTTTAGGTGAAGTGGATGCTACCATTTATCGACAACTAGTGGGTCCATTCATGTATCTTGTGAACACATGACTAGATATGTGATGTGCAGTCAATGAGCTAAGACACGCTATGGTTAGGTCAACCACACTATTTTGGAAGGCAACTAAGCATGTTTTACTCTACCTCACTGGCACTACCTAGTTTGGGCTATGGTATAGATGAACAGAGGGAGTGAAGTTATGCAGCTTCACAGATGCAGGTTGGTCACAAAGTCCATTAGAATGAAAGAGTACATCAAGTGTAACTTTTAGTGTTGGGTTTGTAGTTTTTTCTTGGTATGACAGTAAGTAAGGACCTATGGTGCTCAGCTAGACAGAAGCATAATACATGGCTGCAAGTTAGGAAACATGTGAGGCGATATGGATGAGAAAGATACTTGTTGGACTATTTGGTCAGATGATGGATCCAATTGTGATAATCAAAGTTGCATCAATCTCTCTAAGAATCTTATATTTCATGATCAATCCAAGCATATAGATATCCAATATCACCATTTACGAGACTGTGTCTAGAGAAAGATGATGTTGCTACACTCCATTCTAATAGAGGAGTAAGATGTTGACATTTTGACAAAATCTTTGTCAAGAGAGAAGTTCAAATTCCTTAGGTGCATGATAGGGGTGGTTGATAATCCCTTTCTTGCAGAGAGGGAGTCTTAAAAAATGTAGCAAGAAATTCTCAATTTGATTTTTCCTTGATTAAATTGAGAAAAATTGAATTTCCACATCAATAGACAACTTGGATGCAGTTAACTTGTGTGACATGGCTTGTGTCACCTAGTTTACACAGTAAATTCGAGTTGGAGGGGTTATAGTTCAGTTAAGCGTGTATGACTGTTGATTTGTAGCAATCCAAGTCAGTTATCTCAAGTTATTTTTAGTTAAACTAGTTCCAGACTGACCATGCATTGGAAGGCCATTAACACAATATTAGGACATAAAAATTGAATAATTGACACAATACCAAATACAATACATACATTGAGTTTTGTCTCACAAGGTATCTAGATGTTAATTGAGCAAGTTCACACAAAGAGAGAAAGGCAATGTCATGATACATTGTTCAATTTGTAATCAAGAGCATTATCTTGGATAAGGGAGAAGTAACATTTAGTTTCTTTCTCATATAAAAAGGCAAAATTATGAATCAATGTCAAATGCCTTTTGTGAAGCAATGTTGTTGTAAAGGGTGTTAGAAAGCTTGCACCATAGGCAAGGCCATCACACCATACTAGATTCTATTAACCAAAGCATGTTAACCATGTCCAATGATCTCAAATTTCATGAGCATGTTCAATGAGTGACCATAAATGAGGGGTGTCAGAGTGGCTCATAATCATAGCTTATAGTGGATGATTGTCATTGTACATAAAATCTGTGGTCCAAGTCATTTGTTTGGTGCCCAATATTGGTGAATCATTGTATTACATCATGGTAGCATATCTTGCCTTTTTTAAAGAAAAAATATATCGAAAATAAATAAAGTTATGTCTCATGCAAATGTTCAATATTGTTGTGTTGTGAGTGGTTTTAATATTATATGTATCGTATATCTATAATCACTTATTTCAAGCCTACCTTAAGAAATAAATCAAGAGGTGCGGGGCCTTTTCATAATAAGGACTCCCACCAACTCCTCTCCTCGTAGCAATCTTTCAAATGTTAGCCCATAAATCAAAAACATGCCCTTGTTTCTCTAGTTTGGAAACCCTTGGATAGATATGACAGTGGACACCTACCAACCACTTCTTTAACCATCTACTGAATGCCTTTGATTGGTATGTGTAAATGATTTTGATTGATTCCTAGAGAGGTGTGAAATCTAATTTTGCATTGACATAATACAAAAACAAAACTTAACCCGTGGTAGACAAAATTTCAGCCTTACAACTCTCTCATCCAATATTAAATACTTCACTAATTAGTCAAGGGGTAATCTCCTTAACAATATATTAAATATTAGAAGCATTCATATTAATTGAAAAAATAAGAATATTATTTAATATTAAGTTATAATGCAGGTAGCTGCCAAGTTGACATATGATACCCCCTTCTTTGTGAGACAAGGGATGCCATCCATTCAATGCTTTAACTATTTAATGTATGGATGTGTACATACCTTAATTTCCATTGAATCGAATCCTGTGACCTTTAAAGAGGAAACACTTTAACACAAATCGAACATGTAAATACAAACTTAATTTGTATATGTATCAAAGTTACTTTGAGAGTTGCATGGAATGCTTAATTTTGTATAGAAGCAAGGGAAAACTTGAAGGGTTGATCACAACAAACATGTATGGTCAATTATGATTATCATAGGTATATTAGTTTGGTTTTCCCAATCCAGAACTTGCACACTTTGTTACTACTATTAAAGGCATGTCATGATGGTTTACTGGTGTAACATCATGTACATTTAGTTGTGTCTATTAAAGGCATGTTAGTTCAATGACAAAACCAATGGTTTGTCAACTTGGTCAGCTTAGTGAGCTATGTGTTAATCATCTCAATGAACAACATATAAGGTCAATTAGCTTAGCCATTGACATACACATTCCATTCTCACTATTAGTGACATGTTAGGTTGGATATTAATATGTATTTTTGACTAACATTATCTAGGAGATTAACCGAATGAACATGCATGTTTGAGTACAATTGTGGGAGATATGTTAGATAGGTCAACCCCATCAACAACATTTATGTTCAATTGCACATGTTAGAGGCATGACACAATGGTCAATTGATTAGTGACATGTACATTTTGATTATCACTATTAAAGTTGTGTTAGGTTGGTTAACTTGTTTAATGACTTGTATTTTTGGTTACAATTATTAAAGCCTCTCTTGATTGTTTAATGCCATAAATGGAGTGTAAGTCTAGTTACCATTGTCGAAGGCATGTTTTTTTGGTTAAATTAGTTAACATCATATACATTCAACTATGATTGTTAGAGCCATCCAAGTCTATTAAACCCATTTAAAGTAGTGAATAACATCAATGGGGGCTTGCTTATTGCATTGTGTGTGAGTATAGTGTGTTATTTTTTTTGTAAGTCGAAGATTTTTCATTAATCAAAAAGAATGTACAAGGGCATCAAATTGCATGGCTTATAATTATTTATATATTTAATGTAATATGCCTTTCATTAAGAAAAGGAAATAGACTTTGGGGGATAGGGGAAATGGCGTTGTATATGGGAAACATCGATCTAATCTATCTCATCTTCACTCTCCCTTCCCTATCATTAGCATCCCTCTCCTTTTTTTCTTTATCCAACAACACCAATAATAGACTTTTTGTGAAGAAGTAGCATTGGATGACTCAAGACGAGGGTTAGAGCTCATATGTTTATCTTGGGTTTCTCCTTGGTGTTTTTGAGCTTACATATCTTGCTTTAAATTCTTCTTAAACGTCCCAACAATATCATTTCCCATATTTTGTTCATCAAACTTCAGCGTGCGAGCACAATCTTCATCCTAAATTTCCTTTGAAGATTCATGTAGCCATTTTGCACCGAGGCCTATTCCTGGTGGGAGATTGGGAGGATCTACATTTATCAACAGACCCTTCTATTGTTGTCCCATGCTGCCCCAAACTTTATAGCCCATGTTTGTAGCCAAGATATACTCTCTTCCATATGTAAACTATTTATTAGATTGATAAAAAGAGAAGACTGAGCTCTTCCATGAGATTTTATTTGAATATGAGAACGACAGTGAAATGTTCATTTTTAACTATACACCTAAACAAGCTTAGATACCCTTCCACCTCACTGGCTTAAAATCTAGACTCAAACCGTGGTAGAATGTGACATTTTGAAGCATGTCACTCTAGTCCCTTTGACAAGGAGTAACATGACACCTTTTGTGAAAAAGGAACAAGGGACTGTTGCCTCTTGCCCCTTTGAAAGTGGTGAAACTTTTTAGAAAAAGGGTAAATGTCTAAAAACATCATGGAAAAAGGTTTCCAAAAATTTAAGAACGATTCCATTTTGTTTTATCATTACTACAAGATACTATTGCCTCTTCCCCCTTTGAAAAAGGTGAAACTGTCTAGAAAAAAATATATATCTGAAAACATCGTGAAAAAAAGTTTCCAAAGCATTTAAAAATGATTCCATTCCATTGAATCACTACTACATGAATTCATCTTAAAATTTCATTTTATTTGTTAAATTTATCATCATCAAAATTCCCCATGGAAGACATTGAGAGGCATTAGAAGATATATATATATATATATATATATATATATATATATATATATATATATATATATATATATCTATATATATATATATATATATATATATATATATATATATTCATAAGAGCTTTTTAAAACATACCATGGCAATTTAATAACTTTATTTAAGACATTTTGTCTCCCGCATACTAGTCACCAAATAAAATTTCGAGGTGGGTGATGCCATTTTTGTTCAAACCCTCAAGGAGCACCCTTGAGGAGCTTTCAAGAATGCAAGAAGAACAATGGGTGACACAATTTTGTTCATACCCTGGATTTTTGAATTCTGGAGAAGGTTTCAAAATTTTTTGTTCAAACCATGAATTTTTGAATTCTGGAGGAGGTTTCAGCAATGGAGACCAACGTTTTGCTAGGAGTATCCTATTTTTTCCCTTTGAGTTTGATAGAGGCTGGGGATTGTTGCGGTTTTGTGCAGGGAATGGGACACCTAACTGGAACTTGTGCAGCTCCTTGACTTCAATATGTAACCCAACACCCACATAAGGTTCAAACAAGGCTTTTCCTTTCCACCATCACCCAAAAAATTCCCCTCTCTCTATAGGTTGTCGCTTGCTCCTCCAAGGCAGTGAAAGAGGTTGATATACCTATTCCAGAAATTCTAGACTCAAGTAATTGATGTAAAAGCTTCAGTTGTTGGACATTCCCTTCAGAATCATACATTTTCCCTAGCATAGGTGACAAAAACCCCTCTAAGGCTACTACAGCAAAGGCCATTGATAAATTTGGGGAAGAAGGAAAAAAAATTCATGGACCCCGTCGACCTACCAAGCCTTGGGAAAGAACTTTCGACTGTATCCATTTCTTGCAATGGTAAGTCTCTATCTGACTCTAGTTCTATTATCGAATTTCTGTCTTTAGAAGATTTGATGGTTATTGAAACCAGAGTAAATTAAAGGAAAGGAAAAACCATAGTAAATTAAATTCTGTTTGAATCCATCAAATAAAATAGACTTCTTTGACTAAGATTAATTCTATCCTAGCTTTAACTGATGGAATGAAAATTTGGCAGCTATGAAAAATAATGTGCAGCATGCACCGAGCATGGGTACAAGAAATTACTAATTAGAGTAAATTAGTTGATATGAGAAGAAATGTTGAGATGCATTTGGCTTAGTGTTGGGTCCCTATAATACTAGTGATTACCCCATTAGTATTGTAGTTATACTCCTTATTTATATTTTTGTGCCCCTATTACCCCCATATTGTTATTTCTGTGCCCCATAGAATCCCTCTATTGTTATTTTTGTGGCTTTATATTATTATTCTTAGGTCGGCTGGATTATATTGTGACTCCTTAGACTCCTATATATAGAAAGGATGTTTTGTCATTTGAATCATCGAAGAATTGTTCATTTATGTAATGTAAAGGAGGTTTCCCCCTCGAAGAGGATGAATTCTAAGGCGTTGATCTATCTTTTCTATCTTTTCTTGAGCTGGTTTCATAACATTTGGTATCAGAGCTTTGGATTCTAGGGTTTCGCTGCTCCAAACAAGTCATCATGGCATTTTCACTATAATATTTTTTCTGTGATGTTTCAGAAGTCACAAAAAAAACCCATTTGAGAAGAAATTGTGCTGAACCTTGGGTCTGAATTTCAGAGCTTTTTGCGCTATATTTGCGGAGATATGATCTGAGGAAGTTGGTCTTTTTGCAGACTCCTGAATTACATTCCAAACAGGTGACCTGGGGAAAATCGTCATAACTTTCTCTCTGGGGATCAGATTGAAATTTCGTAAGAAGGTACAGAAAGAGGATAGACTATAGTTTCTTATATGCATTTTTAAGATCCAAAGGTTGAAACAGTGACTCGTGGCACGTCGTACAATTTCGCTCTACTGAACTAGTCTATAATCAAGTCACTGTGGGAGATTTCGCATAACTCTTCCTTGGAGAATCCAATTTGGGTCAGACTTGTGGCATTGGAAAGAGGACATAGAGGGCTACTACAGGTAGTAATTTCAGAACTAGATGATTGGAAAGTACAGAGATACATCAGAGGCAATATCGAGCTCCTACAAAGTGAAAAAAGGTGTGTAGATTTTTTTAAATTTTTGCTTAAGCTTGGTTTGAAAATTTATTTTGAAGGAATTCAAAGGGCATAGTAGAGAATTATTATCGGTAACTGATGCCCCGAGGAAAGAAAATGCAAACACCTAGTAAGGAACCTGAAAGCTCTAGCATGACTCATGAAGAAGAGGAAGAAATGCTACATGATATATCAAAATTACAAGAACAAGTGCAACAAATGTCACGCTCACAAAAGTTAACAGAAGCTAAGATAAATGGCATGGAAGCTAAGATGAATGGCATGGAAGCTAAGATGGACAATTTGAAGATAGATTTGAACACAAATTTGAAGACAAGCATGGCAGATTTGAAGACAGATTTGACAAATTTTCTACAAGAAATACTTACTAATGGTGAAAAGGTAGTAAAGGAAACTCATGATGAGAACAAAAGAAATGTTAATCATGATTCCATAGATGCTAATGTTGGATCGAAGACTCACCATATTCCAAAAATCGATATGAGGAAGTTTGATGGCAAGGATCCCGCCACATGGATATTACAGATGGAGCAATTCTTCGATCTCAATAATGTGCAAAACACACAAAAGGTACGTATGGCAACTTTATATTTGGAACCAAATCAGTTTGTATGGTATCAATGGCTTTGCTCTCGTAAACAATTTATCACTTGGGCAATTTTTACGGAAGAATTGATAGCACATTATGAGGATACAAAAAGCAACACTTTTTTTAGCCAATTGATAAGTCTCAAACAAAAGGGTTCAATAATGGAGCACATTGAGGAGTTCCAAAAATTGAACATAAGGGTAAAAGATATTCCAGAGGAGCATAGGATTGATGTGTTCATAGGGTCTTTAAAGGATAATATCCAACATGATGTTCGCCTTTGGGAACCTGATTCATTAGAGAAGGCATTCAGGTTAGCAAGAAAAATGGAAAGCAAAATTATGGCAACTAGGAAGCATACCACTCACAACTATAAAGACGGAAGTGTTGTTGCCCCTAGTCTTCCACAACCTATAAGGTTGACACCACAACAATTGGAAGAAAAAAGAGCAAAAGGGCTTTGTTACAGTTGTGATAGCAAATACACTAAAGGTCATAAGTGTGCTGAGAAGAAATTATTCTACATAGATTGTGAAGAGGAAGAAGAAAAGGAGCAAGAAAGGTCAAAAGAAGAGGATATACTCCAGGAACAAAGCCTAGATGAAGAAAAAATAAATCCGACCATATCTTGTAATGCATTGGCGGGAATTACCACTCCTCAAACCATCAAGATAGAAGGACAAATCAAGAAGAAAAAGGTAATAGTGTTGATTGATTCAGGAAGCACCCACAATTTTATTCATTGTAGGGTAGCAAAAGAATTGAATTGCTTCCTATATCCAGCACCAGAGTGTCAAGTGATGATTGCAAATGGAGGAACAATAAATTTCTCTGGAAAGTGCCATAATATCAAGCTATCCATGGGAGAATATGTATTGACTAGCCCAATGCTTTCCATTCCAATGGGAGGTGCTGATGTTGTACTAGGAGTCCAATGGCTACAATCCTTGGGTACAATAGCTTTTAATTTTCAAGAACTTTTCATCAAATTTTCTACGGAAGGAAAGGAAGTTGAATTAAGGGGTATTGCAGGGAAACCAGGAAAGATAATCAGCTCTAATGGTATGACAAAGCTTCTAAAAAAGGAGCAAAGAGGTGTAATTGCACAATTATGTTCGCTAGATGTTTCCACATTGGAATCATCTATTTCTCCAGATCTCCAAAAAGTCCTGGACAATCATTCCAAGGTATTTGAGACTCCCAAAGGTCTCCCACCTATGCGTGATCATGATCATGCTATTCATCTGATTCCAGGAAGTGTTCCTCCAAACATCAGGCCGTACAGATATCCCTATGTCCAAAAAAGTGAAATTGAACGTATGGTTGCAGAAATGCTAGAGGCTGGTATAATTCAACCGAGTCAAAGTTCTTTCTCTGCTCCAGTAGTATTGGTGCACAAGAAGGATGGATCATGGCGCATGTGTCCGGATTATAGGGAGCTCAACAAGCTCACTATTAAAGATAAGTTCCCCATTCCTGTCATTGATGAATTACTGGATGAATTGCATGGATCAATTTACTTCACCAAGTTGGATCTTCGTTCAGGATATCATCAAATCAGAATGAAGATTGAAGACATTCCGAAAACGGCATTTAGAACTCATGAGGGTCATTATGAATTTTTGGTCATGCCTTTTGGCCTTACCAATGCACCTTCAACATTTCAAGGTTTGATGAATTCAATTTTCAAACCATTCCTTAGAAAATTTGTGTTAGTATTTTTTGATGATATACTAATCTACAGCAAGTCTTGGAAGGATCATGTTGAACATGTTGACAGGGTGCTACAACTATTGGAGGAGAAACAATTATATGCAAAAAGATCCAAATGTTTCTTTGGAGTCCAGGAGGTGGAATATTTGGGTCATATTGTATCTCATGAAGGAGTTAAGGTAGACCCTAGCAAAATTAAAGCCATTAAGGAATGGAAAATCCCCACATCCATAAAGCATCTGCGAGGATTTCTTGGGTTGACAGGGTATTATCGCAAGTTTGTTAAGAATTATGGGAGAATAGCAGCACCTCTAACAACATTATTGAAGAAAGATGCATTTTCATGGACTCCGGAAGCAACAAAGGCCTTTGAACATCTTAAAGAGGCAATGTGCCAAGCACCGGTCTTAGCTACACCGGACTTCACAAAAACCTTTATTGTGGAATGTGATGCTTCAGGAAATGGAATTGGTGCTGTTCTAATGCAAGATGAAAGACCCATTGCTTTTGAAAGTCGTCCAATCAAGGGAAAGTTTTTAAGCAAAGCTATTTATGAGAAGGAAATGTTGGCAATACTCCATGCACTTAAGAAATGGCGACCCTACCTAATGGGAAGACACTTCAAGGTAAAAACGGATCATGATAGCCTTAAATACTTTTTAGAACAAAGATTATCCTCTGAAGAGCAACAAAAGTGGGTCACAAAGATGTTGGGTTATGACTTTGAAATCATCTACAAAAAAGGGAAGCAAAATGTGGTGGCAGATGCACTCTCAAGAAAGGATGAGGATGTGGAAGCATTGTTGTGTGCCATTTCTATTATCCAACCAGATTGGATAAACGAAGCAAGGGAGGAATGGAAGAATGACGAAGAAGTGTGGGCACTTATTCGAAAGCTACAACAAGATTCCAGTACTTCTGATACATTTAGCTGGAAAAATGATTCGTTATGGTACAAAGATCGCTTATACCTCTGTAAGAATTCCCAGCTAAAACAAAAGATTCTTATGGAATTGCACACTTCTCCCTTAGGAGGGCACTCAGGATTTTTAAAAACTTACCACAGGGTTAAGAAGGAATTTTTTTGGGATGGCCTTAAATCAGATATTCAAAAGTTTGTGGCGGAATGTTTGGTTTGCCAACAAAATAAAGTTGAAACAATTAAGACACCGGGTCTATTACAACCTTTATCCATTCCAAGCCAACGTTGGGAGGAGGTTTCAATGGATTTTATCACAGGTTTACCCAAGTCTGAGGGAAAGAGTGTCATCATGGTGGTAGTTGACAGACTTACCAAGTATGCACACTTTTGTGCATTATCACATCCATTTAAAGCCAGTACAGTTTCTACTGCATTTATGGAAACAATTCAAAAGCTACATGGAAACCCAAAGATTATTGTAAGTGACAGAGATCCCATTTTCACTGGAAATTTTTGGACAGAATTATTTTCTTGTCTTGGTACTCAGTTAGCTCATAGCTCATCTTATCATCCTCAATCTGATGGGCAAACTGAGATAGTAAACAAATGTTTGGAAGGATATCTTCGTTGCTTTGTATCTGATAAACAGACACAATGGGTCAAATGGTTGCCTCTGGCTGAATGGTGGTATAACACTTCCTTCCATACAGCAACAAAAATGACCCCATTTATGGCACTTTATGGGTATCAACCACCATCCATCACATCATATTTAAGAGAAAATTCTAAGGTTCAAGCAGTGGAACATCACATCGAACATCAACAACAAGTCCTCCAACTCTTAAAGGATAACCTCGTGTTGGCACAAAATAGAATGAAACAACAGGCAGATCAACATCGCAGTGAAAGAAGTTTTGATGTAGGTGATTGGGTATTCCTACGGCTACAACCATATAAGCAAATGTCCCTCAAGCAAGCTAAGAAGGATAATAAATTATCACCAAAGTATTATGGTCCGTACAAGGTGTTGCAAAAGATTGGTACTATGGCATACAAATTGGAGCTTCCTGCAGCTTCTCGATTGCACCCAGTTTTCCATGTTTCATGTTTAAAGAAGGTTATAGGCGACAAGCTCCCAGTTCAAACAATATTGCCAGAACTTGACGAGGAAGGAAAAATTATATTGGAACCGGAAGCAGTCACAGAAACAAGAACTCGACAGCTACGAAATCGATCAATTTCAGAGTATCTTATCAAGTGGAAGAACTTATCCGCTGAAGATTCCACATGGGAGGATGAGAATTTTATGCAGAAGTATCCAGAACTACTCAAGCGTTGAGGACAACACTTTTTTGAAGGAGAGGGGCATGTTGGGTCCCTATAATACTAGTGATTACCCCATTACTATTGTAGTTATACCCCTTATTTATATTGTTGTGCCCCTATTACCCCAATATTGTTATTTATGTGCCCCATAGAATCCCTCTATTGTTATTTTTGTGGCTTTATATTATTATTGTTAGGTCGGCTGGATTATATTGTGACTCCTTAGACTCCTATATATAGAAAGGAGGTTTTGTCATTTGAATCATCCAAGAATTGTTCATTTATGTAATGTAAAGGAGGTTGCCCCCTCGAAGAGGCTGAATTCTAAGGCGTTGATCAATCTTTTCTATCTTTTCTTGAGCTGGTTTCATAACACTTAGACACCAATAACAGTCATACCTATTTAAATGAGATTTTAGAACATTGTGTTTCAGATTTCAAGATCCTTGAAATTATCTTTATTTGTCATGAAGCCCCTTTCCTTTGATACCAGAATCTCAGAGATGCACAAAGGTTGATCCTTTACCTTCAATAAGCATCTACCCAATGGAAAATCATGAACACTATTTTTCAAACCCTCTTGATTGATGTCGAAGGGCCGAGGATACTTCACCTTTTGTAGCCTTTTATACTTCTCTGTGAGACAGACAAAACCCTAATACAAGGCCAAAGGCATGTCAATGAGCTCAAGAATAATATTATATATATGAGCTTAGATGCTAGGAACTTTATAGCTTCATATATGATTTTATATAAATCTACAACAGAGAAGGAATTCTGAGTGAGACACTATCTCCAAACCAAATTCAATTCAAGGGTGATTTCATAATAGAAGATTTGACCCTAAAGCAACCAAAGCTTCCTGGCTGTAGTAATGACAAAAGGCCTTAGATATAGATCATTTGACCAACAATTTGACATAGAGCTCTATCCTAGAGATGCTTGATTGATGGGGCCTTGATCTCATTTTCTTTCTAGGATCTGCAACCAATAATTTTGCAGTAGGAGTTTTAGTGCTTCACGACGACTGATCTTTGAAGAGGAAGGAGGTCGGTGTTGTCAGAAAACTTCTTGTGATTTTTTTCTTCCTTGCTTGGGCTTGCCCTCACCTTAGCTCTAATACCTTTCCCTCACCTTAACTTTCATACCATTCTGGCGGGGCAAGCTAAATCTCTTATGCTTACACTCTAGTATTCTCGCAGCTTCATAATTGTGAATCTTAAACATAGTCTCATGAGGTGCATTCAGGGAGGTATAATTCACCCTTGCTTTGCATCAAATTACCCCCCTAACATTCCATTTACTTTTACATGCCTCAATGCAAGGCATGCCAAGTCGGTAACTGCTCAGTTAAATTAGTAAGTTGAGGCACATCATATATACCCAATGCTGCCTGCCTGTTCTTCCTCTTCCTATGTCATAGTGTATGAACAGTCAGCCAGACTGGTGAGGATCGCCATCAATAATAACATCTATGTTGGCATTCGAATCCAAATGACGTGTTTCCTTTAATTATATGTTTTGGTTTTTTAACCGAAAAGGCTAACAGAGATAGAGACCCTCAAATATGTCTACTTCCAGCCTCTATGCCCATTTTCATCTAGGTTTTTACCATGTCAGTGTCCCTTTGTTTCTCAAAACTGCATGAAATCAATTGATCTATCCATTTTGTAATGCCTTTGGTAAATTTTTCTATCAAATGCTCTTGAAGTATATATGAGATCTAAGGGTTTTTTTGGTTTTTACTAACTTCATATATTTCTACTAACCATGATATGGGTTTGATGTAGAGGATTATGATTGAGTAAGGGTTGCATTGCTCAATATTTGTTTAGGAGGAGGAGAAGGAGGAAAGTGGTGTTAGGGTTGAGAGCTAAAGATGCCTGTGAAAATATGAGGTGTGTGGAATGGAGGGTGGTAGGGCTACCAGCATGGTAGAAATGGAGGATGGGGAGGTCGGGGTTTTCATCATTGAATAGCTGTGGTGGGCTTCCTTGTAATCTTTGTGGTCATGCCATTTGTTTTTCTGGTAGCTAGGTTTCGTCACTCCGCATCTACATCTGCAACTGGTAAGCTTCTTCCTTCCCTCCTCCCTCGCCAGTAAGCTTCTTCCTACCCTCCTCCCTCGTCATGTTTCTTTCGTCTCTTTTTTTGGGGTGGGTCAGCATTTAATTTATCTTTATTGGCAAGCATGCCCTTTCTTAATCTATTAGTATTACAATGAAGTTTAGACTTCTTACAAAATTCATGTAAGGTCTCCATTACAATGAAGTGTGGTCATCTTATACTATTTTAGAAAGATCCCTTTCATTGAGAACCCATTGAACAATGCATTTATGTGATTTGAGCCTTGGCGGGGAATTATCATCATCTCTAGTTAACGACTAAACCAAGACCCCATGGACCTATGTCGAAATTTTATTTGCCTTCACCACCCCTGATTAACCATTGAACCAAAACCCCATGGACCTACTTTGGAATTTGATTTTCCTTTTAGCTTTTTTCGTAGGATTTGAAGGCGTAGATGTTATCGAACATACTTTCCTCGCTTATTGTCAAAATTTTAACACCTTTAGCATTTTTCCAGACATTTTGTGAGTCTTCATTATAGGCTTCCTTTCATTTGATCTATGTGAAGCTGTGAACTCCATCTCCGCATTAACACGGTACAATACCTACCAGGAGAAAGACTCAAAGTTTGAACCTCTTTCATGCAAAAGCAAAGGTTTTACCAACTGCCCCTAGGGTAATTTCCCTTGCCAAAGATAATGAAACCATTCATCCAAATAGCAAGAAATAACAATGTTTTTTCTATTTTTTAACAAATGGAAATGAATATGACTGGTAAATTCGTTGGGCAACTGCTTGGTGAATTCACTGGGCACTCCTCATTCTGAGTAGGATGGTACTAAGTGTGCATTGGATTCTACATAAGCTGGATGGGTATTATAAAAATATATTTGTTAAGAGTTCAGTTCAACATCTTACTCATGGGAATTCAATCTTGTGGGAATTGAATCTGGGTGGGAAGGGTAACAATCATTCTTCCCATCACTCATTATCCAAGCCAGACCCACTTTGCATCCATAAAGATAAATGCACTTCTCATTAGTCAAGCTAAAACCAATTCTGATCCACCCAACCTAGGCCCAATTCACAACAACAATCTTGTTCACTAGCTACTTTCTGCTATACATATCATTTTCACATTGTTCCCACAATGTTCAGAGCACATTGGCCAAAACAAACGATAGATATTATACACACCATTTTATTATTGATGTGTAATGAAATCTCGATCTTAGCATATGCATGACAGAAAAGCAACCCCCTTTTTAGCATTCTAGTATTTTTATAGATATTCTTCTACATCAACTCTTTCTACCTGACCTTTTATGCGTTTTTTATCATTTAAAATAGCAGGGCACAACTTCTTAGGAGATGGATCTCTTAGAATGGTATTCTCTTTCCACATCTTGAAAACCAATTCTAATTTTCTATGGCCATTTTTTTCTTTTTCAAGAACTGGGCAATGCACTTGCACTTACGTTAGTATAATCCCAGAAAATAAATAGTGTCCCTAAACTGAAATTTAATCAACCTGAGTGGATTGAAATAGAGAGGAATTATTATGGATACTGGAGCTCTGTCATATATTTAAAATCACTCTTATCTATTTAGCTGTGCGGTTCACAGGAATAGGCAGATGATTGGAGAAACCAGAGTTTAACTAAGAGCATTGACTCTCTCTTCCCAAAGGAGGAAAGTATAGGAAACCTGCTGCATTTGGATATCTTAAATTTGATTTCTCCCCTATTGAGCGGAGAATTGAAAATAAATTTTATTTACTGGGCAGGTGATTGACGTCATAATAGCTAACACAGAGGACTTGGGAACTCTAAACTTAAATATTGTTGGACGAGATGATTTATCTTCCTCATGGGTATTAGAAAAGCCCTCCGAGGTAAACCAAAGGGATATTACTAACTCTGAGGTATGATTGGTGAAGATTTTGGTTATTTTATCTACTGAACATGCAAGGAAACATATGTGATGATGATCTATGTAGTTGAGTAGGGTTGTATTAAGTAGGAAGTGAAAACTAACATTGGCAGGGGTGCTTCTCTATTTCTAACGGTGTACATCAAGCAGAGGCAAACGACTTCTGGAGACAGCTCATAAAAGTTACATTCGCAACAAGATGGTGTGATCTTCAATGAAGAAGGCAAGGAAAATCCTGAGGTGTGTAAAATGAATGACGAGGTGCAGAAAAAAAAACTTCCAATGACGAAGAACTTCTTACGAGGTTTCAAGAGGATGACATAGGAAGTGAACATCGACACGTAAAAGAAAATGCTCTTGATGGTAAGTTTTGATTTTCCCAGGTTAACTGGTAGCCTACTGTAAGGTGATGTCTAGTCAAACTCCCAGGACAATGGTTGTTGTAATGAAGACCATTTGTGGCTTGAAGAAAGTCAAACAAAAGTCTAGCGGAGGGTAAAATTCTTTGCTGCACTAGATCGCTACCTTTTGTTCTCATGGAAAAGGGAATTGTTATATTATTTTCCAAAATCCTTTTTGAATGTTACTTCTCCAATAGAAAAATTTTACATTTCTTAAATTTTAGCATAGTATGCTTTAATTTATAGTAGTTTAATGCTTACAGCAATTGAGACAAAAGAGGAGGGAGAAAAGGTCAATAGAGTTGATTCAACAGGATGAAGAAAAATGAGTTGAGCTTGAAAACGCAACAATTAAACGTTCCAAGGAGGTAGATTCTGCTGTCCTGGGAAAATACAGCATTTGGAGGTGGGAGAATGAGAACGAGAATTCTGACTCCACTATTAGATTGATGCGAGACCAACTGATCATGGCTAGGGTGTATTCAAGCATTTCCCAGGCTAGGAATAATCTTGATTTATACCATGAATTGATGCTTCGTATTAAAGAATGTCAGCGTACATTGGGTGAGGCTAATGCAGATTCTGATCTACCTCAAAGGTAATAATATTCACATTGGCTGCTTCTAAATCAAGAGTAGTAAGTGCTTCCATTTGTATTTGGTGTTCATATCCTTTGTTTCTTTTAAAGTTGTAGTCTTTATGTCAATCTTTTTGCTTTTCATTCTCCTTTTTCATGGCTGATAATTGATATGAATGTTTCAATGCACCTAAGAAGATCAAGGCCGTGGGTCATGTCCTATCCAAGGCTAGAGAACAATTTTATGATTGTGCGACAGTAACAAAGAAGTTGCTAGCCATGCTTCAGTCTGCAGACGAGCAAGTAAGGACCTTGAAAAATAAAAGTATATTTTTAAGTCAACGGGCAGCAAAGACTGGTCCCAAGGGCCTGCATTGTTTGTCCATGTGATTGACCATGGATTATTACTTGCTTTCCCTTGAAAATCGAAATTTCCTAAAAAGAACAAGTTGGAGGATCCAACTCGTTATCACAATGCATTATTTTATGACAATGTATTGGCTGCATTTGTGGTTGTGAATTCAAATGTCATGAATGCTTAGGTGAAGTGTTATTAATTTAAAATACTCTAAAGTTTGGAAGTCGAACAGTTCTACTGCATTTTACGTTTAATATTTGGATTTCATTGTAGGTGATTTAAATGTATTTGGAGGAACCTCAAAAACATGTATTTCATTTCGTCACAGACAAGTTAAATTTTGGGGCCACGAAAATGTGGTTTTTACTTAATCCCCCAAGGAAAGTTGCGATACATGTAGAAAATGTTGATGATTTTAAATGGCTCAATTCCTCCTATTGCCCTGTGCTTTGCCAACTTGAATCCACAACTATGAAAGAGTATTATTTCAAGGCAGTTCACTCGACTACACTCTTAGCACATTCCTCCAATTTGAAATATATAAATCCAAAATATTTATCCATGCTAAATCGTCTTTGTTTCTATCTTCCACAAGTTTATCCCAAACTAGACAAGATCCTTTTCTGGGATGATGATATTGTGGTGCAGAAAGATTTGAGGCCATTGTGGTCAGTAGATCTTCGTGGAAAGGTTAATGGTTCAGTGGAAACTTGTGGAAAAATCTTTTGTCGGTTTGAAAAATACCTTAATTTTTCCAATCAACACATAGCTAGGCACTTTGATCCTAATGCTTGTGGTTGGGCATATGGGATGAATGCATTTGATCTCAAAGAATGGAAGAAACGAGATATAACTGGAATATATCACAAGTGGCAAAACATGGTAAGTTGTAGTGTGGTTTATTTATGTTAATTCCTGTGATGCTTACTTTAAAGTATTTGAAGTAAAGTTGAAGTAATTAGCTAGAAAACTTAATGGGTTTTTCTTTGTTTGATTTCTAAGTTTTTCTTTTATTGTATGTCAGAATGACGATAGAGTGTTGTGGAAGCCTGGAACACTACCCCCTGGATTTTCACTTTGGCTGCTTCTAAATCAAGAGTAGTAAGTGCTTCCATTTGCATTTGGTGTTCATATCCTTCATTTCTTTTAAAGTTGTTGTCTATGTGTCAATCTTTCTGCATTTCATTCTCTTTTTCATGACCGATAATTGATATGAATGTTTCAGTGCACCTGAGAAGATGAATGCTATGGGTCATGTCCTATCCAAGGCTAGAGAACAATTTTATGGCTATTCGCCAGTAACAAAGAAGTCGCAAGCCATGCTTCAGTCTGCAGACGAGCAAGTAAGGACCTTGGAAAAGTAAAGTAAATTTTTAGGTTAGGTGGAAACAAATTCTATTCCCAAGGGCCTGCACTATCTGTCCATGTGATTGACCATAGATTCTTACTTTCTTCCTCTTGAAAAGTGATAATTTCCTAAAAAGGACAAGTTGGAGGATCCGACTCTTTATCACTATGCATTATTTTCTGACAATGTATTGGCTGCATCTATGGTTGTGAATTCAACTGTCATGAATGATAAGGTGAAGTGCAATTAATTTAAATTAATCTAAATTTTGGAAGTCTAACAATTTTGCTACATTTTACATTTAATATTTGGATCTCATTGTAGTTGATTTACATGTGTTTGCAGGAATTTGAGAAACATGTATTTCATCTCATCACAGAAAAGTTAAATTTTGGGGCCATGAAAATGTGGCTTTTACTTAATCCCCGAGAGAAAGCTGCGATACACGTAGAAAGTGTTGATGATTTTAAATGGCTCAATTCCTCCTATTTCCCTGTGCTTCGCCAACTTGAATCCGCAACTATGAAAGAGTATTATTTCAAGGTAGATCACTCGACTACACTCTCAGCACATTCCTCCAAATTGAAAGACATAAATCCAAAATATTTATCCATGTTAAATCATTTTCATTTCTATCTTCCACAAGTTTATCCCAAAATGGACAAGATCCTTTTCTTGGATGATGATATTGTGGTGCAAAAAGATTTGACGCCCTTGTGGTCAGTATATTTTCATTGAAAGGTTAATGGTTTAGTGGTTGGGCATATGCGATGAACGTATTTGATCTCAAAGAATGGGAGAAACAAGATACAACTGGAATATATCATAAGTGGCAGAACATCGTAAGTGTGTAGTGTGGTTTATTTATGTTAATTCCTGTGATGCTTACTTTAAAGTATTTGAAGTAAATATGAAGTAATTAGCTAGAAAACTTAATGGGTTATTCTTTGTTTGATTTCTAAGTTTTTATTTTATTGTATGTCAGAATGAGGATAGAGTGTTGTGGAAGCTTGGAACGCTACCCCCTGGATTGATCGTTTTATGGCTTGACCCATCCTTTAGACAAGTCTTGGCATATGATGGGTTTAGGATATAATCCTAGCATGGACTGTTCAGAGATTGAAAATGCAACTGTTGTTCATTACAATGGGAACATGAAACCTTGGTTAGAGCTCGCAATGACGAAGTGCAAGACTTACTAGAAAATATATATAAAATATGATCATCCTTTCTTACAACAGTGTAATATAAATGAATAGTTGTGACCTCAATATTCATACTGCAATAGATTTTCAAATGTAAAGTGCAAAGGCCCTTGATTCTAGTTGATAATTCATTCTAATTCATTTGTTTTTGGAGTTCCACAGAAGGTTTCTAGTTTATGGCTTAATGAGTTAGGTTTTTGGAGGTGCAATGGCCTAGCCAAGTTTAAGATTTACAAATTTTATGTCCTCATTATATTTCTTCATAGTTGGAAGTAAACTGCTATATAAGTATTCTTTTCTTTGTTAGTTAATATTTCTCTTTCATCAAGTAATTACACAAATTGTTCTTCCAAGAACACAAAGAAGTACCAGACACAAAGATTGAGGCTTTTAACGCAGGGCAAAACCTCTCAATAGGGGAAAACCCAACAATCCTCCTCTTATTGAATTTATTTAAAATGAGATATCCAACTGAAGACCAAAGAGTCCCTCGAAGTCAACCCTCCTCTTTAAGTCAAGGTCAATAGTTGAGTCTCTGCCTAGTCAAAGTTAGAAGCAGCTTTTGAATTTCTGTCCTTATTGCAGGTTTAGTCTCTTATTATAATAGGCTGACTTCCAATTACAGATTCTTTGCCTTCTATTACTGATCTTCAGCTACTACAGCAAACCCTTGACTCTTTACCACAGATATTCAGATCCTGCTGCAAATATATAGCTTTAGATTGAGATTCGGCTTAGTCACAGACTTCAGTTTCTTCAAGTGTTGTAGACTTCTTTTTATCCTCTGTTTTTCTTCTCCCATTGGATTACAGACTTCGAGCTTTTTTACCTTCTTGGTTGCTACCCAAAAGAGGTTGAATATAGGCTAAAAAACCTAGATATCATTCTCCATGAGCTTTGAATTAAATAAACAAAGAGTGACTATGCCTAGGTTGTTGCCTTTGTAATGTTGAAATGTCCTCCAATCTTTGCCTGTGACAAGATGCAAAATCCCTAATTGGACAACATTGAAACTAGCTCAATTCAGTGTTTAACTACCATGACCAATTCCTTAATTTTCCCATAGCAGCTATGTTGCAATAGTCTCACATGGAGTGAGGGTTAATTTGCACATGGACATCTCTGTTTTGACAATGAAGGCAATGTACTAGGCTCTCATCTAATATATGTTCCGAAGATATAATAAACTTATGGTGTATGAGTTATCATCATTCTTACTCCTTAGTTATATTATATGTCCTCCCTGTCTTTGTGCTCATGGCTGAAATAAATAACTCTCCATTGAATTTCTATTAGCATCATTCAGAAACTCTTGATTGATTAATGCTTTATGAAATGCATCAGCTCTGAGTTGCTCATAAGCCACTTTCTTTTTGAGTTAGAGATCAACTGCCACGGTTCTAGAGATGTTGAATTTCCTCAAGGAGTTGCTAACTTGGTTTCTGTATGACTGTTAAGAATTTCTCTCTCCTTACCTGGAGTGTTCTTATGCATTCCTGGATGGATTTCTACTTTCTAGAGTCGTTTCCCTCTCCCCTAAGGATTATTTTCATTTTTTGGGGTGAGTTTGAGCTCAATCTTGGTTGTCTAAGAGGCCATTGGTACTAGACAAGTCCATACATAACTGTAGGATATCATTGGCTTTCCAATTTCCCTTCATTCCCATACATCCATCGAATACCTGGGTGCTGAAATCTACAAGGCAAAGCATTCTTGATGTCTATTTATGGTAGAATGTAATTATATTATAATGTTGTTAAATTGAGATTCATTACTTGAGTGATTCAAATTATATGTTGTTCCATTGGTATTGGGAATCATTACATGAGAACCCATTAACTACAATTATTCACCAATAATATCCAAAGGTTGTTTTGTACTAAAATGACGATTGTCCAGTATGATGTATAATGAGGATAAGGTTGAAGAAATGAATAAGGAGAAATCACATTCAAGGGGTAGTGTGGATGAAAGTTGTACTGTAGAAAAATAAAATACAACAGTATAGACAAATATGGACAAATTCTGATGAAGAACATGCAACATCAGCCAACTTTGATGAAAACGTAAAGTGTGAACAGTTTGAGCTATCTAATTTCACACTTATCGCATATTCAACTAGTGGATCTGTATCTTCTTGTATTGATAATATTGAAGATCAAGACTACATACAACAATGTATACACACTTTTACCTTAAGGCAAAGTGTTGGGAAAAAGACCCTCAAGGAGAACTCCCTTGAGACAAGTATCATGTTAGTGAGCAAAAACTGTTGTAAAGATGATAGTAGTCAATTGTCCAAGGGTGATTTTTGGATGCCCTTACAAGAACTAAAGATTGTATCCCACTATCCAAAAGATCTTCTCTCAACTAAAAAGGGTATGCTAATAAATGCTTATGGGGAAAAGGCACTACACATTTATCTTTGGTTGGGAGCTTATCCATATTGCCCATGATGTAAATAATTATAATGTCATGTTCAGTAGATTTTGGGCACACCTTTAAGAAGGTATCAATATCAAATGAGGGCTAGAAATCTAAAATGTTATCCATTGAATTAGATATAGGATTATATTTGTCTTGATGGGAAGGTTGATATAGTTTGAGCTTGTAAGAATTAATTATTGGAGAATACCCTATTTCAGAGGATGCTTCAGGTTGAATGAAATTTGATGAACCTACTGTAGTACATGTGAGCTAAATTTTTTATTTTTAATATATTTTTGCTTTATACTATTTTTTATGACGGATGGCATATGATATATAGGAAGCTTTTCACTCTATAGAAGATATTCATGGCCTTGTGTATGGTCAAGAAGATTCCTAAACCTCAAATGATGACAATCTGCTATTCAAAGTTAAAAAATATATTTTGGATATTAGAAAGTCATTTGTATCATGCTTATGCATGGTACAAGCTCTATATACTCCAGAAAAGCTACAATAAATACTTAGCATAGAAGGATTTATAACTGATGGTATCATCTGGATTGTTGGCTGCCATTGTGAAATGGGATGAGGGAAATGTGTAGAAAAATCATATTCTAGAAACCATTTATCTTTGGTTGGGAGTTTACCCATATTTCCCATGATGTAAATAGTTATGATGTCATGTTGACTAGATTTTTGGCACACTTTAAGAAGGTATCACTATCGAATGGGGGCCAGAAATCTAAAATGTTATCTATTGAATTAGATATAGGATTATATTTTTCTAGATGGGAAGGTTGATATAGTTTGATCTTGTAGGAATTAATTATTGAAGAATACCCTATTACAGAGGAAGCTTTGTGTTGAATGAAATTTCATGAACTTACTATAGAATCTGTGAGCTAATTTTATTTTATTTTTTTAATATAATTTTTCCTTATACTATTTATTATGACAGATGGCATATGATATGTAGGAAGATTTTAACTCTATGGAAGATATTCATGGCCTTGTGTATGGTCAAGAATATTCCTAAACCTCAAATGATGACTATCTACTATTCAAAGTTAAGAAAGATATTTTAGATATTAGAAAGTCATTTGTATCATGCTTATGCATGGTACAAGCTCTCTATCCTCCAGAAAAGCTACAATAAATACTTAGCATAGAAGGATTTGCAGCTGATGGAATCATCTAGATTGTTGGATGCCATTTCTATTATGCCCTATGATCACAAGCATGGGGCTCACCATTTTGATCTGGAGAATGAGAAGGAAAGAAGTTCAAGAATGGCTAGTCTTCTAGGTTTTGGGATTTAGTTTGGATTATAAAATGGATACCAGAGAAGTGGTAAGTTATCTCAATGAAAAGGCTTAAGTTCATCTATCACTGTTTGAGATGTTTTCATTTGTGTAGGCTTTTCTAGTATAAGTATTATATTTTATGCTTATTTCAAAGAGTTTTCTTCTAGTATGTCTAATAATGATATGTTTTTTTGGCAGTTGTCATGCTCAACACTTCTATCTGAAGTGGTAAGTAATAGGTACAAAGATCATTAAAGAATTTATTTTTGAAACTAAGTCTTTCCTTGATGTTACTGAGAAGTCAGAGCACACATATATTCTTCTAAGCACTTTTTATGCTTGTACAGGTTACCTCCCATATGTCTTTCCATATGTACCTTGTACCTTGTTACCTCCAAACTTGCAAGTAAACTGTTACCTTCCATATGAAGAATTATCAGTCACTGAGACAGAAATCAATGTTTCACCTGCCAAAGGTCCCAATGTTCAATCAAAAGCAGTACCCATGGTAGCAACTCCACCTCTTGTCCTAGATCTTCCTAGTTATTTGGTAGGTTTAGGCAATGCACTTCTCCCTAGAGATTAGTGGGCAGTAAGCTCTGGGTGGGTATTAGATAGTCAATTTGATTTCATTTTGTAAATAAAAAATGGAAAAAATTGGATTTATTGTTGTTATATGTGAATTGTATTTACTATGATAAGTGTCAACCTGATTAAAGAAACTTGTGATATTTGGTTAATGCTTTGTGCAGGCCTCCATTGCCTATTTTACTTGCATCATTAGTATGTCAAGGCCTTCATATCAATGGGAAACTTAGATGGCATGATGGTCAAATTTTTTACAGCTTGAAGCTTTAGAATAACTCTTTTGGTCTTGTAGCTATTGGACCTCTACAGGTGCAGTTCATAAAATGTGAAAATAGTTGAGATATTAGTTCTATTTACTGTAAATATTGCTAGTTTAATAGGATGTAGATGCACATCTATTTTGAGTCCTTTTCCTAAGTTTCGTTCCTGGTAAATTAGGTGCCACCATTGCAGCCTGGTAGCTCAGCACACACACTGCTACCAATGGTACTATTTCAAAACATATCTCCTGGACTGGCAAACACTCATTTGTAGGTGGAAGTAACAAATAATCAACAACTTGTTTGGTATTTTAATGATAATATTTCATTTGAAGTTTTCTTCATTGAGGATGGTAGGATGGTGCATGAAACATTTCTGGATGTAATAACGAATGATAGGATCTAAATTTTAAGCTTTGGAAGTTTTCTTCATTGAGGATGGTAAGATGGAGCGTGCAACATTTCTGGAGGTAATAATGAATGCTAGGACCATTCCCTCTCCACCACTTTGCCCGCGCCTTCGACTCTGTTGGATTTTTAGGACTTTTGGGTTAGAAGGACTTGGCAGGATGGAAAATTCCAGGAGATCAATAGGGGAAGAGGAAGACTACATAGACGGTGAGCTTCTTCTCTCCATTGAAAAGTTGAAGGAAATATAGGATGAGTTTGAGAGGGTAAGTTCTCATGCACTCTGAAGACTACTTTTTGGGGTTATTTTTTTTCTTATCTTTTTTTAAAACATTTTGCCCATTCCTTTCTCTATGTGTTATTTTTTTTATTTATTGGTGCATCTGTGGACTGATTGAATTTTTGCTTGTCCGTGGGCTGCTTGGGAATGATTTGTTACAGCCCTTAAGAGCGGGTTTGAGGAAAAGAGTGCTTTTTCAGTAAACACACACTTCATCTTCATATTCTTTCAGTCTTCTGGATATGGACATTTTGGATTGGTTTACATATATTGCTTTTCCAATAGTGTCGGTCAAATTATTTCAAGGAAAAATTTAAACTAGAACATCCTCAAATTAGTTATTTCAGTTTTTTTGCCATATCCATTTATTGTTTGGGCATGAGTTGGTAAAGTTCGGGGTTCAACAAATGTAATATTTTATGCGACAATTCTTGATTAGTTACAGTCTGCTTGTTTACGATTAGGTTCATAATGACCTGGTGACCCGAGGCTCTCTCAATGTAGTATGTCGCACTCCTAAATCCCTTTTGGTATCAATTACAGTCTGCACATTTATGATAAGGTCATAGTGGCCTGGTCACCTAGGGTACTCTTGGCCTAGTCACTGCCCCCAAAGGATCTAACAAGGTTGCTGGACTTAATGGAAAAAGCTCACAATTCTATTCGGCACCTACCCTTAGGGAAGGGTAGACCTGCCTCACCTATATGGTTGTTGACAGTTGGCTTATTCAAGTACATTTGTCTTTTTATTAGTTGTTGGAAAGATTTCTTGGATGAATTAGTGGATAGAGTTTAAGTTGGATTCTGGATGAGAATTAGAGTATTCCTACATTACACATTTTGTAATTTCATACTTTCATTCAATTGAGGAAGAACCAGATTCATTGTATCACTTTTTTTTTCCCTTTCCCCACTTATATAGTGATGTTTCAGCTCCGGATTTAATTTTTTCCTTCTACTTTTTCTCTCTGAGATTGAATCTAAAGTTTCCAGTACCTAGTAGAGCCATTTTCTCTTCTATCATAAGATGCATATGTGTGTAAACCTATGTAGTTGATGAAATAAGTTTTGAGTGGATTGAAACAGTGAGATTTTGCTGTGGCAATGGTGATGAATCATTTTTTCAATTGAGCATAACATGTCTATATGATATAATGGAGAAAAATGGAAAACAAAGTGAAATTTTTAAAGGGTGCATTGAGTTGCTCTCTTTTGGCTATTCATCTCTAGTTATGTTGAATGTTAGAAATGGGGGCCAACTGCAAAACTTTTTTTCTTTCATGAGGCTGTAGAAATAAGTCTCCAAATGAATTGAAAATGTCCTCGTGCACTCTGCGTTGTTCTACCACTAGTCTTACATGGGATGTTTGTATTCAAGTCATTCAGGTTATTATTTTTTTTAGTTATTATATGATGTCCAACTGTGTGGGGCCTTCTACATGGGTAAATTGCACTTGGGTATTATGGACAATTGAGTCCTCAATTATTTTTTTTGCTTTGCCTTTCACTACAGGGTCTTTAACATTCATTACTGTTTGAAATGTTGAGCATTAAATACCATCTGCCCTTCTTTGTGCTTTGCCTTTCACTACGGGGTCTTTAACATTCAATACTGTTTGATACACTAAGCATTAAATATCATCTACCCTTGACCATAAACCATAAAAATAAAGCTTTCTTTATATATAATTTATTTGAATGAAAAAAAGGCAGAGAGCTATTGTTTCAATTTCTCTAGCGTGGCATACACCAAACTGTGAAACATATCGTTTCTATTCTAACAGAATAAGCATGCAGTTCATCGAATTAAAAATTGAATTATATCAGAACTACAAATCAGAACACCCATTTTTAAAAATCCCCCTATCAGGGAACAACATGGAAATATGCTTATTTCCATTAGAATCGAGTGTCAAGGCTATGATACACAGCTTAACGTTATGAACATTGCAGCCTATTTACATGAGATTGTCATTGTGAACTAATGGCATTCTAGGAAGGGGTGTCTTCCTTGTGTACAATCTGAGACAAGTTCTTTGTTAGATATATCAAATTTTCTGATAATACAACATTCAATAATCATGTGATTCTGGATCCTATGAAAAGTAATAATGGGATACATAGGACTAAGAATTGACCATGGTTGGCAATGTCTAATCTCAGTAATTAGGTAGGGAAGACTGCAACAAAAGAAGGTGATGATAGCAATTTGCAGCAGAAGGCCTCTGATTTGGGTCTTGTTCCAAGCATCTATTCTATAAATTCCTCAACAACTCAGACACATTCATCCCACTTGTCCTGATAAGGTGTCTAGTACTCCACACATCAACTGTAACCCCATGAACACCCCTAGACATCTTAGGAGCATGGTTCAAGCCACTAAGATTATGAGGGTAAATCTGAGGTGCACCAATGGCGTCCTCAAAATCTATTATAAACCACTCATCTGATTCAATGTTCTTCATCATGTTATCCCACCTGAGATCCCTGTGCATAAACAAAAGGATGTGCAAAGACACCAGTGCCTTGGTCACAAATTTTTAAAGCTTCCACAACCTATTTGGGTTTGGTGTTTGGGTTTGTTCATAGTTTTTAATTTTTATCCTTTTTCTTTAATTTAAAATCAACGACTATAAATGTAATTTTAAGGATTGCCATAACTCTTCACTTGGTTTGGTGTTTGGGTTTGTTCATAGTTTTTAATTTTTATCTTTAACTTTTTCCTTTAATTTAAAATCAATGATTGTAAATGTAATTTTAAGGATTAGCATAACCCTTCACATAATTTTTTAAAGTGTGCTAGCTCAATGGAAGAGCGTCTGCTTTAGGAGGTAACATGAATTAATCAATGATTTTGTAGTTCATTTTTAATTAAATATTTTTTATATCGATTTATTTCAATGGTGAGATATTTTTGGATTCATTGTTTTATATTGTCTCTAAAGAGACAAAAGTGATCTTTAAATAATTTTTTTATCGTCTCTAGAGAGACAATAGCTAGTATTAAAGACATATTGTCTCTAATCCAAGTGTTATCTTTAGAGAGACAAAAATGAAATTGTCTCCAGTGAGACAAAAATGAAATTGTCTCCTAAGAGACAATAATGGTTGTGTTATATACTCCCTTTATAGAGACAATATTTTTTAAGACAATACTCTTTAAGACAATATACTTTAAGACAATATTTTTTAAGGCAATAATATTTAAGACACTATTTTTTAAGACAATAATCTTTAAGACAATAATTTTTGAGACACCCGCTTAAAGACAATACACAATTTTTTTTGTCTTAAGTTAAGACAATTTACCCAAAAATTGTCTCAAATATTGTCTTAAATCCCTCCTTTATGTAGTAGTGTAAAGTAACTATATATCAACACATAGTCAGTCCTAGATAAACCGATAATCTTGCACTACATTTATTCTTTCTCATACCTGCCATGCAATAATAATGTAATTAACCAAAACCAAAAGAAAAGAAATTGATAACGCCTTTGTGTAGACCAAAAAGAAAGCAAAATCATGAACCATGACATATTTGTGCATATACTACACTGAAGAAATATTTAATTGCATGTACTGCACTGAAGAAATATGAAGCAAGATATCACATAAATATCTATAAATATGTAACAATAGGTACACTTAAATTTAATTAGATACATTTAAATGAATATATACATTAAATTTAATTTTGATTGATAATTATTTATTTAATTTGTTTATTTAATTAATTATTCAATTAACTACTTATTAGGAGATATCACGACCTGGCCATAAAATCATTAAAACAAAGTAACCACGCAGGTAGGTTTTTCTCATACATAAATCAGAATTACAATATACTAGCGTCCATCTTCTTCTATTTATAAGTAAATAGAGTATTTGGCTCTAAACTAACTATATATCGACACATAGTCAGTCTTAGATAAACAGATAATCTTCGACTGCATTTATTCTTTCCCATACCTGGCATGCAATAATAATAATGTACTTAACCAAAATCTTGAATTGATATGGGAATGCCTTATAAGTAGACTATTTGGCTCTACACTAACTATATATCAACACATAGTTAGTCTTCGATAAACAGATAATCTTCGACTGCATTTATTCTTTCCCATACCTGCCACGCAATGATAATGTAATTAACCCTAAGAAAAAGAAATTCATGACATATTTAATTCCAAAATTACTAACGATAACATATTTGTGCATATAGTGCAGTAGTGAAGCAAAAGCGAAGCATAAATTTCAGAGAGGAAAACAAAAGCCACTTAGTATAAGTTTGTCTAGTTAATTTGCCATTACCTGGTGTCATAAGTTGCTCTACAAATTAATCGGGCCGTGGTTGTTGCCGCCTTTGTTTTGGCTATTCATGGTGTTGTTGCTCTAGGTGTTGTTATTGTTGCCGACGACGGGATTGCTATTAATCTTGCTGCTGTTGTCATCGATCTTGTTGTTGTTGTTGTTGTTGTTGCCACTGTTGTCGCCGAAGATGGAAGTTGGGGCCAATGACATTACACCCTGCTTGTAGCAAATTGTTCATGTTGTTGGGTTACGCCCTTTCAAGGCAACAAGATTCCCACTTCTACAAAAAAACGGCTTCAGTTCAACAATACATAAGGTGGACATTGATAAGTTACTGTGAATCAATGCTTAACGTGGACATAGAATATGAGCAAATGAATGATATCTCACAGACTATAAATATACAACCATACCTAGAACTGGAGTAGGGCAAATTTTGTAAGCAAGAGGTGAGAAATACAATTGCATAGCCTGTGTTATATAGAAGTAGGCGAACTCCAAACTCGGATTTGAAAACCATCTACACTCCCAACTAGGGTCAAGTTTTGAAGTTTTCATGTATTAAATTTACACGACATCATCAATCATGCAAAGACCAGCTTCACGAGGATGACATATTGTGGACACCCTGTTGGGCAGATGAGTTATTCTTTTTGAGATTGAAGTGTTTAATCATAAATGTGATTTCTTTAGTATTTGTGACTGTTCAAAAACTTTTACTTTTATCATGGGATTCCCTGACGCTTTAGCATAATCTTGCAAGCAACCCTTTTTTTGGTGGACTTTTACCATGTGAATTTAGGTATCACATGTCACTTTATACTTGGAAGGAAAATCTAGTGTGGTTATATGAAAATCTTGTCTATGTGGTATACTTTTTAATTATTATTAATAATAATGTAATCTTGCATTGAATTTAGGTATCACATGTAGGTCTATACTCCAAAAGAAATATATGTGTGGTATATTTTTTAATTATTATTAATAATGAGTTTTTTTTTATGTAAGATAATAATAAGTTTGTTTATGTAAGATAGGTTTTGGTAGTCTTGTTAATAAATGTTTTTTTTTTTACTTTTTGAGAATTTATTTCAATATAATCACTCGAATCATTATTTTCTTAGAAATGTATTTTTGTGGTTAATCTTATTAAAAATGTATATAGTTTTGATAAACGTGGTTAATATTATTAAAAATGTATATAGTTTTATCTAGTATCAAGTGCTTTCATGTAATAATATTAGTTGGATTCATAATAAGATTACCATTATAGATATTCGGTGGTTATTGAAGATATCTTTAAGGAAAAATAATTGAGTTCAAAATTGGAGGATTTACCTCTCAAATCAGTTGTGATGAATCTCTCATACTACTTTACAAACCATTCATTTGAACTTAAGTTGGGGGGGGGGGGGGGGGGGGGGGGTGGAGAACCTATGGCTTGCTTCCTTATATTTTGTTTCAAGTTGAAAAGAGGTTTCATAAAGCCTTTCCTTTGACCCCTACGATTTTGTTTTTTAGGAAGGAGTTTGAGATTGTAAGTGTTGTAGTCATTTTTAAAATTTCATGAATAAAGCTAGCCTTGATGATCTCATCCACAAATTAAGGCATTGTGTTATGTAAGCTTATCTATGATTTGTAATTATTAGAACAAGACACCATTAAAATCATGTCAATAGTTGGAATCTTCAATATACAAGTCTTAATAAAATCTATTCACATGTTGGAAGTAAATCCAAGGATTATAGAAAGAAAAATTTGATGGGATGGATGATCAAATTCATTTATACTTTGCAAAGAAAATGTTGCAAGATATTTCAAAGATTAACAAGGTGTCACAATCATAAGATAACCTTGCACTTGTTGAACCACACATGGTATGTTGAACGAGAATGGTAGTTTTAAAAACCATTGGAAAAGCCTCCATGTACCACTCATAAATTGTTATGCTCTTGACTTGCGAGAAATTCCAGAATACCAAATATGCAAAGAAATACAACCTAGAGCATAGAACAAAATGAGAAAAACAACAAGTATTTTATTATTAAGAGATGAAAGCAGTGTTCACTTGCCTCTTTGAGGGGGCAACCTCCAACAAAGCAGAGCTCAATTACAAAATAAGACTTGATATATCTCAATGGGGAGTCTCTATTCATTATATAGGATTCATAAATACAATACCATGGGTCATTAACATGGTTCTCTTAATACCATCTATCTAATACCATGGCCCGTTTGCAAGTAAATGTGGTTCCTTTCTTAAATGCAGGTCAACCACTTACAATTATTAATACGAGCTTTATTGACTCTTTGACTAACTATAACTATGACTCGACACTATTACATAAATAAAGGGGTTAGGGTTGGGCCCTAACATAAATCCCAATAAGATTTCTTGCAATCCTTATACAATGGTTGGAAAAGTAATTAGTGATGACTTTATTTTCAACCAAAATAAATAGATAAGGGGAATTTATTTAAATGACAAGGGAGTATTAATCCCAACTAATTATGTCCAATGGAAGTTCAAGTTCATGGTTTGAAAATATCATCTAGGAAGTTATTATTCATGGAATTCCATTAAAATTTACAAGCATAGAACCTGCCAAAATTTGGAGCCCCATTTCAAATATCAAGCATTATCCACTACCACAAAGTTGTAAAATATTCACATATGCTTGTTTTTCTACTTTCATTTTACAATTTGAATTAGTTGTAGGATTAATAACATTCCCTATGGCTTCCAAAGAAATATGTTGTTCCTTCTAAAAACCATTTCTCACAACCCTAAAGATGAGAGCCTAATTCACCATGAACTATATATTTTCACAATCTACGTTACTAGGGAAACACCATACAAGATTTTCCATGTAACGTTTGGAAAATTCTAGGATGCTTGTGATTGAATTCCCACCTAGGATTGTGTCTCTCTATGTGCCAAAATTGATAATCCTTCTCAGCAAGCCATGATGTCCATTGATTATTCTTGAATTACTTTTCCTATAACTACTACATTTATTTATCATATGTCAATACTATATAAGAATGTTGCACACTTGGACAATGAAAATCCTTCATCACAATATTTAAAACCATAAAAAAAATTCAAGTAAAACACCTATTGCCTCATTGCCTCCAAAAAGGAGTCCCTCTTCTTGAAATTATCTTTCCTTTCCAGCTTTTTCCTTCCCAAATCCTTCCAAAGAAGCAATTTTGGTGATTTCTCTCATACTAGAATATGATGATGATGATATTGTAGATAAAGCTACCTTGGGAATGATGGAAAATATTTTTTGTTAACTCCCCAATTAAAAGCACACTATGAGAAACATAAATACCATGCTTATATACATGTTACGGATTTATTTAGTAGAAAAATATAGTGCATAAACACTACCTCTTGGATTTATATCTTGAGCATATCATATTATCCTTAATAGTGGAAGTAATGTTTCTTGAATATTTTACTTAAAAAATGAAATTGCAATGGACACTAATGGTGATAATTCTATCAAAACATTATAGAGTATCTTAAGAAATCCTACTTGGCTTATACGGCCCTACTAACATGCAAATATTTTATGATTGGATCATTGGTTTCTATTTAGTCTAAGAAGTTTATGATTAAGAGCTTTCCAAGATCTATAAAACCACAAAGTTAAAATAAATTACTCATGATGGTCACAAAGTATTCTACACTAATTGAGAATATAGATTGTTCACTTTATCTCTTAGAAAATGCAAAGATATATGTTAATCTGGTTGCTAGAGACAAATCCCTAATTCATAGATCTAATTATAACGAGAATTGTGATACCTTCTCCATAAATTTCCAAAGAATCTTAACTATGCCTTAAAAATGTATCTCCAAGAATTAATGTTGTACAAGATATTACTTATTGATTTTCGGATTGGGATGAGAGAGATAAAAGAGAGTTTGACCATTCTCAAAGTAAACACTCACTTTTCCATACATAATGTCCCTCTTTTACCTCGCACCGTGTACCAATTTTTTCTAATAATATTATAAAGCTTGTCATGTGCATAAATAGGGCATGTATCAAAAGGTATAATGCACCAATGAGTTAGGAAGGCTTCCATAGGGAATATCTTGGAAAGTATTGAAAATCAATGGATAAAAGTTTTAGCTCATGTAACATGAATATCTTACTTTTATCTCCTCAAATTTTCACTGTCTAAAACATCACAAAATGATAAAATAACTCATTCACTTCCTAAACCAAAATTTGGCTCCACTTTTAAAATGTCAATAGTATTCCCTAGGTTCTTTTGCACACTTTAAATCTCCTTGAGCTTACTCATACTACATGGCTTAGTCAACTTGACATAATCTTATTTCATATGTCCTCATTCTGTTGGAGTTAGCACGAGCAACATATATCAACATATACCGTTGGAAATGTCCAAGAATAATCATTTGAACCATATATCATATGCTCCCATTTAAACTAGGTATTTAGAGTAAAAATGAGTTCAAAGATAAGATATCCAATCTAGGCATCAAAAGCCCAACAACAATATTTCCAACAATCTTCGTCTTACAATCTTTATCTTCAACATCTATAGTCTTCCCATATCTTTCACATTAATTAAAATAATATTTCCAGCAATCTTTGTTGGAGAAATGACATGAACCCACGATTTCCACAATTTCTATTTTGAGGACTGGGCTTAAATGGATATCGGGCACATTAATGTCAACTAAAGAGCAACCCCTAAACATGAAATACTTTAGGATAATTTTTTTTGGATTTTTACCCATAACATTAGGAATTGCCCATGGTAAAATTAGGTTGTTTGTTTCAGTTTAGCCTAATGTAAAACTATAAATAAGTATGCAATGTTCAATGATAGGTATGGCTAATAAATGTACCATGCAAAACAAAAATTCTTGTAGATTAACTCTTTTTGTCAATTTACAACAAGTGTACTAAGGGCCTGGTTTTGTGAAGGCTTCTAAGGTTAACAGTATTGGGGCCTTTGGGCCTAATAAAGTATCACACATGCTTAACATTAAGTTCATGATTTAGGCCTTATGCCTTGTCCTCAAGCCTTTCGGAATTAACAAAAGCACTATAAGAACTATTAAAAATGGTGCTTGAATGTCTTAGTAATTGTTTCTAGCATTGAAGCCATAATAAGTGAATTTCACCAAATTGGTCACCCAACTAAAACTGGAACCTTAACTAAAACCTATCAATGTCATATTTATGTCAGGAAGTGATTTTTGAGTGATAATAAGGTCACAATATTATATCTCTCATGCAATGGAATTAAGGATGATGGCTCAATGTTTTATTGATGCATGTATCATCGTTAATGGAGTAGGTAGACTACATTACTCCTCTAATGGGCTTCCTGATATGCCTGTAGAATTGATAATGGATATAAGTCCTATTTAATGTGCACTAACTCGAAGTAAATCCATTTACATAGAGAATTAAATAAATCAAATATTCCAAATAGTTCATATAGGCTTATTCAAATTTATGATTAGCTAGAGGATTAATTCGTAAGCAATGGGAGCCATACTAAGAGATTTATGGCTATTGATATCGTCCAATGAATCAAATTATGTAAAAAAGTTCATTGATTTTGTGTTGCATAGTTTTCTCCTTTGTAAGCTCTAATTCATTTAATGGTGTTCACAAATTTCGAGATAGAATTAGAGGATACTTTCTATATAGTGTAACAATGTCAAACGAGTGATTGTTCATTCTCTACAAATTTATTAGTTATGAAGGTGGGTATGAAACTATTCTTTTCTACCATCTTAGGATTTTGATGCATTTTCTAAAGGGGAAGGACATAATTTTAGCCTACTAGTTGATCAGTAGCCCTAAAATAATGGCATTTAATATCTAGAAGAATTCTAGGAATCTTGACAAAGCCTTATATCAGTTTGGGTTAATCAAAATTCTTGTTGAGGAAAAAAAATTAAGAAGTGACAATTGGGAACCTTGTTTAGTAATAAATTATTTTATTAAGGCATTAGAAATAATAACAAATAAATAAAAATAATAGAATTTAATAAAATAATAACAAATAAATAAATAAAAAAATAATAACAAACAAATAAAAAAAATAGAATTTAATAAAATAACATTTTGGGGTCACGTACTATAAAAATTTGTTGAAGCTTGACTTTCATGTTTTCATGTTTTCACGTACTATATTGAACCCATGTATTAATGGGGTGGGCAGGCCACTGGCGGTAGACCCGGTGGCCCCAACGTCCTCCACCATGTCATATTATGCGTAGTTACATTTGATACGGGACCGGCGGCCCACGTGGGCCGCCCCAAAACGAGTTATACCACCCGAACCCCACTGGGCAGATGAGTTATTTCTTCGGACCCGACGTAACTACTCAGATTTATTCACACAGCTGGGTAGACGAGTTATTCTTCTTCTTGGATTTCTTCACGTGCAAAGGGGCAGAGTTATTTTGCTTGGGAAAAAAAATAAATTGAAATCTTTGTTATTATTAGAGTGAAAAATGTAAATATTTTTAAAAACAATCTTTGTTCTGATTAAAGTGAAAAATGTAAATATTTTTAGTTTTTAAAAATAAGGTACATTTTTAACTTTTTGTGATTATTGTTTAGAAAATTATGACTCGGATTATCCAGAGTACTATATTCATTGCATGAATAAAGGTAGTCTTGATGATCTCATCCACAAATTAAGGCATTTTGTTATGTAAGCTTATCCATGATTTGTAATTATTAGCACAAGACACCATTAAAATCATGTTAATAGTTGGCATCTTCAATATACAAGTCTCAATAAAATCTATTCACATGTTGGAAGTAAATCCAAAGATTATAGAAAGAAAAATGTGATGGGATGATCAAATTCATGTATACTTTGAAAAGAAAAGGTTGCAAGATATTTCAAAGATTAACAAGGTGTCACAATCATAACATAACCTTGCACTTGTTGATCCACACATGGTATGTTGAAGGAGAATGGTAGTTTTAAAAACCATTGGAAAAGCCTCCATGTACCACTCATAAATTGTTATGCTCTTGACTTGCGAGAAATTCTAGAATACCAAATATGCAAAGAAATACAACCTAGAACATAGAAGAAAATGAGAAAAACAGCAAGTATTTTATTATTAAGAGATGAAAGCAGTGTTCACTTGCCTCTTCGAGGGGGAAACCTCCAACAGAGCAGAGCTCGATTACAAAACAATACTCGATATATCTCAATGGGGAGTCTTTACCCTTTATATAGGATCATACTTATTGCGCCCTTCCCAAGCTATTGTCCTATCATTAAAAATAATGTGCATAGACTTTTCAAGAGACAACTAGTAATTGTACAATTTCAGAGGAGTTATTCTTCTTAGACACCCATGCATTGTGGCCATAACTCCTCTTAGACACCCACTTATTGTGGCCTTGCCAAGCTATTGTCCTCGTATTAAAAATAATCTACATAGAATTTTAAAGAGAGAACTACTCACTGTACTATTTCAGAGGAGTTATTCTTCTTAGACACCCATGCATTGTGGCCATAACTCCTCTTAGACACCACTTATTGTGGCCTTGCCAAGCTATATTTGTCCAAAATACCATTTTTAGAATTTATTTATCAGTGTGCTAAACTCAAAAATCTTTCTAGGAAAGCTATGATGTCCTCCTCAATAAGCCATGACATCTCATGATTGTTTCCCAATTATTTTTACTCTAACTACATCTCTATTTTTATTTTCAAGATGTCAATACTTTCTAAAAATACTTAAAAACAATGAAAATCCATCGTCACAATATTTAAAACTCTAATAACAATTCAAGTGAAACACCTATTGTCTCATTACCTCCTAAAAGCAGTCGCTCCTCTTGAAATTGTCTTTCCTTTCGAAGTTTCCGTCTTCTCAAAGCCTTCTAGAGAAGCAATTTTGGTTATTTCTTTTGTACTAGGATATTGTAGATGAAGCTATGTTGGGAATGATGGAATATATTTTTTGGCTAATCCCCCATTAAAAACACATTATGAGAAATATAACTACTATGCTTATATGCATGCATGTTAGCCATTTATTTGGTATATGCATATTTGGATCTATATTTTGAACTTATACAAATTATCCTTAATTATGGAAGTAGTGTTCATTGACTATTTCATTTAAAAAGAATAAATTGCAATGGACCTTAACCCCATTGTTGAATGGTGATAATTTTTTCAAAATATTAGAAAAACCATGAAGAAAGTCCACTTGGCTTATAGGGCTCCAGTAACGTGCAAATATTGCATGATTGAATCCTGTAATATCACAACATCTAAATTTTAATGAGATATGGTAAACTCTAGGTGTTGTAATGAAATTCTTGTGCTAAAAACACCTAACCCAATAAAGAACTAACAATGAAGCCTCTTCTTTATGTAAATATATAGAAAAAAAATTACATGCCCACACAAGACCTACTAAAGCCCATGCCTTGGCATGTATGGCTGCCCATCAACAAAGAAATTAAATATATTGAAGCACAATTGTAGATCCTAGATGGATCCACTACACAAATTACTCCCACCACAACTTTAACTTGAACCTTTGTTTGACCCTCCATTAATGGCTTATCCTGGATACTATATTTGTCACGATACCCTGCATGATCATGCTCATCATGTTAATTTATTATTATTGGCTCTTCATTTGGTTCTCCTAGAATGTCTTCTTCCTGGCCTTTTTCACATGTGGGGATAAGTTGTCCACCCTCTTTGATTGTTAAACATGGATGTATTGGTGGACTGTTATCTATACCTGATTGCCTATACTCTTCATGGATGTTCTCCTAGATATCTATAGACTTAACTACAAGGAAAATTTTAAGGATGGAAAATTTTCTTGAAGTTTAAAACATTGGCGAATCTCACTAATCCCTAATATGCAAATTATAAATGTTTATTGATATATTTGTAAAATTAATCAAATTTATAATTATTTTATATATAGTCTCTATATAATGTTGGCGATTTTTAAGGTAAAATAATTTTATATTCTAAAATTTGGGCGAATCGTCTTTTATAAAATTGGAAATTGGCGAATCTTTTTTGTGGAAAAATCATGGAAAATTAGCCCACTGGGCGAACATTAGCCCCTAAAATTTTCCATGCTTAACTACCTCATCATTAGGAGGAATTCCATCCTTCCTTTCTCAATTTACTTTGTCAAGTTGATTGATTATCATCGACCTGTCTTGTAAGTTTCTCTAAAAAACATGGTGTTGTTGCTCACCATTTGTACTTGACTGCTTGGATCCTTCATAGGTTCTCTTCTAAAAACCGATGAAACGAACTATGGATGAATCTTCATGATCTACCCTTGTTTCCTCTTATCACATGGACATGAATGGTTAAGGGTCCAAGGTCCCTTGTAGATAAAGCATAGCCCTCTCATCCTTAGTTCATTATTGATGAATATTTTGCTCTTGCTTTCTCCATCAATCCTTATCAACTCCTTCATAGTGAGCACCCTTTTGAGTAATTTTATGTGTTTCCTGACAAACTTCTCTACTAGATCATAGGATCCCTGTGGTCCTTCCTCCAAATGGTCAACAATTTACATCTTAGTATCTTGCATATGTGAGCATGGCCTTCTAATAATAGAGGCACAATATTTTGCATGCTTTTTTTGACATGGTCTGAATGAGCTCATGTAATACTAGTGTAAAAGTTATGGAGCAACTAAAATATCAACTCATCACATTCCAAATACAGTATGAATGTGCCAAAGTTGAATTGTGTCATGACTGTTAAAATTTCTACATTGGTTCCAAAAGGCAGGAAGCATGATGTTATTCAACTCTTTAAGGCCTTCCACTATCAACTACAATATCTCCCTCATAAGATCATTATTGTAGGACAATACTGGCGATGTTAAAGCTATGATCTTGCTAACACAAGAAGTAATTGTGAGCTTGACCTCTTCACAAGGATGCTATGAGAGTTTGAATTGTATTAATGCAAGCATAGATGGCTTGAGATTCCAACTGAGTTTCCTCCATCCTGGTTGCCCCACCTCTAAGAGACATGTGTCTAATTCCTCCAATTTCTGAAGGTCTATGGTTGACTTTGTTCGTTTCAATTAAGATCCAAGTGCGAAGAACTTAGCTCCTCTTCCTTCTCCTTCCTTCACTTCCCATGGCCATTTTTGTTGCATAATGGCATAGACCATTTTTTAAGAAAGACTTGCTATTCTATTATAAAGTGGTATTGCTAAGAAAAGGCCCTATGCTTCTTTTATTTTATCTAGAATTTTGTCCAAAATTTTCTGAGTGTTTTCTAGGGAAAGTCCCATCTCCCCTCATACCAAAGCATGATTACACTAATTCTTCAATGGATTTTGCCCCAAGATAATGTAAATACAAACTTGATTGGTAATAGTAAGATGATTGTACCACCTCCTTCCTTCCCTATTCCCTTTTTTTTTTAACATAAAATCTCCTTTCTATCGTCAAACTCCAAAATTTTACAAACCCCTTGTCAAACGCTAAAACTAATCAAAATTTTCAAAACTATAAACATGGTTTAGTCCATAACCTGCCATCTTTCATGCTTCCACACTGAGATTTTTGAGCAGAAAAACTGTCTAGATGGAAAGAGAATCAGTTTTTAGGTAAAGACTTAGATCTTCATATGCTAATCAAGACTCTGTGGACCCAATAATTATGCCCTTGCGAGTGATCAATGGGTCATGTGCGACATTGAATTTGATGTTAGAGGTTTCAAATGTGTAGGCATAAGACTATATTTGACAATGATAACCCTCTACACCAATCCAACCACATAATGCAACATGCTATATAACGAAGAAAGGCATAGCATTACTTTATTTAATTATGGTGACCCACCACGAAATCTATTGATGAAATTTAATTTACTCGATTGCACAAAAACACGGTGTCTTTGCCTCTATGGCTAATGTGTGAGTGATCTTGATGTAGGGAGATCAATTTATCTAATGTAATAAAACAAATAATTTGGCATGCACCTAAAGAGGACCATGGTTGGCTCCTTGACCCATGCTACAGTAAAAATAATCTTGTCTCTACTATTAAGAGTGATGACAACTTTGGCTCCCGTAATGAATCGATGGTCAATGCCAGAACCGAAGCCTATGAAACTTGCTCGGCTCCTTCTTGCACTTAGAGGGTTGTGGTGATAGTACAATGCCCAGGCTATGTCCACTTCCTTTCGCCTGGAACAGATATGGGGATGCTCAACTCCTTTCTCTGCTCAGACAGTTGTTGTGATAGTGTTTTGGCAATGCGACCAATGCTCAGGCTATACCAACTAATCAACATGCAACACTCATACTCCCTTTTTCCTTCCATTGAAACGAATCAGAGGCTGTGTTAGCCTCCTACTGAAGCAGGTATTCATCTTTCATGATCGAAATTTTTACATGCCAAATGTGTCATACTTTGCATGCTGCAACGTTCCATATTTGCTACAGAGGCCAAAGAAGTGTTCAAGAGAGTGTGCTAGTCTAAGTGCCACTGCTGTGTTCCATTTTTTATGAGTTGATCCATTTTTGATGAGTTTTCAGTTAAGGGAGGACCAAACAGCGTAATCTTGGTCTCCCTAGGTTCCAATTTCCTGTTGTAGAATATAGAGAATCGTTATCTGTCCAAACAGTTTAATGTTGGCAGATTTGTAGATAGGTAGAGAAACAAGGGTGCTCAACAGCTTAATCTGAGCCCCTGGATGCAATAAGTGTAGATGTAGATTGGAGGATAGCAAGAAGAAAAGAATGAAAAGTTGGGTATGCTAGTTCAAGTGCACCCAAACTAAAAGAAGAGAAAATGCTAGGTGAGTAGGTCGGGTAGGTAGTTTGTGGTTGCAGAATCATGGCTTGTGATCCATTTCATCTTTTCAAGCGTCATATCTATTCATATCACAAGTTTGAGGCAATTTTCCATTTGAAGGACTTCAAGCGAGGCATGTCTAACTTCCCCTTCTTCCTCTTTCCCCAAATCACTCACTAACTTCCCTAAAGAGGTCAAGATCTGCTTGATACCTCTTAGTTTCATCATTTTCCATATCATTTGCCTTGGTAAAGATCTGCTTTACTCAAGGAATGTTCATACTTCCTCTATGAGTCATTTTCCCCCTTAATAGCCTAAGATTTACATACTTAGTGCTCTCTCATCACATTTCATATTAACTACTAACTTTATTATGTAACTCCCTATCTATCTCCCCTCCCCCTACTAAAACTATGTTAATAACTCCCCTATATACTTATCCCCTCCCCCTAGTTGAAAAATAACCATAAGTACACTTGGGAATTGCTAAGTTTATCTGAAACTTAGCAAGAGCCCTCATTGCCCCCCTCAAACCATCTTCTCATGCATCTTGGACTCCTTCCAATGCACAAAACCTTTCATCACTCTATAAATCCTTCCTCTAATGCTTTTTACTCCACAAAGCATAAAATCCCCCTCCAAATGTATTAAATCCACCTTTGGGCCTTGTTTTTCCTTTTCAAAGGCATAAACCCCTTTTTGGCCATTAAACTCTTCATAAAATCTCCAAAAAATCATGCAAAAAACAATTAAAAACCCTCAAGGCATGAAATTTCCTCCTTTTTGGGCCATCGAACCCCTTCCAATGCCTTATAAACCATTCAAAATGATAACGGGAGCTCCTCCAAATTCATTAGCCTTTGCTTTTTCATAGAAAAATGGGTCCGGTGGTGAAAAGGGTCTTTGGGACCCCCTCCGATGCAATATCGTAGTCGGGAGGGAGGTCTTGTGTTGAAACAACAAACATTTTTGCATGCTCGATCAACAATGGCCGATGCGATATCGTTTATCGACATATCGCAAGTGTTCGGGGTTACAAAGCGCGTGTTATAATGGGCCACCGATCGCCGATTGCGATATCGTATCGGCAGTCAGCTGCGCCATTTCATATATATATACATACATCCCGCCCTACCGCCGATGAGATTTTGTGTTATATCACATATTTTATGTTACATCGCATGTTGTGTTACATTTCGCATCGCAATATTCATAGTGGCTACACCCTCGGTCCCGCCGACTGTCAATATGACTATTGATCCTAGACCATTGGATTAGGCCCCAGATCTAACAACCCAGATCTCGTCGCGCGCCCCCATTTCGCTCCATATATATATCAAATGTTTGCCCGATGGGCGATCGCCGATGCGATATCAGCGATCGGCCCATTAGTGGTTCCGAATGTGTGTTAAGTGCCGCCCTCGATGGATCGCCGATGCTGATACAGCGATGCAATCTGGGCTGTTGGATTGGCCTGCTCTGGATCCAATGGCCATGATTTAAAGAAATGAATAGTGTTGCGGCAGGACCAAAAATTCATCAATTTTGCAGTTTTTAAGGCTTTTTCCGCCTGTTTATGAAATAGGCCTTTTCAAAGATTTAATCATGCGGTGCCCGCGCCCGCCCAATTACAAAGGAAGCAAAATTTTTCTTAGCCGTTTTCAGGTCACTCTTGGCCCATAACATGGCCAAGTACAGAAATTTCTCCTCCGCAATCTGTTGGTGCCCCTTTTCAGCGTTTTTTGCAACAATTTTATCAGTTTGAAGTTAGTTTTGGAATCGGCCAAGGGCCGACAGGCTCCCAAAGGCGACAGAAGGCTTCGCAGTAGGATTTTTGGGGCCGAGCAGTGGCTATGATGGGCAATTTGCCTGTTAAGGCGGTTTTGAAGCTACAAAGGATCTCAGATGCGGCAAAGTGTATCAGGAATCCAGGTTTAATGACAAAGTGTATCAGTGAAGTTTCCTCAAAGCAGATGAAAGCAAAATGCCTACAGCAAAGTCAACAATGTAGCCTTGAGCCATAAAGGCTCACCCACTCACTGTTTTTGGCTTTAAAGCCACTTGAAGGCGCAGACAGGGCTTTAAAAGCACAGTTATTGGACAAACAATGTATCAAGCCACATTTTGGAGCAGCGCTGCTGAGCCCCATGCGCAGTTATGGCCATGAGGATAGCGCGTGGCTCAAGAGACCATATCAATTTGTTTTTTGAGGCTGCAGGCCCAATGCGCAGCCTTAGATAGTTATTCCAAGATGCCAGCTACCCCAGCGCAGCTCATATAAATCTTTATTGCATTTATTTCAAGCAGAAATTAGGACTGAAGACAGTTATTACCTCAGATCTGTTTTAGATCTGTTTGATAGATATTTTCTAAGAGATTTTCCTTTTAGATCTGTTCAAGATCTAGGTGTGTAAATATTTTCTATTTATACCATCCTCTGCATTATTTAAAGGGTTGGTTGGTTGATTTGCTCCAAGAGAGACTCGCACTGTATATCTGATATGTTTTCCTTAATTAAAGACTGCTGAAAGCTTGGAGAATGGACTGTGTGCTGTGTATTAATGTTTGAAGAGTAAATTATGCAATTCTTGTGCTGCAACATGACTCAGTAAGTGCCTCTTACCTCTGTTTTCATTGATATATGCTCATATTATACATGTATCACTATCTAAATAGCAGAAAGAAACATTAGCTTAGAACTTGCTTGGCTGCACTCTATGCTCAATGTCTGCTATTTCTTTATGTTTTCATCTGAATTAGTAATGAATATGAATTCCCTTTGGCTCATATTTCCTCTAATTCACCCATGTTTGACAGTTTGTTGGCATTATGAGATAAGTGTTGTCCTTGATGGCAAACCTCACTGATGACAAATCATAGTACAGAAGGACAGCAGCAAGGAATTGATGATCAGACTATAAGAAGAAGAGAAAAGTTCATACACGCAGGTTCATTAAGCCCAAGTCGCGTGTACACGCAGGTTGGCTTCAGCAAAAGCGCGTGTATGTGGAAACGTACCTTTGATCCATGGCGGTTAGTCCTTGGAAGTTGTGCCTATGGTTTCGGACCATTGTGTCTCGACGGGCGTGTCGATCCCTAGTATTGAAGTTGATGGTATTGTGTTACTATGGTTTTGGCCCTTGGTATTGAACAAGGCCTAAGGCTATATAAGGAGAAGGAAACCATTAGGCAAGTGTATCTGAAATGTCTTGAATATCTGAAGAAGTATGAGATCCAGTATGCAGGTTATGGGTTGATGATGCATTGCTTAATCTGAGCTAAGGAGAGATCTCATCGGTTGATGGAGAACTAGATCTAAGGAGAGATCGGGATCAAATGGTTTGAAATGAACTATCTTTATGATGCTTATTCTAGATCTACATACTGACGCATGTATTATTCTATAAGTGTTATGAGTATGACTGATGTCTGGTACAGCTGCAAGTTATGAGAAATTATTTTTAGATCTGTACGCGGGTTGTCTTTGATAAAAGCGCGTATACACGCGGGTTTGATTCATCGAAGTAGCGTATACATTGTAAAGCTTGATATTTGAAGTTGCAGATGGATCTAATGGTTATTACAGAGTTCTGTGTCTGCTCTGTGTTCTGGTGACTGTTGTTAACAGGGTTTCAGTGATTCAGAGTTTGATGATTGTTTTGAGCTTCAATGATAGTTATGGGTCCAGTATGAAAATTGGATGAAAAGTGGCCTTTCAGATTATGTGTTGTGCTTCAGTGTATCCAGTCTGAAAATTGATGAAACGTGGTACCTGGAGGTGAGAAGATTGTAGGCAAGCACCTACGTACTAGTATCTAAGCTAGTACAAAAGCTAGAGGAGATCTTTGGAGCATTGTAGCAGGTAGCAGCCTGCATACTAGTAAATGGATCGGCTAGTACAAGAGCAAAGGGGGTTGTAGCTCCCGTACTGGTATAAGACTGCACCAGTACAAATATTGTAAAAGGATTTTCTTATTAAGAAGAAGATTGAGATGACTTGCAGCAGGTGGTTTTCACCCACATTGGGTTTCCACCTTATATCTTTGTGTTCATGTGTGTGGCTCTTGTGTGATGTTCTGTTCTGTTATTCTGCACCTGTTTACTGTTAATATGCTTAATAATGATCTGATGCATTTACTGAAGATTAAGCTAACTGAATTATAAGATCTCTGGATATACGCGAGTTTCATTAGACACAGTAGCGTGTACACGCGGGTTCACTTAATTGAAGTAGCGTATATGTTTCTGAGTATGAAATTGAAAAGATTGATTGATATGATAATACTGATTCACCCCCCCTCTCAGTATTATTTCCAACACAGTTATCTTGTTATAGACATTTTTGTGCCTTACAGCATTGAGCATGAAATGTCCATAATCTAAGGGATCCAAAGTCCCTAAACATGTTGTTCCTACCCCTAGAGGAACAAGGCCAATAAACCACAGCAATTCAGAGAAGTTCTCCACCAAAAACTGATCAGAACAAGTCAATTCAGGATCATTTCAGTGGCTACACTAGCTGTCTGTGCTGAATGTCAAAGCCAACACTGGCTACCTGCGCTGAATGTCAACTGGAACACTGGCTACCTGCGCTGAGCGAGAAGGGACAAGTGGCAAGTTCATTTCTCAAGGTGTCAGAACCCAGGAAGCTTCTAAAATGACACTTGCCTCAGGGAATTCGACTGGTGATGAGTAAGAGGTTCCAAATCTCCAAGTGGAAGCAAGAACCTCCAAGTGGAATCAAGAACTGAAAGAGGGAGAGGACACTAGTCACATCTTAGGCTGACTCATCCTCTCTCCAAACATCTATATATGGATCTCTCCCCCATGAGATCTGGAGGCTGGAATTTTGTGAATGCAAAGAATTGTTGTTGGTTTGAGTTTAGAGCTATTGGGTGATTTGCTTTGAAGGAGGTGAAGAGGAGATTCCTTTCTGCTGGGAAGGTGATGCTGGATTGGGCCTCTTATGGTTGTATCACTTCCTGAACTTTACTTCTTCATCAATAAAGCCATTTGAGTTTCTTCTATATGCATGTATCTCAATGATGTTTTGTTGTATTTGCATATTTAGTTTATTCTAATCCTTAAACTAGTTATGAATGTATGCTTCTTGTAGTTTCCCTCTCTTGCCATTTTGCAGGAACTTGGTGTAGCTGGGCCAGTGAAGGAGCAAGGAGCTGGGGACAAGCAGCAAGGAGTGAGATTGGATCAACAAACTAGCGGAAGACATCGGTTAGTTACATCCTTCTCCTCTCTTTACATTTCATAAAGAAGAACACTTAGATAGTTTTGTCTTGTTTGTTGCTGAGGTACTATCACTCCTTAGAGTGGGATAGGGTCATTCCGTATTGGATACTTTTCCCAACAACAAATTGGCGACTCCACTGGGGATCGCATGTTGTTGGTTTGTTTGTGTTCTTTCTATTCAATTCATAAACTCAAAGAGTACCGAATCGAACCGCATTTGGATTTTTCAAATGCAAAGTAGAGGGCAGCTACTCTAGTCCAATAACTGGGCCTGTTTATGATCTGAAGAGCTGATCCACAAGTGCTCTAATAGCTCTTAGTGATAGATCTTCATCCTCCTTTGAATCATCCCTTAGTTTGTACTTGATTGCTAGCTTTGATTTGGCCAAAAACTGTGATTTTAACTGCAAACCGTAGCTCAAAACCCAGAAACAATTCTCGTTTCTGCTTCAGCGCAGACCCAGTGAAGAGGTTCTGCATTTCAACGTAGGTCCCATGAAGGCTACCTGTGCTGAATGTCAAAACCTCTGTGTTAGACCTGCGCTGAAACAGTTCTTGCCTTGTGCAGCTGTGGTTCCCTGTGTCTTTTGCTCAGTTTTTATCCCTGTTTTTTGCAGCCTGTTATCAGTCAATGTACCTATCTAAAACCACCTTTCTTTGCCTCAATTCCGCCTCGGTTGTATAAAGAAACTGTATTTGTTCTTTGTTTATTTCTTACGTCATTTGCAGTTTCCCATTACGAAAGTAAACTAGTCTCATTGTGACCCCTTTGATCTAGACCTGTCATAGGTGTCGTTTTGATCTTAGGAGTAAGTTTGTTTGCTGTTCACGGTTGATTTAGATTTTACTTTCATCATATGGTTTGAATTTATGCATTTCTAGTGTCAAAACAAGTAAATCATAAGGTGTCTTTTGATTTTGGACAAAAAGCTTGTTTATGTTTTCACTTGAAATCGAATTCAAAGTTATACAACAGCTTTCTTTATATAAACATCAATATTAAGAAAGAGAAAAGAAATACCTGCATTGTGCATTTGCATTTTGACAGCTTGCATGTTGATTTAGGAAAAAGTGCATTACTGTGTGCTCTATGCTCTGTGTGAAAAGATGATGTCTTTCTTTTCCCTCAGTAGTTAGGATTTTCATATGTTGAAAAGATAGAAAAGCTTGCTTATCATCTTTAGACTGCATTTAGGAGTTGTACCATACATCTCGTGGTGATCCATAAAGGCAAACTTCTAAACAAGATCAACCTAAAATAAATTGAATGAACATAACAACGCTTTGAAACATAACACACACATAGAGGTCCAGGCTAGAGACGTGTTCCGGCGTCGTTAAACCTGATATCTTACCGTTGAGTGGTTGGGTGATTCCTCCACGGTGAAGCGATAAGTATCAATACGGACTTGTGCTCCCACGTACCGTCGTGTATATATTGGGAGACCCCTATAGGAATAAAGCCTTTATCCATAGGAAGCCGTGTCGGCCGCCCTACTGATCGCAATGCACTGAACACAGCATTCAGGAAGATCGACCGCCCGTACCCTAAAAAGTATTCTGCGGTTTTGTGAAAAGTTTGGCACACCCTCTACCTAGAACTCCAGAGCAGTTCCTTTTGGCCTTTTTCAGACTCTATAACAGAAAAAGTCCATCCGAGCATTTGTCACTTCGGGCTCGTTAAAACATCGAAGGAGACTAGAGTCATCTTTAGCTTTTTCTCGACTCTTTAAAAGTGAAAAAGCAAGTTGTGTCTAAAGCGTCGTTAAAAATTTATTTTAAACGGAACAAAATCACCTCCTATTTCTGCATTGATCTTTAGGTTGAGAAAATGGAACACACCAGCCAAGGAATTCCCCATGATGGAAATCCTAGTCCTTTCTCCTCTTGGGGAGATGTTGGTGCGCCCCACATGGCCACATTGTCGCTTCCAGGACTGACAATTGGCCTGCCAATCTGGCTCTTCTCAACCAATGTAGTTCAGAACACCACGGTTCCTGAACAGTCGAGTCAACAGTTAGATCAGTCTAGAGCTACCCACCAACCTTCTACTTCCTATAACTCTTCCTCCCCTCCTTCCTCCTCGCAAGGTAGAGCCGGCAAAAGCCAAGCTCCCAAAGAGAAGAAGGAGAAGAAGAAGAGAGAGAGGAAGAAGAAGGAGCCAAAGGCGACTGGAGGCAAGCGAAAGGCATCTGACAAAAATCCACACACAGCACTGACCGGGCCTAAATCGCCATGTGTCATATGTAGAGGAGACCACTTCCATAGAGATTGTCCCTGTATTCCCCGGATACTGAGGGACTGGTCTCCTCGTTTGCACAATTCGAGAGCATCAACTTCTGATAGCCATGTTGAATGCTTACCGTCAACCAGCGAAAGTGAAGGTCCAAGACAAAGAGGGGGAGCAAGATCCCCCTGCAGACTGTGTGAAGGCGATCACGCCATCCACCATTGTCCCTTCTTAGACGAGGCGAAGAGATTTTTGGAAGATCGTCTGGTTTCACTGTTACGACTTCCTCCTGGATATAATAAACTCGTGCCAAGTCCTTCGTTAGTTGAAAACCCAGCTGACCCGCTCAAGTGGTCAGCTGAAGCGTCAGTCATTGAAAATGGACCTACTGAACCCAGACCAGACGAAAGTCCAAAGGTCGAGACGGCAGTTGACCTGGTCTTGCCTTCGGAGGATTCATCTTCGAATGACACCGTCACTGAAGAGAATAAGGATGACACCATCCAGATTCTTTTCATCAACACAGACTCTGACGAGCATCAGGGCAATGCGCCCATTCCTTTATCGCAGGAAGGAACTTCGTCAGGGTCATATCCGGCCGTGTATTCGGTCCCACCACCAAGCAACCTGGTTGTGTCCTTTGACTGGAACCAACTAGGCAGACCCCGGTTGCCAGCCAGTATACCATTCAGAATTATAGTCCAAATATATAGAATGGTAATGGCTGGCACTATCATTGATGAAGGGGCATCTGTGAGTATCCTTTCCTCTATTGCTTGGAAAGCACTGGGTTCCCCAGCGCTTTTGCCTGAGATAAGAAATCTATCGGGCTTTGATAAAGGAACCAGTCGACCTTTAGGGATCCTCCCCAATGTGCCCATAACATTGAAAGGGAAGGTCGTTCAAATGAACGTGATGGTCGTTCAAGGACCCTTGGATTATAACCTACTCCTTGGACGAGACTATATATATTGCATGGGAGCCATAGTCTCCTCACTCTTTAGAGTAATGTGTTTTCCACACGAAGGAAGAATGGTCAAGCTCGTAGACCAACTTTCATTTCCAGGATCACGCATCGAAAATAGTCATATACCAACCCTAAATGGTCTGTTCAATCAAGAAATGTCTCCACCCCCAGTCCTTCTTCCCGATGAGTGCGAGTGATTCAGAAAGATGGGACTGGAACCCAGGGGGCATGTATCTTGGTCTGCTTCGGGCAGAGAAAACCCTGGGTATAGGGTAGGTTTCCGCGGGAGAATATGACTAGTCCGTACCCCGTCCGTCTAGGAAGAGGGGTTGTTCTAGAACAAGATTCTTTTGTCAAAGTTATGTGTTTGACGGAACAGGGTCACTCACCTTTGTCTATTTCGGTAGACATTGCTGAAGAAATGTTTTGTTTGAAAGATTAACGAGACAATCTTTGGGTAACCTGAAAGAGGTAGGCCTCCCTCGGCAAAACAAATGTTTTGGCAGAGGTGAAAAGCAGGGGTAACCTTGAAATCATACTTTATGCCTGGGGGCATGCAAACCTTTTGGAGTGCAAGCAAAGAGCGGTTTTTTATCTGTTTTTGGGATTAGCCGTTTCCTAACTTGCATAAAGGAAGGATATGGAGCAAAGCTTTAAAGATGAAGCTCCAGTAAAAAATAGAATCTTAAGGAGACATTCTTATCTTATGACTGGTATAATCGAGCAGTTTTAGCACAGGTTCATGCTCGTTAAAAAATAAACGCAAAATCGAGTAGTTTTACCGCGGAATTTATGCTTGTTAAAAAATAGAAAAGCGATTGTGAGCAAGCTTTCTCCTAGAGTTCAAGCTCATCCAGAAAAAATGAACCGGTAAATAACCATTGTGATCGTAAATTCATCAGCCATAAAAGCCTTGGTCGTGTTTGCACCGTCACCTCCACTTTTCATTTGGCCGATCATTCACCTCCATTTGATTGTTTACCTATTTTGAGGAACAGCTGCGAAGAGTGATTTCACCTAGCCATCCTTGTGACAATGTTGTGATTGGAAAATTCCAACCTGTACCTGGAATCTGCTGCTATCCCTGTTTATCACTCGTTCCTCAAAAGACGAGTCTTCTTTGAGCTCTTTTCATCTTACTCGTAAAATATGAAAAGTTTGCCAAGTTTTGGCCTTCCAGCTCGTTAAAGCGACCGGAAGAGCTATCCCTCCTCTAGATTTTAATCTTTTTGGACCTGAGGGATTATTGCACAAAAAGATCGAGCGCTTGTTTTGTTCGGCTCGTTAAAACTATCGAAAATTCATCCCTTCTGTATTGTTTTATACCTTTTCGGACTTAAGGGATTAGATGATGAAAAAGGAACTTTGGAGTTAACTTTACGTACCTTTTCAGACTCTCTAAAAATGAAAAGGACCGAGTTGTCTTTGTCGCTAGACTCGTTAAATACATTAAATAGCGACAAACTTGTCTTTAGACGAGAACAAGTTTCCCTATCGCTAGGCTCGTTAAAACATAGCGTTGGGCTTGCCCGAAGGACAGGTTATAGAACAAGCGTATGTTATCCTCCTCAAGCTTGACAAAAATAAAGAGGTACTGGTCAGCAATGACTGGGGAAAAATTGGGAGAAACTCAAAACTTTGATGGTAGCAAGTCGCTCTTGAACATGACACTTTTCCTCCGTACCACAATCGGGTTGGGTTGTTTCATTCACCAGTCACATCACCATGGTCTCGCCATACCATCCATATTTGGGGTAATGCTACCGATCCATCGCATCAGTGTCGCCATATGTTCAAGAGATGTTGTTCAGAAAGAGTCAATCGTGTCCCATCCACTGCCATACATTATCCTTCATCCTTTCATGACCGCCACCCTGAATCATATGTCACAGATCGTTTTCACCTCCATCACAATCATTAGCTCCGTTCCGTGTCACTGATGTGGGATTCATTAAGGCCCTCCTTTGACGGATCGCTTCTTGTCGACATCAGGTCATTATCCAAGAAGTTGATCTAGGAACACCCCCCTCAGTACTTTGAAGCTTGCATGCCACAATGGCAAGTTTCTCACTTCCGACGACAGGTATACATCAATGACCTTCGACCAAAAGATTTTGCGTGGTGTTCGACGCCAAATCCTTTATTCACACCACGTGAATTGTACTGCAGTACCTTGAGGGTCATCATCATTATCGGTGATTACTCTCGCGCTTGTTAACAGTTTACATCATTGACTGGTAATCAAGCGATGTCTTTCCATGTTCGACTCCAAAAAATTCTCACGTGGATCGACTTGTACTTAGAGTGAAGATCGGACGAGATTGAAGACCCCGGATCTAGTTTCATCCATCCGGGCTGCGATATATATTCAGGAAATAAAGACATTGACATGTGAAGCAGATGATCATCCCACTCAAAGGATGATAATTTCATAAAAAATTATCAGTCTACCATCAGACGATTGTCTGTTCTATGTGCAGAAAAATGAATTTATAAAGCTGAGCATGGGAATGCCCGCCTCAGCTAGATCATGAAAGCAGTATGAAAAATAATGTATTGTATTGTATCTTATTACAGGTCTCCTCCCAGCATTGGATGAACTTCGGATCCTCCTGATAAAGCATTTCACCCGATAAACGGCCTCATACTTTAAGGGGCAACTGTTATAGACATTTTTGTGCCTTACAGCATTGAGCATGAAATGTCCATAATCTAAGGGATCCAAAGTCCCTAATCATGTTGTTCCTACCCCTAGAGGAACAAGGCCAATAAACTGCAGCAATTCAGAGAAGTTCTCCACCAAAAACTGATCAGAACAAGTCAATTCAGGATCATTTCAGTGGCTACACTAGCTGTCTGCGTTGAATGTCAAAGCCAACACTGGCTACCTGCACTGAATGTCAACTGGAACACTGGCTACCTGCGCTAAGCGAGAAGGGATAAGTGGCAAGTTCATTTCTCAAGGTGTCAGAACCCAGGAAGCTTCTAAAATGACACTTGCCTCAGGGAATTCGACTGGTGACGAGTAAGAGGTTCCAAATCTCCAAGTGGAAGCAAGAACCTCCAAGTGGAATCAAGAACTGAAAGAGGGAGAGGACACTAGTCACATCTCAGGCTGACTCATCCTCTCTCCAAACATCTATATATGGATCTCTCCCCCATGAGATCTGGAGGCTGGAATTTTGTGAATGCAAAGAATTGTTGTTGGTTTGAGTTTAGAGCTATTGGGTGATTTGCTTTGAAGGAGGTGAAGAGGAGATTCCTTTCTGTTGGGAAGGTGATGCTGGATTGGGCCTCTTATGGTTGTATCACTTCCTGAACTTTACTTCTTCATCAATAAAGCCATTTGAGTTTCTTCTATATGCATGTATCTCAATGATGTTTTGTTGTATTTGCATATTTAGTTTATTCTAATCCTTAAACTAGTTATGAATGTATGCTTCCTGTAGTTTCCCTCTCTTGCCATTTTGCAGGAACTTGGTGTAGCTGGGCTAGTGAAGGAGCAAGGAGCTGGGGACAAGCAGCAAGGAGTGAGATTGGATCAACAAACTAGTGGAAGACATCGGTTAGTTACATCCTTCTCCTCTCTTTACATTTCATAAAGAAGAACACTTAGATAGTTTTCTCTTGTTTGTTGCTGAGGTACTATCACTCCTTAGAGTGGGATAGGGTCATTTCGTATTGGATACTTTTCCCAACAACATATCTACCGATTCTTGACTGCTCCTAGATAGAGCTCTTTCACCTTCCTTCTGTTAAGCTGAATGAGAGATTCTTTGTTGCATCTCATCCCTTAGCCCTCATTCCATCCTTTTATCTTGAATCATTGTTTCATGTGCAGCTAGCTTGCTCCATATTTCTCTCTTGTGACCAAGAAAACGCACCAGCAGTCCTACTCCTTGACTCCATGCCCAATGGTTTGAAACTCTCATACTATACCTACCTCTCTACTTGAAAGCATCATGCTTCCCACCAAAACTTAAACAAAACCCCTTGAACTTAATAACTAGCCTAAAATCATCATCAACAAAGCTAAATCATTAAGAGAGAGCCCTCTTTGATTGCAGGTGGGCTAGAACCTACAGTCCAAAGATTGGTTTGTGGTTACCTCGGCCATATCCGCTTTAGGGAAAACCTGAGTGTTAACATAATGGCGACTCCACTGGGGACAATCCCCAGATAATTTCACAAATCAAGTTGGAAAGCTCCACTGGGAAAGAAGCAGACCTTCAAAAGTCTCTTTCTAACCCATATATTTTTAGAAAAATCCCCAAAAAACAAGCTAGAAGCTGGCTCCCAAAAAGAATTCACGTTATACAAGGTCAAATCCAGACCCAAATCCCCCAGCTGCTTTTGAAAATCTGAATTTAATCCCAAGGAACCTCAGGAAATTAGAGCGAAAAGAGGATTTTGCTGATTCTAGTCCTGAAATAGTTCAGCCAAGTTGTGTTCCAACCCCTGTCAAAGTTTTATTTCGTTCAACCCCTAGTTCCCCTTGTTCTTCATCCACCTCTCCAAGCACCTCTTCCACACCTTCGTTCACTGCACATACTACCACTACTACTCCTGTTATCCCAGTTGTTCCAGCTGTTCCGTTTATCCCTGTTTTTCCACTTATCCCTGTAAATATGGCTAACAGATATGCCCCTTTATAGCAGCCCGCTAATCCTGGGGCTATGCCTCAGGATTACCAGACTAAAATAACTTATTTTGATGGCACAAGTGCTTGCACAGCCCTTCAACATACAAAGAAAATGTAGGATTACTTTGAAAGCTATGAGATTGACAATGATGATGTGAGAATGAAGATTTTTGTCCAAAGTTTGATAGGTGAAGTTAGGACTTGGTTTAGAGCACTCCCAGCCAATTCCATAGCAGACCAGAAGCCTTATACCAGTCATTTATCAACAGATGGGAGAAAAAGAAAGACCCCTTGCGCATACTAGCTGAATACGATACAATTAAAAGAGGCCCTCAAGAGGTTGTTTTGGACTATTGTGCAAGATTCAATAATGTCTATAATGCAATACCACAGAACTTAAGGCCTCCACCTAACCTTTCCTTGTATAAATTCCTTGATGGATTCGACCCAGATATGGCCTACCAGTTAAAAGAAAGAGCCCCTAACAGCCTTTCCGAAATGCAAAATGTGGCTGTCACTGTGGAGGCAAATTTAATTGCCAAAAGAAACAGAGCCAGAACAGAGAGGAGAACAACCTTTAAGGAAGAACCCTCAGCCATAGACCAAAAGCTGGATGCCCTTATCAGTGGCATGCATAGGCTGGTAGACAGAGTGGACAACGTTGAGAGAAAATCATCATGGGACAGGCAGCAGACCAACACTGTTAGAAACTTGAACTTCAGAAGGAATCAAAACCCAAATGCTGGAAGAGCGAGCCCAGGCCGTGAAATAAAGCCTCCTTTCCAAGAAAATTACGATGATTCATCAACAGCTAATGAGCCCATAGAATACACTCACATAAACCTAATGGCTTTGAAGAACGAGCAACATGTTTTCTTATCCAAAGAAGACCAAAACAATGATGATACCAATCATTTCCAAACCCAAACCGGAGAGTCTTTTGATTTTAAACAAGGCTATGATTCTGCTATGTACGAGGTACACAAACAATATAAATTAAGAACAAGAGCCATTGATAGTCCTGTACCTAGCAAACCAAAGGAGGGCAAATAGCCCAACAAGATTAAAGGCAAGGCTATTATAATAGAAACAGCTGATATAACTGTCCCAAACCTGCATCAAGTCACTGTAGAGGACATAACAGACATGCAGCCTTCTATTGATCAGCCTCTGCCACCTTCTTCCTCAAAAGAATATTTGAATAGTACTCCTAAAAGCCTTCCCAAAACTCAAAAAGTGCAAGCAATCACTTCCCATAACGCTGATAAACAAGAGCTAATTGCTGATACTCCAATGGAAAAAGGGAAGCCTGCCTCTCACAATACTAAAACCCAATCAGAAAAATCATTTGATTTAGAGGCAGAAATGGGTAAATTGAAGATATCTGTCCCTCTCTCTGAACTTGCCAAGCATGATGTGTATAGGCAACAAATTCAAAGATCACTTCAAATGCCAGAGGTCAAGGATGATGTAAATGTTTTAGATGATACCCCTGAACTGCTGTTTGGTCCTGAAGTTAATGGAAAATCAACATATGGATCTGTTCTACCCTTTTATGTTAGTTTGCATATACATGATAAAGTTTTTCACAATGCTATGTTCGATTCGGGTGCTTCACACAACCTAATGCCCAAAGCTGTGATGGAAAGGCTAAACCTTGATGTAACTAGACCATACAAAGATCTATTCTCCTTTGACTCAAGTCAGGTCAAGTGTTTAGGCCTCATCAAAGACTTGTGTGTCTCCTTAGTCCAATATCCCAACAATACAATCCTCATGGATGTGGTGGTTGCTGACATTCCACCAAAGTATGGCATGCTCTTATCAAGATCATGGGGAGCAAAACTCCAAGGATCTCTCCAACTAGACCTCTCTTATGCCACTATATCAGTCTTTGGACAACCAAAGAGACTATATATAGAAACACTCATGAAATATGTGGTAAGTAGTGAGGAAAAGCCCCAAAACTTTCCTATTTACTCAATCCATTTTGATATGGATTCTTTTATTTTGTTTAATGATGAAACAAGTCCTCCCACTGATGATAAGCCTTTGGCTTTAGAACGAGAAACATGCATAAATCAAGAATTGGTTGCCCATACCCATGAAATTGTCACAACGATCAAGGCAACTAGCATACAAGAAGAACATCCCCAAACAGAAATTTTAAATCTGTCCATTTCTAAAATGACTGAAACTCTTAATACTAACCACAAGCAAGAAATCACATGGTATTTAGAGTTTGATGGCTCTGTTAACAAGTTAGGAGTAGGGGCAAGAATATGGATTCACAATACACATAACAGCCATGCAGAGGGTCATGCTTACAAACTAAACTTCAAATGCACCAACAACATGGCAGAGTATGAGGCTCTCCTTTTAGGCCTCAAACTTCTCAAAGCTCTAGGAGCTGCAAAAGTGTCCATTCTAGGTGACTCCGATTTAATCATACAACAAATGAAAGGCAACTTTGTTACTAATGACAATAGAATGAGGGCCTATAGGACTACTGCCACTAATACACTCAATGCATTCACTGAATCCAAGCTTGCCAAGATTTTAAGAAATCATAACATTCATGCACATAGTCTAGCCACTTTTGCTAGTACATGCAAGCTTCCCTTTGAGCCAAATCACCATTTCACTGCTGAGATAAAACATAGGCCTGTTGTCCCAAATAATGTTAAAGATTGGAAAGTGTTCGAAAATGATGCCGAGATTAACAATTTCCTCACTCTTGAGCATGAGTTTTCAAATATTAACATTGACATGGATGCTATGACGAATGAACAACAACAAACAAATGAAAATCAGCAGGCTATAACAGTTGTAACAGCCAAACAAATGCTAAACCCAACTGTTTTTGACAATGCAAACATAGAAGAGCTGAAACATATGCATTTGGAGGAAATAGCCAAAACAGAGGCTGAGATCATTGATCTAAAGAACAACTTTCTGCCTGATGGCCTCACTCCATTAGAAGATATGTTTGATGCCAATGGTGTCCCCAAAAAGCCTAAGATGCAGCCCTTAAATGTTGCCATAGAAGAATACAACATTGGGACAACAGAGAAGTCCAAAATGATTAAATTGTCCAAAAATCTGCCACCTGATCAAAAACCAAAGTATGTGGATTTGTTCAAAGAGTTTCAAGATGTGTTTGCTTGGAGTTATGAGGACTTGAAGTCCTATGACACCTCAGTGATCCAACATACCATTCCCTTAAAGCCAAATCAAAAGCCCTTCAAACAGAAACTAAGGAGAATCAATCTCGTACTTCTCCCTTTGATTGAGAAGGAAGTAAAGAAGATGTTTGAGGCAGGAATCATAGCACACATCAGATTTTCTGAATGGGTATCCAATCTTGTTCCCACCAGAAAGAAGATAGGTGAGATTAGGTTATGTGTGGACCTAAGAAACTTAAACCAAGTCTCCTTAAAAGACCACTACCCATTGCCAAAAATGGATCATATTCTACAAAGAGTAGTGGGGTCATCTAGAATCTCTTTGCCAGATGGCTTTTCAGGTTTCAACAAAATACTTGTTCACCCGGATGACCAAGACAAGACAGCCTTTACCACACCGTGGGGAACATTTAAGTATGTTAAAATGCCTTTTGGGCTAAAGAACGCTGGTGCAACCTTTCAAAGGGCAATGGACATTGCATTTGCCAAGGAAGTCCATGATTTCCTAGTTGTCTACCTTGATTATTTAACCCCTTTCTCCAAATCTGATCAAGAGCACCTTAAACACCTTAGGCAAATATTCATGACATGTAGGAAATACGGCATTTCCTTGAATCCTAAGAAGTCTCTCTTTGGCCTTGAAGAAGGCAAATTACTTGGCCATATCATCTCAAAAGATGGTATTAGATTAGATCCGGAAAGGATCCAAGCCATTTTACAAATCCCATATCCAAGAAACATAAAAGAATTGCAAGCATTCCTTGGAAAGATCAATTTCCTAAGGAAATTTATCCCAAACTCGTCCGAACTAATAAGAATGCTAAACAATATGCTTAAGAAGGATGCCAAGGTAAAGTGGTCTCTTGAAACCAAGCAAGCCTTTGAGAGTATCAAAGCTGCATTAAGCCAAGCCCCTGTCCTCACAAGTCCACAATTTGACAGGGACTTTATCATATTTTCATTTGCATCTGATCGCACCATAGCTACTGTCCTTTTGCAAAAGGATGATCAAGGAGCTGAAAAGCCAATCGCATTTTTCAGCCAAGCCTTAAGAGATGTACCCTTAAAGTATCAAATCATGGAGAAGTAGGCCTATGCCCTTGTTAAAGCAATCAAAGATTTCCGAGTTTACATTTTATATTCACATGTGATTGCCTATGTCCCAAATGCTGTTGTAAAAGACATATTAACTCAAGATGGATTAGAAGGCAAGAGAGGCAAGTGGATTGCTAACATCCTTGAGTATGACATAGAAATAAAACCAACCAAGATGATAAAGGGACAAGGTTTAGCCAAACTGATGTCCGAAACAAATTTTCAAGCCTTAGACATTAACCAAATGGACAATGAACAGGAGCTGGTGACTCCACAGATCAGTGAAACATTTTTGCAATCCCCATGGTATGTTGATATATGCTTTGTATTGTTAAACCTGTTTGCTCCCCTAGGATTGTCCAGAACCAAGAAAAGATTTTTAAAAATTAAGGCTTTAATGTTTTGTGTCTTAGATGGTGCATTATTTTGGAAAAATCATGAAGTCATATTACTTAATTGTTTAACCATGAATGAAACTAACAATGTCATGAAAGAGTTCCATGCAGGGGACTGTGGAGGACATCTATATTGGAAGTCCACTGCTGATAAAATTTTAAGGGTTGGTTTCCATTGGCCCTCTTTGTTTGCAGATGTAAAGAAGTTTGCTATCTCATGCCACAAATGCCAAATCTTTGAGGGCAAAAGAAAGCTGTTGCCCTTGCCTCTTAAGCCCATCTCAACCGAGAAGCCTTTTCAGCAATGGGGTCTTGACTTCATTGGAGAAATCCATCCCTCTTCCTCAGGCCAGCATAAGTGGATTCTAACAGCCACTGACTATTTCACCAAGTGGATTGAAGCCATCCCATGTAGGCAAGCCAATGACTCTACCGTTATCCAATTCCTTGAGTGCAATATCCTTTCTAGATTTGGCTGTCCTGAGAAGATCATTATAGACAACGCTGCTGCCTTCAAATCCAAAAAGATGATAAATTTTTGCCATAAATTTCACATTACCTTAGGCCACTCTACAGCCTATTACCCTCAAGGTAATGGCTTGGCCGAATCATCCAACAAGAGCCGGATTAGTATTATTAAGAAGATCTTAGAAGAAAACAAGAAGAACTGGCATAGAAAGCTCACAAATGCCCTATGGGCAGACAGACTTTCAACAAAGAGATCCATTGGGATGAGCCCTTATGAGCTAGTCTATGGTATGGAGGCCAGATTTCCATCTTCTTTGGGCATTCCTATAATTAAGCTGCTATAGGAAATTCAAGCTTAACCAAATGATGTTCAAAGAAGAATTAATCAGACCATTCATCTTTAGCAAACCAGAAAGCAAGTGTATGACAGAGCTCAAATTGTGCAAGAGAGGCTGAAGAAAGCATTTGACAAAAGGACCAAGGCTAAGGATTTCTACATTGGTGACAAAGTTCTAAGGTGGGACTCATGAAGAGAAGACAAGGGAAAGCATGCCAAGTTTGATTTTCTTTGGAAAGGCCCATTTGTCATCAGCGTTGTGCAAGGCAATAACACCTATTTTCTCAAACCTGAAGATGGCAGCGCAATTGAAGAAGGCCCTGTGAATGGCCGAATGTTGAAACATTATCGAGATCCCTTTTAAGGGATACAATGTTCCTATGTATATATATGTACATTAGTGTTTGTATATATCAGAGCTTTCCTTTTATTTTTTATAAGCAATTCGATTGCTAGTAGCCACGCAGCATAGTATGGAGACAGAGCAGCGCAAGTCCTCCATTTTAACAATCTACCATAAGCATTGACTACAGGAGAACAGCGCAACAAAGTTTGAAGGCACAGCCCACGCAAATCCTCCATTTCAAAGCTCTGTCTTTGCATTGATTTTGGAAAAAGAGCGCAGTTCTGAAGAGAAGAGCCAAAGGAGCGCAACATTCGAAGCCTCTATTCTTTTGAAGTTAATTTCAAAGAGAAGCACCTCAATTTTGCTCCCGGTTATGAAGTTACTTCAAAGGGTGCGCAAGGCAGGTTTAGATATATTTTAAATGCACTCAATGGTAAAGGGGCAGCGCTGTTATTTATAACAGCGAATTCAATTAAAAATGTTGCATTCAGGCTTCCAGCTCTTCAGTCAATAGTATCAAAACAGAGGAGCGTTTTTAGTGTTACATCTACAGCCTGTTCAAAGACAAAATTAAGAGGAGTTGCTCCAGTTTGTTCCCTTTTTGTGTTTATTTCAAAAGGCAGTTCTCAAGCAAAAGTGTATGTAATATCAAGCACGCAGAAGAAAGCAGGCAGTGCTTCATATTCACAGTGATTCAGTTGAGGGAAAGTGTTGTTCTTATTCCAAAGTTTCAATTATCTAACAGTCAGCACAAAGAAGTGTTTCTAGTCCACAGCAACAATAGAAGATCAAGGCAGTCTGACCTACTGTTCTTGGCTTTTCACAAGGAAAGGCCATCCCCAAGTGGAGCCACTGTTAGCCTCCTGCTGCAACAGGTATTCATATTTCATGATCGACATTTTTACATGCCAAATATGTCATACTTTGCATGCTGCAACGTTCCATATTTGCTACAAAGGCCAAAGAAGTGTCCATGAGAGTGTGCTAGTCTAAGTGCCACTGCTGTGTTCCATTTTTGATGAGTTGATCCATTTTTTATGAGTTTTCAGTTAAGGTAGGGCCAAACAGCGTAATCTTGGTCTCCCTAGGTTTCAATTTCCTGTTGTAGAATATAGAGAATCATTATCTGTCCAAACAGCTTAATCTTGGCAGATTTGTAGATAGGTAGAGAAACAAGGGTGCTCAACAGCTTAATCTAAGCCCCTGGATGCAATAAGTGTAGATGTAGATAGGAGGACAGTAAGAAGAAAAGAATGAAAAGCTGGGTATGCTAGTTCAAGTGCACCCAAACTAAAAGAAGAGAAAATGCTAGGTGAGTAGGTCGGGTAGGTAGTTTGTGGTTGTAGAATCATGGCTTGTGATCCATTTCATCTTTTCAAGCGTCATATCTATTCATATCACAAGTTTGAGGCAGTTTTCCATTTGAAGGACTTCAAGCGAGGCATGTCTAACTTCCCCTTCTTCCTCTTTCCCCAAATCACTCACTAACTTCCCTAAAGAGGTCAAGATCTGCTTGATACCTCTTAGTTTCATCATTTTCCATATCATTTGCCTTGGTAAAGATCTGCTTTACTCAAGGAATGTTCATACTTCCTCTATGAGTCATTTTCCCCCTTAATAGCCTAAGATTTACATACTTAGCGCTCTCTCATCACATTTCATATTAACTACTAACTTTATTATGTAACTCCCTATCTATCTCCCCTCCCCCTACTAAAACTATGTTAATAACTCCCCTATATACTTATCCCCTCCCCCTGGTTGAAAAATAACCATAAGTACACTTGGGAATTGCTAAGTTTATCTGAAACTTAGCAAGAGCCCTCATTGCCCCCCTCAAACCATCTTCTCATGCATCTTGGACTCCTTCCGATGCACAAAACCTTTCATCACTCCGTAAATCCTTCCTCTAATGCTTTTTGACTCCTTCACAAAGCATAAAATCCCCCTCCAAATGTATAAAATCCACCTTTGGGCCTTGTTTTGCCTTTTCAAAGGCATAAACCCCTTTTTCGCCATTAAACTCTTCATAAAAACTCCAAAAAATAATGTAAAAAACCATTAAAAACCCTCAAGGCATGAAATTTCCTCCTTTTTAGGCCATTGAACCCCTTCCAATGCCTTATAAACCATTGAAAATTCTAAATGGAGCTCCTCCAAATTCATTAGCCTTTGCTTTTCCATAAAAAAAATGGGTCCGATGCTGAAAAGGGTCTTTGGGACCCCCTCCGATGCGATATCGCAGTCGGGAGGGAGGTCTTGTGTTGAAACAACAAACATTGTTGCATGCCCAATCAACAATGGCCGATGCGATATCGCTTATCGGCATATCGCAAGTGTTTAGGGTTACAAAGTGCGTGTTATAATGGGCCGCTGATCGCTGATTGCGATATCGCTTCGGCAGTCGGCGGCGCCATTTCATATATATATATACATACATCCCGCCCTACCGCCGATGCAATTTTGTGTTATATCACATATTTTGTGTTACATCGCATGTTGTGTTACATTTCGCATAACAATATTCATAGTGGCCGCACCCTCGGTCCCGCTGACTGCCGATATGATGACTGATCCTGGACCGTTGGATCGGGCCCCAGATCTAACGGCCCAGATCTCATCACGCGCCCCCATTTCGCTCCATATATATATATATATATATATATATATATATATATATATATATATATATATATATATATATATATCAAATGTTTGCCCGATGGGCGATCGCCGATGCGATATCGCTGATCGGCCCGTTGGTGGTTCCGAATGTGTGTTAATTGCCGCCCCCAATGGATCGCCGATGCCGATACAGCAATGAAATCTAGGCTGTTGGATTGGCCCACGCCGAATCCAACGGCCACAATTTAAAGAAATGAATAGTGTTGCGGCAGGACCAAAAATTCATCAATTTTGCAGTTTTTAAGGCTTTTTCCGCCTGTTTATGAAATAGGCCTTTTCAAAGATTTAATCATGCGGTGCCCACGCCTGCCCAATTACAAAGGAAGAGAAATTTTTCTTAGCCGTTGTTAGGTCACTCTTGGCCCATAACATGGCCAAGTACAGAAATTTGTCCTCAGCAATATGTTGGCGCCCCTTTTCAGCTTTTTTTGCAGCAATTTTATGAGTTTGAGGTCTTTTTTGGAATCGACCAAGGGTTGACAGGATCCCAAAGGCGGCAGAAGGCTTCGCATCAGGTTTTTTGGGGCATAGCAGTGGCTATGATGGGCGATTTGCCTGTTAAGGCGGTTTTGAAGCTACAAAGGATCTCAGATGCGGCAAAGTGTATCAGGAAGCTAGGTTTAATGACAAAGTGTATCAGTGAAGTTTCCTCAAAGAAAATGAAAGAAAAATGCCTACAGCAAAGTCAACAACGTAGCCTTGAGCCATAAAGGCTCACCCACTCACTGTTTTTGGCTTTAATGCCACTTGAAGGCGCAGACAAGGCTTTAAAAGCATAGTTATTGGACAAACAATGTATCAAGCCACATTTTGGAGCAGCGCTGCACAGCCCCATGCACAGTTATGGCCATGAGGACAGGGTGTGGCTCAAGAGACCATATCAATTCGTTTTTTGAGGCTGTAGACCCAATGCGTGGCCTTAGATAGTTATTCCAAGATGCCAGCTACCCCAGCGCAGCTCATATAAATCTTTATTGCATTTATTTCAAGCAGAAATTAGGACTGAAGACAGTTATTACCTCAGATCTGTTTGATAGATATTTTCTGAGAGATTTTCCTTTGAGATCTGTTCAAGATCTAGGTTTGTAAATATTTTCTATTTATACCACCCTCTGCATTATTTAAAGGGTTAGTTGGTTGATTTTCTCCAAGAGAGACTCGCACCGTATACCTGATATGTTTTCCTTAATCAAAGACTACTGAAAGTTTGGAGAATGGACTGTGTGCTATGTATTAATGTTTGAAGAGTGAATTATGGAATTCTTGTGCTGCAACATGACTCAATAAGTGCCTCTTACCTCTGTTTTCATTGATATATGCTCATATTATACATGTATCACTATCTAAATAGCAGAAAGAAAGATTAGCTTAGAACTTGCTGGGCTGCACTCTATGCTCAATGTCTGTTGTTTATTTATGTTTTCATCTGAATTAGTAATGAATATGAATTCCCTTTGGCTCATATTTCCTCTAATTCCCCCATGTTTGACAGTTATCTAGGGATTCTTGACTGCTCCTAGATAAAGCTCTTTCACCTTCCTTCTGTTAAGCTAAATGAGAGATTCTTTGTTGCCTCTCATTCCTTAGCCGTCATTCCATCCTTTTAGCTTGAATCATTGTTTCATGTGTAGCTAGCTTGCTCCATATTTCTCTCTTGTGACCAAGAAAATGCACCAGCAGTCCTACTCCTTGACTCCATGCCCAATGGTTTGAAACTCTCATACTATACCTACCTCTCTACTTGAAAGAATCATCCTTCCCACCAAAACATAGACAAAACCCCTTGAACTCAATAACTAGCCTAAAATCATCATCAACAAAGCTAAATCATTAAGAGAGAGCCCTCTTTGATTGCAGGTGGGCTAGAACCTGCAGTCCAAATATTGGTTTGTGGTTACCTTGGCCTTATCCCTTTAAGGAGCTTTAGGGACAACCTGAGTGTTAACACGCTGAAACCAATCTGACACCTCTACTCATTAGATGGCTCGGTGTTCATTTTAACACATGAAATTACTATCCTCGTGACCTCAACTGCTACTAAAAAACATCACCCTTTAGATCAGCAATGCGACTATTTGGTTATGAGTGCCTCGAATTCCCTTCTGTTAGTGGTATAGTCCCATGCGATTGATTCGATGGGTCTGTGTGATTTTCGGCCGACCTCCTTGCTCTAGTGATTTGAATACTCCCTTTCATGGTGAGGTGCCTCTCGGAAGCTGAAACACTGGATCAGACCATTGTTGACCTGATCCATGGCTCAGCAATGTCGGTAGAGTGTTTTGATGCAATCTATGCCTATGGCTATTGGTTCTATCCTTAATGGCCCTCAGATTCACTTGCTAAAGAAAAAATATTCCACCCTCTCTCCCTATTTAACTCGGTCGCCTTTGATGAAAGTGTTATCATAAAAAATTGATCATCTAGCCTAATTTACTAGATGGATCAAAGTACACCATGTAAAGTCAATTTTACCATAGTAAAATTGCTTTCATTGTGAGAAATTACTTAATAAACCACCATTGTTAAGTAATTTATAATTAAACCCATGAAGAATAATTAAATAAATCACTATTTATTTTATTTTCTTCTAGGAATAATTAATTAAACCATTGTTCAGTTATTATTCCTTGTCATAATTGAGCCAATTATGAAAAATCAAAAGAAAAATTATTAATTATCTTATTTTTCTCTAGGAATAATTAATTAATCACTAATTAATTATTATTCCTTGTCAAATTTGACTAAATGCCTTAGGAATAATAAAATAAATCATTATTTATTTATTATTCCTTAACCAATTTCCTTAGATGATAAATAAATCATTTATTTATTTATTATTTCTAAATAAAAGTTTAAATGTGTTTTCCCTCCTAACCAAATATAATAAAATTTTCCAAGTGGTTATTCCAAGAATGGGGTTAATAATATTTTATTATTGCTCATTATTTGAGGATAACTCAATATTTTGTTATAAATAGAGGGGTTTTCCATTCATTATTCACTTTCAATTATTTTTGTTGTTGCACTCATTGGTGTAACTCTTATTATTTTCATTGCCGCACACCATTTCTCTGCCATTTGAGTTCCCATTAAGCTCAAACATTTTATTTGTTGGGTTTTCACATTATAGAGGAGAGAGACTCTACACAAGCTGAAGACATTTTAGGATAGACAAGAACCCATCCCATAGAGGGGGACTGGTAAAATTTATTTGTTCCCTTCATAGGTGTTATAATAAAATATATTCTTTGTATATCTGGTTTCCATTGGATGATTGGAGTTATTACTGTTTCTTTTTGCTGTTTAACTATGATTGTGTCATAGGTCAGGACTTTGCTAGGTTTTGCTTCTATCATTTGCTGCAAATCTACAATGTTTAGTAGCCATTTATATTGTTCAGAATGTTTGTCATCCGCAGTCTTAAGTGGGTTCTTTTCATACATCTTTGAGACGAAAACACTACAACAAAATTGGCAACTCCATTCGTTTTTTACTTCAGATTTGGAAACTTGGGTGACCTTTAGTTTTCAGGTTAGGCGTGCTTATTTGTTCAGACTCTTAATGTTATTTACTAGCTTTCTAACCATAGATATGTCAAATTTTTAACTTCTACAAGTTTTCTGGTCTTCTCCACATGTCACAGGAACGAGCTATGATAGAGACGGTAGTTTTTTCCGAGATTTTCTGACCGGGAATCAAAGATCAAAAATTACACTTTTTAGCCCAAAAAGTGTGATCTCCAGTCTAGAGTGCATATTTCACCCCAAAAACTATGATCCCCACTAAAAATAGGTTAGTACCAACGATTTTAGGGTTTCCGGGTTTTTATCATATCTGTTTCTGGGTTTCGTCGAGAGCTATGTGTTGGGTTGTTTGACCTATGTGTCATCCTACTTAGGGCTTGATCTACTCTGATTTACTCATCAAAGTGGAATTTATCCCCTTAGGGCTTCTAATACGCTTCCACCTTTATAGGAGGAGTTTAGCTGAGTAAGAAGTCTGAGTTTTTCCATCACTTTTAGCCATATTTTCCAGATCTATACCCTTTTCTTTCAGATCTCCAAAGATAGGTTGTTTCCATCCATGGTTTCATATTAAACCTTGTTTGGTCATTGGCCTTAGGGTCGCATCAGTTGCCCTAGGATTTACACCCATCTCCTTATCTTTTCGTAGCGATCTTCCTCTCTGGTTTTTTTGTTGTTGCTGAACCACTTTCCAGTAACCTAGTGTCATTTCATCCCAGTCACACCGACACTTAGATCCCTTGAACTTTTTAGTGTGTTCAGTCGATTTTGCCACCAACCAGCACAGTGTTTGAAAATTCAGTTTGGGTGGGGTTTAGTTAATGGTTTTGTTGTTAATTTACTATTGTTAATTTTAGTTTATTTTCAACAATCTTTTTTCTTTTTTACAAACATGATATGGGCTTAATCAATAAATACACTTGCACAAACAAGCACACCTTAAGCGAAGGGCAGTTGGTTTACACCCCCAAGCCAAGACTGAACATAAAAAATTTATCTCCCCTCATTGAGACAAAGTCATATTGTTGATCTCCCTTCACCATTTTCATGTCACATGTGTCTTACCACCATTGTGCCAAAAACGCATTTGTCACAGAGACTCTTCTAGCTTCATCCCCATTTTCCACTCGGGCATATTACTCCTCCCCACTAGGTTTGAGTTCATAGCCCTCTGAGTCCCCATACCGACTCTTCTCCTGGTTCATCTGATTCCAATCCTCCTTCACCACATATTGTCACCATGTTTGGACCCACAATTGGTGTAGGAACCCAACCTAGTGTTGGCTCCAGTTCTACCCTAGTGATCACATCTAGGTTTGTGTGAGATGTTCTAGACCTCATGAGGGGATGTCCCTTCAGGTAGCCCCTCACATACCTAGATGTCAAAAAATTATGATCTAGCCTCAGAAGAAGTTATTTTTATTTGAATGGCTTTGTTTTTGCCGATTGCATAACTCACAACATGAACCTCCATTTAAAATGGTCCATTGAGAGATTTATATACCTCTCCTATTCATCAGGGCTTCTTTGGTTGTGATCTAACCCCCCCCCCTTTCACCACACCAACGTGGGGGAATTATGTCTCATGTCCTCAAATCAACATACTTAATTGTATCAATCTTGGCCACTGTATCCGAGGAAATTATGTATATGGGGATCATTATCTCATTGTATCATTTTTTTCCCAATTGAAGCCAGCATATCATCTATCATGTACTATGTATGTCTGACCTAGATTCTTAGGCACACCATTATCATTTGTACTTGGTTATCTCATAGAACTGGGTATATCTCCCCCGCCTTATTGAGATCTTGTACTCATCAATAAAGGAAACTTTTATCTCACAAGTAGGTTCCACCCCCTACAACTTCACTCTTCCTATTACTTGAGTGATCTCTCTCTCTCCCTATGACTTCCCTTCGGTGTTTTGCGAAAGTGAACCTACAACATATTTCCGTCATATGATGTGCTCCTCAAACTCTTATGTTGGGCAACAATCTGTTATCACCCAAAAAATGATCACCTAGTCATGTATTACTAGGTTGATCAAAATGAACCATGTAGGATAGGCTTTTACATATTAAAACCTTCTTTTACCTTAGGAAATAATTTAGTGAACCAGTTTCCTAAAGTATGTCATTTCATTCTAGACTACTACATGGAGGCGAATTTTAAGACAAAATAAATCTTTTGTCTTAAAATTCTCAATATGATGCGCTAGTAAGAAAGGTAAAGGATTAGCGGTTCGTCTTTACGCTATTGATGGTTTCTTCAGGAAGCAGAGTGATGTAGGTTGACAACAACTAATGGGATTTAGGGCGATGGATGAATTTTTGAAGAACGTTAATGGGTGGTAACATAGTTGGAGTACTTTTCAGGGTCTCCATCGATTGTGTTTTAATATGTGTTTCTTAATTGTTTTATTTATTTTGAATGCTACTTATATACATTGGTTGTTGTTATTAGCAAATTGTTGTGCTAGATTGGCAACATGGATTAGATTCACTTGAAGGATTGTTGAAAAATGTGGAAAGAAATTCTCAATTTGATTTTTCCTTGATTAAATTGAGAAAATTTGAATTTACACATCAACAAACAGCTTGGATGCAATTAGCTTGTATGACATGGTTTGTGTCACCCATTTTACTCAATCAATTCGAGTTGGAGGAGTTAGAGTTCAGTTAAGCATGTGTGATTTCTAATTTGTAGCAGTCAAATTCAATTATCTCAGGTTGTTTTCAGTTAAACTAGGTCTAACTGTTGGAGGAACTAGTGGAAGGCTAGTTGTGCAGTGAGACTTCAATCAAATGCAATGATCATCTAGTTAAGTGATCAATCATCCCAAAATTGCTAGTGCATGCAAACAATTCGAGTTCCCCAGCAATGGTAGAGATTCCAAGGCAGTTTAATATTAGTTGTATACTAGTCTTCAGCGTACAGGTGTTGCATGCAGTCACATGATCGACCTTAGGAATTGTGCAATCCATTTTGGAAAGAACCTAAATAATAGGGGCCTAATTTCTCAAGGAATTACACAAGGAAATAGGGGCTCAAGCAGAGGTAGAAATTGACAAAGTTTGGGTTTGAGCTTCTTAGTGAGCAGAGGGATAGGTTATTCACTTACGGGTTGTGCACAGTTGAGTAAATCAATTGTAATACATCTATATTCATAAGATTGATGCAAGAAGGCATTGGAGTTATTAGAAGATTGCTTTCCCCAAGAAAAATATTGTGTGCATGTATTTTATTTCTTATTGCATGTCTGAATTTTTTGTTCTAAATTGTGAATTAACTTTTGTAGAGTAGTAGAGTAGGTCTGTGTCTTATGATTTTGAAAAAACTTCATGATGAGTTGCAAATCTGCACCATAATTTCTATATCGTATCATAGCAGGATTCACATTAGAGCATGAATTTCGAATTTGTTTCTCAGGAGGTTCGAATTTGCAGTTCAATGTAGCAAGAGCTCTTAGGAACTAAAAATATGACCTTCAACGGGCTAAGGCTAGAGTATTCCTTGGAAGGCAACTCTAATTTCATTGACTGCAAGGATCGCATGGAGGAGGTATTCGATGACAATCGAGAATACATCAAGAGAGATGTTACAAAACTAGTAGAATTTGATGCCCAAAACCTTGCTCAGTCGAAGAAAGTTGTAGGAAAGGTGTGGATAATAATATTGGAGGGAGTACGAGACCACATTTTCAGCAATCTCCATGGGAAAGAAAATCCTTATGCAATGTGGTAGGCACTCACAAATCTATTCTAGAATAGTAGTGACTACAAAAAGTTGGTGCTCAAGGATAAACTTTGAAATATCAAGATGTAGAAGAATGAATTTACCCTGCAATATTTGAGGAGGTTCACACAAGTTCATGATGAGCTTGCAGGAGTTGATGTTACTCTTTCAAAGGATGACTTGGTAAGAATATCCCTTTTAGGCCTTCCCAAGAGTTGGAATACCTATCAAGATTAAGTTAACAGGAGGGAGAAACAACCGAATTAGAAACACTTATGGTACAATTTGGTACAAGAGGAAATAAGGCTAAATACTAGAGATGGGACCTCATCCAAGGGCAAGGATGAAGAAAAATTTGCATTGGTTGGAAAGGGAAATATGGGAAAAGGGGAAGAAATCTCAAACCAAACCAGAATCCAACCAAGGGAGAAAGAAGAAAGATTTGCCAAAAACTAAATCCTTCCATTGTCACTATGAGCACTATGCCACAAAGTGCCCATAGAAAGAGGCAAGTGAGAAGACCTTAGGAGGAGTAGTGGGTGAAGCCTTGGATTCATAGTTCAACCTTGACTTTACCCTTATCACATGCATGTCCAACATAGTGATGGGGAGCATGTGGCACTAGGACTCAGGTGCATTATTCCACATGACAGAATGTAAAGACTTTTCAGTGACTTGGAGGAGAAAGATCTCCATATGTACATCAAGCTAGGGGACGATGAAAGATACAACATGACCAGTATTAGTATAGTCAACTTTCAGAGGGAGTTACGCTCCCCTCTCAGGCTCAAGGATGCAATGTTTGTTGTAGGCCTAAAGAAAAATCTCATCTCTGTTGCGATTTTGGAAGACCATGGTTATGACGTGATCTTCAACAAAGGAAAAACATTCCTGAGACACATAGCCATGAGACAGGTGAAGAAGATCGAGGTTTGTGTGAAGAATCTATATAAGTTAGATGTGGAAGATTATGTTGCATTAGAAACTAAGGAAGAGAAAGTGCAAGGCCATGATGTAGGTGAAATTTAGCACATAAGCCTTTCTCGGGTTGGAAGTATGACAAGGTGATGGATAATTATTTGTCTCTCAATGCAAGTATGAAAATGAGATACTGCAGAGATTCTGCATGGAGAGTTGTAAACATGTTATCACACTAAAATTTTCTAAAACTTGAACAGTTTACATTTGCTCCTAAGTCATAATGTTAAATGATGGTTAAGTCACTTTTATGGTTTTTAGAGTCCAAGTCATAGGGTTAGAGTCTCATTTCCATCATCAAATAAAGTTCAACAACCTTGTTTTACACTTTATGGGTCCCATATCATGTTTTGAAAGTCATATGTTTAGCCATTTAAAAAAAAAAATTGAAACTAGGTACAAATCCATGTTTTCGTAGCGCAGACAATGTAAAAAACCAGTTTTGCACTACGAAATCACTGAAGTAGCCTTTTCTTCAGCAGAAAATATTGTTTTAGGTAGTAAACTTCTAGGAGGCTGTTTGAGCAGCTGAAAGTATATTTTTGAAAACAGAAAGAGGTTTTTATTCCTAACATACTGGGCTACCAAAGCCTCTTTTAGTTTCTTCAAATTAATTATGATTTGGGAGAAATGGATGACGCAACTTGCGCTACGAAACTGCTATAGGTGCAGTTTTTCACAAATCAGAATTTTCCAGTTTACACCTGATATTCAAAGACAGTTTTTGGGCACAGGAAAAGGCGTTTTGTAATTCTAAAGAAGGTTTGTCTTCATCAACTCTCCAGCTACAATAACCTATCTCACTTTCTTCATAAATGTTATCAGTTGGGACTAAGATTTCTTTGAAACCCTAATTTCAGAGAACAGATTTTTCCTGTTTTACACGTGTTTTTCAAGGACAAATTTTTGGACAGCTAGAGAAGTTTTTTAAAAAACCAAGAGAGGTTTTTGTTTTGGACAGAATGGAATAAAAAAACCTCCTTTAGTTTCATAAAATATGTCATGGATGAGAAGATAAAGGCTCTTTCCGACGTGCTAATGTTCAAAGATCCTAAACCTAAAAACAGGGAAACATGTTCCCTATTTTCTAGGGTTTATCATCAGCAGTAAGGTAACAATGTGGGAGGCTTCATCAAATTCGACCTCATGAGGTTGAAGCTATGAAAGAATTTATTCAATTTTTAGTTAAGGTGGTTTAGTCATAACAAGGAGTTGTACTCCTAATTGTATTAGGACTCTAGGACTGTTAGTTAGCTGCCAAATACATTTAAAGGTTCGTTTTATGGTTAGAATAGGTGTCACTCATAGAAAATTAAAATTCTCTTGATGAGGGATGATCGAATCTTTATTGTAAAAGCTATATATGAAGCAAGAGAGGAAATGAGAAAGGGTTGGAAAATGAGATAGAAAAAGACTACTTTTGTAAATGTTGTGCAGGGACTGATATATACAGAAGCAGTTTGACTTTTCTGAAGCTAAGATTCTTAGTGTACTTTAGTGAGCTTTATATTTTATCTTTGATATGTTTTACTTCCATAGTCTTAATGCTTATTACTCAGAATTCATGGAGGAACATGTTTTGACTTCCTTTAATTGTCAAACTATGGTGAATTGAGTTCTTGGGTCCTATCTTTGCATGTTTTTCTTCAATGTTTAATACTTATCACTTAGAATTCATGGTTACTCATGCTCTAACTTCCTTTGAGTATTAAACATTGATGAATCACTTTAAATACTTTCCTTTTGAATACCTTGATGTGTCATTACTCAGAATTCATGCCCATGTGCTCTGACTCCTATGAACTTCAAGCTATTGAAACTTTCCTGAATGTGTTACTCTTTCATTGATGTATATACAAGCCTCAGTTTTATAACAAGAGCTATTTGTTATCTTTATCTCTATCACTGACTCCATATCCCAATGGTAGAAAGTCTCTATATTTCAACGTATAAACATATAAAATCACAAACCATAGACTTAGTCATCTATCTATATCTTTAATAAATATCATTAACCCTTTGAGAGAGCCCTCTCAGGCTGAGGAGGCTAAGCCTTAGCTAAAAGATTGGTTTGAAATAGCTACACTGATATAGTCTGATCAGCAGCCTATCAGGGTCCTATTTTGGTGATAACATTTTGGTGCATCTGCCGGGAGTCTAAATATTACTCATTCCCGAAATCAAGAAGCTGAACTTCTGAAGGTAGTAGGAGCTCAGGAATCTTTTCGAGGCTGCAAAACTACCTTGGCGACTGCATTGTTGAAGAATTCAAAATTCATAGATTCATGGTGATTCCACCAGAGTTATGACGAACTCAGATGCTACCATTCTTATTTCAAGGTATGCATGCATAAATTTTAGAGGAATTCATGGTTTTCCAAGGACACATATTTTCTAAGGAATGGTCCAAAATTCAATGGAGAAATTTGAGTTTAACTTTGAAGCATATATCAGATTTATGTGATTTTACCGAGCTTCTTAGAGTAAAACATGAGGATGTTTGCACTATGTTATTCTATGATTCATTTCAAGGGAAATGTAAATAGTGGATTGATAGCTTTCCTGCCAAATCTATTAAGTCACTTGCAGACTTTTGGCTTATGTTTTTGGAGGAATGGATAGATAGAACAGAGTTGGTGGCAAACTCTCCTTCAATTCAAGGTTTTAAAGAATGGAATGATGATCATATTAATGAAGAAATAGATGAAAATTTTTCTTTGTCCTTCTCTTCTTATCTAAAATCATTTGAGTGCAACACAAAAGATAAGATGAAATTTTTGGATGAAGTTACTAAGAAAATTGAGAAAGACATTGAAGGTTTACAAGGTCAAATTCAATCATATAGTCTTCATGATCATGATCATACTTTTCAAAAGCTTTCTATGGCAGAATACAAAGAGAGGGTGTTGCTTCCTTTCTCTTTTGAGATTGAGGAAGAATACATTATTTTTTAAAATCAATTTGAGGAGCAGTTTGAGATCACATAGCTGAAGCCTTATGCAGATGATCAAAGTATTGGTGAGTTGTCCAAAGCTGCAGAATATCAAAAGAAACATCAAACTCACCATGTGTTTTTTGACCCTATAGCTGACTACATGGAAAAGATTTACTGTTTAGGCTTCCAGTTATATTTTCATCTTGAAGAATAGTTACACCTCATGTTGCCTTGGTTATTTCAGTATCTGCTTTATTTTTGCTTCAAGCATAGTCAAGAGATTCAAGTGTTAGATCAAATTGATCAGTGGCTCCATTGAAAGTTTCATGTTCCTTGAGCTACAAGTGGAGATTGCAACTGATAGGGTAGGTAGGAATGTGCAAATAAGCTCAGGGTAGGTTGATTAAGCATCTGTTTCAGTAGGTGCAATTTGAATTCCTCTTACAGAAATCATTAAAGGCTTGAGGAGCAGATTGGGTAGAAGTTCAGAGTTTTATTCTAGAGGATGGATAGCGGCACTGGAGCTACAGGTTCTTAGTGTACCACAAGGGCACACTATCCCTAGTGGAGCCACTATTATCACCCTAAAATTTTATAAAACTTGGACAATTTACATTTTTTCCTAAGTCATAATGTTAGATGGTGGTTAAGTCACTTTTATGGTTTTTAGAGTCCAAGTCACAGGGTTAGAGTCTCATTTCCATCGTCAAATAAAGTTCAACAACCTTGTTTTACACTTTATGGGTCCCATATCATGTTTTGAAAGTCATATGTTTAGCCATTTAAAAAATAAAAATAAAACTAGCTACGAATCCACGTTTTCATGGTGCAGACAGTGTATAAAACCAGTTTTGCACTACGAAATCACTGAAGCAACCTCTTTTTCAGCAGAAGACAAAAAAAATTGTTTTAGGTAGTCAAATTCCAGGAAGTTGTTTGAGTCGTTGAAAGCATATTTTGGACAACTGAAAGAGGTTCTTATTCCTGATATACTGAACTACAAAACCTCTTTCATTTTCTTCAAATTCATTATGATTTGGGAGAAATGTATGACCTAACTTACACTATGAAACTACTGTAGGTGCAGTTTTTCACAAATCAGAATTCTCCAGTTTACACATGATATTCAAAGATAGTTGTTGGCTGCTCTAATTGTTTATTAATTAAACAGTCGAGTACCACATAAATTGTCAACCCGGGAAAGTCCTTTTATTTCAAAGGTGACTTCGTACTGTATGTACTCAATTCTAAAAGCATTAAAAGCTGTAGTATAAACAATTTATTCTCTGTCAAACCCTTACTCTGTGTTACAGCAGTTATAATCTATTGCAGGGATGGAATGAAAACAGATGACTAATTAAAGATAACAAATCTGCAAAAAGAAATGATGGCTGTCTTGTAACAAAGGATCAGGACCCTATCCCCAGAGTAGGAACATTCAGCACCTACCCCTGTTATCCAGTTCACCAATACACTCTGTAAATCCTAGTCACCGGTGAGACACTCTTTTACAGCATCAATCGATTAAAAGAAGAAAACAGAGTCTTAGCAAAGGTAAAATATCAGAAGCAATGCTCATGAATAAGGGATACACAGAAATTACACACACAACACTCAACAGAAAAGAAATGGGTGAATCTTGTGATGAAGGTGGGCCCTGTCCTTCTCACAAGATTCCCCAGGACACAGATGCTAAGATAAAATACTCAGAACAAAGCTTTATTCATCTGCCAATATACCATAGTACAAAGATTCAATCTGTTTCTGCACTACAATTCCCATGTTACAGCTCTCCCCTTCTAATGTAGATGTCTCCCCTTTATAGAGGAGACATCTATTACAAAAGATTGTCATTATTCATTCCAGTTCGACCCTTAATACAAAAATAGGAAATCAATTCCTGTTACAGTAGTGTGTAACTGTTTATTCCCTGATTGATCGGATTCCTTTGCTGTTGCAGACCTGGTAGACAAACCTCAACCGTCTCCTTGAGATTCACGTGTTGTCCTTTGTTGTTTCACCATTGTTGCAGATTTGGTAAATCTCAACTGTCTCCTCGAAGTTCTCATGTTGTTTCTGCTGTTTCAGCATCTGCGACTGTGGTCTTGCCGGCTTTGGACAGTTGTTGATTCTGCTGTTTCAGCATCTGCGAAATATAGTTCTGCCAGCTCTAGACGGTTGCTGCTTCCACTAGACAGTTGTTGTTTCTGCTGTTTCAGCAACTGCAAAATATGGTTTTGCCAACTTTAGACAGTTGTTGTTTCTGCTGTTTCGGCAACTGCAAAATATAATTCTGCAGACTTTGAACAGTTTCAACAATTATTCAGCAACTTAGTCAACTTCAAAGATCAATTATAAAGATAGCATGATTATGTGTTGAATGATTAAACATATAGCAATGAGGAGAGTTACTTCATACCTTTGGAATAATTAGGTCAAAACGCTAGCAAAGGCTTTCAACTATGGGTTGAAGAGGGTAACATTATGACAAAATATGAGGTCAAAAGTAGACAATATGGAGTCCTAACAATAGTTTCTGGTCACAGGAAAAGGTATTTTGGAATTCTGAAGGAGTTCTATCTTCATCGGCTCTCCAGCTACAATAACCTATCTCACTTTCTTCATAAGTGTTATCAGTTGGGAGATACTAAGGTTTCTTTGAAACTGTAATTTCAGATAACAGATTTTTCTTGTTTTACATGTGTTTTTCAAGGACAGATTCTGGACAGCTAGAGAAGTGTTTTAAAAAACCAAGAGAGGTTTCTGTTCCAGAAAGCATGGACTAAAAAAAGGTCCTTCAATTTCATAGAATATGTCATGTATTAGAAGATAAAGGCTCTATCCCACGTGCTAATGTTCAAAGATCATAAACCTAAAAACAGGGAAACATGTTCCCTAATTTCTAGGGTTTATCATCAGCAGTAAGGTGACAACGTGGGAGGCTTCATCAAATTCGACCTCATGAGGTTACAGCTGTCAAATAATGCATTCAATGTTTAGTTAAGGTTGTTTATTCATAACAATGATTTGTACTCCTAATTGTATTATGACTCTAGGACTGTTAGTTAGCTGTCAAACGCCTTTAAAGGTTTGTTTTATGGTTAGAATAGGTGTCACTCATAGCAAATTCAAATTCTCTTGATGAGGGATGATGGAATCTTTATTGTAAAAGCTATATATGAAGTAAGAGAGGAAATGAGAAAGGGTTGGAAAATGAGATAGAAAAAAACTACTTTTGTAAATGCTGTGCAGGGACTAATATACACAGAAGCAATTTGACTTTTCTAAAGCTGAGATTCTTATTGTACTTCAGTGAGCTTTATATTTTATATTTGATATGTTTTACTTCCATAGTATTAATTCTTATTACTCAAAATTCATGGAGGAACATGCTCTGACATCCTTTAAGTGTTAAACTATGGTGAAATGAGTTCTTGGGTCCTATCTTTGGATGTTTTTCTTCAATGTTTTAATACTTATCACTCAGAATTCACGGTTACTCTCGTTCTGACTTCCTTTGAGTATTAAAATTTGATGAATCACTTTACATACTTTCCTTTTAAATACCTTGATGTGTCATTACTCAGAATTCATGCCCACATGATCTGACTACTATGAACTTCAAGCTATTGAAACTTTCCTGAATGTGTTACTCTTTCATTGAAGTATATACAAGCCTTAGTTTTATAAGAAGAGCTATTTGTTATCTTTATCTCTATCACTGAATCCATAGCCCAATGGTAGCAAGTCTCCATCTTTCAACCTATAAACATATAAAATCACAAACCATAGAGTTAGCCATCTATCTATATATTTAATCAATATCATTAACCCTTTGAGAGAGCCCTCTCAGGTTGAGGGGGCTAAGCCTTAGCTAAAAGATTGGTTTGAAATAGTTACACTGAGATAGTCTAATCAGTAGCCTATTAGGGTCCTATTTTGGTGATAGCAAAACCCATGGAGACACCTCTAATGAACAACTAGAGGAAGGAGGATTCCACTTCAGGTGAAGTGGATGCTACCATTAATCGACAGCTAGTGGGTCCACTCATGTATCTTGTGAACACATGACCAGATATGTGATGTGTATTCAATTAGCTAAGACATGGTATGGTTAGGTCAGCCAAACTATTTTGGAAGGAAACTAAGCATGTTTTGTGGTACTTCACAAGCACTACCCAGTTTGGGCTATGGTATAGACAAGCAGAGTGTGAAGTTGTGCGGCTTCACAGATGCAGGTTGGGTATGAAGTCCATTAGAATGAAAGAGTACATCAAGTGTAATTTTTAGTGTTGGTTTTGTAGTTGTTTCTTGGTACAACATGAAGCAAAGATCTGTGGTGCTCAGCTAGATAGAAGCATAATACATGGCTACAAGTTAAGAAACATGTGAGGCGATATGGATGAGAAAGATACTTGTTGGACTATTTGGTCAGATGATGGATGCAATTGTGATAATGAGAGTTGCATCAATCTATCTAAGAATCTTATATTTCATGATCAATCCAAGCATATAGATATCCAATATCAACATTTACGAGATTGTGTCTAGAGGTAGATGATGTTGCTACACTCCATTTTGATAGAGGATTAAGATGTTGACATTTTGACAAAATCTTTATCAAGAGGGAAGTTTGAATTCCTTAGGTGCAGGATAGGGGTGGTTGATAATCCCTTTCTTGCAAAGAGGGAGTCTTAAAAGATGTAGCAAGAAATTCTCAATTTGATTTTTCCTTGATTAAATTGAGAAAAATTGAATTTCCACATCAACAAACAACTTGGATGCAGTTAACTTGTGTGACATGGCTTGTGTCACTTGGTTTACATAGTAAATTCGAGTTGGAGGAGTTATAGTTTAGTTAAGCATGTATGATTGTTAATTTGTAGCAATCAAAGTTAGTTGTCTCAAGTTATTTTCAGTTAAACTAGTTCCAACTGCTTGAGGAACTAGTGGAAGGCCAATTGTGTAGTGGGACTTCAGTCAAACTTAATGATCATCCAGTTAACTAATCAACCAACCCAAAATAGCTAATGCATGGAGAATTCAAGTTCCGTCGATGTGGTGGAGATTCCAAGGCAATGTAACATCAACTGTAGACTAGCCTTGAGTGTACAGGTGTTGCATACAGTTAGATGATAAACCTTGGGAATTTTGTAATCCATTTTGTAAAAATTCCTAGATAATAGGGGCCTAATTTCTCAAGGAATTGCGCAAGGAAATATGGGCTCAAGCAAAGGTATAAATTTACTAAGTCTGGCTTAGAGCTTCTAAGTGAGTAGAGAGATAGGTTATTCACTTGTAGGTTGTGCTCTGAACAGAAAATAAATTGCAATACATTTCTATTGATCATATTAGTTCAAACAGACATTGGGGTTTTTAGCATATTGTTTTCCTTAGGAAAATTTTTGTGTGCATATGTGTTGTTTCTTATTGCATGTATGAAATTTTGGTTCTAAATTGTGAATTAACTTCTGGAGAGCAGTAGAGTAGGCTTGTGTCTTATGATTTTGATTAAAACTTCATGAGTAGTTGCAACTCTACACCATAATTTCTACAAGGATGTTGGAGGCAAATTACAAAATATTCCTTAGTAGACAATATGCCTGCTTCAAAATATCTATAACAACTTTTGCGAGAAGAAGACATTGAGGATAAAATATTGGGTTTTCGAAGAATTAGTCACAAAATTCACAAGGGTGGTAATTTTGGTTGCAGGTGTGGAGGTAGATGGATTAAATGTAATTTTGGCTGCATGTGTGTAGGTAGACAAGTCATAGTTACTCCTTTGATTTTTGTCGATGATGTGTTACTATTTGGTAGATTGACCTCTTTTGATCAATGTTTGGACTCCTTATGAATAATATAAAATCTCATATGATTCATTCTTACCCAGATGATGCATTGGTACTGGATATTTATCATATTTTTGGTGTTATCTCCACTACATTGGATGTAGATTTTAAATATCTTAGATTTATGCTCCAACCTAATTGTTATGGAATTTAGGATTGCAGCTGAATTATAGAGAAAATACACTGTATACTTTTATGATGGGCACACAAGAGGCTCTCCCTAGGAGGCAAGTTGACTCTAGTTCGTGTTAGCTTTGCTATATGAAGGATAAAAACTGGATTCAAAACACTCTCAAAGTCTGCAAACCCACGTAAATTCATGCCAAGGGATCCATGCATGCTGTTGAAATCTCCAAGTTTTGGTTAAAGGCCTTCCACCGATCGAAATAGTTGCAAGAGGAAAGCCCTTAGGAGAGCAGAAATACACTATCGGGAGGCAAAAAACACTCCAAAACCATGAAAAAACCAAAATCGCAGGCTTAACAGTCCAAATGCACAACAGTCGTTCGATCTGGCCGATCAACGGTCCAGATCGCATCGGCGGATCGCAATCGGCACAGGCAGGCAGTGGCAAGCAGCAGAAGACACCGCCAATCAGCAATCACCGATGATCGGATCGGTGGGTCGCAGAGGAGGACTTACGAATAAGCACAAGACACCGTCGATCAGTGATCGCCAATGATCAGATCGGCAGTATCGGCGTAGACATCAGCGACACAGCGATTGCGATATAGCGATCCCATGTGGACCGTTAATTGCGTGCACTGATCAATGGTCTAGATCGCATCGGCATATCGCTATCGGCAAAACCAAAGGGGCAGGGCCTTCACATAAGACATGCATGCGACCCGATGGGTCAGACCCGATGGCGTTATAAATGATTTTTGATAAATTTTCAGGTCCGCACCAAAGCCTTGTCTAGCGCGTTTTCACGTACTTTGTTATATAACGAAATACAAGGAAGTCTTGGGCGAGTGCCGATATCGATGAAGCCCGGACCCGAAAGGGTCCGGGAAGTGAAATGTATATATTTTCAAGTCCGCCAGAAGCGCTCCACTGTTTATAACCAAAACAGTCATGGTTTGCCATTTAAAGAGAAACACAAGGGCCCAAATACCTATTCCGCCATATGACAGTGCTGAGGATAGAATTTGCTAAGAGACAGAGACAGAAGGTGGCCAGTATTCGGCATTCTGCGCAGTTAATTTTTAACAACTGCAATTAACTAACGGCATGGCCGAGAAGGAAACAGGACAACCTTGAGCAGTTCAAAGCATTCAATGGTTATGGGTTTCATTTATATTTCATGCCACCTACTCAAAGGAGGACTGCAGAGCACCAGAGAAGGTTGAATTCATGCGAAGACATAGGCAGACCATAACAGAGGACCATATCTGAGAATTAAAATGTTAGGTGGTCCATTATGACCCCTTCTCGTGTAGCACAATAGAGCAATTTTGTAATCAAACTCTATATATACCCAGAAGAAATATGTAAGAGATTGATGAATGTTTGATGAATGCTAGTCTGTTGTAGCCTTCAACTTCTGGAGACTATAAATACTATGAGACCTGCAGCTTCTAGTCTTGATTTCCAACTAATACAAGCTTCTTTTGTTGTCACTTGCTCACTTTTCACTTCTTATAAGTTCCAGGCTGTGCCTACTTTTCATTTATTTGATGTGTTGTAAATTTTTAGCATTAGAGGGCTGTCATCCCACCTCTGTGTTATAATTTAGTGGTTCATTGAAATTGCTTGCAGATTGTTGTTGTTTTAATACCAGGGAGTTGTCATCCTGTCTGTGTATTAAATAATAGTTTTACAGATCTTCTAACTGGTTACAGCCGGCCATCACAGGGTCCTCTGCATCTGCTGGGCAATCAGTCTTCTCCATCATCACCCTTACCTTAAACCGTGAGTAGTTGGTGGTTAAAAGACTTGTAGTTTGGGGGTGTTCACCCATGTCTGGGGTTAATCATAGTAGGAGTTGTTATCTGGCTTGAATGTGAAGCATATCTTCCATTTATCCATCATTTTATCCAACATAATTGTTGAATTTGTAATGTTCCTGAGCATCACTGATATACAACCTAGGTGAGTTTCTTGGGGTGATAACATTAATTGGCACCGTTGTCGAGGAAAGAAGAATCGGAGCTCAAGATTCCCTGGGAGAACGACATAGTTTCAAGCTTTGATGATAGAAAAGGTCTGAACACAGTGTTGGTTGTAATCATCTGTCTGGCGACTCCATTGGTGGAAGACCATCCTTTGGGGACTCCACATTGAAGTTCTAGCTCAGTTTGTGAGGCATACTCGCAGAAATCCTCAGAAATATCTAGCTGAACCATTGCATGACCCTGAGAGAATTATTAAATCGAAGAAATCATCACAGAAACAGGCATCAGGATGAGGTAAGCCTAAAAAATCTGATTTATCTCTGAAAGATGAATTCATAGCTGGAGAATTACAGTTTGAAGTCTTAGAGCCCAGCACTGTTAATAAAGTAATTCCTTCAGAGATTAGTTCAACCCCTTGTGCTGTTAGTTCCCCTTTGAATCTCAGTCCAAAGAAAGCTTCCCATACTGTCCAAAACATCCCAATATCTCTACCATCCATTGCATTATTTCCTATTGCTCCAGCTATTAGTATTCTTCCACATATTCCAAACATGGCAGGACAGCAAGCACCTACTAGGATTGAGAGAATTGTTGCTGCTAGATATGGACCTTTGGTATTGCCTGTGCCTCTAAATCCTATGCCTGTGGGAGAATATCAAAAATATATGCCTAAATTTACTGGAACAGAGGGAGTGACAACAGAAGAACATCTTGAAGCTTTTTAGAGTTATGCCGGTAATTTAGATATAAGTGAGAATGATGTATGGATGAGAGTTTTTGTCTAGAGCCTTGATGGAGAGGCTAGGAAGTGGTTTAGAGAATTACCCCAAAGATCTATAACAGATATTGAAGCATTAGATGATGCATTTTTGAAGCAATGGGGAGATAAGAAGGACTTGTTGTATTATCATACTGAGTTTGGAAACTTGAAAAGAGAAAAGGGTGAGTCTTTTCCTGACTTCAATAAAATATTTAATAAAATGTATAGTAAAATACCAGCTGAGGTAAAGCCTACCCCCACCGCCGCCAAACTCACATATGCCAATGCTTTTGACTCTGATTTCTGCTTATTGTTGAGAGAAAGATGATGTGCTACTCTGGGTGATATGCAAGATGCAGCCCTGGAGGTGGAATCCAATATTATGGCAGCAGAGAAGTTAAAGAGTCAAGATGAAAAAAGAAGGCTGAGAGGTGAGGCTTCTTCTTCCCTTGCCTCAACTTCAGAGCCTAAATTAGACAAAATGACTAAGATGATAGAGTCATTGGCTGCTGAAATTTCTAAGCTAAAGGTTGAGCAGACTTCAGGGAAAACAAGGCAGCAAAACACATTTGCTCCAAGAAATCCAAACCCATTCAGAAAAGCAAATGAGCAGTTACAAATTATGCAAAGGGGTGAAGAAACGAAAGAAGATCATAAAGTTAAGGCTCCCTTTCAAAATGTAGTCATGGAGGGGGAAAAATCTGAAGAAGATGAGGATGAAATTCACTACATGGAAGATAAAGGAAACGTTGTGTTTTTAACATTGGCCAAATATGAAGAGTCATTGCTGCAAGAACAAAATAGTCAGAGGTGGGACAGCGGTGTTGTTCTACAATCTGGTGAGCAACAGCAAAAATATAATCTAAGATCCAATGCAAATAATGCTGAAGAAGATGTTGCACAAGGATCTGCTACCCAAACAGCGCCATAGAATACTAGGCAAAGAAGACCAGCAGCTGATCCTGTCACCCTCAAAGCTCCAGTTCAAGAGGTAAAAACTGCTGATAAATTATTCTCTTCTTTCAATTTTGAGTCAGAAGTTCAGAAATTGAAAATATCTATGCCTCTGGCTGAGTTGGTGAAGAGTGAATTATTTAGAAAACCCATCCTTGAAGCCCTTGAACTAGAATCTAAACAAACCTTCATTGACTCTGTTAATTTGCAAGATGACAAGCTTGCTATTGTGCTTAGCCCCATGATTGAACTTGCTGATAATAATTCTCCATCTTTCTATGTTTCAATAACTATCCATGATAAAATCCTCCACAATTGTCTGCTAGACACAGGTGCCAGCCAAAATCTAATGCCTAAAGCTATCATGGAAGAGTTAGGCCTTGATATCACTAGACCATATCTTGATTTGTTCTCCTTTGATTCAAGGAAGGTAAAGTGCTTTGGATTAATTAAAGATCTGGCCATTACCTTAACCCAACTGCCCATGAAGATTATGATGATGGATATAGTGGTGGTCGATGTCCCTCCGAAGTTTGGTATGCTGTTGTCTAGAGGGTGGATTAAGAGACTAGGCAAGACATTACAGAATGATCTATATTATGCAACTGTCCCAATGTTTGGAGGAGAAAGCAGGAGGTTATATAGAGAAGAACAACTGGCATATATCATCAGTGATGAGAAGAATCCTACAAACCATCCCATATATGCAGTGGACACTGATTTTGGAGCATGCATTCTCCAAATAGAAGAATATCATAAGGCCTCATTGCAGATCAAGAAACCAACAGCTCAGGCCGAGCATGATATAGGAAGTCAGATTTGGGAAATGTTCTTTGATGGAGCATGTACCAAGGAGACTGCAGGAGCAGGGGTGGTGATAGTATCTCCACGACAAGAACGAGTACAATTGTCTCTAAAGTTGGTTTTTCAGGTGACAAACAACATAGTAGAATATGAAGCACTGTTGTTGGGCCTTCATGCAGCGAAAGACAGAGGAATAAAAAATCTGAAGGTATTTGGAGATGCTAATCTGATAATTCAGCAAGTAAATAAAACATTCCAAGCAAAGCATCCGAGTCTGAGAGCATACAGAGATGAGGTATGGAAAGTCAAATATTTCTTTGATTTTTTTATGTATTTCATACATTCCTAGAGCCCAAAATCAGCTTGTTGATTCCCTTGCTTTTTCAGCTAGTTTGTTCATCCCTCCATCACCTCCAAAACTAGTTTATGAGGTACAAATGAAGTATAGACCCTCCTTGTTTGATAATGTCCACCATTGGAAGGTTTTTGATGATGATGATGAGATAAATAGGTTCCTTCAAGTCATTGATGAGTTCTCTGAAATGAAAATTGACCAAAATAATGATGCTTTGTTAGAAAATCCAAAGTCCCAGCTTAGAAATAAGATTGGCAAGAATAACATTGTCCAGCTTCCTAATAACCATATTCCTAAAGGTCTAATTCCTCTTGAAAGATTGTTTGACCACAATGATGTGGCTTACAAAGCTGCCAAAAAAGAAGATCAATCTGCAGTTTGTAAGCATGATATCGGAAGTCCAGGTCAGCCCAAATTTATAAATCTGTCTACTAATCTATCTGCTGACCAGAGCGCTGAATACTGCAAATTAATGAGGCAATTCGCTGATGTATTCGCTTGGGAGTGCAATGATCTGAAAACATACGACAAGAATATAATTCAGCATAAAATTCCGCTTGAGAAAGACACTATTCCTTTCAAACAGAAGCTGAGACCAATAAATCCTATGCTCCTTCCTTTGGCTGAAAAAGAAATTAAAAAGTTACTGGCTGCTAAGATTATAGTGCCTCTCAGATATTCTAAATGGGTGGCCAATCTGGTAGTTGTGAGGAAGCAGAGTGGAGAAATCAGACTGTGTGTTGATTTCAGGAATTTAAATAAATGTTCCAAAAAAGATAATTATCCTCTGCCTAAAATGGATCATTTGCTGCAACAAGTCTCAGGAGCCAAAGTAATGTCTTTCATAGATGGATTTTCAGGATTTAATCAAATTGTTGTGCACCCAGATGATCAAGAAAAGACTACATTTACCACTCCTTGGGGCATGTTCATGTATGCCAAAATGCCGTTTGGGCTGATGAATGCTGGAGCCACCTTTCAGAGAGCTATGGATATAGCTTTTGTGGGAGAGAAGGACAAATTTGTGCTAATTTACATTGATGACATAACAGTTTATTCCGGCAGCCATCATGATCATTTACAGCTTTTAAAAAAAGTGTTTTTGAAGTGCAGGAGGTTTGGAATTTCAGTCAATCCCAAAAAATCCCAATTTGCTCTGGAAGAAGGCAAGCTGTTGGGACATGTAGTGTCTACTGTAGGTGTTCAAATTGACCCAGAAAGAGTCAAAGCAATTCAGGCTTTGACTCTCCCAAGATCAAAGAAAGACATACAGTCTTTTCTAGGCAAAATTAACTTTGTAAGGAGGTTCATTCCGAATTTTGCAGAGCTAGTCAAGCACGTAACCTCCATGTTGAAAAAGGGAGCAGAGGTAAAATGGACTGATGCAGCAAGAAAATATTTTGAGTCCATTAAGAAGGCTATTATGGAAGCTCCCACGTTAATAAGCCCTGACTATAGCAAGGAGTTTCACCTGTTTTCATTTGCCTCTAAGGATACCATTGCAGCTGTTCTGTTGCAGCAAGATGAAGAAGGTCCAGAGCATCCAGTGGCTTTTTTCAGCAAGAATTTGAGGGATGTTGAACTAAGGTATGATATTATTGAAAAGCAGGCATATGCTCTTATCAAATCTTTGAAAGCTTTCAGAGTGTATATCTTGCATTCCAAGATAATTGCATACGTGCCTTTTGCTGCAATAAAGGATGTCTTAACGCAACCTGATGCTGATGGAAAAAGAGCAAAATGGATTGCAAAAATGATAGAATTTAACATAGAGTTGAAGCCCACCAAGCTGGTAAGAGGTCGGGGGCTTGCCAAGTTATTGGCTGAAAAAAATTGCAGGTCTTTGGACATCGATTTCTTGTTCACTATGGCAGAAAATGGTCAAACAGAAGAAGATGAAACAATTGAATCACAGAGTAAATAGTCAGTGGCCGAGAATCTAGCTTCATGTAACTGGTATGCTGCAATAATTAATTTCCTTCTAAAGCTAGAAGTCCCTTCAGAATTTTCTCAAAGTCAAGCAAGAACTTTAAAGCTCAAGGCAACAAAATATTGCATCAATAATAACTTACTCTACTGGAGGGATCCATCCGAAGTGCTTTTAAGGTACCTGGATAAAGAACAGTCAGTAGAGGTTATGCAGCAATTCCATAACAGCATGTGTGGAGGACATCATTATTGGAGAACTACAGCCCATAAGATTCTTAAAGCTGGGTACTATTTGCCCTCTTTATTTTCTGATGCATTTGTTTTTGTTAAATCTTGTGACAAGTGCCAAAGATTTGAAGGTAAGTAGCATTTAAAATCCCTGCCCGTAAAACCAATAATTGCAAAGGGACCTTTTTAGCAGTGGGGCTTGGATTTCATTGGTGAAATCAACCCACACTCCAGTGGCCAGCACAGGTGGATATTAGTTGCCACTGATTATTTTACAAAGTCGATTGAAGCAATACCTACAAGGAAGGTTGATCATAATGTGGTCATGAAGTTTTTAACAGAAAACATTTTCAGCAGATTTGGTTGCCCACATAAGCTAATAACAGATAATGTAGCAGCCTTCAGGGCAAAATAATTGGTGGAAATGTGTGATTCAATGGGCATTAAACTTGTTCATTCCACCTCCTATTACCCTCAATGGAATGGTCTAGCAGAATCCTCTAATAAAAGTCTGATCAGGATAATTAAGAAGCTATTAGAGGATAATAAAAAGAATTGGGTTGCCAAGCTCAAGTATGCACTTTGAGCGGACAGAGTGACTATCAAGAGATCTACAGGAAGTTCTCCATTCAAGCTGGTGTATGGTACTGAGGCTGTTTTTCCAATTCAACTTACCCTCCCTGTGGCAAAGTTTCTCCAAACTGAGCAAGATGAAGAAGATGATGTGGCAAGTAGAATCACTGATTTAACATAGTTGTATCAGATTAGAGAACAGTTGGTTGAAAAAGCTGCAGCACATTAGAAAAAGATCAAGGAAGCTTTTGACAAGAAAGAAAAAATAAATAATTTGCAAGTTGGGGATTTGGTTCTGAAATGGGATGCATTTAAAGAAAAGAAAGGAAATCATGGGAAATTTGATGCTTTCTGGATAGGACCTTTCATCGTTTCACAGATTCATGGGAACAACACCTTCATACTGAAAAGTATGGGAGGAGAGACAGTTTTTGATGGCCCAGTTAATGGGCGGTTTTTGAAAATTTATGTGATTTAAGGTCTTTGGCCTTAAAGTTGTAAATATTGTGCTTTTATCAGTTTTTAGTATAGATGTAGTAGACTCCATGCCCAATGGAACACTAGGAATTTTGGCTAATTTGTTTGCTGCTGGAAGGGCATTGATCTACAGGTTCTTGAGACCTGTTAAAATTGGCAATCAGGGCAAAACTTCATGTGGGTCATCTTATTTGTTATCACAAAATCAGTACTGAGGGCTGCAACCAAGCAAGATTTCATGTAACTCTTTCAACCTAACTTTAGATCAAAGCTTAGCCTCTTTGATCAGAGAGGGCTCTCTCACAAACTCTTGATAAAAATCATTCACTACAAGAGATGGCTAACTCTTTACTCATTCATGAAAATAAAAGTTGGTTGGATACATATCAAACTGGTCCTCATTGGGCTATGGAGTCTCATACACTAAGTAAACAAGAAAACATAGTCATTTCATGGAAGTCAAGGCTCTTTGCATTAAATGTCCAAACATACTCCACAAAAACCACAGCTTGCCAAACACACAGGAAGTCAGAGCATAAAGTATGAATTCTGAGTGATTGTGTTATAACAAGGCTGCAAAATAACAAATAATATAAAACACCACCATTATATTTGAACACAATAATCCATCGAGAATCTTGAGAAGAAATCAACACTGTTTTACTATTACTGCAACAAGTCTTACAATGGCCCAAATAACTCTGTTTTTATATAAAATGTCCAACCTTTTTTACATCAGAGTCATTTCTATATATAGCAAACCAAAATCCTACTACCTGAGACTCCTCAACAAGCATGAAGGGAGCTCGGAATTCTATCATTAATCATCTTATCTATATCTTAAACAAACTAATTAATTACAAAGGTATTGTGCTGCGAAAACAGAGGGTTCCATTCCCATTGAAACTTCAAGTCTATCTCCTCGTGTGCATTAATGCGTTCTTGAAATTTGACACCTGTATCACTTCAATAATAGCCAAGCCAAGCTGGAAGAACATTCACTGAATGAGCAGCTTCGGATGCCTGATATATGGATGATTCATCAACTGATAAGAATCTGTGCCCTATGTTCACGGTCTCTGCCTCCCATTAGTGTTCACGCATTTAAGATTATGCTTCAAGCCATTTAATCCTCTAATAATAACGTATGATGGAAGAGACCTTATGATCTGGCCCTCTCATAAACTGAACAGGTGTACCACTTAACACCTCGGCAACCCTACCAAAACCCTAAAAATTCGGATATAAAGTGGAAACTTTAACAAAAGACAAAATTTCACCTTTTCCTTAAATACTTACACCTGGCACCTTTTTAAACATCTGAATGGCTTTATATAATCTCCATGCTAGCCTCGAGTCATCTCTTTAAGATCCGCTGACCTCAGCATCAATCTCAAATTTTTCATATAAACAGTCATCTACAGCAGTTTTGTAGCGCGCTACGAAACTGCTGTAGGTAATCAAAATTAAGCATATGAACCTTAAAGCAACAATGACTTAACTCTGTGATCTCTTCAGCTATTTTACACAGGTGTAAGGACTTCAAAAAGTTTCAAAAATTTTCAACATGATGACAGCCAAAATTTACCAAAATTTGAAAGGCAAATTTCTTCTTGGATCAATTAGCTAGTTTGCCTAGCTTCCTTTTCAAGCTGCTAACTTCTTCCTTTAACACCTTGTTTTCTGCTCTTAAGCTTGCATTCATTTGTTTCATGATTTTTGCCTGCTTTAGAGCTGGCACTGTCCACACATATGCATCAGGTACTGAGTCAGTTTGGCTAATCAAACTTGTTCTGCCTTTCGTTACAGCCTTTTTATAATTTGTATATCTTACTACCCTTTCCTTAGAAACATTTTTAATCTGAGGTATTTCTTCCCTTGTTACTCCAGCTTGTTTCTTGATGGCAATAACATTTCCACTTTGACTGATGATAACCTTATTATTCTTGTTCTTGCTTTTGGCTGCTTGAACTATTCCGGTGAAAACTTCAGGTACTTCTGTCCTAGGCACTTCTAATGGTGCCTTCTCTTTCTGCGCTTTCTCCAGTTCTTTGATTTGCCTTCTTGTAACTGGTCTGCGTGTCTTAAAAACATATTCCTTACTTGGCTCTTCAAATTTCAACCTTTTAGAAGCCCTTGATTTTTTAGAACTTTCAGGTGAGGACTAAGTGAGATCAATATGCATTGGCTGCACCGAGTGATCTTGCTCAAATTCTAGTGGTTCAATTTGTACTGGCTGATCTTGCTCTAGTTCAATGGCTTCAAGTAAGTCATTTAAACTACCTTTTGAAATGGGACTTTCTTCCACAGTAACTGACTTTCCTTTTTCCTTGTTTAGTTGACCTCTGGTTCTCACCCTTGAAATCTTTTCAACTTCACTTGATTTAGCTTCATCCTTCTTTTTCTGAGTCTTCTGCTTTGATAACTGAGGTGTTTCCTTAGATGATGACTTAGGAGTTTTCTTCACTGATGCTTCAGGTGTCTCTTTAGCTGCCACAGACTTCTCTGATTTCCTTGATTTAGTTTTAGGCTGCTTATGGTCTGTCACTTCTCTTCTAAGTTCAGCCAAAGTGAGTTCCTCACTCCTTTCTTCCCTTTCTCTCATAGGCAATGGAGTGAGGCCTGTTTTACTTGGGAAGCCGACCATAAACACAAATGAATCCCAATCTCTTCCAATTTTTTGTAAACTATCCAACACCAGCAACTTTACTAGACCATGATGAAAAAGGGATGTTTCATAACCATCTTTCTTTAACTGAATTTTATCACACATTTTGCTAATGCTCCTGAACAAATAGAAAGGTATGTCTATTGAAACCTTACCTGTGAAATGTAAAAGAAGTTTGAAGTGGTAGGAGTAAACTTTATTGTACCTTCCCTCGCATGTCAGGTATTTCTGGATGCATGTGAGGAGCATAGAATAATTCTCTTTTACATAACTCCTTGGCACCGCTTTGGTGAGGTCTTCATCTACATAAGGTTCCTTCAAAAACTCTTTACAGGGACTCATGTCGAACTTGAAGTTTTTGAACCATTCTTGGCCACCCCTCGGAATTTCAGTGACAGTGGAAATAACTTCAGGAGACACCGGAAAATCTAACATTGCCACCTTCTAATTCAGTCCAGTGAAATTTAATGCGAAAGCCTTCGTCACCTCTGCGTGTCCTCCCTTCAATTTTTCGCAAAACCGCCAACAGCCAGCATTTCGAAAGGCTCTTGCTACACCTTCATTCCTGAGAGTAACATCTAACCCCTCCGGCTCCGTCCTCACACACTTACCGGATCGGTGTTCCCTCCTTTCCATCTTGCTTTGAATATTTTCACACAGGAAACTAATGGTAGCTTTCAGCACGAAAACAAACTTTGACTGTAGAATGCAGGCTCGCTTGCAAAGGTCCCTTTAAATAAGAACTTGGGCTTCTCATACAGCAATCATGTTTACACATTATGAAAAACCCATTATGATATAACCATCCCTTGTAAAATCCCTTAAACTGACACTCAAATGCATGACTCTGGGCCTTATGGCGAAATGATGGTTTATCAAGACCTGGAGAGGACGTAAACTGACAAACATGACCGGACCTATGACTCACCCGTCCCGGATTTGACATTTGCAAGAGAAAACGCTACAAACACCCCGAAACCCCGATTTCGTAGCGCGGACAGTTCAAATTTAACAAAACGCGCTACGAAATGGCTGCTGACAGTACGCTGCGGAAAGACAGAGTCATCATTGCGCAGCTAAATGGACGAAACAAACATGCGCTGCGAAACTGCGCAAAGTACTAATGACATGACTGGCTTTAACTAACAATGATAGAGGCTATCTAATGATCTTTTCTTTACACGAATTCACATCAATACCTTTTGAAATTCAAATTTCAAATTGACATACACCAATAAACCTATTCACAAGACTTAAAACCTTTATATGAAACTTATGGACAACCTTATATACATGAACTATAGTTCTGAGTGATAACATTATTCATGGCTGATAATATTTTTATTAGATTCCTCTCGTCGAGAGGTGTAGGATTGATATAAAGATCATCCGATTCTGATAAGTATTCATGGAGATATGAATTTATTTTGATTATGGAATTATTATCAAGCCGACCTACAACTCATGTAGGCTCAGAAGCCCAACAGTTGCATCTATTCACCCACCAACGTTGTGTATAAATATAAGAGGACTTTTCCTCATTTGGACTCACTCATCTCATCACATCTCTCTCTCTCTGCTGCGCAGATATGAGTCTCTTCTCTACTGCACTGAAATGGGTCTCTCTCTCTCACACATGTGAAGCCGGAAGCTGTTGAATTTGAAGCTGCAACTGCAGAAGTAAAGATTGACTTGCGTGGCCTAGAATATATCCTATTTGGAACTACACTATAGGTTCATCTAAACCTCCTTTGAAAGCCTCAACTTTTGGTGGTGGAATGAAGTCAATCCGACGAACGGTTTGCAAGATATCGACTGCCCTAGTTTGAAGCCGGAAACTGCTGAAACTGAAGCTGCAACTGCAGAAGTAAAGATTGACTTGCGTGGCCTAGAAGATCTCCTCTTTGGAACTACGCTGTAGGTTCATCTAAAACTCCTTTGAAAGCCGCAACTTTTGGTGGTGGAATGAAGTCAATCCGACGAACGGTTTGCAAGATATCGACTGCCCTAGTTTGAAGCCGGAAACTGCTGAAACTGAAGCTGCAACTGCAGAAGTAAAGATTGACTTGCGTGGTCTAGAAGATCTCCTCATATGAACTGTGCTGTAGGTTCATCTGAACCTCCTCTGGAAGCCGAAACTTTTGGTGGTGGAATGAAGTCAATCCGAACGTCGGTTTGTGAGATATCGTCTGCCCTAGTTTGATAATGAAGCCGCTAATGCTGATATGAATCAGATTTATTGTACTATTTCTCTCTGCTGAATTATTGAAGATAAAAGAATATTTGATCAAATGGTTTCCCCACACATTGTGGGGTTTGTCCCTGGCTAGCCGCCACATCTTGTGTCTCTTGTCTTGGCTTTTTTTCTGTCGATCATTTAAATTTCTATCTGCACTTTACTTTATGTACAAGTGATTGCTAATCGGTGGAATATAATAAGAAAAATAAGTAAACTGTTATAAGCATAGAACATACCATAACTTAACATGGTATCCGAGTTGAGGTGAAGACAAAGCCCGAGCAAGAGCAAGAGCAATCATTGAAGAGAAGATTGGCAAGGCTATCCTAAAAGAACTATGGGGTCCTCAACACTCTTTCTTGCCGAAGACAAGCTCCGTGAGAAAGCTGACTATCACGGATGAAAGATGTCTATCGATCTAACCCTTGAGGATCAAGGAGTGCTGGACCATGTAAGAGGCAATATTGTTGAGCCTTCATCAAATGCATCTGCTGCTGCCTGGAACAAATGGAAAAATGGAGAAGTCAAAACAAAGAAGATCATCCGAGACTCTATCGACAAGCGCTTGGTGGCCTACATCTCTAATCTAGACACCTCCAAGGAAATCTACGATAGACTGGTGAGTTTATTTAAAGTTAACGATGCAAATCAAGTTTTGTTTCTTAGAAATAAGTTAAGGGAAATCAAGAAGGGTAAAGATGAAAGTATGCAAGCATACTTCTTAAGAATCACCGAGATCAAGAACGATCTCCTATCTATTGGGGAAACTATTACTGATAGAGAAATGGCACTGACAATTGGAAAACTATGAATGAGATCATGGACATAAAGGGCAACGTGAGATCATGGACATATAGTATATCATGATGATGATGCACAGTAGTTTGAGCAGCATTATGATGGATAAAATCATGGACACGGGCAGCATGATGATAATCATGATTAGAGAAGCATGGTATAGTATGCAGTAGTGCAACTCGAAATCCCTCTAATGACAATCAAAGGAATGACAAATTCAACAGCAAAGGTAAGAAGAGAGCTGGGAATCAAGGAAGAGAACAAGCATTCAAGAAGGCTAGAAATTCTAGGATGTATTAAATGCACCTGACCTCAAAAGGAACCTAGTGTCCATCTTGGCAATGGAAGACAGAGGCTACAAGGTAACCTTCAGCAATGGCAGGGTATGTATATGGAAAAATAATGTTAAAGATGCCTTTACTCTTGGGTTTAGTGTTGATTCATTATATTAGGTCGATGGAAGTCCGCTAGGTGTCATGTCCTGTGACACAACTCTTCAGTCGGAACTTTGGCATCGGAGGTTTGCCCACCTTCATTATAAAGCTATACTCGATGTAAGACAAATGGTAACATGGATGCCCGAATTCCAAGTAGAGAAAGAAGGTGTATGTTCGGGATGTGCTGAAGGAAAGCTCAAAAGGGGACCATTCCCCTCAAGCCAAAGCAAGACCTCTGATATATTACAGTTGGTTCACTTAGGCACATCTGAGGCTAGCATTAACAGGGAGACTACTACACCACATACTCCTGAGCAGAATGGTGTGGTGGGAAGGAAGAACCACATGATGATGGAAGCTGTCCGGGCCATGCTACATGATCAAAGACATCCAAAGTTTCTATGGGCTGAAGCTGCAAACACTGCCGTATATGTACAAAATCGATGCCCTCATCAAGCATTGGGTTCCAAGACTCCCGAAGAAAAATTCACCGATAAGAAACCTGATGTTTCTCGTTTTAAAATTTTTGGAAGCCCTGTATACTTTCATGTGCCAAAAGAGAAAAGAAATAAATTGGGAGCATCTAGAAAGAAGGGAATTTTCGTGGGCTATGGTGAAAATACTAAAGGCTATAGAATCTATGTAGCCAGTCAAAGGGAAGTCATAATTAGTCATGATGTCACCTTTGACGAAGATATGGCTCTCAGCAAGGTGATCAATCTTCCGACTTTGAGGAGCTCTCAAGAAGCCGACACCAGGGAACCGAAAGAAAAGGATGATGAATCAATGCCTGATGTAGAAGAACCCATGGATCCGATTGATCCTCCTCCATATGAGCCTTCCTCTTCTAGGAAGAGGCCTTCATGGCTTAAGGGGTTACTTGATGATACTGAAGGACATGCTACACCCTAAGGAACCTTCCATCAAAGTAAGAAACTTAATAGGTATCAAGGATACCTGACCATAATGAGCACGATCATACAAAATGAACCTTCATCATTCTTAGATGTCATCAAGCATTAACTATGGAAGGATGCTATGACCGAAGAATATGAGTCTATCATAAAGAATGATGTTTGGGAAGTAGTTCTCAGACCCCAGGAAAAGACTGTTGTTACTTCCAAATGGCTTTACAAGATAAAGCATGCAGCAGATGGAAGCACGGAAAAGTATAAGGCTCGTTTTGTTGCTCGAGGTTTCTCCCAAAAGGAAGGTATAGACTATGATGAGATATTTGCACCTATTGCCAGATATACAACCATCCGCTCGATCATAGCCCTTGCCGCTTCACAAGGATGGAACCTACATCAGATGGATGTCAAGACTGCGTTCTTGCATGGCTCGATCAAAGAAGAGGTCTACGTGGAGCAACCCAAAGGATTTGAGATTTATGATCGAAAATCTCATGTATGCAGGTTGAAGAAAGCTCTCTATGGGCTGAAGCAAGCACCCCGAGCATGGTATGAGAGGATTGATAGCTACTTGATGAATCTGGGATTCACTAGGAGTGAAGCCGATCCTAACCTTTACTTTAAGGTTGAAGATGACAAGCCTCTCATACTGGTGTTGTATGTGGATGACCTATTTCTAACAGGTGCAAACCCTCTCATTCACAAATGTTAGAGGGAGATGGCTTTTGAATTTGAAATGAAGGACCAAGGACTTGAAGTGTGGCAGAATCCAAGGGAAATTTTCCTATCTCAAGGAAAATATGTGGTAAATATATTGGAAAGATTCGGTATTATGGACTGCAAGCCTGTGACTACCTCGAGGATCTTAAATTTTAGAAGTTATATGGTAGTGATGTTGGACCAGTCTTGGGAAATGCCTCTGAGTTTCAAAAACTCATTCACATTGATGTTCTTGGTGAACCTCCGTCCGAACATATGTTTTGAGTTAACATTGTGAGCTCATATTTGGTTGAGCCTCACTGGATTGATGCCAGGAATCTTCTGAGATGTTTTCAAGACACAATCTCTCATGGATTAAGATACACTGTCGGAGATGTGAGACCACTTGGATATACTGATGTTGATTGGGCAGGCAGTGTGGTGGACCGTAAGAGCACTTCCGGGTACTGTTTCACCTTGGGATCTTCTTCAATATCCTGGATGAGCAGGAAGCAGAAGTTGGTAGCTTTGAGCACCGCCGAAGCAGGATATATTGTTGCTAGCATAACCTCATGTGAGGCAGTCTGGTTGCGAAAGCTCTTCAGCGAGCTGTTTGGATTTACATTGGATACCACTGTGATTCTCTGTAACAACCAGAGGTGGGATTCGATTATTGAGGAATCCCGTATTCGTCAATTGCTCTAGCAGATAGACATCATCTGGGATATGGTAAGTTGATGAGAAAGGAAGCTCCATCACATTAAGATGATGTACAGGTTGATACACCTTGTCAAAGCCCCGAGGAAAGATCTAATCTGTGATTTTCCAAAACGACTTGGAGTCGGCAAGAAACCTTTGTACAAGGGTCCTGCATGTTGCATACATTGAGCTCTGGGAGCTCTAAGGGCTTGCGGTTCCTACTGGAGCAACATATGACCACAGGGTGACTCACCCTCCCCTGGTGGTGCACACTGGAACAAGATAATTCGCTCTCTTGTGGGACAAGATGATTCGCTCTCTTGTGGAACAGGATGATTCGCTCTCTTGTGTAGCAGGATGATTAGTTCTCCTGTGAGGCCTGGATTGATGTGTTCTCCATGGAAGCCTGAATTGATGTGCTCTCCATGGCGATTGTAGTAGGATTGATGTGTTCTCCTGTGAGGCCTGGATTGATGTGTTCTCCATGGCAATTGTAGCAGGATTGATGTGTTCTCCTGTGAGGCCTGGATTGATGTGTTCTCCATGGCAATTGTAGCAGGATTGATGTGTTCTCCTGTGAGGACGGGATTGATTAGTTCTCTTGTCGAGGCATCCTACCCATGCAGTCTAGGACTCATGGGAAGTACCTCTCATCTGATCAATGAGCAGGGAAATGAAGTTAGGGACCATAGTAGTACCGATGGATGCATCATTGTAACTACGGTACTCCCTATGCTAAGATGACCTCCATTGATCTGGGATCAATGATACTGGTCTGGGACCAGTGGTAGGAGTTGTATCATACTATGACGCTGACTTCGGGTCGGTTGAGACTGGTCTAGGATCAGTGGTACATACTCTGAGACTGACTTTGAGTCAGTGGAGGATGATATTGGTCTGGGACCATTGGAGTTGTACTCACTATGACGCTAACTTTGGGTTGGTTGAGACTGGTCTGGGACCAGTGGTACATACTCTGAGACTGACTTTGAGTCAGTATGATACATCCTCGATCATTTCTTCTTCTTCATAATTCGGACAAAAGCAGAGCAGAACAATACAATGCAAGAGCAGAGCAGAATAGAACAAAACAATACAGATCAGTGCAGGGCAGAACAAGACAAAGAAAAACAGGCAGAGCAGAGCAGGGCAAGGGTCAGGCTGTACAGGGCAGTGCATTTGATGGATGAATAGTAACGACCGATAGACAGATTGCAGATGAAGTTCTCCATGGTTGAGAGGGAGTGTTAAAATTGGCAACCAGGGCAAAAATTCATGTGGGTCATCTTATTCATGGCTGATAATATTTTTATTAGATTCCTCTCGTCGAGAGGTGTAGGATTGATATAAAGATCATCCAATTCCGATAAGTATTCATGGAGATATGAATTTATTTTGATTATGGAATTATTATCAAGCCGACCTACAACTCATGTAGGCTCAGAAGCCCAACAGTTGCATCTATTCAACCACCAACGTTGTGTATAAATATAAGAGGACCTTTCCTCATTTGGACTCACTCATCTCATCACATCTCTCTCTCTCTACTGCGCAGATATGAGTCTCTTCTCTACTGCGCTGAAATGGGTCTCTCTCTCTCACACATGTGAAGCCGGAAGCTGTTGAATTTGAAGCTGCAACTGCAGAAGTAAAGATTGACTTGCGTGGCCTAGAAGATATCCTCTTTGGAATGGTGCTGTAGGTTCATCTAAACCTCCTTTGAAAGCCGCAACTTTTGGTGGTGGAATGAAGTCAATCCGACGAACGGTTTGCAAGATATCGACTGCCCTAGTTTGAAGCCGGAAACTGCTGAAACTGAACCTGCAACTGCAGAAGTAAAGATTGACTTGCGTGGCCTAGAAGATCTCATCTTTGGAACTATGCTGTAGGTTCATCTAAACCTCCTTTGAAAGCCGCAACTTTTGGTGGTGGAATGAAGTCAATCCGACGAACGGTTTGCAAGATATCGACTGCCCTAGTTTGAAGCCGGAAACTGCTGAAACTGAAGCTGCAATTGCAGAAGTAAAGATTGACTTGCGTTGTCTAGAAGATCTCCTCATATGAACTATGATGTAGGTTCATCTGAACCTCCTCTGGAAGCCAAAACTTTTGGTGGTGGAATGAAGTCAATCCGACGGTCGGTTTGTGAGATATCGTCTACCCTAGTTTGATAATGAAGCCGCTAATGCTGATGCTGCTGATCTAGGGTTTGCTACTCCTGATATGAATCAGATTTATTGTACTATTTCTCTCTACTGAGTTATTGAAGATAAAAGAAGATTTGATCAAAGGGTTTCCCCACACATTGTGGGGTTTGTCCCTGGCTAGCCGCCACATCTTGTGTCTCTTGTCTTGGCTTGTTTTCTGTCGATCGTTTAATGTTCTATCTGCACATTACTTTATGTACATGTGATTGCTAATCGATGGAATATAATAAGAAAAAGAAGTAAACTGTTATAAGCATAGAACATACCATAACTTAACAAGACCTCACAGGGAGGATCTCATCCCCAGAAGGAGCCAGTGTTAGCTCTGCTATACGAAGGATAAAAACTGGATTCAAAACACTGTCAAAGTCTGCAAACCCATGTAAACTCATGCCCAGGGATCCATGCATGTTGTTGAAATCTCCAAGTTTTGGTTAAAGGCCTTCCACCAATCGAAATAGTTGCAAGAGGAAAGCCCTTAGGAGAGCAGAAATACACTATCGGGAGGCAAAAAACACTCCAAAACCATGAAAAAACCAAAATCGCAGGCTTAACAGTAAAAATGCACAACAGCCGTTCGATCTGGCTGATCAACGGTCCAGATCGCATCGGTGGATCACAATTGGCTTAGGCAGGTAGTGGCAAGTGGTGCAAGACACCGCCGATCAGTGATCGCCGATGATCGGATCAGCGGGTCGCAGAGGAGGACTTACGAATAAGCACAAGACACTGCCGATCAGCGATCGCCGGTGATCAGATCGGCGGGTCGCAATCAACAGGTCGGATCAGCGGTATCGGCGCAGACATCAGCGACACAGCGATTGCGATATAGCAATTCCATGTGGACCGTTAATTGTGTGCACTGATCAACGGTCCAGATTGCATCGGCATATCGCTATCGGCAAAACCAAAGGGGCAGGGCCTTCACATAAGACATGCATGCGACCCGATGGGTCGGACCCGATGGCGTTATAAATGATTTTTGATAAATTTTCAGGTCCGCACCAAAGCCTTGTCTAGTGCTTTTTCACGTACTTTGTTATATAACGAAATACAAGGGAGTCTTGGGCGAGCGCTGATAGCGATGAAGCCCGGACCCGAAAGGGTCCAGGAAGTGAAATGTATATATTTTCAAGTCCGCCAGAGGCAATTCTTCATGTTTTTCCAGTGTTTTTATGAATTTCCAAATACAAAGGGAAGTGAGGGAATGGGTCGGCTGCGACATGCGACAACGATCTGAAGGGCAGACCTGATAGATAATTGAACCATGCTTGAGGACTTTTAAAGTCCAAAAGAAGCAGTGATGGGTGGGAATTAGCAGGGTTGCAGCGTTCCACTGTTTATAACCAAAACAGTCACGGTTTGCCATTTAAAGAGAAACACAAGGGCCCAAAGACCTATTCCGCCATATGACAGCACCCAGGATACAATTTTCCGAGAGACAGAGACAGAAGGTGGCCAGTATTCAGCATTCTGCGCAGTTAATTTTTAACAACTGCAATTAACCAACAACATGGCCGAGAAGGAAATAGGACAACCTCGAGCAGTTCAAAGCATTCAATGGTTATGGGTTTCATTTATATTTCACGCCACCTACTCAAAGGAGGACTGCAGAGCACCAGAGAAGGTCGAATTCATGTGCAGACATAGGCAGACCATAGCAGATGCCCATATCTGAGAATTAATACGTTAGGTGGTCCATTATGACCCCTTCTCGTGTAGTCCAATAGAGAAATTTTGTAATCAAACTCTATATATACCCAGAAGAAAAATGTAAGAGATTGATGAGTGTTTGATGAATGCTAGTCTGTTGTAGCCTTCAACTTCTGGAGACTGTAAATACTATGAGACCTGCAGCTTCTGGTCTTGATTTCCAACTAATACAAGCTTCTTTTGTTGTCACTTGCTCACTTTTCACTTCTTCTATGTTCCAGGTTGTGCCTGCTTTGCATTTATTTGATGTGCTGTAAATGTTTAGCATTAGAGGGGCTGTCATCCCACCTCTGTGTTATAATTTAGTGGTTCATTGAAATTGCTTGCAGATTGCTGTTGTTTTAATACCAGGGAGCTGTCATCCTGTCTGTGTATTAAATAATAGTTTTACAGATCTTCTAACTGGTTGCAGCTGGCCATCACAGGGTCCTGTGCATCTGCTGGTGTAATCAGTCTTCTCCATCATCACCTTTACCTTAAACCGTGAGTAGTTGGTGGTTAAAAGCCTTGTAGTTTGGGGGTGTTCACCCATGTCTAGGGTTAATCATAGTAGGAGTGGTTATCTGGCTTGAATGTGCAGCATATCTTCCATTTATCCATCATTTTATCCAACATAATTGTTGAATTTGTAATGTTCCTGAGCATCACTGATATACAACCTAGGTGAGTTTCTTGGGGTGATAACAATTCGAGTAGTCATTTAGAGCATCTTTGTATATTGGCTTCATATTTTTGCTCTACCTAAGAATATCAATAAATGTATCTTTCTGGTTTCATCTTGGCATGGGACAATCTGTGCTGTAAAGGATAGAGTGGGCCTAGTTGTTGTTTACTCTATATGGAGGCGATCGATGAACAGAATCATCTATTTCTTTGATTCTCCAGAGTAAAATCAATTTGGAATGGTGTATTTAATATGTTCCATTTATAGGCAGATTAGAACTACTCTTTTGTGGTTTATTGTATTTGGCACTAGATTATTGAATATAAAACATTTGGACCACTTCCAATATACATTGGGGGTTTGACCCAAAGGATGCATTATTGTTGCAAGCTCCTTTGTTGTGATACATCCACCTCCATCCTTGTCAAAAAAGCTAATGGCCTCCCTGAACTTAGACATAACCTCCATCCCATATTCCTTTAGTAGATAAAACCTTTCTCTCATTTTCTGACCATGCCAATGTACCATCCATCCCATATTCTCTCATGAGCCCTGCGTAAACCACCATTTCATTCAAGGATGGGGATTTTGATGCCTACTCTAACCATATTTGTTAGATACTTTCCCCCTTTTCTTGCTTATGGTTTCTTGAGTTGGCCTCCTCTAAGTATTCCCTACTCTCCTTGATTTGGCCCCATGAACTATTTTATGCCAGTGAGTCGAAAGCTTTAGATTTCTTTTCCACATATTCATCCATGACCAAACACTATACGACTAGATCTAAGAATCTTGTGGTTACTATCCCCACATTAAATGTATATTGTATTTTAGAGGAGATAAGAATTGTATATTGCCCTTTGGGACACTCCAAAAAGATTTTGATGCACCCTATTTGTCTAACACTCTAGTATACTTTATGACCTTAATTCCCATTCCACGTTCATCCATATGGATGCACTTTCCGATGTTCTAGGACAGCATAATGTCCTTGTCAACTCCCTCTCATCTTCCTTGTCATGTTTTCTAGGACTTGTGTATCCAACAAGAAATTTGGGAGATGAATGACATCAAGGTAGAAAATCAAGGGGTTTCCAAGTCATTTATTTAGGGTTCCCACTAGCATAGTCCCAACATATGATTCACCCAATCCCTAAATTTGGGTTTAGTGCTATTTCAACTAATTATTAGATGATCATGGTGGGCCATAATTCCAGGTTAAATGTTATGACTCTTCATAGGATATTATTGGAGATACTTTAGGAGACACCTCTTTGGCTAAAGGGTCAAGGAAGGATTTTGACTTCAATATCAAACCATCAACCATATCCTCAACATTTGTCCCATCAACCATATCCTCAACATATCGAACAAACAATCAACAAGACAACTGAGGTGAAGCATGGGAATCCTCTCTCACCCACGTTGTTTAGGATATATATCAATCTATGAATGCCTCTACACTCCACCAACTGTGCATCAATAAAAATTTTGTTTGCCCCATTGTCCACCAAGATGGATACACATTGTCCCAACATTGTGCCTCTGATTGCCAAAATTGTAAAATTGGGATTTTCCATGTCAAAATTTTAATTCAAGACTAACCATGCATTGGAAGGCCATTAACACAATATTAGGACATAAAAATTGAATAATTGACACAATACCAAATACAATACATACATTGAGTTTTGTCTCACAAGGTATCTAGATGCTAATTGAGCAAGTTCACACAAAGAGAGAAAGGCAATGTCATGATACATTGTTCAATTTGTAATCAAGAGCATTATCTTGGATAAGGGAGAAGTAACATTTAGTTTCTTTCTCATATACAAAGGAAAAATTATGAATCAATGTCAAATGCCTTTTGTGAAGCAATGTTGTTGTAAAGGGTGTTAGAAAGCTTGCATTGTAGGCAAGGCCCTCACACCATACTAGATTGTGTTAACCAAAGCATGTTAACCATGTCCAATGATCTCAAATTTCATGAGCATGCTCAATGAGTGACCATAAATGAGGGGTGTCAGAGTGGCTAATAATCATAGCTTATAGTGGATGATTGTCATCGTACATAACATCTGTGGTCTAAGTCATTTGTTTGGTGCCCAATATTGGTGAATCATTGTATTACATCATGGTAGCATATCTTGCCACTTTTAAAGCAAAAATATATTGAAAATAAATAAAGTTATGTCTCATGCAAATGTTAAATATTGTTGTGTTGTGAGTGGTTTTCATATTATATGTATCATATATCTATAATCACTTATTTCAAGCCTACCTTAAGAAATAAACAAAGAGGTGCAGGGCCTTTTCATAATAAGGACTCCCACCAACTCCTCTCCTCATAGCAATCTTTCAAACTTTACCCCATAAATCAAACACATTCCCTTGTTTCTCTAGTTTGGAAACCCTTGGATGGATATGACAGTGAGCTACTCCCAACCACTTCTTTAACCATCTATTGAATGAGTTTGATTGGTATGTGTAAATGATTTTGATTGATTCCTGGAGAGGTGTGAAATCTAAGTTTGCATTGACATAATACAAACACCAAACTTAACCCGTGGTAGCCAAAATTTCAGCCTTACAACTCTCTCATCCAATACTAAATACTTCACTAATTAGTCAAGGGGTAATCTCCTTAACAATATATTAAATATTAGAAGCATTCGTATTAATTGAAAAAATAAAAGTATTATTTAATATTAAGTTATAATGCAGGTAGCCGCCAAGTTGACATATGAGACCCCCTTGTTTGTGAGACAAGGGATGCCCTCCATTCAATGCTTTAACTATTTAGTCTATGGATGTGTACATACATTAATTTCCATTGGATCGAATCCTGTGACCTTTAAAGAAAAAACACTTTAACAAAAATTGAACATGTAAATACAAACTTAATTTGCATATGTATCAAAGTTACTTTGGGAGTTGCATGGAATGCCTAATTTTGTATAGAATCAAGGGAAAACTTGAAGGGTTGATCAAAACAAACATGTATGGTTAATTATGATTATCATAGGTATATTAGTTTGGTTTTCCTAATCCAGAACTTGCACACTTTGTTACTACTGTTAAAGGCATGTCATGATGGTTTACTGGTGTAACATCATGTACATTTAGTTGTGTCTATTAAGGGCATGCTAGTTCAATGACAAAACCAATGGTTTGTCAACTTGGTCAGCTTAGTGAGCTATGTGTTAATCATCTCAATGAACATGCACATTCCATTGTCACTATTAGTGACATGTTAGGTTGGATATTAATATGTATTTTTGATTAACATTATCTAGGAGGTTAACTAAATCAACATGCATGTTTGACTACAATTGTGGGAGATATGTTAGATAGGTCAATCCCATCAAAAACATTTATGTTTAATTGCACATGTTAGAGGCATGACACAATGGTCAATTGATTAGTAACATGTACATTTTGGTTATCACTATTAAAGTTGTGTTAGTTTGGTTAGCTTGTTCAATGACTTGTATGTTTGGTTACAATTATTTAAGCCTCACTTGATTGTTTAATGCAGTAAATGGAGTGTAAGTCTAGTTACCATTGTCGAAGACATGTTTTGTTGGTTAAATGAGTTAGCATCATATACATTCAACTATGATTGTTAGAGCCATCCAAGGCTATTAAACCCATTTAAAGTAGTGCATAACATCGATGGGGGCTTGCTTATTGCATTATGTGTGAGTATAGTGTGTTATTTTTATATTTTGCAAGTCGAAGATTTTTCATTAATAAAAAAGAATGTACAAGGGCGTCAAAATGCATGGCTTATAATTATTTATATATTTAATGTAATATGCCTTTCATTAAGAAGAGGAAACAGACTTTGGGGGATAGGGGAAATGGTGTTTTCTAGGGGAAACGTTGATCTCATCTATCTCATCTTCACTCTCCCTTCCCTATCATTAGCATCCCTCTCCTTTTTTTCTTTATCCACCAACACCAATAATAGACTTTCTGTGAAGAAGTGGAATTGGATGACTCAGGACAAGGGTTAGAGCTCATATGTTTATCTTGGGTTTCTCCTTGGGGTTTTTGAGCTTACGTATCTTGCTTTAAATTCTTCTTAAATGTCCCAACAATATCCTTTCCCATCTCTTGTTCATGAAACTTTAGCTTGTGAGCACAATATTCATCCTAAATTTCCTTTGAAGATTCATGTAGCCATTTTGCAACGAGGCCTATTCCTAGGGGGGAGATTGGGAGGATCTAAATTTGTCAACAAACCTTTTTATTGTTGTCCCATGCCGCCCCAAACTTTATAGGCAATGTTTGTAGCCAAGATATACCCTCTTCCATATGTAAACTTTTTATCAGATTGATAAAAAGAGAAGACTAAGCTCTTCCATGAGCTTTTATTTGAAGATGAGAATGATAGTGAAATGTTCATTTTTAACTGTACACCTAAACAAGCTTAGAGAGCCTTCCACCTCACTGGCTTAAAATCTGGACTCAAACCATGATAGAATGTGACATTTTGAAGCATGTCACTCTAGTCCCTTTGACAAGGAGTGACATGACACCTTTTGTGAAAGAGCAATAAGGGATTGTCACCTCTTGCCCCTTCGAAAGTGGTGAAACTTTTTAGGAAAAGGGTAAATGTCTAAAAACATCATAGAAAAAGGTTTCCAAAAATTTAAGAATGATTCCATTTTATTGAATCACTACTACAAGAGACTATCGCCTCTTCCCCCTTTGAAAAAGGTGAATCTATCTAGAAAAAAAATATATCTGAAAACATCATGAAAAATGGTTTCCAAAGCATTTAAAAATGATTCCATTCCATTGAATCACTACTACATGAATTCATCCTAAAATTTCATTTTATTTATTAAATTTATCATAATCAAAATTCCCCATGGAAGACATTGAGAGGCATCAGAAGATATATATATATATATATATATATATATATATATATATATATATATATATATATATATATATTTTCATAAGAGATTGTTAAAACATACCATGGCAATTTAATAAATTTATTTAAGACATTCTGTCTCCAACGTACCAGTCACCAAATAAAATTTCGAGGTGGGTGATGCCATTTTTGTTCAAACCCTCAAGGAGCTTTCAAGAATGGAAGAAGCACAATGGGTGACACAATTTTGTTCATACCCTGGATTTTTTAATTCTGGAGAAGGTTTTAACAATTTTGTTCAAACCATGAAAATATTACTTTTGGAGGAGGTTTCAACAATGGATACCAACGTTTTGCTACGAGTATCCTATTTTTCCCTTCCAATTTGATAGAGGCAGGGGATTGTTGGGGTTTTTTACAGGGAACGGGACACCTAGCTGGAACTTGTGCAGCTCCTTGATTTCGTTATGGAACCACAGACCCACATAAGGTTCAAACAGGGATTTTCCTTTCCAATGTCACCAAAAAAATGCCCCTCTCTCTCTATATGTTATCGCCTTCTCCTCCAAGGCAGTGAAAGAGGTTGATAGACCTATTCCAAAAATTCTGGACTCGAGTAACTGATGAAAAAGCTTCAGTTGTTGGACATCCCCTTCAGAATCATACATTTTCCCTAGCGCAGGTAACAAAAACCCCTCTAAGGTTGCTACAGCAAAGGCCATTGATAAATTTGGGGAAGAGGGAAAAAAGATAAATGGATCCCGTTGACCCGCCAAGCCTTGGGAAAGAACTTTCGACTGTATCCATTTCTCGTAGTGGTAAGTCTCTATCTAACTCTAGTTCTATTATCGAATTTCTGTCTTTGGAAGATTTGATGGTTATTGAAACCAGAGTAAATTAAAGGAAAGGAAAAACCATAGTAGATTAAATTCAGTTTGAAAACATCAAATAATATAGACTTCTTTGACTAAGACTAATTCTATCCTAGCTTTAACTGATGGAATGCAAATTTGACAGCTATGAAAAATAATGTACAGCATGCACCGAGCATGGGTACTAGAAATTACTAATTAGAGTATATGAAGGTTTTTTAAACCCAAGATGTAAAAGTGATGGCTCTAGGCTAAACCCACTTGTGTGTCTTGATTGCCTCAATGAGTTGAGATGTGAAGAAATGTTGAGATGCATTTAGCTTAGACACCAATAAAAGTCATACCTATTTAAATGAGATTTTAGAACATTGTGTTTTAGATTTCAAGTTCCTTGAAATGATCTTTATTTGTCATGAACCACCTTTCCTTTGTTACCAGAATCTCAAAGACGCACAAAGGTTGATCTTTTACCTTCAATAAGCATCTACCCAATGGAAAACCATGAGCACTATTTTTCAAACCCTCTTGATTGATGTCCAAGGGCCGATGATACTTCACCTTTTGTAGCCTTTTATACTTCTCTATGAGATAGAGAAAGCCCTAATATAAGGCCGAAGGCATGTCAATGAGCTCAAGAATAATATTATATATATGAGCTTAGATGCTAGGAACTTTATAGCTTCAGATATGATTTTATATAAACCTGCAATAGAGAAGGAATTCGAAAGCTTCCTGGCTGTAGTCATTACAAAAGGCCTTAGATATAGATCATTTGACCAACAATTTGACAAAGAGCTCTATCCTAGAGATGCTTGATTGATGAGGCCTTGATCTCATTTCCTTTCTAGGATCTGCAACCTAGAAATTTGTAGTAGGAGTTTCAGTGCTTCATGATGACTGATCTTTGAAGAGGAAGGAGGTCAGTATTGTCAGACAACTTCTTGTGATTTCTTTCTTCCTTACTCGGGCTTGCCCTCACCTTAGCTTTGATACCTTGCCCTCACCTTAACTTTGATACCATTCTGGCAGGGCAAGCTAAACATGACAACAATAGAGGTAAGAAGTTGTAGATTCCTGTGTTGTCTGTCTTTTAGCTTCTAGAACATCATATGTTTTATTGCCAATTTCTGCTAAATTTAAAATTGACATACTGATCTAGGAAGAGGGTTTGCAATGCTAATAAGCTCTTCTTCAGTCCATGTTGGCACACTCAAGTCTTGTTAAAGGACCAATTGTTTCTTGTGCAAAATTCAAAGCAGATGACAATATAAAACATGTTTTCTAGGAATCAAAACAACTTCTAGAAGTGTTATGACATTAATCCAACACTATGTTTATAAACCGATTCATACTAATGGACAGAGGATGTGTAAAATGTATTCTTTAACAAAATTTTTCTCTGTAGCTGGTTTAAAGCTTACAACCTTACTCATATCTTGAAGAAAGGTTACTTCCTTCCCTTTCACTTCATAGGTATCTGAAAACCCAGTTTTGTAAGTACCCATAACCATGAATACTATACCAACTCCCTATGGTTAGTGCATCAATAATGTAAGTGTAACACTCATCCTTGTGGTAGTCATAAGGCATTTAGGTAAGGTTTTACTAACACTGGCATCCTAAACCATTAAGATCTATCCATGGCCTCAAACGATGTATTTCCTTTACTTAATAGAACACTCATCACTTCTCTCCCCTAATCATCAAACTTTTTCTCTTCATTCTAAATGAGAAATCAATCAACAAGTCACCATTTTAAATGTTAGATCACAAGCTTCTCTCTTGTGCTTACACTCTAGTATTCTCGTAGCTTTAGAATCACGAACCTTAAACACAGTCTCATGATGTGCATTCAGGGAGGGATAATTCACCCTTGCTTTGCATCAAATTACCCCCCTAGCATTCCCTTTACCTTTACATGCCTCAATGCAAGACATGCCAAGTCAGTACCTGTTCAGTTAAATTAGTAAGTTGAGGGGTATCATATATGCCCAACGTTGCCTGCCTGTTCTTCCTCTTCCTATGTCATAGGGTATGAAGAGTCATCCAAACTAGTGAGGGTCCCCATTAATAATAACATCTATGTTGGCATCTGAATCAGAATGATGTGTTTCCCTTAATTATATGTTTTGGTTTTTTAACCAAAAAGGCTAACAGAGATAGATACCCTTAAATTTGTCTACTTCCGGCCCCTATGCTCATTTTCATCTAGGTTTTTACCATGTCAGTGTCCCTTTCTTTCTCAAAATTGTATGAAATCAATTGACCTATCCATTTTGTAATGCCTTTGGTAAATTTTTCTATCAAAAGCTCTAAAGTATATATGAGATCTACAGGTTTTTTTGGTTGTTGCTGACTTCATATATTTTTGCTAACCATGATATGGGTTTGATGTAGAGGATTATGATTGTGTAAGGGTTGCATTGGTCGATATCTGTTTAGGAGGAGGAGAAGGAGAAAAGTGATGTTAGGGTCGAGAGCTAAAGACGCCTGTGAAAAGAGGAGGTGTGTGGAATGGAGGGTGGCAAGGCTACCAGTGTGGTAGAAATGGAGGATCGGGAGGTTGGGGCTTTCATCATCGAATAGATGTGGTGGGCTTCCTTGTTATCTTTGTGGTCATGCCATTGGTCTTTTTGGCAGCTAGGTTTCGTCACCCGACATCTACATCTGCAACTGGTAAGATTCTTCCTACCCTACTCCCTCACTGGTAAGCTTCTTCTTGCCCTACTCCCTCGTCAGGTTGCTTCTGTCTCTTTTTTTGTGGTGGGTCAGTGTTTAATTTATCTTTATTGGCAAGCATGCCCTTTCTTAATCTGGTAGTATTACAATGAAGTGTATAATTCTTACAACATTCAAGTAAGATATACATTAGAATGAAGTGTAGTCATCTTTTACTATTTTAGAAAGATCCCTTTCATTGAGAACCCATTGAACAATGTATTTATGTGATTTGAGCCTTGGCGGGGAATTATCATCACTCCCGGTTAACCATTGAACCAAGATGGCATGGACCTGCTTCAAAATTTGATTTTCCTTCACCACCCCCAGCTAACCATTGAACCAAAACCCCATGGACCTACTTTGGAATTTGATTTTCCTTTTACCTTTTTCGTAGGATTTGAAGGCGCGGATGTTATCAAACTTACTTTCCTCGCTTATTGTCAAAAGTTTAGAACCTCTAACATTTTTCCAGACATTTTGTGAGTTTTCTGTATAGGTTTCCTTTCATTTGATCTGTGTGAAGTTGTGAATTCCATCTCTACATTAACATGGTACAATACCTACCAGGATAAAGATTCAAAGTTTGTACCTCTCTCATGCAAGAGCAAAGGTTTTACCAACTGCCCCTAGGATAATTTCCCTTGCCAAAGATAATGAAACCATTCATCTTGATAGCAAGAAATAACAATGCTCTTTCCATTTTTTAGCAAAGGGAAATGCATATGACTGGTAAATTTGTTGGGCAACTACTCGGTGAATTCGATGGGCACTGCTCATTCTGAGTAGGATGGTACTAAGTGTGTGCTAGATTCTGCATAAGCTGGATGGGTATTAATAAATATATTTGTTAAGAGTTCAATTCAACATCTTACTCATGGGAATTGAATCTTGTGGGAATTGAATTTGGGTGGGAAGGGTAACAATCATTCTTCCCATCCACTCATTATCCAAGCCATTCTCACTTTCCATCCATAAAGTTAAATCCACTTCTCATTAGTCAAGCTAAAACCAGTTATGATCCACCCAACCTAGACCCAATTCACAACGACAATCTTGTTCACCAACTACTTTCTGCTATACATATCATTTTCACACTGTTCCCACAGTGTTCAGAGCACATTGGCCAAAACAAACGATAGATATTATACAAACCATTTTATTATTGATGTGTAATGAAATATTGATCTTAGCATATGCATGATAGCAAAGCAACCCCCTTTTTAGCGTTTCAGTATTTTTATAGATATTCCTCTCCATCAAGTATTTCTACTTGACCTTTTATGCATTTTTTATCATTTAAAACAGTAGGGCACGACTTCTCAGGAGATGGATCTGTTAGAATGGTATTCTCTTTCCACATCTTCAAAACCAATTCTATTTTTCTATGGCCATTTTGTTCTTTTTTAGGATCTGGGCAATGCACTTGCACTTACGTTAGTCTAATCCCAGAAAAGAAATAGTGTCCCTAAACTGAAATTTAATCGACTTGAGTGGATTGAAATAGAGAAGAATTATTGAGGATACTGGAGCTTTGTCATATGTTAAAAATCACTCTTATCTATTTATCTCTGGGGTTCACAGGAATAGGCAGATGACTGGAGAAAGCAAAGTTTAACAGATAGCATTGACTCTCTCTTCCCAAAGGAGGCAAGTATAAGAAACCTGCTACATTTGCATATCTTAAATTTGATTTCTCCCCTACTGGGCAGAGAATTGAAAATAAATTTTATTTACTGGGTAAGTGATTGATGTCATAACAGCTATCACGGAGGACTCAGGAACTCTAAACTTAAATATTGTTGGACGAAATGACTTATCTTCCTCATGGGTATTAGAAGAGCCCTCGGAAGTAAACCAAAGGGATATTACTAACTCTAAGGTACGATTGGTGAAGATTTTGGTTATTTTCTCTATTGAACACGTAAGAAAACCTATGTGATGATGATATATGTAATTGAGTAGGGTTGTATTAAGTAGGAAGTCAAAACTAACATAGGCAGGGGTGATTCTCTATTTTTAACAGTGTACATCAAGCAGAGGAAAACGACTTCTGGAGACATCTCAGAAAAGTTACATTCGTAACAAGATGGTGTGATTTTCAATGGAGAAGGCAAGGGAAATCTTGAGGGGGCTAAAATGAATGACGAGGTGCAGAAAAACACTTCGAATGACGAAGAACTTCTTACAAGGTTTGAAGAGGATGGCACAGGAAGTGAACATCAAGACGTCAAAGAGAATGATCTTGATGGTAAGTTTTGATTTTCCCCGGTTAACTGATCTATGATGTTGGTAGCCTATTGTAAGGTAATGTCTAGTCAAACTCCCAAGACAATGGTTGTTGTAATGCAAACCATTTGCAGCTTGAATAAAGTCTAACAAAAGTTTGACAGAGGGTAAAATTCTTTACTGCACTAGATCGTTACTTTTTGTTCTCATGGAAAATGGAATTGTTATATTATTTTCCAAAATCATTTTTGAATGTGGCTTCTCAAAAAGAAAAAATTTATATTTCTTAGATTTTAGCATAGTATGCCTTAATTTATAGTAGTTTAATGCTTACAACAATTGAGACAAAAGAGGAGGGAGAAAAGGTCAACAGAGTTGATTCAACGGGATGAAGAAAAACGAGTTAATCTTGAAAACGCATCAACTAAACACTCCAAGGAGGTAGATTCTATTGTCTTGGGAAAATACAACATTTGGAGGCAGGAGAATGAGAACAAGAATTCTGACTCCACTATTAGATTGATGCGAGACCAACTGAACATGGCTAGGGTGTATTCAAGCATTTTCCATGTTAGGAATAATCTTGATTTATACCATGAATTAATGCTTCGCATTAAAGAATGTTAGTGTACATTGGGTGAGGCTAATGCAGATTTTGATCTACCTCAAAGGTAATAGTTTTCACATTGGCTGCTTCTAAATAAAGAGTGGTAAATGCTTCCATTTGCATTCTGTGTTCATATCCTTTGTTTCTTTTAAATTTGCAGCCTGTGTGTCAATCTTTCTGCTTTTCATTCTCTTTTTCATGGCCGATAATTAATATGAATATTTCAGTGCACCTGAGAAGATCAAGGCTATGGGTCATGTCCTATCCAAGGCTAGAGAACAATTTTATGACTAGGGGATAGTAACAAAGAAGTTGCAGCAAAGACTATTCCCAAGGGCCTGCACTGTCTGTCCATGCGATTGACCATGGATTATTACTTGCTTGCCCTTGAAAAGAGAAATTTCCTAAAAAGGACAAGTTGGAGGATCAAGCTCTTTATCACTATGCATTATTTTCTGAAAATGTGGCTGCATTTGTGTTTGTGAATTCAACTGTCATGAATGCTAAGGTGAAGTGTTATGAACTTAAAATACTTTAAAGTTTGGAAGTCCAATAGTTTTGCTACATTTTAGATTTAATATTTGGATCTCATTCTAGGTGATTTACTTGTGTTTGTAGGAATCTCAGAAACATGTATTTCATCTCGTCATAGACAAGTTAAATTTTAGGGCCACGAAAATGTGGTTTTTACTTAATTCCCCAAGGAAAGCTATGATACATGTAGAAAATGTTGATGGTTTTAAATGGCTCAATTCCTCCTATTGCCCTGTGCTTCGCCAACTTGAATCCATAGCTATCAAAGAGTATTATTTCAATGCAGATCACTCGACTACACTCTCAGCACATTCCTGCAATTTGAAATATATAAATCCAAAATATTTAGCCATGCTAAATCATCTTTGTTTCTATCTTCCACAATTTTATCCCAAACCAGACAAGATCCTTTTCTGGGATGATGATAATGTGGTGCAGAAAGATTTGATGCCCTTGTGGTCAGTAGATCTTCATGGAAAGGTTAATGGTTCAGTGGAAACTTGTGGACAAAGCTTTCACCGGTTTGGAAAATACCTTAATTTTTCCAATCCGCACATAGCCAGGCACTTTGATCCTAATGCTTGTGGTTGGGCATATGGGATGAATGTATTTGATCTCAAAGAATGGGAGAAACAAGATATAACTGGAATATATCACAAGTGGCAGAACACGGTAAGTGTGTAGTGTGGTTTATTTATGTTAATTCTTGTCATGCTTACTTTAAAGTATTTGAAGTAAATCTGATGTAATTAGCTAGAAAACTTAATGGGTTCTTCTTTGTTCGATTTCTAAGTTTTTCTTTTATTGTATGTCAGAATGAGGATAGAGTGTTGTGGAAGCTTGGAACACTACCCCCTAGATTGAATGTTTTATGGCTTGACCCATCCTTTGGAAAAGTCTTGGCATGTGTTGGGTTTAGGATATAGTCCTAGTGTGGACTGTTGAGAGATTGACAATGCAGCTGTTGTTCATTACAATGGGAACATGAAACCTTGGTTAGAGCTGGCAATGACGAAGTGCAGGCCTTACTAGACAAAATATATAAAATATGATCATCCTTTCTTACACAGTGCAATATAAATGAACAGTTGAGACCTCAATATTCACACTACAATAGATAGTCAAATCTAAAGTGTAAAGGCCCTTGATTCTAGTTGACAATTCATTCTAATTCATTTGTTTTTGGAGTTCCACAGAAGGTTTATAGTTTATGGCTTAATGAGTTAGGTTTTTGGAGGTGCAGTGGCCCAGCCAAGTTTAATATTTACAAATTTTATGTCCTCATTATATTCCTTCATAGTTGGAAGTAAACTCCTATATAAGTATTCTTTTCTTTTTTAGTTAATATTTCTCTTTCATCAAGTAATTACATAAATTGTTCTTCCAAGAACACAAAGAAGTATGAGACACAAAGATTTAGGCTTTCAAAGTAGGGTAAGACCTCTCAATAGGGGAAAACCAAACAATCCTCCTCTTATTGAATTTATTCAAAATGAGATATCCAACACAAGACTAAAGAGTCCCTCCAAGTTAGCCCTCCTATTTATGTCAAGGTCAATAGTTGAGTCTCTGCCTAGTCAAAGTCAGAAGCAGCTTCTGAATTTCTGTCCTTATTGTAGGTTTAGTCTCTTATTATAATACAATGACTTCCAATTACAGAATCTGTGCCTTCTATTACTACAACAAACCCTTGACTCGTTACCACAGATATTCAGATCCTGCTGCAAATAGATAGCTTTAGATTGAGATTCGGCTTAGTCACAAACTTTGGTTTCTTCAAGTGATGTAGACTTCTTTTTATCCTCAGTTTTTCTTCTCCCGTTGGATTACAGACTTCGAGCTTTTTCACTTTCTTGGTTGCTACCCAAAAGAGGTCGAATATAGGCTAAAATGCCTGGATATCATTCTAACAATGTAAACTTTGAAACTGGAACTCATACTGTTACCCGTTTTGCAAAAAAGTGACTCGATTTTGAAAAGGGGTGATGCAGAACACACGTGTTTTTTAGAGCATAGTTTTTGGCACTATAAATTTTTTTATGTACATTGTGTTTTAGAATGGTAGTGTTTTTTATGCTGATTTAAAAATGTGGTAATTCTACACCAGGCCTTTTTTTAAAAAGGTTTTTTTTTTTTTTTTTTTTTTTTTTTTCTAATGTATGAAATTTAAATAATTATTTTGTAAATTTAATCATTTTTGAAGTGGTCTTTTTCTTCATATTTTCTTGTTTTTATTTTAATTTTAATTTTATTGTAGTGAGGTTTTTATTGTTTTGCATATTTAAAGAAGAAGGTCGATATTTTGAATTTTTGATATTCTACATATTTATACATCGTTAATTAATTTTTCAATCCACAAGAAATAATTGTTTCTAAAAAACAATATTTTTCAATAATGGACATGAAAATAACCATTTTTAACATAAATATAACTAAAGAACTACACGTTTTGATAATTTTTTGCTACAATTGACATGTGAAAATCACAATTTTTATACGAAAATTTTAACTAAAAATGGTTAAATAATAGCTTTTTTTATGAATTTCATGTCAAAAAAATAATAATAATCACTTTTTTTTCAAAAAATAATGATTAACTTAAAAATTAATGTGAAAATCACATATTACAAATATTGAACACATAACAACCTTAATTGAGTGTATATTCTTTTCATAAAATGTCAAAGTCAAAACATTACAAGTATAACTACTTAATAGTTACAAAAAATGAGCTTGATTTCCAAGCATAACTTAAATTTAATCAGCAATGTCACGTAATCCAAACTCTTCATCCTCTAGAGTGTCATCATTGTCTTCTTCCACAATATTTTCTGCTTCCTTTTGCTCATTTTAGTCTTCTAATGGATCTTTGATGTCTCCAAATCTCGCAATGTATGCCTTTCCAAGCATTCCATGTAATGGTGGTTGGGGTTCCTTTGCCTTTTTTGCCACACGTGATTCACTAAAGTCCCCTTTCTTCAACCCAATTTCTTGCATTGCATCTCGAAGAAATTGAAGAGCATTAATTCTTCGCTGAATGAAATTGCACTGTATTGGATCTTTTTCAATTGCAATGCAATTTCTTCCTTTTTGAAGGCAACATGCTAGTGTTGTACCTAATTATCAAGCACAAAAGAAATAATGAAGTAAATTAGTAGAATGACATATTAATTAAAAAATAACATATTGAAATTCAATTCCATATAATAAAACTCACCTAAGCCAGAAAATGAATCCAGAACCCAATCTTCTTCATTTGAACATATGTCTATAAGATAGTTAATCAATAATTGTGGTTTTTGATAAATGTTAACTATCTCTCCTTTTGCTTGTTTGTCTTCATATGTTAGTTTTCTCACAACAACATCATAAGTCAGTATTTGGCTATGACTCTTTCCATCTACCCGATTAAATATCATAGACATATAGCTATCATCTTTTGTCCAACTATCAATATGAATGAACTCACAATCATTTCTAAATAGTTGATCTTCATGGTTAAGAATATTTGACTTTTGTCTGTAACATGAAATAGTAAAAGTTCAATTAACTTGTACATAAATGAATTTTTCGACATTAATCAAATATACATTTTAAACTTATCCTTGAATTTGTTTACCCTTTGAAGCTTGACAATATCATTGCCAATTGTGTGTCTAAATGAAATGTCACAAATCTCAATAATGGTGATGACGTGATTTCTACAAATCCTACAACCACTTTATTAAGAGCTTGATAAGTATAAGGGTCACTATCATAGTCAATGTTTAGAATGTTGAAACCATGGGGAATATCTGCAATAACTACGGCATAATCCCTTTTAGGTATGAGTTTAGAAATATCTTCATAGTCGCCTTGTATAACTTTATATTGAATAGTGTCTAGCCCATTCCAAATGAAATGAGTAAGAGTTGGATCAACTTCAACATTCTTAATACATTGCTTCCTCAGTCTTTCGATCTTTATTTTTTCAATAAAGGTTCAGAAGCTATCTCGTGCTCCATTATCATCCTTCTTCATCTTTTATAAAATAAACAAATATATGTGTAAATTGTAAATTAAAAATAGTACACAGATGAATAAAAATGAATGTATAAATCAAGATACCTTTTTAAATGCAAGATAAAAAGCTTTTAATGTTGATGTAGAACTTGAATCTAGATAGTTGCATACAACTTCATCCCAACTATCTTCATTCAACAATTTAACCATTTGTTCTTGAATTTTCATGTAAACTTTGTGACTGTGTAGATAAAGTAACAAAAAGTTAATACAATGATATGTATAACAAATACTACCGAGAACAACATGTTTTATTTAAAAGAAAATTATAATCTAGAAATAAATAAAAATAACTCAACAAACTTACTTTTGAAATTCCTCAGACATTTCCTCCAATGATAATTCCCCTGTCTTCACACGAGGTAATATTGTTTTGACAATTTTTTTATCTTTCACCCCTTGCATTGCTCTCCAAGGTGTGATAGTCATATCTTCTAGAAGCTTTTTCATTTCAGGAGCTAATTTACTACTGCTACATATCAATGGCTTAGTCTTTTTGACCTTCTGGTTTTTAATGCTAATGTTTTCTCACATGCTAAAAATCTCATCAATCAACTTCCAAACATGTGGGCAGGCGAGCAGGTGGGCATCGTGTGGGCGTCATGTGGGTAGGTGGTTGTCGTTTGGGCAAGTGGGCAGGTGGGCGTCATGTGGGTGGGCAGGCGGGTGCAGGCACTAGGTGGGTAGGTGGGCAAGTGGGAGTCGGGTGGACGGGCGGGCAGGTTGACAGGCGGGTGGGCGGGCAGGTGAGCAGGCGTGGGCAGCTGGTGGGTAGGCAGGCGATTGGGCGGCCGGGGGGTGGGAGCCACGACGAGAGGGTGGGCGGGGGGGCGGGTAGATAGGATGGAGAGAGGTGCGAGTGGGCGGGTGGGTGCCAGGTGGACGGGTGAGGGGGGCAGGTGGGCGGGCAAGGGTTGGGCACCGAGTGGGCGGATGGGTGAGCGAGCGGGTGTGTGGTCGGTTGGGCAGTTGGGTGGGTGCGCGAGCACTGGGCAGGCGGGCACTGGGGGAACAGCCGCCGAGTGGAAGGCTGGGCGCTGGGTGGGTGGGCGGCCGGGTGGGCACCGGGAAGGCGGGTGGGCGGGCGGGGGGGTGGCTGGGTGTGCGAGTAGTTGTGCGCCCGGGTGTCTAGTGGGTGGGTGGGCAGGTGGGTGTCGGGTGAGAGGGCAGGTGGGTGGGCGCCGGGTGGTCGGGGGGGCAGGTGGGCGAGTTGGAGCCTGGTGGTCGGGTGCGCGGGGAGGTGGGTGGGCACCGGGTGGTCGGAGGCGGGGGGGGCAGAGAGTGGGTTGGCAGGAAATTCTCTGAATCACCTGGCCACCGCCGGTGGGCGGGTGGGCCGCCGGGCTGGAGCGGGGTGGGGTACTGCCCGTCACTTCGCGCCACCCCGTCGGCCCGCCTGCCCACCCATGGTAACCGGGTGATTCTTGGAATCGACTGGCCACCCTAGGCAGGCGAGTGGGCCGCCAAGGTGGCGAAGGGTGGGGCGTCACCACCCACCCTACACCAGCCCGACCGTGCTGGCCGTGTGATTCTCTGAATCGCCCGGCCACCCCGGGAGGGCTGCAAGGCTGCCAAGGTGGCGCGGGGTGGGGGTGCCCAACTTTACTGGGACCACCATGCTCATGACAGACATATTGGTTAATTTGGCTCACAAAAAGTATTAATTAAAAAAAAAATAAAAAAAATAAAAAAAAACTACTTCATTAAACTAATTTAATATGAAAATTTTCAAGGAAAAAAATTTAATTAACCTTTTAATTGTGAGATTTCTTCGTTGAACATGTTGTTGATAGCAATGTAGCTCCTCCACAAATTCATTCCAAATCTTTCAACGAACCTCAGAAAACCTTGATGTAATGTGAGTAATAGTGGTAATGGAATTTAGTATATAGGTGAAATTACAGAGATGTTTTACCGTACGGTGAATGCGGGATTAATTAGTTTTAAAAAATTTTAACATGTTAATTTTTTTATGGCGATGAAAGAAAATATGATAAAGCGAGGGGTGAATGTGGGATTAATTTGTTTCAGAATGTATTATAAAAAATAAAAAAAACATTCAATTGTTTAGTAAATATTATATACTTTGACTATTAAAATAATTTAGGTAGAAGTTGTAGTTTACAATTTTAAATTTAATGATTTATTTCACAAAAAAAAAATATATATATATTTTACATTTTTCATTAAATTGTAGAATAAAATAATGAAGAGAAATAAATCTCACAAACTTTTAGGAGGGAAATATTTTCGTGAAACTTTTTTTTTTGGGGGGGGGGATTTTTGGAGGGAAAATTTCATTCTCTAAGCTATATAATATCTTTAGGAGACTCTCCATTTGTATCATTCAACATCTTCTATTTGAAAGGGATGGATTGTCTTGATAGTGAAGTTTCGATTTACATAGCATCAACATCTTCATCGCATAACAACTCTATTCATATGGATGAATATAGTGGGAATTCTTCTACTATGAATAGAAAGTCAATTCTTCCACTTAATCCTAATCGTAAGGACTATGAGAGTAGCCCTGATGAAAGAGGGGATGGAGAATTTCAAATAAATAAAGAGTCAGAGATTCCACTTAGTCCGAATTCAGAGGACTATGAAAGCAGTAGTGATGATGAGCTTGATGACAAATTTCAAAAGAATGGAGTGTCACGATGTCCACTTAGACCTAATTCTAAGGACTATGAGAGCAACAACGATGAAGAGCATTATGGTGAAGTTCAAAGGAATGGAGTGTCACAGTGTGCACTTAGTCCTAATTCTAAGGACTATAAGAGCAGCAGTGTTGAAGAGCATGATGACAAATTTCAAAATAATTAAGTGTCACGGTGTCCACTTAGTCCTAATTCTAAGGACTATGAGAGCAGCAGTGATGAAGAACATGATAACGAATTTCAAAAGAATGGAGTGTCACAGTGTCCATTTAGTCCTAATTATAAAGACTATGAGAGCAGCAATGATGAAGAGCGTGATGATGAATTTCAAAAGTATGGAGTGTCATGCTGTCCAGTTAGTCTTAATTCTAAGGACTATGAGGGTAGTAGTGATGAAGAGCGGTATGATGAATTTAAAAAGTATGGAGTGTCATGGTGTCCAGTTAGTCCTAATTCTAAGGACTATGAGAGTAGCTGTGATGAAGAGCGGGATGATGAATTTCAAAAGAATGGAATGTCATGGTGTCCACTTAGTCCTAATTCTAAGGACTATGAGAGAAATAGTGATGAAGAGCGTGATGATGAATTTCAAAAGAATGGAGTGTCACAATGTCCTTTTAGTCCTAATTCTAAGGACTATGAGAGCAGCAGTGATGAAGGACAGGATAATGCACTTAGTCCTAATTCTAATGAGTATAAAGGTAGTAGTGATGAAGGACAGGATGATGCACTTAGTCCTAATTCTATGGACTATGAGAGCAACGCTGAAAATGCACATGAGGAAGAATATCCAATAAACATTGAGTCAAATTTTCCATTGAGTCTGAATTCTAAGGACTGTGACAATAGCACTAAAGAAGGGGAAGATGAAGAATATCCTCCAAGTTCATATTTGAAAAGCACAATTGATCATAGTGTGGATAACATTCATGTTAATGATGATGAAAATCCCGATACAAATGATGATCCAATGATGGAGATGTTGCCAAGAAATATTGTATCGAGGAGTAGGAGTAGACCTTTTTGTATCAATGCAAGATGTTCTAGTTATACAAGGGGCAGAGCAGAATATCTAATGAGAAGTTCTATCAGCACACTCATTTCAATTGATTGTTGCCAAAATGTTTGCTTGAAACATATGGATTTCAAATTTTCATTAGAGAGTAGGAAGAGATATTTGTCAATGAATAAAAGCATGCAAAATTCATATTTGGTTGGATGCATGCAATCTACATTATCAGGTTATGATTACCATATTAGGAATTTATTTATCTGTAGAAAATCTTTCAAAATGTTTCATTCGATTGGGAATTTTCGTCTCTCAAGAATTCAAGAAAATTTGGAAAGGGATCCCACATTTTATTTAGATGTCATAAGAGACAGTTTGGGCCTTTATCAAATACTGCAATGTCATGGATGAAATACTTCTTCTCAAAGCATGGAGAATGTATGCCAAATAGAGAGACAATACATATTCCATAAAAATTTTCAAGATGAGAAATCTACAACTTATACAAAGAATATTCAGAAGGCGCTGAGGGACATGACCGGTTTATTACATATCAATATTTTGTGAAGGTATGGAAGCAAGAATTCAACAATGTCCGTATTCCTAAGAAGACAAGGATGGGGATTTGCAGTACATGTGCTTCTCTTAAATCAAAATGGGATAAATGTGAAGGGTCAGAAAGAGGTAAGCATTCATAACTTTAACTTTTAAAATTGTATATTCATCAAGTATGAAAACATATTTCTTAATGGCTTTCTTTTATGTTGTGTAGATTCAATTGTCAAAGAACTTCAGGAGCATCGCGAACAACAAACAAATGAAAGGAATAAGTTGTAAAAGCATCAAAAGAAGTGTTATGATAATCCGAATAAATATTTGGGTTTGATAATTGATGGTATGGACTAGAAGAAAACACTTTTACCACATTTTGTTCGCACACCCAAAAATTTACGAGGAAAAATTTATTCAGTTTCACTTGGTCGGTTGTGTTAGCCTCCTGCTGCAGCAGGTTAATCATCTTTCATGATCGACATTTTTGCATGCCAAATATGTCGTACTATGCATGCTGCAATGCTCCATATTCGCTACAGTTGGCTAAAGAAGTTTGCTTGAGAGTGTGCTAGTTTTAATGACACTGCTTTGTTCCAATTTTGATAAGTAATCCATTTTTGATCAGTTTTCAAGTATGGGAAGGCCAAACAGCTTAATCTTGGCTTCCCTGGGTTTCAATTTCATGTTGTAGAATATAGAGAATGAACATCTGTCCAAACAGCTTAATCTTGGCAGATTTGTAGTTAGGTAGAGAAACAAGGGTGCTCAATAGCTTAATCTGAGCCCCTGGATGCAATATGTGTAGATTTAGATAGGAGGATAGCAAGAAGAAAAGAATGAAAAGTAGGGTATGCTAATTCAAGTGCACCCAAACCAAAAAGAAGAGAAAATGTTAGGCAAGTAGTTTGGGTAGGTAGATTTGTGGTTGCAGAATCATGGCTTGTGATCCATTTCATATTGTCAAGTGTTATATCCATCATATCACAAGTTGAAGGCAACTTTTCAGTTGGAGGACTTCAAGCGAGGCATGTCTAACTCCCCCCTTCTTCCTCTTCCCCCAATCACTCACTAACTTCCCCCAAAGAGGTCAAGATATGCTTGATACCTCTTAGATTTATCATTCTCCATATCATCTGCCTTGGTGGAGATCTGCTTCACTCAAGGAATGCTCACACTTCTTCTATGAATCATTCTCCCCCTTAATAGCCTAAGATTCACATGCTTAGCGCTTTCTTATCATTTTTCATGTTAACTACTAACACTACTATGTAGCTCCCTGTCTATTTCCCCTTCCCCTACTAAAACTATGTATATAACTCCCCTATATATTTATCCCTCCCCCTGGTTGAAAAATAACCATATGCATCCTTGGAAATTGCTAAGTTTATCTGAAACTCAGCAAGAATCCTCATTTCTCCCCTCAAAACCATCTTCCCATGCACTTTGGACACTTTCCAATGCATAGAACCCTTCATCCCCCCTAAACTATCTCCCAAGTGCATAAGGACTCATTCCTTTGCATAATTCCCCTTCACATGTTTAAAAATCACCCCTTTGACCTTGGTTTGCCTTTATAAGGCATGAAACCCTCTTTGGCCACTAAACCCCTCTCAAAACCACATCATTTTCCTCCTAAGTGCCTTTGGACTCCTTCCAAGGCATAAGAAGACCCAAAACCATGCAAAAACCATGTAAACTCCTTCTCAAATCCATTGAAATCCTCCCAAGTGCCTTTGGAATCCTTCCAAGGCATGAATTCCTCCTTTTTGGGCCATCGGACCCCTTCCGATGGCTTATAAACCATCTAACATGCCAAAGGTTACCCCCTCCGAATTCAAAAGACTTGCATTTTTGTATAAATAATGGCTCCGATGAGAAATGGTTCCTTTTGTTTCCCCTCCAATGCGAAATCACTATCGGGAGGGGGGAGTGGCATATCATAAACCTTTTGCGCAGGTCTCCGAACAGTGCCTTTCGGAATGTTACATTGCAAACATATCACCCCGCCATCCGCCGATGCAATACATTAAATGTATCGAAATGTTATGGTTTTCAAAGGTTTTGGGGCATAGGTTATATTATATCGCGTTGGCAGTTGCCCGCCCCCAGGGCCCCGCCGATAGCGAATTGCCCAATTAATCACAGCCATCCATTTTTGGGCCCAAATCGACAGCCCCTATTATATCGGCGATCACCCTTTATGTTTGGCTCTAACCAGCGGAGCCGAAATAAAATTAAGGCGCGGCGTATAAAGGACTTCAGATCCGTAAGGGGGCTTTGCACAGCGAAAAGGGAAGGCTCCGATATCCCGGAGCCGAAATACAATAAAGGGCAGTTAAAAGAATATCGGGTCCGCTTATATGTTTTATTAAAATCCGCCAATTGAACTCGCCGATGGGCCGGACCCGATATCAATAAAAAGTGGGCTTATAAAGCATATCGGGTCCGCACAGTTCGGCGATCCCATATGTGCTACCCCCCCGGTCTGCCCCGATGCGATTTAGCGTTAACCGTTGGATTGACCTACGCCGGATCCAACGGCCAGGATTTAAAGGCTACTACAGTGCCCGCCAAAAGCCAATTCTTCATTGAAATTTCATATTTTGGACACATTTTCTGTGTTATTCAGAAATGGTCCGTTTTCAAAGATATTGTGTGCGGCGCCCGTGCCCGCCCAGGCATAAAGAAATCATGATTTTCTCAGGCCATTCTTGGATCGCCCCAGGCCCAAATTGCCCCAAATGGCAGGTTTCCACCTCGGCAGGCCTTCAATGACCCTTTACTCATCCAGTTCGTGACTTTAAGTGTTGCTAAAGCATTTTGAGTCGGCCAAGGGCCAACAACCACCCAGGAGCAACAAGGCACCTCACAGCAGATACTTGGGATAAATAACGGCCACTAATGATTTGATGTGATAGTTCAGAGCATTTTTAAAGCAAAGGAAGATCATGGACGCGGCAAAGAGTATCAGGGAAGCGGCAGAGAGTATCTAGCAAAATCTTAAGAAGCAAATGAAACAGAAGGGCCCCAGCAGATTCGGCAAAACATCATCAAGCCGTTGTGGCTCCCCAGCTTACAGTTATGGCCATAAGGCCAGTACATGACTCAAAGACCTCTCTCCACTCATTTTTGAGGCTGCTGCCTCATGCGTAGCCCTTGTTTACATGACTTGAGATGCCAGCTGCCCCATGCGCAGCTGTTTCTAATGTTTTATGCAGTGATTTCCAGCATAGATTAGGTTCAAAGATAGTGATTGCACAGATCTCTTTTGATCTGTTTTCAGAGATATTTTTGGGATATTTTTCCCCTTGACACCTTGTTCAAGGGAAGTCTGTAGCTATGTTCTTCTATATGTACCACCCGCTGCACGTTTTTAATGGGTTGGTTGGTTGGTTGTATGACTCCTCTAGAGACTCGCTCTGTATCTGATATGCTTTCTTTAATCAAAGACTGCTAAAGGCTTGGAGTATGGACTGTTTGATGTGTTGTTGATGGTTGAAGAGTGGATGATGGAATTCATGTGCTGCTATATGGATCAATAAGTGTCTCTCACCTCTGTTATCTCAATTTCATACATTGCTCAAGTCACAGAACAAAAGATTGGCTTAGAATTTGCTTAGCTACACTCTATGCTCAGTTTCTGTGGCTCTTTATGTTTTCTTCTTGATTTAGGCATAAATATGAATTCCTTTACGGCTCATGTTTAATCTATTTCATATATGAATGACTGTTGTCTACGAATTCTTAGCTGCTCCTAGATAGACCTCATTCATTTTCTTTCTGCTAATTTAATTGAGAGATTCTTAATTGCCTCTCTTTTCCTTAGCTCTCACTCCATCCCTTTAAGTCCAAAAGTGGTTTCATATGCAGCTATCTTGCTCCATATTCCTCTTGTCACCAAGAAAACGCACCAACAGTCTTACTCCATGACTCCATGCCCAATGGTTTGAAACTTACCACACTATGCATTGCCTCTCTATTTGAAAGCATCCTCCTTCCCACCAAACATAAACAAAACCCCCTTGAACTCATTAGCTAGCCTAATATCATTTCAACAAAGCTAAATCATAAAGAGAGAGCCCTCTCTGACTGCAGGTGGGCTAGAACCTGCAGTCCAAAGTTGGTTAGTGGTTACCTCGGCCGTATCCTTTCCGAAGCTTAAGGACAACCTGAGTGATAACATAATGGCGACTCCGCTGGGGACTTTCCTCAGATGATTTCACAAAGAAGGTAAGAAAGCTTCGCTGAGACCATAAATCAAACTTTCCAATTCAATCGCTGTCCACTCTTTAAACTACAGATGAAGCCTGAATGCCAGCCAGGAAGCTTTTGAAACTGTTCTTCGCTTTGCATTAACAGAAGTAAACAAACGCTGCTTCAGTCAATCTTCATGCTAGTTTAAATTGTAGATAGCTGTCCCGAATTTTGACCAGTCATTTGCTATTACTGAAACATCCATATAAAAATACCAGAAATAGGATTCGGAAGCTGGCTCCTAAAAAGAACCCACGATATACAAGGTCAAACCCAGATCCAGACCCTCCAGCTGTTTTTGAGAATCCCAACCTAATCCCAAAGATCATTAGGAAGCGAGAAAGTCAAGAGGATTTTGCTGACTTGAGTTCTGAAACAGCTCGGCCAAGTGCTGTTCCAACTCCTGTCAAGATCTTATTTCGGTCTACCCTTGCTTCCCCAAGTTCATCATCCGCATCCCAAAGTACTCCTTCCACACCTTCATTCACTGCACATATTCCCATTGCTACTACTGTTGTTCCCACCGTTCCAGTTACTCCTGTTATCCCAGCTGTTCCTGTCGTTCCACTTATCCCCATCAATATGGCTAATAGATACGCATCCCTGCAACTGCCTGCCAATGCTAGGGCTTTACCTCAAGATTACCAATCGAAAATTACACATTTCGATTCCACCGGTCCTTTCACAGCCATTCAACATACCAAAAAGATGCAAGATTATTTCGAAAGCTATGAAATCGATGATGATAGTGTAAGAATGAGAATTTTTGTTCAGAGTCTAACCGGTGATGTAAGAACTTGGTTCAGATCACTTGCTGAAAATTCCATAACCACTCGTGATGAGCTTTACCAATCCTTTACTACTAGATGGGAGAAGAAGAAAGACCCCTTGCACATATTAGCTGAATATGATACAATTAAAAGAGGCCCTCAAGAGACTGTCTTAGAGTACTGTGCTAGATTCAACAATGTCTACAATGCAATACCACAGAACTTAAGGCCTCCACCTGACCTCGCCTTGTACAAATTTCCTGACGGTTTTGATCCTGATATGGCATATCAGTTGAAAGAACGAGCCCCTGCAACTCTTGCAGACGCACAAAATGTTGCTGTTACCGTAGAAGCCAATTTGATTGCCAAGAGAAACAGAGCGAGAATGGAAAGAAGAACAACCTTTAAAGAAGAACCCTCAGCCTTTGACCAAAAGCTCGATGCTATCATCAATGGCTTGCAAAGACTGGGAGAAAGAGTCGAAAATTTTGAGAGAAAAGCATCATGGGAAGGACAGCAGTCCAACCCCATAAGGAACCCAAATTTTAGGAAAACCCAGAACATAAATGCTGGTAGACCCACCCTAGACCATGACATTGGACCCCCTTTTCAAGATAACTATGTAGAAGGGTCCACTTCTAGTGAACCCACAGAGGATACTCACATGAACCTAATGGATCTAAAGGGTGAACACCAAACTTTCCTGTCCCAAGAAGACCAAAATCAGCATGACTGTAATGAGTTTCAAACTAAATCTGGTGAGTCTTTTGATTTTAAACAGGGTTATGATACCACTGTGTATGAGGTACACAAACAGTATAAGCTCAGAACTAGGACCATTGACATCTCTGAGCCTAGCAAGACAAAAGAAGGTAAACAGACCAACAAGATTAAAAACAAAGTTGTTGTAACAGAACCAGCTGATATAGCTGTCCCAAACCCACATCAAGTGACTATAGAAGATATAACAGACACTCAGCCTTCTGTTGAGCAGCCTCTACCACCTCTCTCCTCAAAAGAAAATTCAAACAGCATCCCAAAAAACACTCCTGAAAATGTAAAACCGCAAGCAAAAATTTCCCATAACGCTGATAAACAAGAGAAGATCGCCGAGAATGCAAATGAAAAAGAAAAAAATGCTATTATCAACAGCAAGAAACCACTATAAAAGCCATTTAACTTAGAGGCAGAGATCGGAAAACTCAAGATATTTGTCCCCCTCTCAGAACTTGCCAAACACGATGTATATAGACAACAAATTCAAAGATCACTCCAAATCCCGGGAAACAAAGATGATGTAAATATTTTCGATGATTCCCCAGAACTGCTATTTGGTCTAGAAGTTAACGGAAAATCAACACATGGACCTGTTCCACCCTTTTATATCAGTCTGCATATACATGACAAAGTTTTGCACAACGCTATGTTTGACTCAGGGGCCTCGCACAATCTTATGCCCAAAGCAGTTATGGAAAAGTTGAACCTTGACATTACAAGACCTTATAAAGATTTATACTCATTTGACTCAAGTCAAGTGAAATGTCTAGGCCTCATCAAAGACTTGTGTGTCTCCTTAGTCCAATATCCCAACAAAACCATTCTCATGGATATAGTGGTGGCTGATATCCCACCAAAGTACGGTATGCTCCTATCAAGATCATGGGGAGCAAAGCTCCAAGGTTCCCTTCAATTAGACCTTTCCTACGCTACTATTTCTCTCTTTGGGCAACCAAAGAGACTGTACAAAGAAACACTCATGAAATACGTGGTAAGTAGTGAGAGCAAGCCTGAAAATTTTCCCATTTATTCAATCCATTCCGACATGGATTCTTTTATTTTGTTTAATGATGATAGCTGCCCTCTAACTGATAACAAGCCTTTGGCTTTAGAGTAGCAAGCACATATAAATCAAGAATCGGTTGCACATAATCAACAAATTGTCACAACAGCAAATGCAACCAGCATACAAGAAGAACCTCCCCAAACAGAATTTTCAAATCTGCCCAATCCTAAAATAACTCAAACTCTTGAGGCTACCCACAAGCAAGAAATCACATGGTATTTAGAGTTTGACAGATCTGTTAACAAATTAGGGGCAGGGGTAGGTGTATGGATTCATAATTCTCATAGCAATCATGCACAAGGTCATGCATATAGACTGAATTTCAGATGCACCAACAACATGGAAAAGTATGAGGCTCTCCTGTTAGGCCTTAAATTGCTAAAAGCTTTGGGAGCTGCCAAAGTTTCCATTCTAGGTGACTCAGACCTAGTAATCCAACAGATCAAAGGTAACTTTGTTACCAATAACAACAGAATGAGAGCCTATAGGACTGCTGCTACCAACATACTCAATGCATTCTCTGAATCCAAGCTTGCCAAGATTTCAAGAAATCATAACATCCATGCTCACAGCCTAGCCACTTTCGCTAGTACATGCAAGCCTCCCTTTGAGCCAAATCACCATTTCACTGCTGAAATAAAACATAGGCCTGCTGTCCCAAATAACATTAAAGACTGGCAAGTGTTCGAGGATGATGCTCAAATAAACAATTTTCTTACCTTACAGCATGAATTTGCAGGCCTAAACATTGATGAGGATACCATGGATTACCCACAACTGCAAGAAATGAACCAAATCCAGCAAACTGTAACAGCTCAAACAGCTAGAAAAATGCTACAGCCAACCATCTTTGATGAAGAAAACATAGAGGAATTGAAACAAATGCATTTGGAGGAAATAGCCAAAACAGAGGCTGAGATCATTGATCTAAAAGATAACTTTCTGCCTGCTGGCCTCACTCCACTAGAAGACATGTTTGATGCAAATGATGTGCCCAAAAAGCCAAAAATGCAGCCTATAAACAATGCCATAGAAGAATACAACATTGGGACAGCAGAAAAGCCCAAAATGATCAAACTATCTAAGTCTTTGCCTCCTGATCAAAAACCAAAGTATGTGGATTTGTTCAAAGAATTCCAAGATGTCTTTGCTTGGAGTTATGAGGACTTGAAGTCCTATGACACCTCAGTAATCCAACACACCATTCCCTTGAAACCAAATCAGAAGCCTTTCAAACAAAAACTTAGAAGAATCAACCCCGTGCTCCTTCCCTTGGTTGAGAAGGAGGTAAAGAGGATGTATGAGGCAGGAATCATTGCACCCATTAGGTTTTCCGAATGGGTATCAAACTTAGTTCCCACAAGAAAGAAAACAAATGAGATCAGACTTTGTGTAGATCTCAGAAATCTAAATCAAGTCTCCCTAAAGGACCACTATCCTTTGCCCAAAATGGACCACATCTTGCAAAGGGTGGTGGGGTCATCTAGAATCTCTTTGCTAGATGGCTTTTCAGGTTTCAACCAAATACTTGTCCACCCAGATGACCAAGACAAAACAGCTTTTACCACACCCTGGGGGACATTTAAGTATGTAAAAATGCCATTCGGACTTAAAAATGCTGGTGCTACATTTCAACGAGCAATGGATATTTCATTTGCTAAAGAAATACATGATTTCCTAGTTGTCTATCTTGATGATCTTACCCCATTTTCCAAATCTGATGAAGAGCACCTCAAGCACCTTAGGCAAATTTTCATGACATGTAGGAAATATGGCATTTCCTTGAATCCCAAGAAGTCTCTCTTTGGCCTTGAAGAAGGCAAATTACTTGGACATATCATCTCAAAGGATGGTATTAGGATTGATCCGGAAAGGATCCAAGCCATATTGCAAATCCCATATCCTAGGAATATAAAAGAATTACAAACATTCCTTGGGAAAATCAATTTCCTAAGGAGATTTATCCCAAACTTGGCTGAGCTAATAAGAATGCTAAACAAAATGCCCAAGAAAGACGCCAAGGTAAAGTGGTCTCTAGAGGCCAAGCAAGCATTTGAGGGCATCAAATCAGCCTTAACTCAAGCCCCAGTCCTCACAAGTCCAAAATTTGATAGGGACTTTATCATATTTTCATTCGCATCTGATAATATTATAGCTGCTGTCCTTTTGCAAAAGGATGATCTAGGAGCTGAAAAGCCAATTGCTTTTTTCAGTCGAGCCTTAAGAGATGCCCCCATGAAATACCCAATCATGGAGAAGCAAGCCTATGCCGTTGTTAAAGCAATCAAGGAATTCTGAATTTATATTCTATACTCACATGTGATTGCTTATGTGCCAAATGCTATTGTAAAAGACATATTAACCCAAGAGGGGTTAGAAGGCAAAAGAGGCAAGTGGATTGCTAAAATTCTTGAGTATGACATAGAGATAAAACCAACCAAGCTGATAAAGGGACAAGGTTTAGCCAAACTGATGTCCGAAACAAACCTTCAAGCCTTAGACATCAACCAAATGGACAATGAACAGGAGCTGGCGACTCCACAGATCAGTGACACATTTTTGCAATCCCCATGGTATGCTGATATTTGCTTTGTATGGTTAAACCTGTGTGCTCCCCCAGGATTGTCCAGGACCAAGAAGAGATTTTTAAGATTGAAGGCTTTGAAATTTTGTGTCTTAGATGGTGCATTATTTTGGAAAAATCATGAAGGCATATTGCTTAATTGCTTGACCAAGAATGAAACTAGTGATTTCATGAAAGAATTCCATGCAGGGGATTGTGGAGGACATCTATATTGGAAGTCCACTGCTGATAAAATTTTAAGGGCTGGTTTCTATTGGCCCACTTTGTTTGTAGATGTAAAGAAGTTTGCCACCTCATGCCACAATTGCCAAATTTTTGAAGGCAAGAAAAAGCTGCTTCCTTTGCCTCTGAAACCCATCTCAACCGAGAAGCCTTTTCAACAATGGGGTCTTGACTTCATTGGAGAAATCCATCCCTCTTCCTCAGGCCAGCATAAGTGGATCTTAACAGCCACCGATTATTTCACTAAGTGGATTGAGGCCATCCCATGTAGGCAAGCCAATGACACCATTATTATCCAATTCCTTGAGTGCAATATCCTTTCTAGATTTGGCTGCCCTGAGAAGATCATCACTGATAATGCCGCTGCTTTCAAATCCAAAAAGATGATCAATTTTTGCCATAAATTCCATATCACTTTAGGCCATTCCACAGCCTATTACCCTCAAGGTAATGGCTTAGCCGAGTCATCTAACAAGAGCCTGATCAGTATTATCAAGAAGACCTTAGAAGAAAACAAGAAGAACTGGCATAAAAAGCTCACCAATGCCCTATGGGCAGACAGACTTTCAACAAAGAGATCCATTGGGATGAGCCCTTATGAGCTAGTATATGGCATGGAGGCCAGATTTCCATCTTCTTTAGGCATTCCTGTAATCAAGCTGTTGCAGGAGGTTCAAGCTGAACCAAATGATATTCAACAAAGGATCAATCAGACCATTCATCTTCAGCAAACCAGAGAGCAGGTGTATGACAGAGCTCAAATGTTACAAGAAAGGCTGAAGAAGGTGTTTGACAAGAGGACTAAGGCTGAGGATTTCCTTATTGGCGATAAAGTGTTAAGGTGGGACTCAAGATGAGAAGACAAGGGAAAGCATGCCAAGTTTGACTTTCTATGGAAAGGCCCATTTGTCATCAGCGCTATTCAAGGAAATAATACATATTTTCTCAAAACTCTAGATTCCTGCGCAGTTGAAGAGGGCCCTGTGAATGGCCGCATGCTGAAGCATTACCTCGATCCAATGATCTAAGGATACAGGGTTGTGATGTATATATTTGTATATTAATGCGTGTACATATAAGCATTTTCTTTTATGTTTTTATAAGCAATCTGATTGATTGGAACCAAGCAGCGAAGTTATGGAGGTAGAGCGGCGCAGGTCCTCCATTTTAAAAATCTACTATAAGCATTGACCACAACAGAGCAGCGCAGCAAAGCTTGAAGGCACAGCCCACGCAAATCCCCCATTTCAAAGCTCTGTCTTTGCATTAATTTTGGGAAAGGAGCGCAGTCCCGAAGAAAGGAAGCCAAAGGATCACAACATTCGAAGCCTCTATTCTTTTGAGGTGAATTTCAAAGAGAAGCACATCAATTTCACCCCCAGTTATGGACTTACTTCAAAGGGTGCACAAGGCAGGTTATGATATATTTTAAAATACACTCAATAGTAAAGGAGCAAAAAATGCTGCATTCAGACTTCCAGATCTTCAGCCAGTAGTATCAAAACAGAGGAACATTTTTTTTTATTGTTACATCTATAGCCTGTTCAAAGACAAAATTAAGAGGAGTTGCTCCAGCTGGTTCCCTTTTTGTGTGTACTTCAAAATGCAGTTCTCAAGCAAAAGTGTATGAAATATCAAGCACGCAGAAGAAAGAAGGCGATGCTTTGTTTTTCACAGTGTTTCAGTTTAGGAGGAGTGTTGCATTTAGAAGTTAAAGTTCTAGTCATTCAGCAGTTAGCACAAGAAGTTTTCAATAAACAGCAACTACAGAAGATCAAGGTAGCCTGACCTACTGTTCTTGGCTTTTCAAAAGGAAAAGCCATCCCCAAGTGGAGCCACTGTTAGCCTCCTGCTGCAACAGGTTAATCATCTTTCATGATCGACATTTTTGCATGCCAAATATGTCGTACTAGGCATGCTGCAATGCTCCATATTCGCTACAGTTGGATAAAGAAGTGTGCTTGAGAGTGTGCTAGTTTTAATGACACTACTTTGTTCCAGTTTTGATAAGTAATCCATTTTTGATCAGTTTTCAAGTATGGGAAGGCCAAACAGCTTAATCTTGGCTTCCCTGGGTTTCAATTTCATGTTGTAGAATATAGAGAATGAACATCTGTCCAAACAGCTTAATCTTGGCAGATTTGTAGTTAGGTAGAGAAACAAGGGTGCTCAACAGCTTAATCTGAGCCCCTGGATGCAATAAGTGTAGATTTAGATAGGAGGACAGCAAGAAGAAAAGAATGAAAAGCAGGGTATGCTAATTCAAGTGCACCCAAACCAAAAAGAAGAGAAAATGCTAGGCAAGTAGTTCGGGTAGGTAGATTTGTGGTTGCAGAATCATGGCTTGTGATCCATTTCATATTGTCAAGTGTTATATCCATCATATCACAAGTTGAAGGCAGTTTTTCAGTTGGAGGACTTCAAGCGAGGCATGTCTAACTCCCCCCTTCTTCCTCTTCCCCAAATCACTCACTAACTTCCCCCAAAGAGGTCAAGATCTGCTTGATACCTCTTAGATTTATCATTCTCCATATCATCTGCCTTGGTGGAGATCTGCTTCACTCAAGGAATTCTCACACTTCTTCTATGAATCATTCTCCCCCTTAATAGCCTAAGATTCACATGCTTAGCGCTTTCTTATCATTTTTCATGTTAACTACTAACACTACTATGTAGCTCCCTGTCTATTTCCCCTTCCCCTACTAAAACTATGTATATAACTCCCCTATATATTTATCCCTCCCCCTGGTTGAAAAATAACCATATGCATCCTTGGAAATTGCTAAGTTTATCTGAAACTCAGCAAGAATCCTCATTTCTCCCCTCAAACCATCTTCTCATGCATTTTGGACACTTTCCAATGCATAGAACCCTTCATCCCCCCTAAACTATCTCCCAAGTGCATAAGGACTCATTCCTTTGCATAATTCCCCTTTACATGTTTAAAAATCACCCCTTTGACCTTGGTTTGCCATTATAAGGCATGAAACCCTCTTTGGCCACTAAACCCCTCTCAAAACCACATCATTTTCCTCCTAAGTGCCTTTGGACTCCTTCCAAGGCATAAGAAGACCCAAAACCATGCAAAAACCATGAAAAATCCTTCTCAAATCCATTGAAATCCTCCCAAGTGCCTTTGGAATCCTTCCAAGGCATGAATTCCTCCTTTTTGGGCCATTGGACCCCTTTTGATGGCTTATAAACCATCTAACATGCCAAAGGTTACCCCCTCCGAATTCAAAAGACTTGCATTTTTGTATAAATAATGGCTCCGATGAGAAATGGTTCCTTTTGTTTCCCCTCCGATGCGAAATCGCTATCGGGAGGGGGGAGTGGCATATCATAAACCTTTTGCGCAGGTCTCCGAACAGTGCCTTTCGGCATGTTACATTGCAAACATATCACCCCGCCATTCGCCGATGCGATACATTAAATGTATCGAAATGTTATGGTTTTCAAAGGTTTTGGGGCATAGGTTATATTATATCGCGTCGGTAGTTGCCTGCCCCCAGGGCCCCGCCGATAGCGAATTGTCGAATTAATCACAGCCATCCATTTTTGGGCCCAAATCGACGGCCCCTATTATATCGGCGATCACCCTTTATGTTTGTCTCTAACCAGCGGAGCCGAAATAAAATTAAGGCGCGACGTATAAAGGACTTCAAGTCCGTAAGGGGGCTTTGCACAACGAAAAGGGAAGGCTCCGATATCCCGGAGCCGAAATACAATAAAGGGCAGTTAAAAGAATATCGGGTCCGCTTATATGTTTTATTAAAATCCGCCGATTGAACTCGCCGATGGGCCGGACCCGATATCAATAAAAGGTGGGCTTATAAAGCATATCGGGTCCGCGCAGTTCGGCGATCCCATATGTGCTACCCCCCCGGTCCGCCCCGATGCGATTTAGCGATAACCGTTGGATCGACCTGCGCCGGATCCAACAGCCAGGATTTAAAGGCTGCTACAGTGCCCGCCAAAAGCCAATTCTTCATTGAAATTTCATATTTTGGACACATTTTCTGTGTTATTCGGAAATGGGCCGTTTTCAAAGATTTTGTGTGCGGCGCCCGTGCCCGCCCAGGCATAAAGAAATCATGGTTTTCTCAGGCCATTCTTCGATCGCTCCAGGCCCAAATTGCCCCAAATGGCAGGTTTCCACCTCGGCAGGCCTTCAATGACCCTTTACTCATCCAGTTCGTGACTTTAAGTGTTGCTAAAGCATTTTGAGTCGGCCAAGGGCCGACAACCACCCAGGAGCAACAAGGCGCCTCGCAGCAGATACTTGGGCCAAATAACGGCCACTAATGATTTGATGTGACAGTTCAGAGCATTTTTAAAGCAAAGGAAGATCATGGACGCGGCAAAGAGTATCAGGGAAGCGGCAGAGAGTATCAGGAAAAATCTTCCGAAGCAAATGAAACAGAAGGGCCCCAGCAGATTCGGCAAAACATCATCAAGCCGTTGTGGCTCCCCAACTTACAGTTATGGCCATGAGGCCAGTACATGACTCAAAGACCTCTCTCCACTCATTTTTGAGGCTGTCGCCTCATGCATAGCCCTTGTTTACATGACTTGAGATGCCAGCTGCCCCATGCGCAGCTGTTTCTGATGTTTTATGCAGTTATTTCCAGCATAGATTAGGTTCAAAGATAGTGATTGCACAGATCTCTTTTGGTCTATTTTCAGAGATATTTTTGGGATATTTTTCCCCTTGACACCTGTTCAAGGGAAGTCTGTAGCTATGTTCTTCTATATGTACCACCCGCTGCACGGTTTTAATGGGTTGGTTGGTTGGTTGTATGACTCCTCTAGAGACTCGCTCTGTATCTGATATGATTTCTTTAATCAAAGACTGCTAAAGGCTTGGAGTATGGACTGTTTGATGTGTTGTTGATGGTTGAAGAGTGGATGATGGAATTCATGTGCTGCTATATGGATCAATAAGTGTCTCTCACCTCTGTTATCTCAATTTCATACATTGCTCAAGTCACAGAACAAAAGATTGGCTTGGAATTTGCTTAGCTGCACTCTATGCTCAGATTCTATGGCTCTTTATGTTTTCTTCTTGATTTAGGCATAAATATGAATTCCTTTACGGCTCATGTTTAATCTATTTCATAGATGAATGATTGTTGTTTACGAATTCTTAGCTGCTCCTAGATAGACCTCATTCATTTTCTTTCTGCTAATTTAATTGAGAGATTCTTAATTGCCTCTCTTTTCCTTAGCTCTCACTCCATCCCTTTAAGTCTAAAGGTGGTTTCATATGCAGCTATCTTGCTCCATATTCCTCTTGTCACCGAGAAAACGCACCAACAGTCTTACTCCATGACTCCATGCCCAATGGTTTGAAACTTACCACACTATGCATTGCCTCTCTATTTGAAAGCATCCTCCTTCCCACCAAACATAAACAAAACCCCCTTGAACTCATTAGCTAGCCTAATATCATTTCAACAAAGCTAAATCATAAAGAGAGAGCCCTCTCTGATTGCAGGTGGGCTAGAACCTGCAGTCCAAAGTTGGTTAGTGGTTACCTCGGCCGTATCCTTTCCGAAGCTTAAGGACAACCTGAGTGATAACAGGTTGTATGGTCTTTAATGGGAAAATGTTGCCAAGGATGTACTTCACAGCTCCAAATATTCATAATGATGCAAATCTGACCATAACCATAATTCATTATGTGCTTCCTCATTGGTTTTGTAATCTTCCCGAAGTTTTGTATCTACAATTGGACAATACTTGCCGTGAAAGCAAAAATCAGGTTGTTTTTGGATATCTAAACATGCTTGTTGAATTGAGAATTTTTCAAAAGGTAAAGGTTGGTTTCCTTCTTGTTGGGCACACTCATGACCATATTAATCAGATGTTTAGTCGTTTTTCAATCACATTGAGGAGGAAGGAATCTGGGAGATTTCCATCGCTAATTGAATGTATTAAGAAATCATACATGCCAGAGCCTACTTTTATGTTGGAAGAAACTATTGACATGCGAAGGTTTATTCTGGGATCATATGGTGAGGGGAAATGCATTGAAGAACTTAATGACATTAGCTTCCAACATTAATTTTGTATCAAAAAAATTGATGGGAAAACACTAATATGGGGCAAAAAGTATTCAACTACTGCAGAATAGGCAACGTCATCAGGTTTGCAATTTTTGAAGTTCATTCCAAATAATCCAATATTTGCATCAAAAATATTGTTATTACAATCAATTGGTGAAGTTCATAATGCACGCAGACAAAATACAGATATAAATTATTCTGATTGCCTCGAAGAAATTAAAAAAATTATTAGATATACATATGAGTACTTTGACATTGTTGATTCAGTTTGGTGGGAGTCATTTTTCAATAATCAAAGTGATATCATTTCAACAACAAAAAAATGAAGATATACCTTTGAAAAATCCATTTATTTGGACACAAAATGTGTCGAATAAACATGAGGAAATAAACATTATTGAACAACAACAATCTCAAGGTATTATTAATTCTTCACAGGCAGAGGAAAGAGAGATGTATATTGGTTCCAGAAGATCTTGTGCACAACGTGAAGCCATGGAAAACATTTATAGGGGTTCAGTACATGATATTAATGAGGGTTGCATGATCGCAGTGCTAGCAGATGGAGATCCCAATGGCTGTCCATTTTGGGTTGCTAAAGTTATAAAGGTCTTTACAGAAAATGAGGATGTTACAAGTGTTGAAGTACATTGGTATGCCACAAATAAACACCCATTCAATGGTGTGTATAAGCCAGAGATGGTAGTTGACAAAAAAGATGGTGGAAAGAGAAAAAGAAAGGGTACAAATATAAATCACCGCTGCATAGACATATTAAAATTGGAGGATGTTGACATACTTGTTTATGACATCAATTTAGCAAAGAGAGGAACTCTTCACTTCAAGACAATAGAGATTCTGAAAAAGTTGTTACGAGAAGGAACAGTGTCGAGATGGGAGTTTGTTGAAACCAGTCGTAGATCTAGAAGAATTTTGAAACCTGAAATGATGGGCATGCATGTGGACTCAGATGGGGCACTAGTTGATGAAAGAGAGGAATATGGAACATCTTCGTCAGCATCTAGTCACTCATCTGAAGATGTGAATTCTGATGGTGTGCAAGAAAATATGAGTGATTTTGAATAATTGTTTAAGATAGTTTATATAACTGATGTATGCATCGTATCTTGAAATAAAATTTATGATTTCCATATGGTGTTAAATAAGAAGTTATGAGGCATTTTTATGTCGTTGCGTTATATGTCTTAATTATGATAGTTTTTATTGTTTAAAATATCTACAATGCAATATTAAATTAGAGATATAATGTATGTTTTATTCAATATACAAATAATGACTTTTGAATTCATTTAGTGATGTAATTTGTTAATAATGTCATGGTTTTTTAATTTTATAGTTGAAAAAATTTCAATTTCTTTTGTATCTAGCATGTTATGGTTGAGAATATGTTGAATTTATACTTAGGAAAGAAAAATGATATTCTACCAAAAACATTAATGTGTTTTTTTCCTCATAAACAACTTTGTTTGGCACATAAAAATTTGGTTTTACTAGCATTTCTTAAACATTTTAAAGGTTGACCTTAAAAAAAATCATCTTTCGAGTATCATCACTTTTTTGTTTTCAAGTTGTATTTTGGACGAAAATTTCGTTTTCACTGCCATTTTTAAAACATGTTCAAAATTGGCCCTAAAAAACAAAAATCATTGTTCTAGTATACACACTTTTCATTTTTAGCATTGTTTTTGATGTTTTTTCGGGGGTTTTTTGGCAAGAGTTCCCGCTTTGAGTTTATAGTTGCCATTTCAAAGTTTACATTGTTTTCTCCATGAGATTTGGCTTAACTAAACAAAGAGTGACTATGCCTAGATTGCTGCCTTTGTAATGGTGAAATGTCCTGCAATCTTTGCTTGTGACAAGATGCAATAGCCCTAATTGGACAACACTGAAACTAGCTCAATTTAGTGTTTCACTGCCATAACCAATTCCTTCATTTTCCCATAGCAGCTATTCTGCAATAATCTCACATGGAGCGAGGGTTAATTTGCACATGGACATCTCTCTTTTGACAATGAAGGCAATGTGCTAGGCTCTCATCTAATATATGTTCCTAAGATATAATAAACTTATGGTGTATGAGTTATCATATTTCTTACTCCTTAGTTATATTATATGTGCTCCCTGTCTTTGTGCTCATGGCTGAAATAAATAACTCTCCATTGAATTTCTATTAGCATCATTCAGAAGCTCTTAATTGATTGATGCTCTTTGAAATGCATCAGCTTTGAGTTACTCATAATCCAATGTCTTGTTGAGTTAGAGATCAACAGCCACGGTTCTGGAGCTGTTGCATTTCCTTAAGGAGTTGCTAATTTGGTTTCTTTACGACTATTCAGAATTTCTCTCTCCTTACCTGGAGTGTTCTTAAGTGTTCTTGGGTGGATTTCCACTTACTAGAGTCATTTCCCTCTCCCCTAAGCATTATTTTCATTTGGTGGGGTGAGTTTGAGCTCAATCTTGGTTGTCTAAGAGGCCATAGGTACTAGACAAGGCCATACATATTTGTAGGAGATCATTGGCTTTCCAATTTCCCTTCATTCCCATAAATCCATCGAATACATGCGTGCTAAAAGCTACAAGGCAAAGCATTCTTGATGTGTATTTATGGTAGTTTGTAATTATATTATAATGTTGTTAAATTGAGATTCATTACTTAAGTGATTCAAATTATATGTTATTCCATTGGTATTGGGAATCATTACATGAGAACCCATTAACTACAATTATTCACCAATAATATCCAGAGGTTGTTCTGTACTAGAATGATGATTGTCCAGTATGATGTATAATGAGGATAAGGTTGAAGAAATGAATGAGGAGAAATCGCATTCAAGGGGCAGTGTGGATGAAAGTTGTACTATAGAAAAAGAAAATACAACAGTATGAACAAATATGGACAAATTCTGATGAAGAACATGCAACATCAACCAACTTTGATGAAAACACAAAGTGTGAGCAGTTTGAGCTGTCTGATTTTGCACTTATTGCATATTCAACTGGTGGATCTATATCTTCTTGTATTGATAATATGGAAGATCAAGATTACATACAACAATGTATACACACTTTTACCTTAAGGCAAAGTGTTGGGCAAAAGACCTTCAAGGAAAAATCCCCTGAGACAAGCATCAAGTCAGTGAGCAAAACTTGCTGTAAAGATGCTAGTAGTCAATTGTCCAAGGGTGATTTCTGGATGCCCTCACAAGAACCAAATATTGTATCCCACTATCCAAAGGATCTTCTCTCAACTAAAAAGGGTATGCTAATGAATGCTTATGTGAAAAAGGCACAACACATTTATCTTTGGTTGGGAGCTTATCCATATTGCCCATGATGTAAATAGTTATAATGTCATGTTGAGTAGATTTTTGGCACACCTTTAAGAAGGTATCATTATCAAATGGGGGCTAGAAATCTAAAATGTTATCCATTGAATTAGATATAGGATTATATTTGTCTAGATGGGAAGGTTGATATAGTTTGAGCTTGTAGGAATTAATTATTGGAGAATACCCTATTACAGAGGAAGCTTTGGGTTGAATGAAATTTGATGAACCTACTGTAGAATATGTGAGCTAAATTTTTTATTTTTAATATAATTTTCCCTTATACTATTTCTTATGACGTATGGCATATGATATGTAGGAAGCTTTTCACTCTATAGAAGATATTCATGGCCTTGTGTATGGCCAAGAAGATTCCTAATCCTCAAATGACAAAAACCTGCTATTCAAAGTTAATAAAGATATTTTGGATATTAGAAAGTCATTTGTATCATGCTTATGCATGGTACAAGCTCTATATCCTCCAGAAAAGCTACAATAAATACTTAGCATAGAAGGATTTGTAGTTGATGGCATCATCTGGATTGTTGGCTGCCATTGTGAAATGGGATGAGGGAAATGTGTGGAAAAACCATATTCTAGAAACCATTTATCTTTGGTTGGGAGTTTACCCATATTGCCCATGATGTAAATAGTTATAATGCAATATTGAGTAGATTTTTTACACACCTTTAAGAAGGTATCACTATCGAATGGGTGCTAGAAATGTAAAATGTTATCTATTGAATTAGATATAGGATTATATTTGTCTAGATGGGAAGGTTGATATAGTTTGATCTTGTAAGAATTAATTATTGGAGAATACCCTATTGCAGAGGAAGCTTTGGGTTGAATGAAATTTCATGAACCTACTATAGAATCTGTGAGCTAAATTATTTTTGTTTTTAATATATTTTTGCCTTATACTATTTCTTATGACAGATGGCATATGATATGTAGGAAGCTTTTCACTCTATAGAAGATATTCATGGCCTTGTGTATGGTCAAGAATATTCCTAAACCTCAAATGATGACAATCTACTATTCAAAGTTAACAAAGATATTTTAGATATTAGAAAGTCATTCGTATCATGCTTATGCATGGTAAAAGCTCTATATTCTCCAGAAAAGCTACAATAAATACTTAGCATAGAAGGATTTGCAGCTGATGGCATCATTTGGATTGTTGGATGCCATTTCTATTATGCCCTATGATCACAAGCATGGGGCTCACCATTTAGAGCTGGAGAATGAGAAGGAAAGAATTTCAAGAATGGTTAGTCTTCTAAGTTTTGGGATTTAGTTTGGATTCTAAAATGGATACCAGAGAAGTGGTAATTTATTTCAATGAAAAGGCTTAAGATCATCTGTCACTATTTGAGATTTTTTCTTTTGTATAGGTTTTTCTAGTATAAGTATTATATTTTATGCTTAGTTCAAGGAGTTTTCTTCTAATATGTCTAATAATAATATGTTTTTTGGACAGTTGTCATGCTCAACACTTCTATTTGAAGTGGTAAGTAATAGGTACAGAGATTATTAAAGAGTTTATTTTTGAAAGTTTATTTTTGAAATTAAGTCTTTCCTTGATGTTGTTGAGAAGTCAGAGCACACATATATTCTTTTAAGCACTTTTTATGCTTGTACGGGTTACCTCACATATGTCTTTCCATATGTACCTTGTACCTTGTTACCTCCCATTGTATCTTGTTACCTCCAAACTTGCAAGTAAATTGTTACCTTCCATATGAAGAATTATCAACCACTGAGACAAAAATCAATGTTCCACCTGCCAAAGGTCCTAATATTCAATCAAAAGTAGTACCCATAGCAGCAACTACACCTCTTGTCCTAGATCTTCTTGGTTATTTGATAGGTTTAGGCAATGCACTTGTCTGTAGAGATTAGTGAGCAGTAGGCTCTGGGTGGGTATTAGATAGTCAATTCCATTTCATTTTGTAAATAAAAAATGGAAAAAATTGGCTTTATTGTTGTTAGATGTGAATTGTATTTACTATGATAAGCGTCAACTTGATTAAAGCAACTTGTGATATTTGGTTAATGCATTGTGTAGACCTCCATTACCTGTTTTACTTGCAACATCAGTATGCCAAGGCCTTCAGATCAATGGGTAACTTATATTGCACGATGGTCAAATATTTTATAGCTTGAAGGTTTAGAATAACTCTTTTGGTCTTACAGCTCCTAGACCTCTACAGGTACAGTTTATAAAATGTGAAATAGTTGAGATATTAGTTCTATTTACTGTAAATATTGCTAGTTTAATAGGATGTAGATGCACAACTATTTTGAGTCCTTTTCCTAAGTTTCGTTCCTGGTAAATTAGGTGCCACCATTGCAGCCTGGTAACTCACCACACACACTGCTACCAATGGTACTATTTTAAAACATATCTCCTAGACTGGCAAACACTCTTTTGTAGGTGGAAGCAGAAAATAATCAACGACTTGTTTGGTATTTTAATGATAATACTTCATTTGAAGTTTTCTTCACTAAGGATGGAAGGATGGAGCATGCAACATTTCTGGACATAATAATGAATGATAGGATCTAAATTTTAATCTTTGGAAGTTTTCTTCATTGAGGATGGCAAGATAGAGTGTGCAATGTTTCTGGAGATAATATTGAATGCTAGGACCATTCCCTCTCCGCCACTCTGCCTGCGCCTTCGACTCTGTTGGATTTTTAGGACTTTTGGGTTAGAAGGACTGGGCATGATGGACAAGTCCAAGAGATCAAAAAGGAAATAGTAAGAGCGCATATATGGTGAGCTTGTTCTCTCCATTGAAAAGCTATAGGAAATCCAGGATGAGCTTGACAGGGTAAGTTCTCATGCACTCTGAAAACTACTTTTGGGGGTTAATTTATTTTATTTATTTATTTTAAACTGGTTTTTTTCTTATCTTTTTTTAAAACATTTTGCCCATTCCTTTCACTATGTATTATTTTTTTGATTTATTGGTGCATCTGTGGATTGATTGAATTCCGTAAGCAAGAGGTGAGAAATACAATTGCATAGCCAACCTTTTATAGAAGTGGGTGAACTCCAAACTCGAATTTGAAAACCATCTACAGTCCCAACCAGGGTTAAGTTTTGAAGTTTTCATGTATTAAATTTACATGAATGACATCATCAATCATGCAAAGACCAGTGTCAGGAGGATGACATATTGTGGACACCCTATTGGGCATACGAGTTATTCTTTTTGAGATTGAAGTGCTTAATTATAAATGTGATTTCTTTAGTATTTGTGACTGTTCAAAAACTTGTACTTTTATCATGGGACCCACTGACCCTTTAGCATAATCTTGTAAGTAACTCTTTCTTTTGGTGGACTTTTACCAAGTGAATTTAGGTATCACATGTCGCTTTATACTTTGGAAGGAAAATCTAGTGCGGTTATATGAAAATCTTGTCTATGTGGTATACTTTGTAATTATTATTAATAATAAGGTAATCTTGCATTGAATTTAGGTATCACATGTAGCTCTATACTCTGAAGGAAATATATGTGTGTTATATTTTTTAATTATTATTAATAATGAGGTTTTTTTTATGTAAGATAATAATAAGTTTGTTTATGTAAGATAGGTTTTGGTAGTCTTGTCAATAAATGTTTTTTTTTTTTTGGTAACTTTTTGAGAATTTATTTCAATAGAATCACTAGATTCATTATTTTCCTAGAAATTTATTTTTGTGGTTAATATTATTAAAAATGTATATAGTTTTTGATACACGTGGTTAATATTATTAAAAAGGTATATAGTTTTATCTAGTATCAAGTGCTTTCATGTAATAATATTAGTTGTGATGAATCTCTCAAATCAGTTGTGATGAATCTCGCATACCACTTTATAAACCATTCATTTGAACTTAAGTTGGGGTGGTGGAGAACCTATGGCCTACCTCCTTATATTTTGTTTCAAGTTGAGAAGAGGTTACATAAAGCCTTTCCTTTGACCCCTAAGATTTTGTTTTTTAGGAAGGAGTTTGAGATTGTAATTGTTGTAGTCATTTTTAAAATTTCATGAATAAGGCTAGCCTTGATGATCTCATCCACAAATTAAGGCATTGTGTTATGTAAGATTAGCTGTGATTTGTAATTATTAACACAAGACACCATTAAAATCATGTCAATAGTTGGCATCTTCAATATACAAGTCTCAATAAAATCTATTCACATGTTGGAAGTAAATCCAAGGATTATAGAAAGACAAATGTGATGGGATGGATGATCAAATTCATGTATACTTTGCAAAGAAAAGGTTGCAAGATATTTCAAAGATTAACAAGGTGTGACAATCATAAGATAACCTTGTACTTGTTTAACCACACATGGTATGTTGAAGGAGAATGGTAGTTTTAAAAACTGTTGGAAAAGCCTTCATGTACCACTGATAAATTGCTATGCTCTTCACCTTTGAGAAATTCCATAATACCAAATATGCAAAGAAATATAACCCAGAACATAGAACAAATTGAAAAAAACAACAAGTATTTTATTATTAAGAGATGAAAGCACTGTTCACTTGCCTCTTCGAGGGGGCAACCTCCAACATAGCAGAGCTCAATTACAAAATAAGACTCTATATATCTCAATGGGGAGTCTCTACCCTTTATATAGGATTCATAAATACAATACCATGGGTCATTATCATGGTTCTCTCAATACCATCTATTGCAACTAACTGTGGTCCCTTTCTTAAATGCAGGTCAACCACTTACAATTATTAATACGAGCTTTATTGACTCTTTGACTAACTATAACTATGACTCGACCCTATTACATAAATAAAGGGGTTAGGGTTGGACCCTAACATAAATCCCAATGAGGTTTATTGCAATTCTTGGAAAAGTAATTAGTGATGACTTGATTTTGAACCAAAATAAATAAAAAAAGGGAGTTTATCTAAATGACAAGGGAGTATTAATCCCAACTAATTATGTCCAATGGAAGTTCAAGTTCATGGTTTGAAAATATCATCTAGAAAGTTATTATTCATGGAATTCCATTAAAATTTACAAGCATAGAACCTGCCAAAATTTGGAGCCCCATTTCAAATATCAAGCATTATCCACTACCCCAAAGTTGTAAAATATTCACATATGCTTGTTTTTATACTTTCATTTTACATTTTGAATTAGTTGTAGGATTAATAACATTCCCTATGGCTTCCAAAGAAATATGATGTTCCTTCTAAAAACCATTTCTCATAGCCCTAAATATGAGAGCGTAGTTCACCATGAACTATATATTTTCACAACCTACGTTACTAGGGAAACACCATACAAGATTTTCCATGTAACATTTGGAAACTTCTAGGATGCTTGTGATTGAATTCCCACCTAGGATTGTGTCTCTCTGTGTGCCAAAATTGCTAATCCTTCTCAGCAAGCCATGATGTCTATTGATTATTCTTGAATTACTTTTCCTGTAACTACTACATTTATTTATCAGATGTCAGTACTATATAATAATGTTACACACTTGTACAATGAAAATCCTTCATCGCAATATTTAAAACCATAAAAAAAATTCAAGTAAAACACCTATTGCCTCATTGCCTCTGAAAAGGAGTCCCTCTTCTTGAAATTATCTTTCCTTTCCAAGCTTTTTCCTTTCCAAATCCTTCTAGAGAAGCAATTTTGGTGATTTCTCTCATACTAGAATATGATGATGATGATATTGTAGATGAAGCTACCTTGGGAATGATGGAAAATATTTTTTTCTAACTCCCCAATTAAAAACACACTATGAGAAACATAAATACCATGCTTATATACATGTTAGGGATTTATTTAGTAGATAAATATAGTGCATAAACACTACCTCTTGGATTTATATCTTGAGCATATCATATTATCATTAATAGTGGAAGCAATGTTTCTTGAATACTTTACTTAAAAAATGAAATTGCAATGGACACTAATGGTGATAATTCTATCGAAACATTATAGAGTATCTTAAGAAATGCTACCTGGCTTATAGGGCTCTACTAACATGCAAATATTTTATGATTGGATCATTGTTTTCTATTTAGTCTAAGAAGTTTATGATTAAGAGCTTTCAAAGATCTCTAGAACCACAAAGTTAAAATAAATTACTCATGAAGATCACAAAGTATGCTACCCTAATAGAGAATATATATTGTTCACTTTCTCTCTTAGCAAATGCAAATATGTGTGTTAATCTTGTTGCTAGAGACAAATCCCTAATTCATAGATCTAATTATAACTAGAATTGTGATACCTTCTCCATAAATTTCTAAAGAATCCTAACTATGCCTTAAAAATGTATCTCCAAGCATTAATGTTGAACAATATATTATTTATTGATTTTGGGCTTGGGATGAGAGAGATAAGAAAGAGATTGACCATTATCAAAGTAAACACTCACTTTTCCATACATAATGTCCCTTTTTTACCTTGCACCATGTACCAATTTCTTCTAATAATATTATAAAGCTTGTCATGTGCATAAATAGGGCATATATCAAATGGTATAATGGACCAATGAGTTAGGAAAGCTTCCATAGGGCATATCTTGGAAAGTATAGAAAATAAATGAATAAAATTTTTACCTCATGTAACATGAATATCATACTTTTATCTCCTCAAATTTTCACTGTCTAAAACATCACAAAATGGTAAAATGACTCATTCACTTCCTAAACCAAATTTTTACTCCACTTTTAAAATGTCAATAGTATTCCCTAGGTTCTTTTGCACACTTTGAATATCTTTGAGCTTAGATGTTTTTCAATTATACTCAAGTCACCCCTACTTGTAAAATTGGGTGAGCTAACTCATACTACATGGCTTAGTCAACTTGACATAATCTTATTTCATATGTCCTCATTGTGTTGGAGTTAGCACGAGCAACATATATCAACATATACCATTGGAAATGTCCAAGAATAATCATTTGAACCATATATCCTATGCTCCCATTTAAACTAGGTATTTAGAGTAAAAATGAATTCAAAGATAAGATATCCAATCTAGGCATCAAAAGTCGAACAACAATATTTCCAACAATCTTCATCTTACAATCTTTATCTTCAACATCTATAGTCTTCCCATATCTTTCACATTAATTAAAATAATATTTCCAACAATCTTTGTTGGAGAAATGACATGAACCCACGATTTCCACAATTTCTATCTTGAGGACTAGGCTTAAATGGATATCGGGCACATTAATGTCAATTAAAGAGCAACCCTTAAACATGAAATACTTTAGGATAGTATTTTTGGGATTTTTACCCATAACATTAGGAATTGCCCATGGTAAAAGTAGGTTGTTTGCTTGAGTTGAGCCTAATTTAAAACTATAAATAAGTATGCAATGTTATATGATAGGTATGGCTAATAAATGGACCATGTGAAACAAACATTCCTGTAGATTAACTCTTTTTGTTAATTTACAACAAGTGCACCAAGGGCCTGGTTTTGTGAAGGCTTCTAAGGTTAACAGTATTGGGGCCTTTGGGCCTAATAAAGTATTACAGGTGCTTAACATTGAGTTCATGATTTAGGCCTTATGCCTTGTCCTCAAGCCTTTTGGAATTAACAAAAGCACTATCAGAACTATTAAAAATGGTGCTTGAATGTCTTAGTAATTGTTTCTAGCATTGAAGCCATAATAAGTGAATTTCACCAAATTGGTCACCCAACTAAAACTGGAACCTCAACTAAAACCTATGAATGCCATATTTACGTCAGGAAATGATTTCAGAGTGATAATAAGGTCATAATATTATATCTCTCATGTAATGGAGTAGGTAGACTACATTACTCCTCTAATGGGCTTCCCGATATGCTTGTAAAGTTGATAATGGATATAAGTCCTATTTAATGTGCACCTTGAAGTAAATCCATTTACATAGAGAATTAAATAAATCAAAAATTTGAAATAGTTCATATAGGGTTATTCCAATTTATGATTAGCTAGAGGATTAATTTGTAAGCAATGGGAGCCATACTGAGAAATTTAAGGCTACTGATATCGTCCAATGAATCACATTATGTAAAAAAGTTCATTGATTTTGTGTTGCATAGTTTTCTCCTTTGTAAGCTCTAATTCATTTAATGGTGTTCACAAATTCCGAGATAGAATTAGAGGATACTTTCTATATAGTGTAACAATGTCAAAGGAGCGATTGTTCATTCTCTACAAATTTATTAGTTATGAAGGTAGGCATGAAACTATTTTTTCCTACCATATTAGGATTTTGATGCATTTTCTAAAGGAGAAGGAGATAATTTTAGCCTACTAGCTGATCAGTAGCCCTAGAATAATGGCATTTAATATCTAGAAGAATTCTAGGAATCTTGACAAAGTCTTATATTAGATTGGGTTAATCAAAATTCTTGTTGAGGAAAAAAAAATTAAGAAGTGACAATTGGGAACCTTGTTTAGTAATAAATTATTTTATTGAGGCATTACAAGAAAAAAAATATTTGTCCAAAGAGAAAAGGAAGAAGAGGTAGGGTTTTTTCAAACCCTTACCCTCAAGATGAAAATAAAGAAGTCAAAGAAACTCTAGTAGAGAGAGGACATTGAAATCTTAGAGACAGAAGAAATTTTAAGACTCGAGTCTATGATGATATTGGAAGATGAAGATGCTACTGAAATTGAAGATACCATAAAATCAATGCTACTTAATAAACGATAATGGCTGAAAATAAGATATGAAAGGAAGAAGAATAAAAAGGATCATGCTAGAACCAAAAAGAAAGGTGACAAAAGCAATTACAAAGAATCCATGGGAAGCTACAAAAAAAACCATTGTGATATATGAACTGAAGTAAAAGAGCATTAAAAGGAAGATTCTGTAAGGAATGAAGACACCAGAAGACAAAACAAATGTAGAAGCATCACATGAAGCATGAAAAAAGTAGACAATGTTGTTTTGTTTGAGAATTTGAAAGTTGCAGAGCTAATAGAATCAGAAAGATTAGCGACAAATCCTGAAAGAAAAGGTTCAACGGTCTATGAAACTTAGCAACATATATATTATTATTATTTTGATAGTCTGGATCAAAAAGCACAAAAATAAGAGGTAAAGGATCCCTCTCCTAAATTCTAACGGTCAATGGAATTTAGAAACATATCTATTTTATTTTATTTTTTGTATCAAGAAGCACAAAAATAAAAAGTAAAGGATGGCTCTGCTACTCTTGAGTGTACTTTCAACAGTGATATTCCAACACCTACCATTCACAATCCCATACATAATAACGATTTAACTTTTTATAGGGATAAAGACAATATTATAAAATTAAAAGAAGAAATAACTCAATTAGAAATCCTAGAGAAACATGTGAAAGGGGAAAATGAGAATCTCAAAGAAAACAGTCATAAGATACTAAAGTGAATGTATTATTGGTATCACAAAAACTCTAGGCTAAAGAAGACAAATAAAGTACTCAAACAAAAAAACAAGGGTTTAAAGACAAAGATGTTAATGAAGAATCCAACGTGGTCCATTTCCGTGATAAAGAAAGGAGCCATAAGTAACTTGGATATTTTGATCCAAGCTGCTAAAACTATCTTCTGAATTGCAGTATTATCCAAATTTTTAAAAACTTTCTAGCTTGCATGTGGGCTTGCAACACCCTAAGAACCCGAAAATGTTGGAAAATGTTAGATAAAAAAAAATGACCTTAGCAACATCAAGGAGTGATCCAGGTGGCTCTAGAGAGACACACAGGACAAAGAGGGCTTATGAATGCTCAAAAATCAAAGTGCTCAGAATTACTTTGACCCAGGACTAGAGTGTAGATCTCGTCGTCCTAATCGTGGAGGTGTGAACGGTTCATCAATCTGAGCTCATATGAGGGAGAGCGGGCTAGTCAAAGTTTTGGTCAAAGTTGGGGTGTGGGCCAAGTTTAAGTGTCCTACAAATTGACCGACCCTGAGGCATAAACCTAGCTCCTGGAATCGGCCGAAATTGTGGCCTCATTAATTTTCCCAATGACCCTTATTTTCTAAAAATTTAAAAACAACCCCTTCGTTATAAATATAAAAAAAAATTCATAAATGAGGTGGCGGGCCACCACCCCCGCCACCCAAAATTTCATAACAACGTTATTTAAAAAATAACATTAAATTATATATTAATTATTTAAATATAGTCTCAACTATCTGATATACTGAATTAGTGTTTATATTAATAAAATATATTCTAAAACTAAAATAAAAGGATAAAAATTTATATATTAATAATTTATTTTAATATCAATGTTAAAGATAAAAGTGCAATAATTATCATTCTATATAAATTTTCAAATTGAAGTATATAAATTTCTAATATAAAAAATTGCGTAGTCTAACAAGGCAGAGGAGTTGCCTGGAAAGTTATGGAAATTCCGATTATATTTAGAGAAAATCCGGCAAGGATTTTTGTAAATCCAAATTATAATTGTTAAACTTCAAAATTTTAGGTGTCCTAGACGTTTTTTATGGTGCTGAATCCATTTCCACCATCAAAAACACGATTCAAAAACTGTCTCTACAAGATTTTTTGAATTTTTTTGGGTGGATTCCAAGCACTTTTGGCCACCCGGGCAATTCCTCTGCCTCGTTAGACGACTCCATTAAAAATTCTAAAATATGTTGATAAATTATAACTACTAACTTGTATTTTTTTAAATATCTATTAATAGTTTATGGGATTTTAGATAAAGAGTGATGGATGTATATGATAATAATATAGCCTCACCATTTCCAAACTTGAAAAGAAAAAATCATATAATATTAAATTAATAAATAATTTTATTATTAAGTTTAGGGAAATTAACATCTAACTGGGCATCAAGACTTGTGAAAAATCCACTTTGAGAGGAGGAGATGGCGAGGGTTTCTGGATGTCTGAGCAACGCCGCCACGATGCAGGAAAAGGATGGGGGTGCGATAGCAGCTAGCCCCCAAAGGAAATCGAATGCAGGGCTGCCGAAAACAATTACTCAGACATGGAGTTGGCTTCGCGGCGGGCCAAAAAACAAAATCCTCGTGGTGGATCGGCTCCCAGCGGCAGGTCGACCTTCATACAGGTCATGGACGCATCCACAGTCCCAGGTTTTATTCTCCCATGTGCCGTCAGAACCCATCAAACTTCGACATGGCATGGGGGATATAGCCCATCTCCGACCAGATCTGCAAACCTACCTTGTTTCGGTTACGCTTAAAGACAACGAGGAAACGCCCAGGTTGGGAATGGCCACTCAAACAAAGGCTGAACAGAACGACGTGCCTCCCAGTCGGCCAGATCCAGCAAAGCTAGGGTTCCACAAGAGCGATCCACTTCGCAGGGACGCAGATCTGGCTCAGCAAGGGCTCCACAAGACCGATCTAATCCACACAGATGCAGATCTGATTCAGATTTTCATCAAATTGATTGAGGGCAAACACTACTGCATGCGGCTCAGCAAGGCAATGAGCATCCATGAGCTAAAAAAGGAAATACAGGGTCGCCATGGAACCCCAGCACGACTACAAAACCTCATATACTCAGGGTACAGTATGCAGGACAACAAAACCCTCCAGCACTATGGCATCGCCAACGATTCAACCATTATCCTAACTCTCCGACTGCGTGGCGGAAGCTCTGGAACCAGCTCTAAAAATACAGGTTCCTTTCGGGATGCAGTAAAAGGAAAGGAAAAAATGAAAAATAAAGCAGCACCACCATCAGAGTTGCCAGGACCCTACATTGTTGAACAAAAGCCAGAATCACCAACTCTACAAGTATCTATGCCAGAGGTAACTAGCCTACACACTGATTTATCTAATACTGCAGTTATTTGTAGATTCAACGGCTTCTGGCCAAAATCAGATGCCCTGCATCAATGGATCTTCTCAACATGGACACCTAACTGTGAAATTTATCTATGCCCCAAGGGGTTTTTCATAGTTAGATTTAATACAGAACAGGAAAGAGACAGCATTATCAATCAGGGGCCTTGGTTCTGGGGCAGTGCTGGCCTCTTCACCACCCCCTGGTTCTCGGATTTCGATGCTAATACAATGATAGTCTCAACAATGCCTGTATGGGTAAGGCTACATGGGCTCCCACTACACTTCTGGCATCAAAAAGTGTTAATCGCCATTGGGAATTCTCTAGGGAAATTCCTAAAAACGGATGAAGACAGAGCTATCAGGGGAATATTTACATTTGCCAGAATATGTGTAGAAGTGGACTTGAGTCAGGGGCTACCTGACCACATCACGCTGAACTTCAATAATACTCAATGGATACAGCAGCTTGACTACGAGAACACAGCATTCCGGTGCAGGAGCTGCATGCAGACAGGGCACCTTCAATATGACTGCCCATTTGCTCGAAAGGACCCCAGGAAAACTAAGAAACAACAAAAAAAGCCCAAAGGCTGGCAGCACACCGACCCATTGGAAGAAGAGGACATAAATGTGGAGCCCACAGAGAACCAGACGGAACCAGACTCTCAAATGGGACAGAAACAAACTCAGGAAGTGATTACCCCATCTACTCATACGGGGCCGATCATTTCAGATCTGCATCAAGAGTTACAAATGGAAGTAAGTGGCATCAAGCGAACCCATGGCTCAGAGGGCTCGGAATCAGACAAAGAACTACAATTGATCCCAATGGAAAACCAGCTAGCTATTATTACACCCACAGCTGACTCTGGAGGATGGCGTCGGGTGGAGAAGAAGAAGGGAAGAAAAGTTTAGGCTTGCTGGAACATATTATTTTTCTGTTATTCTATCTCTGTTGGTTCCTGTCAATACAGGAATAGTCATCTGCTATTTAGTGTTATTTCTCTGTTTGTTGCCTGTCATTACAGGATCAGCCATCTGCATATGCCTATGGCATCTACAAAATGTAATTTTATCAATATGAATAAAATTACGATTTTTTCTACGGGAAAAAAAAAAAAAAAAATTATGAAAATTACTTTAAAAACTTAAATTATATTATCTTAATATTAATATTTTACACTATATTAATATTAATTAATTTAAAATACAAAATTGTAGTTTACTCAATTAAATTCCTAAAATAATTTAAATAAAATATACAAAACACAATCTTAAAATTTATTAATCATTTAATAAATAATTATTTTTTTAATATAAAATTTAAATATATATATATATATATATATATATATATATATATATATATAATTTCTATCTAAATTACATAAATAATATGTTTAAATAATGCAGAACAACAATTATTATGCGCCGTTAATGGGGTGGAACAAGACCCATGTATTACGCGCCCGGGACCGGAAACAAGTTATACCACCCAGCCGGCCGCCCCAAAACAAGTTATACCACCCAGTATGTCAGTACACAGCATGGGGATTACGGACCCGACCCCCACTGGGCAGACGAGTTATTTCTGCACGCGCAATGTGACAGAGGAGTTCTTCTTGGATTTCTTCATGCGTAAAGGGGCAAAGTTATTTTGCTTGGGCGGAAAAAAAAATTGAAATCTTTGTTATTATTAGAGCGAAAAAAGTAAATATTTTAAAAAACAATATTCGTTCTCATTAAAGTGAAAAATGTAAATATTTTTAGTTTTTAAAGATAAGGTACATTTTTAACTTTTTGTGATTATTGTTTAGAAAATTATGACTCGGATCATCCAGAGTACTATATTCAAAGTACTATATTCATTTCATGAATAGAAGTAGCCTTGATGATCCCATCCACAAATTAAGGCATTGTGTTATGTAAGCTTATTCATGATTTGTAATTATTAGCAGAAGACACCATTAAAATCATGTCAATAGTTCGTATCTTCAATATACAAGTCTTAATAAAATCTATTCACATGTTGGGAGTAAATCCAAGGATTATAGAAAGACAAATGTGATGGGATGATCAAATTCATGTATACTTTGCAAAGAAAAGGTTGCAATATATTTCAAAGATTAACAAGGTGTCACAATCATAACATAACCTTGCACTTGTTGAACCACACATGGTATGTTGAAGGAGAATGGTAGTTTTAAAAACCATTGGAAAAGCCTCCATGTACCACTCATAAATTGTTATGCTCTTGACCTATGAGAAATTCCAGAATACCAAATATGCAAAGAAATACAACCCAGAACATAGAACAAAATGATAAAAACAAGAAGTATTTTATTATTAAGAGATGAAAGCAGTGTTCACTTGCCTCTTCAATGGGGCAACCTCCAACAGAGCAGAGCTCGATTACAAAATAAGACTCAATATATCTCAATGGGGAGTCTTTATCCTTTATATAGGATTCATACTTGTTGTGACCTTTCCAAGCTATTGTCCTCGCATTAAAAATAATGTACATAGACTTTTAAAGAGACAACTAGTCACTGTACTATTTTAGCAGAGTTATTCTTCTTAGACACCCATGCATTGTGGCCATAACTCCTCTTAGACACCCACTTATTGTGGCCTTGCCAAGCTATTGTCCAAAATACCATTTTTTAGAATTTATTTATCAATGTGCTAAACTCAAAAATATTTCTAAGCAAGCTATGATGTCCTCCTCAATAGGCCATGACGTTTCATGATTGTTTCCGAGTTATTTTTACTCTAACTACGTCTCTATTTTTATTTTCAAGATGTCAACACTTTCTAAAAATACTTAAAAACAATGAAAATCCCTTGTCACAATATTTAAAACTCAAATAACAATTCAAGTAAAACACATATTGTCTCATTATCTCCTAAAAGTAGTTGCTCCTCTTGAAATTGTCTTCCCTTTTGAAGTTTTCATCTTCTCAAAGCCTTCTAGAGAAGCAATTTTGGTTATTTTGTTTGTACTAGGATATTGTAGATGAAGCTATGTTGGGAAGGATGGAATATATTTTTTGGCTAATCCCCCATTAAAAACGCATTATGAGAAATATAACTACTACGCTTATATGTATGCATGTTAGCCATTTATTTGGTATATGCATATTTGGATCTATATTTTGAACTTATAGAAATTATACTCAATTATGGAAGCAATGCTTATTGACTATTTCATTTAGAAAGAATAAATTGCAATGGACCTTAACCCCATTGTTGAATGGTGATAATTTTGTCAAAATATTAGAAAAACCATGACGAAAGTCTACTTGGCTTATAGGGCTCCACTAACATGCAAATATTGCGTGATTGAATCCTGTAATATCCCAACATCAAAATTTTAATGAGATATGGTACACTCTAGGTCTTCTAATGAAATTCTTGCACTAAAAACACCTAACACAATAAAAATCTAAGAATGCAGCCTCTTGTTTATGTAAATAAATAGAAACAAAATTACATGCCCACACAAGACCTACTAAATCCTGTGCCTTGACATGTATGGCTACCCATCAACAAAGAAATTAAATATATTGAAGCATAATCATAGATCCTAGATGGATCCACTACAAAAATTACTCGCATGGGTTTTCATACCTAGGATCAACTAGAACTAGCCTTGCCAAGTTCACAACAAAAGCCAAATAGATAGATAACTCTCCTATCCCCTTTTATAGGCTTGATTGACTCTTTAGAGACTTTATTTTATTGTTTTCCCTCGAAAAACAAAGGCAAATACCATGGGCCAATGCCATGGGAAACTGCCACATTAAATACCATGGGAAGATTCCATCCACTTTGACCATATCCAAATATATATATATATATATATATATATATATATATATATATATATATATATATATATCTTACAAATCCTCCCACCCAAAGATTGTTTGCCCTCAGGTAATCCACTTCTATCCAAAAAAGAAGCATTTGTATATTGATACCAAGATCCCATACAACCCAATGTGTTATTCCATGCCTCCATTCTAAATGATCATGAATGGATCCTTCGATACCTGAATCCAAAACAATCCTTTGGTCGATCCTACCCCCAATGGATTCTCCTAGATCCTAATGCCACCTAAGTCCTAGGACATGTTGGTTATTACACCACCTCAGCCCTTCATCATTACTTGTGCTTGAGGGCCCAAGTTGCAATATGCCCTCTGCTAAGAGTATCTCGTCAATAGAGGTCCAACTCATAATCTCTCTTAAATCCATCTCATGGGAAGTATATAATGCATGAATCCATGCACATGGAATAAATATACCATGTTGATGTTGCCTGATTCTCAACTCATGTTGCTCCACCCGATCACCCATCATGATCCATTTGTATAACTCTTCCTTGCTATCCCCAATGTATAATGGCAGGTTGGTAGAGCTGCAAGCCTTATCTATGTACTCTTGTAGAGGGCTGCTTTGCAACTCCCAAATGTACTCCTCTTCCTGCCTTGTGAGGGACTTGAGTCGCTCCTCAACACTAGACAACTGGGTCATTGATTCAACACATACCCCTATGAGGTCCTCAAATTTTCTATTCTCCTGTAAGACAGTGTCTCAGGCTGCCCCGACTCTCTACTTCAACATCGTAAGATCTGTCTTGAAATGCATGATCCTTTCCCAAAAGTCCTCTACTAGAATTCTCGTGCCCTACAGAATGTCTCTATATTTGACTGCACTGGATGCCCCATGACCACAACTTTAACTTGAACCTTTGTTTGACCCTCCAGAAATGGCTTATCCTGCATACTATATTTGTCATGATACCCTACATGATCATGCTCATCATGTCGGTTTATTATTATTGGCTCCTCATTTGGTTCTCCTATAATGTCTTCTTCCTAGCTTTTTTCACATGTGGGGATAAGTTGTCCACCCTCTTTGATTGTCAAACATGGATGTATTGGTGGACTGTTATCTATACCTGATTTTCCATACTCTTTATGGATGTTCTCCTGGATATCTATAGACTCAACTACCTCATCATCAGGAGGAATTCCCTCCTTCCTTTCCCGATTTACTTTGTCAAGTTGATTGATTATCATCGACCTGTCTTATAAGTTTCTCTGAAAAACATGGTGTTGTTTCTCACCATTTGTACTTGACTGCTTGGATCCTTCATAGATTCTCTTCTAGAAACCAGTGAAACCAACTATGGATGAATCTTCATGATCTGCCCTTGTTTCCTCTTATCACCTGGACATGAATGGTTAAGGGCCCAAGGTCCCTTGTAGATAAAGCATAGTCCTCTCATCCTTAGTTCATTATTGATGTATATTTTGTTCTTGCTTCCTCCATCAATCCTTATCAACTCCTTTGTATTGAGCACCCTTTTGAGTAATTTTATGTTTTTCTTGTGTTGGGTTGTGTTATATTCTTTCGACATAGTTAATAGGGGGTTTGAGGGGCACCCATAACCCCACTTTATGGGGTCCAGGGCAGTGCCCCAAAATTTTTTGATTTTGGACCCTATGTTAGGTTGGGCGGACCCACCTATGGTTTTGTGCATGATTTCCGCACATGTTTTTTTGGACGCAATGGTTTTCGGTCCATGGTATTGGACGCGATGGTTTTTTTGGTCCATGGTATTGGATGCTTCGGCATGTATAAATATGTATTATAACATTGAAAGGAACATAATGAAAAATCAAGCTGGTAGTCCCAGTTTTGGGATCCAGGGGAAATCATTGTGTATATGTGTTTTATGTGTTATGCTCTCACTATTGTTTATTTTATGTGTTTTAGAATTCGAATGCATCTAATTTCTATACAGGGTTAAAACCTACATTTGGTATCGGAGCAATTTTGGCTTCAAGGGGATGCCTTTGTTGCTGAGGGGTTTCGCTCAGGCCTGTGGTAGACCCTGTTTAGTGGGAGATCTACGAGATCGATTATGGTGGTGAAAGAAGATGGCGAGCAATGGAAAGATAGAGATCAAGAAATTTAATGGTCAGAGTTTCGAGTTGTGTAAACTCAAGATGGAGGATCTGTTGGTGGACAAATATCAGTGGATCGCCATAGATCTGGGTACTAAACCAACGGGAGTGTCTCATGAAGAATGGAAGAAGTTGGATTGGAAGGAAAAGAGCACAATACGATTGTGTGTCTCAGATTCAGTATTTTTGAATGTATCAGGGGAAGCTACAACGAAGGCTTTGTGGGAAAAGTTAGGGACTTTGTACAAATCTAAGTCTCTGGTGAATAAATTGTTCCTGCGGAAAAAGCTATATAACCTGAGGATGAAAGATGGAGACTCGGTGATAGAGCATCTGAATCCATTTAATACTATGGTAAGTCAGTTAGCATCTGTTGATATTAAAATTTCAGATGAAGATAAGTGCATCAGTTTGTTGTGTTCTCTACCAGATTCTTGGGATAGTCTAGTTATTGCAAGAGGTAGCAATGCAACTGCCTTGCAGTTTGATGAAATAGTCTCAGCCTTGCTGTTAGGCCCCTATACTACTAGTGTAACCCCTTATTGTTATTAGTACAACCCCCTTATTATATTGTTGTACCCATGTAGTCCCCATATTGTTAATGTTGTGCCCCATAGAAGCCCACCATTGTTATTATTGTGCCCTTACATTATTATTGTTATGTCCACTCTGATTATATTATGACCCCCTAGACTCCTATATATAGAAAGGAGGTCTTGTCATTTGTATCATCCAAGAATTTTTCATTTGTGTAATGTAAAGGAGGTTGCCCCCTCGAAGAGGCTGAATTCTAAGGCGTTTATCTATCTTTTCTATATTTTTGTGAGCTGGTTCCATAACATTTGGTATCAGAGCTTTGGATTCTAGGGTTTCGTTGCTCCAAACAGGTCACCATGGCATTTTCACTATAACTTTTTTCTACGACATTTCAGATGCTAAAACAAAAACCCATTTGGGCCGAAATCGTTATGAACCTTGGGTCCGAATTTCAGAGCTTTTTGCACTACATTTGTGGAGATAGGATCTGAGGAAGTTGGCCTTTTTGTAGACTCCCGAATTTCATTCCAAATAGGTGACCTGGGAAAAATAGTCATAACTTTTATTTTGAGCATCAAATTGAAATTCATAAGAAGTTACAGAAAGAGGACGGACTGTAGTTTCCTGTGAATGTGTTTGAGATCCTAAGGTCAAAACAGTGACACGTTGCACTTGATACAATTTCGCTCTTCTGAGAAGGTATATAATCAGGTCATCTTGGGAGATTGTGCATAACTCTTTCTTGGAGAATCTAAATTTGATCAGATTGGTGGCATTGGAAAGAGGATGCAGAGGGCTACTGCAGGTCGCAATTGCAGAACATATAGATCTTAAAGTATAGAGTTACAGTCATTTCAAGATCGAGCTCCTAAAATCAAGAAAAAATGAGATGAGGAAGTTTGATGGCAAGGATCTGGTAAATTGGTTACTACAGATGGAGAAATATTTTGATCTACATGGTGTAGCACTGTTACAAAAGGTATGTATTACATCTTCATATTTAGAACAAGATCACTTTTTATGGTATAAAGTGCTTCGTCTTCATAAACAGCTTGTTATGTGGTAAATTTTCACAGAGGAAATTATAGCACATTATGAGAATACAAAGAGAAACACCTTCTTTAGAGCAACACCACAACAATTGGAAGAAAAAAGAGAAAAAGGGCTTTGTTACAAAGTGGAAAGAAAAATTATGGCAACAAGGAATTCTACCCCTCACAACTATAAAGATGGAAGTGTTATTTCTCCTAGCCCAAGGAATTCTACCCCTCACAACTCTAAAGATGGAAGTGTTATTTCTCCTAGCCTTCCACAAGCTACAAGGGTTACACCACAACAATTGCAAGAAAAAAGAGAAAAAAGGCTTTGTTACAATTGTGATAGCAAATGCACTAAAGGTCATAAGTGTGCTGAGAGGAAATTATTTTACATAGAGTATGAAGAGGATGAAGAAAAGGATTAAGAAACATCAAAAGAAGAGGATATATGCTAGATACAACCCCAAAGAAAGAAGAAATGAATCCGACCATATCTTGTAAAGCATTGGCAAGAATTACCACTCCTCAAACTGTCAAGATAGAAGGACATATCAAGAAGGAAAAGGTTCAAGAAGTGAAATATCACATTGAGAAAGAAGAAATGAATCCAACCATATCTTGTAATGCATTGGCTGGAATTACCACTCCTCAAACAATCAAGATAGAAGGACATATCAAGAAGAAAAATGTTCAAGAAGTGAAAGATCACATCGAGAATCAAGAAATGAATCCGACCATATCTTGTAAAGCATTGGAAGAAATTACCACTCCTCAAACTCTCAAGATAGAAGGACATATCAAGAAGAAAAAGGTTCAAGCAGTGAAAGATCACATCGAGCATCGACAACAAGTTCTCCAACTTTTAAAGGATAACACCAGTTTGGTGCAGAATCGAATGAAATAACAAGTAGATCAACATCGCAGTGAAAAAACATTTGATGTAGGTGATTGGGTATTTTTATGGTTACATCTCAAGCAAGCTATTTATGAGAAGGAAATGTTGGAAATACTACATGCACTTAAAAAATGGTGACCTTATCCAATGGGAAGACACTTCAAGGTAAAAATGGATCATGATAGTCTTAAATACGTTTTAGAACAAATATTATCTTTAGAAGACTAGAAAAAATGGGTCACAAATATGCTCGGTTATGACTCTGACATCATTAAAGAAAAGGGAAGCAAAATTTTGTTGTAGATGCATTCTCGAGAAAGGATGAGGATGTGGAAGCATTGTTTTGTGCTATTTCTATTATCCAACCAGATTGGATAAATGAGGTAAGGGATGAATGGAAGAAGGACGAAGAAGTGTGGCCACTAATTCAAAAGTTGCAGAAGATCCCAATTCAAATAATATTTCCATAACTTGAAAAGGAAGGAAAAATCATATTGTAACAAGGAGTAGCCACAAAAACAAGAACCCAACAGCTATGAAATCGATCAATTTCAAAGTATCTCATCAGGTGGAAGAACTTATTTGCTGAAGATTCGACATGGGAGGACAAGAATTTTATACATAAGAATCAAGAACCACTCAAGCGTTGGGGACAACACTTTTTGAAGGAGAGCAGCATGTTAGGCCCCTATACTACTAGTGTAACCCCTTATTTTTATTAGTACAATGCCCTTATTATATTGTTGTACCCATGTAGTCCTCATATTGTTACTATTGTGCCCCATAGAAGCCCACCATTGTTATTATTGTGTCCTTACATTATTATTGTTATGTCGGCTCTGATTATATTACGACCCCTTAGACTCCTATATATAGAAAGGAGGTCTAGTCATTTGTATCATCCAAGAATTGTTCATTTGTGTAATGTAAAGGAGGTTGCCCCCTCGAGGAGGTTGAATTCTAAGGCGTTTATCTATCTTTTCTATCTTTTTATGAGCTGGTTTAATAACACTTGCTGACAGAGGAGATGAGACGAAAGAATATGGAGAGCCAGAACGATGATGCCTTATCTATACGAGGATGGTCCAAAAACAAAAATAAAAATAAGTCATTGAGTGGGAGATCTAAATCTAGAGGGAGATCCAAGTCTCCAGGAAAACCTGTAAAGGTGGTGAGCTGGAAATGTCGAAAGGAAGGGCACTACAAAAGGGACTGTAAATCTAAAGCTCCTGATAAAAGAAAGGTATCTAATGATGCTCCTTCTACAGAGGTTAAAATTACCTCAGTTGAAGGTGGGGATGTGTACTTGGCTTCTTCAAGTACACATGTAGATCATGAGGCATGGTTGATTGACTCAGGTGCATCCTTTCACTTCACTCCCCATAGAGAGTGGTTCTGCGAGTATAAGAAATACAATGGTGGTGATGTCTTCTTAGGGGATGATAGGAAGGCTGGAATCATTGGTCGCAGAAAAGTAAAGTTGAAGTTGCAAGGTGGAAGGGTTAAAACACTTCCGGGTGTTCTACATATTCCTACATTGGCCAAAAATCTGATTTCTGTAAGCAAGCTGGATGATGCAGGTGTAAAGACAGTGTTCGAGAAAGATACCTACAAGATGGTTTGGGGACCACTGGTATTGACATCAGAATTTCGTATTGGAACTCTGTACAAGCTTCAAGGTAGCAGGGTTGTTGATGGGTGCAACAGTTCTATGGTTCCTGAAAGTGGAGCAGAAAATCTAGTGGTCTCTAGAGAGAAGACCATGATGTGGCATGAAAGGCTTGGACATATAGGAGAGAAAGGCCTTTAAATACTTCATGGTAAAGGTATGGTAGAAGGTATGAGTAATAGCTGTATGGATTTTGATTTCTATGGAAATTGTGTATATGGGAAGTAGAATCAAGTGAGTTTCCCCTCTCTTGGTAAGAGACCGAAACAAATATTAGAGCTTGCACACAGTGATGTGTTTGGACCTGTGAAGGTTCCATCACTGGGTAAGTTTGTGTACTATGTATCATTTATAGATGACTTCTCAAGGAATACATGGATATATTTCCTTAAGAAGAAATCTGAAGTCTTTGACAGGTTTAAAGAATTTAAGGCTCTCATGGAAAATCTGACAGAGAAGAAAATGAAGGTGTTGAGGAAAGATAATGGTGGAGAGTTTTGCAGCAAGGAATTTGAATAATTATGTAAGAAGTATGGTATAGCACGATAGAAGACTATTCCATATGCACCTCAGCAACATGGAGTTTCAAAAAGAATGAACAAGATGTTGATGGAAAGGGCAAGAAGCATGCTCAATGGTGTCGGGTTAGGACAAGAATTCTGGACAGAGGTGGTGGATATAGCATTTTACCTAGTCAACAGTTCACCTTCATAAGTGTTGGAGGATAAGACTCCACAAGAGGTATGGACTGGTGAGAAACCTTCTCTTTCACATTTGAGGGTATTTGGATGTGATGCATATGTACATGTTCCAAAGGAGAAGTGAACCAAGTTGGATAGTAAATCTAAAAAGTGCATCTTTATTGGGTATAAGGATGGTTTAAAGGGTTATATGCTTTGGAACCTAGTAACAAGGAAGGTTGTTTATAGCTGAGATGTGGTGTTCAGAGAGGTGAAAGATGTTATTAAACATGAAATCCAACCAAAGGAACCTGAGAAGATAGAGTTTGAGCTAAAGGTGGAAGAGTCAGACTCTACAGCAGACGAGGAATCAGAAGATGGAGAGCCACAAACTCCGGGTCTGAGAAGATCAGCTTGAGAAGGAAGGTTTCCAGAAAGGTATACTCCATCTGCCTTTTGTTCAAATTTTGCATTATCTATTACTGACAATGATCCCAGAACTGTGAAGGAAGTAGTAGATTCAGAGGATGGCAAACTCTGGAAAGAGGCCATGGTTGATGAAATGGCATCTTTGCACAAAAATGAGGCTTGGGATTTGGTGGAGTTGCCAGCTAGAAGGAAACCCATTCGCGGCAAATGCATGTTCAAGAAGAAGACAAATGTAGATGGAAAGGTGGAGAAATACAAAGCTCGGTTGGTATAAAAAGGTTATTCCTAGGTGCCGGGAATTGGTTTTGGTGATATTTTTTCTCCTATTGTCAAGGTGACTTCTATTAGATTACTTTTATCTGTTGCAGCTGCTTTTGATTTTGAGGTAGAACAGATGGATGTGAAGACAACATTTGTTCATGGGGATCTAGAAGTGGAAATCTACATGAAACAACCTGAAGGCTTTGTAGTGAAGGGTAAGAAAGAACTGGTATGCAAGTTAAAGAAGTCTCTCTATGGGTTAAAACAGTCACCAAGGATGTGGTATCAGAAATTTGATACATTTATACGGGGACCTGGCTTTAGCAGAAGCAAAGCAGATCATTGTGTGTATTTTAAATTAATTGGTGACCGTGTTATTTATTTGGTCTTGTATGTGGGTGATATGTTGCTGGTTGGAAATGACAAAGAAATTATCCAGGATTTGAAGACCCAATTGTCCTCCAAATTCGACATGAAATATCTTGGTGCTACAAACTATATTTTGGGCATGGAAATTAAAAGAGATCAGGAAAAGAGGAAGCTCTGGTCGAACCAGAGGAAGTATGTCGAGACAATATTGTAGAGGTTTAATATCCAGAATAGTAAACCAGTGAAGGTTCCTATTCTTATAGGTGTGAGTTTATCTATTGAACAGTGTCCCGAGACACAAGAAGAGGAAGAGGACATGTCCCGTGTTCCATATGCAAGTGCAGTCAATAGCCTGATGTATGGAATGGTCTGTATCATACTAGACATTGCACATGCAGTGTGAGTATTGAGCAGGTTTATGTCAAAACCAGGGAAGGAGCACTGGACAGCAGTGAAGCGGGTTTTTAGCTATTTGCGTGGCACTAGTGACTATGGTTTGCGCTACCAAGGAAGACCAGGATTGGATAGAATGTTGGATATTCATGGCATTGTTGATGTAGACTGGGCTAGAGATATGGATCAGAGAAGATCTACAAGTGGGTATGTGTTTAACCTATTTCGAGGTGCAGTTAGTTGGATGAGTAAGAAACAATCTGTAGTGGCACTATCAACTACAGAGACAGAATACATGGCAACCACTCATGCAAGCAAGGAAGTGGTTTGGTTGCAGAGATTGTGTTCAAGTATGGGGTTAGTACAGTGAGCTATAAGGATAGACTGTGATAGCCAAAGTGCAATTTTCTTGGCAAAGAACCCCGCATATCATTCAAAGACAAAACACATTGATATTCAGTATCACTTTGTGAGGGATATGATAGAAGACAAAAAGGTGTTGCTGATAAAGGTGGACACTTTGAAGAATACTACAGATGCATTGACAAAATTTGTGAGCTCTCTTGCTGTAGAGAAACAATGGGTGTTGCAGGGCTGGATAAATGACTAAGCTCTCTTGTGCCCCCCTGTGGAAAGAAAACAACAAGTGGGAGAATGTTGGGTTGTGTTATATTCTTTCGACATAGTTAACAGGGGGTTTGAGGGGCACCCATAACCCCACTTTATGGGGTCTGGGGCAACGCCCCGGAAAATTTTGATTTTGGACCCTATGTTAGGTTGGGCGGACCCACCTATGGTTTTGTGCATGATTTCTACACATGTTTTTTTGGACGCGATGGTTTTCGGTCCATGGTATTGGACGCGACGGTTTTTTCGGTCCATGGTATTGGATGCTTCGGCACGTATAAATATGTATTATAGCATTGAAAGGAACATAATGAAAAATCAAGCTGGTAGTCCCGATTTTGGGATCCAGGGGAAAATCTCTATGTATATGTGTTTTATGTGTTATACTCTCGCTATTGTTTATTTTATGTGTTTTAGAATTCGTATGCAACTAATTTCTGTACAAAGTTAAAAACTACATCCTGACAAAATTCTCGACTAGATCATAGGATCCCTGTGGTCCTTCCTCCAAATGGTCAACAATTTACATCTTAATATCTTGCATATGTGAGCATGGCCTTCTAATAATAGAGACATAATCTTTTGCATGCTTGTTTTGGCATGGTCTGAATGAGCTGATGTAACATTGGTGTAAAAGTTATGGAGCAACTAAAATATCAACTCATCACATTCCAAATTCAGTATGAATGTGCCAAAGTTGAATTTTGCCATGACTGTTAAAATTTCTACATCGGTTCTAAAAGGTAGGAAGCATGATCATTGTAAGACAATACTTGGGATGTTAAAGCTATGATCTCGCTGAGATAGGAAGCAATTGTGACCTTGACCTCTTCACAAGGATGCTCCGAGAGTTTGCGTTGCATTAATGCATGCATAGATGGCTTGAGATTCCAACTGAGTTTCCTCCATTCTGGTTGCCCCACCTTTAAGAGCCATGTGTCTAATTCCTCCAATTTCTAAAGGTCTATGCTTGACTTTGTTCATTGCAGGTGCGAAGAACTTAGCTCCTCTTCATTGTCCTTCCTTCACTTCCCATGGGCATTTTTGTTGCATAATGGCATAGACCATTTTTTAGAAAGACTTTCTATTCTATTATAAAGTGGTATTGCTAAGAAAAGGCCCCATGCTTCTTTTATTTTATCTAGAATTTTGTCCAAAATTTTATGAGTGTTTTCTAGGGAAAGTCCCATCTCCCCTCATACCAAAGCATGAATACACTAATTCTTCAATGGATTTCACCCCAAGATAAGGTAAATACAATCTTGATTGGTAATAGTAAGATGATTGTACCACCTCCTTCCTTTCCTATTCCTTTTTTTTAAACACAAAATCTCCTTTCTATCGTCAAACTCCAAAATTTGATAAACCCCCTGTCAAATGCTAAAACCAATCAAAATTTTCAAAACTATAAACATGTTTTAGTGCATAACCTACCATATTTCATGCTTCCACATTGAGATTTTTTAGTAGAAAATCTATCTAGATGGAAAGAGAATCAATTTTCAAGTAAAGACTTAGATCTTCATACGCTAATCAAGAATTTGTGGACCCAGTAATTATGCCCCTGCGAGTGATCAATGGATCATGTTTGACATTGAATTTAATGTTAGAGGTTTCAAATGTATAGGTATAAGATTATATTCAACAATGATAAACCTCTACACCAATCCAACCACATAATGCAACATACTATATAACGAAAAAAGACATAGCATTACTTTATTTGATTATGGTGACCCACCACAATTTTTTTTGATGAAATATAATTTACTCGATTCTACAAAAACACGGTGTCTTTGCCTTTATGACTAATGTGTGAGTGATCTTGATGTAGAAAGATCAATTTATCTAATGTAATAAAACAAATACTTTGGCATGCACCTAAAGAGGAACATGGTTGGCTCCTTGACTGATGCTACAGCAAAAATAATCTTGTCTCTGCTATTAAGAGTGACGACAACTTTGGCTCTCGTAATGAATCGATGGTCAATGCCAGAACCGAAGCCTATGAAACTTGCTCGGCTCCTTCCTGTCCTTAGAGGGTTGTGGTGACAGTGCAATGCCCAGGCTATGTCCACTTCCTTTTGCCTGGAACAGATATGGGGGCGCTCAACTCCTTTCTCTGCTCAGACAAATGTTTTGATAGTGTTTTGGCAATGGGACCAATGCTCAGGCTATATCAACTAATCAACATGTAACACTCATACTCCCTTTTGCCTTCCATTCAAATGAATCAGAGGCTGAAACCAATCTAACACCTCTACTCATTAGATGGCTCGGTGTTCATTTTAACACACAAAATTACCCTCCTTGCGACCTCAATTGTTACTGAGAAACGTCACCCTTTAGATCAACAATGCGGTTGTTTGGTTATGAGTGCCTCGAATTCCCTTATGTTTGTGGTATAGTCCCATGCAATTGATTTGATGGGTCTACACGATTTTCAGCCAACCTCCTTGCTCTAGTGATTTGAATACTCCCTTTCATGGTGAGGTGCCTCCCGGAAGGTGAAATGGTGGATCAGACCATTGTCGACCCGATCCACAGCTCGGCAATGTTAGTAGAGTGTTTTGATGCAATCTATGCCTATGGCTATTGGTTCTATCCTTAATGGCCCTCAGATTCACTTGCTAAAGAAAAAATATTCTGCCCTCTCTCCCTGTTTAACTCAGTCCCCTTTGATGAAAGTGTTATCACAAAAAATTGATCATCTAGCCTAATTTACTAGATGGATCAAAGTACACCATGTAAAGTCAATTTTACCATAGTAAAATTGCTTTCATTATGAGAAATTACTTAATAAACCACTTTTGTTAAGTAATTTATAATTAAACCCATGAAGAACAAATAAATAAATCACTATTTATTTTATTTTCTTTTGGGAACAATTAATTAAACCATTGTTCAATTATTATTCCTTGTCATATTTGACCCAATTATGAAAAATCAAAAGATAGATTGTTAGTTATCTTATTTTTCTCTAGGAATAATTAATTAATCACTAATTAATTATCATTCATTGTCAAATTTGACTAAATCCCTTAGGAATAATTAAATAAATCATTATTTATTTATTATTCCTTAACCAATTTCTTGAGATGATAAATAAATAAATCATTTATTTATTTATTATTTCTAAATAAAAGTTTAAATATGTTTTCCCTCCTAACCAAATATAATAAAATATTCCAAGTCGTTATTCCAAGAATGGGGTTAATACTATTTTATTATTGCTCATTATTCGAGGATAACTCAACATTTTGTTATAAATAGAGGGGTTTTCCATAGATTATTCACTTTCGATTATTTTCATTGTTGCACTCATTGCTGTAACTCTTATTATTTTCATTGCCACACACCATTTCTCTGCCATTTGAGTTCCCATTAAGCTCAAACATTTTATTTGTTGGGTTTTCACATTATAGAGGAGAGAGACTCTAAACAATCTGAAGACATTTTAGGATAGACAAGAACCTATCCCATAGAGGGGGACTGGTAAAATTTATTTGTTCCCTTCAAAGGTGTTATAATAAAATATATTCTTTGTATATCTGGTTTCCATTGGATGATTGGAGTTATTACTATTTATTTTTGTTGTTTAACTATGATTGTGTCATAGGTTAGGACGTTGCTAGGTTTGGTTTCCATCATTTGCTGCAAATCTACAATGTTTAGTAGCCATTTATATTGTTCAGACTGTTTGTCATCCGCAGTCTTAAGTGGGTTCTTTTTGTACATCTTTAAGACGAAAACACTACAACAAAATTGGTAACTCCATTAGTTTTTTACTTCAGATCCAAAAACTTGGGTGACCTTCAGTTTTCAGGTTAGGGTTTTTTATTTGTTGATACTCTTAATGTTATTTACTAGCTTTCTAACCGTAGATATGTCAAATTTCTAACTTCTGCAAGTTTTCTCGTCTTTTCCACAGGTCACAGGAATGAGTTGCGACAGAGACGGTAGTTTTTTCTGAGATTTTCTAACCAGGAATCAAGGATCAGAAATCACACTTTTTAGCCCAAAAAGTGCGATCTCGAGTCTAGAGTGCATATTTCACCCCAAAAATTGTGATCCCCCCTAAAAATAGGTTAGTACCTACGATTTCAGGGTTTCCGAGTTTTAATCAGATCTGTTTCTGGGTTTTGTCGAGAGCTGTGTGTTGGGTTGTTTAACCTCTCTCTCATCCTGCTTAGGCCTTGATCTACTCTGATTTACTTGTCAAAGTGGAATTTATCCCCTTAGGGCTTCTAGTACGCTTCCACCTTTATAGGAGGAGTTTAGCTGAGTAAGATGTCTGAGTTTCTCCTGCACTTTCAGCCATATTTTCTAGATCTGTACCCTTTTCTTTCAGATCTCCAAAGATAGGTTGTTTCCATCCATGGTTTCATATTAAACCTTGTTTCGTCATTGGCCATAGGGTCCCATCGGTTGGCCTAGGATTTACACCCATCTCCCTATCTTTTTGTAGTGATCTTCCTCTCTAGTTTTTTGTTGTTGCTGCACTACTTTCCAGTAGCCTAGTGTCAATTCATCCCAGTAACACCAACACTTAGATCCCTTGAACTTTTTAGTGTGTTTTCAGTTGATTTCACCACCAACCAGCACAGTGTTTGCAAATTCAGTTTGGGTGGGGTTTAGTTAATGGTTTTGCTGTTCATTTACTGTTGTTAATTTTAGTTTATTTTCAAAATATTTTTTCTTTTTTACAAACACGATCTGGGCTTAATCAATAAATATAGTTGCACACACAAGTACACCTTAAGCAAAGGGCGGTTGGTTTACACCCCCAAGCCAAGACTGAACATAATAAATTTATCTCCCCTCATTTAGACAAAGTCATATTGTTGATCTCCCTTCACCATTTTCATGTCACATGTGTCTTACGACCATTATGCCACCAAGGCGTTTGTCATAGAGACTCTTATAGCTTCATCCCCATTTTCCACTCGGGCATATTACTCCTCCCCACTAGGTTCGAGTTGATAGCCCTTTGAGTCCCCATACCGACTCTTCTCCTGGTTCTTCTGATTCTAAGCCTCCTTCACCACATATTGTCACCATGTTTTGACCGACAACTGGTGTAGGAACCCAACCTAGTGTTGGCTCTAGTTCTACCCTAGTGATCACATCTAGAGGAGAAATCTCATGAACCGTTTGGGAAACTCCATTACTCTGTTTTATGGCTGGCTTAAGTCTCCTAGATTTTAGCCAGTTGATAAACGACCCAATACACCACGATGCTGGTTGGCATGCTATGCTAACTAAGCTTCCCTCAAATATCCCAAATTTTGAGGGTAATTCTGGAGAGGATCCTACTGATCATGTTCACTCCTTCCACATGTGGTGTTCATCCAAATCCATTACCAATGACTTCATTCGTTTTCGGCTGTTGCAACGCACGCTCACTAGAGACACTACAAAATGGTATGTAGACTAGCCTACCACATTTCATTCCATTTTCATGACGCTTTCCAAATTGTTCCTCTCATATTTCTAGCCACCTCTCTGATACAATGCTGGTAAAAATATACTGACCTCATTTCGTCAGTCCTCTGCCACTCGCCTTTCTGACCATGTTAAAGAGTGGTATAGAAGGAGGAGCACATGTCATGCCCTGCACTTAGAAGACTGTGTCTATCTAGGTTGGTTTCTCAGGAGCCTTTTAGCACCCATTGGAAAAGATGTCACATCCCATTTTCCTCAGATTGAGGAAGAAGCTCTCCAAATCGCTCTGAGTTATGACCTGATTTATGTGCAATCCAGTTCTATCTATACTGTGATTCCGAACCTTCCCCATCCTGGAGGTTCCAATGCACTAGGGGAATCTCACATTGCCCACGGTGTCATTGGAACCCTTTCACATCCTTCCCCATATACTCAGCAAAGTTATGGCCATCCACAGGGGGGCACCAATTCCTCCAACACTTATGCCCCTCCTGCTAGCAACATGTTTTTAGGGCCCTAACCTATCTACCAAACCATTGCTCCTCCTTATGAATAGTCGAGCACTCCAGCGCCTCAAGCATTAACACCGCAGCCTTCCATGCATCCTCAGCCCCCGCAGCTACTGCCCCCTTAGGGTCAAGTGTTTAGGGTCAAGTGTTTTCACAATAAAGTGCAACCAATCCCCAAAATTTGAAGAAAAATAATAAGGGGAAGGGTAACAACCGTAACAAGGGTAACCAAGGTAATCAAGGTAATCAACCTAATGAATCCTAGGGGAACCAGCTTAACACCAACAACCAACAAAAAGGAATCCAACCCAAGCAAAACAAGGCTATTCTTACGAACAAGCCTTGTGCATGTTGTGGTGTACATGGCCATTATACACATGAGTGTCCTATCTTACCCCTGATGTGCCAAATGTGGGAAGCTCAAGCAGCTTCTAGAGGCCAACAATTGCCTCAGGATCCTGCACCATCTCAACCGACAATGCTTACAAATCCTTTCCCTCAACAAGGATTTGTTTCTTCTCAACCTCACCCAGGTATGGCAGCCCACCCTCCCCAACCTTCTGGTCCTGGTGACTACTAGATTTTCATGATGAGCTCTGATGAGGTTAATCCCTCCGATATCAACTTGCAAACTCGATCGCATCAATACGATAAGCCATCAACTTCATTCGCCACTGAGTCCAAAGCCAAAGCTTCTACTACACCTCTTACAACATCAAATGTTCCATTACAGATCCCTCAACCTAAAGCTGAGGCAATTCCCAAGATCCCAAAGGGACCATTACGCCATAACACAGCTTCTAACCGAGTTGCCCATACATATAGTATAGTAGATGACTTGGGGCAATCACTAGCCTCCATGTCGACGCTGGATGTACTCCAGTCATGCCCATCTCAAAAGAAAGCTCTAATAGCTTTTTTGGGCATAGTAGATCCTTCTGACGATTGTTTGATTGTCTTCCCAGTTGATACATCCAAACATCCCCCATTGCCTTGCTCCATTGCTTTCTAGGTACTAGTTCGAGTCTGTAATGTCATCATCTCTCGATGCATTACTGACGATGGTGCATCCACCTATGTGATGTTCGCTACCATTTGGAAAAAAAATTAGTCACATGAGTTGTCCCTCTCCACCATCACTGTGCATGCTTGGGACAGACACTCCTCCTAGCCTCTTAGCATGTACCACAACTATCCAGTGACCCTTGCAAGCAAGATTGTCCATGTAGATATTGAGGTTATTGATGCCCCTTTAGATTACAAAATTCTCTTGGGTCGTAGTTACACATATGCCATGTCAACTGTCGCATCTACGGTTTTCTGCAAGATGTGCTTCCCCCATGAAGGGAATATCGTTACCATAGATCAGTTGACTTACTACGAACCGGCATCGGTCACGACCCCCAAGTCCATTATCTCATCAGTGTTAGATAAGAAGTCTTCAACTCCTCTCACTGGTGTTTCACTGAGAGTCTATAAAGATTCCTCATTGTTGTGTTCTTTCCTTGGTCCTCCCCCTCTCATCTTAAAGCCTAAATCTTTCAACGTCACGGGTTGTCCTCAAGCAGTCTAGTACATTCGATCCACAATGAGCTCCTCCACACCATGCGGTTACCATCCCATCCGAGCTATCTAGATCCATCCCCTAAGACCTCCTCCATTTGTTGGTGCCTCTCCTATCTTCCCACAGGAACTGTTCCTCTAGGTCTCAACCATCCAATTGTTGTTCCACTGGGACATTACCTTGCAGGCCAGATACCTTTCTTATTTCCCCCTCCTGCAATATTTTATGTCCCTGTCATGCCTCCGTTGGTCCTTCCTAACACGACTTTAGGGATCCCCATATGGTACATTGATCCCCTTGTAAGCATTCTTCATAGTCATCTAAGACCTTAACATGCTCTGACCCTGGTTCAACTGGTCCCTACAGCCCCTACCACTACTTTGGTTCCATCACAACCTCAAGAGAAACCCACTCTTGTTGTGAAAGCATCTGGATAGGAGGGAAAATCTAAGAGGAAAGAACGTAAGGACAAGGCTCCCCAACCTCCTCCAATCCCCAAGGCCCCAAAGTCGTCACCTCCATGCGCTTTGTGTAAAGTTGTGGGGCACACGACCAATAATTATCTTGAGCTTCCTCATCTCAAACCTTTGGTTCATGAAATGTTCCCTGAGTCAAATATCCCTAAAGTCCATGTTAACTTACTGGTTCCATGCAAGAAACTCAGAACGTTACGCAAAAATCACCCTTGAACCCTATGTGATCATCATCGTGACTACTCCCATTATTGCCCTCATCTCAACGAATTTTGTGATTTCCTTAAGGCACATCGCGAATATGAGACCACTCATAATGGATCACCTTCTCCTCTTCCTATGGATTTTTGTACCAATAGTAAACCAAAATAGGGGGAATCCGGTCCCACCATCGTGATCCCTTCCCCAGATGTCGAGATGATGGACACCACGGGCCATATCTTTTACCTGTCATCATCCTTGAGTTCCTCATAGGCAATCCTTTCTAATGTTTCTAAGCGCGCTTCTATTCAACCTCTTTCGACAGAATCCCAAGTCTCAACATACATAGATCCTTCATTTACTATCTCGTCGTCTACCATTCCATATGATGCGTATGTGAACCTTCTTTCTCAGGTTGATGCACTAGGTACTGTGTCGCATGATGTAGTCAATATTCCTCTCATCTCCTCATCTTCCATTTTGATGAGGACATCATGGAAGCTATGTCTACCCCTAATTACCCTTGCACTTAGGCAAGAGAGAATATTTTATGGAGGATTCTAAAGGCCATTTCCTTCCTAATAATCCCAATGCAATCTACCTAAATAAAATTTTCTTATATCTTATCTCTTTGATTTGCATGTCTTTATTTCTGTCATGAAGTTACGTAGGATGCATCATCTAATCTGTCGTCTTTTGCACCTTTCAGATGGATCCATCATCCACATCATATATCGGTCATGTTGATGGTGCAAGTCGCTTCTCCAGGAATATAGTCTCAACATCCTAGGCCATTTTACCCCCTTGCATACATTTGTCGTTATGAATGACGTGTGCATTGGATCTACCACCAATAACCAGGCCGAATATGATGCAGTGATAGGTTTGTTAGTCGATTCCCTTTCTCATCGCATCCTTCATCTTCATGTTCGTTTATATTCCTTGCTACTTGTCATGCAATTGAATGGTGTGTATCATGTGCATAACCAAGTCATATTTAGAAAATATCTGCTTGTTAAGCTGTTGGTACATGAATTTGAAACCACTACTTTTAGTCAAGTTCTTAGAGCTGAAAATAACTATGTAGATACCATTGCAAATAACACTCTAGATTGGCATTTATCACATGTATACCACAAAAGACAACCATAAACAAAACACATGGAAAACCATCATCATCATATAAAAATGCATAATCATATTATGTATCATATAAGTGTTCGAAGCCCATAGCTCTAAATACATCCGACATGCCCATAACATGTTAAAACAAAATCAAAGGGACCCACATGCCCCCATATCTAGTCACTATTCGAAGGATCATGCACCAAAGGCTCTGCCCCACCTACACATAGATCATCTACTGCATGACCAGCCATCGCCATGCGCAGCATCATACCTCACCACTCTAAGGGAAGGCCGTTACACTCATATATGTATCGATTGTCTAGCTAATGCCACCCGCGCTCAGAAACTCTGGTCAAGAGTACCCCACATCTTGCCGGTTTTACCGGTGCTATGTCTGCATACCACATATTTTACACTTAGTACCATATACATGTGATAAAAATATGAAATGCACCATAAAAATAGCAACTTAAAAATTACCATTTGGTCCCCATGCTTGCCTGAGGGAATGTGGCAAGTCAGGATCTCCCTGATAGTTCATCCCGCTATAAGGATAATCGTCAATCTAGAGGGGCATCTAATCCCAATGTGCAAAAAACATGGGTTGGAACACCTGTCCAACTCCCTGTCCTCCTCTCTGCAGTAGCTGCCCCCAGTGGCAGATCCTGGGCTCCTGTGGGCCCCCATATCGGATATATACATGAGGAAGGATGGTGGGTATCTTCTCAAAGAAGAATGTGCATAGTATTGTACCAAAAGCATAGTCATGGCTCACATGCATAGACTTAACTATCATTTCACCAATGACAACATCATCTTGGCCCACCCACAGTAGGTCCTAGCCAAAACACTCTCAACCAACATCATCTACCCACCAGTGATGTTGTGGAATGCATGGCTGCCCAAGACCCGTAGCACAACTGTGGAAACAACCTGTGTCTCTAGCTGATCTAAATCACCAATCAGGATAGTCATGCCCTTCACATGCACATCCTGTGGACAATGGCACTCCACAAACTCTGTAATGTTCCTCCCACAAGGAAACACCAGATGGATATCCCCCACCACTCTAAGGGGAGGGAGTCCAGTGAAGAAATAAATATCCTGTAATGTGAGCTCAATATTGTGCCCCTGCATGACAAATACCTCATGGTCTAGATCCCAATAGCTCACAATTCTCAATAGCAAGGGCTCACTTGCCCTCATCAATGGGTTCTCTACCAACTTGAGAACCCCATAGTGAGCCAACACCCCTCGAACCCCCTGATCCATATGAATCTCGGATCGGAGGGTATCCAAGTCTCACTCACACCAGTTGATTTTTAGCTCTGCCATGCCTGCAAAACACCACATGTCTTGTCAGTTGAGAGAAGAAAACACTGGTCTACACTAATCAACCTACAACCCCCACCAAGTGAGTAAACCACCACTCTTTTCAGCCCCGAATCGCAGTTTTATGCCCAAAAAGTGTGAGCTCACAGGTTTTCACCTGTTTCCTGTAACCCAAATCACACTTCTAGGCACAAAAGGTGTGATTAGACTGTGAAGAGGAGGAAGGGTCTCCTAGTAGCCAAAAATTAGGAAATAAATAACTGAAATTGAAGAGATGAGTAAGGCCACCTACCTAAAAGTCGCAGATCCTAATTCTGACAGCCGGTTTGTCCACTATGATCTCCACAAGATTTAGGGCCTTTTCCTCCTCTCCAAATTTACCACAACTCACTTAAAAAATGAATTCCAATTGGAGGGAAAATGTCCTTTCATAGAAAAATCCACAATTTTTCTGTCACCCACTTTGACCAAATGGTAGCTCAGCTTGACGAACCATCAACATCATTGGAAATCTCTCATCGACTACTATAATGAGTGTTTCTCAGTTTTGGATGATTTGAAACTTTACTAGGAAGCCATTTTTCCAAGAAGGGTCACTTCGTCGCCTCTCAAAATTGGATTTCTTCATATGCGACTTTTGTAATTTGGGGACGACCTTCCCTTGGAACTTGTCATCTCGTGTGTTAATTTTCATCGTGTTTAACCATCATTTACTCATTTTTTCATGTTCCCCACCGGGCCTATTTTGTGTGGCAGCGTCATTGAGTCACTCTTGTTTAGAGCATCCGTGATGAGTCACCCTTGCATCCATGGAGTTTGTTTCATATCCCATTATATCATCTCACAGTATTCCATCCATATTTTGATATTGTTCATCTCGTCTTGCCATTTTGGCCTCCATTCATATTGTTCGCATCCCATCTGGAGTTGAGTCAGTCGCTGCCAGGTCAACCATGCACTTTATGCTCTGACAAGGGAAGTCCTCTATTTGTCCCTCAATCCCTCATTTTCCATTATACCTGGTGTCAGTCCATCAGTCACATTACTATTTTCCCTCATACCTTAGTTGAGGATCCTCATTGCCTCACCTATCGTGGGCCCTATTCTGTCGACATCAACTCATTTATTCCATAAGAACGACCTAGAGGGCGGTGTATCTTGGCTCCAACTTCCATCCCTGTTTGGTACTTTGGATTGAGTAGAGGGACACATTATTGCCCTTTGACTTGGTTGTTTCATGTTCGTGATCCATACACTCGATGGTCCAGTGATGCAGCAGATTGTACCAGTGGTTCCTAGGTGTGCGTGAGATGTTTGAGACCTCATGAGGGGGTGGCCCTTTAGGTAGCCCCCCACATGCTCGGATGCATTCCTATTATGCTACAGCCTTAGATGCAGTTCTGAAAATATAATGGGTTCAGTTCCTACCAATCACATTGTTCATAGCATGCACATCTCCTTCAGATGATCCATTTAGTGTTGCAGATCCCTTCCTTATTCAAGATGGCCTCTTCGGTTGTTCTACCCTCCCTCCAACCCATTTTTTGAGGGAAGGGCCATTATCTCTCATGTAATCAGTTCATATTATATTGAATCCTGGCTCATATATTTTTAGTTGAATTATATATATGGGACATTTTGTATTATTTTTTGAGTCAGTTATGCCAACGTGCCATGTACCATTTAGCATGTACTTCATTACTCGGTTTGATGTTTCTCAGAACGCCATTATTTCTGTACTAAGTTATCTCGGTGGGTATATGTATGCCTCCCCCACCTCATTGAGGTCCAATACCACAATGTAAAAGGTTACTTGCATTGGCCTTACCCCTCTGTCCCTATCCTCTTGATTCAGTTGTATTGGTATCTCTCTCTCTCTCTCTCTCTCTCTCTCTCTCTCTCTCTCTCTCCACTTTGTTGTGTAGTGATTGTGTCTTTACAACACAGTTCGGTCATATGTTTTCCTCCTAACACTTGTATGTTGGGGGGAAATCTGTTATCACCAAAATATTGATCATCTAGCCTAATTTACTAGATGGATCGAACTACATCGTGTAAAGCGAATTTTATAATAGTAAAATTTCTTTCACTATGAAAAATTACTTAATAAACCACCTTTGTTAAGTAATTTATGATTAAACTCATGCAGAATAATTAGATAAATCAATATTTATTTGATTTTCTTCTAGGAATAATTAATTAAACCATTGTTCAATTATTATTCCTTGTCATATTTGACCCAATTATGAAAATTCAACAGATAAATTATTAATTATCTTATTTTTCTCTATGAATAATTAATTATTATTCCTTGTCAAATTTGAAACATCCCTTGGGAATAATTAAATAAATAATTATTTCTTTATTATTCCTTAACCAATTTGTTGAGATGATAAATAAATCATTTATTTATTTATTATTTCTAAATAAAAGTTTAAATATTTTTTCCCTCCCAACCAAATACAATAAAATATTCCAAGTCATTATTCCAAGAATGGGGTTAAAAATATTTTATTATTGCTCATTATTCGAGGATAACTCAATATTTTGTTATAAATAGAAGGGTTTTCCATTCATTATTCATTTTGACTATTTTCGTTGTTGCATTCACTATTGTAACTCTGATTATTTTCATTGATGAACTCCATTGATACTATTTATCATCCACAGTCTTAAGTGGGTTCTTTTCGTACATCTTTGAGAAGAAAACACTACAAGAGAAAGAATTCTAGAAAATGCGTGGAGCAAGGACCCTTGAAACCCTCAGTCTTTGCAAAAGAAATGTGGCCTCCAAGTGATCAATCTCTAAGTTTGGCTATGGGTTCAACTTCAATCCTAGGATGAGCTTGATTAAACAATTTATATTCTTCCTTGGGATCAAGTTTAGAAGCTCGACCTTCCAGCCTTTGTAATTTGACATCTTTTACCTCCAATGAAATCAATCCACAATTATTTCAAGGAGACTCTTTAGATCTATGAGCAAGTTAAAAATGGCATCGAAAGGCAGGGTCTCCTACTTATATTTAAATGATCCAGGTCCTTTCCAATATAGATTACAAAAATATATTCATACCATTGATCTTGAAATGAAACGGATATAATCCAATATGATACTTGTGCTTAGAATTTAGCCTTTGAACCCTTGGTGTTTGACCCACTTGAAGGAGTTGAACTCTTCCATTGGATTTCTATAGACGGTAATCAAATTATAGTCAAGATGGTAATACTTCCTACAACGGATCTCACAGCCTTGCAATACAATTGAAAAGAGACCCTCAAATCCGATAGGGGTTCGATCATGACCCCGTAAACTTGAATGGATAAATATCGTAAAGTAGACCCAAGTCCAATCTAAAAATTTGGCAAAGTAATGTTTTCTCTTTTGTTTGCAATAAAGTAATAACTCTCGGGATGCACAGCTCTGATACCACTGTAATTTCCCAATCATCAAAATTTTAATCAGTTCTGGTACATTGTAGGTGTTCTAATAAAATTCTTGCAGTAAAAACACTGAACACAGTAAAGATCTGAGAATACAACCTCTGATTTATGTGAATAAATATAAACAAAATTACATGCCCACAGAAGCAATACTAAAGCTCGTGCCTTGGCATGTATGGCTTCCCATCAACAGAGAAATTAAAGATGCTAAAGCACAATCTTAGATCCTCGATGGATCCGTTAGAGAAATTACTCCCATGGGGTTTTCATCCTTGGGATCAACTAGAACTTGCCTTGACAAGCTCTCAACAAAAGAAAAATAGATAAATAACTCTCGATGATTACATTATAAGGATCCTATCCCCTTTTATATGCTTCATTGAATCTCTAGAGACTTTATTTTATTGTTTTCACTTGAAAAATGAAGGCAAATGCCATGGGTCAATCCTATGGGAAACTACCACGGTAAATACCATGGGTAGATTCTGTCCACTTTAACCATATCCACAAAAAAAAAGAATATTACAAATCGATCGCTTCTTAGTTAGTCTAAGAATTTTATGTTTAGGAATTCCCCAAGATCCATAAAAGCATAAAATTAATAGAAATTACTCGTCAACACCAAAAAGTATGTTATTTTTATTGAGAATATTGAGCACATGGAAAGATGCTTGTTAAAGTGGATGTTAGAGAAATTCCTAATGCATAGGTCTAACAATAACAAGAATTGTGTTACCTTTTGGGTAATTTTCTTAAGAATCCTAACTATGTCTTAAAAATGTAGCTCATGGCATTAAATTTAAATGATATTCCTTATTGATTTTGGGATTGGGATGAGAGAGAGATAGGAGATATTGTCTATTCTAAAAATAAACATCTTTTCACTTGTATATTTTCCATACATAATGTCTTGTTTTCATAAATTAAATGGACAACCTTCTTTCCTTAATTCTTCATGAGAAACCATCCTTCCAAGAGGCATCCATTTCTAGACAAGTAAGGTCACCTAGTAAGTCATATATTCGAAATCCAACGACTCTGCTATGAGCTCACCAAGATTTAGTACCTCTTACTCTTCTCTAAATTCTCCAACAAATCAATGTACAAATGAATTGGAATTGGGGGCAAGAAGCCCTTTTATAGGAAAAACTCTAGGTTTTTTTGGCCATTAGGAGTAAATGGTAGCTCGGTTTGACAAACCATCAGCACTGAAGGAATTCTCTCACCGATCTCTACAATGTTGCTCCATGTTTCTCCTAATTTGAAACTTCACCACAAAGCCATTTTTTCCATGAGGTCTCACTTTGGCGCATTAAATCAAATCTCTTAATATGAGTCACATGTACTCTCATACCACTTTTCCTTTGAACTTTTAGAATTATGAGTCAAGTTCTGTCACGAGTAATCACTATTTACTCATTCTATTATGGCGCGATGCGGGCCTTTCCCATGTGGAAGCATCATATAGTCACCTTTCTTCAAAGCATTAGAGATGAGTCACCCCCACATCTATGGAGTCTGTTCAAAGTCCCATTGAGTCCTATTACAATATATTATCCATCTATGTGTCGCATTCATGCCATTTTTCTTATATTTGACCTCCATCTATCCTCATGTACCTCTGAAAATCCTCTGTCTGAGTAATTGACCATCCCTTATGGAATTGTGTCAGTCGCTACAAGGTCAACCTTGCATGTTATGCTCTGACAAGGTAAATCATAACTCCACAAGTCCCCATATCTTCCAATTATCATCCCCGATGTTAGTCATTATTAGCCATAATACTATGATCCTTGTGCCTTTGTTGAGGATTCATAATTTCCTAAACTCTAGTGGGCCTACTTTTGTTAACATCAACACATTTATTCTAGGAGAGTAGTCTAGATGATGGTGTACCTTGGTTTCATCTTTCATCCTTTCTTGGTGCCTCTAATCAAGCAAAGTGAATCATTATTTCCCTTCTACTTGGTTTTTCCTCGCATGCTCAAATTCAACTCATTATCACACGATCAAGATGTAGGAATTTACAGGGTAAGTTCCTTAGACAGAACACCAAAGGACACCGCTCACAACCAGATCGCAGATCAATACACCAGTATTTTTGACGTGGTTAAAACCCTCAAAGAGGGAAACAGTCCACGGCCTGAGTGTTAACGGGAAAAGTGTCTATTCAGAACAACCCTATCCCACTAAGGTGTGATAGTGACCTTAGAAACAAACATAGAAAACTACTTTCATATTCTTCTTTATGAACTATAAACGAAGAGGAATAGGATGAACCAACCTGTGTCTTGCGCTAGTCCTTTGATCCAATCTCTCTCCTCTTTGACAGCTTCCAGCTACCTACTCCCTTACTTGCCCAGCTTCACCAAGTTCCTGTAAGATCACAGAAGAAGGAAACTACACAAAGACATGGATTTATATTCATAAATAGCTTAGGATCAGATTTAAGCTAAACATACAAATGTAAGAAACATCAATGATACACAAACATGTAGGAGAAACTCAAATAGTTTTATTGATATAACAAGAAGATCCAGGAGGAGTTACAACCAATGATTCCTGATCCAGCATCAACCTCCTAGCAAAGAATCCCCTCTTCACCTCCAACAAATCATAAATCACCCAATACTCCGATATCTATCTCAAAACCAACAACAATTCTCTGCAATGTACAAAATTCCAACCTCTGGATCTCTGGGATGAGGGATCCATATATAGATGTATGCAAGGAAGATGAGTCAGCTTGTCATTTGACTAGTGTCTTCTCTCTGTCAGTTCTTGCTTCCACTTGGAGACTGAGAGCCTCTTACTCATCCTTGGTCGAACTCAGTGAGGCAAGTGTCGTTGGAGAAGATTCTGGAAGTTTCCATTGTCTTTCCACCTCGCGGAATGGCACTGCCATTAGTCATTTCCCGCTCAACGCACCCTGGTAGTGCATTTAGGTGCGTTGCAACGCACCTAGCTAGTGTATTTGGGTGCTATGCAACGCAGCTAGCTAGTGGAGCAGCTGAAATGATCCTGATTTAACTGATTCTGAGCAATTTCTGGTGGAGAACTTCTGGGAGAAGCTGTAATCTGTTGACCTTGTTCCTTTAGGGGTCGGAACAACACTTTTAGGGACTTAGGATCCCTTAGTTTATGGACATTTCATGCTTAGAGATGTAAGGCACAAAAATGTCTATAACAGTTGCCCCCTAAAGTATGAGGTCGTTTATTGGGTGAAATGCTTTATTAGGAGGATCTGAAGTTCTTTCAATGTTGGGAGGAGACTTGTAATAAGATACAATACAATACATTATCTTCATACTATTTTTCATGATCTAGCTGAGGCGGGCATTCCCATGCTCAGCTTTATAAATTCATTTTCATGTACATAGGACAGACAATTGTCTGATGGTAGACTGATGATTCTGATAGAGCCATCATCCTTTTGGTAGGATGATTATCTGTGCTGCAATGCTGTACATTTCAATGTCTTTATTTTCCTGAATATATATCGCAGCCTGAATGGATGAAGCTATATCCGGGGTCTTCAATCTCGTCCAATATTTACTCGAAGTACAAGTCGATCCATGTGAGAAATGTTTTGAAGTCAAACATGGAAAGACATCGCTTGATTACCAGTCAATGATGTAAATTGTTAACAAGTGCGAGAGGAATCACCGGTAATGATGATGACCCTCAAGGTACTGCAGTACAATTCACGTGGTGTGAATAAAGGACTTGGCGTCGAACACCACGCAAAATCTTTCGGTCGAAGGTCATTGATGTATACCTGTCGCCGGAAGTGAGAAACTTGCCATTGAGGCATGCAAGCTTCAAAGTACTGAATGGGGTGTTCCTAGATCAACTTCTTGGATAATGAGCTGATGTCGACAAGAAGGGATCCGTCAAAGGAGGGCCTTAATGAATCCCACATCAATGACATGGAACGGAGCAAATGATTTTGATGGAGGTGAAAACAACCTGATGATATACGGTTCGGGATGGCGGTCATGAAAGAATGAAGTATAATGTATGGTAGTGGATGGGACACAGGTGACTTCTCTGGATGACTTCTCTTGAACATGTCGGCGACACTTATGTGATGGATTGGTAGCATTTACCCCAAATTTGGATGGTATGGCGTGACCATGGTGATGTGACTGGTGAATGAAACAACCCAACCCGACTCGGACACGGAGTGGAAGTGTCATGTTCAAGAGCGACTTGCTACCAATAAAGATTCTTTGAGTTTTTCCCAATTTTTCCCCAGTCATTGCTGACCAGTACCTCTTTATTTTTGTCAAGCTTGAGGAGGATAACATATGCCTGTTCTATAATTTGCCCTTCGGGCAAACCCATCGCTATGTTTTAACGAGCCTAGCGATAGTGAAACTCGTTCTTGTCTAAAGACAAGTTTGTCGCTATTAATCTTCTTAACGAGTCTAACGACAAAGATAACTTGGTCCTTTTCATTTTTAGAGAGTCTGAAAAGGTACGTAAAGATAACTCCAAAATTCCTTTTTCGTCATCTAATCCCTTAAGTCCGAAAAAGTATAAAACAATACAGAAGGGATGAATTTTCGATAGTTTTAACGAGCCGAACAAAACAAGCGCTCGATCTTTTTCTGCAATAATCCCTCAGGTCCAAAAAAGATTAAAATCTAGAAGAGGGATAGCACTTCCCGTCGCTTTAACGAGCTGGAATGCCAAGGACTCGACAATATTTTCATATTTTACGAGTCAGTTGAAAAGAGCTTAAAGGAGACTCGTCTTTTGAGGATCGAGTGATAAAATGGGTAGCAGCTGATTCCAGGTAAGGTTTGGAATTTTCCAATCACGGCAGTGTCACAAGGATGGCTAGTGAAATCACTCTTCGCAGCTGTTCCTCAAAATGGGTAAACAATCAAATGGAGGTGAATGATCAGCCAATGGAAAAGTGAAGGTGATGGTGCAAACACGACCAAGGCTTTAATGGCTGAAGTACTACATTCACGGTGGTTATTTACCAGGGAATAGTTCATTTTTTAACGAGCTTAAACGCGGGTGGAAACACTTGCTCGGTGCGGGTTTATTTTTTAATGAGCTTGAACCTTGTGGTAACACTGCTCGATGCAGGTTTATTTTTTAACGAGCTTGAACCCTGTGGTAACATTTCTCGTTGCGGGTTTATTTTTTAACAAGCTTGAACCCTGCAGTAACACTGCTCGTGATAAGTTTGCATGCCCCCAGTATAATAACGCAAATCGAGGTGCATGCCCCCCAAGCTTCATTTCATTCATCTCGGTGGTTGGAATGAAGGTTTACCTTCGAGATCTTCGAAAGACTCGTCTTTGATTTTACGAGATCATAATCAAAGACTCGATTTGGAAAGGGAGTCGTTTCATTTTTTAATGAGGTTGACACAGTAAAAGAACTATCCTCATGACTCCTTGTTTCATTTTTTAACGAGGTCGACATGAGATAAGAACCATCCTCGAAATCTACCATATTTATAGTATTTGATAGAGAATCAAAAACTGAAGGATGATTAAGGATGATTAAGGATGATAACCTTCGTGGTAATTTGGAAGACGGGAGCCATGGTGGTAATCTTCCCACGGTGCCTCTCCTATCATTGAATGAATGATTCCTTCGTCTGTTGAATGTACATGCGACGAAGGATTTGAAGAGGTGCCATATTCCTTAGACCTATCTATCCAAACACTCGATGAGCGCTGATTTGGGTTTGCCCCCCAGGCCAAGAAAATTGATTGCTACAATATTTCTATTAGGGCGATGATCCATGCTGACAAAATGTTTAGGAATCTTCCGAATCCATTAGATATAGAAGATTTCATATTGCAGGTTCCCACTGTGGCCACTTCCGTCAGATTACTCGGAGGCGGTAGGGCAAAAGTACCCATTAAGGCAGGGTCTTTTAGGAGGCCTACTCCAATATTTTGAAGCGAATGATTGCTTCCATAGACCATTGGAATGCTTCTCGTAACTTGTGAACTGTTGGGGAGAAATGTTTGTTGGTCGACTATTGTAATTTTCCCTTGGAAGGGAAATGCAATCTTCCTGAAGTAGGTCGACACAACTGCGGCCATGGCATATATCCAGGGCCTTCCCAGTAGGATGTTGTAATCGAGGTTTCCGTCGATTACTTCAACATCAACTTCTATTGTTTTGCCCCCCAGTTCAACTTGCAAGTTACTTAAAATCCTGTATGGAGTGTATGATCGTCCATCAAATGCTTTTAATGTCGTTGACGATCTCGACAAGGGTGGTGAGCCTAAATTTTTCCAGCAACTCATCGACATAATACATGTAGATGACCCCTCATCAACATAATACATGTAGATGACCCCTCATCAATAATTGTTCGATGAACAGTTTTGTTGAGGGCTTTCACTTGAATAAGGAAAGTTAGTTGAGCTGGTAACTGAGGGTCATATCCTTTATGATTAAAGGCCACAAGATTGGAATCCATTGGGTCAATCCCACCTATTGTTGATAATAAAGCTTGCTCTTGGGAGGGGCAATTTTGCGGTTCCTCAAGTGTCGACATAGCGGACGGCGATTGGGCTAGGTCCTCTATTATATTATAATTCTGTGCTACTTTGGCACGAGGATTAAATGTCAATTTGTGTACTACTCCCTTTGGCAGATTTATCATTGGCTCAGGAATGATGGGCGGCACAACTTCGGTCAAATTTGTTGTCGAACTACTAGGTTGTTCATTAGCCTTGTTATTCGACAGCTGTGGATTCCCGTAATCTTTATTCCTTGTCAAAGCATCATTTTGCTACTTTGAGATAGACAACATAAGCACTTGGGATCGGGAAGCATTTTGATTAGCAACCAGTTTGATTCCCGGGTTTGGAAACGGATTAGTCAATACTGCTGAGGTCTTTGAACTCTTAAAGAGTTTCTTAACTTCAGCTTTATGTGGACAATCTCTCGTCCGATGATCCTCATCGCATATATGACACCCCGCAGGGGGTTTCCTTTGCCCAGAAGGGTTTGTAGAAGCTTTATCGTGCTTCTTTTTTCTCCCTTTCTTTTTCTTCTTGCCCCCTAGTTGCTTTAGTTGTTTTCCCTTGTCGGTCGACACGGCATTTACTTCCGAGGCAAGAAGTTCCTCATTTGCATTTTGACTAGAAACCTTACGGGCCTTTTTGGATGTAACCTTTGTCAATTTCGTGTCTGTCGCGCCAATCATGCCATCGCCAGCATGAGAGTCATTGTTTAATTTAGGAGGAGGAGGAACTGAGAATTCCGGTCTAGGGGCGTCAGGTATTTTATCGTAGAGTGTGCCGGACTGAGTGTAAATCAAGTCCAAATATTGCGCACGAGCGATAACTTGCTCTTCTGTGACGACTCCCCCTTTTGCCACATCTTCTGTGATGGAAGGTAGTAATGACTTGATAAACCATTCAGCTAAGAGCTGATCGGGAACATACGTTTTTACCATTCTACGATGACGTCGCCACTCATGTATATGATCAGATATGTGAGTGGCCGTCGTTTGTTTGAAGTTGGTAAGGAGTTCCGTTCCCGTTTCGTACCTTATCGGTAATTGAAAATGGGTTAAAAAGGTTGTGGCTAGGGTACTGAAGTTGTCAAACGAAGCTCTAGGTAATTCAATATACCATTTTGCTGCCGGACCAGTTAACGTCCTCTGGAAAAGGCGAAGCCTAATCGAATCATCGTTTAGGGTGTTTGATGAACACCACAGATGAAATGTCATCACATGATTCGACGGGTCTTCACCCGGATTTCCATTAAATTTAGGAATATCTTACGGAAGTTTATGCGGAATCACTGGCCACCAAGGGGCATAAGCAATTGGATCATTCGTCAGCCAGTTTAGATCTGGTAATTCTAGAGTTGCTACAAAGGGCAACTGTTGATTCAGGTTAGGCGAAGCATACCCAGGATAAGATGGAATCGCCTGAGCAGTGGGTCTTTGTATACCAGCATAGTGTATCTGATGCTGGCAACTTTGACAAGGTTTATGGGCATAACCATTATAATATGGTTGTTGATAACCGCTTTGGAAATGGGGTTGCCCATTACTTACAAAGACTTGTTGCTCAGGTCCTTGATATGATTGCTGGAATGGCGGTTGTTGAGATTGAACCAGCCATGGTTGTTGGACCATTTGCTGATGCCCAATACTAGATGATTGACCAAGATGAGGAGTCACAGTACTTGTTTGAGCCTAAGTCGCTCCAGATAAGGAGGCACTAACCTGAGGTTGTGATTGAGCTGTCGAGACAAGAGGTTGTTGTATTGCAACCTGAGAAACTTGGGGTTGACATACAACAGGTAGCACTTGTACTTGCGACGCAGTCACCACATCAGGTATAGTGGGAATATTCGACACAAGGTGGACTGGTTGCATTGAATATACAACCCTTGGTTGCTGAGGCAGTATTGGTACCCAACCGCTGGATGTAATTCCAGTTTGACCTGAACTTTGTTGTAAACTCCCATATGGTTGTTCTCTGGGAGGGAACAATGAAAAGGAATACTGCCCTCCATATGGTGGCAATCCAGTACTTAAAGGGTAGATTGGCCTTTGAAGACATATTGGATCAATTTGTTGAGTTTCAACATAAGAAATACCAGATGATAATCTGGATGAAGAAATAGGAACTAACCATGTCGTCGAAACAGTCCCTGATTGGACTCCAGCTTGTTGTTGACAACTTTCCAGGACAGATGGTATACCGGCGAACATCGTTGGAGTAGCAGCAGGAGGCTCTGCCGCTGTTGCGTCAGATGACACATTCCTAGATGTCGATGGTTGTTCAGACATATCTAGTCTATCCAAAAGATTTTCTAGCGATTTCGATTGACTTTCTTCCACGATCGCGGATTACTCGATCAACTAAAAATAAAGGGGAAGTATGTTTCCGAATTAGATGAATTTTAGACGCTTTGACACAACTTGTTTTTTCAATTTTTAAGAGTCGAAAAAAAACAAAAGATGACTCTAGTCGCCTTCGATTTTTAATGAGCCTGAAGTGACAAGTGCTCAGATGGACCTTTTCCGTTAAGGAGTCTGAAAAGGAACGAAAGGGACTGCTATGGAGATCTAGGTAGAGGGAGTGCCAAACCAATCGCAAAACAGCAGAATACTTTTTACGGTACGATAGTCAATCTTCCCGAACGCTGTGTTCGGTGCATTGCGATCAGTAGGGCGGCCGACACGGCTTCCTATGGATAAAAGGATTTAAGCCTATAGGGGTCTCCCAATATATACTCGACGGTACGTGGGAGCACAAGTCCATACTGGCACTTATCGTCTCAAAGTGGAGGAATCACCCAACCATCAGTGAGGACAACAGTTACCAGGCTTTACGACGCCGGAATACGTCTCTAGCCTAGACCTCTAAATGTTGTGCGTTAAGTTCCAATGCGTTGTTAGATTCATTCAATTTATTTTAAGTTGATCTTTCTTATGAAGTTTGCCTTTTGGGTTCACCACGAGATGTAGATGTAATTCCTAAAATGCAATCTAAAGATGATAAGCAAACTTTTATCTCTTTTCAGCAATGAAAATCCTAGCTACAAGGGGAAAAGAAAGACACAATCTTTTCACAAAGAGCAAAGAGCACACTGTAAATGCACTTTCCTAAATCAAGCCAAACAGACTGTCAATATGCAAATGCACATGTGCATGTATTTGTTTTTCACTTTCTTAATATTGATGCCTAAAAAGAAAGTTGATGTACAAATCTAAATTTGCTTTCAAGTGACAAACACAAACAAGCTTCTTTTCGAAATAAAAAAGTAGAGATGATTACGACACTTTATGATTTTGAAATAAATACTCGTTTCGACACTAGAAAGTCACAAATTCAAACCAAAGGCAAAAGTAAAAGCATAATCGACTGTCAACAGCAAATAAACTTCCTCCTAAGATCAAAACCGACACTTACGACAGATCTAAATCAAAGGACGACAGTATGACTATTCTACTTCTTGCAATGGAAAACTGTAAATGACGCCACAAACACACAAAAACATCTACAGTCTTTTTGTACAAAGGAGGCGGAATTATGGCAAAGAAAAGGGGTTTTTAAACAGACACATACACTAATCACAGGCTGCAAAAATCATAGACAAAACTGGAAAGAATGAAGCAAAGAACCTCAGCTGCATAAGGCAAGGCTGATCAGCGCACCTGTTACACAGAGGAACTGGATTGCAGCGCAAGTTTCCCTCTCGGGAACTACGATGAAATGCAGGAACTCTTCACAGTGCCTGCGCTGGGGTAGAAACGAGAATTCTATCCGGGTTCTGGGTCACGGTTTGCAATTTAATCTATGGTTTTTGGCCGAGTAAAAGCAATCAGTAATGCACAATCAGAGGGTAGATTTAAAAGAGGTCTAAGAGCTATCACAAAGGGCAATCAGATCATTTGTGAATCAGTTGTTCAAATCATAAATAGATCCAATGAATGGATTGAAGTAGCAGATGTCTACTTTGCATTTGTTAATGGCAAATGCAGTTCGATTGCTACCTCTAAGTTTATGAAACAAACAACAAGAGAAACACAAAAAAACTAATTAGACACGCTCCCCAGTGGAGTCGCCATTTTGTTAACGGGAAAAGTGTCTATTCAGAACGACCCTATCCCACTAAGGTGTGACAGTGACCTTAGAAACAAACAGAGAAAACTACTTTCGTATTCTTCTTTATGAACTATAAACGAAGAGGAATAGGATGAACCAACCTGTGTCTTGCGCTAGTCCTTTGATCCAATCTCTCTCCTCTTTGACAGCTTCCAGCTACCTGCTCCATTACTTGCCCAGCTTCACCAAGTTCCTGTAAGATCACAGAAGAAGGAAACTACACAAAGACATGGATTTATATTCATAAATAGCTTAGGATCAGATTTAAGCTAAACATACAAATGTAAGAAACATCAATGATACACAAGCATGTAGGAGAAACTCAAATAGTTTTATTGATATAACAAGAAGATCCAGGAGGAGTTACAACCGATGATTCCTGATCCAGCAGCAACCTCCCAGCAAAGAATCCCCTCTTCACCTCCAACAAATCATAAATCACCCAATACTCCGATATCTATCTCAAAACCAACAACAATTCTCTGCAATGTACAAAATTCCAGCCTTTGGATCTCTAGGATGAGGGATCCATATATAGATGTATGCAAGGAAGATGAGTCAGCTTGTCATTTGACTAGTGTCTTCTCTCTGTCAGTTCTTGCTTCCACTTGGAGACTGAGAGCCTCTTACTCATCCTTGGTCGAACTCAGTGAGGCAAGTGTCATTGGAGAAGATTCTGGAAGTTTCCATTGTCTTTCCACCTCGCGGAATGGCACTGCCATTTGTCATTTCCCGCTCAACGCACCCTGGTAGTGCATTTAGGTGCGTTGAAATGTACCTAGCTAGTGTACTTGGGTTCTATGCAATGCAGCTAGCTAGTGGAGTAGCTGAAATGATCCTGATTTGACTGATTCTGAGCAGTTTCTGGTGGAGAACTTCTGGGAGAAGCTGTAATTTGTTGACCTTGTTCCTTTAGGGGTCGGAAAAACACTTTTAGGGACTTAGGATCCCTTAGTTTATGGACATTTCATGCTTAGAGCTGTAAGGCACAAAAATGTCTATAACACTGAGCCAACGTGGCCACTTCAGGCAATTTATTAATAAAAGAATGAAAATTTACATAAGCTTCTCTCATACATAGATTACCCTACAAATGACCCTCCATGTGCTTTAAATAGAAATCATGGACCAATCAGGTGTCAAGCCACGGATCAAGTGTCGGTAATACTGAGGAGAGAATGAACCGTCGGATCACTACATATCGTGATCGTCGGATTGTAAGTTACAAAATGTACATAGTAAAGAAACACACTTTACCTAACTCTATACTAGACCAAGTTATACTTAACTATTTCCTATGTGTCGGAGTATCCTAACATTCCCCCTTAAGAACAACTTGGGATAGGATTGAAGGATTTACAAATATGACACAATAGGAGAAGGAATGAGGCACTAGAGCCTATCCCCCCTTAGTGACAACTTCCTGAACTCCAAGCATAAATCGAAGTTTAGTGAACTTCGCCTCTATGATAGCCTTTGTAAAGATGTCTGCAACTTGATCATCTATTGAACAATATTGCACTTCAAGAACATGGTCGTGAATGAGCTTTCTGATGAAGTGCATTTGCAGTTCAATGTGTTTGTTGCACTGATGTTGGACTAGATCTTTGCATAGTTGAATGACACTTTGATTATCATACCAAAGTGTAGTAGGATGCTGCTGCTGAAAGCCAAACTCTGACAGGATCTGACGAAGCCACAAGGCTTCCTTACTAGCTTCTACAGCACCACGATATTCTGCTTCTGCTGAAGAAAGAGAAATGGCACCCTGTTTCTTGCAAGCCCATGTAATAGGTCCTGAACCAAGAGTGAACACATAACCGGCAATAGAATTTCGATCATCAAGGTCACCAGCCCAATCAGAATCAGTGAAACCAACCAATAGAGGAGCTGCTTCGGCACTATAATGAATCCCAAACTGAACTGTACCTCGAACATAACGAAGTATTCTTTTAGCTACTTTCCAATGACTTTCATGTGGTTTTTGCATAAAACGAGAAACAAGGCCAACAACAAAGGAAAGGTCAAGACGAGTATGGGTTAGACACAAAAATTTTCCTACAAGTTGACGGTATAAGGTAGCATCAACTTCAGGAGAAGTACAAGTGACTGAAAGTTTGACTCCAGACTAAAAGGGAGAAGGGGCTGGCTTACAGTCTTCCATGTGAAAATGGCGTAGAATATCATAGGCATACTTGGACTGGGAAAGGGAAATACCCTCCTTGGATTGCAATACTTGAAGACCGAGAAAATGATGTAAGTTTCCTAATTCTATCATTTCAAATTTCTTTTTAAGGCTGGACTTCACATGGTTTATAAGGTTGGGATCACTACCGATAAGGATAAGATCATCAACATAAAGAACAAGAATGATAAGAGACTTGCCCACTTTCTTGGTGTAGAGAGTATTGTCAGAATGACACCTAGAAAAGCCAGATTCTAAAAGAAAGCTATCCATTTTGGCATACCAAGCTCAAGGAGATTGCTTGAGACCATAAAGGGATTTCTTAAGCCGACATACAAGGCTGGAGTCCATTTTTATAAAGCCAATGGGTTGTTCCATGTAGATTTCTTCATGCAAGTCCCCATGCAAGAAGGCAGATTTAACATCCATTTGATGGACTTCCCATTTGAAAGAGGCAGCAAGGGAAAGAACAAGGCGGATAAAGTTCATTTTGGCAATAGGGGAGAAGGTTTCAGTGTAGTTAATGCCTTCAACTTGTGAAAAACCCTTAGCAACAAGACGAGCTTTATGCTTATCAACTTTCCCATATGGTCCATACTTGGTTCTGTAAACCCATTTGCATCTAACAAGTTTTCGTCCCTTTGGTAGAGGAACAAGATCCCATGTATCATTTGCCAATAATGAATGATATTCTTCATTCATAGCTACTTCCCAATCTAGATGGCCTGAAGCTTCTACAAAGGTGTTAGGATCATAATTCACTGGAGCTTGAGCCAGTAAAGAAGAGGCTCTATCAAACTGAGAATGTGTACATTGTTGATCTGTAGGATCACCGGCAAGATCACCTGCTGCATCTCGAGTAGCCGGACCCATTTTGGAAACTGAGGAGCTGAAGGAGGATCTTGAGATGGTGGGGAAGGACTGTCATCCTCACTTTCATCATCTGAAGAAGAAATGTTTTCAAAAGTAGGAGAGATAGGGAGAGGTGGCACATCCGCCGGACTAGGCTCGCAGGCCGATATATTTTCAGCAAATTTTACATCTCTTCTAATGATAACATTTTTGGACTTAAGTGGAATAAGTATATAGCCTTTGACATCTTCAAAATATCCAACAAAAGTACATTTTTCACTCTTAGGTTCTAAAGCGTTATGCTTTTCATCTGGAATATGGGCCCATGCTTCACTTCCAAAAACATGAAAGTGACTTACATATGGTATAATTGAGCTCCATGCTTCTTTTGGAGTGATATTCTTTAAAACCTTAGTAGGAGTGCGATTTATTGTGTAATTTTCACAGTTAATTTCTTCTGCCCAAAAACTAAGACCAAGTCCTTTAGATTGTAGCATACAATTAGCCATTTCCTTTAAGGTGCGATTCTTCCTTTCAGCTACACCATTTTGTTGTGGAGTATATGGAACAGTATGTTGCATTTGAATTCCATTCTCAGTGCAAAAGTTGATGAATGTGTTTTTAACATATTCTCTGCCATTATCAGATCTTAGCTTAAGAATTTTATGTCCAGATTGTTTTTCAACAAAGGCCTTGAGGGCCAAAAATGTGTTAAATGCTTCACTCTTGAGTTTTAAGAAGTATACCCAAGTGCATCTGGAGAAATCATCAATGAAAGTTAAGAAATACTTGCAGCCAGAGAATGAAACAACTGGAAGTGGACCACATAAATCACTATGCACAAGCTGTAAAGGGGCTGAGGCGTGCCAAGAGGCACGTGTTTCAAAACTGTCCCGATGATGTTTTCCGAGTACACATCCGGAACAAACACCATATCTACAAGATACCATTGGAAGACCTGTCACCATATTTTCTTTACATAGATGCTGAAGAGAGTGATAGTTTAAGTGACCAAATCTCTCATGCCAAAGTTTGCTCACTTCATCGTTATGAGCAACAAATACTGAGGGAAGATTTGATGACCCAAAGTTGTGAAACTTATACAACCTTGTAGAATCATCAGCAATGCCAGTAGCTAAAATCTGTCTAGGATCTCTTAGGTCCTTAATTACAACATCGTGAGGTGAAAATTCAACGATTTTACCTTCACCTGAATGAGTTATATGATATACAGATAGAAGGTTGCAGGATAAGGTTGGAACACATAATACATCATTAAATTGACCATTGTCTAGATGAACAGTTCCAGTCCCTACAACATTAATAGATCTATCATCACCAACATATATATTTTCGGTGTTACAATCATTTAAAGAAGAAAACATGGCTTTGTTTTTGGCCATGTGATAAGAAGCTCCAGAATCAATGAGCCACTCATGAGAATGAGAAGAAGAAGATACATTTAGTGCATAACCAGACCAAGATGATTGACAACCACATGCAGAAAGTGCCATTCCCGAAGATGAAGTTCAAGTTGAAGAGTGCTCCAAATGGATGTTATGCTTCTTCATTTCTGCTTCCAAGGCTTCCATTTTCTTAAAGCATTTGGATTCTAAGTGGCCATCTCGATTATGAAAGTTGCAATGTCTATCAGACTTCTTCCCTTTGTTTTTATTTGTCTTATCATTTTGCTGAAATGATTTTTCATTTTGAGGCTGAGATTGCTTAGGACCCTTATTTGGTTTAGGACCATTCTTTTTAGGATATGACTTCTTAGGATTCTTTGAATTTGGTTGCTGCTAGGCGGCTAACGCTTTCTTGGAGGAGTTTCCAAGTTTAAGAAGACCAAGGTGTAAGAGTTTTTCTTGTTCTCTTATTAAAGAATCACAAAAAGAATCAAAGGAAGGGGACTTGTAGTCTTGTCCTTGAGAAATGAAGGCTTCTCTTGTAGAATGGAAGGTGGAAACAAACACAGAATAGGTTGGTCCCAACTTAGTAAGAATGGAATAGATAAGGTTACTATCTTCTTTCTTAACTTTAACACCTTCCAAGAGATGTCTAAGGGTCTTGAATTTTCACAAGAAATCTTCAATGCAAGAAAAATTATTAGGGTCCAATGTAAGCAACTCATTTTCAAGTTGATGAGCTCTAAGTTCATTTTTAATTGCAAAAACTTTGTTGATCTGTTTCATTGCTTCATCAGGAGTATCAAGTTCTGCAATATGGAATCTAAGATCTAGAGAAATAGACATCCCTATCAAACCACGTGCTTGATCTTGCCTATTTTCCCATTTAGCAACCTTATCTTCATCTTTCGGTTTCTTTTCTTGGCTTGAGGCTATTCTGTAGAGACCTTTACTTCTAAGTAAATCCTCCATGTAGGACAACCATTGGAATTAGTTGGTGCTGTCAAGAATAACTTGGCATGGACTTTCCATTTTAAATAAAATTGAAACTATAGATACTGAAACTAAGTGTTCCAATGGAAATATCTCGAAAAATTAGGCTGGTTTAAAAAAAACGGCTCTGAAAACAGCTTCCGGATGAAGAAGTTATGGATTTTTGAAGAAAAGTTGTTGAAGATGCCGATGAAGTGCGGGAATGTTCGGAAATGAAAAAAAAACGCCCCCACAAAATGGAGATTTGAACTCAAGACCTCTACTCTCATAAACTAGCTTTGAACCAATTGAGCTATACAAAAAATTTGAGTGAGAGAGAAAAATTTGAGTGAGAGAAAGAGAGAGAGGGGGGGGGGGGGGGGGGTTGAAGCTTTGGGTTGCGTGCTTGCTTTGAGAAAGCTCTTTTTTCCTACAAAACAAAAAACACAAAACCCAACACGGACATGCAAAGAAAATGAACCTTACGGCTCGAAGTTAGCTTTAGTCGGAAACTAAATATTTTCCTCGATGTTTCTGATTTTCCGAGATCACACTAAGGCGCAGGGAAAAGAGCATACGCATGAGAAAAATCCTTCCTTTCTATTTCTGATTTGCCCAAATCGCACAGAGTCACAGGGCAAAGAGAAGACGCAAAAATGAAAGGTATAGATCTGGTAATAAAAAAAGCTAAATAAACCGAAACCAAAATAAACAGAGAGAAAATAACTATAAACTGCAAATAAACATTGTATACCTCCAGATCTTAAAAATGACGCAGCTAGGGCTACCGGAAACCTTTTTGCATGAAATGAAATGGGTTCCTCACTGGAACAGATGCTCCCAACACAATAGAGCAGTCCTCTCAGCCCGAAAGTAGTCAGAAATAGTAGATCTAGGAAACGACAGTTGGATGCAGTTCTACCAGCTTCAGATTTGGATCACCAACGGACGCGGCCCTCAAATAGCTCTGATACCATGTGGGAATTTACAGGGTAAGTTCCTTAGACAGAACACCAAAGGACACCGCTCACAACCAGATCGCAGATCAATACACCAGTATTTTTGACGTGGTTAAAAACTTCAAAGAGGGAAACAGTCCACGGCCTGAGCCAACGCGGCCACTTCAGGAAATTTATTAATAAAAGAATGAAAATTTACATAAGCTTCTCTCATAGACGGATTACCCTACAAATGACCCTCCATGCGCTTTAAATAGAAATCATGGACCAATCAGGTGTCAAGCCATGGATCAAGTGTCGGTAATACCGAGGAGAGAATGAACCGTCGGATCACTACATATCGTGACCGTCGAATTGTAAGTTACAAAATGTACATAGTAAAGAAACACACTTTACCTAACTCTATACTAGACCAAGTTATACTTAACTATTTCCTATGTGTCGAAATATCCTAACACAAGAAACATGCACTTGGTGGTTCAGTGATCTAGCAGATTTTCCTAGATTTTCTGAGGTGTGTGTGAGATGTTCTAGACCTCACGAGGGGATGTCCCTTCAGGTATCCCCTCACATACCTAGATGTCAAAAAATTACGATCTAGCCTCAAAAGAAGTTAATTTTATTTCAATGGCTTTGCTTCTATTGATTGCATAACTCACAACATGAACCTCTATTTAAAATGGTCCATTGAGATTTTTAAATAACTCTCTTATTCATTAGGGCTTCTTTGGTTGTGATCTGCCGCCTCCCCCCCTTCACCACACCAACGTGGGGGAATTATGTCTCATTTCCTTAAATCAACATACTTAATTGTATCAATCCTGGCCACTATATTCGAGGAAATTATGTATATAGGGATCATTATCTCATTGTATCATATTTTCCCCATTGATGCCAGCATATCATATATCATGTACTATGTACCTCAGAAATATATTGTTAGGCACACCATTATCATTTGTACTTGGTTATCTCGTAGGTATGGGTATATCTTCCCTACCTTATTGAGATCTTGTACTCATCAATAAAGGAAAATTTTATCTCACAGGTAGGTTTCACCCCCTCCAACTTCACTCCTTCCTATTACTTGAGTGATCTCTCTCTCTCCTTGTGACTCCCCTTTGGTGTTTTGCGAAAGTGAAGCTACAACATATTTCCATCATACGATGTTCCCCTCAAACTCTTATGTTGGGAAACAATCTGTTATCACCCAAAAAATGATCACCTAGTCATGTATTACTAGGTTGATCAAAATGCAGCATGTAGGATAGGTTTTTACATATTAAAACCTTCTTTTACCTTAGGCAATAATTTAGTGAACCAATTTCCTAAAGTATGTCATTGCATTCTAGACTACTACATGGTGTGGAATTTTAAGACAATTTTTTAATAGAGTGATGGATGTTGACAACAACTAATGGGATTTAGAGTGATGGAGGCTGAAAACAAAGGTGTGCGTCATGAGAGGAGCGATGGAGGAACTTTCGAAGAACATTAATGGGTGGTAACATAGTTGGAGTACTTTTTGGGGTCTCCATCGATTGTGTTTTAATATGTGTTTTTTTACTGTTTTATTTATTTTGAATGCTACTTATATACATTGGTTATTGTTATTAGCAAATTGTTGTGCTAGATTGGCAACATGGATTAGATTCACTTGAAGTATTGTTGAAAAATGTGGCAAGAAATTCTCAATTTCATTTTTCCTTGATTAAATTGAGAAAATTTAAATTTCCACATCAACAGACAACTTGGATGCAATTAGCTTGTATGACATGGTTTGTGTCACCCATTTTACTCAATCAATTCGAGTTGGAGGAGTTAGAATTTAGTTAAGCATGTGTGATTTCTAATTTGTACCAGTCAAAGTCAGTTATCTCAAGTTGTTTTCAGTTAAACTAGGTCTAACTGTTGGAGGAACTAGTGGAAGGCTAGTTGTGTAGTAAGACTTCAGTCAAATGTAGTGATCATCTAGTTAAGTGATCAATCATCCCAAAATTTCTAGTGCATGCAAACAATTCGAGTTCCCCAGCTATGGTGGAGATTCCAAGGCAGTGTAATATTAGTTGTAGACTAGTCTTGAGTGTACAGGTTTTGCATGTAGTCACATGATCAACCTTAGGAATTGTGCAATCCATTTTGGAAAAAACCTAAATAATAGTATCCTAATTTCTCAAGGAATTGCACAAGGATATAAGGGCTCAAGCAGAGGTAGAAATTGACAAAGTTTGGGTTTGAGATTATTAGTGAGCAGAGGGATAGGTTATTCATTTACGGGTTGTGCACAATTGAGTAAATCAATTGTAATACATCTATATTCATTATATTGATGCAAGAAGGAATTGGAGTTATTAGAAGATTGCTTTCCCCATGAAAAATATTGTGTGCATGTGTTTTATTTCTTATTGCATGTCTGAAATTTTTGTTCTAAATTGTGAATTAGCTTTTGTAGAGTAGTAGAGTAGGTCTGTGTCTTATGATTTTGAAAAAGTTTCAAGATGAGCTGCAAATCTACACCATAATTTCTACATCATATCATAGCAGGATTCACATTATAGCAAGAATTTCAAATTTGTTTCTTGGGAGGTTCGAATTTGCATTTTAGTGTAGAAAGATCTCTTAAGAACTAAAAATATGACCTTCAACGGGCTGAGGCTAGAGTATTCCTTGGAAGGCAACTCTAATTTCATTGACTGCAATGATCGCATGGAGGAGGTATTCAATGACAATGGATTGCAAGAATACATCAAGAGAGATGTTACAAAACCAGCAAAATCTGATGCCCAAAACCTTGCTCAGTGGAAGAAAGTTGTAGCCAAGGTGTGGATAATAATATTGGAGGGAGTACGAGACCACATTGTCAGCAATCTCCATGGGAAAGAAAATCCTTATGGAATGTGGTAGGCACTCACAAATCTGTTCTAGAATAGTAAGTGACCACAAAAAGTTGGTGCTCAAGGATAAACTTTGAAATATCAAGATGTAGAAGAATGACTTTACGCTTCAATATTTGATGAGGTTCACACAAGTTCATGATGAGCTTGCAAGAGTTGGTGTTACTCTTTCAAAGGATGACTTGGTAATAATATACCTTCTGGGCCTTCCCAAGTGTTTGCATACCTATCAAGATTAAGTGAACGGGAGGGAGAAACTACCAAATTTGGAACACTTATGGTACGATTTGGTACAAGAGGAAATAAGGCAGAATAGTAGAGATGGGACCTCATCCAAGGGTAAGGATGAAGAAAAATTTGTATTGGTCGGGAAGGGAAAGAAAGGAAAATGGGAAGAAATCTCAAACCAAACCAGAATCCAACCATGGGAGAAAGAAGAAAGATTTGTCAAAAATTAAATCCTTCCATTGTCACGAATACAAGCACTATGCCACGAAGTGCCCACAGAAAGAGGCAAGTGAGTAGACCTTAGGAGGAGCAGTGGGTGAAGCCTTGGATTCATAGTTCGACCTTGACTTTACCCTTATCGCATGCATGTCCAACATAGTGATGGGGATCGTGTGGTACTAGTACTCAGGTGGATTGCTCCACATGACAAGGTGTAGAGACTTTTCAGTGACTTGGAGGAGAAAGATCTCCATATGTACATCAAGCTAGGGGACGATGGAAGGCACAACATGACCAGTATTGGTACAGTTAACTTTCAGAGGGTGTCAGGCTCCCCTCTCAGGCTCAAGGATGTCATGTTTGTTATAGGCCTAAAGAAAAATCTCATCTATGTTGCAGTTTTGGAGGACCATGGTTATGACGTGATCTTCAACAAAGGAAAAACATTCCTGAGACACATAGCCACAAGACAGGTGAAGAAGATAGAGGTTTATGTGAAGAATCTATATAAGTTAGATGTGGAATATTGTGTTGCATTAAAAACTAAGGAAGAGAAAGTGCAGGGCCATGACGTAGGTGAACTTTAGCACATAAGCCTTGGCCATTTGCATCATGGCACCTCGAATAGTATACAACAACTATCCACTAGCCTCCCTAAAGGAACACTTGAGCAGCAGGATGTATGCAAAGGACGTACCATGGGGAAGTACATAAAATCTAAATTTCATGATTGAGGCAACAAAGCGCATGCATTCCAGGAAAGGATCCACTTTGAACTCTGTGGACATTTCTTTATAGCCTCCACTACCCGACACAAATATTTTGTTCTTTTTATTGATGACTTCTCAAATAAGTGTTGGAACTCTTCATGTGAAAGAAAGATGGGACATTCTCAAAGTTCATAGAATTCAAGGAACTGTTTGAGAAAGAAACCAACAAGAAGGTGAAGGCTCTCTAGAGTAATAATGGAGGTGAGTATGTGTTGAATGAATTTAAAAATTTATGTGCGAAAGAAGGCATTCGATGAGTGTTGACAACACCCCACAACCCACATCAAACTGGGGTGGTTGAGAGAAATATCCATAGCATTTTGGGAGCAACAAGGGTTATGTTGCATGACCAAGGCCTACCTCTGCGTTTGTGGGTTGAGGCATGCAATACAAAAGTTTGTTTGCAGAATTGAAGTTCTCATCAGATTCTTGGCATGATATTGCACCAGAGGAGGCTTTCTCGGTAAGAAAGCCGGATGTGTTGCACTTCAAGATTTTTGGAGCCTCTGTTTACTGCCATGTCTCCAAAGAATCAAGGAAGAAGCTTTAGCCAATAGCAAAATTCAGTGTATTTGTGGGTTACACAAAAACTCCCCACAACTAACATGTGTACTTGCCATCACTCATAATGATAGTTATGTGAAGGGATGTAAATGCTGATGAGGATAAATCTATGTGGTGCTCTCTTCAGAGGGAGCTTTAGATGCCACCAAAAGATGAGATTTTATCTCAAAAAGAGGAACCTCAAGAAGTTGTAGAGCAACCATAAATTGTGGAGCAGAGAGTGGAGACATTCATTAAAGCAAAACCTCTAGAGAAGGCAGAAAAAGAACTAAGGAAGTTGATAGACTTTTTCAAGATGTGAGGGAGAATGTGGGATACCCTTCAAATTTGCGTAAGCAAAGGAGGTCACCTGAGAGGTACACTGGCGACATGGCTCTTATGACTGAGCTTATATAGATTGAGCCATCCTATTTTGAGGAAGAAATAGAGAAACTTGTATGGGTTGATGCAATGGTGGAGGAATATGGATCCATTTCAAAGAACCATGTTTGGGAAAAGATCCCAAGAACAACATATAAATCAATAGTGGGTTTGAGATGGATATTCAAGGTGAAGCTGGCAAAAAACAAAAGAATAGGGAAGTATAAGGCTAGATTTGTGGCCAAGGGGTACTCTCAAGTTGAGGGAATTGACTATGAGGAGACATTTTCTCTTGTAGTAAGGTACTCATCCATTAGATCAATTCTTCATCTTGCTACACAGATGGGGTGGAATATCCACCAGATGGGTGTAAAAACAACATTTCTGAATGGGGTTATTAAGGAGGAGGTGTACATAGAATAACAAAAAGGTTTTGAGACATTTGATCAAGAGTCTCATGTGTGCAAACTCAAGTGAGCACTGTATGATCTCAAGCAAGCACCTCCTGCTTGCTACACCAAGATCAATAGTTATCTCACCGGTTTGGGCCTCACCATAAGTGAACCAGATGTAAACCTCATCACGTATGGATAGAAGGTAAATTTCTTATTATTTTCTTATATGTTGATAATTTTATTTTAACTAGTGATGAGACGTTGATCATATCTTGCAATGAGGACATTGCAAGGTAATTTTAAATGAAGGACATGGGTCTCATGCACTACATTCTCGGGTTGGAAGTATGACAAGGTCATGGGTAATTATTTGTCTCTCAAGGAAATTATGAAAATGAGATAGTGCAGAGATTCTGCATGGAGAGTTGTAAACCCATGGAAACATCTCTAACGAAAAACTAGAGGAAGGTGGATGCCACTTCAGGTGAAGTCGATGCTACCATTTATCGATAGCTAGTGGGTCCACTCATGTATCTTGTGAACACATGACCAGATATGTGATGTGCAGTCAACGAGCTAAGACACACTATAGTTAGGTCAGCCAAACTATTTTGGAAGGCAACGAAGCATGTTTTACGTTTCCTCACAGGTGATACCCAGTTTGGGCTACGGTATAGACGAGCAGAGGGAGTGAAGTTGTGTGGCTTCATAGATACCAGTTGGGCATGAAGTCCATTGGAATGAAAGAGTACATCAGGTGTAATTTTTAGTGTTGTGTTTGTAGTTGTTTCTTGGTACGATAGGAAGCAAAGATCTGTTGTGCTCAACTAGACAAAAGCATAATACATGGCTGCAAGTCAAGAAACATGTGAGGCGATATGGATGAGAAAGATATTTATTGGACTATTTGGTCAGATGATGGATCCAATTGTGATAATTAGAGTTGCATCAATCTCTCTGGGAATCTTATATTTCATGATCAATCCAAGCATATAGATATCCAATATCACCATTTACGAGACTATGTGTAGAGGCAGATGATGTTGCTACACTCCATTCTAATAGAGGAGTAAGATGTTGACATTTTGACAAAATCTTTGTCAAGAGGGAAGTTCGAATTCCTTAGGTGTAGGATAGGGGTGGTTGATAATCCCTTTCTTGTAGAGAGGCAGTCTTAAAAAATGTAGCAAGAAATTCTCAATTTGGACCACTTCCAATATATATTGGGGGTTCGACCCAAAGAATGCATTATTGTCCCAAGCTTCTTTGTTTTGATACATCCACCTCCATCCTTGTCAAAAAAGCTAAAGGCCTCCTTGAACTTAGACATAACCTCCATCCCATATTCCTTTAGTAGATAAAACCCTTCTCTAATTTTTTGACCATGCCAATCTAGCCCCCTTCCCATATTCTCTCATGAGCCCTATGTAAACCACCATTTCATTCAAGGATGGGGATTTTGATGCCTACTCTAACCATATTTGTTAGATACCTTCCCCCTTTTCTTTTTTATGGTTTCTTGAGTTGGCCTCCTCTAAATATTCGCTACCCTCCTTAAATTATTTGAAAGGTATCCTTTGGCTACTAACCCCATTCTACCAGAGATCCTTGACATGTCCCTTGAAATTTTGATTTTGCCCCATGAACTATTTTATGCCAGTGAGTCGAAAGCTTTAGATTTATTTTCCACATATTCATTCATGGCCAAACACTATACCACTAGTTCTAAGAATCTTGTGGTTACTATCACCACAATAAATGTATATTGTATTTTAGAGGAGATAAGAATTGTATATTGCCCTTTGGGACACTCCAAAAATATTTTGATGCACCCTATTTGTCTAACACTCTATTATACTTTATGGCCTTAATTCCCATTCCATGTTCATCCATGTGTATGCACCTTATGATGTTCTAGGACAACCTAATGTCCTTGTCAACTCCGTCTCATCTTCCTTGTCATGTTTTCTAGGACTTTTGTATCCAACAAGAAATTTGGGAGATGAATGACATCAAGGTAGAAAATCAAGGGGTTTTCAAGACATTTATTTAGGGTTCCCACTGGCATAGTTCGACCATATGATTCACCCAATCTGTAAATTAGGGTTTAGTGCTATTTCAATTAATTATTAGATGATCGTGGTGGGCCCTAATTCTAGGTTAAATGTTATGGCTCTTCATAGGATATTATTGGAGATACTTTAGGAGACACCTCATTGGCTAAAGGGTCAAGGAAGGATTTGGACTTCAATATCAAATCATCAACCATATCCTCAACATATCGAACCAACAATCAAGAAGACAACTGAGGTGAAGCATGGGAATCCTCTCTCCCCCACGTTGTTCAGGATATATATCAATCTAGGAATGCCTCTACACTCCACCAATTGTGCATCAATACAAATTTTGTTTGCCCCATTGTCCACCAAGATGGTTACACATTGTCCCAACATTGTGCCTCTAATTGCCAAAATTGTAAAATTGGGATTTTCCATGTCAAAATTCTGATTCAAGAGAGACCATGCATTGGAAGGCCATTAACACAATATTAAGACATAAAAATTGAATAATTGACACAATACCAAATACAATACATACGTTGAGTTTTGTCTCACAAGGTATCTAGATGCTAATTGAGCAAGTTCACACAAAGAGAGAAAGGCAGTGCCATGATACATTGTTCAATTTGTAATGAAGAGCATTATCTTGGATAAGGGAGAAGTACCATTTAGTTTATTTCTCATATAAAAAGGCAAAATTATGAATCAATGTCAAATGTCACCTTTTGTGAAGCAATGTTGTTGTAAAGGGCATTAGAAAGCTTGCATTGTAGGCAAGGCCCTCACAACATACTAGATTGTGTTAACCAAAGCATGTTAACCATGTCCAATGATCTCAAATTTCATGTGCATGTTCAATGAGTGACCATAAATGAGGGGTGTCAGAGTGGCTAATAATCGTAGCTTATAGTGGATGATTTTCATCGTACATAACGTCTATGGTCCAAGTCATTTGTTTGGTGCCCAATATTGGTGAATCATTGTATTACATCATGGTAGCATATCTTGCCTTTTTTAAAGCAAAAATATATTGAAAATAAATTAAGTTATGTCTCATGCAAATGTTCAATATTGTTGTGTTGTGAGTGGTTTGCATATTATATGTATCATATATCTATAATCACTTATTTCAAGCCTACCTTAAGAAATAAATGAAGAGGTGTAGGGCCTTTTCATAATAAGGACTCCCACCTGTTATAGACATATTTGGGCACTGCAACCCCAATCACATATGTCGATAAACCAAGGGCTCTCAAACCCCTAAAAATGTTGTTTCAAACCCTAAAGGATCAAGGTCAAATAATTACATCCTTTCCCATAAGTTCTCCCTAAAAAACTACTCAGAACTAGTCCAAACTGCACCATACAGACTGCTCCATGCTCACGGTGTGATGCATCTCACCTGTTACACATAAGGGGTGCGATGCATACTGAAAAGCCCTTCTGTAGGGTGCGATGAGCGAGAGCAGACAAATGGTAGATGCAGTTTGCTAGGTGGAAACTCAGAAAATCTTCTAGAAACTACTCATATCACACTTGCCTCTTTGAATTCGCCCAGAGATGAGTAAGAGATCATGAAATCTCGAAGTGGAACCAAGAACTATCAGTGAAATGACACTAATCAAAAACCCAGATGCTGACTCACCTCTCTGCAAGTATCTATAAATGGATCCTTCATCCTAGAGATCTAGAGGCTGGAATTTTGTATTTTGCATGGAAGTGCTGTTGGTTTCTCTGTGAAACATTGTATTGTTGGGTGATCTAGCTTTTCATGAGGTGAAGAGGGCTTTCATGCTGGGAGGATGATACTGGATCAGACAACTGGGTTGTAATCCTCTCTTCTACTTCTACTATCAATAAAGCTATTTGAGTTTTCCTCCATATACTTGTGTACTTATGAATCTTGTATTTGTGTATGCATTTGTATGGTTAGTGTACATCTGATTCTACATTGTTTATGGTATCATAGATCTCTATGCTTTGATGGTATTTTGCTGCTTTGACTCTACAGGTGTTCTTTGAAGCGGGACAAGTGAGAAAGGAGTGGCGAAGCTCTATCAAAGGAGAGAGGAAACAAGCAAGGAGCCAAGCGAAAGACTAAGGTTGGTGCTCTCTGCTTCTCTCTCATCTATCTCCCATAAAGGAAAACAAAAGTTACTTTGAATTTTTTGTTTCTAAGATAGCTACCCATCTTAGTGGGACTAGCAGATTTGAATAAACATTAGTTTTCCCAGAAACAAAATGGTGACTCCACTGGGGAGTGAATAGTTTGTTTGTTTGTTACTGTTGTTTGCTTTATAAACTACAGACAGAGCCTGAAGTTAAGCTAGCTAGCCTTCGAACTGCTTTTGCTATGCAACTGCAAAGTAGATCAACGCTGCTTTAGTCAATCTCCAGGTTGGTTTATGAACTGAACATCTAACTTGCAAACATCCTAAGTGCCTTGGTGGTAGCTCAATAACCTCATTAGATCATACCTCTATACTTTGTGTTTACTGTCTATCATAAGCTCAGCCTAAATCCTTGAACTTAGCTGCAAACTATGGGTGAAAACAAAGCTTAGACTTGTCCCTGGACCATCGCACTGTCTCTCATTGGCAGTCTAGATGCATCACACCTCCTGTGTGCTGCAGGTGAGATGCATCCTTGTTTCCCTTAAGGACAGGTGCGATCATTGAATGAGACTATTTCCCTCTCCATATTTTGGTTTTTTCTTCATTGTTTTCAACTCTATTCAGTAGTTTTGCAGCCTATGATCAGTATATAACTATTGAAGCCTTCTTCCTTTACATTATTCAGCCTCCATTGATAAGGAATTGTGAATGTTTTTATGTATTTTTCGTCATTTGCAGTCCTCCTTTGCAAAAAGTAGCTTAATCGAACTATCGTCTTTTGACTCGAAAGTGTTGCAACTGTCATTTTCAGTCAAGAGAAAGAGTGTCGTAAAGTATTCCTCTTTTATATAGTCGATTGTGCTTTACCATTGTATTTGATTTGAATTGTCAATTCTTTGAAGTGTCGAAAGAAGTTTTCCATTCAAAATTGAAAGTGTCGTCTTAGTTTTCCTTTCGTTTTTGAAAAGAAATTGCTAAAGTGTCACTTTGAAGAAAGTAGTTCAGATCTATACTTATTTTCCTTTTTGGCATTCACAAATTAAGCAAGCAAAAAAACAAATACATGCATGTTCATTTGCATTTAAATTGCATGCAGAAATTGATTTAGGAAAAGTGCATTTAGTGTGTGCTCTCTACTCTCTGTTGAAAGAATCTTACTCTTCATTCCTTAGTAGCTAGGATTTTCATTACTGAAAGAAAATAAACGACTATTTATCATTTTAGATTGCATATTTAGGAATTTTACATCTACATCACATGGTGAACCTTGAAAGGAAAACTTCTTAAGAAAGATCAACTATAAAATAAACCTCAATGAACATAAAAATGCTTTGGAACCTAACGCACAACATCTAGAAGTCTAGGTTAGAGACGTATTCTGACATCGTAGAGCCTGGTAACTATCATTTTCATCATAGGTTGGGTGATTCCTCCTCTTTGATACGACAAGTGCTAGTACGGACTTGTGCTCCAACGTACCGTCGAGTATATATTGGGAGACCACAATAGGTTGATATCATTTATCCTTAGGAAGCCATGTCTACCGCCCTATCGATCTCAATGCATTGAACATAGAATTCGAGAAGATTGACTGCCATACGTAAAGTCGTCGGTAATTTCTCTATAATTTACCACGGAGGTGTATATTGCAATTTTGCAATTGGTTTGGTAATCCCTCTGTCTATATTTCCAGAGTAGTCACTTTCGTTCCTTTTCGACTCCTTAAAAGAAAAGTTCCATCTGAGAACTTGTCACTTCAGGCTCATTAAAAATCGAAGGCGACTAGAGTCACCTTTAGCTTTTTGTTGACTCTTAAAAATTGAAAAAGAAAGTTGTGTTAAGGCGTCATAAAATTTATTTAATTTGGAACAACATCATTGTTCCCTCGTTGGTCTTAGGTTGAGATAATGGAGTCCACCAATCAAGGATTTCCCCTTGGGGGAAATCCTAGTCCTTTCTCTTCTTGGGGAGATATTGGTGCTCCATACATGGCTACATTGTCCCTTCTAGGACTCACAATTGGCCTGCCAGTATGGCTATTCTTGACCTCTGTCATTCAAAACATCGTAATTCCTCAACAATCAAATCAGTAACCAGATGATACTGGAGTTTCTCCCCCACCTTCTACTTCGTTTGTTTCTCCCTCTCCTTCTTCCTCTTTGCTTGGTGAAACTAGTGATACTAAAAACCAAGTAGCTGAGAAGAAGAAGAAAGGGAAGGAGAAAAAGAAGAAGAAGCTAGCTGTGCAAGGGGGCAACCATGCATCATCTGGAAAAAATCCACACACTGCACCTTCCAAACCCAAATCTCCATGTGTCATTTGCAAAGGAAACCACTATCATCGATATTTTCCTTGCATCCCGCAGATCTTGAGAGACTAGTCTCCCCAGTTGCACAATCTGGTGTCTTGAACCTTTGTCGATCATGTTGAGAGTACACCATCAACTAGTGAAAATGAAGTCAATGGACAAAAAGGAAGATCTAAATTTCCTTGTAGGTTGTGTGAAGGTGATCATGCCCTCCACCATTGTCCTTTTCTAGACGAAGCTAAAGGAGTCTTGGATAACCATCCTACTTCACCACAGTGACTTCCACCTGGATACAAGAAACTCTTGCCAAGCCCATTGCTAGTTGAAAATCTAACTAACATACCTCTATTACAGGTCAAAATACCTATCATTGAAGATAAACCCTCTAAGTCCACACCGGACCAAATTCAATAGGTCAAGACAGCAATCGACCCACTCTTGTCTTTAGAAGGTCCACCTTCAGATGATACAGTCTCCAAACAGAATGAGAATGACATCGTTCAAATTCTTTTTTTTTAATACAGAGTCTGATGAACATGGGGGAAATTTACCCATTCCTCTACCACAAGAGGGAACTTCCCCATTTCAATAGATTCATCTGGCCATTTATTTGGTCCCTCCTCCAAGCAATCTAGTTGTTTCCTTTGATTGGAATCTAATGTACCATTCCGAATCATAGTACAAGTTTACAGAATGATCATGGCTAGCACTATCATAGATGAAGGGGCTTCCATGAGTATCCTTTCCTCAACTGCTTGGAAAGCGCTTGGTTCGCCATTGCTTCTACCTGAGATTCGAAATTTGTCAGGCTTCAATAAAGGAACTAGTCGACCATTAGGGATCCTTCCAAATTTGCCTATAACTTTGAGAAGGAAAACTATTCATTTGAACGTGATGGTAGTCCAAGGGCCACTAGATTACAATCTACTCCTTGGGTGTGACTACATTTACAGCATGGGAGCTATTGTTTCCTCACTCTTTTGGGTGATGTGTTTCCTGTATGAAGGCAGAATGGTACAACTTGTTGACCAACTTTCATTCCCTAGTTCAAACATGGCTACTAGTCAAATGCCATCCCTGAATGGTCTCTTTGCACAAGGGATGTCTCATCAACCTCCAGTCCATCCACCTAATGACCACGAGTGATTCAGTGAATGTGACGAAACCCAGGGGGCATGCACCCTGGTCTGCTTCGGTAGGAAAACCCAGATAAAAGATAGATTTCCTTGTAGGATATATGACCAGTCTGACACACCCATCCGTTTAGGATATGGGATCAGTCTGGAAAAAGATTTCCTCGCCGTAGGTTATATGATTGGTCTGACACACCAGTCCATATAGAATATGGGATCAGTTTGAAACAAGATCTCCTCGATGGTTATGTGATTGGAAGCTCACACCATTCACCTTTGTCTATTTCGATGGACAAAGCCAAGGAAGTGTTTTGTCTGCTATGCAGACGAAACAATCTTGCTTTAATGTAAGGACTTCCATATGGTAACCTGGAAACTCTACTTTTCTTTATACTTGGGGGCATGCAAACCTTTTTTATGCAAGTAAAAAGCAACCATCATAACTCTAACCCCGTAGTATTTTACTAACTTCAACTACTTAGGTTAGGTGATTGGTCTGATCCACCATTCACCTTTGTCGGTAGCCCGGCAAAGCAAAGGAAATGTTTTGTACGAAACTATCCTACCTAACCTTAGTAGTTTATTAACTCTTAGTTCTGTAGTTGGTTGTTCCTAGCCTGCATACAAAAGGCTCATGAGCAAAGTTTCGCATGGGGCAAGCTCATTAAAAAATGAACCTACTAATAAGAGACATCTTTAAAAGATGGCTGGTACGAGCAATGTTTCCGCAAAGTTCAAGCTCGTTAAAAAATAAACCTAACACTGAGCACATGTTGGCACAAAGTTCAAGCTCATTAAAAAATAAACCTGCCTCTCGATAAATAACCTTTGTGATCACATTCCTATTAGCATTTTGAGCCTTGGTCTTGTTCTTACCGTCACCTCCACGCTTTTAGTCGATCATATGCTTCCACTTGATTGTTTACCCTTTTGAGGAACAGCTGTGATGAGTGATTCTGTTAGCCACCATTTTTAGACTACCGTGCTTGAAAATTTCCAAACTTACCTGGAACCAGTTGCTACCCGAAAATATCACTCGTTCCTCAAAAATGAGTCTCTTTTAAGCTCTTTTTAGACTCGTAAAATATGAAAATATTGCCAAGCTACTGGCCTTTCCAGCTCGTTAAAGTAAAGGGAAGTGCCATGGCTCCTCTATATTTTAATCTTTTTGGACCTGAAGGATCATTACACAAAAATATCGAGTGCTTGTCTTGTTTGGCTTGCTAAAACTATCGAGAATTCATCCCTTTCATATTATTTTATACTTTTTCGGACTTAAGGGATTATACCATGAAAAAGGACTACTGGAGTTTCCTTTCCGTCTCTTTTCAAACTCTCTAAACATGAAAAGGACCGAGTTATCTTTGTCATTAAACTCGTTAAAACCATAGCGAAAAACTTGTCCATCGGGAAAAGAGCGAGTTTCCCTGTCACTAGGCTCACTAAAACATAGTGATAGGTTTGCCTGAAGGGAAAATTATAAAACAAGCATATGTTATCCTCGTCAATATTGAAAAAAATAAAGAGGTACTGGTCAACAATGACTGGAGAAAAGGGGAAGAAAACTTGAAGAACTTCATTGGTAGTAGGTCGCTCTTGAACATGACACTTTCACTCCATCGCGATGATTGAGTCAGGTTGGGTTATTCCATTCACCAGTCATATCACCATTGGTCCTCTGTACCATCCATTTTTGGGGTTAGCGCTACCAATCCATTTTAGTGTCACCGATATGTTCAAGCGAAGTCGCTCAGAGAATTCACCAACCCAGGTAACGCCTCATCCACTGCAATACCTTCACGCTCCATTCTTTCATGACCACATCCCTGAACCTTGTGTCATCAAATTGTTTTCACCTCCACAAAATCATTTGGTTTGTTCCATGTCGTAGATGTGGGATTCATTAAGGCCCTCCCACGACAGGTCACTTCTTGTCGACATCAGCCCATTAACTAAGAAGCTGACTTAGGAACAACCCTTTCAGTACTTTGAAGCTTGCATGCCTCAATGGCAAGTTTCTCACTTCCGGCGATAGGTTTACATCAATGGCCTTCGACAAAAAGATTTTGTGTGGTGTTCGACATCGACTCATGTATTCACACCACATGAATTAAATTGTAGTACCTTGAGGTTCATTATCATTATCGGTGATTCCTCTCACGCCTGTTAACAACGTACATCATTGGCTAGTAATCAGGTGATGTCTTTCCATGTTCAACATCAGAACATTTTTTCACATGGATCAATTTGTACATCGGGTGAAGATTGAACGAGTTTGAAGACCCCAGATCTAGTTTCATATATCCGGGCTGTGAAATAATCAGGAAAATAAAGACATCAAATGTACTCCATAGTTGCACAGATAATCATCCAAGCTAAGGGATGATGGCTCTACCAGAATCATAAGTTTGCCACACAGACGGTTGTCTGTCCTATGTACATGAGAATGAATTTATAAAGCTGAGCATGGGAATGCCCGCCTCAGCTAGATCATGAAAATATTATGAAGATAATGTATTGTATTGTATCTTATTACAGGTTACCTTCCAGTTCGAAAAACCTCGGATCCTCATGATAAAGCATTTCACCCGACATCAAAAGATTTATGACCTCATGCTTTAAGGGGCAACTGTTATAAAAATATTTGGGCACTGCAACACCAATCACATATGTCAATAAACCAAGGGATATCAAACCCCTAAAAGTGTTGTTTCAAACCCTAAAGGATCAAGGACGACTGATTACACCATTTCCCAGAAGTTGTCCCTGAAAAACTACTCAGAACTGGTCAAAACTGGACCATACAGACTGCTCCATGCTAAGGGTGTGATGCATCTCACTTGTTACGTACAAGGGGTGCGATGCATACTGAAAAGCCCTTCTATAGGGTATGATGAGAGAGAGAAAACAAATGGAAGAGGCAGTTTGCTAGGTGGAAACTCAGAGAATCTTCTAGAAACTGCTCATATGACACTTACCTCTCTGAATTCACCCAGAGATGAGTAAGAGATCATGAAATCTCCAAGTGGAACCAAGAATTATTAGTGAAATGACACTAATCAAAAACCCATAAGTTGACTCACCTCTCTGCAAATATCTATAAATGGATCCCTCATCCTAGAGATCCAGAGGATGGAATTTTGTATTTTGTAAGGAAGTGCTATTCGTTTCTCTGTGAAACATTGTATTATTGTGTGATATAGCTTTTCATGAGGTGAAGAGGGCTTTCATGCTTGGAGGATGATGCTGGATCAGACAACTGGGTTGTAATCCTCTCTTTTACTTCTACTATCGATAAAGCTATTTGAGTTTTCCTCCATATACTTGTGTACTTATGAATCTTGTATTTGTGTATGCATTTGTATGGTTAGTGTACATTTGATTCTACATTGTTTATGGTATCATAGATCTCTATGCTTTGATGGTATTTTGCTACTTTGACTCTACAGGTGTTCTTTGAAGCGGGACAAGTGAGAAAGGAGTGGTGAAGCTCTATCAAAGGAGAGAGGAAACAAGCAAGGAGCCAAGCGAAAGACTAAGGTTGGTGCTCTCTGCTTCTCTCTCATCTATCTCCCATAAAGGAAAACACAAGTTACTTTGAATTGTTTGTTTCTAAGATAGCTACCCATCTTAGTGGGACTAGAAAATCTGAATAGACACTAGTTTTCCCGGAAACACACAAACTCCTCTCCTCGTAGCAATATTTCAAATGTTAGCCCATAAATCAAACACATGCCCTTGTTTCTCTAGTTTGGAAACCCTTGGATGGATATGACAGTGAACTCCTCCCAACCTCTTCTTTAACCATCTATTGAATGCCTTTGATTCGTATGTGTAAATGATTTTGGTTGATTCCTGGAAAGGTGTGAAATCTAATTTTGCATTGATATAATACAAACACCAAACTTAACCTGTGGTAGGAAAAATTTCAGCCTTACAACTCTCTCATCCAATATTAAATACTTCACTAATTAGTGAAGGTGTAATATCCTTAACAATATATTAAATATTAGAAGCATTCATATTAATTGAAAAAACAAGAATATTATTTAATATTAAGTTATAATGTAGGTAGCTGCCAAGTTGACATATGAGACCCCCTTGTTTGTGAGACAAGGGATGCCCTCCATTCAATGCTTTAACTATTTAATCCATGGATGTGTACATACATTAATTTCCATCGGATTGAATCCTGTGACCTTTCAAGGGGAAACACTTAACACAAATCGAACATGTAAATACAAAATTAATTTCTATATGTATCAAAGTTAATTTGAGAGTTGCATGGAATGCTTAATTTTGTATAGAAGCAAGGGAAAACTTGAAGGGTTGATCACAAAAAACATGTATGGTCAATTATGATTATCATAGGTATATTAGTTTGGTTTTCCAAATCCAGAACTTGCACACTTTGTTACTACTGTTAAAGGCATGTCATGATGGTTTACTGGTGTAACATCATGTACATTTAGTTGTGTCTATTAAAGGCATGTTTGTTCAATGACAAAACCAATGGTTTGTCAACTTGGTCAGCTTAGTGAGCTATGTGTTAATCATCTCAATGAACAACATATAAGGTCAATTAGCTTAGCCATTGACATGCACATTCCATTGTCACTATTAGTGACATGTTAGGTTGGATATTAATATGTATTTTTGATTAACATTGTCTCGGAGATTAACCGAATCAACATGCATGTTTGACTACAATTGTGGGAGATATGTTAGATAGGTCAACCCCATCAACAACATTTATGTTCAATTGCACATGTTAGAGGCATGACACAATGGTCAATTGATTAGTAACATGTACATTTTGGTTATCACTATTAAAGTTGTGTTAGGATGGTTAACATGTTCAATGACTTGTATGTTTGGTTACAATTATCAAAGCCTCACATGATTGCTTAATGCAGTAAGTGGAGTGTAAGTCTAGTTACCATTGTCGAAGGCATGTTTTGTTGGTTAAATTAGTTAACATCATATACATTCAAATATGATTGTTAGAGCCATCCAAGGCTATTAAACCCATTTAAAGTAGCGCATAACATTGATGGGGGCTTGCTTATTGCATTGTGTGTGAGTATAGTGTGTTATCTTTTTTTGTAAGTCGAATATTTTTCATTAATAAAAAATAATGTACAAGGGCGTCAAAATGCATGGCTTATAACTATTTATATATTTAATGTAATATGCCTTTCATTAAGAAGAGGAAACAGACTTTGGGGGATAGGGGAAATGGCATTGTCTAGGGGAAACTTCGATCTCATCTATCTCATCTTCACTCTACCTTCCCTATCATTAGCATCCCTCTCATTTTTTTTATCCACAAACACCAATAAAAGAATTTTTGTTAAGAAGTAGCATTTGATGACTTAGGACAAGGGTTAGACCTCATATGTTTATCTTGGGTTCCTCCTTGGGGTTTCTTTGCTTACGTATCTTGCTTTAAATTCTTCCTAAACATCCCAACAATATCCTTTCACATCTCTTGTTCATGAAACTTCAGCTTGCAAGCACAATATTCATCCTAAATTTCCTTTGAAGATTCATGTAGCCATTTTTCACCGAGGCCTATTCCTTGGGGGAGATTGGGAGGATCTACATTTGTCAACAAACCTTTTTATTGTTTTCCCATAACGCCCCAAACTTTATAGCCCATGTTTGTAGCGAAGATATACCCTCTTCCATATGTAAACTATTTATCAGATTGATAAAAGGAGAAGACTGAGCTCTTCCATGAGCTTTTATTTGAAGATGAGAATGACAGTGAAATGTTCATTTTTAACTGTACACCTAAACAAGCTTAGAGACCCTTCCACCTCACTGGCTTAAAATCTGGACTCAAACCATGGTAGAATGTGACATTTTGAAGCGTGTCACTCTAGTCCCTTTGACAAGGAGTGACATGACACCTTTTGTGAAAGAGTAACAAGAGACTGTCGCCTCTTTCCCCTTCAAAAGTGGTGAAACTTTTTAGAAAAAGGGTAAATGTCTAAAAACATCATGGAAAAAGGTTTCCAAAAATTTAAGAATGATTACGTTTTATTCAATCACTACTACAAGAGACTATCACCTCTTCCCCCTTTAAAAAAGGTGAAACTGTCTAGAAAAAAATATATATCTGAAAACATCATGAAAAAAAGTTTCCAAATCATTTAAAAATGATTCCATCCCATCGAATCACTACTACATGAATTCATCTTAAAATTTCATTTTATTTATTAAATTTATCATAATCAAAATTCCCCATGGAAGACATTGAGAGGCATTAGAAGATATCTATATATATATATATATATATATATATATATATATATATATATATATATATATATTTTCATAAGAGCTTGTTAAAACATACCGTGGAAATTTAATAACTTTATTTAAGACATTTTGTCTCCCATGTACCAGTCACCAAATAAAATTTCTAGGTGGGCGATGCCATTTTTGTTCAAACCCTCAAGGAGCACCCTCGAGGAGCTTTCAAGAATGGAAGAAGAACAATGGGTGACGCAATTTTGTTCATACCCTAGATTTTTGAATTTTGGAGAAGGTTTCAGCAATTTTGTTCAAACCATGAATTTTTGAATTCTGGAGGAGGTTTTAGCAATGGAGACCAACGTTTTTCTAGGAGTATCCTATTTTTCCCTTCCAGTTTGATAGAGGTAGGGGATTGTTGGGGTTTTGTGCATGGAATGGGACACCTAACTAGAACTTTTTCGGCTCATGATTTCGCTACGGAACCCTAGACCCACATAAGGTTCAAACAGGGCTTTTCCTTTCCACTATCACCCAAAAAATTCCCCTCTCTCTATAGGTTGTCACCTTCTCCCCCAAGGCAGTGAAAGAGGTTAATAGATCTATTCCAAAAATTCTGGACTCGAGTAACTGATGAAAAAGCTTCGGTTGTTGGACATCCCCTTCGGAATCATACATTTTCCCTAGCACAAGCAACAAAAACCCCTCTGAGGCTACTGCAACAAAGTCCGTTGATAAATCTAGGGAAGAGGGAAAAAAATTCATGGAGCCCATCGACCCGCCAAGCCTTGGGAAAGAACTTTTGATTGTATGCATTTCTCACAGCGGCAAGTCTCTATCTGACTCCAGTTCTATTATCGAATTTATGTCTTTGTAAGATTTGATGGTTATTGAAACCAGAGTAAATTAAAGGAAAGGAAAAACCATAGTAAATTAAATTTAGTTCGAATCCATCAATTAAAATAGACTTCTTTGACTAAGATTAATTCCATCCTAGCTTTAACTAATGGAATGTAAATTTGGCAGCTATGAAAATTAATGTGCAACATGCACCGAGCATGGGTACTAGAAATTACTAGTTAGAGTATATAAAGGTTTTTTAAACCCAAGATGTAAAAATCATATAAAAAGTGATGGCTCTAGGCTAAACCCACGTGTGTGTCCTGATTGCCTCAATGAGTTGATATGAGAAAAAAATTTGAGATGCATTTGGCTTAGACACCAATAACAGTCATACCTATTTAAATGAGATTTTAGAACATTGTGTTTCAGATTTGAAGATCCTTGAAATGATCTTTATTTGTCATGAACCCCCTTTCCTTTGATACTAGAATCTCAGAGACGCACAAAGCTTGATCCTATACCTTCAATAAGCATCTAACCAATGGAAAACCACGAACACTATTTTTCAAACCCTCTTGATTGATGTCCTAGGGCTGAGGATACTTCACCTTTTGTAGCCTTTTATACTTCTCTATGAGACAGAAAAAGCCCAATACAAGGCTGAAGTCATGTCAATGAGCTCAAGAATAATATTATATATATGAACTTAGATGTTGGGAAATTTATAGCTTTAGATATGATTTTATATAAACTTGCAACAGAGAATGAATTCTGAGTGAGACACTATCTCCAAACCAAATTCAATTCAAGGGTGATTTCATAATAGAAGATTTGGCCCTAAAGAAACCAAAGCTTCTTGGCTGTAGTCATTACAAAAGGCCTTATATATAGATCATTTGACCAACAATTTGATAGAGAGCTCTATCCTAGAGATGCTTGATTGGTGACGCCTTGATCTCATTTCCTTTCTGGGATATGCAACCTAGAATTTTGCAGTAGGATTTTCAGTGCTTCACGATGACTGATCTTTGAAGAGGAAGGAGGTCAGTGTTGTCAGAAAACTTCTTGTGATTTCTTTCTTCCTTGCTTGGGCTTGCCCTCACCTTAGCTCTGATACCTTGCTCTCACCTTAACTTTGATGCCATTTTGGCGGGGCATGCTAAACATGACAACAATAGAGGTAAGAAGTTGTAGATTCTTGTGTTATCTATCTTTTATCTTCTAGAACATCATATGTTTTATTGCCAATTTTTGCTAAATTTAAAATTGACATACCGATCTGAGAAGAGGGTTTGCAATGCTAATAACCTCTTCTTCAGTCCATGTTGGCACACTCAAGTCTTGTTAAAGTACCAATTATTTCTTGTGCAAAATTTGAAGCAGATGGCAACATACAACATGTTTTCTGAGAATCAAAACAACGTCTATAAGTGTTATGACATTAATCCAACACTATGTTTATAAACCAGTTCGTACTAATGGACACAAGATGTGTAAAAAGTATTCTTTAAAAAAAAAAAAATTGTCGGCGAGTTGAAATCTACATCCTTACTCCTATCTTGAAGAAAGGGTACTTGCTTCCCTTTCAGTTCATAGGTATATGAAAACCCAGCTTTGTAAGCACCCATAACTATGAATATTATACCATCTCCCTATGGTTAGTGCATCAATAATGTAACACTCATCCACGTAGCAGTCATAAGGCATTTAGGTAAGGTTTTACTAACACTGGCATCTCAGGCCATTAAGATCTATCCATGGCCTCAAAATGATGTATTTCCTTTACTCAACAAAACACTCATCATTTCTCTCCCCCAATCATCAATTTTTTTTTCTCTTCATTCTGAATGAGAAATAAATCAACAAGTCACCATTTTAAATGTTAGATCACAATATGTTTAGCTTCTCTCTTGTGCTTACACTCTAGTATTCTCACAGCTTCAGAATCGCGAATCTTAAACGAAGTCTCATGATGTGCATTCAAGGAGGCATAATTCACCCTTTCTTTGCATCAAATTACCCCCCTAGCATTCCCTTTACCTTTACATGCCTCAATGCAAGGCAGGCCAAGTTGATACCTGCTCAGTTAAATTAGTAAGTTGAGGGGTGTCATATATACCCAACACTGCCTGCCTGTTCCTCCTCTTCCTATGTCGTAGTGTATGAAAAATTAGCTAGACTGGCGAGGATCCCCATTAATAATAACATCTATGTTGGCATTTGAATCCGAATGATGTGTTTCCCTTAATTATATGTTTTGTTTTTTTTTTTAAAAAGGCTAACAGAGATAGACACCCTCAAATCTGTCTACTTTCGACTCCTATGCCCATTTTCATCTAGGTTTTTACCATGTCAGTGTCCCTTTCTTTCTCAAAATTGCACGAAATCAATTAATCTATCCATTTCGTAATGCCTTTGGTAAAATTTTCTATCAAATGCTCTAAAGTATATATGAGATCTAAGGGTTTTTTTGGTTGTTGCTGACTTCGTATTTTTCTGCTAACCATGATATGGGTTTGATGTAGAGGATTATGATTGAGTAAGGGTTGCATTACTCAATGTCTGTTTAGGATGAGGAGAAGGAGAAATGTGGTGTTAGGGTTGAGAGCTAAAGATGCCTGTGAAAAGAGGAGGTGTGTGGAATGGAGGGTGGCAGGGCTACCAGCACGATAGAAATGGAGGATGGGGAGGTCAGGCTTTTCATCATTGAATAGCTATGGTGGGATTCCTTGTTATCTTTGTGGTCATGCCATTGGTTTTTCTGGAAGCTAGGTTTCGTCACTCCATATCTACATCTACAACTGGTAAGCTTCTTCCTTCCCTCCTCCCTCGCTAGTAAGCTTCTTCCTACCCTCCTCCCTCACTGGTAAGCTTCTTCCTGCCCTCCTTGCTCGTCAGGTTGCTTCTATCTCTTTTTTTGGGGTGGGTTTACGTTTAATTTATCTTTGTTGGCAAGCATGCCCTTTCTTAATCTGGTAGTATTACAATGAAGTGTAGATTTCTTACAACATTCAAGTAAGATCTCCATTACAGTGAAGTGTAGTCGTCTTATACTATTTTAGAAAGATCCCTTTCATTGAGAAACCACTGAACAATGTATTTATGTGATCTGAGCCTTGGCGAGGAATTATCATAATCCCCAGTTAACCATTGAACCAAGACCCCATGGACCTGCTTCGAAATTTGATTTGCCTTCACCACCCCCAGTTAACCATTGAACCAAAACCCCATGGACCTACTTTGGAATTTGATTTTCCTTTTAGCTTTTTCATGGGATCTAAAGGCGTAGATGTTATCAAACTTAATTTCCTTGCTTATAGTCAAAATTTTAGCACCTCTAACATTTTTCTAGACATTTTGTGAGTTTTCTTTATAGGTTTCCTTTCATTTGATCTATGTCAAGCTATGAACTCCATCTCTATACTAACACGGTACAATACCTACCAGGAGAAAGACTCAAAGTTTGTACCTCTCTCATGCAAGAGCAAAGGTTTTACCAACTGCCCCTAGAGTAATTACCCTTGCCAAAGATAATGAAACCATTCATCCTGATAGCAAGAAATAACAATGCACTTTCCATTTTTTAACAAAGGGAAATGCATATGACTAGTAAATTCGTTGGGCAACTGCTTGGTGAATTCGCTGGGAACTCCTCATTCTAAGGAGGATGGTACTAAGTGTGCACTAGATTCTACATAAGCTGGATGGGTATTATAAAAATATATTTGTTAAGAGTTCATTTCAACATCTTACTCATGGGAATTGAATTTGGGTGGGAAAGGTAACAATCATTCTTCCCGTCCCCTCATTATCCAATCCAGACCCACTTTTCATCCATAAAGCTAAATCCACTTCTCATCAGTCAAGCTAAAACCAGTTCTGATCCACCCAACCTAGACCCAATTCATAACGACAATCTTGTTCACCAGCTACTTTCTACTATACATATCATTTTCACACTATTCCCATAGTGTTCAGAGCACGTTGGCCAAAAAAATGATAGATATTATACACACCATTTTATTATTCATGTGTAATGAAATCTCGATCTTAGCATATCCATGATAGCAAAGCAACCCCATTTTTAGTGTTTCAGTATTTTTATAGATATTCTTCTCCATCAAGTCTTTCTACCTAACCTTTTATGCGTTGTTTGTCATTTAAAAAAACAGGGCACAACATCTCAGGAGATGGATCTATTAGAATTGTATTCTCTTTCCACATCTTGAAAACCGATTCTATTTTTCTATGGCCATTTTGTTCTTTTTCAGGATCTGGGCAATGCACTTGCACTTACGTTAGTATAATCCTAGAAAATAAATAGTGTCCCTAAACTGAAATTTAATCAACTTGAGTGGATCGAAATAGAGAGGAACTATTGAGGATACTAGAGCTCTGTCATATGTTTAAAATCACTCTTGTCTATCTGTTTGTGGTGTTCATAGGAATAGGTAGATGACTGGAGAAAGCAGAGTTTAACAAAGAGCATTGACTCTCTCTTCCCAAAGGAGGCAAGTATAAGAAACCTGCTGTATTTGCATATCTTAAATTTGTTTTCTCCCCTATTGAGCATAGAATTGAAAATAAACTTTATTTACTGGGCAGGTGATTGATGTCATAACAGCTAACAGAGAGGACTCGGGAACTATAAGCTTGAATATTGTTGGACGAAATGATTTATCTTCCTCATGGGTATTAGAAAAGCCCTCCGAAGTAAACCAAAGGGATATTACTAACTCTGAGGTACGATTGGCGAAGATTTTGGTTATTTTCTCTACTGAACATGTAAGGAAACCTACGTGATGATGATCTATGTAGTTGAGTAGGGTTGTATTAAGCAGGAAGTGAAAATTGACATTGGCAGGGGTGCTTCTCTATTTCTAATGGTGTACATCAAGCAGAGGCAAATGACTTCTGGAGACAGCTTAGAAAAGTTACATTCGCAACAAGATGGTGTGATCTTCAATGAAGAAGGCAAGGAAAATCCTAAGGGGGGTAAAATGAATGATGAGGTGTAGAAAAAAACTTCCATTGACGAAGAACTTCTTATGAGGTTTCAAGAGGTTGACATAGGAAGTGAACATCGAGACGTCAAAGAGAATGATCTTGATGGTAAGTTTTGATTTTCCCTAGTTAATTGGTCTATGATGTTGGTAGCCTACTGTAAGGTAATGTCTAGTCAAACTCTTAGGACAATGGTTGTTGTAATGCAGACCATTTGCAGCTCGAAGGAAGTCCAACAAAAGTTTTGCGGAGGGTAAAATTCTTTACTGCACTAGATCGCTACTTTTTGTTCTCATGGAAAAGGGAATTGTTATATTATTTTCCAAAATCCTTTTTGAATGTTACTTCTCCAATAGAAAAAATTTATATATCTTAGATTTTAGCATAGTATGCTTTATTTTATAGTAGTTTAATGCTTACAGCATTTGAGACAAAAGACGAGGGAGGAATGGTCAACAAAGTTGATTCAACAGGATGAAGAAAAACGAGTTGAGCTTGAAAACGTAGCAATTAAATGTTCCAAGGAGGTAGATTTTGTTGTCCTAGGAAAATATAGCATTTGGAGGTAGGAGAATGAGAACGAGAATTCTGACTCCACTGTTAGATTAATGTGAAACCAACTGATCATGGCTAGGGTGTATTCAAGCATTTCCTAGGCTAGGATTAATCTTGATTTATACCATGAATTGATGCTTTGTATTAAAGAATGTTAGTGTACATTGGGTGAGGCTAATGCAGATTCTGATCTACCTCAAAGGTAATAGTTTTCGCATTGGCTGCTTCTAAATCAAGAGTAGTAAGTGCTTCCATTTTCATTTAGTGTTCACATCCTTTGTTTCTTTTAAAGTTGCAGTCTGTGTGTCAATCTTTCTGCTTTTCATTCTCTTTTTCATGGTTGATAATTGATATGAATGTTTCAGTGCTGCTGAGAAGATCAAGGCTATGGGTCATGTCATATCCAATGCTAGAGAACAATTTTATGACTGTGCGACAGTAACAAAGAAGTTGCGAGCCATGCTTCAGTCTGCAGACGAGAAAGTAAGGATCTTGACAAAGCAAAGTACATTTTTAAGTCAGCTGGCAGCAAAGACTGTTCCCAAGGGCCTACACTATCTGTCCATGTGATTGACCATGGATTATTACTTGCTTTCCCTTGAAAAGTGAAATTTCCTAAAAAGGACAAGTTGGAGGATCCAACTCTTTATCACTATGCTTTATTTTCTTACAATGTATTGGCTGCATCTGTGGTTGTAAATCCAACTGTCATGAATGCTAAGGTGAAGTGTTATTAGTTTAAAATACTCTAAATTTTGGAAGTCCAATAGTTTTGCTGCATTTTACATTTAATATTTGGATCTCATTGTAGGTGATTTACTTGTGTTTGCAGGAATCTCAAAAACATGTATTTCATCTCATCATAGACAAGTTAAATTTTGGGGCCATGAAAATGTGGATTTTACTTAATCACCCAAGGAAAGCTGCGATACATGTAGAAAATGTTGATGATTTTAAATGGATCAATTCCTCCTATTGCCCTGTGATTCACCAACTTGAATCCACAACTATGAAAGAGTATTATTTCAAGGCAGATCACTCGACTACACTCTCAACACGTTCCTCCAATTTGAAATATATAAATCCAAAATATTTATCCATGCTAAATCATCTTCGTTTCTATCTTCCACAAGTTTATCCCAAACTAGAAAAGATCCTTTTCTTGGATGATGATATTGTGTTGGAGAAAGATTTGACCCCGTTGTGGTCAGTAGATCTTCATGGAAAGGTTAATGGTTCAGTGGAAACTTGTGGAGAAAGCTTTTGCCGGTTTGACAAATATCTTAATTTTTCCAATCTGCACATAGCCAGGCACTTTGATCCTAATTCTTGTGGTTGGGCATATGGGATGAATGTATTTCATCTCAAAGAATGGAAGAAACAAGATTTAACTGGAATATATCACAAGTGGCAGAACATGGTAAGTGTGGAGTGTGGTTTATTTATGTTAATTCCTATGATACTTACTTCAAAGTATTTGAAGTAAATCTGAAGTAATTAGCTAGAAAACTTAATGGGTTTTTCTTTGCTCTATTCCTAAGTTTTTCTTTTATTGTATGTCAGAATGAGGATAGAGTGTTGTGGAAGCTTGGAACACTACCCCCTAGATTTTCGCATTGGCTGCTTCTAAATCAAGAGTAGTAAGTGTTTCCATTTGCATTTGGTGTTCATATCCTTTGTTTCTTTTAAAGTTGCAGTTTGTTTGTCAATATTTCTGTTTTTCATTCTCTTTTTCATGACCGATAATTGATATGAATGTTTCAGTGCACCTAAGAAGATCAAGGCTATGGATCATGTCCTATACAAGGCTAGAGAACAATTTTATGGCTGTGCGACAGTAACAACGAAGTTGCAAGCCATGCTTCAGTCTCCAAACAAGCAAGGACCTTGGAAAAGCAAAGTAAACTTTTAAGTCAGGTGGCAACAAAGTCTGTTCCCAAGGGCTTGCACTGTCTATCCATGGGATTGACCATAGATTATTACTTTCTTCCTCTTGAAAAGCGATAATTTTCTAAAAAGGACAAGTTCGAGGATCTGACTCTTTATCACTATGCATTATTTTTTGATAATATATTGGCCGCATCTGTGGTTGTTAATTCAACTATCATGAATGCTAAGGTGAAGTGTTATTAATTTAAATTACTCTAAAGTTTGGAAGTCCAATAGTTTTGCTACATTTTACATTTAATATTTGGATTTCATTGTAGGTGATTTACTTGTGTTTGCAGGAATATGAGAAACATGTATTTCATCTCATAACAGACAAGTTAAATTTTGGGGCCATGAAAATGTGGTTTTTATTTAATCGCCCAAGGAAAGTTGTGATACATGTAGAAAATGTTGATGATTTTAAATGGCTCAATTCCTCCTATTGCCCTGTACTTCACCAACTTGAATCTGCATCTATGAAAGAGTACTATTTTAAGGAAGATCACTCGACTACACTCTCAGCACATTCCTCCAATTTCAAATATATAAATCCAAAATATTTATCAATGTTAAACCATCTTCGTTTCTATCTTCCACAAGTTTATCCCAAAATGGACAAGATCCTTTTCTTGGAAGATGATATTGTGGTGTAGAAAGATTTGACGCCCTTGTGGTCACTAGATCTTCATGGAAAGGATAATGGTTCAGTGGAAACTTGTGGAGAAAGCTTTCACCGGTTTGACAAATACCTTAATTTTTCCAATCTGCACATATCCAGGCACTTTGATCCTAATTCTTGTGGTTGGGCATATCGGATGAATGTATTTGATCTGAAATAATGGGAGAAACAAGATATAATTGGAATATATCACAAGTGGTAGAACACGGTAAGTGTGTAGTGTGGTTTGTTTATGTTAATTCCTGTGATGCTTACTTTAAAGTATTTGAAGTAAATCTAAAGTAATTAGCTAGAAAACTTAATGGGTTTTTCTTTGTTCGATTTCTAAGTTTTTCTTTTATTGTATGTCAGAATGAGGATAGAGTGTTGTGGAAGCTTGGAACACTACCCCTTGGATTGAACGTTTTATGGCTTGACCCATCCTTTGGACAAGTCTTGGCATGTGCTAGGTTTAGGATATAATCCTAGCATGGACTATTTAGAGATTGACAATGCAGCTGTTGTTAATTACAATGGGAACATGAAACCTTGGTTAGAGCTGGCAATGATGAAGTGCAGGCCTTACTAGACGAAATATATAAAATATGATCATCCTTTCTTACAACAGTGCAATATAAATGAATAGTTATGACCTTAATATTCATACTGCAATAGATTGTCAAATGTAAAGTGTAAAGGCCCTAGATTTTGGTTGATAATTCATTCTAATTCATTTGTTTTTGGAGTTCCATAGAAGGTTTCTAGTTTATGGCTTAATGAGTCAGGTTTTTGGAGGTGCAGTGGCCTAGCGAAGCTTAAGATTTACAAATTTTATGTCCTCATTGCATTCCTTCATAGTTGGAAGTAAACTCCTATGTATGTATTTTTTTCTTTGTTAGTTAATATTTCTCTTTCATTAAGTAATTACACAAATTGTCCTTCCAAGAACACAAAGAAGTACGAGACACAGAGATTTAGGCTTTCAACCCAGGGCAAAACCTCTCAATATGGGAAATGTAAAGGCCCTAGATTTTCGTTGATAATTCATTCTAATTCATCTGTTTTTGGAGTTCCACAGAAGGTTTCTAGTTTATGGCTTAATGAGTCAGTTTTTTGGAGGTGCAGTGGCCTAGCCAAGTTTAAGATTTACAAATTTTATGTCCTCATTGCATTCCTTCATAGTTGGAAGTAAACTCCTATATAAGTATTCTTTTCTTTGTTAGTTAATATTTCTCTTTCATTAAGTAATTACACAAATTTTCCTTCCAAGAACACAAAGAAGTACGAGACACAGAGATTTAGGCTTTCAACCCAGGGCAAAACCTCTCAATAGGGGAAATCCCAACAATCCTCCTCTTATTGAATTTATTCAAAATGAGATATCCAACACAAGACCAAAGAGTCCCTCCAAGTCAGCCCTCCTCTTAAAGTCAAGGTCAATAGTTGAGTCTCTGCCTAGTCAAAGTTAGAAGCAGCTTCTGAATTTCTGTCCTTATTACAGGTTTAGTCTCTTATTATAATGCACTAACTTCCAGTTTAGACTCTTTGCCTTCTATTAGTGATCTTTCACTACTATAGCAAAACCTTGACTCTTTACCATAGATATTCAGATCTTGCTACAAATAGATAGCTTTAGATTGAGTTTCGGCTTAGTCACAGACTTTGGTTTCTTCAAGTGTTGTAAACTTCTTTTTATCCTCAGTTTTTCTTCTCCCGTTGGATTACAGACTTCGAGCTTTTTCACTTTCTTTGTTTCTACCCAAAAGAGGTCTAATATAGGCTAAAACACCTAGATATCATTCTCCATGAGCTTTGACTTAACTAAACAAAGAGTGACTATGCCTGTATTGTTGCCTTTGTAATATTGAAATGTCCTACAATCTTTTCCTGTGACAAGATGTAATAGCCCTAATTGGAAAACACTAAAACTTTCTCAATTCAGTGTTAAACTGCCATGAACAATTCCTTCATTTTCCCATAGTAGCTATGCTACAATAGTCTCACATGGAGCGAGGGTTAATTTGCACATGGACATCTCTCTTTTAACAATAAAGGCAATGTGCTAGGCTCTCATCTAATATATGTTCCTAAGATATAATAAACTTATGGTGTATGAGTTATCATCATTATTACTCCTTAGTTATATTATATGTGCTCCCTGTCTTTGTGCTCATGGCTTAAATAAATAACTCTCCATTGAATTTCTATTAGCATCATTCAGAAACTCTTGATTGATTGATGCTCTATGAAATGCATCAGCTCTAAGTTACTCATAATCCACTCTCTTGTTGAGTTAGAGATCAACTGCCACGGTTCTGGAGCTATTGTATTTCCTCAAGGAGTTGCTAATTTGTTTTCTATACAACTGTTAAAAATTTCTCTCTCCTTGCCTGGAGTGTTCTTAAGCGTTCTTGGGTGGATTTCTACTTACTAGAGTTGTTTCCCTCTCCGCTGAGCATTATTTTCATTTGCTGGGGTGAGTTGGAGCTCAATCTTGGTTGTCTAAGAGGCCATGGTTACTAGACAAGGCAATACATAATTGTAGGAGATCATTGGCTTTCTAATTTCCCTTCATTCCAATAAATCCATCAAATACATGGGTGCTGAAATCTACGAGGCAAAGCATTCTTGATGTGTATTTATGGTAGAATGTAATTATATTATAATGTTGTTAAATTGAGATTCATTACTTGAGTGATTCAAATTATATGTTGTTCCATTGGTATTGGGAATCATTACATGAGAACCCATTAACTATAATTATTCACCAATAACATCCAGAGGTTTTTCTATACTAGAATGATGATTGTCCAGTATGATGTATAATGAGGATAAGGTTGAAGAAATGAATGAGGAGAAATCACATTCAGGGGCCAGTGTGGATGAAAGTTGTACTGTAGAAAAAGAAAATACAACAGTATGGACAAATATGGACAAATTCTGATGAAGAACATGCAACATCAGCCAACTTCGATGAAAACACAAAGTGTGAATAGTTTGAGCTATTTGATTTCACACTTATTGCATATTCAACTGGTGGATCTGTATCTCCTTGTATTGATAATATGGAAGATCAAGATTACATACAACAATGCATACACACTTTTACCTTAAGGCAAAGTGTTGGGCAAAAGACCCTCAAGGAAAGCTCCACTGAGACAAGTATCAACTCAGTGAGCAAAAACTGTTGTAAAGATGCTAGCAGTCAATTATCCAAGGGTGATTTTTGGATGCCCTCACAAGAACTAAAGATTGTATCCCACTATCCAAAGGATCTTCTCTCAACTAAAAAGGGTATGCTAATAAATGCTTATGGGAAAAAGGCACAACACATTTATCTTTGGTTGGGAGTTTATCCATATTGCCCATGATGTAAATAGTTATAATGTCATGTTGAGTAGATTTTTGGCACACCTTTAAGAAGGTATCATCATCGAATGGGGGCTAGAAATTTAAAATGTTATCCATTGAATTAGATATAGGATTATATTTGTCTAGATGGGAGGGCTGATATAGTTTGAGCTTGAAGGAATTAATTATTGGAGAATACCCTATTGTAGAGGAAGCTTTGGGTTGAATGAAATTTGATGAACCTACTGTAGAATATGTGAGCTAATTTTTTTATTTTTAATATGTTTTTTCCTTATACTATTTCTTATGACAGATGGCATATGATATGTAGGAAGCTTTTCACTCTATAGAAGATATTTATGGCATTCTGTATGGTCAAGAAGATTCCTAAACCTCAAATGACAACAATCTACTATTCAAAGTTAACAAAGATATTTTGGATACTAGAAGGTCATTTGTATCATGCTTATGCATGGTACAAGCTCTATATCCTCCAGAAAAGCTAAGATAAATACTTAGCATAGAAGGATTTGCAGCTGATGGCATCATCTGGATTGTTGGCTACCACTGTGAAATGGGATGAGGGAAATTTGAATTGGGATCAGGGAAATGTGTAGAAAAATCATATTCTAGAAACCATTTATCTTTGGTTGGGTGTTTACCAATATTGCCCATGATGTAAATAGTTATGATGTCATGTTGAGTAGATTTTTGGCACACCTTTAAGAAGTTATCACTATCGAATGGGTGGTAGAAATCTAAAATGTTATCTATTGAATTAGATATAGGATTATATTTGTCTAGATGGGAAGGTTGATATAGTTTGAACTTGTAGGAATTAATTATTCGAGAATACCCTATTGCAGAGGAAGATTTGGGTTGAGTGAAATTTCATGAACCTACTATAGAGTCTGTGAGCTAAATTATTTTTATTTTTAATATATTTTTTCCTTATACTATTTCTTATGACAGATGGCATATGATATGTAGGAAGCTTTTCACTCTATAGAAGATATTCATGGCCTTGTGTATGGTCAAGAATATTCCTAAACCTCCAATGATGACAATCTACTATTCAAAGTTAACAAAGATATTTTAGATATTAGAAAGTCATTTGTATCATCCTTATGCATGGTACAAGCTCTATATCCTCCATAAAAGCTACAATAAATACTTAGCATAGAAGGATTTGCAGCTGATGGCATTATCTGGATTATTGGATGCCATTTCTATTATGCCCTATGATCATAAGCATGGGGATCACCATTTTAAGCTTGAGAATGGGAAGGAAAGAAGTTCAACAATGGCCAGTCTTCTAAGTTTTGGGATTTAGTTTGGATTCTAAAATGGATACCAAAGAAGTGGTAAGTTATTTCAATGAAAAGGCTTAAGTTCATCTGTCATTGTTGTTAGGATATTCCGACACATAGGAAATAGTTAAGTACAACTTGGTCTAGTATAGAGTTAGGTATAGAGTTAGGTAAAGTGTGTTTCTTTACCTTGTACATTTTGTAACTTACAATCCAACGGTCACGATATGTAGTGATCCGATGGTTCATTCTCTCCTCGGTATTACTTACACTTGATCCGTGGCTTGACACCCGATTGGTCCATGATTTCTATTTAAAGCGCATGGAGGGTCATTTGTAGGGTAATCCGTCTATGAGAGAAGCTTATGTAAATTTTCATTCTTTTATTAATAAATTGCCTGAAGTGGCCGCGTTAGCTCAGGCCGTGGACTGTTTCCCTCTTTGAGGGTTTTAACCACGTCAAAAATACTGGTGTATTGATCTGCGATCTGGTTGTGAGGGTGTCCTTTGGTGCTTAAGAAATCCCTTTATGGTCTCAAGCAAGCTCCTCGAGCTTGGTATGCCAAAATGGATAGCTTTCTTTTAGAATCTGGCTTTTCTAGGTGTCATTCTGACAATACTGTCTACACCAAGAAAGTGGGCAAGTCTCTTATCATTCTTGTTCTTTATGTTGATGATCTTATCCTTACCGGTAGTGATCCCAACCTTATAAACCATGTGAAGTTCAGCCTTAAAAATAAATTTGAAATGACAGACTTAGGACACTTACATTATTTTCTTGGTCTTCAAGTCTTGCAATCCAAGGAGGGTATTGCCCTTTCCCAGTCCAAGTATGCATGTGATATTCTACGCCATTTTCACATGGAAGACTGTAAGCCAGCCCCTTCTCCCTTCCAGTCTGGAGTCAAACTTTCAATCACTTGTACTTCTCCTGAAGTTGATGCTACCTTATACCATCAACTTGTAGGAAAACTTTTGTATCTAACCCATACTCGACCTGACCTTTCCTTTGCCGTTGGCCTTGTTGCTCGGTTTATGCAAAAACCACGTGAAAGTCATTGGAAAGCAGCTAAAAGAATACTTCGTTATGTTCAAGGTACAGTTCAGTTTTGGATTCATTACAGTGCCGAAGCATCTCCTCTATTGGTTGGTTTCACTGATTCCGATTGCGCTGGTGACCCTGATGATCGGAAGTCTACTGCCGGTTATGTGTTCACTCTTGGTTCAAGACCTATTACATGGGCTTGCAAGAAACAAGGTGCCATTTCTCTTTCATCAGCAGAAGCAGAGTATCGTGGTGCCGTAGAAGCTAGTAAGGAAGCCTTGTGGCTTCGTCAGATCGTATCAGAGTTTGGCTTTCAGTAGCAGCATCCAACTACACTTTGGTGTGATAATCAAAGTGCCATTCAGGTATGCAAAGATCCAGTCCAACATCAGCACAGCAAACACATTGAATTGCACATGCACTTCATCAGAAAGCTCATCCATGACCATGTTCTTGAAGTGCAATATTGTTCAACAGATGATCAAGTTGCAGACATCTTTACAAAGGCTCTCACAGAGGCGAAGTTCACTAAACTTTGACTTATGGTTGGAGTTCAGGAAGTTGTCACTAAGGGGGGATAGGCTCTAGTGCCTCCTTCCTTCTCCTATTGTGTCATATTTGTAAATCCTTCAATCCTATCCCAAGTTGTTCTTAAGGGGAGATGTTAGGATATTCTGACACATAGGAAATAGTTAAGTACAACTTTGTCTAGTATAGAGTTAGGTAAAGTGTGTTTCTTTACCTTGTACATTTTGTAACTTACAATCCGACGGTCACAATATGTAGTGATCCGACGGTTCATTCTCTCCTTGGTATTACCGACACTTGATCCGTGGCTTGACACCCGATTGGTCCATGATTTCTATTTAAAGCGCATGGAGGGTCATTTGTAGGGTAATCCATCTATGAGAGAAGCTTATGTAAATTTTCATTCTTTTATTAATAAATTTCCTGAAGTGGCCGTGTTGGCTCAGGCCGTGGACTGTTTCCCTCTTTGAGGGTTTTAACCACATCAAAAATACTGGTGTATTGATCTGTGATCTGGTTGTGAGCGGTGTCCTTTGGTGTTCTGTCTAAGGAACTTACCCTATAAATTCCTACAATTGTTTGAGATGTTTGCATTTGTATAGGTTTTTCTAGTATAAGTATTATATTTTATGCTTAGTTCAAGAAGTTTACTTCCAATATGTCTAATAATAATATGTTTTTTTGGCAGTTGTCACGCTCAACACTTCTATTTGAAGTGGTAAGTAATAGGTACAAAGATCATTAAAGAATTTATTTTTGAAATTAAGTCTTTCCTTGATGTTGTTGAGAAGTCAAAGCACACATATATTCTTCTAACAACTTTTTATGATTGTACAGGTTACCTCCCATATGTCTTTCCATATGTACGTTGTACGTTGTTACTTACCAATGTACCTTGTTACCTCCAAACTTGCAAGTAAATTGTTACCTTCCATATGAAGAATTATCAGCCACTGAGATAGAAATCAATGTTTCACTTGCCAATGGTCCCAATGTTCAATCAAAAGTAGTACCCATAGCAGCAACTCCACCTCCTGTCCTAGATCTTCTTGGTTATTTGATAGGTTTAGGCAATGCACTTGTCCCTAGAGATTAGTGAGTAGTAGGCTTTGGGTGGGTATTAGATAGTCAATTCCATTTCATTTTTTTAAATAACAAATGGAAAAAATTAGCTTTATTGTTGTTAGATGTGAATTCTATTTACTATGATAAGTGTCAACCTGATTAAAGCAACCTGTGATATTTGGTTAATTCTTTGTGTAGGCCTCCATTGCCTATTTTACTTGCATCATCAGTATGTCAAGGCCTTCATATCAATGGAAAACTTAGATGGCGCGATGGTCAAATTTTTTATAGCTTGAAGCTTAGAATAACTCTTTTGGTCTTGTAGCTGCTGGACCTCTATAGGTGTAGTTCATAAAATGTGAAAATAGTTGAGATATTAGTTCTATTTACTATAAATATTGCTAGTTTAATAAGATGCAGATGAACATCTATTTTGAGTCATTTTCCTAAGCTTCGTTCCTGGTAAATTAGGTGCCACCATTGCAGCCTGGTAGCTCAGCACACACACTACAACCAATGGTACTATTTCAAAACATATCTCCTAGATTGGAAAATGCTCATTTGTAGGTGGAAGTAATAAATAATCAACAACTTGTTTGGTATTTTAATGATAATATTTCATTTGAAGTTTTATTCACTGAGGATGGCAGGATGGAGCATGGAACATTTCTGGACGTAATAATGAATGATAGGATCTAAATTTTAAGCTTTGGAAGTTTTCTTCATTGATGATGGTAAGATGGAGCGTGCAACGTTTTTGGAGGTAATAATGAATGCTAGGACCATTCCCTCTCCACCACTCTGCCTATGCCTTCGACTCTGTTGGACTTTTAGGACTTTTGGGTCAGAAGGACTCGGCAAGATGGACAAGTCCAAGAGATCAAAAGGGGAAGAGGAAGAGCACATAGATGGTGAGCTTGTGCTCTCCATTGAAAAGTTGCAGGAAATCTAGGATGAGCTTGAGAGGGTAAGTTCTCATGCACTCTAAAAATTGCTTTTGGGGGTTATTTTATTTTATTTATTTATTTTTAAATTGGTTTCTTTCTTATCTTTTTTTAAAACATTTTGCCCATTCCATTCTCTATGTATTAGTTTTTTTATTTAGTGGTGCATCTTGTTGAAATTTGGTACCGGAGGACAGGTGGTTCCCTTAGGCTTTGATCTTTGGCCTAGGGAACAGTTTCCAAAAGAATTTATTTTTTCTCCTAAAGTGACTTTATAATTTTATAAAGTTAAATCTAATTTAAAAGTGACTTTAAGTGATAAAGTTACTAAGTCTAATTTTAAAGTGACTTTTATAAAGTCAATGAAAAATTAGAAAGGAAAAGTGACTTTGGAAATAAATGACTAAGTGGGTCTTCATTAAAGTGGGGTGAATTAAAAAATAAAAAGTGAGATTTAAATGAGCATTTAATCTCAGCCATTGATCTAAATCTATTTCAGCCATTGGATTTAGAGATCACCCAAAAGTCACTTGGGTCACCCAAAAGTCATTTGGAGTTATATTAAGGGAGGAAAAGATCACATTCAATTCAATTCTTTCATGAGCAGATTGGGAGAAGGAGAGCAAGAGAGCAAGAGAAATTTCTGAGCAGGGAGGAGAAGGAGACAGCAGCTTGGCACACATTGCAAGGCAGCAGTTGAGCAGATTTGTATAGCTAATTCACCACACAGTGAAAGGCAAATTTTGGCATGTTTTCGAGGAGAGGTTTGCACAAAAATCGAGGAGCAGTTTGCTTGTTTTTCTGCACGCAAAACGAGGACCATACAACAACATTTAATGCTGAAAGTGGGCACAAAAATCGAGGAGACCGTACAACATTTATTGCTGTCCTGTTTGCTGTAATTTCCAGTTTGCTGTGAAGCATGGGAAAAGAGATAAGTTGTAAATTTGCTTGCTGATTTTTTGTTGAAAATTTCTCACTGTAAAAGGCAATTTTCAGAGATAAAGAAGAGCTCTCAAACTGGTTTTCCCCAAGAGTTGTAGGGGGTTTTTCCAGGGTCACATTGACCAAAAATCTCAGTGTTTAAATGTGTTTTAATGGCTGTTTATTACTGCTGATTTTTATTTCTGCAATTTCCAGCATTCTGTAAAATTTCCAGAATTTGTGTTTTCAGCAAATTTATTTTTTTCAGCTTGTTAAATGTATGGTTATGGGAAAGGGCATTTAACTATATGGGAGAAATAAGGAGAAACTGAAAACCGGGGTGGGAAAACAGAAATTTTTACATGGTATCAGAGCTTGAGTGCTGAAGGGCAGTTTGGGACAGCAAAAGGAAAAATTACAGTTGTTGATTTTTCACTCAGAAAATTCCAGCGAGATGATTTTTTCATAAACAATAGTTTTATCTTTACTACAGCAGTGCTATTTTTCAGTTTTAGGACAGCAGGATGTCATTGGGATTGAGGGTGGAGGATAGGCTGGATGGGTATATAAATTACAGTGTTTGGAAGGAGAGAATGCAGAGTATCTTTGAGGAGGCAGAAGTCTGGGATATCATGGTGCATACCACACAGAACCATGTTGTTATGCCTATTGATGCTACTCAGTTGACAGCTTATAATAAAAAGAACAACAAGGGTAAGAGGCTGATTCTAGATGGAATCAAAGACCATTGCATTCCTCATGTGAGAGGAAAGAGCAATGCCCATGAGATGTGGATAGCATTGTCCAATCTCTACCAGAGTACCAATGAGAACCGGAAGATGGTCCTGAAGGAGAAGCTGAAGAACATTAAGATGGGTAATGATAGTGCAGCTGGATATCTCACAAAGATTACTAATGTGAGAGATGAGTTGGCAGCGATTGGAGAGGCCATTCCACCCACTGAGTTGGTGCGGATTGCAGTGAATGGCCTCCCCCGTTCATGGTTGAACTTTGCTGATGGGGTTTGTGCACGTGAGACCCTTCCCACATGGGAGAGGTTTTGGGATGATTGCATTCAGACAGAGATCAAGAAAGGTCAGCTTGGGGAAGCCAAGCCAGTTGAGCAGGATGAGGATGTAGCACTGGTGGCAGGAGGCAAGAAAGGCAAAGGGAAGAAGCAGGCTTCCACAAGCAGTGGTGGGGGAAAGACAAAGGTAAAGGTAAACAGGGGAACACACAGAAGGACTATTCCAAGGTGAAGTGTTGGAATTGTCAAAAGATGGGACACTATGCAGTTGTGTGTCCGGAGAAGAAGAAGAAGAAGGGGAAGAACCAGGACGTGGCAGCTTCAGTAGAGATTGAGGACTTTGCTGGTCGTTTTGACCGAGAGTTTGTGTTCATTACGTGTGAGTCCTCTAGTGCAGGATCACCTGCCACACAGGTTCAGAGGGAGCATGCTTTTCCCTCGATTAGCGGAGCATCTTCAGGTATCTGGTATTTGGACAGTGGGGCTTCACGTCATATGACAGGAGTCCGTGAGTACTTCTCAGAGCTTTCAGAGAGTGGCACTGATATTGAGGTAGTACTCGGTGATGACAGAGTTGTTAGAGCAGTCGAGGTGGGGACAGTGACATTTCAGAGGGAGTCCAAACCTCCCTTGAAGGTGTCAGAGGTTCTTTATGTGCCAGGGATGAGGAAGAACCTCATATCCATCTCAGCTTTGGAGGACAGAGGATATGAGGTACTGTTCAGGGGAGGACAGGTGTTGATGTATCCCAGGGGCACTCCAGCTGATTCAGCTAGAGTGATAGGTGTACACCATGCAAAGGTGTACAAGTTTGCATTCCAGCCCCTTTTGGCATTGAGCAGTAGTACCGACAGCAGAGCTAGCAGTTCTGAGCTGTGTGAGATTTGGCACTGCAGGATGGGACATATGTATCATGGAGCCTTGAGGACATTGCGGGAGATCACTACAGGTGTGCCAGATTTCAGTACTGATCACTTTCATACTTGCAGAGGTTGTGCGATGGGCAAATTTGCCAAATCCCCTTTTCCCAGCAGTGATAGCAGAGCGACAGGGATACTTGATTTGATTCATTGCGATGTGAGTGGTCGGATGTCTCATGTTTCCTTGAGTGGATATGAGTACTATGTTTTATTCATTGATGATCACTCTAGGAGGACTTGGATTTATTTTTTGAAGACCAAGAGTGAGGTCTTCAAGCGGTTTCAGGAGTTCAGAGCTCTTGTGGAGACTCAGACAGGTCGAAAGATCAAGTCCTTGTGGTCGGACAATGGAGGAGAGTACACCCTTGGAGAGTTTGTTGACTATTGTGCGGAGGCAAGCATTAGGAGGGAGTTCACTGTTCCTTACAACCCCTAGCAGAATGGGGTTGCGGAGGGGAAGAACAGATCCATCATAGGGGCTGCCAAAGCCATGTTACATGATCAGGGGTTGCCATTATTCTTGTGGGTAGAGGCATGCAACACAGCTGTTTACTTGCAGAATAGGAGTCTGCATCGTGCCTTGGGGCACATGACTCCGGAGGAGGCTTTCTCTGGGAAGAAGCCTGATATTGGTCATCTTCATATCTTTGGATGCATTACATACTCCTATATACCCAAGGAGAAGAGGACCAAACTAGTGCCCACCGCAGAGAAGGGTATCTTTGTGGGCTACAGTGAGACCTCAAAGGCCTTTGGGATTTACATTCCTGCACAGAGGAGAGTTGTTGTCAGACGGGATGTGAAGTTCGAGGAGGACAGGGCCTTTAGGAGGTCACGGGAGTTAGAGTATCTGGATCAGCCAAACCCTCAGCAGCAGTTGAGTTAGTCACAGGGATCTAGTGGGCAGGGATCAGAAGGATCCGGAGGTACATCTATGAGGATGTCAGGTCCGTCAGTGAGCAGTGGCTCATCGAGCCAGAGGGGTGGTGCTCCGGGCAGCATGCAGAGCAGTTCACAGTGTAGTTCACTAGGGAGTCCATTGATGGACAGTTCACACAGTGCCTCAGCTTCTACAGGTTTAGGTGCAGGCAGGAGGACAACAGATAGACAGTCAGGAGTTCAGGCTACTGATGGTGATGAGGAGGAGGAGTTTCATTCTCCTATGGGAGAAGCATGCCCAGGGAAGAGAAAGCCCAAGTGGCTTCAGGACACCCTGAGAGATGCCACATCTCTTGCTGAGCCGAAGAGGCCGGTCAGAGAGAGTAGACCACCTGAGAGGTTTTGTAGCTATATGGCGATGGTTACCAGCATCCTTGACTCTGAGCCTTCTAGCTATGAGGAGGCAGCTAGCCAGCAGGTCTGGAGAGAGGCCATGCAGGAGGAGTATTCTTCTATCATGAAGAATGATGTTTGGGAGGTGGTGCCGAGGCCTGAGGGCAAATCCGTGGTTACTTCCAGATGGCTTTACAAGGTAAAGCATGCTGCAGATGGCAGCATTGAGAAATTCAAAGCGAGGTTTGTGGCTAGAGGGTTCTCCCAGGTAGAGGGAGTTGATTATGAGGAGACCTTCGCTCCCGTGGCTCGATATACTGCGATCCGCTCCATTATATCGATAGCAGCAGAGATGGGTTGGAAGATCCACCAGATGGATGTGAAGACCGCATTTCTCAATGGCTTCATACAGGAGGAGGTGTACATTGAGCAGCCACAGGGCTTTGAGGTGCATGGGAAGGAGTCCCATGTGTGCAGACTGAAGAAGGCCCTTTATGGCCTGAAGCAAGCTCCCAGAGCTTCGTACTCCAGGATAGATACATATTTACAGGGGATGGGTTTCACAAAGAGTGAGGCAAATCCGAACCTTAACTTTATTGTGATTGGTGAGGAGCCTCTCATTCTGGTGCTGTATGTGGATGACTTGATCATTACAGGTGCAGAGAGACTCATAGAGCACTACAAGAGAGATCTTGCGACGGAGTTTGAGATGAAGGACATCGACTTGATGCATTACTTTTTGGGTTTGGAGGTGTGGCAGGAGGAGGGGCATTTCTTCCTGGGGCAGGGGAAATATATTGTGGACATCCTTAGCAGATTCCACATGGAGGATTATAGACCCATGTCGACACCAATGATCACCAACTGGAAGAAGCTTCATGCTTCGGATTTCGAGTTGGTGGATCCCACATTGTACAGGCAGCTGATTGGTTCCTTGATGTAATTGGTCAACAATAGACCAGATATCTGTTTTGTAGTCAACATGATGAGTCAGTTTATGTGTGAGCCTAGGAAGGTTCACTAGGTGGCTGCAAAACACATTTTGCGATACTTGCAGGGGACAGTGGATTATGGTCTGGACTACAGGCAGGGAGATGGAGTGAGATTGGCAGGATACACTGATTTTGATTGGGCAGGTTGTGCTTCTGATAAGAAGAGCACTTCAGGGTACTGTTTTGGGTTGGGTTCAGCAGTAGTGTCATGGTTCAGCCGAAAGCAGCAGTCAGTAGCAGTGAGTTCAGCGGAAGCAGAGTATATGGCAGCCAGTATAGCTAGTTGTGAGGCTATCTGGCTTCGCGAGATGTTGTTTGGCTTATTTGGTCAGCCGTTAATACCTTCAGTGATTTACTATGATAATCAGAGTTGCATTAAACTCACGGAGAATCCAGTATTTCATGACAGGTCAAAGCATATCGGGATCAGATATCATTTCATCAGAGACTATGTTCAGAAGGGAGTTGTGAAGCTTGAGTATATTTCCACTGATGAGCAGGTTGCAGATATCCTCACCAAAGCCTTACCACGGGGCAAGCATGTCTACTTCAGAGACAAGATGGGTGTGGTGAGCAACACCTTCCTCGGTAAGAGGGAGTGTTGAAATTTGGTACCGGAGGACAAGTGGTTCCCTTAGGCTTTGATCTTTGGCCTAGGGAAAAGTGTCCAAAAGAATTTAATTTTTCTCCTAAAGTGACTTTATAATTTTATAAAGTTAAATCTAATTTAAAAGTGACTTTAAGTGATAAAGTTACTAAGTCTAATTTTAAAGTGACTTTTATAAAGTCAATGAAAAATTAGAAAGGAAAAGTGACTTTGGAAATAAATGACTAAGTGGGACTTTATTAAAGTGGCGTGAATTAAAAAATAAAAAGTGAGATTTAAATGAGCATTTAATCTCAGCCATTGATCTAAATCTATTTCAACCATTGGATTTAGAGATCACCCAAAAGTCACTTGGGTCACCCAAAAGTCATTTGGAGTTATATTAAGGGAGGAAAAGGAGGAAAAGATCACATTCGATTCAATTCTTTCATGAGCAGATTGGAAGAACGAGAGCAAGAGAGTAAGAGAAATTTCTGAGCAGGGAGGAGAAGGAGACAGCATCTTGGCACACATTCCAAGGCAGCAGTTGAGCAGATTTGTAGAGCTGATTCAGCACACAGTGAAAGGCAGATTTTGGCAAGATTTTCGAGGAGAGGTTTGCACAAAAATCGAGGAGCAGTTTGCTGGTTTTTCTGCACGCAAAACGAGGGCCATATAGCAGCATTTAATGCTAAAAGTGGGCACAAAAATCGAGGATACCGTACAACATTTATTGTTGTCGTGTTTGCTGTAATTTCTAGTTTGCTGTGAAGCATGGGAAAAGAGATAAGTTGTAAATTTTCTTGCTGATTTTTTGCTGAAAATTTCTCACTGTAAAAGGCAATTTTCAGAAATAAAGAAGAGCTCTCAAACTGGTTTTCCCCAAGAGTTGTAGGGGGTTTTTCCAGGGTCACATTGACCAAAAATCTCAGTGTTTAAATGTGTTTTAATGGCTGTTTATTACTGCTGATTTTTATTTCTGCAATTTCCAGCATTCTGTAAAATTTCCAGAATTTGTGTTTTCAGCAAATTTATTTTTTTCAGCTTGTTAAATGTATGGTTATGGGAAAGGGCATTTAACTATATGGGAGAAATAAGGAGAAACTGAAAACCGGGGTGGGAAAACAAAAATTTCTACACATCTGTGGACTGATTGAATTTTTGCTTGTCCGTGTGCTGCTTGAGAATGATTTGTTACAACCCTTAAGACGGGGTTTGAGGAAAAGAGTGGTTTTTTCAGTAAACTCACACTTCATCTTCATATTCTTTCAGTCTTTTGGATATGGAAATTTTGATTGGTTTACATATATTGTTTTTCCAATAGTGTCGAGCAAATTATTTCAAGGAATAATTGAAACTAGAACATCCTCAAATTACTTATTTCAGTTTTTTTTCCATATCCATTTATTGTTTGGGCGTCAGTTGTTAATGTTCGAGGTTAAACAAATGTAAGATTTTGTGCGATAATTCTTGATCAGTTACAGTTTTCCTATTTACGATTAGGTTCATAATGACCTGGTGACCTAAGGCTCTCTCAACGTAGTATGCCACACTCCTAAATCCCAGTTGGTCTCAATTACAGTCTGCATGTTTATGATAAGGTCATAGCCGCCTGGTCACCTAGGGTACTCTCGGCATAGTCACTGCCCCCAAAGGATCTAACAAGGTTGATGGACTTAATGGCAAAAGCTCACAATTGTATTCGGCACCTGCCCTTAGGGAAGGGTAGACCTGCCCTACCTATATGGTTGTTGACAGTTGGCTTATTCTTACATTTGTCTTTTTATTAGTTGCTGGAAAGCTTTCTTGGAGGAATTAGTGGATAGAGTTTAAGTTGGATTCTGCATGACAATCAAAGTATTCCTACATTACATATTTGTAATTTCATAGTTTCATTCAATTGAGGAAGAACTAGATTCATTGTATCACTTTTGTTTTCCCTTTTCCCACTTATATAGCGATGTTGTAGCTATGGATTTAATTTTTTCCTTCTACTTGGAATCTAAAGTTTCCAGTACCTAGCAGAGCCTTTTTCTCTTCTATCATAAGATGCATGTGTGTGAAAACCTGTGTAGTTGATGAGATAAGTTTGGAGTGGATTGAAACAGTGAGATTTTGGTGTGGCTGTGGTGATAAATCATTTTTTCAATTGAGCATAACATGTCTATATGATATAATGGAGAAAAATGGAAAAAAAGTGAAAATTTTAAAGGGTGCATTGAGCTGCTCTCTTTTGGCTATTCATCTCCAATGATGTTGAATGTTAGAAATGGGGGCCAACTGCAAAACTTTTTTCTTTCATGAGACTGCAGAAATCGGTCTCCAAATGAATTGAAAATGTCCAGGTGCACTCTCGGTTGTTCTATCACTAGTCTTACATGAGATGTTTGTATTCAAGTCATTCAGGTTATTATTTTTTTTAGCTATTATATGATGTCAAACTGTGTGGGGCCTTCTACATGGGTAAATTGCACTTGGGTATTATGGACAATTGAGTCCTCAATTATTTTTTATGCTTTGTCATTCACTACAGGATCTTTAACATTCATTATTGTTTGATACGCTGAGCATTAAATATCATCTGCACTTCTTTGTGCTTTTCCTTTCACTACAGTGTCTTTAACATTCAACACTATTTGATACGCTAAGCATTAAATATCATGCGCCCTTCACCATAAACCATAAAAAAATAAAGCTTTCTTTATATATAATTTATTTGAATGAAAAAAAGGGAGAGAGTTGTTGTTTCAATTTCTCTAGCGTGGCATACACCAAACTGTATAATAGAATAAGCATACAGTTCATGGAATTAAAAATCGAATTATATCAAAGTTACAAATCAGAACACCCATTTTTAAAAATCCCCCTATCAGGGAACACCATCGAAATATGCTTATTTCCATTAGAATTGAGTGACAAGGTTATGATAAGCAGCTTAATGTTATGAAAAATGCAGCATGTTTACATGAGATCGCCACTGTGAACTAATGACATTCTAGGAAGGGGTGTCTTCCTTGTGTACAATCTGAAACAAGTTCTTCATTAGATATATCAAATTTTCTCATAATACAACATTCAATAATCATGTGATTCTGGATCCTATGAATAGTAATAATGAGAATTGACCATGGTTGAAAATATCTAATCTCAGTAAGGGAATACTGCAACTAAAGAAGGTGATGATAGCAATCTGTAGCAGAAGGCCTCTGATCTGGGTCTTGTTCCAAGCATCTATTCTATAAATTCCTCAAAAACTCAAACATATTTAGCCCACTTGTCCTGATAAGGTGTCGAGTACTCCACACATCAACTTTAACCCCATGAACACCCCTAGACATCTCGAGCATGGTTCAAGCCACTAAGATTATGAGGGTAAATCTGAGGTGCACCAATGGCATCCTCAAAGTCTTTTATAAACCACTCATCTGATTCAATGTTCTTCATCATGTTATCCCACCTGAGATCCCTGTGCATAAACAAAAGGGTGTGCAAAGACACTAGTGCCTTGGTCACAAATTTCAGAGCTTCCACAAGCTGTTTGGGTTTGGTGTTTGGGTTTGTTCATAGTTTTTAATTTTTATCTTCTTTCTTTAATTTAAAATCAATGACTATAAATGTAATGTTAACGATTGCCATAACTCTTCACTTGGTTTGGTGTTTGGGTTTGTTCTTAGTTTTTAATTTTTATCTTTTACCTTTTTTCTTTAATTTAAAATCAATGACAATAAATGTAATTTTAAGGATTGGCATAACTCTTCACATAATTTTTTAGAGTGTGCTAGCTCAATGGAAGAGCATTTTCTTTAGGAGGTAACATGAAAATCTAGTTTATGTGGTATATTTTTTAATTAGTATTAATAATGAGGTAATCTTGTATTGAATTTAGGTATCACATGTAGCTTTGTACTCCTAAAAAAATATATGTGTGGTATATTTTTTAATTATTATTAATAATGAGGTTTTTTTAATGTAAGATAATAATAAATTTGTTCATGTAAAATAGGTTTTGGTAATCTTGTTAATAAATGTTTTTTTTTAATAAGTTTTTGAAAATTTATTTCAATAGAATTGCCACGCTACCTTCAGTTTCCCCACACATATAGACTTCAATAATTAAGACTGAGTTGTTTTTCCACACTAAAGGTCATAATCTTTGACCGCGAAATCTTCAGGTCCGCGTTACAGAGACATAAAGATATTCATAATTAGAGCAATTAGTTTTTCCACAACTCCAGGGAAAATATTTGACGACATTCATAATTAGGGCAATCAGTTTTTCCACAACTCCAGGGAAAATATTTGATGAGAGCGGCATGTCATTTTCAGTTCTCCCTGCGTGCATATGGGGTGGGCGGGCCCATGTCATATTACGCGCCAAAACATTTCACACGGGACTGGCGAGGCCCACGTGGGCGGCCCCCAAGCGGTACCACCCAAAACAAGACCTTAAATGTCAGTACACCGCGCGGGGATTGCAGGGCGAGCCGCCCAATGCGGACGCGACCCCCTTTGTTCACGAGTTCAAATGTTTGGCTTTGCATCAAAGTCTTCAGAATAGGCTTATTCTTCTTGGATTTCTTCACGCGCAAAGGGGTAGAGGTACATTTTAAACTTTTTGTGATTATTGATTAGAAAATTATGATTCGGATCATCCATAGGACTATATTCATTTTGTCAAAATTTCAAATCCTAAAAGAAAATCCATCTCCAAAACAAAAAAACAGAATTTTTTACAGCAAAGCACTATACTATTTGATTCGCTGTACTATTTGTGTCGTGACAAATAGTACACGAACACAAGAATGAGTTTGGTGAGGCATTGTTTTCGAATGAGTTTGGTGAGGCATTGTTTTCGAACATTGCCAATATGATTTAATTAATTGAAAAATAAACAAACCTGAATTATTGGTGCTCTTGGAATTTGGATTGAAGTGTTTAATCATAAATATGGTTTCTTTAGTATTTGCGACTGTTCAAAAACTTTTACTTTATCATGGGACCCACTGACCCTTTAGCATAATCTTGCATGTGAATTTAGGTATCACATGTAACTCTATACTTCCAAAGGAAAATCTTATCTTTCTAACTAACCTTTGTATATATTTCTTTATATATATATATATATATCTATATATATATATATATATATATATATATATATATATATATACACACGCTTTAAGTCCCATTTAAATAACGAATTATAATTTTTAATTATTAAACAATACCTTTTTAACTAACCTTTAACAATTTTTAAATTAATTTATATTTATATATTCACATAATTTAACTAATTTCCATTAAATCTTGACTCTGGTCCTAAATTCAAAATTAGTCGTTAGTCAACATAGCCGTTGGAGTCTCTGCTCAGACTATTTAACTTGCTAAGCTGGATCTGTTTCTTCAACTTGCCCTGACGATGAACCACACTTGTTGGTTCGAAACGCGTCAACAAATGATTTATCTTGTGATTTACACCGAAGAATTTCTCTTAAACTTGATATGGATCACATGAGCCTCAATTCAACAATTGAATCACTCCTAAAAGCAGTCGTTCCTCTTGAAATTGTCTTTCCTTTCGAAGTTTTCATCTTCTCAAAGCCTTCTAGAGAAGCAATTTTGGTTATTTCTTTCGTACTAGATATTGTAGATGAAGCAATATTGGGAATGATGGAATATATTTTTTGGCTAATCCCCCATTAAAAACGCGTTATGAGAAATATAACTACTATGCTTATATGCATGCATGTTAGCCATTTATTTGGTATATGCATATTTGGATCTATATTTTGAACTTATACAAATTATCCTTAATTATGGAAGTAGTGTTCATTGACTATTTCATTTAAAAAGAATAAATTGCAATGGACCTTAACCCCATTGTTGAATGGTGATAATTTTGTCAAAATATTAGAAAAACCATGAAGAAAGTCTACTTGGCTTATAGGGCTCCACTAACATGCAAATATTGCATGATTGAATCCTGTAATATCCCAACATCAAAATTTTAATGAGATATGGTACACTCTAGGTGTTCTAATGAAATTCTTGCACTAAAAACACCTAACACAATAAAGATCTAAGAATGCAGCCTCTTCTTTATGTAAATAAATAGAAACAAAATTACATGCCCACACAAGACCTACTAAAGTCCGTGCCTTGGCATGTATGGTTGCCCATCAACAAATAAATTAAATATATTGAAGCACAATCGTAGATCCTATATGGATCCACTACACAAATTACTCCCATGGGTTTTCATACCTAGGATCAACTAGAACTAGCCTTGCCAAGTTCACATCAAAATCCAAATAGATAAATAACTCTCCTATCGCCTTTTATAGGCTTGATTGACTCTTTAGAGACTTTATTTTATTCTTTTCCCTCGAAAAACAAAGGCAACTACCATGGGCGAATGCCATGGGCAACTACCACATTAAATACCATGGGAAGATTCCATCCACTTTGACCATATCCATATATATATATTACAAATCCTCCTGCCCAAAGATTGTTTGCCCTCAGGTAATCCACTTCTATCCAGAAAAGAAGCATTTGTATATTGATACCAAGATCCCCTACAACCCAATGTGTTATTTCATGCCTCCATTCTAAATGATCATGAATGGATCCTTCGATACCTGAATCCTACCCCCAATGGATTCTCCTAGATCCGAATGCCACCTAAGTCCTTGGACATGTTGGTTATGACACCAGCTCAGCCCTCCATCATTACTTGTGCTTGAGGGCCCAAGTTGTAATATGCCCTTGGCTAAGAGTATCCCATCAATAGAGTTCCAACTCATAATCTCTCACAAATCCATCTCGTGGGAAGTATATAATGCATGAATCCCTGCACATGGAATAAATCTATCATGTTGATGTTTCCTAATGCTCAACTCATGTTGCTCCACCTGATCACCCATCATGATCCATTTGTATAACTCTTCCTTACTATCCCCAATGTATAATGGCAGGTTGGTAGAGCTGCAAGCCTTATCTATGTACTCTTGTACAGGGCTGCGTTGCAACTCCCACTGTGTCATTGATTCAACACATACCACTATGAGGTCCTCAAATTTTCTATTTTTCTGTAAGACAATGTCTCAGGCTACCCCGACTCTCTACTTCAACATCGTAAGTTCTGTCTTGAAATGCATGATCCTTTCCCAAAAGTCCTCTACTAGAAATTCTCATGCCCTACAGAATGTCTCTATATTTGACTGCACCAGATGCCCCATGACCACAACTTTAACTTGAACCTTTGCTTGACCCTCCAGAAATGGCTTATCATGCATACTATATTTGTCATGATACCTTGCATGATCACGCTCATAATGTCGGTTTATTATTATTGGCTCCTCATTTGGTTCTCCTAGAATGTCTTCTTCTGGCCTTTTTCACATGTGGGGATAAGTTGTCCACCCTCTTTGATTGTCAAACATGGCTGTATTGGTGGACTATTATCTATACCTGATTTTCCATACTCTTTATGCATGTTCTCTTGGATATCTATAGACTCAACTACCTCATCATCAGGAGGAATTCCCTCCTTCCTTTCCTGATTTACTTTGTCAAGTTGATTGATTATCATCGACCTGTCCTATAAGTTTCTCTGAAAAACATGGTGTTGTTGCTCACCATTTGTACTTGACTGCTTGGATCCTTCATAGGTTCTCTTCTAAAAACCAATGAAACCAACTATGGATGAATCTTCATGATCTGCCCTTGTTTCCTCTTATCACCTGGACATGAATGGTTAAGGGCCCAAGGTCCCTTGTAGATAAAGCATAGTCCTCTCATCCTTAGTTCATTATTGATGCATATTTTGTTCTTATTTCCTCCATCAATCCTTATTGATAGCACCCTTTTGAGTAATTTTATGTTTTTCTTGTGTTGGGTTGTGTTATATTCTTTCCACATAGTTAACAGGGGGTTTGAGGGGCACCCGTAACCCCACTTTATGGGGTCCGGGGTAGCGCCCCAAAAAATTTGGATTTTGGACCCTATGTTGGGTTGGGTCGACCCACCTATGGTTTTGTGCATGATTTACGCACATGTTTTCTTGGACGCAATGGTTTTTGGTCCATGGTATTCGACGCGATGGTTTTTTCGGTCCATGGTATTGGATGCTTCGACATCTATAAATATGTATTATAACATTGAAAGGAACATAATGAAAAATCAAGTTGGTAGTCCTAGTTTTAGGATCCAGGGGAAAATCTCTATGTGTATGTGTTTTATGTGTTATGCTCTCACTATTGTTTATTTTATGTGTTTTACAATTCGTATGCATATAATTTTTGTACAGGGTTAAAACCTACATTTGGTATCGGAGCAATTTTGGCTTCAAGGGGACACCTTTGTTACTGAGGGGTTTCGCTCGGGCCTATGATAGACCCTGTTCAGTGGGAGATCTGCAAGATCAATTCTAGTGGTGAAAGAAGATGGCGAGCAATGGAAAGATAGTGATCGAGAAATTTAATGGTCAGAGTTTTGAGTTGTGGAAACTCAAGATGGAGGATCTGTTGGTGGATAAATATCAGTGGATCATTGTAGATCTGGGTACTAAACCAATGGGAGTTTCCATTGAAGAATGGAAGAAGTTGGATTGGAAGGCAAAGAGCACAATAAGATTGTGTGTCTCAGATTCAGTATTGCTAAATGTATTAGGGGAAGCTACGATGAAGGCTTTGAGGGACAAGTTAGGGACTTTGTACCAATCTAAGTCTCTAGTGAATAAATTGTTCCTATGGAAAAAGCTATATAACCTGAGGATGAAAGATGGAGACTCGGTGACAGAGCATCTGAATACATTTAATACTGTGGTAAGCCAGTTAGTATCTGTTGATATTAAAATTTCAGATGAAGATAAGTGCATCAGTTTGTTGTGTTCTCTACCAGATTCTTTGGATAGTCTACTTATATCAATAGGTAGCCAGAACGGTGATGCCTTGTCTGCACGAGGATAGTTCCATGACAGAAACAAAAATATGTCATCGAGTGGGAGATCTAAATCTAGAGGGAGATCTAAGTCTTCAGGAAAACCTGTAAAGGTGGTGTGCTGGAAATGCAGAAAGGAAGGGCACTACAAAAGGGACTGTAAATCTAAAGCTCCTGATAAAGGAAAGGGATCTGATGATGCTCCTTATATAGAGGCGAAAACTACCTCAGATGAAGGTGGGGATGTGTACTTGGCTTCTTCAAGTACACATGTAGATCATGAGGCATGGTTGATTGACTCAGGTGCATCCTTTCACTTCACTCCCCATAGAGAGTGGTTTTGCGAGTATGAGAAATACGATGGTGGTGATGTCTTCTTAAGGGATGATAGGAAGGCTAGAATCGTTGGTTGTGGAAAAGTAAAGTTGAAGTTTCAAGGTGGAAGGGTTAGAACACTTCGGGGTGTTCTGCATATTCCTACATTGGCTAGAAATCTAATTTCTATAAGCAAGCTGGATGATGCAGGTGTAAAGACAGTGTTCGAGAAAGATACCTACAAGATGGTTCGGGGAGCACTAGTATTGATGCGGGGAGTTCGTATTAGAACTCTGTACAAGCTGCAAGGTAGTATGGTTGTTGATGGGTGCAACAGTTCTATGGTTCCTGAAAGTGGAGCAGAAAATCTAGTGGTCTCTGGAGGGAAGACCATGCTATGGCATCAAAGGCTTGGACATATAGGAGAGAAAGGCCTTTGAATACTTCATGGTAAAGGTATGAGTAATAGCTCTCTAGATTTTGATTTCTGTGAAAATTGTGTATATGGGAAGCAGAATCGGGTGAGTTTCCGCTCTGGTGGTAAGAGTGCGAAACAGATATTAGAGCTTGTGCACAGTGATGTGTTTGGACCTCTTAAGGTTCCATCATTGGGTAAGTCTATGTACTATGTATCATTTATAGATGACTTCTCAAGGAATACATGGATATATTTCCTTAATAAGAAATCTGAAGTCTTTGACAAGTTTAAAGAATTTAAGGCTCTCGTGGAAAATCAGGCAGAGAAGAAAATAAACGTGCTGAGGACAAATAATGGTGGAGAGTTTTGCAGCAAGGAATTTGAAGAATTCTATAAGAAGTGTGGTATAGCACGATAGAAGACTACTTCATATACACCTCAGCAAAATGGAGTTGCAGAAAGAATGAACAAGATGTTGATGGAAAGGGCAAGAAGCATTCTCAGTGGTGTTGGGTTAGGAAAGAAATTCTGGACAGAGGCGGTGGATACAACATGTTACGTAGTCAACAGGTCACCTTCATCAGTGTTGGAGGATAAGACTCCACAAGAGGTATGGACTGATAAGAAACCTTCTCTTTCACATCTGAGGGTATTTGAATGTGATGCATATGTACATGTTCCAAAGGAGAAACGAACCAAGTTGGATAGTAAATCTGAAAAGTGTATCTTTATTGGGTATAAGGATGTTTTAAAGGGTTATAAGCTTTGGAACCTAGTAACAAGGAAGGTTTTTTACAGAGGAGATGTGGTGTTCAGAGAGGTGAAAGATGTTATTAAACATGAAGTCCAACCAAAGGAACCTGAGAAGAAAGAGTTTGAGCTGAAGGAGGAAGAATCAGACTCTACAGCAGAAGAGGAATTAGAAGATGAAGAGCCACAAACTCCAGGTCTCAGAAGATCAGTTTGAGAAATAATGTAGCCAGAAAGGTATAGTCCATCTGCTTTTTATTCAAATTTTGATTTATCTATTACTAATGATGATCCCAGAACTGTGAAGGAAGCAGTAGATTGAGAGGATGGAAAACTATGGAAAGAGGCCATGGTTGATGAAATGACATCTTTGCACAAAAATGAGGCTTGGGATCTGGTGGAGTTGCCGGCCAGAAGGAAACCCATTGGCAACAAATGGGTGTTCAAGAAGAAGTCAAATGCAGAAGGAAAGGTGGAGAAATACAAAGCTCGGTTGGTAGCAAAAGGTTATTCCTAGGTGTCAAGATTTGATTTTGGTGATATTTTTTCTCCTGATGCCAAGGTGACTTCTATTAGATTACTTTTATCTATTATATTTTTTTTCAGTCCCTGGTATTGGACGCGATGGATTTTTCTGTCCATGGTATTGGATGCTTCGGCATGTATAAATATGTATTATAACATTGAAAGGAACATAATGAAAAATCAAGCTGGTAGTCCTGGTTTTGGGATCCAGGGGAAAATCTCTGTGTATATGTGTTTTATGTGTTATGCTCTCACTATTGTTTATTTTATGTGTTTTAGAATTCGTATGCAGCTAATTTTTTTATAGGGTTAAAACCTACATCCTAACAAACTTCTCGACTAGATCATAGGATCCTTGTGATCCTTCCTCCAAATGGTCAACAATTTACATCTTAGTATATTGCATATGTGAGCATGGCCTTCTAATAATAGAGACACAATCTTTTCTATGCATGTTTTGACATGGTCTAAATGAGTTGATGTACTACTGGTGCAAAAGTTATGGAGCAACTAAAAGATCAACTCATCACATTCCAAATTCGGTATGAATGTGGCAAAGTTGAATTCTGCCATGACTGTTAAAATTTCTACATTGGTTCTAAAAGGTAAGAAACATGATTTTATTCAACCCTTTAAGGCCTTCCACTATCAACTACAATATCTCCCTCATAAGATCATTATTGTAAGACAATACTCGGGATGTTAAAGCTATGATCTTGCTGAGAAAAGAAGAAAATGTGAGCTTGACCTCTTCACAAGGATGCTCCGAGAATTTGGGTTGTATTAATGCAAGCATAGATGGCTTGAGATTCCAACTGAGTTTTCTCCATTCTGGTTGCCCCACCTCTAAGAGCCATGTGTCTAATTCCTCCAATTTCTAAAGGTCTATGGTTGACTTTGTTCGTTGCAATTAAGATCCAAGTGCAAAGAACTTAGCTCCTCTTCCTTGTCCTTCCTTCACTTCCCATGGGCATCTTTGTTGCATAATGGCATAGACCATTTTTGAGAAAGACTTGCTATTCTATTATAAAGTGGTATTTCTAAGAAAAGGCCCCATGCTTCTTTTATCTTATCTAGAATTTTGTCCAAAATTTTATGAGTGTTTTCTAGGGAAAGTCCCATCTCCCCTCATACCAAAGCATGAATATAGTAATTCTTCAATGGATTTCGCGCCAAGATAAGGTAAATACAAACTTGATTGGTAATAGTAAGATGATTGTATCACGTCCTTCCTTACCTATTCCCCCCTCTCTTTTTTTAACACAAAATCTCCTTTCTATCATCAAACTCCAAAATATGACAAACCCCTTGTCAAATGCTAAAACCAATCAAAATTTTCAAAACTATAAACATGGTTTAGTCCATAACCCTCCATATTTCATGCTTCCACACTGAGATTTTTGAGTGGAAAATCTGTCTAGATGGAAAAAGAATCAGTTTTCAAGTAAAGACTTAGATATTCATACGCTAATCAAGAGTCTGTGGAACCAATAATTATGCCCTTGTGAGTGATCAATGGATCATGTGCGACATTGAATTTGATGTTAGAGGTTTCAAATGTATAGGCATAAGACTATATTCAACAATGATAAACCTCTACACCAATCCAACCACATAATGCAACATACTATATAACGAAAAAAGACATAGCATTACTTTATTTAATTATGGTGACCTGCCACAAAATCTTTTGATGAAATATAATTTACTCAATTCTGCAAAACCATAGTGTCTTTGCCTCTATGACTAATGTGTGAGTGATCTTGATGTAGTGAGATCAATATATCTAATGTAATAAAACAAATACTTTGGCGTGCACCTGAAGAGGATCATGGTTGGCTCCTTAACTGACGCTACGGTAAAAATAATCTTGTCTCTGCTATTAAGAGTGATGACAACTTTGGCTCCCATAATGAATCGATGGTCAATGCCAGAACTCAAGCCTATGAAACTCGCTCGGCTCCTTCCTTCGCTTAGAGGTTTGTGGTGACAGTGCAATGCCCAGGCTATGTCCACTTCCTTTCGCCTGGAACAGATATGGGGATGTTCAACTCCTTTCTCTACTCAGACAGTTGTTGTGATAGTGTTTCGGTGCGACCAATGCTTAGGCTATATCAACTAATCAGCATGTAACACTCATACTCCCTTTCGCCTTCCATTGAAACGAATTAGAGGTTGAAACCAATCTAACACCTCTACTCATTAGATGGCTCAGTGTTCATTTTAACACACAAAATTACCCTCCTAGTGACCTCGACTGCTACTGAGAAACATCACCCTTTAGATCAGCAATGTGACTGTTTCGTTATGAGTCCCTCGAATTCCCTTCTATCAGCGGTATAGTCCCATGTGATTGACTCGATGGGTCTACGTGATTTTCGGCCGACCTCTTTGCTCTAGTGATTTAAATGCTCCCTTTCATGGTGAGGTGCCTCCTGGAAGGTGAAACGGTGGATCAAATCAGTGTTGACCTGATCCACAGCTCAACAATGTCGGTAGAGTGTTTTGATGCAATCTATGCCTATGGCTATTGGTTCTATCCTCAATGGCCCTCAGATTCACTTGCTAAAGAAAAAATATTCCACCCTCTCTCCCTGTTTAACTCGATCCCCTTTGATGAAAGTGTTATCACCAAAAATTGATCATCTAGCCTAATTTACTAGATGGATCAAAGTACACCATTTAAAGTCAATTTTACCATAGTAAAATTGCTTTGATTGTGAGAAATTACTTAATAAACCACCTTTGTTAAGTAATTTATAATTAAAACCATGAAGAATAATTAAATAAATCACTATTTATTTTATTTTCTTCTAGGAATAATTAATTAAACCATTGTTCAATTGTTATTCCTTGTCATATTTGACCCAATTAATAAAAATCAAAAGATAGATTATTAATTAGCTTATTTTTCTCTGGGAACAATTAATTAATCACTAATTAATTATTATTCCTTGTCAAATTTGATTAAATCCCTTAGGAATAATTAAATAATTCATTATTTATTTATTATTCCTTAACCAATTTCTTGAGATGATAAATAAATCATTTATTTATTCATTATTTCTAAATAAAAGTTTAAATACGTTTTCCCTCCTAACCAAATATAATAAAATATTCCATAGAGGGGGACTGGTAAAATTTATTTGTTCCCTTCACAAGTGTTATAATAAAATATATTCTTTGTATATCTGGTTTCCATTGGATGATTGGAGTTATTATTGTTTCTTTTTGCTGTTTAACTATGATTTTGTCATAGGTCAGGACTTTGCTAGGTTTTGTTTCTATCATTTGCTGCAAATCTACAATGTTTAGTAGCCATTTATATTGTTCAGATTGTCTATCATCCGCAGTCTTAAGTGGGTTCTTTTCGTACATCTTTGAGATGAAAACACTACAACAAAATTGACAACTCCATTGGTTTTTTACTTCAGATCTAGAAACTTGGTTGACCTTCAGTTTTCAGGTTAGGGTTTCTTATTTGTTCATACTCTTAATGTTATTTACTAGCTTTCTAACCCTAGATATGTTAAATTTCTAACTTCTGCAAGTTTTCTGGTCTTTTTTGTAGGTCACAGGAATGAGGTGCAACAGAGACGGTAGGTTTTTCTTAGATTTTCCAACCGGGAATCAAGGATCAGAAATCACACTTTTTTCCCAAAAGGTGTGATCTCGAGTCTAGAGTGCATATTTCACCCCAAAAACTGCGATCCCCCCTAAAAATAGGTTAGTACCTGCGATTTTAGGGTTTCCAGGTTTTTATCAGATCTGTTTCTGGGTTTTGTCGACAATTGTGTGTTGGGTTGTTTGACCTCTATCTCATCCTACTTAGGCCTTGATCTACTCTGATTTACTCATCAAAGTGGAATTTATCCCCTTAGGGCTTCTAGTATGCTTCCACCTTTATAGGAGGGGTTTAGCTAAGTAATAATTCTGAGTTTCTCCAACACATTCAGCCATATTTTCTAGATCTGTACCCTTTTCTTTCAGATCTCCAAAGATAGGTTGTTTCCATCCATGGTTTCATACTAAACCTTGTTTGGTCATTGGCCTTAGGGTCCCATCAGTTGCCCTAGGATTTATGCCCATCTCCCTATCTTTTTGTAGCGATCTTCGTCTCTAGTTTTTTGTTGTCGCTGCACCAATTTCTAGTAGCCTAGTGTCATTTCATCCCAGTCAGACCGACACTTAGATCCCTTGAACTTTTTAGTGTGTTTTTAGTCGATTTCACCACCAATAATAACAGTGTTTGCAAATTCATTTTGGGTGGGGTTTGTTTAATGGTTTTGCTGTTCATTAACTATTGTAAATTTTAGTTTATTTTCAACAATATTTTTCTTTTTTACAAACACGATCTGGGCTTAACCAATAAATACACTTGCACACACAAGCACACCTTAAGTGAAGGGCGGTTGGTTTACTCCCCCAAGCCAAGACTGAACGTAATAAATTTATCTCCCCTCATCGAGTCAATGTCATATTGTTGATCTCCCTTCACCATTTTCATGTAACATGTGTCTTACCACCATTGTGCCACCAAGGCATTTGTCACAGAGACTCTTATAGCTTCCTCCCCATTTTCCACTCGGGCATATTACTCCTCCCCACTGGGTTCGAGTTCATAGCCCTCTAAGTCCCCATACCGACTCTTCTCCTGGTTCATCTGATTCCGATCCTCCTTCACCACATATTGTCACCATGTTTGGACCCACAACTGGTGTAGGAACACAAACTGGTGTTGGCTCCAGTTCTACCCTAGTGATCACATCTAGAGGAGCAATCTCATGAACCATTCAAAAAACTCCCATAGCTAGATGATAAATGACACAATACACCACGATGCTGGTTGGCATGCTATGCAGACTAAGCTTCTCTCAAATATCCCAAAGTTTGAGGGTAATTCTAGAGAGGATCCTACCGATCATGTTCGCTCCTTCCACATTTGGTGTTCATCCAACTCCATTACCGATGACTTCATTTGTTTTCAGCTATTCCAATGCACGCTCACTAGAGACGCTACAAAATGGTATGTAGACTAGCCCACCACATTTCATTCCATTTTCGTGATGCTTGCTAAATTGTTCCTCTAATATTTCTAGCTACCTCTTCGATACAACACTGGTAAAAAGATATTGACCTCATTTCGTCAGTCCTCTGCTACTCGCCTTTCCGACCATGTTCAAGAGTGGTGTAGAAGGAGGAGCACACGTCGTGCCCTGCACTTCGAACACCGTGTCTATCTAGATTGGTTTCTCAGGAGCCTTTTAGCACCCATTGGAAAAGATGCCTCGTCCCATTTTCCTCAGACTAAGGAAGAAGTTCTCCAAACCACTCTAAGATATGACATGACTTATGTGCAATCCAGTTCTATCTATACCATCATTCCAAACCTTCCCTGTCCTGGAGGTTTCAACGCACAGGGGTAATCTCACGTTGCCGATGGTATCATTGGAACCTTTTCACATCCTTCACCATATACTCAACAAAGTTATGGACGTCCACAGGGGGGCACTAGTTCCTCCAACACTTATGCCCCTCCTCCTAGCAACATGTTTTCAGGGCCCCAACCTATCTACCAAACCATTTCTCCTCCTTATGAATAGTCAAGCACTAAAGCCCCTTAAGTATTAACACCGCAACCTCCCATGCAACCTCAGCCCCCGTAGTTACTACCCCCTTAGGGTCAGGTGTCTGCACAATAGAGTGCAACCAATCCCCAAAAATTGAAGAAAAATAATAAGGGGAAGGGTAACAATGGTTACAAGGGTAGCTAGTGTAATCCAGGTAATCAACCTAGTGAATCCCAGGGGAACCAACCTAACACCAACAACCAGCAACAGGGAAGCCAACCCAAGAAAAACAAGGCTATTCATATGAACAAGGCTTGTGCATGTTGTGGTGTACATGGACATTATACACATGAGTGTCATATCTTACCCTAGATGCACCAAATGTGGGAAGCTCAAGCAACTTCTAGAGGCCAACAATTGCCTCAGAATCCTACACCATCTCAACCGACAATGCTTACAAATCCTTTCCATCAACATGGATTTGTTTCTTCTCAATCTCACCCAGGTCAAGCAGCCCACCCTCCCTAACTTTCTGGTCCTAGTGACTACCAGATCCTCATGATGAGCTCTGATGAGGTTAATCCCTCCAATATCAACTTGCAAACTCGATCGCGTCAATATGATAAGCCATCAACTTCGTCTGCCACTGAGTCCAAAGCCAAAGCTTCTACTCAGCCTCTTACGACATCAAATGTTCCATTACAGATCCCTCAACCTAAAGTTGAGGCAACTCCTAAGATCCCAAAGGGACCATTATGCCTTAACATGGCTTCTAACTGAGTTGCCAATACATACAGTATAGTAGATGACTTGGAGCAATCACCTACTACCATGTCGACGATGGATGTACTCCAGTCATCCCCATCTTAAAAGAAGGCCCTAATAACTTCTTTGGGTGTAGTAGATCCCTATGACAATCATTTGACTGTCTTCCCAGTCGATACATCAAAACATCCCCCATTGCCTTGCTCCGTTGCTTTCTAGGTACTAGTCCGAGTCCGTAATGTCATCATCTCTCAATGCATTATTGACGATGGTGCATACACCTATGTGATTTCCACCATCACTTTGCATGCTAGGGACAGACATTCCTCCTAGCCTCTTAGCATGTACCGCAACTATCCAGTGACCCTTGCGTGCAAGAATGTCCATGTAAGTATTGAGGTTATTGATGCCCCTTTAGATTACAACATTCTCTTGGGTCGTATTTACACATATGCCATGTCAGCTATCGCATCTACAATTTTTCGCAAGATATTCTCCCCCCATGAAGGGAAGATCGTTACCATAGATCAGTAGAATTACTACGAGCTGGCATCTGTGACGTTCCCTGAGTCCATTATCTCATCAGTGTTAGATAAGAAGTCTTCAATTCCTCTCACTTGTGTTTCACCGAGAGTCTATAAAGATTCCTCATTGTTGGGTTCTTTCCCTGGTCCTCCCCCTGTCATCTTAGAGCCTAAATCTTTCAGCGTCACGAGCTGTCCTCAAGCAGTCTGGTACATTCGATCCACAACAAGCTCCTCTGCACCATGCGGTTACCATCCTAGCCGAGCCATCCAGATCCACCTCCCTGGACCTCCTCCATTTGTGGATGCCTCTCCTATCTTACCTGAAGAACTGTTCCTCCAGGTATCAACCATCGAGGAGTTGTTCCACCGGGACATTACCTTGCAGGCTAGACACCTTTCTTATTCCGCCCTCCCACAATATTTTATGTCCCTATCATGTCTTCGTTGGTCCTTCCTAACATGACTTTAGGGATCCCTGTATGGTACATTGGACCCCCTGAAAGCATTCTTCCTGGTAAGCTAAGACCTTATCATGCTCTGACCCTGGTTCAACTGGTCCCTATGGCCCCTACCACTACTTTAGTTCTATCACAACCTCAAGAGAAAATCACTCCTGTTGTGAAAGCATCTAGATAGGGCAGAAAAGCTAAGAGGAAAGAACCTAAGGACAAGGCTCCCCAACCTCCTCTAGTCCCCAAGGCCCCAAAGTCATCACCTCCATGTGCTTTTTGTAAAGTTGTAGGGCACACGACCAATACTTGTCCTGAGCTTCCTCATCTCAAACCTCTGGTTCATGAAATGTTCCCTGAGTCAAATATCCCTAAAGTCCATGTTAACTTACTAGGTCCACCCTAGAAACTCACAGCATTACGCAACAATCACCCTTGTGCCCTATGTGATCATCATGGTGACTACTCCCATTGTTTCCCTCATCTCAATGAATTTTGTGATTTCCCTAAGGCACTTCGCGAATACGAGACCACTCGTAATGGATCACCTTCTCCTCTTCATGTGGATTTTTGTACCAATAGTAAACCAGAATAGGGAGAATCTGGTCCCACCATTGTGATCCCTTCCTCAGATGCCAAGATGACAGATGCCAAGGGCCATATCCTTTACCTATCATCATCCTTGATTTCCACATAAGCACTCCTTTCTGATGTTTCTGAGCACACTTCTATTCAACCTCTTTCGATAGAATCCCAGGTCTCAACATACATAGATCCTTCATCTACTATCTCATCATCTACCATTCCATATGATGCGTATGTGAACCTTCTTTCTCAGATTGACACGCTAGGTACCACACTGCATGATGTAGTCAATATTCATCTCATCCGCTCATCTTCCATTTTGATGAGGACATCATGGAAGCTATGTCTACCCCTAATTACCCTTGCACTTAGGCAAGGGGGAATATTTTTTGGAGGATTCTAAAGGCCATTTCCTTCCTAATAATCCCAATGCAATCTACCTAAAGAAATTCTTCTCATAACTTATCTCTTTGATTTGTATATCTTTATTTCTATCATGAAGTTAGGTAGGATGCATCATCTCATCTGTCGATTTTTGTACCTTTCATATGGATCCATCATCCACACCATATATCGGTCATGTTGATGGTGCAAGTCACTTCTATAGGAATATAGCCTCGACAACCTGGGCCAATTTTACCCCCTTGCATACATTACTCCTTCAAACGACGTGTACATTGGATCTGCCACCAATAAATAGGCCGAATATGATGCAGTGATAGGTTTGTTAGTCGGTTCCCTTTCTCATCGCATCCTTCATCTTCATGTCTGTTTATATTCCTTGCTACTTGTCATGCAATTGAATGGTGTGTATCATGTGCATAGCCAAGTCATATTTATAAAATATCTGCGTGTTAAGCTATTGGTACGTGAATTTGAAACCACTACTTTTAGTTAAGTTCCTAGAGCCCAAAATAACTATGTAGATACCATTGCAAATAACATTCTAGATTGAGATTTATCACATGTATACCACAGAAGACAACCATAAACAAAACACATGGTAAACCATCATCGTCATATAAAAATGCATAATCATATTATGTATCATATAACTGTTAAGAGCTCATAGCTCTAAATACATCTGACATGCCCATAACATGTTACAAAAATCAAAATCAAAGGGACCCACATGTCCCAATATCTAGTCACTATTTGAAGGATCACGTACCAAAGGCTCTGCTTGATCTGATAATCACCCTATAAGTGACCTCAGTTGAAGATTTATTAAACAAAAGGTATTACAAACTCATGTGCTGGTGTGTGTTCTGTGTTATTTAAGCAATGGATCGATCAGATTGCTAATACACAAAAAATATGTGGAAAGATAGCAGAGAAATACAGTAAGCAACACAAAGACACAAGAATTTTTAATAAGGAGTTCACCATATTCTCCAGGGCCACGTCTCTGGTCCAGCTTTCAGTGGTGGCATTGTTTTATTGTGTCTTTAAGCAAAGAATTACAAATACAGGGACTTAATATGAGTTCTCCTGAAGCAGGTTTTGCTTGGCAGGGTGGTTCTTGGACTCCCCAAGCCACTCAGAGTACACAGACTCTTGTTCTTCCTACCAGCTCTGTGACCCTCGGTCTACAGTGGAAAGAGCCAACTGTGAAGTTCAATCCAGACAGATTCCTATGTGGGAAGGCTTGAATCTTCAAGCTCTCTGGTGCTTGATGCTACCTGTGGTCAGCTCGGCCCTCTATCTCTTCTGCTCGGCTTTACTGCTCTCTGTGTTTAGTGCTCCTCTCAGGGTTCACTGTTCACTATCTCTCTTGGTCACTTGGACTCTTTCTGTTCTTCCCTTAGTTTGACTGTCTCTGTTCATGGCTTTAGCCATTCGATTCCTGTGCCTGTTCGGTTCCTTTCCCACTTGCGTCGACTCAACTTCTACAGCTGTGCTTGGAGTTCCCTGTTTGGCGTCAGCATGAACATTCAGGAAGTGGCTACGTGCCTCCATTTAATTGGTGCCAGCATGCTTCATCGATTCGTTTCTTCTGTTATGTCACGGACATGTTCTTTCTCCACCGTGGCAATCAATGGATTCCAAATCCCTCTAAATTGCGGCTTAATTCCCTGTCGATTATGCTTCCTTCTATCGGATGCAATCTCAGCCGTCCGATCTGGGCTACTCCAGATCCAACGTCATACGCACGTCGAGCACGATTGACTTGCTCAACTAATAGCATATCATCGGGGCGGTTTTTCTCTCACCTTTGTTGCCACGTGTCGATCATTGAGTGGGACTATTCAAGGGCACCCCAATCAATACTGCCGGTTTTCCAAAGTGCGGGTCCTGCCTTTTGTCCTTTAGCACTTTTTTCTTTCCACCCGCGGTTCTCTGGCTCCCAACGTGACCGAGTGCTTAAGCCCTTCCACTTCGACGCTGTTTGCCTAGCAATGTCACTAATCGCACATCAAAATCGCCTCCTTTTCCCGATCTGGGGCTCCCAGGGGCTATTTTGACCTCCTGCGTAGTCTCCATGGGCCTTGGTCAATGCACTTTGACCGAGGTCCTCGTCGTTCCATGTTGGCAACCATTGCCACTGGTTCAAGGCGCTTCCAATCGCTGTTTTGGAATTTTCAGAGATTTGGTCAACTCGATACAGTCAAGGCTCTTGACTGTGGATCCGATTCGAATCATGGCCTCCCTACTAAAAAAGCTTTTGGACCACCAAAAGTTGGTTTTCTTCAAACATCGACTATGTGAGGGAACTACTGTCTCACTTGTCCAATCTCGATCCATTTTGCACTGCTCTGCTTCGAACCCTTAAGCCCAATCCTAAGGTATTCCACTTGTCCACTGCACGTCATCCTTACCTTTCTGTCCAGCACTATATCTTCTTGCAACTCATTAAGATATTCAGGTAGTAGGTCATCAACAGAACGTAATTGACTGTGCTCTTCAGGGTCCTCAATCATTGAAGGTTCAAACAACCATTTACGACTGAGTAGATGTGCATGTAAGCTGGTAGCTCAAGGTGGAAGGAATTTTCACCAATCTTCTCAAGTATCCTGAAGGGTCCATACTTGATAGGTTTTAGCTTTTTACCTTCACCTTGCATCCTGTCCTTGCTGATATACAACCAGACTTGGTCTCCAACTTGAAAACTATGCTCCATTTGATGCTTATCATACCTAGCCTTGTACTTGGCCTGGCTCTTTTCCAGCTATTCCTGTACTGCCTAGTGGATCTCCTGGATCTGTTCAATGAACCTAGTTGCCTTGTTCACATCACTGTGTCTATCAACCATAGTATCTTTACCAAAGACAAAATCCAAGGGAGACCTTGGTATGAAACCAAAACAGGTCTCAAAATGAGTTCTCTGTCTAGAAGAGTGTTTGGCTCTATTGTAAGCATGCTGCACATAGCACAAGTGCTCCTCCCAAAGCTTAGGATGCTTGTTGCAATATCCTCTCAGTAAATAGATCACCATCCTATTAACTACTTCTGTCTGGCCATCTGTTTGTGGATGAAAAGTTGTGCTTTTCTTTAACTGGGTGTCCATTAGTTCCGATAGACTTGACCAAAACTTCCCCACAAATTGGGTGTCTCAATCAGATACAATAGAAATGGGTAATCCAAAATGAACCCATACATGTTCAAAGAATAATTTTGCAGTTTGTTCAGTTGTAATCTGTTTACTACAGGGTATCAAAATACACATTTTACTGAACCTATCCACAATAGCATACAAATAATCATGACCTTTCCTAGATTTAGGCAGTCCTGCAACAAAATCCATGGAAATACTTTCCCAAGGGTAAGAAGGAACTGGTAATGGATTGTATAAGCCTAGTTTTCTGTTATTGGGCTTACTTTTTGCACACATAGCACATCCCTTCACATATCTAGAAACTGTCTCATTCATTTTCAGCCAATAACAGAACCTTTGTAGCTGTGCAACTGTTTTACTTATCCCAAAGTGACCTGATATCAGAGAAGTGTGTGCTTCCCTAATTATCTTTACTCTCTCAGTTTGTGGAATGCAGAGTTTCCCACAATGATATAAGAGTCAGTCCTTCACATGATAGTCCAATTCTTCTACTCTTTTGCCTTGACTCAAAGTTTCATATACATCTTGAAAGTCCATGTCCTGAGCATACTGTTCTATGTAGCTTTCATGCACCAAAGAATTATGCTGAAGTATTGTAGATGCATTTATAATGGATCTAGATAACATATCTGAAACCTTGTTATGTATGCCCTTTTTATATCTGATGACTAAATGAAATTGTTGTAGAAAACCCATCCATCTGTAATGTCTTGATTGTTGCAACTTAGTTTGGGAGTGTAGGTATTGAAGTGGCTGATGATCAGTATGTATTACTGTTTCTTTGCCCATTAAGTAATGTTTCCACTTTTTGACACTCTGAACTAATGCATACAATTCTTTATCATAGGTAGGATAGTCAACCACTGCAGGATTAAAAGTCTCAGAATGATAACATATGGGTTTATCGTGCTGTGTCAACACTGCTCCCATGGCATAGTCACTGGCATCAGTTTGGATCTCAAATGGTCTTTGTAGATCTGGCAGTGCTAGTACAGGTGTTGTACTAATCTTTTCTTTCAAGGTGTCGAAGGCTTTCTACTGTTTTCCTCCCCAATGAAACACCTTGTTCAATCCTATCAAAGCATGTAAAGGAGCTGCAATTGAGGAGAAATTTGAAATGAACTTCCTCCAATATTGTGCTGCTCCTAAGTAGCTTCTCACATCTGTAGTAGACTTGGGTTTAGGCCAGTTTACAATAACTGCCACTTTAGAGGGATCTATTTTCAACTCACCTCCCCCTACTATATGACCCAAATAATTTAGAGAGGTTTTGCCAAATTCACATTCGGAGAGTTTAACATATAGTTTTTATCTTTTCAAAACATCTAATGTCTGCTTAACATGCTTTAAATGTTCTTCCCACATTTTACTAAAAATCAGAATGTCATCCAGATACACAATAACAAAGTCATCAAGAAAAGGTCTGAGTACATCATTCATTAATCTCATGAAAGTAGCAGGAGCATTAGTTAGGCCAAAAGGCATAACCAGCCATTCATAAAATCCCTACTTTGTTTTGAAAGCAGTCTTCCATGCATCTTGCTTTGCAACTCTGACCTGATGGTATCCACTGTGAAAATCGAGCTTGGTGAAATAAATAGCTTCCTTCAATTGATCTAAAAGATCATCTATGCGAGGAAGGGGATAAGGATTTTTTATTGTTATCTTATTCAGTGCTTGGTAGTCAATGCACATTCTCCATAAGCCATCTTTCTTTCTCACCAAGATGATGGGTGATCCACATGGTGATGTGCTAGGCCTGGTGAACCCTTTCTCGAGCAACTCCTGCACCTGCTTCTTGATTTCAGCATTCTCTAAAGCAGACAACCTATACATCCCAATGTTAGGCAAAGGAACATCTTGCTGCAAAATAATATCATGTACTATTCCCTTTTTGGGTGGCAGACCTTTAGGTTCTTGAAATAAGACATCATACTCTGAAACAATCTTTTCTATATCAGCTTTCTGATCAGCATTACAGCCCTCAAATACATTGGTTTTATCAGGTGTCTTTTCCTTTACAACCATTAGTAAGAACTGTTTGCATGAATTTATCATTCTTTTCATCTATCCTGAGTTGATGAGAGTATAATTATTCTTGAGCTTATGAGCCCTTACAAAGTATTCGATTCCATCTTTAACAAGTAGATACTTGTTCTCAGCTCTATAGAAAATAGCTTTTCTATCATACAAGTAGGGACTTCCTAAAACAATTCCACATATATCTAAAGGAATTACATCTAACTCAACCTCATCTACAAATTCTGACCCAAAAGAAAACTTGAGTTTGCACTATCTAGTCACTTGTAGTTTTGATTTATCATTCAACCATCCTAATGGGTACGGCTTTTTATGAGGTGTAGTTGCTAATCCCAATTTCTTTACAATTTCTTCATAAATCAAATTTACTTGTGAGCCACTATCAAAAAAAGTATCAATCTTTTGATACTTTGGAAACAACTCGAATATGGAAAAGCTCATGTCTTTTTCTCTAATGTACTTCATCAATAACAGATTGAGCAGAATTACTAATAGATGCTTCAGAATTCTTACCTTTTATACCTATGGCTGCAATGATTATTTCATCTCCCAAGTCTGACCCCAAATCTTTCTGAATAGCTGCAGCAGTCTTCTTCTGCTTGCCCTCAGGCTTCTTATCTCAGCTCTGGATGCAGAATCCAATAGTGCTCATCATCATGCCCCTCCTTGTTATAGTGAGTGCATGAAGCTTTGCCTTTTTGTGCAGTGTTTGCCTTCCTTTCTTTCCACTTCTGCTTTCTTTTCTCCTTGCTCTTGCTTACAGTGGGTTGGGATGGTCCCCCAACTTCTGGATTTCCATTCTTTCCTCTAGCTTCTAGATGAGTAGCTTGCATAGATACCTCATCTATACTAGTGGGATTAAACTTGAGGATGGTATGCCTCAGGTAACTATGTAGACCACCAATGTACTTCGAAAGAGTCTCTGGTGAGTCTAATGAGATACCCAACATCAATGCTCTCTTTCTGAACTCTTGAGTATACCCTTGTACACTTTGCCCTTTCAACTGTCGAAGAGTTTGCCAACTCATCATGGCTTGTTGCGTGTAGGCCAATGGATAGAATTGCTTTTTGACTGCAGCAACAAATTCACTCCAAACAGAGATGGTCTCACCGTGTCTTTTCATATCAGCTTGGGTTCTGCCTTCCCACCAAACCAAGGCAGTGCCTCCTAGGCGTAGGCTTGCCAGCTGAATCTTACCCTTGTCTGAGTCTATGTTCTGTACCCTGCAATACACATTAATTTGTCTAATCCAATTGTCCAACTTTTTAGCATTTAGCTCTCCATCATATATAGGAAAATCAAATTTTACATCTAGCTTAATCAAAGATGCTTTCTTATTATGCACAGGGCTATTAGGATGTGTGAGAAAGCTTTCCTCTTTCCCATCTCCTTTGGAGCGGTCATGGGAATGAGACTCATATTTTTCTTCATCTTGTTTAGAACCTGATGAATCTTCATCCTTATTCTTTCTAAAGTCCCTATACATTTCTTCTACCATAGACTTTATAGCTAGGAAACTTTCTATGAATTGAGGGTCTGGCCCTATAGAACCTTCTTCTGACATTATCTTCCAAGAATAGACTCTCCCAATTTTAGGATTAGTTTCCACCAACTCTCCTTCTCCTGATTTGAGCTTTGATCTAGTGAGCATTCACAGCTAAACCAACACAAGCTTGTTTAACCTTACAGCCTAGAGCTATGATACCACCTGATCTGATAATCACCCTATAGGTGACCTCAATTGAAGATTTATTAAACAAAAGGTATTACAGACTCATGTGCTGGTGTTTCTTCTGTGTTATTTAAGCAACGAATCGATCAGATTGCCAATACATAGAAAATAAGTGGAAAGACAACAGAGAAATATAGTAAGCAACACAAAGACACAAGAATTTTTAATAAGGAGTTCACCCTATTCTCCAGGGCTACGTCTCCGGTCCAGCTTTTAGTGGCGGCCTTGTTTTATTGTGTCTTTAAGCAGAGAATTACAAATATAGGGACTCACTATGAGTTCTCCTGAAGCAGGTTTTTCTTGGCAGGGTGGTTCTTGGATTCCCTAAGCCACTCAGAGTACACAGACTCTTGTTCTTCCTACCAGCTCTATGACCCTCGATCTATAGTGGAAAGAGCCAATTGTGATGCTCAATCTGGACAGATTCCTCTATGGGAAGGCTTGAATCTTCAAGCTCTCTGGTGCTCGATGCTGCCTGTGGTCAGCTCGACCCTCTGTCTCTTCTACTTGGCTTTACTTCTCTCTATGTTCAGTCCTCCTCTCAGGGTTCACTGTTCATTGTCTCTCTTGGTCGCTTGGACTCTTTCTGTTCTTCCATTAGTTCGACTATCTATGTTCATGACTTTAGCCATTCGATTCCTGTGCCTGTTCTGTTCCTCTCCCGCCTGCGTCAACTCACCTTCTGCAGCTACGCTTGGAGTTCCCTATTCGGTGTTAGCATGAACGCTCGGGAAGTGTCCACGTGCCTCCATCTAATTGGTGCCAGCAAGCTTCGTCGGTTCGTTTCTTCTGTTATGTCACGGATACGTTCTTTCTCCATTGTGGCAATCAACAGATTCCAAATCCCTCTAAATCGTGGCTTAATTCCCTGTCGATTCTGCTTCTTTCTATTGGGTGCAATCTCAGCCATCTAATTTGGGCTCCTCCAGATCCAACGTCGAGCACGGTTGACTTGCTCGACCGATAGCCCGTGATCACAGTGGTTTTTCTCTCACCTCTGCTGCCATGCGTCGATCACTGAGTGAGATCGCTCCGTTCTCCTCCAAAAGATCTTACTGTTCAAGGGCGCGCCAATCAATACCGCCGGTTTTCCAGAGTGCAGGTCCTACCTTTTATCCTTTAGCGCTTTTTGCTTTCCGCCTGTGGTTCTCCGGCTCCCAACATGACTGAGTGCTTAAGCCCTTCCACTTTGGCCCTGTTTGCCTAGCGATGCGTGATTAAAATTGCGCATCAAAATCGCCTCCTTTTCTTGATCCAGGGCTCCCAGGGGCTGTTTTGACCTCCTGCACAATCTCCATGGGCCTCGGTCAGCGTGCTTTGACCGAGGTCCTCGTCGTTCCACGTTGGCAGCCATTGCCACTGGTTCAAGGCGCTTCTAATCGCTATTTTGGAATTTTCAGAGATTTGTTCAACTCGATACAGTTAAGGCTCTTGACAGTCTTTTATGGATCCGATTCGGATCACTGCCCCACTTGCACGTAGATCACGTACTGCATGACCAACCATCGCCATGCACCGCATGATACCTCGCCAGTCTAAGGGAAGGCCGTTACACGCATATATGTATTGATCGTCTATCTCATGCCATCCACGCTCAGAAACTTTGGTCAAGAGTACCCGACATCTACGGTGTAGATAAACGAGTAGCACACTATCCTCTGGATCTTGACAAGATGACGATGTTCCTTAATCTATAGCCACAGGCATTGCGGCTCGTCCTGCATTTCTTGCCAGTTTTACCAATGCTATGTCTACATAGCACATATTTTACACTTAGTACCATATACATGTGACAAAAATATGAAATGCACCATAAAAATATCAACTTAACAATTACCGTTTGGTCCCCATGCTTGCCTGAGCGAAAGTGGCAAGTCAGGATCTCCCTAATAGTTCATCCCGCTATAAGGATAATTGTCGATCTAGAGGGGCATCCGATCCCAATGTGCAAAAAATGCGGGTTGGAACACCCATCCGACTCCCCGTCCTCCTCTCCACAGTAGCTACCCCCAGTGGCAGATCTTCGGCTCTTGTGGGCCCCAATATCAGATCTATACAGAAGGAAGGATGGTGGGTATCTTCTCAAAGAAGAATGTGCAGAGTACTGCACTAGAAACATAGTCATGGCTCACCTATATACACTTAACTATCATTTCACAGATGATAGCATCATCTTGGCCCACCGATAGTAGGTCCTACCCAAAACACTCTCAACCAGCACCATCTACCCCCCAATGATGTGGTGGAACGCATGGCTACCCAAGACTCATAGCACAGCTATGGAAACAACCTATGTCTCTAGCTGGTCTAAATCACCAATCGGGATAGTCATGCCCTTCACATGCACATCCTGTGTACAATGGTGCTCCACAAACTTTGTAATGTTCCTCCCACAAGGAAACACTAGATGTATATCCCCCACCACTTTGAGGGGAGGGAGTCTGGTGAAGAAATAAATATCTTGTAATGTGAGCTCAATATTGTGCCCCTGCACGACAAATACCTCATGGTTTGGATCCCAATAGCTCACAATTCTCAATAGCAAGGGCTCACCTGCCCTCATCAATGGGTTCTCTACCAACCTGAGAACCCCATAGCGAGCCAATGCCCCTCAAACCCCCTAATCCATCTGAATCTCAGATCGGAGAGTATCCAAGTCTCTCTCACACCAGTTGATTTTTAGCTCTACCATGCCTGCAAAACACCACATGTCTTGTTAGTTGAGAGAAGAAAACACTGGTCTACACTAATCAACCTACAACCCCCACCAAGCAAGAAAACCACCCCTCTTTTCAGCCCCAAATCACAGTTTTATGACTAGAAAGTGTGAGCTCGCAGGTTTTCACCTATTTCCTATGATCTAAATTGCACTTCTAGGCACAAAAAGTGTGATTAGACCATGAAGAGGAGCAAGGGTCTCCTAGGGAGCTACCATGAGCCAAAAGTCATGAAATAAATAACTGAAATTGAAGAGATGAGTAAGGCCACCTACCTGAAAGTCGCAGATCCTAATTCTGATGGCCAGTTTGTCCACTATGATCTCCACAAGATTTAGGGGCTTTTCCTCCTCTCCAAATTTACCACAACTCACTTAAAAAATGAATTCTAATTGGAGGGAAAATGTCCTTTCATAGAAAGTCCACAATTTTTCTGTCACCCACTTTGACCAAATGGTAGCTTAGCTTGACAAAACATCAACATCATTAGAAATCTCTCATCGAGTACTATAATGAGTCTTTCTTAGTTTTGGATGATTTGAACCTTCACTAGGAAGCCATTTTTCCAAGAAGGGTCACTTCGTCGCCTCTCAAAATCAGATTTCTTGATATGCGACACTTTTCATTTAGAGACCACCTTTCCTTGGAACTTTTCATTTCACGTGTCAATTTTCATCATGTGCAACCATCATTTACTCATTTTTTCATGGTCCCCACCAGGCCTATTCTGTGTGGCAGTGTCATTGAGTCACCCTTGTTCAGAGCATTTGCGATGACTCACCCTTGCATCCATGGAGTTTGTTTCATACCCCATTATATCATATCATAGTATTCCATCCATATTTTGATACCATTCATCCCGTCTTGCCCGTTTTTGCCTCCAGTCATACTGTCCGCATCCCATCCAGTGTTTAGTCAGTTGCTGCTAGGTCAACCATGCACTTTATGCTCTGACAAGGGAAGTCATTTATTTGTCCCTCAATCCCTCATTTTCCATTATACCTGGTGTCAATCCATCAGTAACATTAGTATTTTCCCTCATACCTTAGTTGAGGATCCTCTTTGCCTCACCTATCGTGGGCCCTATTATGTTGACATCAGCTCATTTCTTCCTTAAGAACAAACTAGACGTTTGTGTATCTTGGTTCCAGTTTCCATTCTTGTTCGGTACTTTGGATCAAGTAGAGAGATTCATTATTTCCCTTTGACTTGGTTTTTTTATGTTCGTGATCCATACACTTGATGGTCCAATGATGCAGCAGATTGTACCAGTGGTTCCTAGGTGTGCATGAGATGTTTGAGACCTCATGAGGGGGTGGCCCTTCAGGTAGCCCCCCATATTCTCGGATGCATTCCTATTATGCTACGGCCTTAGATACAGTTCCACAAATATAATGGGTTCAGTTCCTACCAATCACAGTGTTCATAGCATGCACATCTGCTTTAGATGATCCATTTAGATTTTCAGATCGCTTCCTTGTTCAACAGGGCTTCTTCGGTTATTCTACCCTCCCTCCAACCCATTTTTTGAGGGAAGGGCCATTATATCTCATGTAATCAGCTCATATTATATTCAATCCTGGCTCATATTTTTCCAGATGTATTATATATATGGGACACATTGTATTATTTTTTGACTCAGTTATGCCAACATGTCATGTACCATTCAACATGTACTTCATTGCGTAGTTTGATGTTTCTCAGCACACCATTACTTTTGTACTAAGTTATCTCAGCAGGTATATGTATGCCTCCCTTGCCACATTGAGGTCCGGTACCACAAAATAAAAGGTGACTTGCATTGGTCTTGCCCCCTTTGTCCCTATCCTCCTGCTTTAGTTGTATTGGTCTCTCTCTCTCTCTCTCTCTCTCTCTCTCTCTCTCTCTCTCTCTCTCTCCACTTTGTGGTGTAGTGATTATGTCTTTACAACACAGTTTGGTCATATATTTTCCTCCTAACACTCGTATGTTGGGGGGAAATCTGTTATCACCAAAATGTTGATCATCTAGCCTAATTTACTAGATGGATCAAACTACACCATGTAAAGCGAATTTTACAGTAGTAAAATGTCTTTCACTATGAAAAATTACTTAATAAACCACCTCTGTTAAGTAATTTATAATTAAACTCATGCCGAATAATTAAATAAATCACTATTTATTTGATTTCCTTCTAGGAATAATTAATTAAACCATTGTTCAATTATTATTCCTTGTCATATTTGAACCAATTATGAAAAATCAACAGATAAATTATTAATTATCTTATTTTTATCTAGAAATAATTAATTATTATTCCTTATCAAATTTTAAAAATCCTTTGGGAATAATTAAATAAATCATTATTTCTTTGTTATTACTTCACCAATTTGTTGAGATGATAAATAAATCATTTATTTATTTATTATTTCTAAATAAAAGTTTAAATATTTTTTTCCCTCGTAGTCAAATACAATAAAATATTCCAAGTGGTTATTCCAAGAATGGGGTTAATAATATTTTATTATTGCTCATTATTCAAGGACAACTCAATATTTTGTTATAAATAGAAATGTTTTCCATTCATTATTCACTTTGGACTATTTTCATTGTTGCACTCACTACTGTAACTCTGATTATTTTCATTGATGAACTCCATTTCTCTGCCATTTGAGTTCCCATTACACTCAAACATTTTATGTGTTGGGTTTTCACATTATAAAGGAGAGAGACTCTAAAGAAGATGAAGATGTTTGAGGATAGCCAGGAACCCATCCCATAGAGGGGGACTTGTAAGATTTATTTGTTCCCTTAACAGGTGTTATAATAAAATCTATTCTTTGTATATATAGTTTCCATTGGATTATTTGAGTAATTACTATTTCTTTTTGCTGTTTAAATATGATTATGGCATAGATTAGGACTTTCATAGGTTTTGTTTCTATCATTTGTTGCAGATCTACAATTTTTAGCAGGCATTTATATTATTGATACTATTTATCATCCACAGCCTTAAGTGGGTTCTTTTTGTAAATCTTTGAGAAGAAAACACTACAAGAGAAAGAATTCTAGAAAATTCGTGGAGCAAGGACCCTTGAAACCCTCAGTCTTTGGAAAAGAAATGTGGCCTTCAAGTGATCAATCTCCAAGTTTGGCTATGGGTTCAACCTCAATCCTAGGATGAGCTTGATTAAACAATTTATATTCTTCCTTGGGATCAAGTTTAGAAACTCGACCTTCCAACCTTTGCAATTTGACCTCTTTTACCTCCAATGAAATCAATCCATGATTATTTCAAGGAGACACTTTAGATCTATGAGAAAGTTAAAAATGGCATTGAAAGGCAGGGTCTTCTCCTTAGATTTAAATGATCTAGCCTCCTTCCAATATAGATTACAAAAATATATTCATACCATTGATCTTGAAATGAAACGGATATAATTTGATATGATACTTGTGCTCAAAATTTAGCCTTTGAACCCTTGGTGTTTGACCCACTAGAAGGAGATGAACTATTCCGTTGGATTTCTATAGACCTGTAATCAAGTTATAGTCAAGATGGTAGTACTTCCTACAACAAATCTCACAGCCTTGCAATACAATTGAAAAGAGACCCTCAAATCTGATAGGGGTTCAATCTCGACCCCGTAGACCTAGGTCCAATCTAAAAATTTGGAAAAGTAATGTTTTCTCTTCTTTTTGAAATAAAATAATAAATCTCAAAATAGTGCAGAAAATTCTCCTTCCAATCAACCGAAAAATAGGACCAACTAGGATGATACAAAATACCATCGAAGATGGAAATGTTGGCTCAGGTGAGCATAAATTCCACCAAAGTTCCCTGCATGAAACCTCCAAATAACCCTACAAATAATTTAGAATTTTCCAATAAAACCCAAAGGCCGGCAGGATGCACAGCTTTGATACCACTGTAATTTCCCAATCATCAAAATTTTAATCAGTTTTTGTACATTGTAGGTGTTCTAATAAAATTCTTGCAGTAAAAACATCGAACAAAATAAAGATCTGAGAATGCAACATCTTATATATGTAAATATAAATAAAATTACATGCCCACGGAGGCACTACTAAAGCTTGTGCCTTGGCATGTATGGCTTCCCATCAACAGAGAAATTAAAGATGCTGAAGCACAATCTTAGATCATCGATGGATCGACCAGAGAAATTAATCCCATGGGGTTTTCATCCTTGGGATCAACTAGAACTTGCCTTGACAAGCTCTCAACAAAAGAAAAATAGATAAATAACTCTCGATGATTACATTGTGAGGCTCCTATCCCCTTTTATAGGCTTCGTTGAATCTCTAGAGACTTTATTTTATTGTTTTCACTCGAAAAATGAAGGCAAATACCATGGGTCAATGCCATGGGCAACTACCATGGTAAATACCATGGGTAGATTCTGTCAACTTTAACCATATCCACAAAAAAAAGAATATTACAAATCAATCGCTTCTTATTTAGTCTAAGAAGTTTATGTTTAGGAATTCCCCAAGATCCATAAAAGTAGAAACTTAATAGAAATTACTCATCAACACCACAAAGTATGTTATTTTTATTGAGAATATTGAGCACATGGAAAGATGCTTGTTAAAGTGGATGTTAGAGAAATCTGTAATGCATAGGTCTAACAATAACAAGAATTGTGTTACCTTCTGGGTTATTTTCTTAAGAATCCTAACTATATCTTAACAATGTAGCCAGGGGCATTAAATTTAAATGATATTCCTCATTGATTTTGGGATTGGGATGAGAGAGAGATAGCAGATATTGTCTATTCTAAAAATAAACATCTTTTAACTTGTATCTTTTCCATACATAATGTCTCTTTTTCATAAATTAAATGGAAACCTTCTTTCCTTAATTCTTCATGAGAAATGATCCTTCCAAGAGGCATTAAGGCCATTTCTAGACAAGTAAGGCCACCCACTAAGTCATAGATTCGAAATCCAATGACTCTGCTACGAGCTCGCCAAGATTTAGTAACTCTTACTCTTCTCTAAATTCTCCAACAAATCAATGTACAAATGAATTGGAATTACAGGAAAGAAGCCCTTTTATAGGAAAAAATCTAGTTTTTTTTGGCCATTACGAGTAAATGGTAGCTCAGTTTGACAAACTGTTAGCACTGTTGGAATTCTCTCATCGATCTCCACAATGGGTCTCCATGTTTCTCGTAATTTGAAACTTTGCCACAAAGCCATTTTTTCCATGAGGTCTCACCTTGGCGCATTAAGTCAAATCTCTTAATATGAGTCACATGTACTCTTGTACCATTTTTCCTTTGAACTTTTAGAATTATGAGTCAAGTTTTGTATTGAGTAATCACTATTTACTCATTCTATTATGGCACGCTGCAGGCCTTTCCCATGTGGAAGCATCATATAGTCACCTTTCCTCAAATCATTAGAGATGAGTCACCACTACATCTATGGAGTCTGTTTAAAGTCCCATTGAGTCCTATTAGAATATATTATCCATCTATGTGTCGCATTCATCCCATTTTTCTTATATTTGACCTCCATCTATCCTCATGTGCCTTTGAAAATCCTCCGTCTGAGTAATTGACCATCCCTTATGGAATTGTGTCAGTCACTACAAGGTCAACCTTGCATGTTATGCTTTGACAAGGTAAATGATAACTCCAAGAGTCCCCATATCTTCCAATTATCGTCCCCGATGTTAATCGTTATTAGCCATAATACTATGATCCTTGTGCCTTTGTTGAGGATTCATAATTTCATAAACTCTAGTGGGACTGCTTTTGTTAACATCAACACATTTATTCTAGGAGAGTAGTCTAGAGGATGGTGTACCTTGGTTTCATCTTTCATCCATTCTTGGTGCCTCTAATCAAGCAACGTGAATCCTTATTTCCCTTTTACTTGGTTTTTTCTCCCATGCTCAAATTCAACTCATTATCCCTCGATCAAGAAACATACACTTGGTGGTTTATTGATCTAGCAGATTTTCCTATATTTTCTGAGGTGTGTGTGAGATGTTCTAGACCTCATGAGGGGATGTCCTTTCAGGTAGCCCCTCACATACCTAGATGTCAGAAAATTATGATCTAGCCTCAGAAGAAGTTATTTTTATTTAAATGGCTTTGTTTCCGCCGATTGCATAACTCACAACATGAAACTCTATTTAAAATGGTCCATTGAGATATTTAAATACCTATCCTATTCATCAGGGCTTCTTTGGTTGTGATCTCCACCCCCCCCCCCCCTTCACCACACCAATGTGGGGGAATTATGTCTCATGTACTCAAATCAACATACTTAATTTTATCAATCCTGGCCACTGTATTCGAGGAAATTATGTATATGGGGATCATTATCTCATTGTATCATTTTTTGCCTCATTGATGCCAGCATATCATGTATCATTTACTATGTAGCTCAGACCTAGATTGTTAGGCACACCATTACCGTTTGTACTCGGTTATCTCGTAGGTATGTGTATATCTCCCTCGCCTTATTGAGATCTTGTACTCGTCAATAAAGGAAACTTTTATCTCACAGGTAGGTTTTACCCCCTCCAACCTCACTCCTTCCTATTATTTGAGTGATCTCTATCTCTCCCTATGACTTCCCTTCGGCGTTTTTCGAAATTGAAGTTACAACATATTTACATCATACGATGTGCTCCTCAAACTCTTATGTTGGGCAACAATCTATTATCACCCAAAAAGTGATCACCTAGTCATGTATTACTAGGTTGATCAAAATGCACCATGTAGGATAAGTTTCTACATATTAAAACCTTCTTTTACCTTAGGAAATAATTTAGTAAACCAATTTCCTAAAGTATGTCATTGCATTCTAGACTACTACATGCATGAGAATTTTAAGACAATTTTTTAAGACAAAATAAATCTTTTGTCTTAAAATTTTCAATATGATGTGCTAATACAAAAGGTAAAGGATTAGGGGTTCGTCTTTACGCTATTGATGGTTTCCTTGGGAAGTAGAGTGACGGAGGTTGACAACAACTAATGGGATTTAGGGTAATGGAGGCTGAAAACAAAAGTGTGCGTCATGAGAGGAGCGATGGAGGCACTTTCGAAGAATGTTAATGGGCTGTAACATAGTTGGAGTAATTTTCGAGGTCTCCATCGACTGTGTTTTAATATGTGTTTTTTTACTGTTTTATTTATTTTGAATGCTACTTATATACATTGGTTTTTGTTATTAGCAAATTGTTGTGCTAGATTGGCAACATGGATTAGATTCACTTGAATGATTGTTGAAAAATGTGGCATGAAATTCTCAATTTGATTTTGCCTTGATTAAATTGAGAAAATTTGAATTTCCACATCAGCAAACGACTTGGATGCAATTAGATTGTATAAAATGGTTTGTGTCACCCATTTTAATCAATCACTTCGAGTTGGAGGAGTTAGAGTTCAATTAAGCATGTGTGATTTCTAATTTGTAGCAGTCAAAGTCAGTTATCTCAAGTTCTTTTTAGTTAAACTAGGTCTAACAGTTGGATGAACTAGTGGAAGACCAGTTGTGCAGTGAGATTTTAGTCAAATGCAGTGATCATCTAGTTAAGTGATCAATCATCCCAAAATTGCTAGTGCATGCAAACAATTTGAGTTCCCCACCTATGGTGGAGACTCCAAGGTGTAGGAATTTACAGGGTGAGTTCCTCAGAAAGAACACCAAAAGGACACCGCTCACAACCAGATCTCAAATCAATACACCAGTATTTTTGACGTGGTTAAAACCCTCAGAGTGCAAGGAGGGAAACAGTCCACGGCCTGTCCCAACGTGGGTACTACAGGCAATTTATTAATCAAAGAATGAAAATTTACATAAGCTTCTCTCATGCACGGATTACCCGAACAATGACCCTCCATGCGCTTTAAATAGAACTCATGGACCAATCGGGTGTCAAGCCACGGATCAAGTGTCGGTAATACCGAGGAGAGAATGAACCGTCGGATCACTACATATCGTGACCGTCGGATTGTAAGTTACAATATGTACAACGGTAAAGAAACACACTTTAACTAACTCTAAACTAGACCAAGTTGAACTTAACTATATCCTATGTGTCGGAATATCCTAACATCCCCCCTTAAGAACAACTTGGGATAGGATTGAAGGATTTACAAATATGACACAATAGGAGAAGGAAGGAGGCACTAGGGCCTATCCCCCCTTAGTGACAACTTCCTGAACTCCAAGCATATATCGAAGTTTAGTGAACTTCGCCTCTGTGAGAGCCTTTGTGAAGATGTCTGCAACCTGATCATCTGTTGGACAATATTGCACTTCAAGAACATGGTCATGAATGAGCTTTCGATGAAGTGCATGTGTAGTTCAATGTGTTTGCTGCGCTGATGCTGGACTGGATCTTTGCATAGCTGAATGGCACTTTGATTATCACACCAAAGTGTGGTTGGATGCTGCTGCTCAAAGCCAAACTCTGATAGGATCTGACGAAGCCACAAGGCTTCCTTACTAGCTTCCACGGCACCACGATACTCTGCTTCTGCTGACGAAAGAGAAATGGCAGCTTGTTTCTTACAAGCCCATGTAATAGGTCCTGAACCAAGAGTGAAGACATAACCGGCAGTAGACTTCTGATCATCAGGGTCACCAGCCCAATCAGAATCAGTGAAACCAACTAACAGAGGAGCTGCTTTGGCACTGTAATGAATCCCAAACTGTACTGTACCTCGAACATAACGAAGTATTCTTTTAGCTGCTTTCCAATGACTTTCACGGGGGTTTTGCATAAAACGAGCAACAAGGCCAACATCAAAGGAAAGATCAGGACGAGTATGGGTTAAATACAAGAGTTTTCCTACAAGTTGACGGTATAAGGTAGCATCAACTTCAGGAGAAGTACAAGAGACTGAAAGTTTGACTCCAGACTGAAAGGGAGAAGGGGCTGGCTTACAGTCTTCCATGTGAAAATGACGAAGAATATCACAAGCATACTTGGACTGGGAAAGGAAAATACCCTCCTTGGATTGCAAGACTTGAAGACCGAGAAAATAGTGTAAGTGTCCTAAGTCTGTCATTTCAAATTTCTTTTTAAGGCTGGACTTCACATGGTTTATAAGGTTGGGATCACTACCAGTAAGAATAAGATCATCAACATAAAGAACAAGGATGATAAGAGAGTTGCCCACTTTCTTGGTGTAGACAGTATTGTCAGAATGACACCTAGAAAAGCCAGATTCTAAAAGAAAGCTATCCATTTTGGCATACCAAGCCCGAGGAGCTTGCTTGAGGCCATAAAGGGATTTCTTAAGTCGACAAACAAGGCTGGAGTCTGTTTGTATGAAGCCAATGGGTTGTTCCATATAGATTTCTTCCTGCAAGTCCCCATGCAAGAAGGCAGATTTAACATCCATCTGATGGACTTCCCATTTTAAAGAGGCAGCAAGGGAAAGAACAAGGCGGATAGAGTTCATTTTGGCAACAGGGGAGAAGGTTTCAGTGTAGTCAATGCCTTCAACCTGTGAAAAGCCCTTAGCAACGAGACGAGCTTTATGTTTATCAACTTTCCCATCTGGTCCATACTTGGTTCTGTAAACCCATTTACATCTAACAAGTTTGCGTCCCTTTGGTAGAGGAAAAGATCCCATGTATCATTTGTCATCAATGAATGATATTCTTCATTCATAGCTGCTTCCCAATGTGGATGGCCTGAAGCTTCTGCAAAAGTGTCAGGATCATGATTTACTGGAGCTTGAGCCAGTAAAGAAGAGGCTCTTTCAAACTGAGAACGTGTACGTCGCTGATCTGTAGGATCACCGGCAAGATCACCTGCTGCATCCCGAGTAGCACGGACCCATCTTGGAAGTTGAGGATCCTGAGAAGGTGGGGGAGGATTATCATCCTCGCTTTCATCATCTGAAGAAGAAATGTTTTCAAAAGTAGAAGAGATAGGAAGAGGTGGCACATCCGCCGGACTAGGCTCGCAGGCCGATTTATTTTCATCAAATTTTACATCTCTTCTAATGATAACATTTTTGGACTTAAATGGAATAAGTCTATAACCTTTTACATCTTCAGAATATCCAACAAAAGTACATTTCTCACTCTTAGGTTCTAAAGCTTTATGCTTTTCATCTGGAATATGGGCCCATGCTTCACTTCCAAACACACGAAAGTGACTTACATCTGGTTTAATGGAACTCCAAGCTTCTTCTGGAGTGATATTCTCTAGAACCTTAGTAGGAGTGCGATTGATTATATAATTTGCACAATTAATTGCTTCGGCCCAAAAACTAAGACTGAGTCCTTTAGATTGCAGCATACAATTAGCCATTTCCTTTAAGGTGCGATTTTTCCTTTCAGCTACACCATTTTGTTGTGGAGTGTATGGAACAGTATGTTGCATTTGAATTCCATTTTCGGTGCAAAAGTTGATGAATGTGTTTTTAACATATTCTCCACCATTATCAGTTCTTAGCTTAAGAATTTGATGTCCAGATTGTTTTTCAACAAAGGCTTTGAAGGCCAAAAATGTGTTAAATACTTCGCTCTTGAGTTTTAAGAAGTATACCCAAGTGCGTCTGGAGAAATCATCAATGAAAGTTAAGAAGTACTTGCAGCCAGAGAATGAAGCAACAGGAAGAGGACCACATAAATCACTGTGCACAAGCTGTAAAGGGGCTGAGGCGTGCCAAGAGGCACGTTTGTCAAAACTGTCCCGATGATGTTTTCCGAGTACACATCCGGAACAAACACCATCTCTGCAAGATACCATAGGAAGACCTGTCACCATATTTTCTTTACATAGATGCTGAAGGGAGCGATAGTTTAAGTGACCAAATCGCTCATGCCAAAGTTTGCTCACTTCATCATTATGAGCAACAAATACTGAGGGAAGATTAGATGACCCAAAGTTGTGAAACTTATACAACCTTGTGGAATCATCAGCAAGACCAGTAGCTAGAATCTGTTTAGGATCTTTTAGATCCTTGATTACAACATCATGAGGTGAAAATTCAACAATTTTACCTTCACCTGAATGAGTTATCTGATAGACAGATAGAAGGTTGCAGGATAAGGTTGGAACACATAATACATCATTAAACTGACCATTGTCTAGATGAACAGTTCCAGTCCCTACAACATTAAGAGATCTATCATCACCAACATATATATTTTTGGTGTTACAATCATTTAAAGAAGAAAACATGGCTTGGTTTTTGGCCATGTGATAAGAGGCTCCAGAATCAATGAGCCACTCATGAGAATGAGAAGAAGAAGAAGATACATTTAATGCATAACCAGACTGAGATGATTGACAACGACATGCAGAAAGTGCCATTCCGGAAGTTGAAGTTGAAGTAGGCTCCACATGGATGTTATGTTTCTTCATTGCGGCTTCCAAGGCTTCCATCTTCTTAAAGCATTTAGATTCTAAGTGGCCATCTCGATTACAAAAGTTACAATGTCTATCAGTCTTCTTCCATTTGTTTTTATTGGTCTTATCATTTTGCTGAAATGATCTTTCATTTTGAGGCTGAGTTGGTTTAGGACCATTCTTTTGAGGATATGACTTCTTAGGATTCTTTGAATTTGGTTGCTGCTGGGCGGCTAACGCTTTCGTGGAAGAGTTTCCAAGATTAAGAAGACCAAGGTGTAAGAGTTTTTCTTGTTCTCTTATTAAGGAATCACAAAAGGAGTCAAAGGAAGGGGGCTTGTAGTCTTTTCCTTGACAAATGAAAGCTTCCCTTGTAGAATGGAAGGTGGAAACAAATACAGAGTAGGCTGGTCCCAATTTAGTAAGGATGGAATAAATAAGGTTACCATCTTCTTTCTTAACTTTAACACCTTCCAAGAGATATCTAAGGGTCTTGAATTTGGACAAGAAATCTTCAATGCAAGAAAAATTATTAGGATCCAAAGTAAGCAACTCATTTTCAAGTTGATGGGCTCTAATTTCATTTTTAATCCCAAAAACTTTAGCGAGTTTTTCTAATGCTTCATGAGGAGTTTCAAGTTCTGCAATGTGGAATCTAAGATCAGGAGAAATAGACATCCCTATCAAACCACGTGCTTGATCTTGTCTATTTTCCCATTTAGCAGCCTTGTCTTCATCTTTTGGTTTCGTCTCTTGGCCTGTGGCTATTCTGAAGAGACCTTTACTTCTAAGTAAATCTTCCATGTAGGCCACCCATTGGAAGTAGTTAGCGCTGTCAAGAATGACTTGGCATGGACTTTCCATTTTTGAAAAAACTGAAGCTGAAGATGCTGAAAGTAAGTGTTCCAATGGATAGATCTCGAAAAAATAGGCAGTTTAAAAAAAAACGGCTCTGAAAAAGGCTTCCGGATGAAGAAGTTATGGCTTTTTGAAAAAAAGTGTTGACGTTTGCCGGCAAAGTGCGCGAATGTGCGGGAATGAAAAAATTCGCCCCCACAAAATGGAGAATTGAACCCAAGACCTCTACTCTCTTAAAATAGCTTTGAACCAATTGATCTATACAAAAAATTTGAGAGAAAGAGAGAGAGAGAGAGAGAGAGAGAGAGAGAGGGGGGGGGGCCTTGGTTTGCGTGCTTGCCTTGAGAAAGCTCTTTTTCCCTACAAAACACAAAACACAAAACCCAACACGAATATGCAAAGAAAAACGAACCTTGTGGCTCGAAGTTAGCTTTAGCCAAAAAACTAGAAATTTTAAAAACAATCTCAAAGTTAGCTTTAGCCGAAAAACTAAATATTTTTCTCAATGTTTCTGATTTTCCGAGATCACACTAGGGTGCAGGGAAAAGAGCATACGCATGAGAAAAATCCTTCCTTTCTGTTTCTGATTTGCCCAGATCGCAGAGAGTTGCAGGGAAAAGAGCATACGCAGAAATGAAAGGTATAGATCCGGTTAAAAAAAAAGTCTAAATAAACCGAAACCGAAATAAGCAGAGAGAAAATAACAGTAAACTGCAAAAAACACTGTATACCTCCCGATCTGAAAAATGACGCAGCTAGGGGTACCGGAAACCTTTTCGCGTGAAACAAAAGGGGTTCCTCACTGGAACAGATGCTCCGAACGCAACAGAGCAGTCCTCTCGGCCCGAAAGCAGTCAGAAACAGCAGATCTAGGAAACGACAGCCGCATGCAGTTCTACCGGCTTCAGATTTGGATCACCAACGGACGCGGCCCTCAAATAGCTCCGATACCATGTAGGAATTTACAGGGTAAGTTCCTCAGAAAGAACACCAAAAGGACACCGCTCACAACCAGATCTCAAATCAATACACCAGTATTTTTGACGTGGTTAAAACCCTCAGAGTGCAAGGAGGGAAACAGTCCACGGCCTGTCCCAACGTGGGTACTACAGGCAATTTATTAATCAAAGAATGAAAATTTACATAAGCTTCTCTCATGCACGGATTACCCGAACAATGACCCTCCATGCGCTTTAAATAGAACTCATGGACCAATCGGGTGTCAAGCCACGGATCAAGTGTCGGTAATACCGAGGAGAGAATGAATCGTCGGATCACTACATATCGTGACCGTCGGATTGTAAGTTACAATATGTACAACGGTAAAGAAACACACTTTACCTAACTCTATACCTAACTCTAAACTAGACCAAGTTGAACTTAACTATATCCTATGTGTTGGAATATCCTAACACAAGGCAGTGTAATATTAGTTGCAGACTAGTCTTGAGCATACAGGTGTTGCATGCAGTCACATGATCAACCTTAGGAATTGTGCAATCCATTTTGGAAAAAACCTAAATAATAGGGGCCTAATTTCTCAAGGAATTGCACAAGGAAATAGGGGCTCAAGCAGAGATAGAATTTGCCAAAGTTTGGGTTTGAGCTTCTTAGTGAGCAGAGGGATAGGTTAGTCACTTACGAGTTGTGCACAGTTGAGTAAATCAATTCTAATACATCTATATTGATAAGATTGATGCAAGAAGGCATTGGAGTTATTAGAAGATTGATTTCCCCATGAAAAATATTGTGTGCATGTATTTTATTTCTTATTGCATGTTTGGTTTTTTTTTTCTAAATTGTTAATTAACTTTCGTAGAGTAGTAGCGTAGGTCTGTATCTTATGATTTTGAAAAAACTTCATGATGAGTTGCAAATCTACACCATAATTTCTATATCGCATCATAGCAGGATTCACATTACAGCATGAATTTCAAATTTGTTTCTCAGGAGGTTCAAATTTGCAGTTCAGTGTAGCAAGAGCTCTTAGGAACTGAAAATATGACCTTCAACGGGCTGAGGCTAGAGTATTCCTTGGAAGGAAACTCTAATTTCATTGACTACAAGGATCGCATGGAGGAGGTATTTGATGACAATGGATTACTAGAATACATCAAGGGAGATGTTATAAAACTAGCAGAATTCGATAACCAAAACCTTGCTCAGTCGAAGAAAGTTGTATCCAAGGTGTGGATAATAATATTGGAGGGAGTACGAGACCACATTGTCAGCAATCTCCATGGGAAAGAAAATTGTTATGGAATGTGGTAGGCACTCACAAATCTATTCTAGAACAGTAGTGACCACAAAATGTTGGTGCTCAAGGATAAACTTTGAAATATCAAGATGTAGAAGAATGACTTTACGCTGCAATATCTGAGGAGGTTCACACACATTCATGATGTGCTTGTAGGAGTTGATGTTACTCTTTCAAAGGATGACTTGGTAAGAATATCCCTTGTGAGACTTCCCAAGAGTTGGCATAACTATCCAGATTAAGTGAATGGGAGGGAGAAACTACCGAATTGGGAACACTTATGGTATGATTTGGTACAAGAGGAAATAAGGTAGAATAGTAGAGATGGGACCTCATCCAAGGGCAAGGATGAAGAAAAATTTGCATTGGTTGGAAAGGGAAAGAAGGGAAAAGAGGAAGAGATTTCAAACCAAACCAGAATCCAACCAAGGGAGAAAGAAGAAAGATTTGTCAAAAATTAAATCCTTCCATTGTCATGAATATGAGCACTATGCCACGAAGTGCCGACAGAAAGAGGCAAGTGAGAAGACCTTAGGAGGAATAGTGGGTGAAGCCTTGAATTCATAGTTCGACCTTGACTTTACCCTTATCGCATGCATGTCCAACATAGTGATGGGGAGCATGTGGTACTAGGACTCAGGTACGTTGTTCCACATGACAGGGTGTAGAGACTTTTCGGTGACTTGGAGGAGAAATATCTCCATATGTACATCAAGCTAGGGGATGATGGAAGGTACAACATGACCAGTATTGGTACAGTCAACTTTCAAAGGGAGTCAGGCTCCCCTCTCAGGCTCAAGGATGTCATGTTTGTTGTAGGCCTAAGGAAAAATCTCTTCTCTATTGCAGTTTTCTGAGACACATAGCCATGAGACAGGTTAAGAAGATCGAGGTTTGTGTGAAGAATCTATATAAGCTAGATGTGGAAGATTGTGTTGCATTAAAAACTAAGGAAGAGAAAGTGCAGGGCCATGATATAGGTGAAATTTAGCACATAAGCCTTGGCCATTTGCATCATGGCACCTCGAATAGTTTACAACAAATATCCACTAGCCTCCCTAAAGGAGCACTTGAGCAGTAGGATGTATGCAAAGGATGTACCTTGGGAAAGTACATAAAATCTGAATTTCATGATCGGGACAACAAAGCACATGCAATCCAAGAAAGGATCCACTTTGATGTTTGTGGACCTTTGTTTATAGCCTCCACTACCCGACACAAATATTTTGTCCTTATTATTGATGACTTCTCACATAAGTTTTGGATCTCTTCATGCGGAAGAAAGATGGGACATTATCCAAGTTCATAGAATTCAAGGCAGTGTTTGAGAAAGAAACCAACAAGAAGGTGAAGGCTCTCTTGAGCAATAATGGAGGTGAGTATGTGTTGACTGAATTTAAAAATTTATGTGCGAAAGTAGGCATTCGATGAGAGTTGACAACACCACACAACCCACATCAGACTGGGGTGGTTGAGAGAAATATCCATAACATTTTGGGAGCAACAAGGGTGATGTTTCATGACCAAGGCCTACCTCTGCATTTGTGGGTTGAGGCATGCATTACAACAGTTTGTTTGTAGAACTGAAGTTCTCATTGGATTCTTGGCATGATATTACACCGGTGGAGGCTTTTTTTGGGAAGAAAGATGGATGTGTCGCACTTCAAGATTTTTGGAGCCTCTGTTTACTGCCATGTCTCCAAAGAATCAAGGAAGAAGCTTTAGTCAACAGAAAAATTCGGGGTATTTGTGGGTTACACAAAAATTCCCCACAACTAACATGTGTACTTGCCCTCACTCATAATGATAGTTATGTGAAGGGATGTAAATTTTGATGAGGAGAAATCTATGTGGTGCTCTCTTGAGAGGGAGATTTAGATGCCACCAAAAGATGAGATTTTAGCTCAAAAAGAGGAACCTCAAGAAGTTGTAGAGAAACCACAAATTGTGGAGTAGATAGTGGAGACATTCACTAAAGCAAAACCTCCAGAGAAGGCAGAAAAATAACTAAGAAAGTTGTTAGACTTGTGTAGAATGCGAGGGAGAATGTGGGATATCCTTCAAATTTGTGTAAGCAAAGGAGGTCACCTGAGAGGTAAACTGGCAACATGGCTCTTATGATTGAGCTTATAGAGATTGAGCCATCCTATTCTGAGGAAGAAATAGAGAAACCCGTATGGGTTGATGCAATGGTGGAGGAATATGAATCCATTGCAAAGAACCATGCTTGGGTAAAGATCCCAAGAACAACATATAAATCGATAGTGGGTTTGAGATGGATCTTCAAGGTGAAGCAGGCAACAAACGGAAGGATATGGAAGTATAATGCCAGATTTGTGGCCAAGGGTTACTCTGAAGCTGAGGGAATTTACTATGAGGAGATATTTTCTCTTGTAATAAGGTACTCATCCATTAGATCAATTCTTCGTCTCACTACACAGATGGGTTGGAATATCCACCAGATGGGTGTGAAAACAAAATTTCTAAATGGGGTTATTAAGGAGGAGGTGTACATAGAGTGACAAAAAGGTTTTGAGACAATTGATCAAGAGTCTCATGTGTGCAAACTCAAGTGAGCACTGTATGATCTCAACCAAGCACCTTGTGCTTGGTACACCAAGATCAATAGTTATCTCACCATTTTGGGCTTCACCATAAGTGAACCAGATGTAAACCTCATCACATATGGATAGAAGGTAAATTTCTTATTATTTTCTTATATGTTGATAATTTTATTTTAACTAGTGATGAGACGTTGATCATATCTTGCAAGGAGGACCTTGCAAGGGAATTTTAAATGAAGGACATGGGTCTCATGCACTACTTTCTCGGGTTGGAAGTATGACAAGGTGATGGGTAATTATTTGTCTCTCAAGGCAAGTATGAAAATGAGATACTACAGAGATTCTGCATGGAGAGTTGTAAACCCATGGAAACACCTCTAACGAACAACTAGAGGAAGGAGGATGCCACTTCAGGTGAAGTGGATGCTACCATTTATCGACAGCTAGTGGGTCCACTCATGTATCTTGTGAACATATGACCAGATATGTGATGTGCAGTCAACGAGCTAAGACATGCTATGGTTAGGTCAACCAAACTATTTTGGAAGGCAACTAACCATGTTTTACGGTACCTCATAGGAACTATCAAGTTTGGGCTATGGTATATATGATTAGAGGGGGTGAAGTTGTGTTTCTTCACAGATGCAGTGTTGGGTTTGTAGTTGTTTCTTGGTACGACAAGAAGCAAAGATCTGTGGTGCTTAGCTAGACAGAAGCATAATACATGGCTGCAAGTCAAGAAACATGTGAGGCGATATGGATGAGAAAGATACTTGTTGGAGTATTTGGTCAGATGATGGATCCAATTGTGATAATCATAGTTGCATCAATCTCTCTGAGAAGATTATATTTCATGATCAATACAAGCATATAGATATCCAATATCACCATTTACGAGATTGTGTCTAGAGGCAGATGATGTTGCTACACTCCATTTTGATAAAGGAGTATGATGTTGACATTTCGAAAAAATCTTTGTCAGGAGGGAAGTTCGAATTCCTTAGGTGCATGATAGGGGTGGTTGATAATCCCCTTCTTGCAGAGAGGGAGTCTTAAAAAATGTACCAATAAATTATCAATTTGATTTTTCCTTGATTAAATTGAGAAAAATTGAATTTCCACATCAACAAATAGCTTGGATGTAGTTAACTTGTGCGACCAGGCTTGTGTCACCTGGTTTACATAGTAAATTCGAGTTGGAGGAGTTACAGTTCAGTTAAGCATGTATGATTGTTAATTTGTAACAATCAGAGTTAGTTATCTCAAGTTATTTTCAGTTAAACTAATTCCAACTGCTTGAGGAACTAGTGGAAGGCCAATTGTGCATTGCGACTTCAGTCAAACTCAGTGATCATCCAGTTAACTAATCAATCAACCCAAAATAGCTAATGCATGGAGAATTTGAGTTCCCCAGCTGTGGTGGAGATTCCAAGGCAGTGTAACATCAACTTTAGACTAGCCTTGAGTCTACAGGTGTTGCATACAGTCAAATGATCAACCTTGGGAACTTCACAATCCATTTTGTAAAAATTCCTAAATAATAGCGGCCTAATTTCTCAAGGAATTGCGTGAGAAAATATGGGCTCAAGCAGAGGTAGAAATTTTCTAAGTCTGGCTTAGAGCTTCTCAATGAGCAGAGAGATAGGTTATTCACTTGTAGGTTGTGCTCAGTTGAGAAAATAAATTGCAATAAATTTCTATTGATCATATTAGTGTAAACAGACATGGGGGTTTTTAGCATATTGTTTTCCTTAAGAAAAATTTTGTGTGCATGTGTGTTATTTCTTATTGCATGTATGAAATTTTTGTTCTAAATTGTGAATTAACTTCTAGAGAGCAGTATAGTAGGCTTGTGTCTTATGATTTTGATTAAAACTTCATGAGTAGTTGCAAATATACACCATAATTTCTACAAGGATGGTGGAGGCAAATTACAGAATATTCGTTAGTAGACAATATGCCTACTTCAAAATATCTATGACAACTTTTGCGAGAAGAAGACGTTGAGGATAAAATATTGGATTTTCGAAGAATTAGTCACAAAATTCACAAGGGTGGTAATTTTGGTTGTAGGTGTGGAGGTAGATGGATTAAATGTAATTTTGGCTACATGTATGTAGATAGACAAGTCACAGTTACTCCTTTGATTTTTGTCAATGATGTGTTACTATTTGGTAGATTGACCTTTTTTAATTGGTCCTTGGACTCCTTATGAATAATATTAAATCTCATATGATTTATTCTTACCCAGATGATGCGTTGGTACTGGAGATTTATCATGTTTTTGGTGTCATCTCCACTACATTGGATGCAGATTTTAAATATCTTAGATTTATGCTCCAACCTAATTATTATGGAATTAAGGATTGGAGCTGAATTGTAGAGAAAATCTACTATATACTTTTATCATGGGCACACAAGAGGCTCTCCCTAGGAGGCAAGTTGACTCTAGTTCGAGCAGTCCCTCAGAGCATCTCTATATATTGGCTTCATATTTTCGCTCTGCCTAAGAATATCAATAAATGTATCTTTTCGGCTTCATCTTGGCATGGGACAATCTGTGTCGTAAAGGATAGAATGGGCCTGGTTGTTGTTTACTCTGTATGGAGGCGATGGATGACTAGAATCATCCATTTCTTTTATTCTCTAGAGTAAAATCAATTTGGAATGTTGTGTTTAATATGTTCCATTTACAAGCAGATTAGAACTACTCTTTTGTGGTTTATTGTATTTGGCACTAGATTATTGAATATAAAACATTTGGACCACTTCCAATATACATTAGGGGTTCGACCCAAAGGATGCATTATTGTCCCAAGCTACTTTGATGTGTTACATCCACCTCTGTCCTTGTCAAAAAAGTTAAAGGCCTCTGTGAACTTAGACATAACCTGGATCCCATATTCCTTTAGTAGATAAAACCCTTCTCTCATTTTCTAACCATGCCAATCTACCCTCCACCCCATATTCTCTCATGAGCCCTGTGTAAACAACCATTTCATTCAAGGATGGGGATTTTGATGCCTACTCTAACCATATTTGTTAGATACTTTCCCCCTTTTATTGCTTATGGTTTCTTGAGCTGGCCTCCTCTAAATATTCCCTACTCTCCTTAAATTATTTAAAAGGTATCCTTTGGTTACTAACCCCATTTTACCAGAGATCCTTGACATGTCCCTTGAAATTTTGATTCGGCCCCATGAACTATTTTGTACCAGTGAGTCGAAAGCTTTAGATTTCTTTTCCACATATTCATTCATGACCAAAAACTATACCACTAGTTCTAAGAATCTTGTGGTTACTATCACCACAATAAATGTATATTGTATTTTAGAGGAGATAAGAATTGTATATTGCCCTTTGGGACACTCCAAAAATATTTTGATGCACCCTATTTGTCTAACACTCTAGTATACTTTGAGGCCTTAATTCACATTCCATGTTCATCCATGTGGATGCACTTTATGATGTTCTAGGACAACCTAATGTCCTTGTCAACTCCCTCTCATCTTCCTTGTCATGTTTTCTAGGACTTGTGTATCCAACAAGAAATTTGGGAGATGAATGACATCAAGGTAGAAAATCAAGGGGTTTCCTAGTCATTTATTTAGGGTTCCCACTAGCATAGTCCCACCATATAATTCACCCAATCCCTAAATTGGGGTTTAGTGCTATTTCAATTAATTATTAGATGATCATGGTGGGCCATAATTCCAGCTTAAATGTTATGACTCTTCATAGGATATTATTGGAGATACTTTAGGAGACACCTCTTTGGCTAAAGGGTCAAGCAAGGATTTTGACTTCAATATAAAACCATCAACCATATCCTCAACATATCAAACCAACAATCAAGAAGACAACTGAGGTGAAGCATGGGAATCCTCTCTCGCCCACATTGTTTAGGATATATCTCAATCTATGAATGCCTCTACACTCCACAAACTATGCATCAATAGAAATTTTGTTTGCCCCATTGTCCACCAAGATGGATACACATTGTCCCAGCATTGTGCCTCTGATTGCCAAAATTGTAAAATTCGGATTTTCCATGTCAAAATTTTAATTCAAGACTAACCATGCATTGGAAGGCCATTAACACAAGATTAGGACATAAAAATTGAATACTTGACACAATACCAAATATAATACATACATTGAGTTTTGTCTCACAAGGTATCTAGATGCTAATTGAGCAAGTTCACAAAAAGAGAGAAAGGCAATGTCATGATACATTGTTCAATTTGTAATCAAGAGAATTATCTTGGATAAGGGAGAAGTAACATTTAGTTTCTTTCTCATATACAAAGGCAAAATTATGAATCAATGTCAAATGCCTTTTGTGAAGCAATTTTGTTGTAAAGGGTGTTAAAAAGCTTGCATTGTAGGCAAGGCCCTTATGCCATACTAGATTGTGTTAACCAAACCATGTTAGCCATGTCCAATGATCTCAAATTTCATGAGCATGTTCAATGAGTGACCATAAATGAGGGGTGTCAGAGTGGCTAATAATCATAGCTTATAATGGATGATTCTCATCGTACATAACATCTATGGTCCAAGTCATTTGTTTGGTGCCCAATATTGGTGAATCATTGTGTTACATCATGGTAGCATATCCTGGATTTTTTAAAGCAAAAATATATTGAAAATAAATTAAGTTATGTCTCATGAAAATGTTCAATATTGTTGTGTTGTGAGTGGTTTTCATATTATATGTATCATATATTTATAATCACTTATTTCAAGCCTACCTTAAGAAATAAACAATGAGGTGGAGGGCCTTTTCATAATAAGGACTCCCACCAACTCCTCTCCTCATAGCAATCTTTCAAACATTAGCCCATATATCAAACACATGCCCTTGTTTCTCTAGTGTGGAAACCCTTGGATGGATACGACAGTGAACTCCTCCCAACCACTTCTTTAACCATCTACTGAATACCTTTGATTGGTATGCATAAATGATTTTGATTGATTCCTGGAGAGGTGTGAAATCTAATTTTGCATTAACATAATACAAACACCAAACTTAACCCGTGGTAGCCAAAATTTCAGCCTTACATCTCTCTCATCCAATATTAAATACTTCACTAATTAGTCAAGGGGTAATATCCTTAACAATATATTTAATATTAAGTTATAATGTAGGTAACTGCCAAGTTGACATATGAGACCCCCTTGTTTGTGAGACAAGGGATGCCCTCCATTCAATGCTTTAACTATTTAATCTATGGATGTGTACATACCTTAATTTCCATTGGATTGAATCCTGTGACCTTGAAGGAGGAAACAGTTTAACACAAATCAAACATGTAAATACAAACTTATTTTGTATATGTATCAAAGTTACTTTGAGAGTTGCATGGAATGCTTAATTTTGTATAGAAGCAAGGGAAAACTTGATGGTTGATCAAAACAAACATGTATGGTCAATTATGATTATCATAGGTATATTAGTTTGGTTTTCGCAATCCAGAACTTACATAGTTTGTCACTACTGTTAAAGGCATGTCATGATGGTTTACTGGTGTAACATCATGTACATTTAGTTGTGTCTATTAAAGACATGTTAGTTCAATGACAAAACCAATCATTTGTCGACTTGGTCAGCTTAGTGAGCTATGTGTTAATCATCTCAATGAACAACATATAAGGTCAATTAGCTTAGCCATTGACATGGACATTCCATTGTCACTATTAGTGACATCTTAGGTTGGATATTAATATGTATTTTTGATTAACATTATCTAGGAGATTAACCGAATCGACATGCATGTTTGACTACAATTGTGGGAGATATGTTGGATAAGTCAACCCCATCAACAACAATTATGTTCAATTGCACATGTTAAAGGCATGACACAATGGTCAATTGATTAGTAACATGTACATTTTGGTTATCACTATTAAAGTTGTGTTAGGTTGGTTAACTTGTTCACCGACTTGTATGTTTGGTTACAATTATTAAAGCCTCACTTGATTATTTAATGCAGTAAATGGAGTGTAAGTCTAGTTACCATTGTCGAAGGCATGTTTTGTTGGTTAAATTAGTTAACATCATATACATTCAACTATGATTGTTAGAGCCATCCAAGGCTATTAAACTCATTTAAAGTAGTGCATAACATCGATGGGGGCTTTCTTATTTATAGTGTGTTATTTTTTTTGTAAGTTGAAGATTTTTCATTAATAAAAAGGAATGTACAAGGGCATCAAAATGCATGGCTTATAATTATTTATATATTTAATGTAATATGCCTTTCATTAAGAAGAGGAAACAGACTTTGGGGGATAGGGGAAATGGCATTGTCTAGGGGAAACTTCGATCTCATCTATCTCATCTTCACTCTCCCTTCCCTATCATTAGAATCCCTCTCCTTTTTTTCTCTATCCACCAACACCAATAATAGACTTTTTGTTAAGAAGTAGCATTGGATGACTCAGGACGAGGGTTAGAGCTCATATGTTTATCTTGGGTTTCTCCTTGGGGTTTCTGAACTTACATATCTTGCTTTAAATTCTTCTTAAACATTCCAACAATATCCTTTCTCATCTCTTGTTCATGAAAATTCAGCTTGTGAGCACAATATTCATCCTAAATTTCCTTTGAAGATTCATGTAGCCATTTTGCGCCGAGGCCTATTCCTACAGGGGGAGATTGGGAGGATCTACATTTGTCAACAGACCTTTTTATTGCTATCCCATGCCGCCCCAAATATTATAGCCCATGTTTGTAGCCAAGATATACCCTCTTCCATATGTAAACTATGTATTAGATTGATAAAAAGAGAAGACTGAGCTCTTCCATGAGTTTTTATTTGAAGATGAGAATGATAGTGAAATGTTCATTTTTAACTCTACACCTAAACAAGCTTAGAGACCCTTTCACCTCACTGGCTTAAAATCTAGACTCAAACCATGGTAGAATGTTACATTTTGAAGCCTGTCACTATAGTCCCTTTAACAAGGAGTGACATGACACTTTTTGTGAAAGAGCAACAAGAGACTGTCGCCTCTTGCCCCTTTGAAAGTGGTGAAACTTTTTAGAAAAAGGGTAAATGTCTAAAAACATCATGGAAAAAGGTTTCGAAAAATTTAAGAATGATTCCATTTTATTGAATCACTACTACAAGAGACTATAGCCTCTTCCCCCTTTGAAAAAGGTGAAACTTTCTAGAAAAAAAATATATATGAAAACATCGTGAAAAAAAGTTTCCAAAGCATTTAAAAATGATTCCATTCCATTGAATCACTACTACATGAATTCATCTTAAAATTTCATTTTATTTATTAAATTTACCATAATCAAAATTCCCTGTGCAAGATATTGAGAGGCATTAGAAGATATATATATATTTTTTTCATAAGAGCTTGTTAAAACATACCATAGCAATTTAATAACTTTATTTAAGACATTTTGTTTCCCGTATACTAGTCACCAAATAAAATTTCGAGGTGGGTGATGCCATTTTTGTTCAAACCCTCAAGGAGCACCCTCGAGGTGCTTTCAAAAATGGAAGAAAAACAATGGGTGACACAATTTTGTTCATACCCTAGATTTTTCTTCAATTCTCTTCAAACCATGAATTTTTGAATTCTGGAGGAGGTTTTAGCCATGGAGAGCAACGTTTTTCTATGAGTATCCTATTTTTCCCTTCTAGTTTGATAGAGGTAGGGGATTGCTGGGGTTTTGTGCAGGGAACGGGACAACTAACTGGAACTTGTGTAGCTCCTTGATTTCGCTATGGAACCCTAGACCCACATAAGGTTCAAACAGGGCTTTTCCTTTCCTCTGTCACCCAAAAAATGCCCCTTTCTCTCTACAGGTTGTCTCCTTATCCTCTAGGGTAGTGAAAGAGGTTTATAGGCCTATTCCAAAAATTCTGGACTCGAGTAACTAATGAAAAAGCTTCAGTTGTTGGACATCCCCTTCGGAATCATACATTTTCCCTAGCACAGGAAACAAAAACCCCTCTAAGGCTACTACAGCAAAGGCCGTTGATAAATCTGGGGAAGAGGGAAAAAACATAAATGGAGCTTGTCGACCTGCCAAGCCTTGGGAATGATTGGATCCATTTTCTCGCAGTGGTAAGTCTCTATCTGAGTCCAGTTCTATTATCGAATTTATGTCTTTGGAAGATTTGATGGTTATTGAAACCAAAGTAAATTAAACGAAAGGAAAAACTGTAGTAAATTAAATTCAATTTGAATCCATCAAATAAAATAGACTTCTTTGACTAAGACTAATTCTATCCTAGCTTTAACTGATGGAATGCAAATTTGGCAGCTATGAAAAATAATGTGCAGCATTCACCGAGCATGGGTACTAGAAATTACTAATTAGAGTATATCAAGGTTTTTTAAACCCAAGATGTAAAAATCATATAAAAAGTGATGGCTCTAGGCTAAAGCCACGTGTGTGTCTTGATTGCCTCAATGAGTTGATATGAGAAGAAATGTTGAGATGCATTTGGCTTGGACACCCATAACAGTCATACCTATTTAAATGAGATTTTAGAACATTGTGTTTTAGATTTCAAGATCCTCGAAATGATCTTTATTTGTCATGAACCCCCTTTCCTTTGATACCAGAATCTCAGAGATGCACAAATGTTGATCCTTTACCTTCAATAAGCATCCACCCAATGTAAAACCATGAACACTATTTTTCAAACCCTCTTGATTGATGTCCAAGGGCTGAGGATAGTTCACCTTTTGTAGCCTTTTATACTTTTTTGTGAGACAGGTAAAGCCCTAATACAAGGCCAAAGGCATGTCAATGAGCTCAAGAATAATATTATATATATGATCTTAGATGCTAGGAACTTTATAGCTTCAGATATGATTTTATATAAACCTATAATAGAGAAGGAATTCTGAGTAAGACACTATCTCCAAACTAAATTCAATTCAAGGGTGATTTCATAATAGACGATTTGACCCTAAAGCAACCAAAGCTTCTTGGCTGTAGTCATGAAAAAAGGCCTTAGATATGGATCATTTGACCAACAAATTGACAGAGAGCTCTATCGTATAGATGCTTGATTGATGAGGCCTTGATCTCATTTCCTTTCTAGGATCTGCAACCTAGAATTTTGCAGTAGGCATTTCAGTGCTTCAAGATGACTGATCTTTGAAGAGGAAGAAGGTTAGTGTTGTCAAAAAACTTCTTGTGATTTCTTTCTTCCTTGCTTAGGCTTGCCCTCACCTTAGCTCTGATACCTTGCCCTCACCTTAACTTTGATACCATTCTGGTGGGGCAAGCTAAACATGACCACAATAGAGGTAAGAAGTTGTAGATTCCTATGTTGTTGGTCTTTTAGCTTCTAGAACATCATATCTTTTATTGCCAATTTCTGGTAAATTTAAAATTGAAATACTGATCTGAGAAGAGGGTTTGCAATGCTAATAACCTCTTCTTTTGTCCATGTTGGCACACTCAGGTCTTGTTAAAGGACCAACTATTTCTTATGAAAAATTTGAAGCAGACGACAATATACAACATGTTTTCTGAGAATCAAAACAACTTCTAGAAGTGTTATGACATTAATACAACACTATGTTTATAAACCGGTTCATACTAATGGACACAGGATGTGTAAAATGTATTCTTTAAAAAAAAATTCTCTGTCGGTTGGCTTAAAGCTTACATCCTTACTCCTATCTTGAAGAAAGGGTACTTGCTTCCCTTTCACTTCATAGGTATATGAAAACCCAGTTTTGTAAGCACCCATAACCATGAATATTATACCAACTCCCTTTGGTTAGTGCATGAATAATGTAAGTGTAGCACTCATCCATGTGGTAGTCATAAGGCATTTAGGTAAGGTTTTACTAACACTGGCATCCCAGACCATTAAGATCTATCCATGGCCTCAAAATGATGTATTTCCTTTACTCAATAGAACACTCATCATTTCTCTCCCCCAATCATCAAATTTTTTCTCTTCATTCTGAATGAGAAATCAATCAACAAGTCACCATTTTAAATGTTAGATAACAATATGCTTCGCTTCTCTCTTGTGCTTACACTCTAGTATTCTCGTAGCTTCAGAATCACAAATCATAAACACAGTCTCATGATGTGCATTTAGGGAGGCATAATTCACCCTTGCTTTGCATCAAATTACCACCTTAGCATTCCCTTTACCTTTACATACCTCAATGCAAGGCATGCCAAGTCGGTACTTGCTTAGTTAAATTAGTAACTTGAGGGGCGTCATATATAGCCAATGCTACCTGCCTATTCTTCCTCTTCCTATGTCGTAGTGTATGAACAGTCAGCCGGACTGGTGAGGATCCCCATTAATAATAACATCTATGTTGGCATCTAAATCCGAATGACGTGTTTCCCTTAATTATATGTTTTGGTTTTTTAACCAAAAAGGCTAACAGAGATAGAGACCCTCAATTCTGTCTACTTCTAGCCCCTATGCCGATTTTCATCTAGGTTTTTACCATGTCAGTGTCCCTTTCTTTCTCAAAACTACATGAAATCAGTTGATCTATCCATTTCATAATGCCTTTGGTAAATTTTTCTATCAAATGCTCTAAAGTATATATGAGATCTAAGGGTTTTTTTGGTTGTTGCTAACTTCATATATTTCTGCTAACCATGATATGGGTTTGATATGGAGGATTATGATTGAGTAAGGGTTGCATTCATTGATATTTGTTTAGGGGGAGGGGAAGGAGAAAAGTGGTGTTAGGGTTGAGAGCTAAAAATGCTTATGGAAAGAGGAGGTGTGTGGAATGGAGGGTGGCAGGGCTACCACCATTGTGGAAATGCAGGATGGGGAGGTCAGGGTTTTCATCATCGAATAGCTATTGTGGGCTTCCTTGTTATCTTTGTTGTCACGCCATTGGTTTTTCTGGTAGTTAGGTTTCGTCACTCCACATCTACATCTACAACTAGTAAGCTTCTTCCTTCCCTCTTCCCTCATTGGTAAGCTTCTTCCTGCCCTCCTTAGTCACTGGTAAAATTCTTCCTGCCCTCCTCCCTCATTAGGTTGCTTATGTCTCTTTTTATGGGGTGCGTCAGCGTTTAATTTATCTTTATTGGCAAGCATGCCCTTTCTTAATCTGATAGTATTACAATGAAGTGTAGAATTCTTACAACATTCAAGTAAGATCTCCATTACAATGAAGTGTAGTCATATTATACTATTTTAGAAAGATCCCTTTCATTAAGAACCCATTTAACAATGTATTTATGTGATTTGAACCTTGGCGGGGAATTATCATCACCCCTGGTTAACCATTGAACTAAGACCCCATGGACCTACTTCGAAATTTGATTTTCCTTCACCACCCCCGGTTAACCATTGAACCAAAATGCCATGAACCTACATTGGAATTTTGATTTTCCTTTTAGCTTTTTCGTAGGATCTGAAGGCGCAGATGTTATCAAAATTACTTTCCTCGCTTAAATTTTCAAAAGTTTAGAACCTCTAGCAATTTTCCAGACATTTTGTGAGTTTTCTTTATAGTTTTCCTTTCATTTGATCTATGTGAAGCTGTGAACTCAATCTCTACATTAGCAATATACAATACCTACCAGGAGAAAGATTCAAAGTTTTTACCTCTCTCATGCAAGAGTAAAGGTTATACCAACTACCCCTAGGGTAATTCCCCTTGCCAAAGATAATGAAACCATTCTTCCCGATAGCAAGAAATAACAATGCTCTTTCCATTTTTTTAACAAAGGGAAATGCATATGACTGGTAAATTTGTTGGGCAACTGCTCGGTGAATTCGGTGGGCACTGCTCATTCTGAGTAGGATGGTACTAAGTGTGTGTTGGATTATGCATAAGCTAGATGGGTATTATAAAAATATATTTGTTAAGAGTTCAGTTCAATATCTTACTCATGGGAATTGAATCTGGGTGGGAAGGGTAACAATAATTCTTCCCATACACTCATTATCCAAGCCAGACCCACTTTCCATCCATAAAGCTAAATCCACTTCTCATTAGTCAAGCTAAGACCAATTCTGATCCACCCAACCTAGACCTAATTCACAATGACAATCTTGTTCACGAGCTACTTTCTGCTATACATATCATTTTCACACTGTTCCCACAGTGTTCAGAGCACATTGGCCAAAACAAACGATAGATATTATACACACCATTTTATTATTGATGTGTAATGAAATCTCAATCTTAGCATATGCATGATAGCAAAGCAATCCCCTTTTTAGCATTTCAATATTTTTATAGATATTCTTCTCCATCAAGTATTTCTACCTGATATTTTATGCATTTTTTGTCATTTAAAATAGTAGGGCACAACTTCTCAGGAGATGGATCTGTTAGAATGGTATTCTCTTTCCACATCTCAAAAACCAATTCTATTTTTCTATGGCCATTTTGTTCTTTTTCAGGATCTAGGCAACGCACTTGCACTTACGTTAGTCTAATCCCAGAAAATAAATAGTGTCCCTAAATTGAAATTTAATCGGCCTGAGTGGATTGAAATAGAGGGGAATTATTGAGGATACTGGAGCTCTGTCATATGTTTAAAATCACTCTTATCTATTTATCTATGGGGTTCACTGGAACAGGCAGATGACTGGAGAAAGCAGAGTTTAGCAGAGAGCATTGACTCTCTCTTCCAAAGGGAAGCAAGTATAAGAAACCTGCTGCATTTGGATATCTTAAATTTGATTTCTCCCCTATTGAGCAGAGAATTGAAAATAAATTTTATTTACTGGGCAGGTGATTGATGTCATAACAGCTATCACAGAGGACTCGGGAACTCTAAACTTAAATATTATTGGACAGAATGACTTATCTTCCTCATGGGTATTAGAAAGCCCTCTGAAGTAAACCAAAGGGATATTACTAACTCTGAGGTATGATTGGTGAATATTTTGGTTATTTTCTCTATTGAACATGTAAGGAAACCTATGTGATGATGATCTATGTAGTTAAGTAGGGTTGTATTATGCAGGAAGTGAAAACTGAGATTGGCTATTGAACATGTAAGGAAACCTTTGTGATGATGATCTATGTAGTTGAGTAGGGTTGTATTAAGCAAGAAGTGAAAACTGAGATTGGCAGGGGTACTTCTTTATTTCTAATGGTGTACATCAAGCATAGGAAAATGACTTCTGGAGACAGCTCAGAAAAGTTACATTCGCAACATGATGGTGTGATCTTCAATGAAGAAAGTAAGGAAAATCCTAAGGGGGGTAAAATGAATGACGAGGTACAAAAAAAACTTCCAATGACGAAGAACTTCTTACGAGGTTTCAAGAGGATGACACAAGAAGTGAACATCGAGATGTCAAAGAGAATGCTCATGATGGTAAGATTTTATTTTCCCTGGTTAACTGATCTATGATGTTGGTAGCCTAGTGTAAGGTAATGTCTAGTCAAACTCCCAGGACAATGGTTGTTGTAATGCAGACCATTTGCAGCTTGAAGAAAGTCCAACAAAAGTTTCACGGAGGGTAAAATTCTTTGTTGCACTAGATCGCTACTTTTTGTTCTCTTGGAAAAGGGAATTGTTATATTATTTTCAAAAATCCTTTTGGACATTACTTCTCCAATAGAAAAAATTTATATTTCTTAGATTTTAGCATAGTATGCTTTAATTTATAGTAGTTTAATGCTTACAACAATTGAGACAAAAGAGGGGCGAGAAAAGGTCAACAGAGATGATTCAACATGATGAAGAAAAATGAGTTGAGCTTGAAAACACAGCATTAAACATTCCAAGGAGGTAGATTCTATTGTCTTGGGAAAATATAGCATTTGGAGGTGGGAGAATGAGAATGGGAATTCTGACTCCACTGTTAGCTTGATGCGAGACCAACTGATCATGGCTATGGTACATTCAAGCATTTCCTAGGGTAGGAATAATCTTGATTTATACCATGAATTGATTCTTCATATTAAACAATGTCAGTGTACATTGGGTGAGGCTAATGCAGATTCTGATCTACCTCAAAGGTAATAGTTTTCGCATTGGCTACTTCTAAATCAAGATTAGTAAGTTCTTCCATTTGTATTTGCTATTCATATCCTTTGTTTCTTTTAAAGTTGCAGTCTGTGTGTCAATCTTTCTGCTTTTCATTCTCTTCTTCATGGCCGATAATTGATATGAATGTTTCAATGCACCTAGGAAGATCAACACTATGGGTCATGTCCTATCCGAGGCTAGAGAACAATTTTATGACTGTGGGACAGTAACAAAGAAGTTGTGAGCCATGCTTCAGTCTGCAGATGAGCAAGTAAGGACCTTGAAAAAGCAAAGTACATTTTTAAGTCAGCTGGCAGCAAAGACTATTCCCAAGGGCCTACACTGTCTGTCCATGCAATTGACCATGGATTATTACTTGCTTTCCCTTGGAAAGAAAAATTTCGTAAAAAGGACAAGTTGGAGGATCCAACTCCTTATCACTATGCATTATTTTCTGACAATGTATTGGCTGCATCTGTGGTTGTGAATTCAACTATCATGAATGCTAAGGTGAAGTGTTATGAATTTAAAATACTCTAAAGTTTGGAAGTCCAACAGTTTTGTTGCATTTTACATTTAATATTTTGATCTCATTGTAGGTGATTTACTTGTGTTTGCAGGAAACTCAAAAACATGTATTTCATCTCATCACAGACAAGTAAAATTTTGGGGCCACGAAAATGTGGTTTTTACTTAATCCCCCAAGGAAAGCTGCAATACATGTAGAAAGTGTTGATGATTTTAAATGGCTCAATTCGTTCTATTGCCCTGTGCTTCACGAGCTTGAATCTGTAGCTTTGAAAGAGTATTATTTCAAGGCAGATCACTCGACTATACTCTTAGCACGTTCGTCCAATTTGAAATATATAAATCAAAAATATTTATCCATGCTAAATAATCTTCATTTCTATCTTCCACAAGTTTATCCCAAACTGGACAAGATCCTTTTCTGGGATGATGATATTGTGGTGCAGAAAGATTTGACACCCTTGTGGTCAGTAGATCTTCATGGAAAGGTTAATGGTTCAGTGGAAACTTGTGGAGAAAGCTTTTGCCGGTTTGAAAAATACCTTAATTTTTCCAATCCGCACATATCCAGGCACTTTGATCCTAATGCTTGTGATTGGAATATATCACAAGATATTACTGGAATATATCACAAGTGGCAGAACATGGTAAGTGTGTAGTGTGGTTTATTTACGTTAATTCGTGTAATGCATACTTTAAATTATTTGAAGTAAATCTGAAGTAATTAGCTACAAAACTTAATGGGTTTTTCTTTGTTTGATTTCTAATATTTTCTTTTATTGTATGACAGAATGAGGATAGAGTGTTGTGGAAGCTTGGAACACTACCCCCTGGATTTTCACATTGGCTGCTTCTAAATCAAGAGTAGTAAGTGCTTCCATTTGCATTTGGTGTTCATATCCTTTGTTTCTTTTAAAGTTGCAGTCTGTGTGTCAATATTTCCACTTTTCATTCTCTTTTTCATGACCGGTAATTGATATGAATGTTTCAGTGCACCTAAGAAGATCAAGGCTATGGGTCATCTCCTATCCAAGACTAGAGAACAATTTTATGGTTGTGCGACAATAACAAAGAAGTTGCAAGCCATGCTTCAGTCTACAGACAATCAAGTAATGACCTTGGAAAAGCAAAGTAAATTTTTAAGTCAGGTGGCAACAAAGTCTGTTCCCAAGGGCCTGCATTGTCTGTCCATGCAATTGACCATAGATTATTACTTTCTTCCTCTTGAAAAGTGATAATTTCCTAAAAAGGACAAGTTGGAGGATCCAACTCTTTATCACTATGCATTATTTTCTGACAATGTATTGGCTACATCTGTGGTTGTGAATTCAACTATCATGAATGCTAAGGTGAAGTGTTATTAATTTAAATTACTCTAAAGTCTTGAAGTCCAATAGTTTTTCTCCATTTTAAATTTAATATTTGGATCTCATTGTAGGTGATTTACATGTGTTTGCAAGAATCTAAGAAACATGTATTTCATCTCATCATAGACAAGTTAAATTTTGGGGCCATGAAAATGTGGTTTTTACTTAATCCCCCAGGGAAAGCTGCGATACATGTAGAAAATGTTGATGATTTTAAATGGCTCAATTCCTCTTATTGCCCTATGCTTCGCAAACTTGAATCCGCAGCTATGAAAGAGTATTATTTGAAGGCAGATCACTTCACTATGCTCTGAGCACGTTCCTCCAATTTGAAATATATAAATCCAAAATATTTATCCATGCTAAATCATATTTGCTTCTATCTTCCACAAGTTTATCCCAAAATGAACAAGATCCTTTTCTTGGATGATGATATTGCGGTGTAGAAAGATTTGATGCCCTTGTGGTCAGTACATCTTCATGGAAAGGTTAATGGTTTAGTGGAAACTTGTGGAGAAAGCTTTCACCGATTTCACAAATACCTTAATTTTTCCAATCCGCACATAGCTAGGCACTTTGATCCTAATGCTTGTGCTTGGCATTTGGGATGAATGTATTTGATCTCAAAGAATGGGAGAAACAAGATATAATTGGAATATATCACAAGTGGAAGAACACGGTAAGTGCATAGTGTGGTTTATTTATGTTAATTCCTGTGATGCTTACTTTAAAGTATTTGAAGTAAGTCTGAAGTGATTAGCTAGAAAACTTAATGGGTTTTTATTTTTTCAATTTCTAAGTTTTTCTTTTATTGTATGTCAGAATGAGGATAGAGTGTTGTGGAAGCTTGGAACACTACCCCCTAGATTGAACATTTTATGGCTTGACCCATCCTTTGGACAAGTCTTGGCATGTGCTGGGTTTAGGATATAATCCTAGCGTGGATTGTTCAAAGATTGACAATGCAGCTGTTGTTCATTACAATGGGAACATGAAACCTTGGTTAGAGCTTGCAATGATGAAGTGTGGGCCCTACTAGACAAAATATATAAAATATGATCATCCTTTCTTACAACAGTGCAATATAAATGAATAGTTGTGACCTCAATATTCAAATTGCAATAGATTGTCAAATGTAAAGTGTAAATGCCCTTGATACTACTTGATAATTCATTCTAATTCATTTGTTTTTGGAGTTCAACAGAAGGATTCTAGTTTATGGCTTAATGAGTCAGGTTTTTGGAGGTGCAATGGCCTAGCTAAGTTGAAGATTTACAAATTTTATGTCCTCATTGTATTCCTTCATAGTTGGAAGTAAACTCCCATATAAGTATTCTTTTCTTTGTTAGTTAATATTTCTCTTTCATCAAGTAATTACACAAATTGTTCTTCCAAGAACACAAAGAAGTACGAGACACAAAGATTTAGGCTTTAAAGGCAGGGCAAAACCTCTCAATAGGGGAAAACCCAACAATCTTCTTATTGAATTTATTCAAAATGAAATATCCAACACAAGACCAAAGAGTCCCTCTAAGTTAGGCCTCCTCTTTATGTCAAGGTCAATAGTTGAGTCTCTACCTAGTCAAAGTCAGAAGTAGCTACTGAATTTCTGTCCTTATTGTAGGTTTAGACTCTTATTATAATACAATGACTTCCAATTACAGACTCTTTGCCTTCTATTACTAATCTTTGGCTACTACAACAAACCCTTGACTCTTTACCACAAATATTCAGATCCTGTTGCAAATAGATAGCTTTTGATTGAGATTTGGATTAGTCAGAGACTTCGGTTTCTTCAAGTGTTGTAGACTTCTTTTTATCCTCAGTTTTTCTTCTCTGGTTGGATTACAGACTTCGAGCTTTTTCACTTTCTTGGTTGCTGCCCAAAAGAGGTCAAATATAGGCTAAAACGCCTAGATATCATTCTCCATGAGCTTTGACTTAACTAAACAAAGAGTGACTATGCCTGAGCATTATTTTCATTTGCTAGGGTGAGTTTGAGCTCAATCTTGGTTGTCGAAGAGGCCATAGGTACTAGCCAAGGCCATACATAACTGTAGGAGATCATTGGCTTTCCAATTTCCTTCATTCCCTTAAATCCATCGAATACATGGGTGCTAAAATCTACAAGGCAAAGCATTCTTGATGTGTATTTATGGTAGAATGTAATTATATTAGAATTTTTTAAAATTAAGATTCATTACTTGAGTGATTCAAATTATATGTTGTTCCATTGGTATTGGGAATCATTACATGAGAACCCATTAACTACAATTATTCACCAATACTATCCAGAGGTTGTTCTATACTAGACTGATGATTGTCTAGTATGATGTATAAGGAGGATAAGGTTGAAGAAATGAATGAGAAGAAATCACATTCAAGGGGCAGTGTGCATGAAATTTGTACTGTAGAAAAAGAAATACAACAGTATGGACAAATATGGACAAATTTTGATGAAGAACATGCAACATTAGCCAACTTCAATGAAAACACAAAGTGTGAATAGTTTGAGCTATCTGATTTCACACTTATTACATATTCAACTGGTGGATTTGTATCTTCTTGTATCGATAATATGGAAGATCAAGATTACATACAATAATGTATACACACTTTTACCTTAAGGAAAAGTGTTGTGAAAAAGACCCTCAAGGAAAACTCCCCTGAGACAAGTATCAAGTCAGTGAGCAAAAAAATGTTGTAAAGATGCTAGCAATCAATTGTCCAAGGGTGATTTTTGGATGCCCTCACAAGAACTAAAGATTGTATCCCACTATCCAAAGGATCTTCTCTCAACTAAAAAGGGTATGCCAATAAATGCTTATGGGAAAAAGGCACAACACATTTATCTTTGGTTGGGAGTTTATCCATATTTCCCATCATGTAAATAGTTATAATGTCATGTTAAGTAGATTTTTGGCATACCTTTAAGAAGGTATCATTATCAAATTGGGGCTAGAAATCTAAAATGTTATCCATTGAATTAGATATAGGATTATATTTGTCTAGATGGGAAGGTTGATATAGTTTGAGCTTGTAGGAATTAATTATTGGAGAATACCCTATTGCAGAGGAAGCTTTGGGTTGAATGAAATTTGATGAACCTACTATAGAATATGTGAGCTAAATTTTTTATTTTTAATATATTTTTGCCTTAGAAAGTCATTTGTATCATGCTTATGCATGGTACAAGCTCTATATCGTCTAGAAAAGCTATACTAAATACTTAGCATAGAAGGATTTGTAGCTGGTGGCATCATATGGATTGTTGGCTGCCATTATGAAATGGGATGAGGGAAATGTGTAGAAAAATCATATTCTAGAAACCATTTATCTTTGGTTGGGAGTTTACCCATATTGCCCATGATGTAAATAGTTATAATATCATGTTGAGTAGATTTTTGGTACACCTTTAAGAAGGTATCACTATCGAATGGGGGCCAGAAATCTAAAATGTTATATATTGAATTAGATATAGGATTATATTTTTTTAGATGGGAAGGTTAATATAGTTTGATCTTGTAGAAATTAATTATTGGAGAATACCCTAGTGCAAAGGAAGCTTTGTGTTGAATGAAATTTCATGAACTTACTATAGAATCTATGAGCTAAATTATTTTTATTTTTAATATATTTTTGCCTTATACTATTTCTTATGACAGATGGCATATGATATGTAGGAAGCTTTTCACTCTATAGAAGATATTCATGGTCTTGTGTATGGTCAAGAATATTCCTAAACCTCAAATGACGACAATCTACTATTCAAAGTTAACAAAGATATTTTAGATATTAGAAAGTCATTTGTATCATGCTTATGCATGGTACAAGCTCTATATCCTCTAGAAAAGCTACAATAAATACTTAGCATAGAAGGATTTGCAGCTGATGGCATCATCTGGATTGTTGGATGCCATTTCTATTATGCCCTATGATCACAAGCATGGGGCTCACCATTTTGAGCTGGAGAATGAGAAGGAAAGAAGTTCAAGAATGGCTAGTCTTCTAAGTTTTGGGATTTAGTTTGGATTCTAAAATGGATACTAGAGAAGTGGTAAGTTATTTCAATGAAAAGGCTTAAGTTCATCTGTCACTGTTTGAGATGTTTGCATTTGTATAGGTTTTTCTAGTATAAGTATTATATTTTATGTTTAGTTCAAGGAGTTTTCTTCCAATATGTCTAATAATAATATATTTTTTTGGCAGTTGTCATGCTCAACACTTCTATCTGAAGTGGTAAGTAAAAGGTACAGAGATCGTTAAAGAGTTTATTTTTGAAATTAAGTCTTTCCTTGATGTTGCTGAGAAGTCAAAGCACACATATATTCTTCTAAGCACTTTTTATGATAGTACAAGTTACCTCCCATATGTATTTCCATATGTACCTTGTACCTTCTTACCTCTAAATGTACCTTGTTACCTCCAAACTTGCAAGTAAATTGTTACCTTCCATATGAAGAATTATCAACCACTGAGACAGAAATCAATGTTTCACCTGCCAAAGGTCCTAGTGTTCAATCAAAAGCAGTACCCATAGCAGAAACTCCACCTCCTATCCTAGATCTTCTTTGTTATTTGATAGGTTTAGGCAATGCACTTGTCCCTAGAGATTAGTGAGCAATAGGCTCTGGGTGGGTATTAGATAGTAAATTCCATTTCATTTTGTAAATAACAAATGGAAAAAATTGGCTTTATTGTTGTTAGATGTGAATTGTATTTACTATGATAAGCGTCAACCTGATTAAAGCAACTTGTGATATTTGGTTAATGCTTTGTGCAGGCCTCCATTGCCTATTTTACTTGCAACATTAGTATGTCAAGGCCTTCAAATCAATGGGAAACTTATATGGTGCGATGGTCAATTTTTTTACAGCTTGAAGCTTTAGAATAACTCTTTTGGTCTTGCAGCTACTGGACCTCTATAGGTACAGTTCATAAAATGTGAAAATAGTTGAGATATTAGTTCTATTTACTATAAATATTGCTAGTTTAATAGGATGTAGATGAACATCTATTTTGAGTCCTTTTCCTAAGTTTCGTTCCTGGTAAATTAGGTGCCACCATTGCTGCCTGGTAGCTCAACACACACACTACTACCCATGGTACTATTTCAAAACATATCTCCTAGACTGGCAAGCGCTCTTTTGTAGGTGGAAGTAAAAAATAATCAACAACTTGTTTGGTATTTTAATGATAATATTTCATTTGAAGTTTTCTTCACTGAGGATGGCAGGATGGAGCGTGCAAAATTTCTGGACATAATAATGAATGATGGGATCTAAATTTTAAGCTTTGGAAGTTTTCTTCATTAAGGATCGCAAGAAGGAGCGTGCAACATTTCTGGAGGTAATAGTGAGTGCTAGGACCATTCCCTCACCACCACTCAACATGCGCCTTCAACTCTGTTGGATTTTTAGGACTTTTGGGTCAGAAGGACTGGGCAGGATGGAAGAGTCCAAGAGATCAAAAGTGGAAGATGAAGAGCATATAGATGGTGAGCTTGTTCTCTCCATTTAAAAGCTGTAGGAAATCCAGGATGAGCTTGAGAGGGTAAGTTCTCATGTAGTTTGAAAACTGCTTTTTGAGGTTATTTTATTTTATTTATTTATTTTTAAATTGGTTTTTTTCTTATCTTTTTTTAAAACATTTTACCCATTCCTTTCACTATGTATTATTTGTTGGGTTGTGTTATATTCTTTCCCTGGGAAATTTTTTTTTGGACCCTATATTAGGTTGGGCGAACCTACCTATGGTTTTTTGGTCCATGGTTTTGGACGCGATGGTTTTTAGTCCATGGTATTGGATGCTTTGGCATGTATAAATATGTATTGTAACATTGAAAGGAAAATAATGAAAAATCAAGCTGGTAGTCCCGGTTTTGGGATCCAGGGGAAGATCTCTATGCATATGTGTTTTATGTGTTATGCTCTCGCATTGTTTATTTTATGTGTTTTAGAATTCGTATGCAGGTAATTTCTGTATGGGGTTAAAACCTACATTTGGTATCAGAGTTTTTTTGGCTTCAAGGGGACGCGTTTGTTGTTGAGGGGTTTTGCTCAGGCCTGTGGTAGACCCTGTTCAGTGGGAGATCTGCAAGATCGATTTTGGTGGTGAAAGAAGATGGTGAGCAGTGGAAAGATAGAGATTGAGAAGTTCAATGGTCAGAGTTTTGAGTTGTGGAAACTCAAGATGGAGGATCTGTTGGTGGATAAAGATCAGTGGATCACGGTAGATCTGGGTACTAAACCAAAGTGAGTGATCGATGAAGAATGGAAGAAGTTGGATTAGAAGGCAAAGAGCACAATACGATTGTGTGTCTCAGATTCAGTATTGCTGAATGTATCAGGGGAAGCTACGGTGAAGGCTTTGTGGGACAAATTAGGGACTTTGTATTATTCTAAGTCTCTGGTGAATAAACTGTTCCTGCGGAAAAAGTTGTATAACCTGAGGATGAAAGATGGAGACTCAGTGACAGAGCATCTGAATGTGTTTAATACTATGGTAAGTAAGTTATCATCTCTTGATATTAAAAATTCAGATGAAGATAAGTGCATCAGTTTCTTGTGTTCTCTACATGATTTGTGGGATAGTCTGGTTATTACAATAGGTAGCAATGCAACTGCTTTACAATTTGATGAAATAGTCTCAGCCTTGCTAATGGAGGAGATGAGATGGAAAAATATGGATAACCAGAATGGTGATGCCTTGTCTGTACGAGGACAGTCTCAGAACAGAAACACAAATAAGTCATTGAGTGGGAGATCTAAATCTAGAGGGATATCTAAATCTCCAGGAAAACCTATAAAGGTTGTATGCTGGAAATGCGGAAAGGAAGGTCACTTCAAAAGGGACTGTAAATCCAAAGCTCCTGATAAAGGAAAGGGATCTGATGATGCTCCTTCCGCAAAGGAAAAAACCACCTCAGATGAAGGTGGGGATGTGTACTTGGCTTCTTCAAGTACACATGTAGATCATGAGGCATGGTTGATTGAATCAGGTGCATCCTTTCACTTCACTCCCCATAGAGAGTGGTTCTCCGAGAATGAGAAATACAATGGTGGTGATGTCTTCTTAGGAGATGATAGGAAGGCTAGAATCATTGGTCGTGGAAAAGTAAAGTTGAAGTTGCAAGGTGGAAGGGTTAGAACACTTCCGGGTGTTCTGCATATTCCTGCATTGGCAAGAAATCTGATTTCTTTAGGCAAGTTGGATGATGCATGTGTAAAAACAGTGTTCGAGAAGGATACCTGCAAGATGGTTCAGGGAGCACTGGTATTGATGCGGGGAGTTTAGACTGGAACTCTGTACAAGCTGCAAGGTAGCACTGTTGTTGATGGGTGCAACAGTTCTATGGTTCTTGAAAGTGGAGCTGAAAATATATTGGTCTCTAGAGAGAAGACCATGCTATGGTGTCATGCGGAAAGAGTCAATTTTGCAGACAAAACTGACCTCCCTAGAAGCTAAGGCTTTCTAGTGACAAACAAGACAATCAAGCACTATCTTCCCCTAAATATGCATTTAAAATACGAGCAACCAGGTGTTTAAAGCATACCTTTAGTCCAACGTTGTTTGTAGCAGTCCAGCCTCTCCGATCCGGATGAGCTCCTCCATCTCTTTGAAACCTGCATTCACTAACAAGCAAACGATTACATAGCACCTGAATAACTCATATAATAAAACATATTCATCATAAAGACCAAGGAGTATATGAAACAAATTATATATAACAACTTGTTGAGAAAAATGAACTTAATTGTATTAATTGGAAACAAAAGAAACCATTACAACCAGTGCCTTGGTGTTGTGCAGGTCCCTCCCAGGGTCCAGCAAGAGTTCTCCTTTACTTTGATCAGCTCACCCACTTCCAAATGAAGCTAAGAAAGGATAGGAATCTGTCCTCTCAAGCTCTATAAAGGAGTCCTAATTTCAGCAGCATCTACCTTTCGGAATGTTCAGCTTTCAACCCCCCCTCCCTCTGGCCCAATGCCTGTATTTATAATGATTTGGAGGAAGTTAATCAGGTCCACCATCAATGGGATAAGCCCCTCTTTCAATGGGATAGCTCCCCTCTTTATGGGATAAGTTCCTCTTTCTTTGGGATGCATGAACCATCTGGAGGCGCTCAATACACGTCAAACCATCTTCTAGAATGCTCTAGAATCGACCACAAGTAACTTTTTTGAAGTAAAACTCGTGCCTTTTGACCTTTACAGGAGTACGCACCCACCCCTTTACAGACAGAGCGTACAAGTACGCAGGTATTGTGAACTTGAGGTGCGTACCCACAGGTAAGGTTAAGAGAAACTACGTAACCAGAGTTAATTGACTTTTTAAGGACTTTCTCTCTTTCTTGGAGTTTGACATGAGGAGCAGAGGTATAAGACTTGCCAAGGAGGATATTATGTCAGTTGATGGAGCCATACTAACTGCAAATAGTCATGGTGACAAATTTTAGTGTAACAGATTGCCCCCTAAAGTGCAAAGCCTGTAGTAGATTAGGGTTTGATATCATCTAGGAAGGGTGAAGCACTTTATCATTTCAAGGATTATCTTATGGAGAGCCCAGTCAGAACCTGCAAATATTCAACAAAAAATACATATATAAGATCATATCATCGCTGAGGTAGGCATTCCCATACTCAGATTGAAAACTTTAACTAACAAACTAACTACTGCTCTGATATAGGAATGATTTCGTAGTACATCATAATCATAGACTCATGTAGACACAGTATGGACGCAGCCATCTGTTTATGATTAGTCTACTGTATAATGAATACAAAACTCCTCGCAGCCTGGATGGTGGAAACTAGATGCAGGGTCTTCATTTCTACTTCCCGAAATAGTACGATTCTATCCATGCGAATAAATGAGTTGATGTCGAACATGGTAGAAACCACTTGATTACCAGTCAATGATGTAAATTGTTAACAAGTGTGAGAGAAACCACCAGTGATGTCAATGGTTCTCAAAGTACCCAGTACAATCCATGACATGTGAATAGATGTGTTGATGTCGAACATATCACGGAATCCTTTGATCGAAAGTCAATGATGTAAACTGTCGTCAAAGGCGAGAAACCTGCCATTGATGCATGCAGATCTCAAGGTACTGACAATTTCTAGGTCATCTTTCTAGATAATGTGCTGATGTCGATAGAAAGCGACCCATTGCAGGCAAGCCCACAACACGAAATCATAATTCAAGTTGAAGAAATGTAGCTGTAAGGACTGACTCAGGGATGGTCAAAATGGATGACAGGTATTTTGCAGATGAATGGTTTATTTGCAGTGACCTCTTGAACACATAACGACACGACAGATGGCTTGGTGACAATTGACCCAAAGTTAATACCTGGAACCCGCTGAAGATTTTCAATGTGGTTTGATCAACTTTTAGGCAAAGGATTTCCCAACCCAGGTGAATGAAAAAGTGTCGTGTTTAAGAGTGGTGATAAGGTTTTTCTGAGACAAAGGATAACAATTAGGCTCATTTTTCTCTCTTTTCCCCCACCATTTCTGGCAAGTACCTCTTTATTTTTTACAAGCTTGAGGAGGATAACATATGCTTGATTATAAGCTCATCCTTCGGATGAGTCCAACTTAGTTTAGATTCGAACCCTAAGAAGGAGTGGTCCGTTCCTGTTTATAATCGAATAGGTCCTTTACTGTGAAATTTTAACGAGTCCAGTATAGGAGAAACTCGACGTTTTTCAATTTTAGAGAGTCTGAAAAAACTTAAGAAGACTCCAGGGTTGAACTTTTTCATAAATTTGTGTCTCCCAAGCCCGAAAAAGTATAAAATAATACTTGAGAGAACCGCTTGATCTTTACGACCAAGGAGTACTTTCATGATTAGTGTCTTGGACCTGAAAATTAAAAAGCGATCAAAGACACGTCGTTTTATTTCCAATATCGAATTTGAAACGACAAAAATCTGGCAATCTTTTCTTGTTTTTACGGTCAGAAAAGGGCTATAAGAGGACCGTCTTTTAATTATGTTTTAACGACTGTAAAAGAAACGCTCGGCAATCTTTTCATGTTTTAGGAGTCAGAAAAGGGCTTAAAGATGACTCTGATGTTTTTGTTTGTAAAAAATGACAATTTTCCCTGAAAATCCTTTTATCCTGCACAAAAACCAACACATTACTCATACCTGTTTAAAGATAGATAAAAATACTATGAAAAATACCTTTTCATGGTGAAAAATAAACAAATTTACCATTTATTTACCCAAAAAACCTATAAAAAGGGCTTTTACCAATTCATTTTTACCATTTTACTGTTGAGGAGAGAAAAAGGGCTTTTGACAAGAAACTTCCCATGGACATTGCGGAGAATCCGACCGTCGAAATCAAACGCCGTCTCTTTCAGGTATTCTACAACATCCTCCTCTTTATTTTCATCCATTTAGAATTTGTTTTTAGGCCCTAATTTTATTTTTTGGAGGCTTTGGGGTTTCAAGATCCACCTTTCGGGGTACGCAGGTGTTCCACTGGTGACCTGCGTACCCCGACATTTTTTCAGTTGGGAAAATGCTGGGCGTACGCACCTTGCCTTAAGGGAACCCATGTACCCACGCTCTGTTCCTAAAGGCGGGGTGCGTACCCCACAAAACGAGTTTTCAAACCCCAATTTATCCAAAATGGACCAAAAAAATTTGATTTTATGGACTCTAACAGATGTTTTATGGTGTGTAGATTGCTCACCATGCTTGATTGGTGCGAGAGAGAGTACGAAGATGTTGATTTGGCCACCATTAATCACCAACCGTCCATTGATGCTTTGAAGGCATGCGACCTTTACAAATACTGGGCCATACCTGGAATGAGGGCCCAGGTGCGCTTTCTAGAGTGGCTGGTTGAAAGGTGGAATGTTCAGGATCAGTGTTTTTATATCGGAGGGCACCAGCTCGAGATAGAGCCCTTAGATATCTACTTCCTCACTGGTTTTCCCAAGAGAGGCGAACACTTGAATTTGTTCGGGACTAGACCGGGTGGCCAGTCCATCGCTAGTCTCCGACTAGAGTGGTGTAACACTCAGAACTAGGAGAAGGGGATAGAGATCAAAACTATATCCCGACCTGAACTTATGGTGATTGCCTTTACAGTTACCAGACTTTGCGGGGCTACCTCTTTGCATATTGCCATTGGGTCCCAGATGCGGATGGCGATTGATTGCTATCGAGGCACCATTTTCAACTGGTGTGATGCTGTGTTGGCCAATTTAAAGGGCCAACTGACTAGGGCCAAAAACGGACAGCTAAAGACTTTTGGGTATGGGCCTTTAGTTGTGAGTTTTGGCTTAGAGAGGGTTCCGATGCTGATCCCACAACATCTCACTGTTGAGGTTGGGCTTCCTCGAGAGCCTAAATTGATGCGATGGGTTGCGGTTATGGCCCGTCATCCTGACGAGGGAACGGGGGTTGTCCGATTTACTCCGGAGTACTTTCACTGGTTAGAGGACCAGGTATTTTCTATACAGGATTTTCCTTATGCCGGAGTTGATTTTTGTGGAGATCCAGACATGGTTCTTCCGCCGGGAGAACAATGGGATGACACAGGTAATTCATTTTTCACAAGTTTTTAAATTATCTATTTTTTTGTTTTTTTATATCGTCTCAAAACTGACAGTAATAATTTTCAAAATGCAGATGTAGGCCCACGACGTCCAGCCAATCTCCGGCCTTTCGAGAGGAGACTACCAGTTGCACCGGTACCGGCCCCACAGGACGAGGCCACAGAGACCTTCACTGAGTTGGAACAAGACCTAGAGCGTCTTACAGCGGATATACCAGAGACTACTATAGATGATATTCCTATCAGGCTTCAGCGCTATGTAGTCGGAGTCCCAGGACCTTTTAGGAGGTTCTTGTGTAGGGTGGCCCATGCAGTGGTGTCGTATAGAGAGCATCACCAGTGATTAGATGGTCGCTTTGTAGACACATGTGACATTTTGGTTTTTTGTACTTATCATTTTTGCCGATCATAAGGTGTTTTTCAACCTATGATCGACAACGATGTATTTTTTGACACACTCCTATCTATATATATCATTATTATCGGCTTATCTGTTGAACATGTGTGATGAAATGTTTTTAAATTTACATGTATGATTATTGCAAATGTCTATTTAACATTCGAGAAGCAATTGCATCTGCTAATGTATTTAAAGACCTTGGAATATGCTGATATTCAATGTAATCAAATTCACGTTCCAAGAGATGCACTCTCAAAAATAACCTTAATAACACTGGATTTCTAATGGCATACACTCTATTAAGCTGTAATACAACGAGTTCAGAATCTAACCTCATTATCAAACTCTGAATCCCAAATGAAATAGATTCAGACAATAACTCAATCACTGCACTGTATTCTGCAATGTTGTTTGTTGTTTGAGCGAGGCTCACCCCATGCATAAAAACTAACTCGTCAGAGGGCGAATAGATAACCCAAGCTGCGGAAGAGATATTCCGTGTACTACGATAAGCACCATCAGCGAATCCAATGTATGTTTGGAGAGGCATCGACATCTGCAATATCAAGAGTAAAACCAAGATAAGCCAGAATAACGACGAAAAACACACTCTCTAAGCTATGCACACTGTCTAAACTAACAAACACACCAGCTAGAAAGAAAAACCTAACCTAACTAAAATCTCCATACCCATCATTTAAGCATAATACCTCTTTAAGTAAAGTCCATTTTTGGGTTTACCTAAAGAGTCCCCGTCAAAGTCTACCAGCTCATAGGCCCCTTTTGCTAGCTTTCGCTTGACAATATAGGGCCCATGCCACATAGGAACGAATTTTCCAGCACCTAATTTATCATTAGCTTGATCATATAATAGCACTAGGTCTCCTTCCAAAAAATTTCGAGGGGTCACATTTCGATCATACTGAGCTTTCATACGTTTTGCGTGAGTCTGGATCGCTAATGCAGCATCACGTCGAGTCTCATCTAATTGAGCTAAGTATAATAAACGCTTCTCCTCTTTGGAAGTAGCTAGAAGTAACTCGATGGCCATTTGCAGTGACGGGATTTCGCATTCAATGGGCAACACAGCTTCCAAACCATAAACTAGTTGGAAAGGAGTGAACCCTGTTGATGTTTTCACTGAGGTTCGGTATGCCCAAAGCACTGAAAACAACATGTTGTGCTAATTCGACCGATGAATACCAATGATTCATCGGATCATGATAACTAAAACTTTGTTGATGGACTCAACCAGACCATTCACTTGTGGATAATAGGGAGTTGAGCTATCGTGACGCAAACCAAGCTGGCCTGTAAGTTCTGTCATCATAATGTTTCGAAAATGGCGCCCATGGTCAGTGATTATCGCTTGTGGGACACCAAACATAGAAATAATGTGATTGAACACGAAAATTGCAGTTGTCTTGCCGTCTGCCTCGAATGTAGGCATCGCCTCGGCCCACTTAGTAAAATAATCAACCGCAAGGATGATATACGCATGGCCCCCGGCCGAGTGAGGGTTACATGTAATAAAATCGATACCCCATTTGGCGAAAGGACCAACGGCAATTATAGGGTGGAGAGTAGTAGGTGGAGCGCGCATCTTTCGATCAAATACCTGACAGTTGTGGCATTTCCGAACCGCAGTAATACAATCTTTAAACAAGGACGGCCAGAAGTAGCCAGCGCGCAATATCTGTTGGGCTGTGGCATACCCAGACATATGACCACCACACGCTCCAGAGTGACAGTCATTCAGAACCCTTTCAGCTTCCTCGTGAGTTAAGCAACGTCGAAAAACCAAGTCCGCCCCACGACGATAAAGAGTATCCCCAATAATTTTGTATTGTTGGGACTGAAATCGAATTTTCCGACGTTCCGACTTTGAAACTTCGGGCCGAAAGGATTGGGTCTGGAGATAGACGATGATATCCCCATACCACGGATCTAAAGTGCTGATAAGAAACAAATATTCGTCCGCAATGGGCTCCTCTGCCACAGTTTCCGTGTCAGCACGCGGGAAGTCACACATTAACTCTGCAAAAACTAAAGATTTCTTAGACTTAGATTTCTCAAACTCCAAGTCGAACTCTTGCAGGATAACGATCCATTTAGAGTACTTGCCCCCTAGCAATTGTTTAGTCAAAATGTTGATCATAGGGTTGCAATCCGAAATGACTGTAGTTTTATGGAGTAGAATGTAGTGACAAAAACGTTGGACAGCTTGAACGGCTGCCAATGCCATATTCTCCACATGCGAATATTTTAGCTCAGTTGGGTTTAACGTCCGACTAAGGTAATATATCACATGTTCCGTTCCAAATTCATCTTCCTGAACTAAGACCATCCTAATGGTGGAATGAGCGGTGGCAAGGTACAAAAAGTAATCCTGGTTGTAGTTGGGAGGATGCAGCAACGGTGCATGGGTCAACGCGTGCTTGAGTGCATCAAAAGATTTCTGAGCTATCTCATCCCAAGAGAATTGAGCGTTCTGTTTCAACAACCGGGTGAAACCATTTGTAACCTCGGCGTAGTTAGGAATGAATCGTCGTAAAAAGTTTGCTTTCCCCTGCAAACTTTGGAGTTGACGAAGACTCGAAGGAGGAGGCAATTTGATGATAGCTTCTACCTTCGAGGGATCGACGCGAATGCCAGCTTTCGAAACTACAAATCCCAGTAATCATCCCACTTCTATATAGAAGACACATTTGTGAGGGTTCAACCAAATACGATAATGCCTACACCTCATGAAAATTGCTCGTAAATGGACAAGGTGATCAGCTCGATGTAACGAATGAGCAGGCAAATCATCGAGATACGGTTGCACAATGTGTTTGATGTCATGAAACGCATAAGACATCGCCCTTTGAAAAGTTGCTCCGGCATTCTTAAGTCCAAAAGGTAATTTGCAATAAGCAAATGTCCCCCACGGAAAAATGAAAGCCGTTTTTGGTTGATCGGCAGGTAGAATATTGATTTGATTGTAACCGGAAAAACCGTCCATAAAGGAAAATATTTCACTGCCGGCACAATCATCAATTATTTGATCGATATAGGGTGTTGGGTAGTTGTCCTTCGGACAAGCTCGATTAATATCCCTATAATCAATGCATATTCTTATTGTTCCCTGTTTTTTGTTAACTGGAACAATATTCGATACCCAATCCGTTAACGGGATCAGATAAATGAACCCTGCTTTCAACAGCTTCTCAACTTCTGCTTTAATTGCAGCCGCTTTTCGTGGGTGAATCTGACACAAACGTTGCCAGACAGGTTTAGCGTCCGGGGAAGTCTTGATCTCATGGACAACAATCGCGGGATCAATTCCTGGCATTTCCTCATAGGACCAGGCAAACACGTCGCGGAATTCTTGAAATAGGGCCTTGTATGTCTGAATTTCGTCATCTGTACATGAGGCACCTATATGAATGTTCTCAACAATTCCAGGCTTGACTGAAATGTCAATGGGAATAGTGCGAGAGATGTTTCCCAAATTCAGCTCTGAATCAGGATGTTTCATGGGATTCTGAGCTTCTTTGACATATTCAACTGTAAAGATTGATGAGAAATCATTTTCAAAACGATCATCCTCAGGTAAAAATGAAGATCTATGATGGAGATCTTCCCATGGTAAATCATCTACACACAGGACTTCACGAAGTTGCTCGTCAGATGACACAACTTCGGGAAACGCTATTATCTCCGAGGTTGACGTGAAAAGTGATTCTTCACGGACCACATCCATTTGGTCGATTTTGGTTGAACGCGGGTTGGTAAAAGACTGCAAGGCTTCATAGGCAATTTCATATGGACTCAAAGGCATAGCATCACCAAATGAGCCTATCTCAGATTCAGAAGGAACGATCTGAGGATCGTCATAAACAATAGTGTCTGATGTAATCATATGAATGGATGCAAACGAAGACAAGGCGTTGATTGGAGGAAAAGGAAAAGTTCCCAGTAAACCGACATCTTTAACTAATCCTACTCCAACATCCTTATAAGGGATAGTCGTTTTACCGACATGCTGAATACTCTCTGAAGAGGTTGGGTCAGATGAAAAGTAGGCCAGCTGGTCTATTGTTACGATCTTGCCATTATGTGGAAACTTTATTACTCGGAAGACCGATGAAACGACCGTTGTCATAGTGTAAGACCAACTTCGACCCAAGAGGAGGTTATAGTCTAAAGGGGCATCAACCACCTCCATATCCAGACTAACGGTTTTTCCTTCAACCCCTATAGGCAAATCCTATAGAATGCCAAACGGATGAAACCCACGGCCATCAAAGGCCTTAAGAATTGTCGGGGATTGATTTAGTGAAGGAGAACCAAGCGATCTCCAACACTGTATCGACATAATACACATGGAAGCTCCCTCATCAATTACAGTCTGATGAATAGGCCTGTTTTTTACTATCACTGGGATCTGGAAAGCCATTTGATGAGGTAAATGCAGTGTACTATTTTCTAGATCAAAGATTATTAGGTTCGGGTCCTGAACATCAACAGCTCCTATAGCCGACAAAAGTAATTTGCGTTGTGCTGGGCATGATTGCAGCACTTCCAAAGCCGACATTGCTGAGGGTGAAACAGCTAAGTCCTCAACAATGTTATAATTCTGGGCCGCTCTCGCATGTGGATTGAAAGCAGACTTTCGAAGTATACCCTTGGCGGGTGGTTTGATTACTAAGTCTGGGTTAGGTTTCTCGATCTGTAGTGGATCGGAACCGGGAGCTGAGGTTGATGGATTAGAATGAGAAGATTCTGCTTCTTTGGCATCAACAGGACTTTTACTACCATAATCTTGCAATCCAGTCGCAATCCTTACATGAGACATCATCAATATGGGTTCTTCACTGGCACTCGAGGAAGAACCTATCATCTTACTCTCCTGCTTTGGAAATGGATCTTTCAAAACAGCAGGAGTTGGGGAACCTTTGACGATCTTCACAACCTCTGCCCGATGAGGGCAATCTCTTGTAAAATGATCCTCTTCACAAATAAGACAAGGATATCGAGGTTTGCGCTTTTTGTCATTGGTTTCTGACTTTTCAGTTTTCTCCTTTGGAGTTTTGTCTGCTTTATTCTTCTTCTTGCCTTTCTTCTTCCCACGGGATTTTGATTTAGCCGTAGATGATTCTACAGTGTGAATGTCAGCGGAAACTTCAGCAAAAGAATCTCCTGTCGGGGAGTCTGGTAAGGTTATAATAGGAGAAGAATTCTTTGAGGATTTCTTCTTACTTTTAGTGTTCATTGTACCAATCATACCATCAGTGGCATGAGACCCCGAAGGAGCAGCAGCGATTTGATTCGACTTAGGAAGATCTGGGATCTTTTCGTGTAACGTACCTGACTGAGTATAAACTAAGTCAAGGTACTGCGCTTAAGCAATCACTTGCTCCTCAGTAACTACTCCAGCCTTAGCTACGTCTTCAGTAATCTTTGGTAACAATGATTTAACAAACCATTCAGCTAAGATTTGGTCCGGGATAAAAACTTTCACTAACCGCCTTCGACGTCTTCATTCATGAATATGATCGGAAATATAAGTGGACGTCGATTGTTTTAATGAAGTTAGTAACTCCGTGCCATTATCATATCTGACCGGCAACTGAAAATGAGTTAAAAATGAGGTAGCTAACTGGCTAAAATTATAAAAAGAGGCCCGTGGTAACTCAATGTACCACTTGGCCGCGAGACCAATGAGAGTACGCTGGAAAAGACGTAAGCGGATCGAATCATCCGAGATGGAATTAGAGGCACACCAGAGGTGGTAAGTCATCCCATGATTCGACGGGTCCTCTCCAGACTTACCTTCGAACTTGGGAATGTCACTGGGCAACTTATTTGGCATTGGCGGCCAAAACAAAAGATAATTTATTGGATCGTTCGTTAGGCACGACAAGTCTGGTAAATCCAAAGTTGCGATAAACGGTAACTGCCGATTAGGATCCCTAAAACTCTGGGTCATGAGACCAGTCCCAGGAGGAGGATATCCAGGATAACTAGGAATAGGAATCGCGTTCGGGATATTGTATCCTCCCGGAAAACTAGGATTAACCGAACCGTACTGGGGTTGTTGTGATTGTTGATAAGTGTACCCAGGATATGGTTGATACTGGTAAACTGGCTGCTGGACAGCAGGACCGTATTGGTACTGTCCGTGGTACGGTTGATAAGTGAATTGTTTTTTACTAGTGACAACCGTACTTAAACCAGGTTTTCCTACAGGCATCTGAGCCATAGTTTGAATCGTGGATCCAGACGATGGTAAAGATGTCTGAGGAGTAGTTACAGAGACAGTAGAAACCGGAGCTGTCAATACTCCAGAAGTAAGTGGGGTAGATTGAACAGATGTTGCGATAGTTGCAGCAGTTGTTTGAGATGGAGTACTAGGTGCAATAGGCCCAGACTGAGAAACTACCGAAGGTACAGAAGTTTGAACATTAGACTGGACTGGTTGCTGCGGTGAACCAGAAACTAAGGGTTGTCCAGTTTGAGATGACAACTGTACACTTGGCTGCAATACCTGTTGAACTTGCGATTGATCCCACACTATGTTCATTCCGAGGTATTGACCCATAACAGGTTAAGGATATTGAGATCCATAACCGGATTGAGGGTAGGATTGATAATTGAAAGGCACATTTCCCGTACCTTGAACATAAGATTGACCTTGGGGTGGTTGGTAACCTTGACTCGAGTACTGACCTTGGGGTAGATACCCTTGAGGTAGATACTGATACTGGGGTTGACCTTGAGGTATAAATTGATACTGAGGTTGACCTTGGGGTACATATTGAGGCTGGGGTTGACCTTGAGGAATGTACTGCACCACGGGTACATACTATCCTTGAGGTTGCCCCCCAGACACAATTTGCGTACCTTGAGGTTGCCCCCCAGGCGTTAATTGAGGCTGCCCCCCAGGCAGTAACTGGCCACCTTGAGGTTGAGAACTGGGAATTGAACCTGACATCATGTAAATGTCTCCTACACCCAACGATTTATTACCATTGTTTCCAGTTAATAACCCATGTTCAATGGGTTGAGGAGATGCTCCCGCAAAAGTACCAGAAAGTGACTAATACCCAGAGAGAACAGAAGGACCACCGTACAAAAAAGATTCAGGTGATTGAGTAAACATGGACGACTGACCAGACATATTTACAGGAGTATAAATACCTCCAGGTGGATAAGGAGTACAAGGTGGAGAAAAACTTGACCCTGAGTTGTCTAAATAATTAGTTAAAGAAAGATACCAAGTAGTACTTCTAGGTGGACTGTAAAAAATGGATTCACGCTCCCTTAGATCAATAGTAGGTTGATCTTCAGGGATAGGGATGCCTATTTCTTCTTCTAGAGAAAGTTCTTCAACAGCTATCAAACCAGAAGGAAGATTTTCGGTGATGACTCTTTCTACCCTAGGTAAATTAGGAGCACTAGAAGTTGGAGTAACAGGTTCAGATACCTCAGGTTCTTCGCCTATATCACTAGTAGATGAAAAACTACTAGCAAGCTCGGAAACTGCAATAGCTTCGGGATTATAAACTGTTTCTAGACTTTGGTAATCAGGATGAACTACCAACGAAGACTCTCCTTCTTCAGGTGAACCTACTTTACTGCCACTAGGAGTCACAAGGACTTTCAAACCTTCGTAATGACCCGGGACGTCTTCAGGAGGTTGGCCCCGAAGTCTATGGGACTTCCTCAACAAATCGGCCACGGTTATAATCTCAGGAGACTGGCCCCGAAGTCTACGGGACTGTCTCGGTAATTCAGCCACATTTAAAAAACTTTTAACTACTGCACACGCAAACAAAGTAAAATCTCAAAGCAAACCGCCTAAAGTCTCTAAAGAACCAAACAAATTCGAATCACACGCCTAAAGAATCTAGGGCGTCAAACCATACACAAACAGTAACCTTCCGGACCGAAAACACTAGTTGGTGATGAAGCCCAACATCGCCGAATTCAGTACAAAAGTGGTGGGTGGAACAGTTACCCTGGCAACCTGCTTAATGAATAGACTGGCACAAGTTCCTCCACTTTAACCGTCTCGAGTGAAGTGAACCCCCCAGAAAATCCAAGTGAGTCTAGCCGACGTCTGCTCCAGGTACAGTGGGATCTTCCCTCCACCATCACCTTGGGTAGAACCCTAAAGATAATGGTCACTAAGGTCACCAACAGCAACAAATACACCTGGGGGAACAGTCTACGATCCGATAGCACGCAAGGGCAGAGTAACAAGCTCAATCCCCTTATCGGCTCCTTGACAATAATCCAAGGTTTACCGACAAGTGACCCCAGGCTCCTCGACAATAATCCAAGGTTTACCGTTTGTAGTACGTGCGTATCTGGCGTCGTTCCCAATGAAGGAGGATTGATCCCCTCACTGGTTCGGACACGATCTCGTGCTTCTCCTTTAAGAGGAGCTTTCCCAGAGCATAAATGTAACAGTTGGATTTATCCTACCACAAGATGAGCTACTTGTTTGGTTTTGCTGTCTTGGAGAGTTAATTACTCTCCTACTCCAAGACACTAGCCTGATCTATATTGGTGTTTCAGAGCCCTAGTAAATAAAAAGTTACTAAGTTAATTTTACTTTAAGCGTTAATTTTATGGCTTTTCTTTAGGACAAAAGGTAGTGGAGATGAAACTGATGGTGTGTAGACTCGACTCAAATCCACTAAAAAGATGCACCTAAGATGATTTAAGCTATTTTTCTTTTTCAATGAATTCCCTAGCTAAGAGAGTTGGAGAATGCAAAATTGATATAAAGACAACTTTCTTGGCAATGAAAATCAAAGAAACAATCTCTTTATCTTTTCCAAAGCATACAACACATGACCACTAATTATTTCACGAAAATTCCTTTCTCTTTTCAAAGACTTCAAATGATACTAAAACACACTTTTCTTCAAAAGAGATTTTTGTATTTTCCTATTGTAACAAAGCGTGTAAAACTACTTAACCAAAAAATCAATTCTAAGAAATCTATGAAAATCAAATCAATTCTACCTAAAAGCAAATCTAAGAGAAATTTACCTAAAAGCAAATCTAATGAGTTAAAAGCTTACAAAATATAATTCCAGGATGTTTTACTCAGTTACAATTCAACGAAGGACTAGTTCATGCAGAATCATAAACCAGTCAAAAACAAAAATCAAAATCTTTTGTTCTTTTTCTTAAGAATGAAATTCACAGCTTTAACAACAAGCTTCCTTGAAATTCCGCAAAGAGACAACACAAAGGTAGGTTTCTCACAAAGGTGGATTTTACGAAGGTCCGACTCCTAAGAAGATTGAAAAGACCAGGGAGATCCAAGGTTTTTACAACTTCTAAAGCCAAAGTCACTACAAGACCAATGCAAAAACCAAACCTAGGGCTAGAACTTCTATGAACTTCACTAAAACCCTTGATGCTAATGAAACAAGCTTAGATGAAGACTTCTGACAGGTAACCAGTGGATCTAGGCAGCAAAAAACAAATTATAAACAAAATCTAAGAGGCAAAAAGGAAAAAATTGGAATTTTCTCAACTTTTGACAGGGTACGCAAGCAGCCTGTTTGCACAGGTGCGGCCATGCTCTGTGTACAAAGCTGCAGTGCGTACAGGTACACACTGTGCTTAACTAAGAGGGTGCGTACTGCTCTCAAAACCAAGAAAAATAAAAACTAACTTAACCCTAAGCTATTCCACCCAAATTCACAGTCAATCAGTCAAAAACCAGAAAGAAATCGACTTTTCTCAAATCAAAGTATCAATCAAAAGAGAAATCAATCAAATCCATGGATTCCCCTGCGGAGTCGCCATTTTGTCATGCGGAAAGAGTCAATTTTGCGGACAAAACTGACCTCCCTAGAAGCTAAGGCTTTCTAGTGACAAACAAGACAATCAAGCACTATCTTTCCCTAAATATGCATTTAAAATACGAGCGACCAGGTGTTTAAAGCATACCTTTAGTCCAACGCTGTTTGTAGCAGTCCAGCCTCTCCAATCCGGATGAGCTCTTCCTTCTCTTTGAAACCTGCATTCACTAACAAGCAAACGATTACATAGCACCTGAATAACTCATATAATAAAACATATTCATCATAAAGACCAAGGAGTATATGAAACAAATTATATATAACAACTTGTTGAGAAAAAGGAACTTAATTGTATTAATTGGAAACAAAAGAAACCATTACAACCAGTGCCTTGGTGTTGTGCAGGTCCCTCCCAGGGTCCAGCAAGAGTTCTCCTTTACTTTGATCAGCTCACCCACTTCCAAATGAAGCTAAGAAAGGATAGGAATCTCTCCTCTCAAGCTCTATAAGGGAGTCCTAATTTCATCAGCATCTACCCTTAGGAATGTTCAGCTTTCAACCCCCCCTCCCTCTGGCCCAATGCCTGTATTTATAATGCTTTGGAGGAAGTTAATCAGATCCACCATCAATGGGATAAGCCCCTCTTTCAATGGGATAGCTCCCCTCTTGATGGGATAAGTTCCTCTTTCTTTGGGATGCATGAACCATCTGGAGGCGCTCAATACACGTCAAACTATCTTCTAGAATGCTCTAGAATCAACCACAAGTAACTTTTTTGAAGTAAAACTCGCGCCTTTTGACCTTTACAGGAGTACGCACCCACCCCTTTACAGACAGAGCGTACAAGTACGCAGGTATTGTGAACTTGAGGTGCGTACCTGCAGGTAAGGTTAAGAGAAACTGCGTAACCAGAGTTAATTGACTTTTTAAGGACTTTCTCTCTTTCTTGGAGTTTGACATGAGGAGCAGAGGTATACGACTTGCCAAGGAGGATAGTATGTCAGTTGATGGAGCCATACTAACTGCAAATAGTCGTCGTGACAAATTTTAGTGTAACATATGGCATCAAAGGCTTGGATATATAGGAGAGAAGGGCCTTCGAATACTTCATGGTAAAGGTATGGTAGAAGGTATGAGTAATAGCTCTCTGGATTTTGATTTCTGTGAAAATTGTGTATATGGGAAGCAGAATCAGGTGAGTTTCCCCTCTGGTGGTAAGAGGGCGAAACATATATTAGAGCTTGTGCACAATGATGTGTTCGGACTTGTGAAGGTTCCATCATTGGGTAAGGCTGTGTACTATGTATCATTTATAGATGACTTCTCAAGGAATACATGGATATATTTCCTTAAGAATAAATCTGAAGTCTTTGACAGGTTTAAAGAATTTAAGGCTCTGGTGGAAAACTAGACAGAGAAAAAGATAAAGGTGCTGAGGACAGATAATGGTGGATAATTTTGCAGCAAGGAATTTGAAGAATTCTGTAAGAAGTGTGGTATAGCACAGTAGAAGAATACTCCATATACACCTCAGCAAAATGGAGTTGCAGAAACAATGAACAAGATGTTGATGGAAAGGGAAAGAAGCATGCTCAGTGGTGCTGGGTTAGGATAGGAATTCTGGGCAGAGGCAGTGGATACTGCATGTTACCTGGTCGAGAGGTCACCTTCATCAGCGTTGGAGGATAAGACTCCACAAGAAGTATGGATTGGTAAGAAACCCTCTCTTTCACATCTAAGGGTATTTGGATGTGATGCATATTTACATGTTCCAAAGGAGAAACGAACCAAGTTGGATAGTAAATCTGAAAAGTGCATCTTTATTGGGTATAAGGATGGTTTAAAGGGTTATAAGCTTTGGATCCCAGTAACAAGGAAGGTTGTGTACAACCAGGATGTGGTGTTCAGAGAGGTGAAATATGTTATTAAACATGAAGTCTAACCAAAGGAACCTGAAAAGATAGAGTTTGAACTAAAGGAGGAAGAATCAGACTTTGCAGCAGAGGAGGAATTAGAAGATGAAGAGCCACAATCTCCGGTTGTGAGAAGATCAGTTCGAGAAAGAAGGCAGCCAGAAAGGTATAGTCCATCTACTTTCTATTCAAATTTTGCTTTGTTTATTACTGATGATGATCCCAGAACTGTGAAGGAAGCAGTGGATTCAGAAGATGGAAAACTCTGGAAAGAGGCCATGGTTGATGAAATGGCATCTTTGCACAAAAAAGAGGCTCGAGATCTAGTGGAGTTGCTGGCTGGAAGGAAACCCATTGGCAGCAAATGGGTTTTTAAAAAGAAGACAAATGCAGAAGGGAAGGTGGAGAAATACAAAGCTCAGTTGGTAGCAAAAGGTTATTCCCAGGTGTCGGGAATTGATTTTGGTGATAGTTTTTCTCTTGTTGCCAAGGTAACTTCTATTAGGTTACTTTTATTTGTTACTGCTGCTTTTGATTTTGTGGTAGAACATATGGATGTGAAGACAACATTCCTTCATGGGGATCTGGAAGAGGAGATCTACATGAAGCAACCTGAAGGCTTTGCGGTGAAGGGTAAGGAAGAACTGGTATGCAAGTTAAAGAAGTCTCTGTATGGGTTAAAACAGTCACCAAGGATGTGGTATCAGAAATTTGATACATTTATACGGGGACTTGGCTTCACCAGAAGCAAAGCAGATCACTGTGTGCATTTTAAATTAATTGGTGACCGTGTTATTTATTTGGTCTTGTATGTGGATGATATGTTGCTGGTTGGAAATGACAAAGAAATTATCCAGGATTTGAAGACCCAATTGTCCTCCAAATTCGACATGAAAGATCTTGGTGCTGCAGACTATATTTTGGGCATGGAAATTAAAAGATATCGGGAAAAGAGGAAGCTCGGGTTAAACCAGAGGAAGTATGTCGAGACAATACTGCAGAGGTTTAATATGTAGGATAGTAAACCGGTGAAGGTTCCTATTCCTGTAGGTGTGAGGTTATCTGTTGAACAGTGTCCCAAGACATAAGAAGAGGAAGAGGACACGTCTCGTGTTCCATATGCAAGTGTAGTCGGCAGCCTGATTTATGCAATGGTCTGTACCAGACCAGACATTGCACATGCAGTGGGAGTATTGAGCAGGCTTATGTCAAAACTAGGGAAGGAGCATTGGATAGCAGTGAAGCAGGTTTTTAGGTATTTCCGTGGCACTAGTGATCATGGTTTGTGCTACCAACAAAGACCAGGATTGGACAGAGTGTTGGATATTCATGGCTTTGTTGATGCAGACTAGGCTGGAGATCTGGATCAAAGAAGATCTACAAGTGGGTATGTGTTTAACCTATTTCGAGGTGCAGTTAGTTGGATGAGTAAGAAACAATCTGTAGTGGCACTATCAACTACAGAGGCAGAATACATGGCAGCCACTCATGCAAGCAAGGAAGCAGTTTGGTTGCAGAGATTGTGTTCAAGTATGGGGTTAGTACAGGGAGCTATAAGAATAGACTGTGACAGCAAAAGTGCAATTTTCTTGGCAAAGAACCCTGCTTATCATTCAAAGACAAAGCACATTGATATTCAGTATCACTTTGTGAGGGATATGATAGAAGACAAAAAGGTGTTGCTGGTAAAGGTGGACACTTTGAAGAATACTGCAGATGCATTGACAAAATCTGTGAGCTCTGAGAAGTTCTCTTAGTGTAGAGAAACAATGGGCATTTTAGGGTTGGAAAAATGACTAAGCTCTCCTATGGCCCCCTATGGAAAGAAAACAACAAGTGGGAGATTTTTGGGTGAACCTACCTATGGTTTTCTGGTCCATGGTTTTGGACGCAATGGTTTTTGGTCCATGGTATTGGATGCTTCGGCATGTATAAATATGTATTGTAACATTGAAAGGAAAATAATGAAAAATCAAGCTGGTAGTTCCGGTTTTGGGATCCAAGGGAAAATCTCTATGCATATGTGTTTTATGTGTTATGCTCTCACATTGTTTATTTTCTGTGTTTTAGAATTCGTATGTGGGTAATTTCTGTATGGGGTTAAAACCTACATTATTTTTTGATTTATTGGTGCATCTGTGGATTGATTGAATTTTTGCTTGTCCATGGGCTACTTGAGAATGATTTGTTACAACCCTTAAGAGTGGGTTTGAGGAAAAGAGTGGTTTTCTCAGTAAACCCACACTTCATCTTCATATTTGTTTAGTCTTTTGGATATGGACATTTTGATTGGTTTACATATATTGTTTTTCCAATAGTATCAGGCAAATTATTTCAAGGAAAAATTGAAACTAGAACATCCTCAAACTAGTTATTTCAGTTTTTTTCCCATATCCATTTATCGTTTGGGCATGAGTTGGTAAAGCTCGGGGTTCAACAAATGTAATATTTTATGCGACAATTCTTGATCTGTTACAGTCTGCCTTTTTACAATTAGGTTCATAATGACTTGGTGACCTGAGGCTCTCTCAATGTAGTATGCCGCACTCCCAAATCCTTTTTGGTCTCAATTACAGTCTGCATGTTTATGATAAGGTCACCTGGGGTACTCTCGGCCTAGTCACTGCCCCCAAAGGATCTAACAAGGTTGCTAGACTTAATGGCAAAAGATCGTAATTCTATTCAGCACCTACCCTCAGGGAAGTGTAGACCTGCCTTACCTATATGGTTGTTGACAGTTGACTTATTCTTACATTCGTCTTTTTATTAGTTGCTGGAAAGCTTTCTTGGAGGAATTAGTGGATAGAGTTTAAGTTGGATTTTGGATGATAATCAGAGTATTCCTACATTACATATTTGTAATTTCATAGTTTCATTCAATTGAGGAAGAACCAGATTCATTGTATCACTTTTGTTTTCCCTTTCCCCACATATATAGCGATGTTGCAGCTCTAGATTTTATTTTTTCCTTCTACTTTTTCTCTGTGAGATTGAATCTAAAGTTTCCAGTACCTAGCAGAGCCTTTTTCTCTTCTATCATAAGATGCATATGTGTGTAAACCTATGTAGTTGATGAAATAAGTTTGGAGTGGATTGAAACAGTGAGATTTTGCTGTGGCGGTGGTGATGAATCATTTTTTCAATTGAGCATAACATGTCTATATGATATAATGGAGAGAAATGGAAAACAAAGCGAGATTTTTAAAGGGTGCATTTAGCTGCTCTCTTTTGGCTATTCATCTCCAGTTATGTTGAATGTTAGAAATGGGGGCCAACTGCAAAACTTTTTTCTTTCATGACACTGCAGAAATTGGTCTCCAAATGAATTGAAAATGTCCTGGTGCACTCTGGGTTGTTCTATCACTAGTCTTACATGGGATGTTTGTATTCAAGTCATTCAAGTTATTATTTTTTTTAGTTATTATATGATGTCCAACTTTGTGGGGCCTTCTACATGGGTAAATTGCACTTGGGTATTATGGACAATTGAGTCCTCAATTATTTTTTGTGCTTTGCCTTTCACTACAGGGTCTTTAACATTCATTAATGTTTGATACGCTGAGCATTAAATATCATCTGCCCTTCTTTATGCTTTGGCTTTCACTACAAGGTCTTTAACATTCAATACTGTTTGATACGCTGAGCATTAAATATCATTTTCCCTTCACCATAAACCATAAAAAAATAAAGCTTTCTTTATATATAATTTATTTGAATGAAAAAAAGGGAGAGAGCTATTGTTTCAATTTCTCTAGCGTGGCATACACAAACTATGAAACACATCATTTCTATTTTAACATAATAAGCATGCAGTTCATCGAATTAAAAATTGAATTATATCAAAGCTACAAATCAGAACACCCATTTTAAAAAATCCCCCTATCAGGGAACAACATGGAAATATGCTTATTTCCATTAGAATCGAGAGTCAAGGCTATGATATGCAGCTTAATGTTATGAACATTGCAGCCTGTTTACATCAGATCGCCATTGTGAACTAATGGCATTCTAGGAAGGGGCGTCTTCCTTGTGTACAATCTAAAACAAGTTCTTCGTTAGATATATCAAATTTTCTGATAATAGAACATTCAATAATCATGTGATTTTGGATCCTATGAATAGTAATAATGGGATACATAGGATTGAGAATTGTCCATGCTTGGCAATGTCTAATCTTAGTAATTAGGCAGGGAAGACTGCAACTGAAGAAGTGGATGATAGCAATCTATAGCAGAAGGCCTCTGATCTTGGTCTTGCTCCAAGAATCTATTCTATAAATTCCTCAACAGCTTAGACACATTCAACCCACTTGTCTTAATAAGGTGTCCAATACTGCACACATCAACTTTAACCCCATGAACACTCCTAGACATCTCAGAAGCATGGTTCAAGCCACTAAGATTATGAGGGTAAATCTGAGGTGCACCAATGGCATCCTCAAAATCTATTATAAACCACTCATCTGATTCAATGTTCTTCATCACGTTATCCCACCTGAGATCCCTGTGCATAAACAAAAGGGTGTGCAAAGACACCAGTGCCTTGGTCACAAATTTCAGAGCTTCCATAAGCTATTTGGGTTTGGTGTTTGGGTTTGTTCGTAGTTTTTAATTTTTATCTTTTTTCTTTAATTTAAAATCAATGACTACAAATGTAATTTTAAGGATTGCCATAACTCTTCACTTGGTTTGGTGTTTGTGTTTGTTCGTAGTTTTTAATTTTTATCTTTTCACTTTTTTCTTTAATTTAAATCAATGACTATAAATGTAATTTTAAGGATTGGCATAACTCTTCACATAATTTTCTAAAGTGTGCTAGCTCAATGGAAGAGCCTCTACTTTAGGAGGTAACATGAATTAATCAATGATTTTGTAGTTCATTTTTAATTAAATGTTTTTTATATCGATTTATTTCAATGGTGAGATATTTTTGGATTCGTTGTTTTATATTGTCTCTGAAGAGACAAAAGTGATCTTTAAATAAATTTTTTATTGTCTCTAGAGAGACAATAGCTAGTATTAAAGACACATTGTCTCTAATCCAGGTGTTGTCTTTAGAGAGACAAAAATGAAATTGTCCCCTAAGAGACAATAATGGTTGTGTTATATACTCTCTTTATAGAGACAATATTTTTTAAGACAATGATCTTTAAAACAATATACTTTAAGACAATAATTTTTAAGGCAATAATATTTAAGACACTATCTTTTAAGACAACAATTTTTGAGACACCGGCTTAAAGACAATATTTAAGACAATACACAATTTTTTTTGTCTTAAGTTAAGAGAATTTACCAAAAAATTGTCTCAAATATTTTCTTAAAACCCTCCTTTATGTAGTAGTGTAAACTAACTGTATATCAACACATAGTCAGTCCTAGATAAACTGATAATATTGCATTGCATTTATTCTTTCCCATACCTACCATCCAATAATAATGTATTAACCAAAACCAAAAGAAAAGAAATTGATGATGCCTTTGTGTAGACCAAACTGGAAACAAAATCATGAACCATTACATATTTGTGCATATACTACACTAAAGAAATATTTAATTGCATGTATTGCACTGAAGAAATATGAAGCAAGATATCACATAAATATCTATAAATATGTAACAATAGGTACACTTAAATTTAATTAGATACATTTAAATGAATATATACATTAAATTTAATTTTGATTGATAACTTTTTATTTAATTTGTTTATTTAATTAATTATTCAATTAACTACTTATTAGGAGATATCACGACCAGACCATAAAATCATTAAAACAGAGTACCACGCGGGTAGGTTTTGCTCATACGTAAATCAGAATTACAATATACTAGTGTCCATCTTCTTCTATTTATAAGTAAATAGAGTATTTGGCTCTAAACTAACTATATATCAACACATAGTCAGTCTTAGATAAATAGATAATTTTCGACTGCATTTATTCTTTCCCATACCTGGCATGCAATAATAATGTACTTAACCAAAACCTTGAATTGATATGGGAATGCCTTATAAGTAGACTATTTGGCTCTAAACTAACTATATATCAACACATAGTTAGTCTTAGATAAACAGATAATCTTCAACTGCATTTATTCTTTCCCATACCTGCCATGCAATGACAATGGAATTAACCCTAAGGAAAAGAAATTCATGACATATTTAATGCCAAAATTATTAACGATGACATATTTGTGCATATAGTGCAGTATTGAAGCAAAAGCGAAGCATAAATTTCAGAAAGGAAAACAAAAGCCACTTAGTATAAGCTGGTCTAGTTAAGTTGCCATTACCTAGTGTCATAAGTTGCTCTACAATTACGAGCTTTTGTTGTCGCTGCCTTTGTTGTTGCCACCACCTTTGTTGTTGCCTTTCCCATACCTGCCATGCAATGACAATGTAATGGTGTTGTCATTGTTCCTGGTGTTGTTATTGTTCATGGTGTTGTCGCTCTTGGTGTTGTTATTGTTCATGGTGTTTTTATTGTTCATGGTGGTGTTGCTCTTGTTGTCACCGCCTTTGTTGTTGCTACCACCTTCATTGTTGCTCATGGTGTTGTTGCTCTTATTGCCGCCGAATTTTTTGTTGCTCTTGGTGTTGTTACTGCTGCCGCTGACGTTGTTCATGTTGTTGGCTTACGTGTATTGAAACTGGAATGCCTTCGAAGGCAACAAGATTCCCACTTTTGCAAAAACGTAGCTTTAGTAATTGTGAATCAATGCTTAATGTGGACATAGAATATGAGCAAATCAATGATATCTCACAGATCAAAAATATACAATCATACCTAGAGCTGGAGTAGGGCAAATTCCATAAGCAAGAGGTGAGAAATACAATTGCATAGCCTGCCTTGTATAGAAGTAGGTGAACTCCAAACTCGGATTTGAAAACCATCTACACTCTCAACCAGGGTCAAATTTTGAAGTTTTCATGTATTAAATTTACATGAATGACATCATCAATCATGCAAAGACCAGCGTCACAAGGATGACATATTGTGGACGCCCTGTTGGGTAGACGAGTTATTCTTTTTGAGATTAAAGTGTTTAATCATAAATGTGATTTCTTTGGTATTTGTGACTGTTCAAAAACTTTTACTTTTATCATGGGACCCACTGACCCTTTAGTATAATCTTGCAAGCAACCTTTTTTTTTGGTGGACTTTTACCATGTGAATTTAGATATCACTTGTTTCTTTATACTTTGGAATGAAATCTAGTGTGGTTATATGAAAATCTAGTCTATGTGGTATACTTTTTAATTATTATTAATAATAAGGTAATCTTGCATTGAATTTAGGTATCACATGTAGCTCTATATTCCCAAGCAAATATATTTGTGGTATATTTTTTAATTATTATTAATAATGAGGTTTTGTTTATGTATGATAATAATAAGTTTGTTTATGTAAGATAGGTTTTGGTAGTCTTGTTAATAAATGTTTTTTTTTTTCTTTTTTACTTTTTGACAATTTATTTCAATAGAATCACTCGATTCATTATTTTCCTAGAAATGTATTTTTGTGGTTAATATTATTAAAAATGTATATAGTTTTATCTAGTATCAAGTGTTTTCATGTAATAATATTAGCTCGATTCATAATAAGTTTACTATTATAGATATTTAGTGGCTATTGAAGATATTTTTAAGGAAAAACAATTGAGTTCAAAATGGGAGGATTTACCCCTCAAATCAGTTGTGATGAATCTCTCATACTACTTTATAAACCATTCATTTGAACTTAAGTTGGGGTGGCGGAGAACCTATGACCTGCCTCCTTATATTTGGTTTCAAGTTGAAAAGAGGTTTCATAAAGCCCTTCCTTTGACCCCTACGATTTTGTTTTTTAGGAAGGAGTTTGAGATTGTAAGTATTGTAGTCATTTTTAAAATTTTATGAATAAAGGTAGCCTTGATGATCTCATCCACAAATTAAGGCATTGTGTTATGTAATTTTATCCATGATTTGTAATTATTAGCACAAGACACCATTAAAATCATGTCAATAGTTGGCATCTTCAATATACAAGTCTCAATAAAATCTATTCACATGTTGCAAGTAAACCCAAGGATTATAGAAAGACAAATGTGATGGGAAGATCAAATTCACGTGTACTTTGCAAAGAAAAGGTTGCAAGATATTTCAAAGATTAATAAGGTGTCACAACCATAACATAACCTTGGACTTGTTGAACCACACATGGTATGTTGAAGGAGAATGGTAGTCTTAAAAACCATTGGAAAAGCCTCCATGTACCACTCAAAAATTGTTATGATCTTGACCTACGAGAAATTCCAGAATACCAAACATGCAAAGAAATACAACCGAGAACATAGAACAAAATGAGAAAACAACAAGTATTTTATTACTAAGAGATGAAAGCAGTGTTCACTTGCTTCTTCGAGGGGGCAACCTCCAACATAGCAGAGCTCAATTACAAAACAAGACTTGATATATCTCAATGGGGAGTCCCTATCCTTTATATAGGATTCATACATACAATACCATGGGTCATTACCATGGTTCTCTCAATACCATCTATCTAATAACATGGCCCATTTGCAACTAACTGTGGTCCCTTTCTTAAATGCAGGTCAACCACTTATAATTACTAATACGAGCTTTATTGACTCTTTAACTAACTATAACTATGTCTCAACCCTATTACATAAATAAAGGGGTTACAGTTCGACCCTAACATAAATCCCAAGGAGGTTTCTTGCAATCCTTATACAATTGTTGGAAAAGTAATTAGTGACGACTTTATTTTCAACCAAAATAGATAAATAAGGGTAATTTATCTAAATGACAAGGGAGTATTAATCCCAACTAATTATGTCCAATGGAAGTTCAAGTTCATGGTTTGAAAATATCAACTAGAAAGTTATTATTCATGGAATTCCATTAAAATTTAAAAGCATAGAACCTGCCAAAATTTGGAGCCCCATTTCAAATATCAAGCATTATCCACTACCCCAAAGTTGTAAAATATTCACATATGCTTGTTTTTCTACTTTCATTTTACATTTTGAATTAGTTGTAGGATTAATAACATTCCCTATGGCTTCCAAAGAAATATGTTGTTCCTTATAAAAACCATTTCTCACAACCCTAAAGATGAGAGCATAATTCACCATGAACTATATATTTTCACAACCTACGTTACTAGGGAAACACGATACAAGATTTTTCATGTAACATTTGGAAAATTATAGGATTATTGTGATTGAATTCCCACCTAGGATTGTGTTTCTCTATGTGCCAAAATTGATAATCCTTCTCAACAAGCCATGATGTCCATTGATTATTCTTGAATTACTTTTCCTCTAACTAGTACATTTATTTATCAGATGTCAATACTATATAAGAATGTTGCACACTTGAACAATGAAAATCCTTCATGCCAATATTTAAAACCATAAAAAAAATTAAAGTAAAACACTTATTGCCTCATTCCCTCCGAGAAGGAGTCCCTCTTCTTGAATTTATCTTTCCTTTCCAAATCCTTCTAAAGAAGCAATTTTGGTGATTTATCTCATACTAGAATATGATGATGATGAGACTATAGATGAAGCTACCTTGGGAATGATGGAAAATATTTTTTGCTAACTCCCCAATTAAAAACACACTATGAGAAACATAAATACCATGCTTATATACATGTTAGGGATTTATTTAGTAGATAAATATAGTTCATAAACTCTACCTCTTGGATTTATATCTTGAGCATATCATATTATCCTTAATGGTGGAAGTAATGTTTCTTGAATATTTTACATAAAAAGTGAAATTGAAATGGAAACTAATGGTGATAATTCTATCAAAACGTTATAGAGTATCTTAAGAAATCCTACTTGGCTTATAGGGCTCTACTAACATGCAAATATTTTATGATTGGATCATTGCTTTCTATTTAGTCTAAGAAGTTTATGATTAAGAGCTTTCCAAGATCTATAAAACCAAAAAGTTAAAATAAATTACTCATGAAGATCACAAAGTATTCTACCCTAATTGAGATTATAGATTGTTCACTTTATCTCTTATCAAATGTAAAGATGTATGTTAATCTGGTTGCTAGAGACAAATCCCTAATTCATAGATCTAATTATAACTAGAATCGTGATCCCTTCTCCATAAATTTCTAAAGAATCTTAACTATGGCTTAGAAATGTATCTCCAAGCATTAATGTTGTACAAGATATTACTTATTGATTTTGGGCTTGGGATGGGAGAGATAAAAGAGAGATTGACCATTCTCAAAGTAAACACTCACTTTTCCATACATAATGTCCCTGTTTTACCTCGCACCATGTACCAATTTTTTCTAATAATATTATAAAGCTTGTCATGTGAATAAATAGGGCATATATCAAAAGGTATAATGGACCAATGAGTTAGGAAAGCTTCCATAGGGCATATATTTGAAAGTATAGAAAATCAATGGATAAAAGTTTTACCTCATGTAACATGAATATCTTATTTTATCTCCTCAAATTTTCGTTGTCTAAAACATCGCAAAATGGAAAAATGACTCATTCACTTCCTAAACCAATTTTTTGCTTCACTTTTAAAATCTCAATAGTATTCCCTAGGTTCTTTTGCACACTTTGAATCTCTTTGAGCTTATATGTTTTTCAATTATACTCAATGGTGAGCTCCAGTATTGTAGCAATAATGCTACAACTCCTGGGGCTTCCTGTCTCTTAATTTTATCAACCCGGTAGTTCGTACAAACTTGGAAGCGGTGGTGCTATATGCACAAGTACTAGCTCTTGTCGCAGCTGTCACTTGGTCAGCTGGCACAAGTCCGCTAGGGCTCAAGCCAACTTCTATAGGCTCTCAGAAGAAGCTTGCTAAATGATGGACGAAAGCTAGCTCAGAGAAAACTAATTTACTCGACAAAAATGAACTGAAAGCAAATCAAAGCATGTAAACCTAGGAAACCCTAATTTGACTAGTTTAACCTCTATGATGCAATAGTGAGAGTGCAAATGTCTACAAATGATGCCATTACTTCTAATGATGTGAAATGCATGGACTCAAACTACTTCTATGAAAAAGAACATTGTTTTTGTGTTTTTGCTTAAGTGGATGGAGTGATTATGAATTTGCTCTTATTAGGGTTTGGCTGTGCAGAGGCGGATCAAGGAGGAGAAATGCTTGGGAAAGGTTGGGAAGGTTCATAGAGGATCTAAGGGGTCCCTAACACCCTTCCAGAGAGTCTCACAAAGTTTGGCCGTCAAGGAACCATGTTTATGGGCTTCTACAGGAAGTCTGCAGGGGTTTCTACAGGAAACTAAAGAATTTCTACAGGATGTTTGGCCGTGAGGGTTTTGAGTGATGGTGAAGTGATGTAGTGGTATGGGAGGATAGGTGAGGTGGAGATGGGACTGGTGATGGCTCAGAGACAGAGAAGTTAGATGGGGAAAGAGTGCATGGAGTGGGTTGGCGAATGGAAGGATGGTATCTATGAAAGGTTAAGTAGATGGGGCTATGTGAGTAATAGAAGAGCTGGAAGTTGGATGAGCTGAACAGAGGGTGGCTGAGTGGCTTTAGGTGTGGATGACAAGAGGAGGAAGGTAATGGAGTGGTATGGAGCAGTGTAGATGAAACAAATTGTTTATGAGTGTCACCAAAACGAGAATGCTTCAACTTGAGCTACCTGTGACATAAAATCAATGAACAGCAATATAAATTGTGAAGGAAACTCATGCATGGCAGTGGAATGAAGAAGTAATGCTAAATATAAAAGTGCATGAATGGATCTAAGTAATTCCTCAGCCTACTTCCAAACAACTACAGCAATTCTAACTGATAAAACCAATCTGTTTGACTTCTACAGGAAATCCAAATCAGCAACTATACTCGAATGCATGTAAAGGAAAATGGAAAGGAAATGCTAAAGGAACAATATTGATACAAAGGAAGGAGGCCTGAGCTCTCAGGTTGGGCCCAACCCCGAGAGCTTTAGGCTCCTTTAAAAACTCAAAATCTGATCCAAAAATGCTTGCTTTTATTCATAATCAAAAGTCTAATGTCATGCCAAAACTGGCTTACAAAGAGCGAAAACCAAATTGACTAACTAGCTGCTACGAAATGACTAACTACTAGCTACCAAAAATGACTACCAACTAGCTAACCAAAAATGACTAACTGAAATGAGGTCTTAAGCCCTCTTATTTATACAATTTGAGGACCCAACAGTCCTCCTAAAATTTAGGGACTTAGCTGCCCAAGACTTGTAGTTAACAGCAGTCCAACTTGACTTGCTTGGCTGCCCTTGTGCTCATTGATTTGGTGGCCTTTGAACTCCGAGCTGATGGTGGAGAATTCGAGGTAAGGGCCCATAAATGAGGGGGACACCTTCCTACAAATCCTCTAGCTTGTTCTCCCACGAATTTGGCTGCCAAGTGCTCATTAAGACCTTCAATTTTGTCTCCAAATTGACCAACAAGGCTACACAAAGCACCCATTAGACTTGTTGGCATAATGACTAACCAAATTCACTCTATTAACATAAAAATAATCAAAAACATGCAATAAACAAATGAGAATGGTGGACTAAGCCAAATTAGGAGGTTGAATGAGCCCAAATAATTGTACATTTTCGGGGCTCATCATCACCCCCCTACTGAAAGTGTTGCTCATCCTCTGAGCAACCAAATCTCTCCCCTTGTCTTTGATGGCCCTGGTGACGTCCTTGGCTAGCATCTTGGCTGATTTCTCCTTTGGCTTCCCTCTTTTCAAACTTTCCTGTAGAAACTGTTCTGTCTTCCTGTAGAAACAGACTCTGTCTTCCTGTAGAAACAGTCTGCTAGCTTCCTGTAGACCCAATTTCACTGATTTTGCCTGCGGTATTGTCTCAACTTGTCCTGTTTTAGTGGCTTGTTGAAGGCTTACATTCACATGTACACTGATAGTTTCACCAGATGGATTGGACTCGGACACTACATCATTCAAATTTGAAACTGCTTTTTCCTCTTCTCTGAAAATCTACTTGCTCTGCAATGCTGTTTGTTATTACATCCTTTGTCTCGGAAGCTTCAAAATTTTCAGTCTCCTTTAGATATGCAGAATCATGTGTCAAGACACCCTCCATTTCTGCTGCTTTTCTTAGTGCCCTCAGCCTTGGTATGAGTGTGCAAGTATATTCTTGTAGAAGGTTGAACCATGATCAGATTATGTCCAAATCTTGAAATTTAAACGGCCCCTCTGAAAAATGGTAGCTGCATGCAGAGCCTCAGTCAATCTTCACTGATAAGTACATTGTCCACACAAACCAAAGGCATGCATAGGAATCTATTGTACCGGTCAGAACAACAAGTGAGTATGACATGATGGGCATGTAGCCAAAATATGAAATTCTAGAAACAAGTTTTGTCATCTCCAGCTTGGTGAATAAATAGAATGTGGCATAGAGAAACAAGTAGAATGCGGAGGAGCCTGCAGCCAAATAAGATCTCCACCACCGGTTGTAATCTTCACTACACATTTCAACGTAGCACAAGATAACAATGATTTCTGCACATGTAACCATGAGGATCACAAAGATAATGAACAGGAACCCAAATATACAGTAGGACTGATGCAGCCATATTGAAGTTAATCTGAAGAACAATCCAATGGATACAATTCCAAACCATAAAAGGACTGAGGCAAACATAGTCTCGAAAGGAACTATACCAACTAATTTTTTCATAGCAGTGCAAAAGAAAATGCAAAAGGAAATGCATGGAAACGAGAATGTGGCCTTCAACATCTTCCTCCTTTCTCTTCGTTTTGAGCTTGAACTTTTCTAGAAATCCCGTGGTCAGCCAACGGAAGCATCAACCCATAGAAGCTCCTCATGTTTTCTTTCTGCAGGACTGTTTTCTGCCTTTCTTGTAGACGACATCCTGTAGAAACGCCTGTAGAGCGTGATTCGGCCTTCGAGTGATCTTTGCATGAGGGAGAATTGTTAACAAGCCCAAAAACTTGATGAAGGACGTGAGTTTAACCTTTGCAAGTGTAAATGCACAACAGTTAGCAAGTGTTCCTGACCCACAATTAACGTGAGTCTTCAGCCGAGCGTTCCTTTATTGACTGCATGATTTGTGGTGATGTGGCAAAACACATGCACGCTGGCTTCTTCGAACTGAAGTGATTTTATGAACTGCATGTCTTCTATTTGTTAATCAACTGCACTAGAGTTAAACTTCTGATCACTGTTTTTTCTTTTACAATTTTTTTAATTTTTTTACGTGAGTCCATTGTCCACGTGCACTGCGTGGCTGCCGGCGGAGTTCTGAAGCAAACAATCAGTTGAGCCTTGCTACATTCGTGGCTTAATCTCACCATTTCATTCATTCATGCAGTTTCCAAATTAATTTTATGCAATAGAAGAATGGGTTTGTCACATACCTCGAAGTTGAATGGCTGCCGTGAGCTGTTGTGGGCTGTCATTGCTGCATGCATTTGATTTTATGGTTGCATGATGGCTGGGCTGCTAATCCATGGCTGGTTTTCTTGTGCAGGTGTCCTCTGGCCAGATGCATGCAACAAGAATTCATTTCCACGTTCAGATCTGCATCCTGAACCTGCTGCCATTGAATTTTCACAGGACCAGAACTTCTTTTTGCCATTTCTCCCAAACGGCAACCCGGATTGAGCTGAAACTCGGTGGGCATGTTCCTACCATCATGATGCATCTCCCATAGCAAATTCGTGATCGATGGATGCACGGATTTCGAGAAAATTGGAAAATGGCTGAAGAATTCAGAGGTCGATTTCTCGAAAATCGTGCATCGGAATCAACTGAAACTACTTGGGTAGGTTACCATCGCTCACATGCATATCCCCATGAAACAGGTTTTGAAACGGATGCACGGTTCTGGAGAAAATGCAAAAATGGCTGATGGTGATGGAGGCTGATTTCTTGGAAACCGTGCACCGGAATTGCATGAAACTGCTCAGGCATGTTGTCATCAACCTTGTACAATTCCCCATAAAACGGTTTTTCAAATGGATGCATGGTTTTCAAGTTATGGCAAAAACAAATTTGGCTCTAGGTATTTTTGCTTCAAGGCTTTTTGCATGTGCTTGCATGGGATGACAAAATGAATTTTGTTTGTGATGCAGGTATGGAGATGATGGAGGATGAGTTGGAAGACTGCATGAGGACTTCTGAACCCTTGTGGAAGCTAGCATGTTCGCCAAACCACTTTTTGAAATGCATGCCTAGTTTCCCACAATTTCTACAGGAAGATCCTGTAGAAGCACAATGAGAAGCACAAGGAGGTGAAAAAATGATGGATGAAGGCAAGGGATGGACACACAAGTGCTTGCAGGCCTAACCAATAGATTCCCACCATTAGATTCACTTTTGAGATTGAATTTGGCTCGTCCAAAGGTTCTACAGGATGTTTCCTGTAGAAATTCAGAGCATCCTGTAGAAAACACAGTTTTGAGGAAAGAAGCATAATGACATGAAAAGAATGATGGAAAAGGGGTGAGGAGTGGAAACATAGATGAGTGTAGGCCTCATGGACATATTCCAAGCCTTCAGGTCCTCTTTGGAGATCAATTTGGCTTTTTTGTAAGCTTCCTGTAGAAGATACGAAACTTCCTGTAGAAGGCACAAAAACTCCTTTGTCTTTGATCTGAGTGCTCCTCCTATCATGACACGTCCTCCTTTAACCTGCAATGTCATTTCTGCAACATGAACTTATTCAATGGAGATTAGATTTATTTTTCCTTTTTCTTTTTCTCTTTTTTTTTTTGAAAAACAACTACGGCGCCTCATGGAGTTTTTCACCCTAATTGCCTGCCTTGGGCGCCTCCAAGGGAGGTTTTCACCCAAAGATCTTTTTCTCTTTTATTTTCTTTTCTTTCCAACCCATTGACCGCCTCATGGAGTTTTTCAATCAATGAGCCAATCTAAGGCGCCTCTGAGGGGGTTTTCACCTTAGATTTTTATTTTTCTCTTTTTTTCATTTTTTTCATTTCCTTTTTTCTCTTTTTTTTCTTTTTCTTTTTCCTACCCTACCCTACTTGAAAAACAAAATCATTTTCAAGTATAAGAAAACTTCCAATGGAGCCATGTGCACATCGAGATTAGAGAAAAAATGATGTGGAGGCTCGAAATGCATGCTCTGACAGGTATCCAGATCTCAGAGACCAAATAATCTGACTTTGAAGGGATCAAACATAGTTGAGGAAGAGAGTACTGCTGCAACTTAGTGACTGTCTGGAACCATGTCTCAATATAGCTTTGATATCCTTGGTCCCTTTGCTGATCTGGATCATTCTTCATGTCACTTTCTATCATGACTTTCTCATCTTCCTCCTTTTGCTGATCTTTCTCTTGAATACATGGAAGATTTGATGGTAACCATGAGGGAACTTTCTCCATCTCTGATTCTGATCTCTTCTCTTCATCAAGTGCAGCCCATGGTTCTTTGATCTTTTCTTTTGGATCTTCTTTTGCCTTTGGTCCTTCAATGCTTTCAAGATGATCTCTTTTTTGCAACACTCTTCCTGAGCTTTGGTGAAGATCATTGGGCTCAAGAGGAGTTGTTTGGATATGTTGTGCCTCAGATTTGCAATGGGGTTGAGCTACTCCATTGCATGGCTTTGGAAATGGTACGGGTAGATGAGTGGAGGTGTGAGTTTGAGATGGAGATGGATGGCATTGTGGTTGGGTAGGCATTTGGGGCTGCCTTGGTGGAGGAGGAGGCGATGGTTGTGGATGAGCAGGTGGTGGAGGAAAATGAGCGGGATGAGAGTTGTACTGGGGTCTCCACTCCTGATAAGGTGCATTCCACTGAGGCGGTGGCTGAGCATAAGAGTGAAATGAATGAGCAACTGGTTGGGCATAATATGGATCTGTGAAGGAACAAGGAGGATATGACCAAGGAGGAGGTGTAGACCAGGAAGGATGAGCAGGGGGATCCCAAGAAGGCATGAAAGTGGCTTGATAAGGGTCATAATAGGTCTTGGTTATCCCTTGTAGTTCCTGCTGGTAGGGTATGGGTCCATGTGGCCTCCTTTGGTTCATATAACAGAGTGATTCAGTGGCTCCCTTGGCTCTTTGATATGTAGCTTTGATTCTAGGCAAGGAAGGGCACTGATATGTAGGATGGTATTCTTCACAGATGAAACACACTTCTAGGGAGTGCATTGGACATTCGTTCCTAGGATGCTTTTTAAGGCACCTAGGACAAAAAATGACCAAAGCCCTCTTGGCTTCTTCTTGCTTCTTTTGGATCCGGAAGGTATCCAGTTGCATGGCAAGAAACTGCCTCATGTCACTCTTGAAATCTTCGATCTGATTTGCAAATTCATCTTTGGACAAGATGTTGCTCCCAACATCTCTACTTGTAGCCATTTGCTTCAGAGGAATGTTTTCTTCTTCTTCTCCCCTATAGTTTCTTCAGATATGTCTTGATGTCCACCCAGGGGTTCTTTCATCACAGCCATCGAAGAAGAACATTGGCTGTGTGAAGCAGTGGGGGTGTTGTGCAATCATTTTTCTAACTTATCTCTACTCCTACAAGGCATGAAATAGATTGAACTGCAACTAACTATCTTGCGAAATTGAAATGAAAGCAGGAAAGGACTAATCTATTTTGCTCAAATGAAATTGCAAGAATGAAATGCTAGGCTACGCTTGCGAAATTGAAACACTAATCTACGCTTGCAGAATTGAAATGCGGAATTGAAAGGCTATTCTAGGAAAGCAGGAAATGCTAATCTATGAAAGTGGGAAATGCTAATCCATGAAAGCAAGAAATGCTAATCTACTTTTGCATAAATGAAATTGCATAATGGAAATGAAATAAACTGCTTAGCAGAAGGTTGTAGTAGAAAATAGAAGAATAGCAACAATCACCAATACTCTGCCGCTTCCCCGGCAACGGCGCCAAAAATATGGTGAGCTCCAGTATTGTAGCAATAATGCTACAACTCCTGGGGCTTCCTGTCTCTTAATTTTATCAACCCGGTAGTTCGTACAAACTTGGAAGCGGCGGTGCTATATGCACAAGTACTAGCTCTTGTCGCAGCTGTCACTTGGTCAGCTGGCACAAGTCCGCTAGGGCTCAAGCCAACTTCTATAGGCTCTCAGAAGAAGCTTGCTAAATGATGGATGAAAGCTAGCTCAGAGAAAACTAATTTACTTGACAAAAATGAACTGAAAGCAAATCAAAGCATGTAAACCTAGGAAACCCTAATTTGACTAGTTTAACCTCTATGATGCAATAGTGAGAGTGCAAATGTCTACAAATGATGCCATTACTTCTAATGATGCGAAATGCATGGACTCAAACTACTTCTACGAAAAAGAACATTGTTTTTGTGTTTTTGCTTAAGTGGATGGAGTGATTATGAATTTGCTCTTATTAGGGTCTGGCTGTGCAGAGGCGGATCAAGGAGGAGAAATGCTTGGGAAAGGTTGGGAAGGTTCATAGAGGATCTAAGGGGTCCCTAACACCCTTCCAAAGAGTCTCACAAAGTTTGGCCATCAAGGAACCGTGTTTATGGGCTTCTACAGGAAGTCTGCAGGGGTTTCTACAGGAAACTAAAGAATTTCTACAGGATGTTTGGCCGTGAGGGTTTTGAGTGATGGTGAAGTGATGGAGTGGTATGGGAGGATAGGTGAGGTGGAGATGGGACTGGTGATGGCTCAGAGACAGAGAAGTCAGATGGGGAAAGAGTGCATGGAGTGGGTTGGCGAATGGAAGGATGGTATCTATGAAAGGTTAAGTAGATGGGGCTATGTGAGTAATAGAAGAGCTGGAAGTTGGATGAGCTGAACAGAGGGTGGCTGAGTGGCTTTAGGTGTGGTTGACAAGAGGAGGAAGGTAATGGAGTGGTATGGAGCAGTGTAGATGAAACAAATTGTTTATGAGTGTCACCAAAACGAGAATGCTTCATCCTGAGCTACCTGTGACATAAAATCAATGAACATCAATATAAATTGTGAAGGAACCTCATGCATGGCAGTGGAATGAAGAAGTAATGCTAAATATAAAAGTGCATGAATGGATCTAAGTAATGCCTCAGCCTACTTCCAAACAACTACAACAATTCTAACTGATAAAACCAATCTGTTTGACTTCTACAGGAAATCCAAATCAGCAACTATACTCGAATGCATGTAAAGGAAAATGGAAACGAAATGCTAAAGGAACAATATTGATACAAAGGAAGGAGGCCTGAGCTCTCAGGTTGGGCCCAACCCCGAGAGCTTTAGGCTCCTTTAAAAACTCAAAATCTGATCCAAAACTACTTGCTTTTATTCATAATCAAAAGTCTAATGTCATGCCAAAACTGGCTTACAAAGAGCAAAAACCAAATTGACTAACTAGCTGCTACGAAATGACTAACTACTAGCTACCAAAAATGACTACCAACTAGCTAACCAAAAATGACTAACTGAAATGAGGTCTTAAGCCCTCTTATTTATACAATTTGAGGACCCAACAATCCTCCTAAAATTTAGGGACTTGGCTGCCCAAGACTTGTAGTTAACAGCAGTCCAACTTGACTTGCTTGGCTGCCCTTGTGCTCATTGATTTGGTGGCCTTTGAACTCCGAGCTGATGGTGGAGAATTCAAGGTAAGGGCCCATAAATGAGGGGGACACCTTTCTACAAATCCTCTAGCTTGTTCTCCCACGAATTTGGCTGCCAAGTGTTCATTAAGACCTTCAATTTTGTCTCCAAGTTGACCAACAAGGCTACACAAAGCACCCATTAGACTTGTTGGCATAATGACTAACCAAATTCACTCTATTAACATAAAAATAATCAAAAACGTGCAATAAACAAATGAGAATGGTGGACTAAGCCAAATTAGGAGGTTGAATGAGCCCAAATAATTGTACATTTTTGGGGCTCATCACTCAAGTCACCCCTACTTGTAAAATTGGGTGAGCTAACTCATACTACATGGCTTAGTCAACTTGACATAATCTTATTTCATATCTCCTCATTGTGTTGGAGTTAGCACGAGCAACATATATCAACATATATCGTTGGAAATGTCCAAGAATAATCATTTGAACCATATATCCTATGCTCCCATTAAACTAGGTATATAGAGTAAAAATGAATTCAAAGATAAGATATCCAATCTAGGCGTCAAAAGTCAACAACAATATTTCCAACAATCTTCATCTTACAATCTTTATCTTCAACATCTATAGTCTTCCCATGTCTTTCACATTAATTAAAATAATATTTCCAACAATCTTTGTTGGAGAAATGACATGAACCCACGATTTTCACGATTTCTATCTTGAGGACCAGGCTTAAATGGATATCGGACACATTAATGTCAACTGAAAAGCAACCCCTAAACATGAAATACTTTAGGATAGTTTTTTGGGATTTTTACCCATAAAATTAGGAATTGCCCATGGTAAAAGTAGGTTGTTTGTTTGAGTTGAGCCTAATGTAAAACTATAAATAAGTATGCAATGTTCTATGATAGGTATGGCTAATAAATGGACCATGCAAAACAAACATTCCTGTAGATTAACTCTTTTCGTCAATTTACAAAAAGTGCACCAAGGGCTTGGTTTTGTGAAGGCTTCTAAGGTTAACAGTATTGGGGCCTTTGGGCCTAATAAAGTATTACAGGTGCTTAACATTGAGTTTGTGATTTAGGCCTTATGCCTTGTCCTCAAGTGTTTGGGTATTAACAAAAGCACTATTAGAACTATTAAAAATGGTGTGTGAATGTCTTAGTAATCGTTTCTAGCATTGAAGCCATAATAAATGAATTTCACCAAATTGGTCACCCAACTAAAACTGGAACCTCAACTAAAACCTATAAATGCCATATTTATGTCAGGAAATGATTTCAGAGCGATAATAAGGTCACAATATTATATATCTCATGCAATGGAATTAAGGGTGGTGGTTCAATGTTTTATTGATGCATATATCATCGTTAATGGAGTAGGTAGACTACATTACTCCTCAAATGGGCTTCCTGATATCACTGTAAAATTGCTAATGGATATAAGTCCTACTTAATGTGCACAAACTTGAAGTAAATCCATTTACATAGCGAATTAAATAAATCAAATATTCCAAATAGTTCATATAGGCTTATTCCAATTTATGATTAGCTAGAGGATTAATTTGTAAGCAATGGGAGCCATATTGAGAGATTTAAGGCTACTGATATCGTCCAATGAAACACATTATGTAAAAAAGTTCATTGAATTTGTGTTGCATAGTTTGCTCCTTTGTAAGCTCTAATTCATTTAATGGTGTTCACAAATTCTGAGATAGAATTAGAGGATACTTTCTATATAGTGTAACAATGTCAAAGGAGCGATTGTTCATTCTCTACAAATTTATTAGTTATGAAGGTAGGTATGAAACTATTTTTTTCTACCATATTAGGATTCTGATGCATTTTCTAAAGGGGAAGGAGATAATTTTAGCCTACTAGTTGATCAGTAACCCTAGAATAATGGCATTTAATATCTAGAAGAATTCTAGGAATCTTAACAAAGCCTTATATTAGTTTGGGTTAATCAAAATTGTTGTTGAGGAAAAAAAATTAAGAAGTCACAATTAGGATCCTTGTTTAGTAATAAATTATTTTATTGAGGCATTAGCAGAAAAAAATATTTGTCTAAAGAGAAAAGGAAGAAGAGGTAGGGTTTTTTCAAACCCTTACCCTCAAGAAGAAAATAAAGAATTCAAAGAAACTCTAGTAGAGAGAGGACACTGAAATCATAGAGACAAAAGAAATTTTAAGACTAGAGTCTATGATGATATTGGAAGACGAAGATGCTACTAAAATAGGAGATACCATAAAATCAATGCTACTTCAGAAACGATAATTGTTGAAAATAAGATATGAAAGGAAGAAGAATGAAAATGATCATGCTAGAACCAAAAAGAAAGGTGACAAAAACAATTACGAAGAATCCACAAGAAACTACAAAAAAAAACCATTGTGATATTTGAATTGAAGTAAAAGAGCATCAAAAGGAAGATTTTGTAAGGAATGAAGATACCAGAAGACAAAACAAATGTAGAAGCATCACATGAAGCATGAAAAAAGTAGACAATATTGTTTCATTTGAGAATTTGAAAGTTGCAGAGCTAAAAGAATCAGAAAGATTAGCGACAAATCCTAAAAGAAAAGGTTCAAAGGTCTATGAAACTTAGCAACATATCTATTATTATTTTGATAGTCTGGATCAAGAAGCACAAGAAGAAGAGGTAAAGGATCCCTCTCCTAAAGTCTAACGATCAATGGAATTTAGAAACATATCTATTTTTTATTTTTTTTTTGGATCAAGAAGCACAAAATTAAAAAGTGAAGGATCCCTCTGCTACTCTTGAGTGTACTTTCAAAAGTGATATTCCAACACCTACTGTTCACAATCCTATACATAATAATGATTTAACTTTTTCTAGGGATAAAGATAATATTATAAAATTAAAAGAAGAAATAACTCAATTAGAAATCCTAGAGAAACATGTGAAAGGGGAAAATGAGAATCTCAAAGAAAACAATCATCAAATACTAAAGTGAATGTATTATTGGTATCACAAAAACTCTAGGATAAATAAGACAAATAAAGTACTCGAACAAAAAAACAAGGGTTTAAAGACAAAGATGTTAATGAAGAATCCAACGTCGTCCATCTCCATGATAAAGAAAGGAGCCATAAGTAACTTGGATATTTTGATCCAAGCTGCTAAAACTATCTTTTGAATTACAGTATTATCCAAATTTTAAAAAATTTATAACTTGCATGTGGGCTTCCAACACACTAAGAACCCGAAAATGTTGGAAAATGTTGATAGAAAAGAATGACCTCAACAACATCAAGGAGTGATCCAGATGGTTCCAGAGAGACACACAGGACAAAGAGGGCTTATGAATGCTCGAAAATCAAAGTGCTCAGAATGACTTTGACCCAAGACCAGAGCGTAGATCTCTTCATCTTGATCGTGAAGGTGTGAACGGTTCGTCAATCTAAGCTCATATGAGGGAGAACGGGCAAGTCAAGGTTTTGGTCAATGTTGGGGTGTGGGCCAGGTTTAAGTGTCCTACAATTTGACCGAACCCGAGGCATAAACCTAGGTCCTGGAATCGGTCGAAATTGCGGCGATGTTAATTTTCCCAATGACCATTATTTTCTAAAAATTTAAAAACAACCCCCCCATTATAAATATCAAAAAAAAAATCATAAATGAGGTGGTGGGCCACCACCCCCGCCACCCCAAAATTTCATAACAATAATATTCAAAAAATAACATTAATTTATATATTAATTATTTAAATATAGTCTCAACTATCTTATGTACAGAATTAATGTTTATATTAATAAAATATATTCTAAAACTAAAATAAAAGGATAAAAATTTATATATTAATAATTTATTTTAATATCAATGTTAAAGATAAAATTGCAATAATTATCATTCTATATAAAGCCAGTTACTTCGAGGAATTATCATTTCCCATTCATCAGTGCATTAATAAACGGTACCATCCAAAACCTTGTATTTCAGTACACCGCGCGGGGATTACGAGGGATAATTTTTTGCCCTGTTTACTGATGTAACTACTCAGATTTCTTCACGCGCAAAGGGGCAGAGTTATTTTGCTTAGGTGGAAAAAAATTTGAAATCTTTGTTATTTTGCATGTGAATTCCTTTTTTTTGGTGGACTCTTACCGTAATCTTGCATGTGAATTTAGGTATCACATCGGAAGGAAAATCTAGTGTATGTGTGGTATATTTTTTAATTATTACTAATAATAAGGTCTTTTTATGTAAGATAATAATATGTTTGTCTATGTAAAATATTTTGCTTTTTGTAGTCTTGTTAATAAATGTTTTTATTTTTTTTATTTTTAGAGAATTTATTTTAATAGAATCAAGTTATTTATTATTTTCTTAGAAATGTCTTTTTGGTGGTTAACGTTATTAAAAATGTATATAGTTTTATCGAGTATCAAGTGTTTTCATGCAATAATATTAGCTCGATTCATAATAAGATTACTATTATATATATTTGGTGGCTATTGAAGATATTTTTAAGGAAAAACAATTGAGTTCAAAATTGGAGGATTTATCCCTCAAATCAGTTGTGATGAATCTCTCATACTACTTTATACACCATTCATTTGAACTTAAGTTGGGGTGGTGGAGAACGTATGGCCTGCCTCCTTATATTATGTTTCAAGTTGAAAAGAGGTTTCATAAAGCCCTTCCTTTGACCCCTACGAATTTTTTTTTTAGGAAGGAGTTTGAGATTGTAAGTATTGTAGTCATTTTAAAATTTCATGAATAAAGGTAGCCTTGATGATCTCATCCACAAATTAAGGCAATGTGTTATGAAAGCTTATCCATGATTTGTAATTATTAGCACAAGACACCATTAAAATCATGTCAAAAGTTGGCATCTTCAATATACAAGTCTCAATAAAATCTATTCACATGTTGGAAGTAAATCCAAGGATTATAGAAAGACAAATGTGATGGGATGATCAAATTCATGTATACTTTGCAAAGAAAAGGTTGCAAGATATTTCAAAGATTAACAAGGTGTCACAGTCATAACATAACCTTGCACTTGTTGAACCACACATGGTATGTTGAAGGAGAATGGTAGTTTTAAAAACCATTGGAAAAGCCTCCATCTACCACTCATAAATTGTTATGCCCTTGACCTGCAAGAAATTCCAGAATACCAAATATGCAAAGAAATACAACCGAGAACATAGAACAAAATGAGAAAAACAACAAGTATTTTATTATTAAGAGATGAAAGCAGTGTTCACTTGCCTCTTCGAGGGGGCAACCTCCAACAGAGCATAGCTTGATCACAAAATAAGACTTGATATATCTCAATGGGGAGTATTTATCCTTTATATAGGATTCATACTTATTGTGACCTTCCAAAGCTATTATCCTCACATTAAAAATAATGTACATAGGCTTTTAAAGAGACAACTAGTCACTGTACTATTTCAGAGGAGTTATTCTTCTTAGACACCCACTTATTGTGGCCTTGCCAAGCTATTGTCCTTGCATAAAAAATAATGTACATAGAGTGTTAAAGAGACAACTACTCACTATACTATTCAGAGGAGTTATTCTTCTTAGACACCCACACATTGTGGCCATAACTCCTCTTAGACACCACTTATTGTGGCCTTGCCAAGCTATTGTCCAAAATACCATTTTTTAGAATTTATTTATCAGTGTGCTAAACTCAAAAATCTTTCTAAGAAAGCTATGATGTCCTCCTCAATAAGCCATGATGTCTCATGATTGTTTCCCAATTATTTTTACTCTAACTACATCTCTATTTTTATTTTCGAGATGTCAATACTTTCTAAAAATACTTAAAAGCAATGAAAATCCCTCATCACAATATTTAAAACTCTAATAAAAATTCAAGTAAAACACCTATTGTACCATTACCCCCTAAAAGTAGTTGTTCCTCTTGAAATTGTCTTTCCTTTCAAAGTTTCCATCTTCTCAAAGCCGTCTAGAGAAGCAATTTTGGTTATTTCTTTCATGCTAGGATATTGTAGATGAAGCTATGTTGGGAATGATGGAATATATTTTTTGGCTAATCCCCCATTAAAAACGCATTATGAGAAATATAACTACTACGCTTATATGCCTGCATGTTATCCATTTATTTGGTATATGCATATTTGGATCTATGTTTTGAACTTATACAAATTATCCTTAGTTATGGAAGTAGTGTTCATTGACCATTTCATTTAAAAAGAATAAATTGCAATGGACCTTAAACCTATTGTTGAATGGTGATAATCTTGTCAAAATATTAGAAAAACCATGAAGAAAGTCTACTTGGCTTATAGGGCTCCACTAACATGCAAATATTGCATGATTGAATCCTATAATATCCCAACATCAAATTTTTAATGAGATATGGTACACTCTAGGTGTTCTAATGAAATTCTTGCACTAAAAACACCTAACACAATAGATATCTAAGAATGCAGCCTCTTCTTTATGTAAATAAATAGAAAGAAAATTACATGCCCACACAAGACATACTAAAGCCCGTGCCTTGGCATGTATGGCTGCCCATTAACAAAGAAAGTAGATATATTGAAGTACAATCATAGATCCCAGATGGAACCACTACACAAATTACTCCAATGGGTTTTCATACCTAGGATCAACTAGAACTAGCCTTGCCAAGTTCACAAAAATATCCAAATAGATAAATAACTCTCCTATCCCCTTTTATAGGCTTGATTGACTCTTTAGAGACTTTATTTTATTGTTTTCCCTCAAAAAACAAAGGCAAATACAATGGGCCAATGCCATGGGCAACTGCCACATTAAATACCATGGGAAGATTCCATCCACTTTAACCATATCCAAATATATATATATATATATATATATATATATATATATATATATATATATATATATATATATATATAATTATAAATCCTCCTGCCCAAAGATTGTTTTCCCTCAGCTAATCCAATTCTATCCACAAAAGAAGCATTTGTATATTGATACCAAGATCCCAAACAACCCAATGTGTTATTCCATGCCTCCATTCTAAATGATCATGAATGGATCCTTCGATACTTGAATCCAAAACAATCCTTTGGTCAATCCTACCCCCAATGGATTCTCCTAGATCCCAATGCCACCTAAGTCCTAAGACATGTTGGTTATGACACCACCTCAGCCCTCCATCATTGCTTGTGCTTGAGGGCCCAAGTTGCAATATGCCCTTGGCTAAGAGTATCCCGTCAATTGAGTTCCAACTCATAATCTCTTGTAAATCCATCTCATGGGAAGTATATAATGCATGAATCCCTACACATGGAATAAATCTACCATGCTGATGTTGCCTAATGCTCAACTCATGTTGCTCCACCCGATCACCCATCATGATCCATTTGCATAACTCTTCCTTGTTATCCCCAATGTATAATGGTAGGTTGGTAGAGCTGCAAGCCTTATAAATGTACTCTTGTAGAGGGCTTCTCTGCAACTCCCAAATTCACTCCTCTTCCTACCTTGTGAGGGACTTGAGACGTTCCTCAACACTAGACATGTGGGTCATTGATTCAACACATAGCCCTATGAGGTTTCCAATTTTTCTATTCTTTTGTAAGACAGTGTCTCAGGCTGCCCTGACACTCTACTTCAACATTGTAAGATCTGTCTTGAAATGCATGATCCTTTCCCAAAAGTCCTCTACTAGAAATTCTTGTGCCCTGCAGAATGTCTCTATATTTGACTGCACTGGATGCCCCATGACCAAAACTTTAACTTGAAACTTTGTTTGACCCTCTAGAAATGGCTTATCTTGGATACTATATTTGTCATGATACCCTGCATGATCATGCTCATCATGTCGGTTTATTATTATTGGCTCCTCATTTGGTTCTCCTAGAATGTCTTCTCCCTGGCCTTTTTCACATGTGGGGATAAGTTGTCTACCCTCTTTGACTATTAAACATGGATGTATTGGTGGACTGTTATCTATACATGATTGTCCACGCTCTTTATGAATGTTCTCCTGGATATCTATAGACTCAACTACCTCGTCATCAGGAGGAATTCCCTCCTTCCTTTCCTGAATTACTTTGTCAAGTTAATTGATTATCATCGACTTGTCCCATAAGTTTCTCTGAAAAGCATGGTGTTATTGCTCACCATTTGCACTTGACTGGTTGGATCCTTCATAGGTTCTCTTCTAAAAACTGGTGAAACCAACTATGGAAGAATCTTCATGATCTACCCTTGTTTCCTCTTATCACTTGGACATGAATGGTTAAGGGCCCAAGGTCCCTTGCAGATAAAGCATAGTCCTCTCATCCTTAGTTCATTATTGATGCATATTTTGTTCTTGCTTCCTCTATCAATCCTTATCAACTCCTTTGTAGTGAGCACCCTTTTGAGTAATTTTATGTTTTTCCTGACAAACTTCTCAACTAGATCATAGGATCCCTGTGGTCCTTCCTCCAAATGGTCAACAATTTACATCTTAGTATCTTGCATATGTGAGCATGGCCTTCTAATAATAGAGACACAATATTTTTCGTGCTTGTTTTGACATGGTCTGAATGAGCTGATGTAATACTAGTGTAAAATTTATGGAGCAACTAAAAGATCAACTCATCACGTTCCAAATTCAGTATGAATGTGCCAAAGTTGAATTCTTCCATGACTGTTAAAATTTCTACATCGGTTCTAAAAGGTGTTAGAAAAATTATATATTACGGAGCAATGGAACACATAAAATATTGCAAAAATATAAACACAGAAAACGCACAAAACAAGAGAGACACAGATATACGTGGTTCACCCAGTTTGGGCTACGTCCACCCTGAACAGCCAGTCCTTCCTTTCTATTATCCAGCAAAATGAAGAGACACAACCTACAGCAAATCCGCTGTAATATCCTCTGTTTTCTCTCACAGTCTCACCTCTTTGTTTCTCGCTCACAGAATACACATCTATATCTCAGCCTCAACTACAATGCCCTCATACAAAGAGAGGGGGTTGCCTTCTAGGGCAAAAAACCCTAAACTAAACATAAGTTCTACTGTCAGATCATCTGCCTAATGAACGGCCCAGATTGACTAGAAATTACTCTACTTTTACAAGGCCGCACACCACCCCCCCCCGCACCCCCCCGCGTGGAGGGGTGTACAAACTTCCTGGGGTATACATCCGGTTGAAACAAAGACCTCTGAACAATCATGCTCCACACACAACAATCTCCCACTTGGAGAATGATTGTAGAAACTCCACCGCTGCTTCATTTGCTAGACAATGACTCCTCTTTGGAGCTGGTTGTTTCTCATCTTCATCGTCATCCTTGAAGACCAATTGAAACTGAGCATATTCTCATTTTCTCCCTGGTTACAACTTTTGTTAGCATATCTTCAGGATTCTGTCTAGTGTGTATATTTTCCAGCTTCAACTCTCCATCTTCCAACACTGATCGTATGAAATGGTACTTGAGCTGTATGTGTTTAGTCCTAGAATGAAATGCTGAGTTCTTTGCAAGATGAATGGCACTTTGGCTATCACTGTATAACGTGCCCATATCATGCTCCTTACCCAATTCACCCATAAACCTTTGTAACCAAATCATTTCTTTACTAGCCTCTGTAGCAGCAACATACTCTGCTTCTGTTGTTGAAAGTGCAACAACACTTTGGATTTTTGAAACCCAACTGATAGCTGTTCCTCCAATAGTAAATACATATCCTGTAGTGCTCCTCCTGTTATTTCTGTCACCTGCCATATTTGCGTCAACATATCCCTGTAGAGAAATGTTTGAACCACCAAAGCATAATGCTTGATTTGTGGTACCTTTCAAATATCTGAGAATCCATTTCACTGCCATCCAATGTTCCTTTCCTGGATTGTTCATGTACCTACTTACAACTCCCACTGCATGTGCAATATCAGGCCTTGTGCAGACCATTGCATACATTAAGCTTCCAACTGCTGATGCATATGGAACTTTAGACATATAATCCATGTCCTCTTGGGTCTTTTGGCACATTTCCTTGCTAAGTTTGAAATGGCTAGGAAAAGGTGTACTAACTGGTTTTGCATTGTGCATGTTAAATCTTTTCAACACCTTTTGTATGTACTCATTCCAAGAAAATGTTAATTTACGATTTTTCTTGTCTCTAGTTATTCTCATACCAAGGATTTGTTTTGCAACTCCCAATTCCTTCATTGAAAATGAATTTGCCAATTTTCTTTTGAGCACATTTATTTCCTGCATGTTAGATCCTGCAACAAGCATGTCATCTACATACAATAACAATATAATATAGCTGCCATCATTTTGTTTTTTCAGATAAACACAATGATCAGAGTGACATCTAGTATAACCTTGTTCAGACATAAACTTGTCAAATTTTAGATACCACTGCCTTGGAGCTTGTTTTAAGCCATACAAGCTCTTCTTCAACCTACACACTAGTTTCTCCTTCCCTTTCGCCTCATATCCTTGTGGCTGCTGCATATATATCTCTTCCTCCAAATCCCCATGGAGAAAGGTTGTCTTTACATCTAACTGCTCAAGATGCAAATCTTCAGCTGCTACAAGACTTAAAATAGTTCTGATTGAAGTCATTTTAACAACAGGAGAAAATATTTCATCAAAATCAATACCTTTCTTCTGTGCAAACCCCTTTACCACAAGTCTAGCTTTGTACCTTTGTTTTCCTCCATCTTCTTCCTTCAGCCTGTAAACCCATTTATTCTTCAATGTAGTTTTTCCTACAGGCAACCTGACTAAATCCCAAGTCTGGTTATGCATTAAGGAGTCCATCTCTTCTTCCATGGCTACCTCCCACTTCTTTTTGCTTTCAACCTGCATTGCTTCTTCATAACATTTGGGTTCACCGGAATCGGTCAACAATAAATAATATAATGAAGGAGAGTATCGTTCAGGGGGTCTACTTATCCTGGTAGATCTTCTAACACCACTTTCAGGTGTTTGGGGTGCCTGTTGTTGTTGTGGTGGTTGCTGTTGTTGTGGTTGTTGATTATTATTATTTTCAGGCACCTTTCCTTTTCCAGTGATTTCATCAAGAACTGCGTATTCCTTGTTTTCCTTTTCCTGTTTCTTTTCCTGCAACTGATTCTTATACAAGACCTTTTCATTGAACATTACATCTCTGCTCCTAATGATTTTGTGATTTTCGTAATCATATAAGCGATAACCAAAATCATTAACACCATATCCAATAAAGGTACATTTCTTTGACTTTGCCTCAAGCTTTGTTCTATTTTCTTTATCAATATGGACAAAGGCCTCACAACCAAAAGGCTTTAAAAAAGAGTAGTTTACCTTTTTACCTGTCCATGCTTCCTCCGGAACACCACCATCCAAGGAACTTGAAGGCCCTCTATTTATTAGATAAACAACAGTATCTACAGCATCTGCCCAAAACTATAAAGGCAATCCTGCATGCAATCTCATGCACCTTGCATGCTCCATGATTGTTCTGTTCATCCTTTCTGACACACCATTTTCTTGTGGTGTTCTTGGAACTATCCTCTCTCTGCAACTTCCATGCTCTGAACAATACCTATCAAACTCTTTGCTGCAATATTCACCTCCATTGTCTGATCTAAGACACTTCAATTTCTTTCTTGTCTCAATCTCAACCAAAGCTTTCCATTTCTTGAAAGTATCAAATACATCAAATTTATTCTTAATACAATAAATCCAAGCTTTTCTAGTTGCATCATCAATAAAGGTAACATAATAACGAGAGCCACCGAGAGATGATACCTGAGCAAGTCCCCATACATCTGTATGCATAAGCTCTAATTTTTCTTTCTTCTTTTCTTTCCCAACTCTGAGAAATCTGACTCTCTTCTGTTTTCCATAAATGCAGTTCTCACAGAAGTCCAAATCAACATTCTTCAAACCCGCCAACAAATTCCTTGAGTGAAGAATCTTCATCCCCTTTTCACTCATGTGTCCGAGCCTATGATGCCATAATGCTGCATCTGCTCCTTTGGAAGTTAAAGCATTAACGGAGTTAGAAATACCATTGCATAAATACAATGTACCAACCTTTTCGCCTTTTGCTATTACCAGGGCTCCTTTGGTGACCTTACAAGCTTTATCTGTGAAAGTTGTCACACAACCTTCACTGCCTAACTGCCTTGTTGAAATCAGATTTTTCTTTAGATCTGGAACATGCCTTACCTTCTTTAATAGCCATTGGTTTCCATTCTGCTATTTTACAAGAACCTTACCCATTCCAACGATTTTACAGGGTTTATCATCACCCAGACGAACTTGTCCAAAATCTCCTTGAACATAGTCATGAAAGTATTTCTTATCAGGTGTGGCATGGAATGAAGCCCCTGAATCTACCACCCAGGAATCAGTAATATTTTCGAAAGAAAGAACCAAAGCATCTTGTAACACCTCACCTGTCACATTTGCTTCATGATTGTTTTCTTGTTGTGCATCTCCTTCTTTTCCCTTCCGATATCTATAGTCTTTCTTTAGGTGTCCTTTCTTTCAACATTTCCAGCACACTATCGCCGATCTGGACTTGGATCTGTCTTTCCTTGATTTACTGTGATATCCTGAGCTCTTTCCTGTTTCCATTTTTCTTCCTCTAGACTCTGCACTCAAAGCATTTCCCGATGTCTCACTGGAGCTTTTCCGTCGCATTTCCTCGCTAAGGATAACACCGACAACATCATCAAACTTTAAAGTACTAGATCTAGAAATAGAGTTACTAATGGCCATTACCAAACCATTCCAATTTTCTGGTAATGTTATATACCTAGGGGGGATAATATGGGGTACCAAGGGAGGTACCCAAGGTAATAATGTAATAATGGGATAGGCCATAGCAATAAATAAGGTGGTTAACCCATATCATGTAAGGGACCACAAGTAGTTAATAATAATGTAATGGGCCCATGGTATTAGTTGATGATATGAGGGAACCATGGTAATGACCCATGGTATTGTATGTATGAGGCCTATATAGAGGCTAGAGACTCCACATGGGAGATAATCAAGGAATATTGTATGAACAAGCATATGGCTTGTGGAGTGTTCTCCTTGCTTAAGGAGTGAGTGTATGGTGTTGCCCTACCTTAAGGGTTTGATAATAATAAAGAAGAATTTCTATATATTTCTATCTTGTTATTCTTGGGTATATTTATATTTTGGTATCAGATCTATAACAAGTGGTATCGGAACACTTTCTTGGGCAAACAGTGGAGAATTTTTTTTTTTTTTTTTTGCAGGGTTTCGGGGGCAGCAAGTTTGCAGATCAAATCTGTACATTTTTGTGCAAGATCTACAAAATCTAATTGTATATATATATATATATATATTCTCTGTGAAAAAATAACCGATTTCAAAAAAAAAATCGGTTGAATCGGAATCCGGATGAAGGAGATATCGCTGATCTAAAAATCAGTGGGGTTGCAGACAATTTTTCAGGGTAGCGAGTTTGAGGAACCGATTTGGATGTCTTGGTACAATATCTGAAAAATCTAATTGTATATCTGGAGTCTTTGCGAAAAAATACCTAATTTCAAAAAAAAAATCAGTCGAATCGGAGTCCGGATGAGGGAGATATCATTGATTTAAAATCAGCTCTTTTTTGCAGAAATTTTGGTGACAGTGGGAGAATAGCAGCGCAGATCTGGAATTCTAGTGCCTGGATCAGGATTTCTATCACATAGACAGATGCAGAATGATTGTTCCATTTATGAAAACAGGTCATAATAAGGATTCTGAGCAATATTGACGAAATTGTGACACTTTCAAATTTTCGCCAAGTAAGCGTTTTTTTTTTCAAACCCTCTTCATGGCGACTCTATATTTTACAGGAAAAGATGATGGTCCTACTATTGAAGAATACATAAAACTACATAAGAGGGTATGGAAAAACTGGAAATGGTGGGTAGTGGAGGATTTTAGAGATGAGGCGGCCACATGGTGGGGATTACTTAACCAAAAGAAGTGTTACAACTTGCCTGATGAAGAATTTGAAAAATTCCTTTTAGACAGATGGTCTCATACTAGAAAACAAGATAAGGAGAAACATATGGGGTTATTTCCTACTGGTATATCTTTATTGCAGGTTCACGGATTGATTCAGAAGGAGAAAATCATTGTGTCTATAAATCCTAGTTGCAAGCAAAATCTTATAAGTGTTAGTTTGGCAAAAAGATTGCAAGTTCCAGCACAACACATTGAAACTGCACAGATTGATAATGAGGATGTTCAAGTGTATAAGGATTTGAAGATTTCTATGGATAAGTATGTGTTGCATGGTGATTTTTATTCTTTAGAGACAGATAATATGGATGTTGTTTTGGGATACCCGTGGATGGAATCAGTGGGTACTATAAATATTAATGTGCAGAAGAAATTCCTGAAGCTCTGGTATAAAAAGAAGAAAATTACATTACAGGATATTTCCATCAATAAATAGGTAGAGTCCACGGAGATTGATGCAGAAGATGTTCCAAGGAATGACATATCAGATGATGAGCAGTTGATGGTCGACAATCGAACACAAACAGAGGCTGAAGCCGAAAAGGTAATAGGTTTAAGAGAAATTCTTCGGCGTAAATCACAAGATAAAACATTTTTCAAATGACAAATGTTTTATCTTGTGATTTACGCCGAAGAATTTCTCTTAAACTTGATATGGATCACAGAAGCCTCAATTCAACAAGGTAATAGGTGCTGACACATCTGATGAGGGTTCAGTGGTTGAAGTCATATTGGAAAAGAAGACACCACAACAGGCACCACAGCAGGGTGAATTAAAGAAAAAGACACCGTGGGTTAAAACTTCAACATATCATCACCCACATCACCCCGGAAGACAACAACCAACAAGATGGCAACCAATTAGCCACAAGGACAACAACCCCCGTATGACAGATAGCGAGGAGCGACGATCCACCTACTACACACAGAAGAGCTGCCACGATCAACTTCCATCTCAAGCGAGCGAGGCACCAGCGAGATCGAGCGTTCACCTTTCTCTTGGATGGCTAGATGCACGTTCATGGTACCAATGGACTACTCTTTTGAGTAGATCTTATTATTTGTGTTCTTCCCATGTTTCGGGGACGAAACATGCTTAGGGGGGTGGAATGTTATATACCTAGGGGGGATAATATGGGGTACCAAGGGAGGTACCCAAGGTAATAATGTAATAATGGGATGGGCCATAGTAATAAATAAGGTGGTTAACCCATATCATGTAAGGAACCACAAGTAGTTAATAATAATGTAATGGGCCCATGGTATTAGTTGATGATATGAGGGAACCATGGTAATGACCCATGGTATTGTATGTATGAGGCCTATATAGAGGCTAGAGGCTCCACATGGGAGATAGTCAAGGAATATTGTATGAACAGGCATATGGCTTGTGGAGTGTTCTCCTTCCTAAAGGAGTGAGTGTATGGTGTTGCCCTACCTTAAGGGTTTGATAATAATAAAGAAGCATTTCTATATATTTCTATCTTGTTATTCTTGGGTATATTTATATTTTGGTATCAGATCTACAACAAATTTTGGTATCAGATCTACAACAAGTAATGAGCAAAAGAATAACAAAGCTCTAACTTCATCGTCAAAGTTTACCCCTATAGAACTTAACTGACTTGTAACTGTATTAAAATCATTTAAATGGTTTGCAACAGATCCACCTTCCGAAATATTCATATTAAATAACTGTTTCATAAGAAATACCTTGTTTGAGGCCAAGGGTTTTTCATATAGTTTCGACAGCGTCTGCATCAAACCCTCTGTTGTGGTTTCCTTCGAAATTTTGAAGGTGACTGATGCAGCAAGGCACAACCGTATTGTTCTGAGTGCCTTTCTATCGAGAAGGTTCCATTCTTCGTCTTTCATACCCGTCGGCATCTTTGTTTTTCCGCCCAATGGTAGGTATAGATCTTTCTAATACAGATAATCTTCCATCTGCATCTTCCACAGCGAGAAGTTTTGGCTGTTAAATTTCTCGACCCTAAACTTACCATCTTCTGCCATTGCTCCCACTCAAACCAGGAACCCTTCTTTCGTGCGAGTTTATCAGCCAAATAGACCTTCGGCTCTGATACAAGTTGTTAGAAAAATTATATATTACGGAGCAATGGAACACATAAAATATTGCAGAAATATAAACACAGAAAATGCAAAAAACAAGAGAGACACAAATATACGTGGTTCACCCAGTTTGGGCTATGTCCACCCCGAATAGCCAGTCCTTCCTTTCTATTATCCAGCAAAATGAAGAGACACAACCTACAGCAAATCCGTTGTAATATCCTCTGTTTTCTCTCACAGTCTCACCTCTCTGTTTCTCGCTCACAGAATACACATCTATATCTCAGCCTCACATACAATGCCCTCATACAAAGAGAGGGGGTTTCCTTCTAGGGCAAAAAACCCTAAACTAAACATAAGTTCTATCGTTAGATCATCTCCCTAATGAACGGCCCAGATTGACTAGAAATTACTATACTTTTACAAGGCAATTTTACATTTGTTTTTAGCTTTGGGGGTGCTGCCCCCGAGCCCCCGCCGAGGGACCGCTGGCCCCGGACCCCCCAGCCGGGGGGGATAGGCCCCCCTGGACCCCCGCGGGGGGACAAGTCCTCCCCGCACCCCCCCGCGTGGAGGGGTGTACAAACTTCCTGGGGTATACATCCAGCTGAAACAAAGACCTCTGAACAATCATGCTCCACACATAAAAAAAGGTAGGAAGCATGATGTTATTCAACCCTTGAAGGCCTTCCACTATCAACAACAATATCTCCCATATAAGATCATTATTCTAAGATAATACTCAGGATGCTAAAGCTATGATCTTGCTGAGACAAGAAGCAATTGTGAGATTGACCTCTTCACAAGGATGCTCCAAGAGTTTGGGTTGTGTTAATGCAAGCATAGATGGCTTGAGAGTCCAACTAAGTTTCCTCCATTCTGGTTGCCCCACCTCTAAGAGCCATTAGTCTAATTCCTCCAATTTTTGAAGGTCTATGGTTGACTTTGTTCGTTGCAATTAAGATCCAAGTGTGAAGAACTTAACTCCTCTTCCTTGTCCTTCCTTCACTTCCCATGGGCATTTTTGTTGCATAATGGCATAGAACATTTTTGAAAAATACTTATTATTCTATTATAAAGTGGTGTTGCTAAGAAAAGGCCGCATGCTTCTTTTATTTTATCTAGAATTTTGTCAAAATTTTTATGAAAATTGTTTTCTAGGGAAAGTACCATCTCCCCTCATACCAAAGCATGAATACACTAATTCTTCAATGGATTTCGCCCCAAGATAAGGTAAATACAAACTTGATTGGTAATAGTAAGATGATTGTACCACCTCCTTCCTTTCCTATTCCCCCCTTTTTTTTAACACAAAATCTCCTTTCTATCATCAAGCTCCAAAATTTGACAAACCCCTTGTCAAATGCTAAAACCAATCAAAATTTTCAAAACTATAAACATGGTTTAGTCCATAACCTGCCATCTTTCATGCTTCCACACTGAGATTTTTGAGCAGAAAATCTATCTAAATGGAAAGAGAATCAGTTTTTAGGTAAAGACTCGGATCTTCATACGCTAATCAAGAGTCTGTGGACCCAATAATAATGCCCTTACAAGTGACCAATGCATCATATGCGACATTGAATTTGATGTTAGAGGTTTCAAATGTATAGGCATAAGACTATATTCGACAATGATAAACCTCTACACCAATCCAACCACATAATGCAAGATACTATATAACAAAAAAAGACATAGCATTACTTTATTTAATTATGGTGACCCACTACGAAATATTTTGATGAAATATAATTTACTCAATTCCACAAAAACACGGTGTCTTTGCCTCTATGACTAATGTGTCAGTGATCTTGATGTAGCGAGATCAATTTATCTAATGTAATAAAACAAATACTTTAGCGTGCACCTGAAGAGGACCATGGTTGGCTCCTTGACCGATGCTACGGTAAAAATAATCTTGCCTCTACTATTAAGAGTGACGACAACTTTCGCCCATTCGCTCCCGTAATGAATCGATGGTCAATGCCAGAATCGAAGCCTATGAAACTTGCTCGGCTCCTTCCTGCACTTAGAGGGTTTTGGTGACAGATATGGGGATGCTCAACTCCTTTCTCTGCTTAGACAGTTGTTGTGATAGTGTTTTGGCAATGCGACCAATGCTCAAGCTATATCAACTAATCATCATGCAACACTCATACTCCCTTTCACCTTCCATTGAAACGAATCGGAGGCTGAAACCAATCTAACACCTCTACTCATTAGATGGCTCGGTGTTCATTGTAACACACAAAATTACCCTCCTCGTGACCTCGACTGCTACTGAGAAACATCACCCTTCAGATCAGCAATGCAACTATTTGGTTATGAGTGCCTCGAATTCCCTTCTGTCAGTGGTATAGTCCCATGCGATTGATTCAATGGGTCTGCGTGATTTTTAGCTGACCTCCTTGCTTTAGTGATTTGAATACTCCCTTTCATGGTGAGGTGCCTCCTGGAAGGTGAAATGGTGGATCAGACCATTCTTGACCTGATCCACAGCTCAATAATATCAGTAGAGTGTTTTGATGCAATCTATGCCTATGGCTATTGGTTCTATCCTCAATGGGCCTCAGATTCACTTGCTAAAGAAAAAATATTCCACCCTCTCTCCCTGTTTAACTTGGTCCCCTTTGATGAAAATGTTATCACCAAAAATTGATCAGCTAGCCTAATTTACTAGATGGATCAAAGTACACCATGTAAATTAAATTTTACCATAGTAAAATTGCTTTCATTGTGAGAAATTACTTAATAAACCACCTTTGTTAAGTAATTTATAATTAAACAAATCAAGAATAATTAAATAAATCATTATTTATTTTATTTTCTTTTAGTAATAATTAATTAAACCATTGTTCAATTATTATTCCTTGTCAAATTTGACTAAATCGCTTAGGAATAATTAAATAAATCATTATTTATTAATTATTCCTGAACCAATTTCTTGAGATGATAAATAAATCATTTATTTATTTATTATTTCTAAATAAAAGTTTAAATACGTTTTCCCTCCTAACCAAATATAATAGAATATTCCAAGTGTTTATTCCAAGAATGGGGTTAATAATGTTTTATTATTGCTCATTATTCGAGGATAACTCAATATTTTTTTTATAAATAGAGGGGATTTCCATTCATTATTCACTTTCGATTATTTTCGTTGTTGCACTCATTGCTATAACTCGTAATATTTTCATTACTGCACACCATTTCTCTACCATTTGAGTTCCCATTAAGCGCAAACATTTTATTTGTTGGGTTTTCACATTATAGAGGAGAGAGAGTCTACACAAGCTAAAGACGTTTTAGGATAGACAAGAACCCATCCCATAGAGGGGGACTGGCAAAATTTATTTGTTCCCTTCACAGGTGTTATAATAAAATATTTTCGTTGTATATTTGGTTTCCATTGGATTATTGGAGTTATTACTGTTTCTTTTTGCGGTTTAACTATGATTGTGTCATAGGTCAAGAATTTGCTAGGTTTTATTTCGATCATTTGCTACAAATCTACAATGTTTAGTAGCCATTTATATTGTTTAGATTGTTTGTCATCCGCAGTCTTAAGTGGGTTCTTTTCTTACATCTTTGAGATGAAAACGCTACAACAAAATTGGCAACTCCATTGGTTTTTTACTTCAGATCTAGAAACTTGGGTGACCTTCAGTTTTCAGGTTAGGGTTTCTTATTTGTTCAGACTCTTAATGTTATTTACTTGGTTTCTAACCCTAGATATGTCAAATTTCTAACTTTTGCAAGTTTTTTGGTCTTTTCTGCAGGTCACAGGAACAAGCTGCTATAGAGACGATAGTTTTTTTGAGATTTTCCCATCGGGAATGAAGGATCAGAAATCACACTTTTTAGCACAAAAAGTATGATCTCGAGTCTAGAGTGCATATTTCACCCCAAAAACTGCAATCCCCCCTAAAAATAGGTTAGTACTCGCAATTTTATGGTTTCCGGGTTTTTATCAGATCTGTTTCTGGGTTTTGTTGAGAGTTGTGCGTTGGGTTGTTTGACCTCTATCTCATCCTGCTTAGGCCTTGATCTACTTTTATTTACTCATCAAAGTGGAATTTATCCCCTTAGGGCTTCTAGTACGCTTCCACCTTTATAGGAGGAGTTTAGCTGAGTAAGAAGTCTAAGTTTCCCCAACACTTTCAGCCATATTTTCTAGATTTGTACCCTTTTCTTTTAGATCTCCAAAGATAGGTTGTTTCCATCCATGGTTTCATATTAAACCTTGCTTGGTCATTGGCCTTAGGGTCCCATTGGTTGCCCTAGGATTTACACCCATCTCCCTATCTTTTTGTAGCGATCTTCCTCTCTAGTTTTTTGTTGTTGCTGCACCACTTTCCAGTAGCCTAGTGTCATTTCATCCCAGTCACACCCACACTTAGATCCCTTGAACTTTTTAGTGTGTTTTTAGTCAATTTCACTACCAACCAGCATAGTGTTTGCAAATTCAGTTTCGGTGGGGTTTAGTTAATGGTTTTGTTGTTCATTTACTCTTGTTAATTTTAGTTTATTTTCAACAATATTTTTTCTTTTTGACAAACATGATCTAGGCTTAATCAATAAATACACTTGCACACACAAGCACACCTTAAGTGAAGGGCGGTTGGTTTACACCCCCAAGCCAAGACTGAACATAATAAATTTATCTCCCCTCATCGAGACAAAGTCATATTGTTGATCTCCCTTCACCATTTTCATGTCACATGTGTCTTACCACCATTGTGCCACCAAGGCATTTGTCACAGAGACTCTTATAGCTTCATCCCCATTTTCCACTCGGGCATATTACTCCTCCCCACTGGGTTTGAGTTCATAGCCCTCTGAGTCCCCATAATGAATCTTCTCCTGGTTCATTTGATTTTGAGCCTCCTTCACCACATATTGTCACCATGTTTGGACCCACAGTTGGTGTAGGAGCCCAACCTGGTGTTGGCTCTAGTTCTACCCTAGTGTCACATCTAGAGGAGCAATCTCATGAACCGTTCAGAAAACACCCATACTCCCTTTTATGGTTGGCTTAAGTTTCATGGATTTTAGCCAGTTGATAAACAACCCAATACATGACGATGTTGGTTGGCATGCTATGATGACTAAGCTTCCCTCAAATATCCCAAAGTTTGAGGGTAATTCTAGAGAGGATCCTACCGATCATGTTCACTCCTTCCACATGTGGTGTTCATCCAACTCCATTACCAATGAATTCATTCATTTTCGGCTGTTCCAATGCACACTCACTAGAGACGCTACAAAATGGTATGTAGACTAGCCCGCCACATTTCATTCCATTTTCGTGATGCTTTCCAAATTGTTCCTCTTATATTTCTAGCTACCTCTCTGATACAACACTGGTAAAAATACATTTACCTCATTTCGTCACTCCTCTGCCACTCACCTTTTCAACCATGTTCAAGAGTGGCATAGAAGGAGGAGCACATGTCATGCCCCACACTTCAAAGGCCGTGTTTATCTACATTGGTTTCTCAGGAGCCTTTTAGCACCCATTGGAAAAGATGTCACGTCCCATTTTCCTCAAACTGAGGAAGAAACTCTCCAAACCACTTTGAGATATGACCTAATTTATGTGCAATCTGGTTCTGTCTATACCATCATTCCAAACCTTCCCTGTCCTGGAGGTTACAATGCACCAGGGGAATCTCACGTTGCTAACGGTATCATTGGAACCCTTTCACATCCTTCCCCATATACTCAACAAAGTTATGGCCATCCACAGGGGGGCACCAGTTTCTCCAACACTTATGCCCCTCCTGCTAGCAATATGTTTTTAGGGCCCCAACCTATATACTAAACCATTGCTCCTCCTTATGAAATATCGAGCATTCCAGCACCTCAAGCATTAAAATTGTAGCCTCCCATGCATCCTCAGACCCCACAGCTATTGCCCCCTTAGGGTCAGGTGTTTGCACAACAGAGTGCAACCAATCCCCAAAATTTGAAGAAAAATAATAAGGGGAAGGGTAACAATGGTAACAACGGTAACCAGGGTAATCAAGGTAATCAACCTAGTGAATCATAAGGGAACCAACCCAACACCAACAACCAGCGACAGGGAAGCCAACCCAAGCAAAATAAGGCTATTCGTATGAACAACCCTTGTGTATGTTGTGGTGTACATAGCCATTATACACATGATTGTGCTATCTTACCCCAGATGCACCAAATGTGGGAAGCTCAAGCAGTTTCTAGAGGCCAACAATTGCCTCAGAATCCTACACCATTTCAACTGACAGTGCTTACAAATCCTTTCCCTCAACAAAGATTTGTTTCTTCTCAACCTCACCCAAGTCAAGTAGCCCACCCTCCCCAACCTTCTAGTCTTGGTGACTACCAGATCCTCATGATGAACTTTGATGAGGTTCATTCCTCCGATATCAACTTGCAAACTCAGTCGCTTCAATATGATAAGCCATCAACTTTGTCTGCCACTAATTCCAAAGCTAAGGCTCCTACTGAGCCTCTTACAACATCAAATGTTCCATTATAGATCCCTCAACCTAAAGCTAAGGAAATTCCCAAGATCCCAAACGGACCATTATGCCATAACATGGCTTCTAACAAAGTTTCCCATACATACAGTATAGTAGATGACATGGTGCAATCACCTATCGCCATGTTGACGCTTGATGTACTCTTGTCATGCCCATCTCAAAAGAAAGCTCTAAAAACTTCTTTGGGCATAGTAGATCCTTCTGATGATCGTTTGATTGTCTTCCCAGTTGATACATAAAAACATCCCCCATTGCCTTGCTCTGTTACTTTCTAGGTACTAGTCCAAGTCGATAATGTCATCATCTCCTGATGCATTACTAACGATGGTGCATCCACCTGTGTGATGTCTGCTACCCTTTGGAAAAAACTTTAGTCACTAGAGTTGTCCCCCTCCACCATCACTTTGCATGCTTGGGATAGACACTCCTTCTAGCCTCTTAGCATGTACTGCAACTATCCGATGACCCTTGCGGGCAAGACTCTCCATGTAGATATTGAGGTTATTGATGCCTCTTTAGATTACAACATTCTCTTGGGTCGTAGTTACACATATGCCATGTCAGCTGTCGCATCTACAATTTTCTGCAACGTGCACTTCCCCCATGAAGGGAAGATCATTACCATAGATCAGTTGAATTACTACGAGCTGGCATCAGTGACGTCCCTCAATTCCATTATCTCATCAGTGTTAGATAAGAAGTCTTCAATTCCTCTCATTGGTGTTTCACCCAGAGTCTATAAAGACTCCTCATTGTTGGGTTCCTTCCCTGGTCCTCCCCCTCTCATCTTAGAGCATAAATATTTCAGCGTCACAGGTTGTCCTCAAGCAGTCTGGTACATTCGATCCACAATGAGCTCCTCCGTACCATGCAGTTACCATCCCAGCCAAGCCATCCTAGTCAGCTAAGACCTTATCATGCTCTGACCCTGGTTCAATTGGTCCCTATGGCCCCTACCACTACTTTAGTTCCATCACAACCTCACTAGAAACCCACTCTTGTTGTGAAAGCATCTAGACAGGGGGGGAAAGCTATGAGGAAAGAACCTAAGGACAAGGCTCCCCAACCTCCTCTAGTCCCCAAGGCCCCAAACTCATCACCTCTGTGTGCTTTGTGTAAAGTTGTGAGGCACGCGACCAATAATTGTCTTGAGCTTCCTCATCTCAAACCTTTGGTTCATGAAACGTTCCCTGAGTCAAATATCCCTAAAGTCCATGTCAACTTACTGGGTCCATCCAAGAAACTCAAAATGTTACGTAAAAATCACCCTTGTGCCCTGTGTGATCATCATGGTGACTACTCTCATAATGGATCACCTTCTCCTCTTCCTATGGATTTTTGTACCAATAGTAAACCAGAATAGGGGGAATCTAGTCCCACCATCATGATCCCTTCCCCAGATGTCAAGATGATGGACACCACGGGCCATATCCTTTACCTGTCATCATCCTTGAGTTCCTCGTAGGCAATCCTTTCTAAGGTTTCTAAGCATGCTTCTATTCAACCTCTTTCGATAGAATCCTAGGTCTCAACATACATAGATCCTTCATCTACTATCTCGTCGTCTACCATTCCATATGATGCGTATGTGAACCTTCTTTCTCAAGTTGATGCACTAGGTACCGCACCACATGATGTAGTCAATATTTGTCTCGTCCACTCATCTTCCATTTTGATGAGGACATCATGGAAGCTATCTTTACCCCTAATTACCCTTGCACTTGGGAAAGGAGGAATATTTTTTGGAGGATTCTAAAGGCCATTTCATTCCTAATAATCCAATGCAATCTACCTAAAGAAATTTTTCTCATAGCTTATCTCTTCGATTTGCATGTCTTTATTTCTGTCATGAAGTTAGGTAGGATGCATCATCTCATCTGTCGTCTTTTGCACCTTTTAGATGGATCCATCATCCACACCATATATCGGTCATGTTGATGGTGCAAGTCGCTTCTCTAGGAATATAGCCTCGACAACCTGGGCCATTTTTACCCCTTGCATACATTAGTGCTTTCGAACGATGTGTGCATTGGATCTACCACTAATAACTAGGCCGAATATGATGCAGTGATAGGTTTGTTAGTCAATTCCCTTTCTCATCGCATCTTTCATCTTCATGTTTATTTATATTCCTTGCTACTTGTCATGTAATTGAATGGTGTGTATCACGTGCATAGCCAATTCATATTTAGAAAATATTTGCGTGTTAAGATGTTGGTACGTGAATTTGAAACCATTACTTTTAGTCAAGTTCCTAGAGCCCAAGATAACTATGTAGATACCATTGCAAATAACATTCTAGATTGGCATTTATCACATGTATACCACAGAAAACAACCATAAACAAAACACATGGTGAAGCATCATCGTCATATAAAAATGCATAATCATATTATGTATCATATAAGTGTTCGGAGCCCATAGCTCTAAATACATCAAACATGCCCATAACATGTTACAAAAATCAAAATCAAAGGGACCCACATGTCCCCATATCTAGTCACTATCTAGAGGATCACGCACCAAAGGCTCTGCCCCACCTTCACGTACATCACATACTGCATGACAAGCCATTGCCATGTGCCGCATCTCGCCACTCTAAGGGAAGGCCGTTACACTCATATATGTATCGATCATCTAGCTCATGCCATCCATGCTTAGAAAATCTGGTCAAGAGTACCCCACATCTATGGTGTAGATAAATGAGTAGAACACTATCCTCTGGACCCTGACAAGATGACGATGTTCCCCAATCTACAGCCACAGGTGTTGCGGCTCATCCTACATTTCTTGCCGGTTGTACCGGTGCTATGTCTGCATACCACATATTTTACACTTAGTACCATATACATGTGATAAAAATATGAAATGCACAATAAAAATAGCAACTTAACAATTATTGTTTGATCCCCATGCTTGCCTGAGCAAAGGTGGCAAGTAAGGATCTCCCTGATAGTTCATGCCGCTATAAGGATAATCGTCAATCAAGAGGGGAATCAGATCCCAATGTGCAAAAAATGCAGGTTGGAACACCCATCTGACTCCCCATCCTCTTCTCCACATTATCTTCCCCCAGTGGTGTATCATGGGCTCCTATGGGCCCCCATATCGAATCTATACCTGAGGAAGGATGGTGGGTATCTTCTCAAAGAAGAATGCGCACAGTACTATACCAAAAACATAGTCATGGCTCACTTGCATAGACTTAACTATCATTTCACCGACGACAGCATCCTCTCGGCCCACCCATAGTAGGTCCTAGCCAAAACACTCTCAACCAGCATCACCTACCCACCAGTGATGTGGTGGAACACATGGCTGCCCAAGACTCGTAGCACAGCTACAGAAACAACCTATGTCTCTAGCTGGTCTAAATCACCAATCGGGATAGTCGTGCCCTTCAAATGCACATGTTGTGCACAATGGCGCTCCACAAACTTTATAATGTTCCTCCCACAAGGAAACACCAGATGTATATCCCCCACCACTCTGAGCAGAGGGAGTCCGGTGAAGAAATAAATATCATATATTGTGAGCTTAATATTGTGCCCTTTCATAACAAATACCTCATGGTCTGGATCCCAATAGCTCACAATTCGCAATAAGAAGTGCTCACCTACCCTCATCGATGGGTTCTCTACCGACCTGAGAACCCCATAGCGAGCCAATGCCCCTCGAACCCCCTGATCCATCTGAATCTCGAATCGAAGGGTATCCAAATCTCACTCACACCAATTGATTTTTAGCTATGCCATGCCTGCAAAACACCACATGTCTTGTCAGTTGAGAGAAGAAAACATTGTTCTACGCTAATCAAACTACAACCCCCACCAAGCGAGAAAACCACCCCTCTTTTCAGCCCCAAATCACAGTTTTATGCCCAGAAAGTGTAAGCTCATAGGTTTTCACCTGTTTCCTATGATCCAAATTGCACTTCTAGGCACAAAAATTGTAATTAGATTGTGAAGAGGTGCAAGGGTCTCCCAGGGAGCTGCCAGGAGCCAAAAATCATGAAATAAATAACAGAAATTGAAGAGATTAGTAAGGCCACTACCTGAAAGTCGCAGATCCCGATTCTAATTGCCAGTTTGTCTGCTATGATCTCCAAAAAATTTAGGGCCTTTTCCTCCTCTCCAAATCTACCACAACTCAAATAAAAAATCAATTCCAATTGGAGGGAAAATGTCCTTTCATAGAAAAATCCACAATTTTTCTGTCGCCTGCTTTGACCAAATGGTAGCTCAGCTTGACGAACCATTAACATCATTGGAAATCTCTCATCAAGTACTATAATGAGTCTTTCTCAGTTTTGGATGATTTGAAACTTCACTAGGAAGCCATTTTTCCAAGAAGGGTCACTTCGTCGCCTCTCAAAATCGAATTTCTTCATATGCGACACTTGTAATTTGGGGACCACCTTCCCTTGGAACTTGTCATCTCACGTGTCAATTTTCATCATGTGTAACCATCATTTACTCATTTTTTCATGGTCCCCACTGGGCTTATTCTGTGTGGTAGCATCATCTAGTCACCCTTGTTCAGAGCATCTGCGATGAGTCACCCTTGGATCCATGGAGTCTGTTTCATATCCCATTATATCATATCATAGTATTCCATCCATATTTTGATACTGTTCATCCCGTCTTGCCCACTTTAGCCTCCAACAATACTGTCTACATCCCGTCCGGAGTTGAGTTAGTTCCTACCAGGTCAACCATGCACTTTATGCTCTGACAAGGGAAGTTGTCTATTTGTCCCTCAATCCCTCATTTTCCATTATACTTGGTGTCAGTCCATCAGTCACATTACTATTTTCCCTCATACCTTAGTTGAGGATCCTCATTGCCTCACCTATCGTGGGCCCTATTCTGTCGACATCAGCTCATTTATTCCATAAGAATGACCTAGAGGGTGGTGTATCTTGGTTCCATCTTCTGTTCTTGTTTGGTATTTTGGATCAAGTAGAGGGACTCAGTACTTCCCTTTGACTTGGTTGTTTCATGTTCGTGACCCATACACTCGATGGTCGAGTGATGCCGCAGATTGTACCAATGGTTCCTAGGTGTACGTGAGATGTTTGAGACCTCATGAGGGGGTGGCCCTTTAGGTAGCCCCCCACATGCTCGGATGCATTCCTATTATGCTACAACCTTAGATGCAGCTCCACAAATATAATGGGTTCAGTTCCTACGAATCATAGTGTTCATAGCATGCACATCTCCTTCAGATGATCCATTTAGTTTTGCAGATCCCTTCCTTGTTCAACAGGGCTTCTTCGGTTGTTCTACCCTCCCTCCAACCCATTTTTTGAGGGAAGGTCCATTATATCTCATGTAATCAGTTCATATTATATTCAATCCTGGCTGATATTTTTCTAGGTGCATTATATATATGGGACACATTGTATTATTTTCTGACTCAGTTATGCCAACATGTCATGTACCATTCAGCATGTACTTCATTGCACAGTTTAATGTTTCTCAGCACACCATTATTTTTGTACTAAGTTATCTCGGTGGGTATATGTATGCTTCCCCCACCTCATTGAGGTCTGGTACCACAACATAAAAGGTGACTTGCATTGGTCTTGCCCCCTCTGTCCCTATCCTCCTGCTTCAGTTGTATTAGTCTCTCTCTCTCTCTCTCTCTCTCTCTCTCTCTCTCTCTCCACTTTGTTGTGTAGTGATTGTGTCTTTACAACACAGTTCGGTCATATGTTTAAATCCTAACACTCATACGTTGGGGGGAATCTGTTATCACCAAAATATTGATCATCTAGCCTAATTTACTAGATGGATCAAACTACACCGTGTAAAGAAAATTTTATAATAGTAAAATTTCTTTCACTGTGAAAGGTTACTTAATAAACCACCTTTGTTAAGTAATTTATAATTAAACTCATGCAGAATAATTAAATAAATCACTATTTATTTGATTTCCTTCCAGATATAATTAATTAAACCATTGTTTAATTATTATTCTGTGTCATATTTGACCCAGTTATGAAAAATCAACAGATAAATTATTAATTATCTTATTTTTCTCTAGGAATAATTAATTATTATTCCTTGTGAAATTTGAAAAATCCCTTGGGAATAATTAAATAAATCATTATTTCTTTATTATTCCTTAACCAATTTGTTGAGATTTGTAAATAAATCATTTATTTATTTATTATTTCTAAATAAAAGTTTAAACATTTTTTCCCTCCTAACCAAATACAATAAAATATTCCAAGTGGTTATTCTAAGAATGGGGTTAATAATATTTTATTATTGCTCATTATTCGAGGATAACTCAATATTTTGTTATAAATAGAAGGGTTTTTCATTCATTATTCACTTTTGACTATTTTCATTGTTGCACTTACTACTGTAACTCTGATTATTTTCATTAATGCACTCCATTTCTCTGCCATTTGAGTTCCCATTAAGCTCAAAGATTTTATTTGTTGGGTTTTCACATTATAGAGGAGAGAGACTCTAAAGAAGATGAAGAGGTTTGATGATAGCCAAGAACCCATCCCATAGAGGGGGACAACTAACATTTATTTGTTCCCTTCACAGGTGTTACAATAAAATCTATTCTTTGTATATATAGTTTCCATTGGATTATTTGAGTTATTACTGTTTCTTTTTGTTGTTTAACTACGATTGTGGCATAGATTAGGACTTTCATAGGTTTTGTTTCTATCATTTGTTGCAGATCTACAATTTTTAGCAGACATTTATATTACTAATACTGTTTATCATCCACAGTCTTAAGTGGGTTCTTTTCATACATCTTTGAGAAGAAAACACTACAAGAGAAAGAATTCTAGAAAATGCGTGGAGCAAGGACCCTTGAAACCCTTAGTCTTTGGAAAAGAAATGTGGCCTCCAAGTGATCAATCTCTAAGTTTTGCTATGGGTTCAACCTCAATCCTAGTATGAGCTTGATTAAACAATTTATATTCTTCCTTGGGATCAAGTTTAGAAACTCGACCTTCCAACCTTTGAAATTTGACCTCTTTTACCTCCAATGAAATCAATCCACAATTATTTCAAGGAGACACTTTAGATCTATGAGCAAGTTAAAAATTGCATCGAAACGCAGGGTATCCTCCTTAGATTTAAATGATCCAGCCTCTTTCCAATATAGATTACAGAAATATATTCATACCATTGATCTTGAAATGAAACAGATATAATCCAATATGATACTTGTGCTCAGAATTTAGCCTTTGAACCCTTGGTGTTTCACCCACTAGAAGGTGATGAACTCTTTCATTGGATTTCTATAGACCTGTAATCAAATTATAGTCAAGATGGTAGTACTTCCTACAACAAATCTCAGAGCCTTGCAATAAAATTGAAAAGAGACCCTCAAATCTGATAGGGGTTTGATCTTGACCCCGTAAACTTGAATGGATAAATATGGTAAAGCAGACCCACGTCCAATCTAAAAATTTAGAAAAGTAATGTTTTCTCTTTTGTTTGCAATAAAATAATAACTCTCAAAATAACGCAGAAAATTCTCCTTCCAATCAATCGAAAAATAGAACCAACTAGGATGATATGAAATTCCATTGAAGATGGAAATGTTGGCTAGGGTGAGCATAGATTCCGCCAAAGTTCGTTGCATGAAACCTCCAAATAACCCTGCAAATAATTTAGAATTTTCCAATAAAACCCTTAGGATGGTGGGATGCACAGCACTGATACCACTGTAATTTCCCAATCATCAAAATTTTAATCAGTTCTAGTACATTGTAGGTGTTCTAATAAAATTCTTGCAGTAAAAACACCAAACACAATAAAGATATGAGAATGTAGCATCTTATCTATGTAAATAAATATAAACAAAATTACATGCCCATAGAAGCACTACTAAAGCTTGTGCCTTGGCATGTATGGCTTCCCATCAACAGAGAAATTAAAGATGCTGAAGCACAATCTTAGATCCTCGATGGATCCATTAGAGAAATTACTCCGATGGGGTTTTCATCCTTGGGATCAAATAGAAATTTCCTTGACAAGCTCTCAACAAAAGAAAAATAGATAAATAACTCTCGATGATTACATTGTTAGGCTCCTATCCCCTTTTATATGCTTCATAGAATCTCTAGAGACTTTATTTTATTTTTTTCACTCGAAAAATGAAGGCAAATACCATCGGTCAATGCCATGGGCAACTACCACAGTAAATACCATGTGTAGATTCCGTCCACTTTAACCATATCCACAAAAAAAGAATATTGCAAATTGATCGCTTCTTATTTAGTCTAAGAAGTTTATGTTTAGGAATTCCCCGAGATCCATAAAAGTAGAAACTTAATAAAAATTACTCATCAACACCACAAAGTATGTTATTTTTATTGAGAATATTGAGCACATGGAAAGATGCTTGTTAAAGTGGATGTTAGAGAAATCCCTAATGCATAGGTCTAACAATAAAAAGAATTGTGTTACCTTTTGGGTAATTTTCTTAAGAATCCTAACTATGTCTTAAAAATGTAGCTTGAGGCATTAAATTTAAATGATATTCCTTATTGATTTTGGGATTGGGATGAGAGAGAGATAGGAGATATTGTCTATTCTAAAAATAAACATCCTTTCACTTGTATCTTTTCCATACATAATGTCTCTTTTTCATAAATTAAATGGACAACCTTCTTTCCTTGATTCTTCATGAGAAGCCATCCTTCCAAGAGGCATTAAGACCATTTCTAGACAAGTAAGGCCACCTACTAAGTCATCGATTCGAAATCCAATGACTCTGCTAGGAGCTCACAAAGATTTAGTACCTCTTACTCTTCTCTAAATTCTCCAACAAATCAGTGTACAAATGAATTGGAATGGGGGGCAAGAAGCCCTTTTATAGGAAAAACTCTAGTTTTTTTTTGCCATTAGGAGTAAATTGTAGCTCAGTTTGACAAACTGTCAGCACTATTGGAATTCTCTCACCGATCTCTAGAGTGGGTCTCCATGTTTCTCGTAATTTGAAACTTCGCCACAAAGCCATTTTTTCCATGAGGTCTCACTTTGGTGCATTAAATCAAATCTCTTAATATGAGTCAAATGTACTCTCGTACCTCTTTTCCTTTGAACTTTTAGAATTATGAGTCACTGTCACAAGTAATCACTATTTACTCATTCTATTATGGCGCGCTGCGAGCCTTTCCCATGTGGAAGCATCATATAGTCACCTTTCTTCAAAGCATTAGAGATGAGTCACCCCTACATCTATGGAGTCTGTTCAAAGTCCCATTGAGTCTTGTTACAATATATTATCCATCTATGTGTCGCATTCATCCAATTTTTCTTAAATTTGACCACCATCTATCCTCATGTGCCTTTGAAAATCCTTCGTTCGAGTAATTGACCAGCCCTTACGGAATTGTGTCAGTCACGATGACGTCAACCTTGCATGTTATGCTCTGACAAGGTAAATCATAACTCCACAAGTCCCCATATCTTCCAATTATCATCCCCAGTGTTAGTCGTTATTAGCCATAATACTATCATCCTTGTGCCTTGTTGAGGATTCATAATTGCCTAAACTCTGGTGGGCCTACTTTTGTTAACATCAACACATTTATTCTAGGAGAGTAGTCTAGAGGATGGTGTACCTTCGTTTCATCTTTCATCCTTTCTTGGTGCCTCTAATCAAGCAAAGTGAATCATTATTTCCCTTTTACTTGGTTTTTTCTCACATGCTCATATTCAACTCATTATCGCGCGATCAAGAAACATACACTCGGTGGTTAGTGATCTAGCAGATTTTCCTAGATTTTCTAAGGTGTGTGTGAGATGTTCTAGACCTCATGAGGGGATGTCCCTTTAGGTAGCCCCGCACATACCTAGATGTTAGAAAATTATGATTTGGCCTCAAAAGAAGTTATTTTTATTTGAATGGCTTTGTTTCTATCGATTGCATAACTCACAACATGAACCTCTATTTAAAATGGTCCATTGAGATATTTAAATACCTCTCCTATTCATCAGGGCTTCTTTGGTTGTGATCTCCCCGCCCCCTTCACCACACCAACGTGGGGGAATTATGTCTCATGTCCTCAAATCAACATACTTAATTGTATCAATCCTGGCCACTGTATTCGAGGAAATTATGTATATGGGGATCATTATCTCATTGTATCATTTTTTGCCCCATTGATGCCAGCATATCATGTATCATGTACTATGTACCTCAAACCTAGATTGTTAGGCACACCATTATCATTTGTACTCGGTTATCTCGTATGTATGGGTATATCTCCCTTCCCTTATTGAGATCTTGTACTCATCAATCAAGGAAACATTTATCTCACAGGTAGGTTTCACCCACTCCAACTTCACTCCTTCCTATTACTTGAGTGATCTCTCTCTCTCCCTATGACTTCCCTTCAGTGTTTTGTGAAAGTGAAGCTACAACATATTTCCATCATACGATGTGCTCCTCAAACTCTTATGTTGGGCAACAATATGTTATCACCCAAAAAATGATCACCTAGTCATGTATTACTAGGTTGATCAAAATGCACCATGTAGGATAGGTTTTTACATATTAAAACTTTCTTTCACCTTAGGCAATAATTTAGTTAACCAATTTCCTAAAGTATGTCATTGCATTCTAGACTACTACATGAAGGGGAATTTTAAGACAAAATAAATATTTTGTCTTAAAATTTTCAGTATGATGCGCTACTAAAAAAGGTAAAGGATTAGAAGTTTGTCTTTACGCTATTGATGGTTTCTTCGGGAAGTAGAGTGATTGAGGTTGACAAAAACTAATGGGATTTAGGTGATGGAAGCTGAAAACAGAGGTGTGTGTCGTGAGAGGACCAGTGGAGGCACTTTCGAAGAACGTTAATGGGTGGTAACATAGTTGGAGTACTTTTCGGGGTCTCCATCGATTGTGTTTTAATATGTGTTTTTTTACTATTTTATTTATTTTGAACGCTACTTATATACATTGGTTGTTGTTATTAGCAAATTGTTGTGCTAGATTGGCAACATGGGTTAGCTTCACTTGAAGGATTGTTGAAAAATGTGGCAAGAAATTCTCAATTTGATTTTGCCTTGATTAAATTGAGAAAATTTGAATTTCCACATCAGCAGACAACTTGGATGCAATTAGCTTGTATGACATGGTTTGTGTCACCCATTTTACTCAATCATTTTGAGTTGGATGAGTTAGAGTTCAGTTAAGCATGTGTGATTTATAATTTGTAGCAGTCAAAGTCAGTTATCTCAAGCTGTTTTCAGTTAAACTAGGTCTAATTGTTGGAGGAACTAGCGGAAGGCTAGTTGTGCAATGAGACTTCAGTCAAATGAAATGATCATCTGGTTAAGTGATCAATCATCCCAAAATTTCTAGTGCATGCAAACAATTCAAGTTCCCCAGCTAGATTCCAAGCTAGTTTAATATTAGTTGTAGACTAGTCTTGTGCGTACATGTGTTGCATGCAGTCACAGGATCAGCCTTAGGAATTGTGCAATATATTTTGGAAAAAACGTAAATAATAGGGGCCTAATTTCTCAAGGAATTGCACAAGGAAATAAGGGCTCAAGCAAAGGTAGAAATTGGCAAAGTTTGGGTTTGAGCTTCTTAGTGAGCAGAGGGATAGGTTATTCACTTACGGGTTGTGCACAGTTGAGTAAATCAATTGTAATAAATCTATATTCATAAGATTGATGCAAGAAGGCATTCGAGTTATTAGGAGATTACTTTCCCCATGAAAAATATTTTTTGCATGTATTTTATTTCTTATTGCATGTCTGAATTTTTTGTTTTAAATTGTGAATTAACTTTCATACAGTAGTAGAGTAGGTCTGTGACTTATGATTTTGAAAAAACTTCGTGATGAGTTGCAACTCTACACCATAATTTCTACATCGTATCATAGCAAGATTCACATTAGAGCATGAATTTCTAATTTTTTTCTCAAGATGTTCGAATTTGTAGTTCAGTGTAGCAAGATCTCTTAGGAACTAAAAATATGACCTTCAATGGGTTGAGCCTAGAGTATTCCTTGGAAGGCAACTCTAATTTCATTGACTGCAAGGATTGCATGGAGGAGGTATTCAATGAGAATGGATTGCTAGAATACATCAAGAGAGATGTTACAAAACCAGCAGAATCTGATACCCAAAACCTTGCTCAATCGAAGAAAGTTGTAGCCAAGGTGTGGATAATAGTATTGGAGGGAGTACAAGACCACATTGTCAGCAATCTCCATCGGAAAGAAAATCCTTATGGAATATGGTAGGCACTGACAAATCTGTTCTAGAATAGTAGTGACCAAAAAAAGTTGTTGCTCAAGGATAAACTTTGAAATATCAAGATGTAGAAGAATTAATTTACCCTGCAATATCTGAGGAGGTTCAAACAAGTTCATGATGAGCTTGTAGGAGTTGGTGTTACTCTTTCAAAGGATCACTTGGTAAGAATATCCCTTCTGGGCCTTCCCAAGAGTTCAAATACCTATCAATATTAAGTGAACGGGAGAGAGAAACTATCGAATTGGGAAAACTTATGGTGCGATTTGGTACAAGACGAAATAAGGTAGAATACTAGAGATGGGACCTCATCCAAGGGCAAGGATGAAGAAAAGTTTACATTGGTTGGAAAGGGGAAGAAGGGAAAAGGGGAAGAAATCTCAAACCAAACCAAAATCCAACTAAGGGAGAAAGAAGAAAGATTTGTCAAAAAATAAATCCTTCCATTGTCATGAATACGAGCACTATGCCACGAAGTGCCCATAGAAAGAGGCAAGTGAGAAGACCTTATGATCCGAATGGAAAATGGCATCAACCCATGGTACTCATCCACCCATATTATTCATCGACCCATGGAATTTACCCATGGTATTGTAAAATCCACCCATGGTACTCATCCACCCATATTATTCATTGACCCATGGAATTTACCCATGGTTTTGTAAATGGCATCCGCCCGTGGTATTGTAAAATCCACCCATGGTATTCATTCACCCATGGAATTTACCCGTGGTATTGTAACTAAAAAATACTATAAGTAACAAGCCACATTTTGTAAAAGGACAAATTTTCCACCACAATGTAGTTCAGAACAGTTTAGAGGCATGTATCCACCACATCTCTTCTCAGAGATAAGCTACCATCGCCCCAGTTGTTTTACTTCCATTACTATTTTAAATAAAAGTTTCTTTGTGGTTTTTGTTTATTGGGCATTCTCCTATTTTTCTTCTGGCAACTCATGTTTTCAGATCTTGGGGGTCTCTCTAACCCAAGATCCATTTCAATATCTTAGATCTTGGGGTCCTCCCCTCAAGATCCGGATCAGTGGTATCAGAGCAGGTTACGATTCCATGGGAATGAGGGTTTCATGCATATTTCAGTCTCAATTTTTTTGCAGGAATTTTTTTTTTGTGCGGCGACTTTGCAGATCAGATCTGAAAATTTTGGTACAAAATTTACAAAAACAAATACTATATCTGAATTTCTCTCGAAAAATCACCCAATTTCAAAAAAAAATGGGTCAAATTGGAGTCCATATGTGGGAGATATCGCTGATTTAAAATCAGCTATTTTATCAGAATTTTTGTGACGGCGGAACTGTTGCAGCGCGAATCTGAGACCTCAGAGTTTCCAGATAAGGATTTCCATCACATGGGAAGATGCAAAATGATCCTTATACTTCTAAGAACAGGTTATAATAAATATTCTGAGTTATATTGGCTCAGTTATGTCCATTTTAATTCTGGAGTAGCATTTGGAGTGGGTTTCCATTGGAGACGTGCCCTCCCACCCCACTTTAGTACGCACCTGCTTCACATTCATCAATTTCAACATAGCAGCATTCGGCTTGGGTTATTTGGAGACGTGCCCTCCCACCCCAGGCTATGTTGGCACCTGCCACTTCATCAACAACCAACATCATGGTTATGGGTCAACCGCATAAAATCCTTGTCATCGAAGTCCATTTGCTAGGCCGCACACTGTCAGAATCACAGTTGATCACAAGCATGACAGGGTATCTCTATCCTTGGATCTTCATTTATCAGGGTTATGGGTTAACCACATAAAACCATTATGTTCAGTGGCTCTTCATATTCTACAAAGGCTTCGCAGGAGGGAACTTTACGTAATGGGGACCATTGCTTCTTAAGGAGGGAGGAATCATCCAAATGGAAAATGGCATCAACCCATGGTACTCATCCGCCCATATTATTCATCGGCCCATGGAATTTACCCATGGTATTGTAAATGGCATCCACTCGTGGTATTGTAAAATCCACCCATGGTACTCATCCACCCATATTATTCATCGACCCATGGAATTTACCCATGGTTTTGTAAATGGCATCTGCCCGTGGTATTGTAAAATCCACCCATGGTATTCATTCACCCATGGAATTGACCCGTGGTATTGTAACTGAAAAATACTATAAGTAACAAGCCACATTTTGTAAAAGTACAGATTGTCCACCACAATGTAGTTCAGAACAGTTTAGAGGCATGTAGCCACCACATCTCTTCTCAGAGATAAGCTACCATCGCCCCCCCTGTTTTATTTCCATTACTATTTTAAATAAAAATTTCTTTGTGGTTTTTGTTTATTGGGCATTCTCCTATTTTTCTTCTGGCAACTCAAGTTTTCAAATCTTGGGGGTCTCTCTACCCCAAGATCCATTTCAATATCTTAGATCTTGGGGGCCTCCCCTCAAGATCCGGATCACCTTAGGAGGAGCAGTAGCTTGTTATGAAACAAGCTCAAGAAAAGATAGAAAAGATAGATCAACGCCTTAGAATTCAGCCTCTTCGAGGGGGCAACCTCCTTTACATTACATAAATGAACAATTCTTACATGATTCAAATGACAAAACCTCCTTTATATATAGGAGTCTAAGGAGTCACAATATAACCTAGCCGACCTAACAATAATAATATAAAGCCACAAAAATAACAATATGGGGCCAATAGGGGCACAACAATATTAATAAGGGGTATAACTACAATAGTAATGGGGTAATCACTAGTATTATAGGGACCCAACATGCCCCTCTCCTTCAAACAAGTGTTGTCCTCAACGCTTGAGTAGTTCTGAATACTTTTGTATAAAATTCTCATCCTCCCATGTGGAATCTTCAGCGAATAAGTTCTTCCACTTGATAACATACTTCGAAATTGATCGATTTCTTAGCTATCGAGTTCTTGTTTCTGTGACTTCTTTCGGTTCCAATATAATTTTTCCTTCCTCGTCAAGTTCTGGCAATATTGTTTGAACTTGGAGGTTGTCGCCTATAACCTTCTTTAAACATGAAACATGGAAAACTGGGTGCAATCGAAAAGCTGCAGGAAGCTTCAATTTGTATGCCATAGTACCAATCTTTTGCAACACCTTGTATGGACCATAATACTTTGGTGATAATTTATTATCCTTCTTAGCTTGGTTGAGGGGAATTTGCTTATATGGTTGTAGTTGTAGGAATACCCAATCACCTACATCAAAACTTCTTTCACTGCGATGTTGATCTGCCTGTTGATTCATTCTATTTTGTTCCAACATGAGGTTTTCCTTTAAGAGTTGGAGGACTTGTTGGTGATGTTCGATGTGATGTTCCACTACCTGAACCTTAGAATTTTCTGTTAAATATGATGTGATGGATGGTGGTTGATACCCATAAAGTGCCATAAATGGGGTCATTTTTGCTGCTGTATGGAAGGAAGTGTTATACCACCATTCAGCCAGAGGCAACCATTTGACCCATTGTGTCTGTTTATCAGATACAAAGCAACGAAGATATCCTTCCAAACATTTGTTTACTATCTCAGTTTGTCCATCATATTGAGGATGATAAGATGAGCTATCAACTAACAAAGTACCAAGACAAGAAAATAACTCTGTCCAAAAATTTCCAGTGAAAATGGGATCTCTGTCACTTACAATAATCTTTGGGTTTCCATGTAGCTTTTGAATTGTTTCCATAAATGTAGTAGAAACTGTACTGGCTTTAAATGGATGTGATAATGCACAAAAGTGTGCATACTTGGTAAGTCTGTCAACTACCACCATGATGACACTCTTTCCCTCAGACTTGGGTAAACCTGTGATAAAATCCATTGAAACCTCCTCCCAACGTTGGCTTGGAATGGATAAAGGTTGTAATAGACCTGGTGTCTTAATTGTTTCAACTTTATTTTGTTGGCAAACCAAACATTCCACCACAAACTTTTGAATATCTGATTTAAGGCCATCCCAAAAAAATTCCTTCTTAACCCTGTGGTAAGTTTTTAAAAATCCTGAGTGCCTTCCTAAGGGAGAAGTGTGCAATTCCATAAGAATCTTTTGTTTTAGCTGGGAATTCTTACAGGGGTATAAGTGATCTTTGTACCATAACGAATCATTTTGCCAGCTAAATGTATCAGACGTACTGGAATCTTGTTGTGACTTTCGAATAAGTGCCCACACTTCTTCATCATTCTTCCATTCCTCCCTTGCTTCATTTATCCAATCTGGTTGGATAATAGAAATGGCGCACAACAATGCTTCCACATCCTCATCCTTTCTTGAGAGTGCATCTGCCACCACATTTTGCTTCCCTTTTTTGTAGATGATTTCAAAGTCATAACCCAACATCTTTGTGACCCACTTTTGTTGCTCTTCAGAGGATAATCTTTGTTCTAAAAAGTATTTAAGGCTATCATGATCCGTTTTTACCTTGAAGTGTCTTCCCATTAGGTAGGGTCGCCATTTCTTAAGTGCATGGAGTATTGCCAACATTTCCTTCTCATAAATAGCTTTGCTTAAAAACTTTCCCTTGATTGGACGACTTTCAAAAGCAATGGGTCTTTCATCTTGCATTAGAACAGCACCAATTCCATTTCCTGAAGCATCACATTCCACAATAAAGGTTTTTGTGAAGTCCGGTGTAGCTAAGACAGGTGCTTGGCACATTGCCTCTTTAAGATGTTAAAAGGCCTTTGTTGCTTCCGGAGTCCATGAAAATGCATCTTTCTTCAATAATGTTGTTAGAGGTGCTGCTATTCTCCCATAATTCTTAACAAACTTGCGATAATACCCTGTCAACCCAAGAAATCCTCGCAGATGCTTTATGGATGTGGGGATTTTCCATTCCTTAATGGCTTTAATTTTGCTAGGGTCTACCTTAACTCCTTCATGAGATACAATATGACCCAGATATTCCACCTCCTGGACTCCAAAGAAACATTTGGATCTTTTTGCATATAATTGTTTCTCCTCCAATAGTTGTAGCACCCTGTCAACATGTTCAACATGATCCTTCCAAGACTTGCTGTAGATTAGTATATCATCAAAAAATACTAACACAAATTTTCTAAGGAATGGTTTGAAAATTGAATTCATCAAACCTTGAAATGTTGAAGGTGCATTGGTAAGGCCAAAAGGCATGACCAAAAATTCATAATGACCCTCATGAGTTCTAAATGTTGTTTTTGGAATGTCTTCAGTCTTCATTCTGATTTGATGATATCCTGAACGAAGATCCAACTTGGTGAAGTAAATTGATCCATGCAATTCATCCAGTAATTCATCAATGACAGGAATGGGGAACTTATCTTTAATAGTGAGCTTGTTGAGCTCCCTATAATCCGGACACATGCACCATGATCCATCCTTCTTGTGCACCAATACTACTGGAGTAGAGAAAGAACTTTGACTCGGTTGAATTATACCAGCCTCTAGCATTTCTGCAACCATACGTTCAATTTCACTCTTTTGGACATAGGGATATCTGTACGGCCTGATGTTTGGAGGAACACTTCCTGGAATCAGATGAATAGCATGATCATGATCACGCATAGGTGGGAGACCTTTGGGAGTCTCAAATACCTTGGAATGATTGTCCAGGACTTTTTGGAGATCTGGAGAAATAGATGATTTCGATGTGGAAACATCTAGCGAACATAATTGTGCAATTACACCTCTTTGTTCCTTTTTTAGAAGCTTTGTCATACCATTAGAGCTGATTATCTTTTCTGGTTTCCCTGCAATACCCCTTAATTCAACTTCCTTTCCTTCCATAGAAAATTTGATGAAAAGTTCTTGAAAATTAAAAGCTATTGTACCCAAGGATTGTAGCCATTGGACTCCTAGTACAACATCAGCACCTCCCATTGGAATGGAAAGCATTGGGCTAGTCAATACATATTCTCCCATGGATAGCTTGATATTATGGCACTTTCCAGAGCAATTTATTGTTCCTCCATTTGCAATCATCACTTGACACTCTGGTGCTGGATATAAGAAGCAATTCAATTCTTTTGCTACCTTACAATGAATAAAATTGTGGGTGCTTCCTGAATCAATCAACACTATTACCTTTTTCTTCTTGATTTGTCCTTCTATCTTGATGGTTTGAGGAGTGGTAATTACCACCAATGCATTACAAGATATGGTTGGATTTATTTGTTCTTCATCTAGGCTTTGTTCTTGGAGTATATCCTCTTCTTTTGACCTTTCTTGCTCCTTTTCTTCTTCCTCTTCACAATCTATGTAGAATAATTTCTTCTCAGCACACTTATGACCTTTAGTGTATTTGCTATCACAACTGTAACAAAGCCCTTTTGCTCTTTTTTCTTCCAATTGTTGTGGTGTCAACCTTATAGGTTGTGGAAGACTAGGGGCAACAACACTTCCATCTTTATAGTTGTGAGTGTTATGCTTCTTAGTTGCCATAATTTTTCTTTCCATTTTTCTTGCTAACCTGAATGCCTTCTCTAATGAATCAGGTTCCCAAAGGCGAACATCATGTTGGATATTATCCTTTAAAGACCCTATGAACACATCAATCCTATGCTCCTCTAGAATATATTTTACCCTTATGTTCAATTTTTGGAACTCCTCAATGTGCTCCATTATTAAACCCTTTTGTTTGAGACTTATCAATTGGCTAAAAAAAGTGTTGCTTTTTGTATCCTCATAATGTGCTATCAATTCTTCCGTAAAATTGCCCAAGTGATAAATTGTTTACGAGAGAAAAGCCATTGATACCATACAAACTGATTTGGTTCCAAATATAAAATTTCCATACGTACCTTTTGTGTGTTTTCCACATTATTGAGATCGAAGAATTGCTCCATCTTTAATAGCCATGTGGCGGGATCCTTGCCATCAAATTTCCTCATATCGATTTTTGGAATATGGTGAGTCTTAGATCCAACATTAGAGTCTATGGAATCATGATTAACATTTCTTTTGTTCTCATCATGAGTTTCCTTTAGTACCCTTTCACCATTAGTGACCATTTCTTGTAGCAACTTATTCATATTTATCTTCAATTCTTCCATCTTATCATCCATGCCATCAATTTTAGCATCCATGCCATTCACCTTAGCTTACATGCCATCCATCTTAGCTTCTATGTCTTTCTTTAAAAAATCCATCTTAGCTTCTACACCTTTCTTTAAACCATCCATCTTAGCTTCTACATCTTTCCTTAAACCATCCATCTTAGATTCTGTTGCTTTTTGTGCAAGTGACACTTGTTGCACTTGTTCTTGTAATTTTGATATATCATATAGCATTTCTTCTTCTTCTTCATGAGTCATGATAGAGCTTTCAGGTTCCTTACTAGGTGTTTTCATTTTTTTTCCACGGGGCATCAATTAGCGATAATAATTCTCTACTAGCCCTTTGAATTCCTTCAAAATAAATTTTCAAACCACTTTTAAGCAAAAATTTAAAAGAATCTACACACCTTTTTTCACTTTGTAGGAGCTCGATATTGCCTCTGATGTATCTCTGTACTTTCTGATCATCTAGTTCTAAATTTGTGACCTACAGTGTCCCTTGATGTCCTCTTTCCAATGCCACAAGTCTGACCCAAATTGGATTCTCCAAGGAAGAGTTATGTGAAATCTCCCACAATGACTTGATTATAGACTAGTTCAGTAGAGTGAACTTGTACAACGTGCCACGAGTCACTGTTTCGACCTTTGGATCTGAAAATTGCATCCAAGAAGCTATAGTCCGTGCTCTTTCTGTTCCTTCTTATGAAATTTTAATCCGATCCCCAGACAGAAAGTTATGATGATTTTCCCTAGGTCACCTGTTTGGAATGTAATTCAAGAGTCTGCAAAAAGACCAACTTCCTCAGATCATATCTCCGTAAATATAGCGCGAAAAGCTCTGAAATTTGGACCTGAGGTTCAGTGCAATTTCTTCTCAAATGGGTTTTTTTTTTCAACTTCTGAAATGTCGCAGAAAAATAGTTATAGCAAAAATGCCACGATGACCTGTTTGGAGCAGCGAAACCCTAGAATCCAAAGCTCTGATACCAAATGTTATGAAACCAGCTCAAGAAAAGATAGAAAAGATAGATGAACGCCTTAGAATTCAGCCTCTTTGAGGGGGTAACCTCCTTTACATTACATAAATGAACAATTCTTGCATGATTCAAATGACAAAACCTCCTTTCTATATATAGGAGTCTAAGGAGTCACAATATAACCTAGCCGACCTAACAATAACAATACAAAGCCACAAAAATAACAATAGAGGGATTCTATGGGGCACAATGATAACAATATGGGGGCAATAGGGGCACAACAATATTAATAAGGGGTATAACTATAATAGTAATGGGGTAATCACTAGTATTATAGGGACCCAACATAGCTAGAGCCTTGGCTTCATAGTTTGACCTTGACTTTACCCTTATCGGATGCATGTCCAACATAGTGATGGGGAGCATGTGGTACTCGGACTCAGGTGCATTGTTCCACATGACAGGGTGTAGAGACTTTTTTGTGACTTGGAGGAGAAAGATCTCCATATGTACATCAAGCTAGGGAATGACGAAAGGTACAACATGACCAGTATTGCTATAGTTAACTTTCAGAGGGAGTCAGGATCCCCTCTCAGGATGAACTTTAACACATAAGCCTTGGCAGTTTTCATCATGGCACCTCAAATAGTATACAACAAATATCCACTAGCCTCCCTAAAGGAGCACTTGAGTAGCAAGATGTATGCGAAGGATGTACCTTGGGGAAGTACTTAAAATCTGAATTTCATGATCGGGACAACAAAGCGCATGCAGTCCAAGAAAGGGTCCGCTTTGATTTCTATGGACCTTTCTCTATAGCCTCCACTACCCGACACAAATATTTTTTCCTTTTTATTGATGACTTCTCACATAAGTGTTGGATCTCTTCATGCGGAAGAAAGATGGGACATTCTCCAAGTTCATAGAATTCAAAGCACTGTTTGAGAAAGAAACCAACAAGAAGGTGAAGGCTCTCTAGAGCAATAATGGAGGTGAGTATGTGTTGAATGAATCTAAAAATTTATGTGTGAAAGAAGGCGTTCGATGAGAGCTGACAACACCCCACAACCCACATCAAACTAGGGTGGTTGAGAGAAATATCCATAGCATTTTGGGAGCAACAAGGGTGATGTCGCATGACCAAGGCCTACCTTTGCATTTGTGGGTTGAGGCATGCAATACAATAGTTTGTTTGCAGAACTGAAGTTCTCATCAGATTCTTGGCATGATATTACACCGGAGGACGCTTTCCCGGGAAGAAAGATGGATCTGTTGCACTTAAATATTTTTGGAGCCTATGTTTATTTCCATGTCTCCAAAGAATCAAGGAAGAAGCTTTAGTCAACAGCAAGGTTTGGGGTATTTGTGGGTTACACAAAAACTCCCCACAACTAACATGTGTACTTGCCATCACTCATAATGATAGTTATGTGAAGGGATGTAAATTTTGATGAGGAGAAATCTATGTGGTGCTCTCTTGAGACGTAGCTTTAGATGCCACCAAAAGATGATATTTTAGCTCAAAAAGAGGAACCTCAAGAAGTTGTAGAGAAACCACAAATTGTGGAGTAGAGAGTGGGGGAATTCACTAAAGAAAAACCTCCAGAGAAGGCAGAAAAAGAACTAAGGAAGTTGATAGACTTGTGCAGGATGTGAGGGAGAATGTGCGATATCCTTCAAATTTGAATAAGCAAAGGAGGTCACCTGAGAGGTACACTGGCGACATGGCTCTTATGACTGAGCTTATAGAGATTGAGCCATCTTATTTTGAGGAAGAAATAGACAAACCTGTGTGGGTTGATGCAATGGTGGAGGAATATGAATCCATTGCAAAGAACTGTGTTTGGGAAAAGATCCCAAGAACAACATATAAATCAATAATGGGTTTGAGATGGATCTTCAAGGTGAAGCAGGCAGAAAGCGGAAGAATAGGGAAGTATAAGGCCAGATTTCTGGCCAAGGGGTACTCTCAAGTTGAGGGAATTGATTATGATGAGACATTTTCTCTTGTAGTAAGGTACTCATCCATTAGATCAATTCTTCATCTTGCTACACAGATGGGGTGGAATATCCACCAGATGGATCTAAAAACAACATTTCTAAATGGGGTTATTAAGGAGGAGGTGTACATAGAGTAACAAAAAGTTTTTGAGACATTTGATCAAGAGTCTCATGTGTGAAAACTCAAGTGAGCGATGTATGATCTCAAGCAAGCACCTCGTGCTTGACACACCAAGATCAATAGTTATCTCACTAGTTTGGGCTTCACCATAAATGAACCAAATGTAAACCTCATCACGTATGGACAGAAGGTAAATTTCTTATTATTGTCTTATATGTTGATAATTTTATTTTAACTAGTGATGAGACGTTGATCATATCTTGCAAGGAGGACCTTGCAAGGGAATTTTAAATGAAGGACATGGGTCTCATGCACTACTTTCTCAGGTTGGAAGTATGACAAGGTGATGGGTAATTATTTGTCTTTCAAGGCAAGGATGAAAATGAGATATTGCAAATATTCTACATGGAGAGTTGTAAACCAATGGAAAAACCTCTAATGAACAACTAGAGGAAGGAGGATGCCACTTCAGGTGAAGTGGATGCTACCATTTATCGACAACTAGTGGGTCCACTCATGTATCTTGTGAACACATGACCAGATATGTGATGTGCAGTCAAAAAGCTAAGACACACTATGGTTAGGTCAACCAAACTATTTTGGAAGGAAACTAAGCATGTTTTACGATACCTCACAGGCACTACCTACTTTGGGTTATGGTATAGATGAGCAGAGGGAGTGAAGTTGTGTAGCTTCGCAGATGCAGGTTGGGCACAAGTCCATTAGAACGAAAGAGTACATCAAGTGTAATTTTTAGTGTTGGGTTTGTAGTTGTTTCTTGGTATGACAGGAAGCAAAGATCTGTGGTGCTCAACTAGATAGAAGCATAATACACGGCTACAAGTCAAGAAACATGTGAGGCGATATGGATGAGAAAGATACTTGTTGGACTATTTGGTCAAATGATGGATCCAATTGTGATAATCAGAGTTGCATCAATCTCTCTGAGAATCTTATATTTCATGATCAATCCAAGCATATAGATATCCAAGATCACCATTTACGAGATTGTGTCTAGAGGCAGATGATGTTGCTACACTCCATTCTGATAAAGGAGTAAGATGTTGACATTTTGACAAAATCTTTGTCAAGAGGGAAGTTCAAATTCCTTAGGTGTAGGATAGGGGTGGTTGATAATCCCTTTCTTGCAGAGAGGGAGTCTTAAAAAATGTAGCAAGAAATTTTCAATTTGATTTTTCCTTGATTAAATTGAGAAAAATTGAATTTCCACATCAACAGAAAGGTTGGATGTAGTTAACTTGTGTGACATGGCTTGTGTCACCTGGTTTACATAGTAAATTCGAGTTGGAGGAGTTATAGTTTAGTTAAGTATGTATGATTGTTAATTTGTAGCAATCAAAGTCAGTTATCTCAAGTTATTTTCAGTTAAACTAGTTCCAACTGCTTGAGGAATTAGTGGAAGGCCAATTGTGCAGTGCGACTTTAGTCAAACTCAGTGATCATCCAGTTAACTAATCAATCAACCCAAAATAGCTAATCCATGGAGAATTTGAGTTCCGCGGCTGTGGTGGAGATTACAAGGTAGTGTAACATCAACTATAGACTAGCCTTGAGTTTACAAGTGTTGCATACAGTCAGATGATCAACCTTGGGAATTTTGCAATCCATTTTGGAAAAATTCCTAAATAATAGGGACCTAATTTCTCAAGGAATTGCGCAAGGAAATATGGGCTCAAGCAGAGGTATAAATTTACTAAGTCTGGCTTAGAGCTTCTTAGTGAGCAGAGAGAGAGGTTATTCACTTGTAGGTTGTTCTCAGTTGAGAAAATAAAATGCAATACATTTCTACTGATCATATATGTGCAAACAGACATTGGGGTTTTTAGCATATTGTTTTCCTTAGGAAAAATTTTGTGTGCATGTGTGTTATTTCTTATTGCATGTATGAAATTTTGGTTCTAAATTGTGAATTAACTTCTGGAGAGCAGTATAGTAGGCTTGTGTCTTATGATTTTGATAAAACTTCATGAGTAGTTGCAACTCTACACCATAATTTCTACAAGGATGGTGGACGCAAATTATAGAATATTCATTAGTAAACAATATGCCTACTTCAAAATATCTATGACAACTTTTGTGAGAAGAAGACTTTGAGAATAAAATATTGGATTTTCGAAGAATTAGTCACAAAATTCACAAGGGACGTAATTTTGGTTGCAGGTGTGGAGGCAGATGGATTAAATGTAATTTTGGTTGCATGTGTGTAGGTAGACAAGTCACAGTTACTCCTTTTATTTTTGTTGATGATGTGTTACTATTTGGTAGATTGACCTCTTTTGATCAGTCTTTCGACTCCTTATGAATAATATTAAATCTCATATGATTTATTCTTACCCAAATTATGCATTGGTTGTGGAGATTTATCATATTTTTGGTGTTATCTCCACTGCATTGGATGCAGGTTTTAAATATCTTAGAATTATGCTCCAACCTAATTGTTATGGAATTAAGCGTTGGAGATGAATTACATAGACAATCCATTGTATATTTTATCATGGGAACACAAGAGGCTCTCCCTAGGAGGCAAGTTGACTCTAGTTTGAGCAATCCTTCAGAGCATCTCTGTATATTGGCTTCATATTTTCGCTCTGCCTAAGAATATCAGTAAATTTATCTTTTTGGCTTCCTCTTGGCGTGGGACAATTTGTGTCATAAAGGATAGAGTGGGCCTAGTTGTTGTTTACTCTGTATGGAGGCAATGGATGACTAGAATCATCTATTTCTTTGATTCTCCAGAGTAAAATCAACTTGGAATGGTGTATTTAATATCTTCCATTTATAGGCATATTAGAACAACTATTTTGTGGTTTATTGTATTTGGCACTAGATTATTGAATATAAAACATTTGGACCACTTCCAATATACATTGGGGGTTCGACCCAAAGAATGCATTACTATCCCAAGCTCCTTTGTTGTGATACATCCACCTCTGTCCTTGTCAAAAAAGCTAAAGGCCTCCCTAAACTTAGACATAAACTCCATCCCATATTCCTTTAGTAGATAAAACCCTTCTCTCATTTTCCAACCATGCCAATCTAACCTCCATCCCATATTCTCTCAGGCGCCCTGTGTAAACCACCATTTCATTCAAGGATGAGGCTTTTGATGCCTACTCTAACAATATTTGTTAGATACTTTCACCCTTTTCTTGCTTATGGTTTCTTGAGTCGGCCTCCTCTAAATATTCCCTACTCTCCTTAAATTATTTGAAAGGTATCCTTTGGCTACTAACCCCATTTTACCAGAGATCCTTGACATGTCCCTTGAAATTTTTATTTGGCCCCATGAACTATTTTATGCCAGTGAGTCGAAAGCTTTAGATTTCTTTTCCACATATTCATTCATCACCAAACACTATACCAATAGTTCTAAGAATCTTGTGGTTACTATCACCACAATAAATGTATATTGTATTTTAGAGGAGATAAGAATTGTATATTGCCCTTTGGGGCACTCGAAAAATATTTTGATGCACCCTATTTGTCTAACACTCAAGTATAATTTATGACCTTAATTCCCATTCCATGTTCATCCATGTGGATGCAATTTATGATGTTCTAGGACAACCTAATGTCCTTTTCAACTCCCTCTCATCTTCCTTGTCATGTTTTATAGGACTTGTGTATCCAACAAGAAATTTGGGAGATGAATGACATCAAGGTAGAAAATCAAGGGGTTTTCAAGTCATTTATTTAGGGTTCCCACTAGCATAGTCCCACCATATGATTCACCCAATCCCTAAATTGGGGTTTAGTGCTATTTCAATTAATTATTAGATGGTCATGGTGGGCCATAATTCCAGGTTAAATGTTATGACTCTTCATAGGATATTATTGGAGATACTTTAGGAGACACCTCTTTGGCTAAAGGGTCAAGGAAGAATTTTTACTTCAATATCAAACCATCAACCATATCCTCAACATATTGAACCAACAATAAAGAAGGCAACTGAGGTGAAGCATGGGAATCCTCTCTCACCCACATTTTTTAGGATATATATCAATCTATGAATGCCTCTACACTCCACTAACTGTGCATCAATAAAAAATTTGTTTGCCCCATTGTCCACCAAGATGGATACAAATTTTCCCAACATTGTGCCTCTGATTGCCAAAATTGTAAAATTGGGATTTTCCATGTCAAAATTTTAATTCAAGACTTACCATGCATTAGAAGGCCATTAACACAATATTAGGACATAAAAATTGAATAATTGACACAATACCAGATACAATACATACATTGAGTTTTGTCTCACAAGGTATCTAGATGTTAATTGAGCAAGTTCACACAAAGAGAGAAAGGCAATGTCGTGATACATTGTTCAATTTGTAATCAAGAGCATTATCTTGGATAAGGGAGAAGTAACATTTAATTTATTTCTCATATACAAAGGAAAAATTATGAATCAATGTCAAATGCCTTTTGTGAAGCAATGTTGTTGTAAAGGGTGTTATAAGGCTTGCATTGTAGGCAAGGCCCTCACACCATACTAGATTCTGTTAACCAAAGCATGTTAACCATGTCCAATGATCTCAAATTTCATGAGCATGCTCAATGAGTGACCATAAAGGAGGGGTGTCAGAGTGGTTAATAATCATAGCTTATAGTCGATGACTGTCATCGCACATAACATCTGTGTTCCAAGTCATTTGTTTGGTGCCCAATATTGGTGAATCATTGTATTACATCATGGTAGCATATCTTGCCTTTTTTAAAGCAAAAACATATTGAAAATAAATTAAGTTATGTCTTTTGCAAATGTTCAATATTGTTGTGTTGTGAGTGGTTTTCATATTATATGTATCATATATCTATAATCATTTATTTCAAGCCTACCTTAAGAAATAAAGGAAGAGGTGAAGGGCCCTTTCATAATAACGACTCCCACCAACTCCTCTCCTTGTAGCAATCTTTTAAATGTTAGCCCATAAATAAAAAACATGCCGTTGTTTCTCTAGTTTGGAAACCCTTGGATAATTATGACAGTGAACTCCTACCAACTACTTCTTTAACCATCTATTGACTGCCTTTGATTGGTATGTGTAAATGATTTTGATTGATTCCTAGAGAGGTGTGAAATCTAATTTTTCATCAAGACATAATACAAACACCAAACTTAACACGTGGTAGCCAAAATTTCAGCCTTACAATTCTCTCATCCAATATTAAATACTTCACTAATTAGTCAAGGGGTAATCTCCTTAACAATATATTAAATATTAGAAGCATTCATAATAATTGAAAAAATAAGAATATTATTTAATATTAAGTTATAATGCAGGTAGCTGCCAAGTTGACATATGATACCCCCTTGTTTGTGAGACAAGGGATGCCCTCCATTCAATGCTTTAACTATTTAATCTATGGATGTGTACATACCTTAATTTCCATTGGATCAAATCATGTGACATTTAAAGAGGAAACACTTTAACACAAATCAAACATGTAAATACAAATTTAATTTGTATATGTATCAAAGTTACTTTGAGAGTTGCACGGAATGCTTAATTTTGTATAGTTCAACAAGGGAAAACTTGAAGGGTTGATCACAACCAACATGTATGGTCAATTATGATTATCATAGGTATATTAATTTTGTTTTCTCAATTCGGAACTTTCACACTTTGTTACTACTGCTAAATGCATGTCATGATGGTTTACTAGTGTAACAACATGTACATTTAGTTGTGTCTATTAAAGGCATGTTATTTCAATGACAAAACTAATGGTTTGTCTACTTGGTCAGCTTAGTGAGCTATGTGTTAATCATCTCAATGAACAACATATAAGGTCAATTAGCTTAGCCATTGACATGCAAATTCGATTGTCACTATTAGTGACATGTTAGGTTGGATATTAATGTGTTTTTTTAATTAACATTATCTAGGAGATTAACCAAATGAACATGCATGTTTGACTACAATTGTGGGAGATATGTTAGATAGGTCAACCCCATCAACAACATTTATGTTCAATTGCACATGTTAGAGTCATGACACAATGGTCAATTGATTACTAACATGTACATTTTGGTTATCACTATTAATGTTGTGTTAGGTTGGTTAACTTGTTCAATGACTTGTATGTTTGGTTACAATTATTAAAGCCTCACTTGATTGTTTAATGAAGTAAATGGAGTGTAAGTCTAGTTACCATTATCGAAGGCATGTTTTGTTGGTTAAATTAGTTTACATCATATACATTCAACTATGATTGTTAGAGCCATCCAAGGCTATTAAACCCATTTAAAGTAGTGCATAACATCAATGGGGGCTTGCTTATTGCATTGTGTGTGAGTATAGTGAGTTATTTTCCTTTGTAAGTCAACGATTTTTCATTAATCAAAAGGAATGTACAAGGGCGTAAAAATGCATGGCTTATAATTATTTATATATTTAGCATAATATGGCTTTCATTAAGAAGAGGAAATAGACTTTGGGGGATAGGGGAAATGGCATTGTCTAGGGGAGACGTCGATCTCATCTATCTCATCTTCACTCTCCCTTCCCTATCATTAGCATCCCTTTCCTTTTTTTCTTTATCCACCAACACCAATAATAGACTTTTTGTGAAGAAGTAGCATTGGATGACTCAGGACGAGGTTTAGAGCTCATATGTTTATCTTGGGTTTCTCCTTGGGATTTATGAGCTTATGTATCTTGCTTTATGTTCTTCTTAAATGTCGCAACAATATCCTTTCCCATCTCTTGTTCATGAAACTTCAGCTTCTGAGCACAATATTCATCCTAAATTTCCTTTGAAGATTCATGTAGCCATTTTGCAACGAGGCCTATTCCTAGGGGGGAGATTGGGAGGATCTACATTTGTTGACAGGCCCTTTTATTGTTTTCCCATGCCACCCCAAACTTTTTAGCCCATGTTTGTAGCCAAGATATACCCTCTTCCATATATAAACTATTTATCAGATTGATAAAAATAGAAGACTGAGCTCTTCCATGAGCTTTTATTTGAAGATGAGAATGACAGTGAAATGTTCATTTTTAACTGTAGACCTAAACAACCTTAGAGACCCTTCCACCTCACTAGCTTAAAATCTGGACTCAAACCATGCCAGAATGTGACATTTTGAGGTTTGTCACTCTAGTCCCTTTGACAAGGAGTGACATGACACCTTTTGTGAAAGAGCAACAAGAGACTGTCGCCTCTTGCCCCTTTAAAAGTGGTGAAGCTTTTTAGAAAAAGGGTAAATGTCTAAAAACATCATGGAAAAAGGTTTCCAAAAATTTAAGAATGATTACATTTTATTGAATCACTACTACAAGAGACTATCAACTCTTTCCCCTTTGAAAAAGGTGAAACTGTCTAGAAAAAAAAATATATTTGAAAACATTGTGAAAAAAAGTTTCCAAAGCATTTAAAAATGATTCAATTCCATTGAATCACTGCATGAATTCATCTTAAAATTTCATTTTATTTACTAAATTTATCATAATCAAAATTCCCCATGGAAGACATTGAGAGGCATTAGAAGATATATATATGTTTTTTCATAAGAGCTTGTTAAAACATACCATGGCAATTTAATAACTTTATTTAATTTATGTATTAGGGGGTTTACGCAATGCATTATATTAGATGTCATTTTGGGATTCAACTGCGTTAAGTAAGTTGAATACTTAAATTCAAAAACAGTGAAGGGATCTCTACTTGAATAGTTCATGAGGCACAATACTTGCTAAGGATATGCAAATGGGGTAGCAAGCTAAGTGGGCTTGATTGTGAGGAAAACTCCAAAGTTAAGCGCGCTTGAGCCAGAGGTGATCTAGGATGGGTGACCTCCTGGGAAGTCCTGGTTACTGGGTGAAAGCCCCGGAAGTCATGATTGACGCTATGTGATTCATTTCACTAGTTTCAATCCAAATTCTTCACCCCTATGAGCATCACCTGATGCAATGAGTGCTAAGTGAACTATTCAAAAATCATGACAAATTAGTTAGTTACGACTACCCCTCATGGATTGGTCATACGTTAATGACTTACTTAATGCAGTTGAAGCCCAAAATGACATCTAATATAATGGACTGCGTAAACCCCCTAATACTTAAATTCAAAAATAGTGAAGGGATCTCTACTTGAATGGTTCATGAGGCACAATACTTGCTAAGGTTTTGCAAATGGGGTAGCAAGCTAAGTGGGCTTGACTGTGAGGAAAAATCCACGGTTAAGTGGGTTTGAGATAGAGGCGATCTGGGATGGGTGACCTCCCGAGAAGTCCTGGTTACCAAGTGAAAGCCCCGAAAGTGATGATTGATGCTATGTGATTCATTTCACTAGTTTCAATCCAAATTCTTCACCCCTGTGAGCATCACCTGATTCAATGAGTGCTAAGTGAACTATTTAAAAATCATGAGAAATTAGTCAGTTATGACTACGTCTCATGGAAATGGTCATATGTTAATGACTTACTTAATGCAATTGAATCCCAAAATGACATGTAATATAATGCAATGCGTAAACCCCCTAATACTTAAATTCAAAAAGAGTAAAGAGATCTCTACTTGAATGGTTCATGAGGCACAATACTTGCTAAGGTTTTGCAAATGGGGTAGCAAGCTAAGTGGGCTTGATTGTGAGGAGAACTCCACAGTTAAGCGCGCTTGAGCCAGAGGTGATCTGGGATGGGTGACCTCCCAGGAAGTCCTGGCTACCGAGTGAAAGCCTTGGAAGTGATGATTGACACTATGTGATTCATTTCACTAGTTTCAATACAACTTCTTCACCCCTGTGAGCATCACCTAATTCAATGAGTGGTAAGTGAACTATTCAAAAATCATGAGAAATTAGTTAGTTACAACTACCTCTCATGGAAATGGTCATACGTTAATGACTTACTTAACGTAGTTGAATCCCAAAATGACATCTAACTTTACTTAAGACATTTTGTCTCCTGCGTACCAGTCACCAAATAAAATTTTGAGGTGGGCAATGCCATTTTTGTTCAAACCATCAAGGAGCACCCTCAAGGAGCTTTCAAGAATGGAAGAAGAACAATAGGCGATGCAATTTTGTTCATACCCTGGATTTTTGAATTTTGGAGAAGGTTTCAGTAATTTTGTTCAAACCATGAATTTTTTAATTCTGGAGGAGGTTTCAGCAATGGAGACCTATGTTTTGCTATGAGTATCCTATTTTTCCCTTCTAGTTTGATAGAGGCACGAGATTGTTGGGGTTTTGTGTAGGGAACTGGACACGTAACTGGAACTTGTGCCTCTCCTTGATTTCGCTATGGAACCCCAAACCCACATAACGTTCAAACAGGGCTTTTGCTTTCCACTGTCACCCAAAAAATGCCCCTCTCTCTCTATAGGTTGTTGCCTTCTCCTCCAAGGCAGTGAAAGAGGTTGATAGACCTATTCCAGAAATTCTGGACTTGAGTAACTGATGAAAAAGCTTCAGTTGTTGGACATCCCCTTCAAAATTATACATTTTCCCTAGCACAGGCAATAAAAACCACTCTGAGGCTGCTGCAGCAAAGGCCGTTGATAAATTTGCGGAAGAGGGAAAAAAATTCATGGAGCCCGTCGACCCTCCAAGCCTTGGGGAATAACTTTCGACTGTATCCATTTCTCGCAGTGGTAAGTCTCTATCTGACTCCAGTTCTATTATCGAATTTCTGTCTTTGGAAGATTTGATGGTTATTGAAACCAGAGTAAATTAAAGGAAATGAAAAGCCATAGTAAATTAAATTATGTTTGAATCCATGAAATAAAATAGACTTCTTTGACTAAGACTAATTCTATCCTAGCTTTAACTGATGTAATACAAATTTGGCAGCTATGAAAAATAATGTGCAGCATGCACCAAGCATGGGTACAAGAAATTACTAATTAGAGTATATAAAGGTTTTTTAAACCCAAGATGCAAAAATCATATAAAAAGTGACGGCTCTAGGCTAAACCCACATGTGTGTCCTGATTACCTCAATCAGTTGATATGAGAAGAAATGTTGAGATGCATTTGGCTTAGACACCAATAACAGTCATACCTATTTAAATAAGATTTTAGAAAATTGTGTTTTAGATTTCAAGAACCTTGAAATGATCTTTATTTGACAGGAACCCCCTTTCCTTTGATACCAAAATCTCAGAGACGCACAAAGGTTGATCCTTTACCTTCAATAAGCATCTACCCAATGGAAAATCATGAACACTATTTTTCAAACCCTCTTGATTGTTGTCCAAGCGCCGAGGATACTTCACCTTTTGTAGCCTTTTATACTTCTCTATGAGATAGACAAAGCCCTAATACAAGGCCGAAGGCATGTCAATGAGCTCAAGAATAATATTATATATATGAGCTTAGATGCTAGGAACTTTATAGCTTCAGATATGATTTTATATAAACCTGCAATAGAGAAAGAATTCCGAGTGAGACACTATCTCCAAACCAAATTCAATTCAAGGGTGATTTCATAATAGAATATTTGACCCTAAAGCAACCAAAGCTTCCTGGATGTAGTCATGACAAAAGGCCTTAGATATAGATCATTTGACCAAAAATTTGACGGAGAGCTCTATCCTAGAGATGCTTGATTGATGGGGCCTTGATTTCAGTTTCTTTCTGGGTTCTGCAACCTAGAATTTTGTGGTAGGAGTTTCAGTGCTTCACGATGACTGATCTTTGAAGAGGAAGGAGGTCAGTGTTGTCAGAAAACTTCTTGTGATTTCTTTCTTCCTTGCTTGGGCTTGCCCTCACCTTAGCTCTAATACCTTGCCCTCACCTTAACTTTGATACCATTCTGGCAAAGCAAGATAAACATGACAACAATAGATGTAAGAAGTTGTAGATTCTTGTGTTGTCTATCTTTTAGCTTCTAGAACATCATATGTTTTATTGCCAATTTTTGCTAAAGTTAAAACTGACATACTGATCTGAGAAGAGGGTTTGCAATGCTAATAACCTCTTCTTCAGTGCATGTTGGAACACTCGAGTCTTGTCAAAGGACCAACTGTTTCTTGTGAAAAATTCGAAGCAGACGACAACATACAACATGTTTTCTAAGAATCAAAACAACTTCTAGAAGTGCTATGACATTAATCCAACACTATGTTTATAAACCGGTTCGTACTAATGGACACAGGATGTGTAAAATGTATTCTTTAAAAAAAAATTCTCTGTCGGCTGGTTTAAAGCTTACAGCCTTACTCCTATCTTGAAGAAAGGGTACTTCCTTCCCTTTCACTTCATAGGTATATGAAAACCCAGTTTTGTAAGCACCCATAACCATGAATATTATACCAACTCCCTATGGTTAGTGCATCAATAATGTAAGTGTATGTTGGGTCCCTATAATACTAGTGATTACCCCATTACTATTGTAGTTATACCCTTATTAATATTGTTGTGCCCCTATTGCCCCCATATTGTCTTGAGCTGGTTTCATAACAGTGTAACACTCATCCATGTGGCAGTCATAAGGCATTTAGGTAAGGTTTTACTAAGACTGGCATCCCAGACCATTAAGATCTATCCATGGCCTCAAAATGATGTATTTCCTTTACTCAATAGAACACTCATCATTTCTCTCCACCAATCATCAAATTTTTTCTCTCCATTCTGAATGAGAAATCAATCAACAAGTCACCATTTTAAATATTAGATCACAATATGTTTAGCTTCTCTCTTGTGCTTACACTCTAGTATTCTCACAGCTTCAGAATTGTGAATCTTAAACACAGTCTCATGATGTCCATTCACGGAGGCATAATTCACCCTTGCTTTGCATCAAATTACCCCCTAGCATTCCCTTTACCTTTACATGCCTCAATCCAAGGTATGCCAAGTCGGTACCTGCTCAGTTAAATTAGTAAGTTGAGGGGCGTCATATATACCCAACGCTGCCTGCCCGTTCTTCCTCTTCCTATGTCGTAGTGTATGAACAGTCAGCTAGACTGGTGAGGATCCCCATTAATAATAACATCTATGTTGGCATCTGAATCCGAATGATGTGTTTCCCTTAATTATATATTTTGGTTTTTTAACCAAAACGGCTAACAGAGATAAAGACCCTCAAATCTATCTACTTCCGACCCCTATGCCCATTTTCATCTAGGTTTTTACCATGTCAGTGTCCCTTTCTTTCTCAAAACTACATGAAATCAATTGATCTATCCATTTCGTAATGCCTTTCGTAAATTTTTCTATCAAATTCTCTAAAGTATATATGAGCTCTAAGGGTATTCTTGGTTGTTGCTGACTTCATATATTTCTACTAACCATGATATGGGTTTGATGTAGAGGATTATGATTGAGTAAGGGTTGCATTACTCGATATCTGTTTAGGAGGAGGAGAAGGAGAAAAGTGGTGTTAGGGTTGAGAGCTAAAGATGCCTGTGAAAAGAGGAGGCGTGTGGAATGGAGGGTGGCAGGGCTACCAGCGTGGTAGAAATGGAGGATGGGGAGGTCGAGGTTTTCATCATTGAATAGCTATGGTGGGCTTCCTTGTTATCTTTGTGGTCATGCTATTGGTTTTCCTGGCAACTAGGTTTCATCACTCCGCATCTACATCTGCAACTGGTAAGCTTCTTCCTGCCCTCCTCCCTCGCTGGTAAGCTTCCTCCTACCCTCCTCCCTCGTCAGGTTGCTTCTGTCTCTTTTTTTGGGGTGGGTCAACATTTAATTTATCTTTATTGGCAAGCATGCCCTTTCTTAATTTGGTAGTATTACAATGAAGTGTATACTTCTTACAACATTCAGGTAAGATCTCCATTACAATGAAGTGTAGTCATCTTATACTATTTTAGAAAGATCCCTTTCATTGAGAACCCATTGAACAATGTATTTATGTGATTTGAGCCTTGGTGGGGAATTATCATCACCCCCGGTTAACCATTGAACCAAGACCCCATGGACCTGCTTCGAAGTTTGATTTGCCTTCACCAACCCCGGTTAACCATTGAACCAAAACCCCACGAACCTACATTGGAATTTGATTTTCCTTTTAGCTTTTTTCACAGGATTTGAAGGCGCAGATGTTATCAAACATACTTTCCTCTCTTATGGTCAAAATTTTAGCACCTCTAGCATTTTGCCAGACATTTTGTGAGTTTTCTTTATAGGTTTCCTTTTATTTGATCTATGTGAAGCTGTGAACTCCATGTCTGCATTAACATAGTACAATACCTACCGAGAGAAAGATTCAAAGTTTGTACCTCTCTCATGCAAGAGCAAAGGTTTTACCAACTGCCCCTAGGGTAACTTCCCTTGCCAAATATAATGAAACCATTCATTCCGATAGCAAGAAATAACAATGCTCTTTCCATTTTTTAACAAAGGGAAATGCATATGACTGGTAAATTCACTGGACAACTGCTTGGTGAATTCGCTGGGAACTCCTAATTCTGAGTAGGATGGTACTAAGTGTGTGCTTGATTCTGCATAAGCTGGATGGGTATTATAAAAGTATATTTGTTAAGAGTTCAGTTCAACATCTTACTCATGGGAATTGAATCTTGTGGGAATTGAATCTGGGTGGGAAGGGTAACAATCATTCTTCTCGTCCACTCATTATCCAAGCCAGACCCACTTTCCATCCATAAAGCTAAATCCACTTCTCATCATTCAAGCTCAAACCAGCTCTGATCAATCCAACCTAGACCCAATTCACAACGACAATCTTGTTCACCAGCTACTTTCTGCTATACATATCATTTTCACACTATTCCCACAGTGTTCAAAGCACATTGGCCAAAATAAATGATAGATATTATACACACCATTTTATTATTGGTGTGTAATGAAATCTCGATCTTAGCATATGCATGATAGCAAAGCAACCCCCTTTTTAGTGTTTCAGTATTTTTATAGATATTCTTCTCCATCAAGTCTTTCTACCTAACCTTTTATGTGTTTTTTGTCATTTAAAATAGTAGGGCACAACTTCTCCGGAGATGGATCTATTAAAATGCTATTCTCTTTCCACATCTTGAAAACCAATTCTATTTTTCTTTGTCCATTTTGTTCTTTTTCAGGATCTGGGCAATGCACTTGCACTTACGTTAGTCTAATCCCAGAAAATAAATAGTGTCCCTAAATTGAAATTTAATTGACCTGAGTGGATTGAAATAGAGAGGAATTATTGAGGATACTGGAGCTCTTTCATATGTTTAAAATCACTCTTATCTATTTATCTATGGGGTTCATAGGAACAGGCAGATGACTGGAGAAAGCAGAGTTTAACAGAGAGCATTGACTCTCTCTTCCCAAAGGAGGCAAGTATAAGAAACCTGCTGCATTTGGATATCTTAAATTTGATTTCTACCCTATTGAGGAGAGAATTGAAAATAAATTTTATTTACTGGGAAAGTGATTGATTTCATAACAGCTAACACAAAGGACTCAAGAACTCTTAACTTAAATATTTTTGGACGGAATGATTTATCTTCCTCATGGGTATTAGAAAAGCCCTCCGAAGTAAACCAAAGGGATATTACTAACTTTGAGGTACGATTGGTGAAGATTTTGGTTATTTTCTCTATTGAACATGTAAGGAAACATATGTGATGATGATCTATGTAGTTGAGTAGGATTGTATTAAGTAGGAAGTGAAAACTAACATTAGTAGGGGTGCTTCTCTGTTTCTAACAGTGTACATCAAGTAGAGGCAAATAACTTCTGGAGACAGCTCAGAAAAGTTACATTCGCAACAAGATGGTGTGATCTTTAATGAAGAAGGCAAGGAAAATCCTGAGGAGGGTAAAATGACTGGCGAGGTGTAGAAAAAAACTTCCAATGACGAAGAACTTCTTATGAGGTTTCAAGAGGATGACATAGGAAGTGAACATCGAGATGTCAAAGAGAATGCTCTTGATGGTAAGTTTTGATTTTCCCTGGTTAACTGGTATATGATGTTGGTAGCCTACTGTAAGGTAATGTTTATTCAAAATCCCTGGACAATGGTTGTTGTAATGCAGACCATTTGCAGCTTGAAGAAAGTTCAACAAAAGTTTCACGGAGGGTAAAATTCTTTACTGCACTAGATCGCTACTTTTTGTTCTCATGGAAAATGGAATTGTTATATTATTTTCCAAAATCATTTTTGAATGCTACTTCTTCAATAGAAATATTTTATATTTCTTAGATTTTAGCAGAGTATACTTTAATTTATAGTAGTTTAATGCTTACATCAATTGAGACAAAAGGGGAGGGAGAAAAGGTCAACAGAGCTGATTCAACAGGATGAAGAAAAATGAGTTGAGCTTGAAAATGCCGCAATTAAATGTTCCAAGGAGGTAGATTATGCTGTCGTGGGAAAATACAACATTTGGAGGCGGGAGAATGAGAAAGAGAATCCTAACTCCACTATTAGATTGATGTGAGACCAACTGATCATGGCTAGGGTGTATTCAAGCATTTCCCAAGCTAGGAATAATATTGATTTATACCATGAATTTATGCTTCCTATTAAAGAATGTTAGTGTATATTGGGTGAGTCTAATGCAGATTCTGATCTACCTCAAAGGTAATAGTTTTCGCATTGGCTGCTTCTAAATCAAGAGTAGTAAGTGCTTCCATTTGCATTTGGTGTTCATATCCTTTGTTTCTTTTAAAGTTGCAGTCTCTGTGTCAATCTTTCTACTTTTCATTCTCTTTTTCATGGCCGATAGTTGATATGAATGTTTTAGTGCACTTGAGAAGATCAAGGCTATGGGTCATGTCCTATCCAAGGCTAGAGAACAATTTTATGATTGTGCAATAGTAACAAAGAATTTGCGAGCCATGCTTCAGTCTGCAGACGAGCAAGTAAGGACCTCGAAAAAGCAAAGTACATTTTTAAGTCAATTGGCAGCAAAGACTGTTCCCAATGGCCTGCATTATCTGTCCATGCAATTGACCATGGATTATTACTTGCTTGCCCTTGAAAAGTGAAATTTCCTAAAAAGGACAAGTTGGAGGATCCAACTCTTTATCACTATGCATTATTTTTTGACAATGTATTGGCTACATATGTGGTTGTGAATTCAACTGTCATGAATGCTAAGGTGAAGTGTTATTAATTTAAAATACTCTAAAGTTTGGAAGTCCAATAGTTTTGCTACATTTTACATTTAATATTTGGATCTCATTGTAGGTGATTTACTTGTCTTTTGAGAAACCTCAGAAACATGTATTTCATCTCGTCACAGACAAGTTAAATTTTCGGGCCACGAAAATGTGGTTTTTACTTAATCCCCCAAGGAAAGCTGCGATACACGTAGAAAATATTGATGATTTTAAATGGCTCAATTCCTCCTATTGCCCTTTGCTTCACCAACTTGAATCTGTAGCTATGAAAGAGTATTATTTCAAGGCAGATCACTCAACAACACTCTCAGCACGTTCCTCCAATTTGAAATAAATAAATCCAAAATATTTATCCATGCTAAATCATCTTTGTTTCTATCTTCCACAAGTATATCCCAAACTGGACAAGATCCTTTTCTGGGATGATGATATTGTGGTGCAGAAATATTTGACACCCTTGTGGTCAGTAGATCTTCATGGAAAGGTTAATGGTTCAGTGCAAACTTGTGGAGAAAGCTTTCGCTGGTTTGACAAATACCTTAATTTTTCCAATCCGCACATACCCAGGCACTTTGATCCTAATGCTTGTTGTTGGGCATATGGGATGAATGTATTTGATCAGAAGTGGAAAAACAAGACATAACTGGAATATATCAGAATTGGAAAAACATGGTAAGTGTGTAGTGTGGTTTATTTACGTTAATTCCTGTGATGCTTACTTTAAGGTATTTGAAGTAAATTTGAAATAATTAGCTAGAAAACTTAATGGGTTTTTCTTTGTTCGATTTCTAGGTTTTTCTTTTATTGTATGTTAGAATGAGGATAGAGTGTTGTGGAAGCTTGGAACACTACCCCCTAGATTTTCACATTGGCAGCTTCTAAATCAAGAGTAGTAAGTGCTTCCATTTGCATTTGGTGTTCATATCCTTTGTTTCTTTTAAAGTTGCAGTCTGTGTGTCAATCTTTCTGCTTTTCATTCTCTTTTTCATGACTGATAATTGATATGAATGTTTCAGTGCACCTAAGAAGATCAAGGCTATAGGTCATGTCCTATCCAAGGCTAGAGAACAATTTTATGGCTGTGCGATAGTAACAAAGAAGTTGCAAGCCATGCTTCAGTCTACAGATGAGCAAGGACCTTGGAAAAGCAAAGTAAATTTTTAAGTCAGGTGTCAGAAAAGTCTATCCCCAAGGGCATGCACTATCTGTCCATGCGATTGACCACAACTTATTACTTTCTTCCTCTTTAAAAGCGATAATTTCCTAAAAAGTACAAGGTTGAGGATCTGACTCTTTATCACTATGCATTATGTTCTGACAATGTATTGTGTGAATTTGTGGTTGTGAATTCAACTATCATGAATGCTAAGGTGAAGTGTTATTAATTTAAATTAATCTAAAGTTTGGAAGTCCAACAGTTTTGCTGCATTTTACATTTAATATTTGGATCTCATTGTAGGTGATTTACATGTGTTTGCAGGAATCTGAGAAACATGTATTTCATCTCATCATAGACAAGTTAAATTTTGGGGCCATGAAAATGTGGTTTTTACTTAATACCCAAGGGAAAGCTACAATACATGTGGAAAATGTTGATGATTTTAAATGGCTCAAATCCTCCTATTTCCCTATGCTTCGCCAACTTGAATCCACAGCTATGAAAGAGTATTATTTCAAGGCAGATCACTCAACTACACTCTCAGCACATTCCTCCAATTTGAAATATATAAATCCAAAATATTTATCTATGCTAAATCATGTTCATTTCTATCTTCCACAAGTTTATCCCAAAATGGACAAGATCCTTTTCTTGGATGATGATATTGTGGTGCAGAAAGATTTGATTCCCTTGTGGTCAGTAGATATTCATGGAAAGGTTAATGGTTCAGTGGAAACTTATGGATAAAGCTTTCACTGGTTTTACAAATACCTTAATTTTTCCAATCTGCATATAGCTAGGGACTCATCCAATATATGTTCCTAAGATATAATAAACTTATGGTGTATAAGTTATCATCATTCTTACTCCTTAGTTATATTATTTGTGCTCCTTGTCTTTGTGCTCATGGCTGAAATAAATAACTCTCCATTGAATTTCTATTAGCATCATTCAGAAACCCTTGATTGATTAATGCTCTATGAAATGCATCAGCTTTGAGTTACTCATAATCCACTTTCTTGTTGAGTTAGAGATCAACTGCCACGGATCTGGAGATGTTCCATTTCCTTAAAGAGTTGCTAATTTTTTTTCTGTATGACTATTAAGAATTTGTCTCTCCTTACCTAGAGTGTTCTTAAGCATCCTTGGGTGGATTTCTACTTACTAGAGTCGTTTCCCTCTCCCCTCAACATTATTTTCATTTGTTGGGGTGAGTTTGAGCTCAATCTTGGTTGCCTAAGAGGCCATAGGTACTAGAAAAGGCCATACATAACTGTAGGAGATCATTGGCTTTCCTATTTCCCTTCATTCCCATAAATCCATTGAATACATGGGTGCTGAAATCTACAAGGCAAAGCATTCTTGATGTCTATTTATGGTAGAATGTAATTATATTATAATGTTGTTAAATTGAGATTCATTACTTGAGTGATTCAAATTATATGTTGTTCCATTGGTATTGGGAATCGTTACATGAGAACCCATTAACTACAATTATTCACCAATAATATCCAGAGGTTGTTCTGTAATGGAATGATAATTGTCCAGTATGATGTATAATGACAATAAGGTTGAGGAAATGAATGAAGAGAAATCACATTCAAGGGGCAGTGCGGATGAAAGTTGTACTGTAGAAAAATAAAATACAATAGTATGGACAAATATGGACAAATTCTGATGAAGAACATGCAACATCAGCCAACTTCGATGAAAACACAAAGTGTGAATAGTTTGAGCTGTCTAATTTCACACTTATTGCATATTCAACTGGTGGATCTATATCTTCTTGTATTGATAATATGGAAGATCAAGATTACATACAACAATGTATACACACTTTTACCTTAAGGCAAAGTGTTGGGCAAAAGACCCTCAAGGAGAACTCCCCTGAGACAAGTATCAATTCAGTGAGCAAAAAATTGTTGTAAAGATGCTAGCAGTCAATTGTCCAAGGGTGAAATTTGGATGCCCTCACAAGAACTAAAGACTGTATCCCACTATCCAAAGGATCTTCTCTCAACTAAAAAGGGTATGCTAATAAATGCTTATGGGAAAAAGGCACGACACATTTATCTTTGGTTGGGAGTTTATCCATATTACCCATGATGTAAATAGTTATAATGTCATGTTGAGTAGATTTCTCGCGAACCTTTAACCAGGTATCATTATCGAATGGGGGCTAGAAATCTAAAATGTTATCCATTGAATTAGATATAGGATTATATTTGTCTAGATGTGAAGGTTGATATAGTTTGAGCTTGTAGGAATTAATTACTGGAGAATACCCTATTGCAGAGGAAGCATTGGGTTGAATGAAATTTGATGAACCTACTGTAGTATATGTGAGCTAAATTTTTTATTTTTAATATATTTTTTTCCTTATACTATTCCCTATGATTGATGGAATATGATATGTAAGAAGCTTTTCACTCTATAGAAGATATTCATGGCCTTGTGTATGGTCAAGAAGATTCCTAAACCTGAAATGACAATAATCTACTATTCAAAGTTAACAAAGATATTTTGGATATTAGAAAGTCATTTGTATCATGCTTATGCATGGTACAAGCTCTATATACTCTAGAAAAGCTACAATAAATACTTAGCATAGAAGGATTTGTAGCTGATGGCATCATCTAGATTGTTGGCTACCATTGTGAAATGGGATGAGGGAAATGTGTAGAAAAATCATATTCTAGAAACCATTTATCTTTGGTTGGGAGTTTACCCATATTTCCCATGATGTAAATAGTTATAATGTCATGTTGAGTAGATTTTTGGCACACCTTTAAGAAGGTATCACTATCGAATGGGGGCCAGAAATCTAAAATGTTATTTATTGAATTAGATATAGGATTATATTTGTCTAGATGCGGAGGTTGATATAGTTTGATCTTGTAGGAATTAGTTGTTGGAGAATACCCTATTGCAGAGGAAGCTTTGGGTTGAATGAAATTTCATGAGCCTACTATAGAATCTGTGAGCTAAATTATTTTTATTTTTAATATATTTTTGCCTTATACTATTTCTTATGATAGATGGCATATGATATGTAGGAAGCTTTTCACTCTATAGAAGATATTCATGGCCTTGTGTATGGTCAAGAATATTCCTAAACCTCAAATGACGACAATCTACTATTCAAAGTTAACAAAGATATTTTATATATTAGAGAGTCATTTGTATCATGCTTATGCATGGTACAAGCTCTATATCCTCCAGAAAAGCTACAATAAATACTTAGCATAAAAGGATTTGTAGTTGATGGCATCATCTGGATTGGTGGATGCCATTTCTATTATGCCCTATGATCACAAGCATGGGGCTCACCATTTTGAGTTGGAAAATGAGAAGGAAAGAAGTTCAAGAATGGCTAGTCTTCTAAGTTTTGGGATTTAGTTTGGATTCTAAAATGGAGACCAAAGAAGTGGTAAGTTATTTCAATGAGAAGGCCTAAGTTCATCTGTCACTATTTGAGATGTTTGCATTTGTATAGGTTTTCCTAGTATAAGTATTATATTTTATGCTTAATTCAAGGAGTTTTCTTCCAATATGTCTAATAATAATATGTTTTTTTGGCAGTTGTCATGCTCAACACTTCTATTTGAAGTGGTAAGTAATAGGTACAAAGAACATTAAAGAATTTATTTTTGAAATTAAGTCTTTCCTTGATGTTGCTGAGAAGTCAGAGCACACATATATTCTTCTAAGCACTTTTTATGCTTGTTCAAGTTACCTCCCATATGTCTTTCCATATGTACCTTGTACCTTGTTACCTCCCAATGTACCTTATTACCTCCAAACTTGAAAGTAAATTGTTACCTTCCATATGAAGAATTAACGGCCACTAAGACAGAAATCAATGTTTCACCTGCCAAATGTCGCAATGTTCAATCAAAATCAGTACCCATAGCAGCAACTCCACCCCCTGTCCAAGATCTTCTTGGTTATTTGATAGGTTTAGGCAATGCACTTGTCCTTAGAGATTAGTGAGCAATAGGCTTTGGGTGGGTATTAGATAGTCGATTTCATTTTATTTTGTAAATAACAAATGGAAAAATTTGGCTTTATTGTTGTCAGATGTGAATTGTATTTACTATGATAAGTGTTAACCTGATTAAAGCAACTTGTGATATTTGGTTAATGCTTTGTGTAGGCCTCCATTGCATGTTTTACTTGCAACATCAATATGTCAAGGCCTTCAGATCAATGGGAAACTTATATGGCATGATGGTCAAACTTTTACAGCTTGAAGCTTTAGAATAACTCTTTTGGTCTTGCAGCTGTTAGAACTATATAGGTACTGTTCATAAAATATGAAAATAGTTGAGATATTAGTTCTATTTACTATAAATATTGCTAGTTTAATAGGATGTAGATGCACATCTATTTTGAGTCCTTTTCCTAAGTTTCATTCCTGGTAAATTAGGTGCCACCATTGCAGCCTAGTAGCTCAGCACACACACTGCTACCAATGGTACTATTTCAAAACATATCTCCTGGACTAGCAAATGCTCTTTTGTAGGTGGAAGTAAAAATTAATCAACAAGTTGTTTGGTATTTTAATGATAATATTTCATTTGAATTTTTCTTCACTGAGGATGGTAGGATGGAGCCTGCAACATTTCTGGACGTAATAATGAATTATAGGATCTAAATTTTAAGCTTTGGAAGTTTTCTTCATTGAGGATGGCAAGATGGAGCATGAAATGTTTCTGGAGGTAATAATGAATGCTAGGACCATTCCCTCTCCACCACTCTGCCTGCACCTTCGAATCTGTTGGATTTTTAGGACTTTTGGGTCAGAAGGACTAGGCAGGATGGACAAGTCCAAGAGATCAATAGGGGAAGAGGAAGAGCATATAGACGGTGAGCTTATTCTCTCCATTGAAAAGTTGCAGGAAATCCAGGATGAGCTTGAGAGGTTAAGTTCTCATGCACTCTGAAAACTGCTTTTTGGGGTTATTTTATTTTATTTATTTATTTTTAAATTGGTTTTTTTGTTATCTTTTTTTAAAACATTTTTCCCATTCCTTTCTCTATGTAGTATTTTTTTGATTTATTGGTGCATCTATGGATTGATTGAATTTTTGGTTGTTCGTGGGCTGCTTGAGAATGATTTGTTACAACCCTTAAGAGCGGGTTTGAGGAAAAGAGCGGTTTTTTCAGTAAACCCACACTTCATCTTAATATTCTTTCAGTATTTTGGATATGGACATTTTGATTGGTTTACATATATTGTTTTTCCAATAGTGTCAGTCAAATTATTTCAAGGAAAAATTGAAACTAGAACATCCTCAAATTAGTTATTTCAATTTTTTTTTCCATATCCATTTATTGTTTGGGCATGATTTGGTAAAGCTCGAGGTTCAACAAATGTAATATTTTATGCAAAAATTCTTGATCAGTTACAGTCTGCCTATTTACGATTAGGTTCATAATGACTTGGTGACTTGAGGCTCTCTCTATGTAGTATGCTGCACTCCTAAATCCCTTTTGGTCTAAGTTACAGTCTGCACATTTATGATAAGGTCATAGTGGCCTGGTCACCTGGGGTACTCTAGGCCTAGTCACTGCCCCCAAAGGATCTAACAAGGTTGATGGACTTAATGGCAAAAGATCGTAATTATATTTGCCACCTGCCCTTAAGGAAGGGTAGACCTGCCTTACCTATATGGTTGTTCACAATTGGGTTATTCTTACATTCGTCTTTTTATTAGTTGCTGGAAAGATTTCCTGGAGGAATTAGTGGATAGAGTTTAAGTTGGATTCTGGATGAGAATCAGAGTATTCCTACATTACATATTTGTAATTTCATAGTTTCATTCAATTGAGGAAGAACCAGATTCATTGTATCACTTTTGTTTTCCCTTTCCCCACCTATATAGCGATGTTGTAGCTCTGGATTTTACTTTTTCCTTCTACTTTTTCTCTCTGAGATTGAATCTAAAGTTTCTAGTACCTAGCAGAGCCTTTTTCTCTTCTATCATAAGATGCATATGTGTGTAAACCTATGTAGTTGATGAAATAAGTTTGGAGTGGATTGAAACAGTGAGATTTCGTTGTGGTGGTGGTGATGAATCATTTTTTCAATTGAGCATAACATGTCTATATCTAATGGATAAAAATGGAAAACAAAGTGAAATTTTTAAAGGGTGCATTGAGCTGCTCTCTTGTGGCTATTCGCTCCAGTTATGTTGAATGTTAGAAATGGAGGCCAACTACAAAACTTTTTTCTTTCATGAGACTGCAGAAATCAGTCTCCAAATGAATTGAAAATGTCCTGGTGCACTCTGGGTTGTTCTATCACTAGTCTTACATGGGATGTTTGTATTCAAGTCATTCAGGTTATTATATTTTTTAGTTATTATATGATGTCCAACTATGTGGGGCCTTCTACATGGGTAAATTGCACTTGGGTATTATGGACAATTGAGTCCTCAATTACTTTTTGTGCTTTGCCTTTCACTACAGGGTCTTTAACATTCATTAATGTTTGATACGCTGAGCATTAAATATCATCTGCCCTTCTTTATGCTTTGCCTTTCACTACAAGGTCTTTAACATTCAATACTGTTTGATACGCCGAGCATTAAATATCATCTGCCCTTCACCATAAACCATAAAAAATAAAGCTTTCTTTATATATAATTTATTTGAATGAAAAAAGGGGAGAGAGCTATTGTTTCAATTTCTTTAGCATGGCATACACCAAACTGTGAAACACATCGTTTCTATTTTAACAGAATAAGCATGCAGTTCATCGAACTAAAAATCGAATTATATCAAAGCTACAAATCAGAACACCCATTTTTAAAAATCCCCCTATCAGGGAACAACATGGAAATATGCTTATTTCCATTAGAATCGAGTGTCAAGGCTATGATACGCAGCTTAATGTTATGAACATTGCAACCTGTTTACATGAAATTGCCATTGTGAACTAACGACATTCTAGGAAGGGGTGTCTTCCTTGTGTACAATCTAAAACAAGTTCTTCGTTAGATATATCAAATTTTCTGATAATACAACAATCAATAATCATGTGATTCTGGATCCTATGAGTAGTAATAATGGGATACATAGGACTAAGAATTGACCATGGTTGGCAATGTCTAATCTCAGTAATTAGGCAGGGAAGACTGCAACTAAAAAAGGTGCTGATAGCAATCTGCAATAGAAGGCCTCTGATTTGGGTCTTGTTCCAAGCTTCTATTCTATAAATTCCTCAACAGCTCAAACACATTCAGCCCACTTGTCCTGATAAGGTGTCCAGTACTCCACACATCAAATTTAACCCCATGAACACCCCTAGACATCTCAGGATCATGGTTCAAGCCACTAAGATTATGAGGGTAAATCTAAGGTGCATCAATGGCATCCTCAAAATCTATTATAAACCACTCATCTGATTCAATGTTCTTCATCACGTTATCCCACCTGAGATCCCTGTGCATAAACAAAAGGGTGTGCAAAGACACCAGTGCCTTGGTCACAACTTTCAGAGCTTCTACAACCTGTTTGGGTTTTTTCGTAGTTTTTTATTTTTACCTTTTTTCTTTAATTTAAAATCAATGACTATAAATGTAATTTTAAGGATTGCCATAACTGTTCACTTGGTTTGGTGTTTGGGTTTCTTTGTAGTCTTTAATTTTTATCTTTTAACTTTTTTCTTTAATTTAAAATCAATGATTATAAATGTAATTTTAAGGATTGGCATAACTCTTCACATAAATTTTTTAAAGTGTGCTAGCTCAATGGAAGAGCGTCTGTTTTAGGAGGTAACATGAATTAATCAATGATTTTTAAGTTCATTTTTAATTAGATATTTTTTATATCAATTTATTTCAATGGTGAGATATTTTTGGATTCATTGTTTTATATTGTCTCTAAAGAGACAAAAGTGATCTTTAAATAAATTTTTTATCGTCTCTAGAGAGAAAATAGCTAGTATTAAAGACATATTGTCTCTAATCCAAGTGTTATCTTTAGAGAGACAAAAATGAAATTGTCTCCAAAGAGAGAATAATGGTTGTGTTATATACTCCCTTTATAAAGACAATATTTTTTAAGACAATAATCTTTAAAACAATATACTTTAAGACAATATTTTTTAAGGCAATAATATTTAAGACACCATTTTTTAAGACAATAATCTTTAAGACAATAATTTTTGAGACACCGGTTTAAAGACAACATTTAAGGCAATACACAATTTTTTTTTTGTCTTAAGTTAAGACAATTTGCCCAAAAATTGTCTCAAATATTGTCTTAAAACCCTCTTTTATGTAGTAGTGTAAACTAACTATATATCAACACATAGTCAGTCCTAGATAAACTGATAATCTTGCACTGCATTTATTCTTTCCCATACCTGCCATGCAATAATAATGTACTTAACCAAAACCAAAAGAAAAGAAATCGATGACGCCTTTGTGTAGACCAAAAAGAAAGCAAAATCATGAACCACGACATATTTATGCATATACTACACTGAAGAAATATTTAACTGCATGTACTGCACTAAAGAAGTATGAAGCAAGATATCACATAAATATCTTTAAATATGTAACAATAGATACACTTAAATTTAATTAGATACATTTAAATGAATATATACATTAAATTTAATTTTGATTGATAATTTTTTATTTAATTTGTTTATTTAATTAATTATTCAATTAACTACTTATTAGGAGATATCACGACCCGACCATAAAATCATTAAAACAAAGTAACCATGCAGGTAGGTTTTGCTCATACATAAATCAGAATTACAATATACCAATGTCCATCTTCTTCTATTTATAAGTAAATAGAGTATTTGGCTCTAAACTAACTATATATCAACACATAGTCAGTGTTAGATAAATAGATAATCTTTGAATCCATTTATTCTTTCCCATACCTGGCATGCAATAATAATGTACTTAACCAAAACCTTGAATTGATATGGGAATGCATTATAAGAAGACTATTTGGCTCTAAACTAACTATATGTCAACACATAATCAGTCTTAGATAAATAGATAATCTTCGACTGCATTTATTCTTTCCCATACCTACCATGCAATGACAATGTAATTAACCCTAAGGAAAAGAAATTGATGACATATTAATGCCAAAATTATTAACGATGACATATTTGTGCATCTAGTGCAGTAGTGAAGCAAAAGCGAAGCATAAATTTCAGAGAGGAAAACAAAAGCCACTTAGTATAAGTTGGTTTAGTTAAGTTTCCATTACCTGGTGTCATAAGTTGCTCTAAAAAGTTATCGGGTTGTTTTTTCCGCCACATTTATTGTTGTTGTTCATGGTGTTGTTGCTCTTGTTGTTGTTGTTGTTGTTGCCGACGCGATTGTTCATGGTTTTGTTGCTGATGAAGGGATTGTTCTTGGTGTTGTTGCTGTGGCATTTGTTGTTGTTGTTCATGGTGTTGTTGCTCTTGGTGTTACTACTGTTACTGTTGTTGCCACTGTTGTTGATGTTCATGGTGTTGTTGCTCTCGGTGTTGATGTTGTTGCCGATGTTGTTGCTGTTCATGGTGTTGTTGCTCTTGATCTTGCTAGGATTCCCAATGAGGTGCTTGTCAGTGACATTCTTGTCGCGTGCTGTTCATGTTGTTGGCTTACAGATATTAAAACTAGAATGACTTTGAAGGCAACAAGATTCCCACTTTTGCAAAAAAAATGACTTCATTTCAACAATACATAACGTGGACATTCATAAGTTACTGTGAATCAATGCTTAACATGGACATAGAATATGCGCAAATCAATGATATCCATATCTAGAACTGGAGTAGGGAAAATTCCGTAAGCAAGAGGTGAGAAATACAATTGCATAGCCTACCTTATATAGAAGTAGGCGAACTCAAAACTTGGATTTGAAAACCATCTACACTCCCAACCACGGTCAAGTTTTGAAGTTTTCATGTATTAAATTTACATGAATGACATCATCAATCATGCAAAGACGAGCGTCACGAGGATGACATATTGTGGACGCATTGTTGGGCAGACGAGTTATTTTTTTTGAGATTGAATTAATGTGATTTCTTTAGTATTTGTGATTGTTCAAAAACTTTTATTTTTATCATGGGATCCACTGACCTTTTAGCATAATCTTGCAAGTAACCCTTTTTTTTTGGTGGACTTTTACCATGTGAATTTAGGTATCACATGTCGCTTTATACTTCAGAAAGAAAATCTAGTGTGGTTATATGAAAATCTTGTCTATGTGGTATACTTTCTAATTATTATTAATAAGAAGGTAATATTGTATTGAATTTAGGTATCACATGTAGCTCTGTACTCCGAAAGAAATATATGTGTTGTATACTTTTTAATTATTATTAATAATGAGGTTTTTTTATGTAAGATAATAATAAGTTTGTTTATGTAAGATAGGTTTTGGTAGTCTTGTTAATAAATGTTTTTTTTTTTTTATAACTCTTTTAGAATTTATTTCAATAGAATCACTCGATTTATTATTTTCCTAGAAATGTATATAGTTTTTGATACACGTGGTTAATATGATTAAAAATGTATATATTTTTATCTAGTATCAAGTGCTTTTACGTAATAATAATAGTTGGATTCATAATAAGATTACTATTATAGATATTTGGTGGTTATTGAAGATATCTTTAAGGAAAAGTAATTGAGTTCAAAATTGGAGGATTTACCTCTCAAGTCAGTTGTGATGAATCTCTCATACTACTTTATAAACCATTCATCTGAACTTAACTTGAGGTGGTGGAGAACCTATGGCCTACCTCCTTATATTTTGTTTCAAGTTGAAAAGAGGTTTCATAAAGCCTTTCCTTTGACCCCCTACAATTTTGTTTTTTAGGAAGGAGTTTGAGATTGTAAGTGTTGTAGTCATTTATAAAATTTCATGAATAAAGCTAGCCTTGATGATCTCATATAGAAATTAAGGCATTGTGTTATGTAAGCTTATCTATGATTTGTAATTATTAGCACAAGACACCATTAAAATCATGTCAATAGTTGTCATCTTCAATATACAAGTCTCAATAAAATCTATTCACATGTTGGAAGTAAATCCAAGGATTATAGAAAGACAAATGTGATGGGATGGATGATCAAATTCATGTATACTTTGAAAAGAAAAGGTTGCATGATATTTCAAAGATTAACAAGGTGTCACAATCATAAGATAACATTGCACTTGTTGAACCACACATGGTATGTTGAAGGAGAATGGTGGTTTCAAAAACCATTGGAAAAGCCTCCATGTACCACTCATAAATTCTTATGCTCTTGACCTACGAGAAATTCCAGAATACCAAATATGCAAAGAAATACAACCCAGAACATAGAAGAAAATGAGAAAAACAACAAGTATTTTATTATTAAGAGATGAAAGCAGTGCTCACTTGCATCTTCGAGGGTGCAACCTCCAACATAGCAGAGCTCAATTACAAAATAAGACTCATATATCTCAATGGGGAGTCTCTATCCTTTATATAGGATTCATAAATACAATACCATGGGTCATTACCATGGTTCTCTCAATACCATATATCTAATGCCATGGCTCGTTTGCAACTAACTGTGGTCCCTTTCTTAAATGTAGGTCAACCACTTACAATTATTAATATGAGCTTTATTGACTCTTTGACTAACTACAACTATGAGTCGACCCTATTACATAAATAAGGGGGTTAGGGTTGGACCCTAACATAAATCCCAATGAGGTTTCTTGCAATCCTTATACAATGGTTGGAAAAGTAATTAATGATGACTTGATTTTCAACTAAAAGAAATAAAAAAGGGGAATTTGTCTGAATGGCAAGGGAGTATTAATCCCAGCTAATTATGTCCAACGAAAGTTCAAGTTCATTGTTTGAAAATATCATCTAGAAAGTTATTATTCACGGAATTCCGTTAAAATTTACAAGCATCGAACCTGCCAAAATTTGGAGCCCAATTTCAAATATCAAGCATTATCCACCACCCCAAAGTTGTAAAATATTAACATATGCTTGTTTTTCTACTTTCATTTTACATTTTGAATTAGTTGTAGGATTAATAACATTTCCTATGGTTTCCAAGAAATATGTTGTTCCTTCTAAAAACCATTTCTCACAACCCTAAAGATGAGAGCCTAATTCACCATGAACTATATATTTTCACAACCTACATTACTAGGGAAACACCATACAAGATTTTCAATGTAACGTTTGGAAAATTCTAGGATGCTTGTGATTGAATTCCCACCTAGGATTGTGGCTCTCTGTGTGCCAAAATTGATAATCCTTCTCAGCAAACCATGATGTCCATTGATTATTCTTCAATTACTTTTCCTATAACTACTACATTTATTTATCATATGTCAATACTATATAAGAATGTTGCACACTTGGACAATGAAAATCCTTCATCACAATATTTAAAACCATAAAAAAAATTCAAGTAAAACACATAGGCCTCATTGCCTCCCAAAAGGAGTCCCTCTTCTTGAAATTATCTTTCCTTTCCAAGCTTTTTCCTTTCCAAATCCTTCTAGAGAAGCAATTTTGGTGATTTCTCTCATACTAGAATATGATGATGATGATACTGTAGATGAAGCTACCTTGGGAATGATGGAAAATATTTTTTGCTAACTCCCCAATTAAAAACACACTATGAGAAACATAAATACCATGCTTATATACATGTTAGGGATTTAATTACTAGATAAATATAGCGCATAAACACTACCTCTTCGATTTATATCTTGAGCATGTCATATTATCCTTAATAGTGGAAGTAATGTTTCTTGAATATTTTACTTAAAAAATGAAATTACAATGGACACTAATGGTGACAATTCTATCAAAAGATTATAGGGTATCTTAAGAAATCCTACTTGGCTTATAGGGCTCTACTAACATGCAAATATTTTATGATTGGATCATTGCTTTCTATTTAGTCTAAGAAGTTTATGATTAAGAGATTTCCAAGATCTATAAAACAACAAAGTTAAAATAAATTACTCATGAAGATCACAAAATATGCTACCCTAATTGAGAATATAGATTGTTCACATTATCTCTTATCAAATGCAAAGATGTATGTTAATCTGGTTGCTAGAGACAAATCCCTAATTCATAGATCTAATTATAACTAGAATTGTGATACCTTCTCCATAAATTTCTAAAGAATCTTAACTATGCCTTAAAAATGTATCTCCAAGAATTAATGTTGTACAAGATATTACTTATTGATTTTGGGCTTGGGATGAGAGAGATAAAAGAGAGATTGACCATTCTCAAAGGAAACACTCACTTTTCTATACATAATATCCCTTTTTTACCTCGCACCATGTACCAATTTTTTCTAATAATATTGTAAATCTTGTCATGTGGATAAATAGGGAATATATCAAAAGTTATAATAGACCAATGAGTTAGGAAAGCTTCCATAGGGCATATCTTGGAAAGTATAGAAAATCAATGGATAAAAGTTTTACCTCATGTAACATGAATATCTTACTTTTATCTCAAATTTTCACTGTCTAAAACATCAGAAAATGGAAAAATGACTCATTCACTTCCTAAACCAAAATTTTGCTCCACTTTTAAAATGTCAATAGTATTCCCTAGGTTCTTTTGCACACTTTGAATCTCTTTGAGCTTAGATTTTTTTCAATTATACTCAAATCACCCCTAGTTGTAAAATTGGGTGAGCTAACTCATACTACATGGCTTAGTCAACTTGACATAATCTTATTTCATATGTCCTCATTATGTTAGAGCTAGCATGAGCAACATATATCAGCATATACCGTTGGAAATGTCGAAGAATAATCATTTGAACCATACATCCTACGCTCCCATTTAAACTAGGTATTTAGAGCAAAAATGAATTCAAAGAGAAGATATCCAATCTAGGCATCAAAAATCCCAACAAGAATATTTCCAACAATCTTCATTTTAAAATCTTTATCTTCAACATCTATAGTCTTCCCATATCTTTCACATTAATTAAAATAATATTTCCAGCAATCTTTGTTGGAGAAATGACATGAACCCACGATTTTCACAATTTCTATCTTGAGGACTGGGCTTAAATGGATATCGGGCACATTAATGTCAACTAAAGAGCAACCCCTAAACATGAAATACTTTAGGATAGTTTTTTTGGGATTTTTACCCATAACATTAGGAATTGCCCATGGTAAAAGTAGGTTGTTTGTTTGAGTTGAGCCTAATGTAAAACTATAAATAAGTATGCAATGTTCTATGATAGGTATGGCTGATAAATGGACCATGCGAAACAAACATTGTTGCAGATAAACTCTTTTTGTCAATTTACAACAAGTGCACCAAGGGCCTGGTTTTGTGAAGGCTTCTAAGGTTAACAGTATTGGGGCCTTTGGGCCTAATAAAGTATTACAGGTGCTTAACATTGAGTTCGTGATTTAGGCCTTATGCCTTGTCCTCAAGCCTTTGGGAATTAACAAAAGCACTATAAGAACTATTAAAAATGGTGCTTGAATGTCTTAGTAATCATTTCTAGCATTAAAGCCATAATAAGTGAATTTCACCAAATTGGTCGCCCAACTAAAACTGGAACGTCAACTAAAACCTATGAATGCCATATTTACGTCAGGAAATGATTTCAAAGTGATAATAAGGTCACAATATTATATCTCTAATGCAATGGAATTAAGGATGATGGCTCGATGTTTTATTGATGCATATATCATCGTTAATGGAGTAGGTAGACTACATTACTCCTCTAATGGGCTTCCTGATATGCCTGTAAAATTGATAATGGATATAAGTCCTATTTAATGTGAGCAAACTTGAAGTAAATCCAGTTAATAGAGAATTAAATAGATCAAATATTCCAAATAGTTCATATAGGCTTATTCCAATTTATGATTAGATAGAGGATTAATTCATAAGCAATGGGAGCCACACTGAGAGATTTAAGGCTACTGATATCGTCCAATGAATCACATTATGTTAAAAAGTTCATTGATTTTGTGTTGCATATTTTTCTCCTTTGTAAGCTCTAATTCATTTAATGGTGTTCACAAATTCCGAGATAGAATTAGAGGATACTTTCTATATAGTGTAACAATGTCAAAGAAGTGATTGTTCATTCTCTATAAATTTATTAGTTATGAAGGTACTCATGAAACTATTTTTTTCTACCATATTAGGATTTTGATGCATTTTCTAAAGGGGAAGGAGATAATTTTAGCCTACTAGTTGATCAGTAGCCCTAGAATAATGGCATTTAATATCTAGAATAATTCTAGGAATCTTGACAGAGCCTTATATTAGTTTGGGTTAATCAAATTTCTTGTTGAGGAAAAACAAATTTAAGAAGTGACAATTGGGAACCTTGTTTAGTAATAAATTATTTTATTGAGGCATTAGAAGAAAAAAATATTTGTCCAAAGAGAAAAGAAAGAAGACATAGGGTTTTTTCAAACCCTTACCCTCAAGAAGAAAATAAAGAAGCCAAAGAAACTCTAGTAGAGAGAGGACACTGAAATCGTAGAGACAAAAGAAATTTTAATACTAGAGTCTATGATGATATTGGAAGACGAAGATGCTACTGAAATAAAATATACCATAAAATCAATGCAACTTCAGAAAGGATAATTGTTGAAAATAAGATATGAAAGGAAGAAGAATAAAAAGGATCATGCTAGGACCAAAAAGAAAGGTGACAAAAGCAATTACGAAGAATCCACAGGAAACTACAAAAAAAACCAATGTGATATCTAAATTGAAGTAAAAAATGACCTCAGCAACATCAAGGAGTGATCCAAGTGGCTCCAGAGAGACACACAGGACAAAGAGGGCTTATGAATGCTTGAAAATCAAAGTGCTCAGAATGAGTTCGACCCAAGACCAGAGCGTAGATCTCATCGTCCTCGTCATGGAGGTGTGAATGTTTCGCCAATCCGAGCTTGTATGAGGAAGAACAAGCCAGTCAAAATTTTAGTCAAAGTTGGAGTGTGGGCCAGGTTTAAGTGTCTTACAATTTGACTGACCTCGAGGCATAAACCTAGCTCCTGGAATCAGTCGAAATTGCGGCCTCGTTAGTTTTCACAATGACCCTTATTTTGTAAAAATTTAAAAACAAACCCCTCAATATAAATATCAAAAAAAAAATCATAAATGAGGTGGCGAGCCACCACCCCCGCCACCCCAAAATTTAATAACAAAAATATTTAAAAAATAGCATTACTTTATATATTAATTATTTAAATATAGTCTCAACTATCTTTTGTATTGAATTAGTGTTTATATTAATAAAATATATTCTAAAATTAAAATAAACCGATAAAAATTTATATATTAATAATTTATTTTAATATCAATGTTAAAGATAAAAGTGCAATAATTATCATTCTATATAAAGTTTCAAATTGAAGTATATAGATTTCGAATATTAAAAATCGTGTAGTCTAACAAGGCGGAGGAGTTGCCTTGAAAGTTATGGAAATTCCAATTATATTTAGAGAAAATCCCGCAAGGATTTTTGTAAATCCAAATTATAATTGTTAAACTTCAAAATTTTAGGTGTCCTTGATGTTTTTGATGGTGTTGAATCCTTTTCCACCATCAAAAACACAATTGAAACACCGCCTCTACAAGATTTTGTGAATTTTCTTTTGGGCAGATTCCGGCCACTTTTGGCCACCCGAGCAATTCCTCCACCTCATTAGACGACTCCATTAAAAATTCTAAAATATGTTGCTAAATTATAACTACTAACTTGTATTTTTAAAATATCTATTAATAGTTTATGAGATTTTAGATAAACAGTGATAGATATATATGATAATAATATAACCTCACTATTTCCAAACTTATGAAATTAAAAATAAAACAATGAAACTTCCGAAGTGCAACTTTAAGTTCTCACCGCTGCATTCCACAAATAATATTCAACCATCACTATCATAAAAAAATAATAGCAAATAAATAAAAAATAGAATAAATAATAACAAATAAATAAAAAATAGAATTTAATAAAATAACATTTAATAGAATTCAACGTACTATAAAAATTTGTTGACGCTTGACTTTCATGTTTTCACGTACTATATTGAACCCATGTATTTCGACATAAAGAGATAAAGACATTCATAATTAGGGCAATTAGTTTTTCCACAACTCCAAGGAAAATATTTGACGAGAGCGGCATGTCATTTTCAGTTCTCCCTGCACGCATTACGCGCCGTTACGGGGCCCACGTGGCCGGCCCTCAAGCGGGCGGACCCAAAACCTTCTATGTCAGATTACGGGGGATAATTTTTTGCCCCGTTTACTGAGATTTATTCGGACAGCTCGGCAGACGAGTTTTCAGCAAAAGAAAAAACTGCAGTTGTCTATAACGCGACTTTTTGAAAGTCTTTCTGGCGGGTTTTTCCGGTCGAAATCAGGCAGGAATTTATTGGAATCGCAAGTTTGATAGCTAGTTTCTACACAATGAAAGCGTCCCAGGGGTTTTCGAGGGTGCTGAATCCAAATATGCAGTTAAAAAACCATTTTAACTGCAACAAATCAAGATTTAACCTCAATTTCTTCAGCCGGATTCCGTCACCGAAATCTCCAAAAAGTCGCATTATAGACAACTCCGAAAAAACTCTGCCGGGATTTCTGCACGCGCAATGTGACCGAGGAGTTATTTTGCTTGGGCGGAAAAAAAAATTGAAATCTTTGTTATTATTAGAGTGAAAAATTTAAATATTTTTAAAAACAATCTTTGTTCTGATTAAAGTGAAAAATGTAACCCCGGATGCGGGTGTCATCAAGTCAGTTAATGGAGAGCCACATGCCCAGCATGGGCTGCCACGTGAGGAGCAAGGGTCTTTAATGCCTCTCGCCGCCGAGACTTCACGACGGGAGAAGCATAAGAGCAACCTTAATGAAGATGCTGGAGGCGATGGAAAACCTGCAGAGAGCATTCAATGCGGGCCAATTCCGAGGGAATGTTAATGGGTTTAAGAATGATGAATGGAGCTCAGTGCGACGAGAAGGATACTCAGAACTCTGAGCGCAGATGCCGTGATTTGGTTGCTGAGAGCTCGGACGAGATCCGCTCCATACTTGTTTCTACTGGTCTCTGTCTATGCTCGGTTGAGCTCAGCTTCGACCCAATTTGGGGACAGCAAGCAACTAGAAGGGAACGCAACAACAGTCGACCCTCCTCTGCTCTGGAACAGGATAAGGAATTTGAGGATACCATGGCGCGGCCGCGTGAAAGGATGCTTTGCAGAAGAGGCTCAGGGCGTGGAGAATCCTCTCGTCCCCTTGCAGCGGATGTTCACCATCATTGCTGCTGCTGCTATTGTTACAGAAGAGCGGGAGCCACCCCAATTCCAGCTAGTCAGTTTCTGGAAGCTGGTAGCTCTAATGATGGAGCGCCCATGCTCCCAGCATTTGGCTCAGTCACTTTTACACTGGGTAGCTCCAGGGACAATGCTGGAATTAATGCACACATCTCAGTGCTTTTCACCAAAATTCCCAAGGAGAATGAGGAAGGACCGCCACTGGTCCCTGCTGAGGATCGTTCAGAGGGCGATAGGGGGAAGCGCCCATTGGGGGAGCCATCGAATGCAGAGGGTAATTCAGAGAGGGAGCCTCAGCAAGCCCCCTCCCGACTTCGAGAACAAGAGCTGCCAACCCCCGCGCAGGATCCCATGGCTATGTGGGATGGCATCCCAGAGGGACAAGGATGGAGCAGAATTCTGGAAGAAAAACCAGCGGAGTAACTCCAAGCGGCACTCCCTCGATTTTGCTTCCTTCTCTCAGGTCGGGTACGGGGTCTCGGTTGATAGCAAGTTTTCGTTTTATATCTTGGTTTGTTTCCTTTATGATTCTGAGTCATGTTAGTGGCCACTACAGTCTTACTGGGTTCAGCGTCTTATGTCTGGTATACGTCTTATGTCTTTGCTTGTTTATTTTATGTTCTGGGTTGGGTTCTGGGCTTCTACAATCTTTCTGGGTTATGCGTCTTTTGGGGATGCCCCTGCGTGGGCCGTTTTGGTGATACACTGGAAAATCTTCGAGTCATGAGTATTGAACTAAACTGGTATTATCGCCCTGCGAGGCAGAAGTATGAGTCTGACAGAGCCACCCATGGAGCCACAGTTGGCCCTGGGTAGCCAGTCTTTTTGGATGTAAAGTTTACCTGTACATATTAATATAAATTAGTTAGTGTTGCCGAGAAAAAAAAAAAAAAGTGAAAAATGTAAATATTTTAGTTTTTAAAAACAAGGTACATTTTAAATATTACGCGCTAAGGCCCACGTGGGCAACCCCCAAGCGGGCGGCCCCAAAACGGTACCACACAAAACCTTGTATGTCAGTACACCGCGCCAGGATTACGGGGCGGGCCGCCCAATGCGGACCCGACCCCCACTCATATATTTTTTTGCCTTTGTTCACGAGTTGAAATGTTTGCTGATGTACCCATGCAACCTTGGATGAAACATAGGCCGGTTTTGAACAATTTTACACTTTAATAAGATTTTGTGTTTAAAAGATGGTTTAATGGTTAGTCATGCATAGTGAATTAAGATTATGATATTTATTACTAGTAATTTTTTAAGTCTAACTATGTGTCTTGGAGAAATTGAATAAATTTGAATTAAGGATTAGTAGCTCTATTATGTTGTAGGTTACGTGTGGTATTCTATCTTTTCTTAAAGAGGTTTCATAAAGCCTTTTCTTTGACCCCTACGATCTTGTTTTTTAGGTAGGAGTTTGAGATTGTAAGTATTGTAAATTCAATTTTGAATTAAGGATTAGTAGCTCTATTATGTTGTAGGTTATGTGTGGTATTCTATCTTTTCTTAAAGAGGTTTCATAAAGCCCTTCCTTTGACCCCTACAATCTTGTTTTTTAGGTAGGAGTTTGAGATTGTAAGTATTGTAGTTATTTTTAAAATTTCATGAATAAAAGGTAGCCTTGATGATCTCATCCACAAATTAAGGCATTGTGTTATGTAAGCTTATCCATGATTTGTAATTATTAGCACAAGACACCATTAAAATCACGTCAATAGTTGGCATCTTCAATATACAAGTCTCAATAAAATCTATTCGCATGTTGGAAGTAAATCTAAGGATTATACAAAGGCAAATGTGATTGGATGATTAAATTCATGTATACTTTGGAAAGAAAACGTTGCAAGATATTTCAAAGATTAACAAGGTGTCACAATCATAACATAACCTTGCACTTGTTGAACCACACATGGTATGTTGAAGGAGAATGGTAATTTTAAAAACCATTGGAAAAGCCTCCATGTACCACTCATAAATTGTTATGCCCCTGACCTGCGAGAAATTCTAGAATACCAAATATGCAAGAAATAAAACCCAGAACATAGAAGAAAATGAGAAAAACAACAAGTATTTTATTATTAAGAGATGAAAGCAGTGTTCACTTGCCTCTTCAAGGGGGCAACCTCCAACAGAGCAGATCTCGATTACAAAATAAGACTCAATATATCTCAATGGGGAGTCTTTATCTTTTATATAGGATTCATACTTATTGTGGCCTTCCCAAGCTATTGTCCTTGCATTAAAAATAATGTACATAGACTTTTAAAGAGACAATTAGTCATTGTTCTATTTCAGAGGAGTTATTCTTCTTAGACACCCATGCATTGTGGCTATAACTCCTCTTAGACACCCACTTTCTATGGCCTTGCCAAACTATTGTCCTCGCATTAAAAATAATGTACATAGACTTTTAAAGAGAGAACTGCTCACTGTACTATTTCAGAGGAGTTATTCTTCTTAGACACCCATGCATTGTGGCCATAACTCCTCCTAGACACCACTTATTGTGGCCTTGCCAAGCTATTGTCCAAAATACCATTTTTTAGAATTTATTTATTAGTGTGCTAAACTCAAAAATCTTTCTAAGCAAGCTATGATGTCCTCCTTAATAAGCCATGGAATCTCATGATTGTTTCCCAATTATTTTTACTCTAACTACATCTCTATTTTTATTTTCAAGATGTCAATACTTTCTAAAAATACTTAAAAACAATGAAAATCCCTCGTCACAATATCTAAAACTCTAATAACAATTCAAGTAAAAAACCTATTGTCTCATTACCTCCTAAAAGCAGTCGCTCCTCTTGAAATTGTCTTTCCTTTCGAAGTTTCCGTCCTTTCAAAGGCTTCTAGAGAAGCAATTTTGGTTATTTCTTTCCTACTAGGATATTGTAGATGAAGCTATGTTGGGAATGATGGAATATATTTTTTGGTTAATCCCCCATTAAAAACGCATTATGAGAAATATAACTACTATGCTTATATGCATGCATGTTAGCCATTTATTTGGTATATGCATATTTGGATCTATATTTTGAACTTATACAATTTATCCTTAATTATGGAAGTAGGGTTCATTCACTATTTCATTTAAAAAGAATAAATTGCAATGGACCTTAACCCCATTGCTGAATGGTGATAATTTTGTCAAAATATTAGAAAAACCATGAAGAAAGTCTACTTGGCATATAGGGCTCCACTAACATGCAAATATTGCATGATTGAAACATGTAATATCCCAACATCAAAATTTTAATGAGATATGGTACACTCTAGGTGTTCTAATGAAATTACCATGGGCCAATGCCATGGGACAATACCATGGGCAACTGCCACATTAAATACCATGGGAAGATTCCATACACTTTGACCATATCCAAATATATATATATATATTACAAATCCTCCTGCCCAAAGATTGTTTGCCCTCAGGTAATCCACTTCTATCCACAAAAGAAGCATTTTTATATTGATACCAAGATCCCATACAACCCAATGTGTTATTCCATGCCTCCATTCTAAATGATCATGAATGGATCCTTCGATACCTGAATCCAAAACAATCCTTTGGTCAATCCTACCCCCAATGGATTCTCCTAGATCCCAATGCCACCTAAGTCCTTGGACATGTTGGTTATGACACCACCTCAGCCCTCCATCATTGATTGTGCTTGAGGGCCCAAGTTGCAATATGCCCTTGGCTAAGAGTATCCCATCAATAGAGTTCCAACTCATAATCTCTCATAAATCCATCTCGTGGGAAGTATATAATGCATGAATCCCTGCACATGGAATAAATCTACCATGCTGATGTTGCCTAATGCTCAACTCATGTTGCTCCACCCGATCACCCATCATGATCCATTTGTATAACTCTTCCTTACTATCCCCAATGTATAATGGCAAGTTGGTAGAGCTGCAAGCCTTATCTATGTACTCTTGTAGAGGGCTACTTTGCAACTCCCAAATGTACTCCTCTTCTTGCCTTGTGATGGACTTGAGTCGTTCCTCAACACTAGACAACTATGTCATTGATTCAACACATACCACTATCAGGTCCTCAAATTTTCTATTCTTCTGTAAGACAATGTCTCAGGCTACCCCAACTCTCTACTTCAACATCGTAAGATCTGTGTTGAAATGCATGATCCTTTCCCAAAATTCCTCTACTAGAATTTCTCGTGCCCTATAGAATGTCTCTATATTTGACTGCACCAAACGCCCCATGACCATAACTTTAAGTTGAACCTTTGTTTGACCCTCTAGAAATGGCTTATCATGCATACTATATTTGTCATGATACCCTGCATGATCATGCTCATCATGTCGGTTTATTATTATTGGCTCCTCATTTGGTTCTACTAGAATGTCTTCTTCCTATCCTTTTTCACACGTGGGGATAAGTTGTCCACCCTCTTTGATTGTCAAACATGGTTGTATTGGTGGACTGTTATCTATACCTGATTGTCCATACTCTTTATGGATGTTCTCTTGGATATCTATAGACTCAACTACCTCATCATCAGGAGGAATTCCCTCCTTCCCTTCCCGATTTACTTTATCAAGTTGATTGATTATCATTGACCTGTCCTATAAGTTTCTTTGAAAAACATGGTGTTGCTGCTCACCATTTGTACTTGATTGCTTCAATCCTTCATAGGTTCTCTTCTAAAAACCGGTGAAACCAACTATGGATGAATCTTCATGATCTTCCCTTGTTTCCTCTTATCACCTGGACATGAATGGTTAAGGGCCCAAGGTCCCTTGTAGATAAACCATAGTCCTCTCATCCTTAGTTCATTATTGATGCATATTTTGTTCTTTCTTCCTCCATCAATCCCTATCAACTCCTTCGTAGCGACCACCCTTTTGAGTAATTTTATGTTTTTCCTATGTTGGGTTGTGTTATATTCTTTCCACATAGTTAACAGGGGGTTTGAGGGGCACCCGTAACCCCACTTTACGGGGTCTGGGGCAGCACCCCGAAAAATTTGGATTTTGGACCCTATGTTATGTTGGGTGGACCCACCTATGGTTTTGTGCATGATTTCCGCACTTGTTTTTTTGGACGCTATGGGTTTTGGTCCATGTTATTCGATGCGATGTTTTTTTCGATCCATGGTATTGGATGCTTCAGCATGTATAAATATGTATTATAACATTGAAAGGAACATAATGAAAAATCAAGTTGGTAGTCACAGTTTTGGGATCCAGGCGAAAATCTCTATGTATATGTGTTTTATGTGTTATGCTCTCACTATTGTTTATTTTATGTGTTTTAGAATTCGTATGCATCTAATTTTTGTACAGGGTTAAAACCTACATCTGGTATTGGAGTAATTTTGGCTTCAAGGGGCGCCTTTGTTACTGAGGGGTTTCACTTGGGCCTATGATAAACCCTATTCAGTGGGAGATCTGCGAGATCGATTCTGGTGGTGAAAGAAGATGGCGAGCAATGGAAAGATAGAGATCGAGAAATTTAATGGTCAGAGTTTTGAGTTGTGGAAACTCAAGATGGAGAATCTATTGGTGGATAAAGATCAGTGGATCGATATAGATCTGGGTACTAAACCAACGGGAGTGTCCACTGAAGAATGGAAGAAGTTGGATCAGAAGGCAAAGAGCACAATAAGATTGTGTGTTTTAGATTCAATATCGTTGAATGTATAGGTGGAAGCTACGACGAAGGCTTTGAGGGACAAGTTAGGGACTTTGTACGAATCTAAGTCTCTGGTGAATAAACTATTCCTGTGGAAAAAGCTATATAACCTGAGGATGAAAGATGGAGACTCGGTGACAGAGCGTCTGAATACATTTAATACTGTGGTAAGTCAGTTAGCATCTGTTGATATTAAAATTTGAGATGAAGATAAGTGCATCAGTTTGTTGTGTTCTCTACTAGATTCTTGGGATAGTCTAGTTATTGCAATAAGTAGCTACAATGGTGATGCCTTGTCTGTATGAGGACAGTCCAAAAACAGAAACAAAAATAAGTCATTGAGTGGGAGATCTAAATCTAGAGGGAGATCTAAGTCTTCAGGAAAACCTGTAAAGGTGGTGTGTTGGAAATGCAGAAAGGAAGGGCACTACAAAAGGGACTGTAAATCTAAAGCTCCCGATAAAGGAAAGGGATCTGATGATGCTCCTTCTGCAGAGGTGAGAACTACCTCAGATGAAGGTGGGGATGTGTACTTGGCTTCTTCAAGTACACATGTAGATCATGAGGCATGGTTGATTGACTCAAGTGCATCCTTTCACTTCACTCCCCATAGAGAGTGGTTCTGCGAGTATGAGAAACACGATGGTGGTGATGTCTTCCTTGGGGATGACAGGAAGGCTAGAATCGTTGGTCGTGGAAAATTAAAGTTTAAGTTGCAAGGTGGAAGGGTTAGAACACTTCTGTTAGGGTCCCACCCTAACCCCCTTATTTATGTCATGGGATCACGTCATAGTCAAGAGTCAATAAAGCCCATATTAATATTTGTAAGTGGTTAACCCGCAATTAATGACGGGACCACAGTAAGTTGCAAATGGGCCGTAGTATTAGATAGATGGTATTAATAAAACCCACGGTATTGGCCCGTGGTATTGCATGTATGAGTCATATATAAAGGATAGAGACTCCCTGCGAGGAGCATTGTGTCTTATTTTGTAGTCGAGCTCTGCTCTATTGGAGGTTGCCCCCTCGAAGAGGCAAGTGAACATTACTCTCTGAATAATAAAATCATTGTTATTATGTGTTCTGGGTATCTTTTCTTCGCATATTCTGTATTTGGGTATCATTTTGCAGGTTAAGAGCATAACAAGTGGTATCAGAGCACTTTCCAGGGCTCGGTGGGATCTCCAATTTTTAGCAAAATTTTTTTTGGCCAGAGACGTGTTCCGGCGTCTTTAAACCACAGGATCTGTCGTTGAGCGCATAAACCTGCGGATTTGGGGAGGCATGCATGCAGGAAATACAAGAGGTGGTCGCGTCTGTTGGACTCCCTTGTAACCCCTGTGGGTACCCCTTCGAGTAGTAGCGCATTAGACAGAACCGCGCACGGATTGTCTTCCACGTACCCTCTGGGTATATAGGAAGCCCCCTAGGCTCCCTTGAAACCTCGCCATAGATAAACCTTCGGCCGTCTTGTGGCTACAGTACACCGAGAACAGCACTCAGAGAGATTACTCGCCCGTACAATAGGGTAGTCGGGTTGTACGGCTAAGGGTACGGTCGATCCTCCTTAGTTAGAGCCCTGAAACATTGGGCCGAGTACTACTGTCAGACCCTTATGTATATTGCGATCTGTAGCACCTGACACTCCTCAAGACCATAGTTCCCTTTTCTATCGGGCGATCACACATCATCTATTCCAGATCCGCGTGTGCAAAGACGTGCCGTAGCAGCAGACATCAGTCCCGCAGCTCCATCAGATCCGCAACAGCAGTTGTTCCACCATTTAGATCTCTCAGATCCACCAGATCGGAGTTGTTGTGAAGGGTTCCTATATCGGGGTATACTTTTCGTAGGACTTTTGGCAGCATTGACATTTTGAGGATTTGGTGACTGTAGTATTGATCAAGGAGTAAAACTCCATTAGGAGTTTTCAAAAAAAAAAAAAAAAAAGAAGAAGTCTGAGATCTTCCGAGGCACTTATGGGTGATCTAGCCCATCAGCATCAGGACGACGAGCTGAGCAAGGTGGTACCATTCAATTTATTAGTAAAAAATTTTTAGGCGGTCCCAATTTTTCATCAAGTTGGTGTATGGTAGAAACTAGAGCTCAACCAATGGCCCATGAAAGGCTGGACAAACTTGAAGAAAATATGAACTCCCTCCAACGTGAGATTAGCGGACTAAGTCTCTAGATACAGCAAGTACTCTCGAAGGGCAAGGAGCCAGCCCACGAGGAGGCATATAATGGCCATGAATACCATGAGGGTGAGTCTAGCCACTCTCCTCACGTCTGGCACACCCATCCACCACCCAGTCAGCGACCTCCCAAGTTGGATATGCATAAATTTGACGGTTCTCACACGTCCGCATGGCTAGCACAAATGGAGCAGTATTTCAAATTGAATCATATTCTAGATGATGGGACTAAGCTTATGGTGGGGACCATGTACTTGGAAAATGAACGATGGCAATGTGGGGAATGGCATCAGCATTGCAATGGACCATTTAAGAATTGGGCCCAATTTACCAAAGCTCTTTGAGATCGCTTTGAACAGGAAGACTCTTTTTTGGGGCGTCTCACTAAGCTCCGACAGACGGGTACAGTGGATGAATATATTACCACTTTTGAAGCCTTAGCCTTCCGCACTAAGGGTCTCACAGATGAGTTCTACACGGAATGTTTTATCAGTGGTCTTAAAGAAGCCATCAAAGCTCAAGTTCTACTCCACCACCCTCCCACGTGGACAGAGGCTTGCCAGGTAGCTCGTAAGGTGGAACATGCATTAGCAGCCCAATACAGCCGCCCCAATTTCCCCGCTAAAGGTCGTCCCCCACAGGCTCACAACACGACTCAGACACTTAAGATCCAAAAGGTGTCACCTGTGGAAATGGCCGAAAGAAGGAAGCAAGGACTATGTTACTACTGTGATGAAAAATATTCCCCGAGTCATAAATGCAAGGAGCCCAAGTTTTTTCAAATAGATGCCACTGACTACAGCTCCACCGAGGAAGATCCACCACTTGAGGAACCAGAGGCGATCGAAGAAGACAACAAAAAGGAGATTGTATCTGACGAACCAGTTATTTCGCTAAATGCGTTGGCAGGAATTTCTTCCCCTCAAACTCTCAAAATCAGGGGTTTTCTTAAACATCGCCCAGTAGTAGTCTTGATTGATAGTGGAAGTACCCATAATTTCATCAATCAAAAAATCGTAGAAGCAACGCATTGTTTTGTACGGGTAGTTTCTAACTTCCAAGTCCAAATTGCGGATGGGAGCACAATGAAATGTGAAGGCCGCTGTGAAAATGTCAAACTTCAAATGGGGGATTATCAGTTGAAAACGCACATGTTTTCCATACACATGGGGGGTTGCGACATTGTCCTAGGCGCTGAATGGCTTCGCACTCTTTGGCCAATCACAATGGATTTCGAGGAGTTATATATAAGTTTTAAGCAGAACAACTCCACACATACCCTCCATGGACTCCAGGCGGGAGCCCCCTCTATCATCAGCTCGCATAGGATGGAAAAATTGTTAAAAAAGGGCCATCATGGAGTGGTAGCTCAATTTAATGCCGTCCAGGTAGTCGAAACCATGTCTCTGCCAATTCATCCTGAGATGCAACAGATTTTAAATAACCATCGGACGGTCTTTGACAAGCCTCATGAGCTTCCACCCTCGCGAGGGGAACATGATCATAGCATCACCTTGGTTCTAGGGGCCCAACCCCCAAATGTGCGGCCATACAGATATCCGTTCACCCAAAAGAATGAAATAGAAAAAATCATCAAGGAACTATTGGAAGTAGGTGTCATTCGTCCCAGCATTAGTCCTTATTCATCCCTAGTGTTCATGGTCCTCAAGAAAGATGGGGAGTGGCGGATGTGTCCCGACTTCAGGGCCCTCAATAAGTTGACAGTCAAAGATAAATTTCCCATTCCGGTGGTTGACGATTTGCTGGACGAACTCAATGGTGCTCAATTCTTCACTAAGTTGGATCTTCGCTCAGGCTACCACCAAATTCGCATGAAGGAAGTCGACATTCCCAAGACGGATTTCAGAACTCATGAAGGCCATTATGAGTTCCTGGTCATGCTATTTGGTCTCTGTAATGCCCCCTCTACTTTTCAGAGCCTTATGAATCACATTCTCAAACCATATCTCAGAAAATTTGTCCTTGTCTTCTTCGATGACATCCTCATCTATAGTGGCACTTGGGCGGCACATCTTCAGCATGTAGATCTACTCTTGCAACTGCTCCGCAAGCATAAATTATTTGTCAAGATGCCCAAGTGTTCGTTTGGCATGGAAGAATTTGAGTATTTGGGCCACATTGTGGGGCGTGAAGGTGTCAAGGTGGACCCCAAAAAGATCCAGGCAATGCAAGAATGGCCTCAACCTAAGACCTTGAAGGGCTTGAGAGGATTTTTGGGTCTCACAGGCTATTATCGTAAATTTGTCCGCAACTATGGCCGCATAGCGAAGCCCCTCACTCAACTCCTAAAGAAAAATTCCTTCTTCTGGAACGAGGAAGCACAACAGGCATTTACCGCTCTCAAAAACGCCATGTGTTCCACTCCAGTCTTAGCACTACCTGACTTCACCAAATCCTTTGTCATTGAATGTGATGCTTCGGGTACAGGTGTTGGGGCGGTCTTAATGCAGGAAGGGCGACCATTGGCCTTCAGAAGCCAACAATTCAGTGGGAGGAATCTGGGCCAATCTACCTACGAGAAGGAAATGATGGCCATCTTACATGCAGTCAAGACCTGGCGACCTTACTTATTGGGGTGACGTTTCCAAATCCGCACAGATCATCACAGTCTTAAATATTTTTTGGAGCAACGCCTATCCTCCCCACAACAAAATAAATGGTTAGGAAAAATGTTGGGATATGATTATGAGATCATTTACAAGAAAGGGAAAGACAATAGTGTAGCAGATGCATTATCTCGCCAATTTGAGGAGGAAAGTACTCTGCTCGTAATTTCCCTCCCCATTCCAGACTGGATTGAAGAGGCTCACAGGGAATGGTTTTCACACCCCGGGCTCTCCCAACTCATTTCTCAATTGCAGGTAGATCCTAATTCCAGCAAGGGCTACTCGTGGCAGAATGATATTCTTCGCTACAAGGACAGAGTCGTAATATCACCAACATCCACCCTCAAAAGTCGCATTTTGGCAGAATTGCACTCATCTCCCATTGCAGGACATTCGGGCTTTTAGAAGATGTATGCTCGCACCAAAAGATCATTTTTTTGGACATGCATGAAAAAGGACATCCTGACTTTCGTAGCAGAATGTGATGTCTGTCAACGCCACAAAGGGGAAACCGTCAACACACCAGGCACTTTACAACCATTTCCCATTCCGGCATCAATTTGGACGGAGGTTTCTATGGATTTCATTACAGGTCTTCCAAAGTCAGGGAACAAGTCAGTCATCATGGTGGTTGTGGACCGACTGTCGAAGTATGCTCATTTCTGCGCCCTACCCCACCCGTTTACACCAAATTTGGTTGCTCAATCTTTCATGGATCAGATCTTCAAATTGCATGGCATGCCCACTTCTATTGTGTCCGACCGCAACCCGATCTTCACCAGTAATTTTTGGTAGGAACTCTTCAGAATACAAGGCACTCAACTCAAACTCAGTACTTCATATCATCCACAAACAGATGGTCAAACCGAAGCCGTCAACAAATGTCTAGAAACCTACCTTAGGTGTTTCACTTCAGAAAAGCAACACCTTTGGGCACAGTGGTTACCTCTGGCTGAATGGTGGTATAACACCAACTATCATGCCACCACCAAAATGACTCCCTATGAAGCAGTATATGGTCAACTTCCGCCTTCCCCTACTTCTTATCTCAAGGGGTGCTCCAAAGTACAAGTAGTGGATCAACTCCTACAACACCGCGCAACCATGCTCGCCCATCTTAGAGAGAATCTTCATCAAGCTCAGAACCGCATGAAGCAACAAGCCGACCAGCATCGCTCAGAGCACCAATTTCAAGAAGGGGATCAGGTCTTTTTGAGGCTGCAACCATATAAGCAAACATCACTCAAAGACAAGGGTTGTCAAAAGCTCTCTCCAAAATTCTACAGACCATACCAAGTACTTCAGCGCATTGGAGAAGTGGCTTACAAGTTGGCTTTGCCATGAACCCCCTTTCCTTTGATACTAGAATCTCAGAGATGCACAAAGCTTGATCCTTTACCTTCAATAAGCATCTAACCAATGGAAAACCACGAACACTATTTTTCAAACCCTCTTGATTGATGTCCTAGGGCTGAGGATACTTCACCTTTTGTAGCCTTTTATACTTCTCTATGAGACAGAAAAAGCCCTAATACAAGGATGAAGTCATGTCAATGAGCTCAAGAATAATATTATATATATGAACTTAGATGCTGGGAAATTTATAGCTTCAGATATGATTTTATATAAACTTTCAACAGAGAATGAATTCCGAGTGAGACACTATCTCCAAACCAAATTCAATTCAAGGGTGATTTCATAATAGAAGATTTGGCCCTAAAGAAACCAAAGCTTCTTGGCTGTAGTCATGACAAAAGGCCTTATATATAGATCATTTGACCAACAATTTGATAGAGAGCTCTATCCTAGAGATGCTTGATTGATGAGGCCTTGATCTCATTTCCTTTCTGGGATCTGCAACCTAGAATTTTGCAGTAGGATTTTCAGTGCTTCACGATGACTGATCTTTGAAGAGGAAGGAGGTCAGTGTTGTCAGAAAACTTCTTGCGATTTCTTTCTTCCTTGCTTGGGCTTGCCCTCACCTTAGCTCTGATACCTTGCCCTCACCTTAACTTTGATGCCATTTTGGCAGGGCATGCTAAACATGAAAACAATAGAGGTAAGAAGTTGTAGATTCTTGTGTTATCTATCTTTTATCTTCTAGAACATCATATGTTTTATTGCCAATTTTTGCTAAATTTAAAATTGACATATCGACCTGAGAAGAGGGTTTGCAATGCTAATAACCTCTTCTTCAGTCCATGTTGGCACACTCAAGTCTTGTTAAAGTACCAATTGTTTCTTGTGCAAAATTTGAAGCAGATGGCAACATACAACATGTTTTCTGAGAATCAAAACAACGTCTATAAGTGTTATGACATTAATCCAACACTATGTTTATAAACCAATTCGTACTAATGGACACAGGATGTGTAAAAAGTATTCTTTAAAAAAAAAAAAAATTGTCGGCTAGTTGAAATCTACATCCTTACTCCTATCTTGAAGAAAGGGTACTTGCTTCCCTTTCAGTTCATAGGTATATGAAAACCCAGTTTTGTAAGCACCCATAACCATGAATATTATACCAACTCCCTATGGTTAGTGCATCAATAATGTAAGTGTAACACTCATCCACGTAGCAGTCATAAGGCATTTAGGTAAGGTTTTACTAACACTGGCATCCCAGGCCATTAAGATCTATCCATGGCCTCAAAATGATGTATTTCCTTTACTCAACAAAACACTCATCATTTCTCTCCCCCAATCATCAAGTTTTTTTTCTCTTCATTCTGAATGAGAAATCAATCAACAAGTCACCATTTTAAATGTTAGATCACAATATGTTTAGCTTCTCTCTTGTGCTTACACTCTAGTATTCTCACAGCTTCAGAATCGCGAATCTTAAACGAAGTCTCATGATGTGCATTCAAGGATGCATAATTCACCCTTTCTTTGCATCAAATTACCCCCCTAGCATTCCCTTTACCTTTACATGCCTCAATGCAAGGCAGGCCAAGTTGATACCTGCTCAGTTAAATTAGTAAGTTGAGGGGTGTCATATATACCCAACACTGCCTACCTGTTCCTCCTCTTCCTATGTCGTAGTGTATGAACAGTTAGCTAGACTGGCGAGGATCCCCATTAATAATAACATCTATGTTGGCATTTGAATCCGAATGACGTGTTTCCCTTAATTATATGTTTTGTTTTTTTAACAAAAAAGGCTAACAGAGATAGAGACCCTCAAATCTGTCTACTTTCGACTCCTATGCCCATTTTCATCTAGGTTTTTACCATGTCAGTGTCCCTTTCTTTCTCAAAATTTCACGAAATCAATTAATCTATCCATTTCGTAATGCCTTTGGTAAAATTTTCTATCAAATGCTCTAAAGTATATATGAGATCTAAGGGTTTTTTTGGTTGTTGCTGACTTCGTATTTTTCTACTAACCATGATATGGGTTTGATGTAGAGGATTATGATTGAGTAAGGGTTGCATTACTCAATGTCTGTTTAGGATGAGGAGAAGGAGAAATGTGGTGTTAGGGTTGAGAGCTAAAGATGCCTGTGAAAAGAGGAGGTGTGTGGAATGGAGGGTGGCAGGGCTACCAGCACGATAGAAATGGAGGATGGGGAGGTCGGGCTTTTCATCATCGAATAGCTATGGTGGGATTCCTTGTTATCTTTGTGGTCATGCCATTGGTTTTTCTGGAAGCTAGGTTTCGTCACTCCATATCTACATCTACAACTGGTAAGCTTCTTCCTTCCCTCCTCCCTCGCTAGTAAGCTTCTTCCTACCCTCCTCCCTCACTGGTAAGCTTCTTCCTGCCCTCCTCCCTCATCAGGTTGCTTCTATCTCTTTTTTTGGGGTGGGTCTACGTTTAATTTATCTTTGTTGGCAAGCATGCCCTTTCTTAATCTGGTAGTATTACAATGAAGTGTAGACTTCTTACAACATTCAAGTAAGATCTCCATTACAATGAAGTGTAGTCGTCTTATACTATTTTAGAAAGATCCCTTTCATTGAGAACCCACTGAACAATGTATTTATGTGATCTGAGCCTTGGCGAGGAATTATCATCACCCCCAGTTAACCATTGAACCAAGACCCCATGGACCTGCTTCAAAATTTGATTTGCCTTCACCACCCCCAGTTAACCATTGAACCAAAACCCCATGGACCTACTTTGGAATTTGATTTTCCTTTTAGCTTTTTCATGGGATCTGAAGGCGTAGATGTTATCAAACTTACTTTCCTTGCTTATTGTCAAAATTTTAGCACCTCTAACATTTTTCTAGACATTTTGTGAGTTTTCTTTATAGGTTTCCTTTCATTTGATCTGTGTCAAGCTATGAACTCCATCTCTATACTAACACGGTACAATACCTACCAGGAGAAAGACTCAAAGTTTGTACCTCTCTCATGCAAGAGCAAAGGTTTTACCAACTGCCCCTAGAGTAATTACCCTTGCCAAAGATAATGAAACCATTCATCCTGATAGCAAGAAATAACAATGCACTTTCCATTTTTTAACAAAGGGAAATGCATATGACTAGTAAATTCGTTGGGCAACTGCTTGGTGAATTCGCTGGGAACTCCTCATTCTAAGGAGGATGGTACTAAGTGTGCACTGGATTCTGCATAAGCTGGATGGGTATTATAAAAATATATTTGTTAAGAGTTCATTTCAACATCTTACTCATGGGAATTGAATTTGGGTGGGAAGGGTAACAATCATTCTTCCCGTCCCCTCATTATCCAATCCAGACCCACTTTTCATCCATAAAGCTAAATCCACTTCTCATCAGTCAAGCTAAAACCAGTTCTGATCCACCCAACCTAGACCCAATTCATAACGACAATCTTGTTCACCAGCTACTTTCTACTATACATATCATTTTCACACTATTCCCATAGTGTTCAGAGCACGTTGGCCAAAAAAAATGATAGATATTATACACACCATTTTATTATTCATGTGTAATGAAATCTCGATCTTAGCATATCCATGATAGCAAAGCAACCACATTTTTAGTGTTTGAGTATTTTTATAGATATTCTTCTCCATCAAGTCTTTCTACCTAACCTTTTATGCGTTGTTTGTCATTTAAAAAAACAGGGCACAACTTCTCAGGAGATGAATCTATTAGAATTGTATTCTCTTTCCACATCTTGAAAACCAATTCTATTTTTCTATGGCCATTTTGTTCTTTTTCAGGATCTGGGCAATGCACTTGCACTTACGTTAGTATAATCCTAGAAAACAAATAGTGTCCCTAAACTGAAATTTAATCAACTTGAGTGGATCGAAATAGAGAGGAACTATTGAGGATACTAGAGCTCTGTCATATGTTTAAAATCTCTCTTGTCTATTTGTTTGTGGTGTTCATAGGAATAGGTAGATGACTGGAGAAAGCAGAGTTTAACAAAGAGCATTGACTCTCTCTTCCCAAAGGAGGCAAGTATACGAAACCTGCTGTATTTGCATATCTTAAATTTGTTTTTTCCCCTATTGAGCATAGAATTGAAAATAAACTTTATTTACTGGGCAAGTGATTGATGTCATAACAGCTAACAGAGAGGACTCAGAAACTATAAGCTTGGATATTGTTGGACGAAATGATCTATCTTCCTCATGGGTATTAGAAAAGCCCTCCGAAGTAAACCAAAGGGATATTACTAACTCTGAGGTACGATTGGCGAAGATTTTGGTTATTTTCTCTACTAAACATGTAAGGAAACCTACGTGATGATGATCTATGTAGTTGAGTAGGGTTGTATTAAGCAGGAAGTGAAAATTGACATTGGCAGGGGTGCTTCTCTATTTCCAATGGTGTACATCAAGCAGAGGCAAATGACATCTGGAGACAGCTTAGAAAAGTTACATTCACAACAAGATGGTGTGATCTTCAATGAAGAAGGCAAGGAAAATCCTAAGGGGGGTAAAATGAATGATGAGGTGTAGAAAAAAGCTTCCATTGACGAAGAACTTCTTATGAGGTTTCAAGAGGTTGACATACGAAGTGAACATCGAGACGTCAAAGAGAATGATCTTGATGGTAAGTTTTGATTTTCCCTAGTTAATTGGTTTATGATGTTGGTAGCCTACTGTAAGGTAATGTCTCTAGTCAAACTCTTAGGACAATGGTTGTTGTAATGCAGACCATTTGCAACTCGAAGGAAGTCCAACAAAAGTTTTGCGGAGGGTAAAATTCTTTACTGCACTAGATCGCTACTTTTTGTTCTCATGGAAAAGGGAATTGTTATATTATTTTCCAAAATCCTTTTTGAATGTTACTTCTCCAATAGAAAAAATTTATATATCTTAGATTTTAGCATAGTATGCTTTAATTTATAGTAGTTTAATGCTTACAGCATTTGAGACAAAAGACGAGGGAGGAATGGTCAACAATGTTGATTCAACAGGATGAAGAAAAACGAGTTGAGCTTGAAAACGTAGCAATTAAACATTCCAAGGAGGTAGATTATGTTGTCGTAGGAAAATATAGCATTTGGAGGTAGGAGAATGAGAACGAGAATTCTGACTCCACTGTTAGATTAATGTGAAACCAACTGATCATGGCTAGGGTGTATTCAAGCATTTCCTAGGCTAGGATTAATCTTGATTTATACCATGAATTGATGCTTTGTATTAAAGAATGTTAGTGTACATTGGGTGAGGCTAATGCAGATTCTGATCTACCTCAAAGGTAATAGTTTTCGCATTGGCTGCTTCTAAATCAAGAGTAGTAAGTGCTTCCATTTGCATTTGGTGTTCATATCCTTTGTTTCTTTTAAAGTTGCAGTCTGTGTGTCAATCTTTCTGCTTTTCATTCTCTTTTTCATGGTTGATAATTGATATGAATGTTTCAGTGCTGCTGAGAAGATCAAGGCTATGGGTCATGTCCTATCCAAGGCTAGAGAACAATTTTATGACTGTGCGACAGTAACAAAGAAGTTGCGAGCCATGCTTCAGTCTGCAGACGAGCAAGTAAGGATCTTGAAAAAGCAAAGTACATTTTTAAGTCAGCTGGCAGCAAAGACTGTTCCCAAGGGCCTACACTATCTGTCCATGTGATTGACCATGGATTATTACTTGCTTTCCCTTGAAAAGTGAAATTTCCTAAAAAGGACAAGTTGGAGGATCCAACTCTTTATCACTATGCATTATTTTCTGACAATGTATTGGCTGCATCTGTGGTTGTAAATTCAACTGTCATGAATGCTAAGGTGAAGTGTTATTAATTTAAAATACTCTAAAGTTTGGAAGTCCAATAGTTTTGCTGCATTTTACATTTAATATTTGGATCTCATTGTAGGTGATTTACTTGTGTTTGCAGGAATCTCAAAAACATGTATTTCATCTCATCATAGACAAGTTAAATTTTGGGGCCATGAAAATGTGGTTTTTACTTAATCACCCAAGGAAAGCTGCGATACATGTAGAAAATGTTGATGATTTTAAATGGATCAATTCCTCCTATTGCCCTGTGATTCACCAACTTGAATCCACAGCTGTGAAAGAGTATTATTTCAAGACAGATCACTCGACTACACTCTCAACACGTTCCTCCAATTTGAAATATATAAATCCAAAATATTTATCCATGCTAAATCATCTTCGTTTCTATCTTCCACAAGTTTATCCCAAACTAGAAAAGATCCTTTTCTTGGATGATGATATTGTGTTGGAGAAAGATTTGACCTCGTTGTGGTCAGTAGATATTCATGAAAAGGTTAATGGTTTAGTGGAAACTTGTGGAGAAAGCTTTTGCCGATTTGACAAATATCTTAATTTTTCCAATCTGCACATAGCCAGGCACTTTGATCCTAATTCTTGTGGTTGGGCATATGGGATGAATGTATTTCATCTCAAAGAATGGAAGAAACAAGATTTAACTGGAATATATCACAAGTGGCAGAACCTGGTAAGTGTGGAGTGTGGTTTATTTATGTTAATTCCTGTGATACTTACTTCAAAGTATTTGAAGTAAATCTGAAGTAATTAGCTAGAAAACTTAATGGGTTTTGCTTTGCTCTATTCCTAAGTTTTTCTTTTATTGTATGTCGGAATGAGGATAGAGTGTTGTGGAAGCTTGGAACACTACCCCCTAGATTTTCGCATTAGCTGCTTCTAAATCAAGAGTAGTAAGTGTTTCCATTTGCATTTGGTGTTCATATCCTTTGTTTCTTTTAAAGTTGCAGTTTGTTTGTCAATCTTTCTGTTTTTCATTCTCTTTTTCATGAGCGATAATTGATATGAATGTTTCAGTGCACCTAAGAAGATCAAGGCTATGGATCATGTCCTATACAAGGCTAGAGAACAATTTTATAGCTGTGCGACAGTAACAACGAAGTTGCAAGCCATGCTTCAGTCTCCAAACAAGCAAGGACCTTGGAAAAGCAAAGTAAACTTTTAAGTCAGGTGGCAACAAAGTCTGTTCCCAAGGGCTTGCACTGTCTGTCCATGGGATTGACCATAGATTATTACTTTCTTCCTCTTGAAAAGCGATAATTTTCTAAAAAGGACAAGTTCGAGGATCTGACTCTTTATCACTATGCATTATTTTTTGATAATATATTGGCTGCATCTGTGGTTGTTAATTCAACTATCATGAATGCTAAGGTGAAGTGTTATTAATTTAAATTACTCTAAAGTTTGGAAGTCCAATAGTTTTGCTGCATTTTACATTTAATATTTGGATTTCATTGTAGGTGATTTACTTGTGTTTGCAGGAATATGAGAAACATGTATTTCATCTCATCACAGACAAGTTAAATTTTGGGGCCATGAAAATGTGGTTTTTATTTAATCGCCCAAGGAAAGTTGTGATACATGTAGAAAATGTTGATGATTTTAAATGGCTCAATTCCTCCTATTGCCCTGTGCTTCGCCAACTTGAATCTACATCTATGAAAGAGTATTATTTTAAGGAAGATCACTCGACTACACTCTCAGCACATTCCTCCAATTTCAAATATATAAATCCAAAATATTTATCAATGTTAAATCATCTTCGTTTCTATCTTCCACAAGTTTATCCCAAAATGGACAAGATCCTTTTCTTGGATGATGATATTGTGGTGTAGAAAGATTTGACGCCCTTGTGGTCACTAGATCTTCATGGAAAGGATAATGGTTCAGTGGAAACTTGTGGAGAAAGCTTTCGCCGGTTTGACGAATACCTTAATTTTTCCAATCTGCACATATCCAGGCACCTTGATCCTAATTCTTGTGGTTGGGCATATCGGATGAATGTATTTGATCTCAAATAATGGGAGAAACAAGATATAATTGGAATATATCACAAGTAGTAGAACACGGTAAGTGTGTAGTGTGGTTTGTTTATGTTAATTCCTGTGATGCTTACTTTAAAGTATTTGAAGTAAATCTAAAGTAATTAGCTAGAAAACTTAATGGGTTTTTCTTTGTTCGATTTCTAAGTTTTTCTTTTATTGTATGTCAGAATGAGGATAGAGTGTTGTGGAAGCTTGGAACACTACCCCTTGGATTGAACGTTTTATGGCTTGACCCATCCTTTGGACAAGTCTTGGCATGTGATAGGTTTAGGATATAATCCTAGCATGGACTATTTAGAGATTGACAATGCAGCTGTTGTTAATTACAATGGGAACATGAAACCTTGGTTAGAGCTGGAAATGATGAAGTGCAGGCCTTACTAGACGAAATATATAAAATATGATCATCCTTTCTTACAACAATGCAATATAAATGAATAGTTATGACCTTAATATTAAGCGTTCTTGGGTGGATTTCTACTTACTATAGTTGTTTCCCTCTCCGCTGAGCATTATTTTCATTTGCTGGGGTGAGTTGGAGCTCAATCTTGGTTGTCTAAGAGGCCATGGTTACTAGACAAGGCAATACATAATTGTAGGAGATCATTGGCTTTCTAATTTCCCTTCATTCCAATAAATCCATCAAATACATGGGTGCTGAAATCTACGAGGCAAAGCATTCTTGATGTGTATTTATGGTAGAATGTAATTATATTATAATGTTGTTAAATTGAGATTCATTACTTGAGTGATTCAAATTATATGTTGTTCCATTGGTATTGGGAATCATTACATGAGAACCCATTAACTATAATTATTCACCAATAACATCCAGAGGTTTTTCTATACTTGAATGATGATTGTCCAGTATGATGTATATTGAGGATAAGGTTGAAGAAATGAATGAGGAGAAATAACATTCAGGGGCTAGTGTGGATGAAAGTTGTACTGTAGAAAAATAAAATACAACAGTATGGAAAAATATGGACAAATTCTGATGAAGAACATGCAACATCAGCCAACTTCGATGAAAACACAAAGTATGAATAGTTTGAGCTATTTGATTTCACACTTATTTCATATTCAACTGGAGGATCTGTATCTCCTTGTATTGATAATATGGAAGATCAAGATTACATACAACAATGCATACACACTTTTACCTTAAGGAAAAGTGTTAGGCAAAAGACCCTCAAGGAAAGCTCCACTGAGACAAGTATCAACTCAGTGAGCACAAACTGTTGTAAAGATGCTAGCATTCAATTATCTAAGGGTGATTTTTGGATGCCCTCACAAGAACTAAAGATTGTATCCCACTATCCAAAGGATCTTCTCTCAACTAAAAAGGGTATGCTAATAAATGCTTATGGGAAAAAGGCACAACACATTTATCTTTGGTTGGGAGTTTATCCATATTGCCCATGATGTAAATAGTTATAATGTCATGTTGAGTAGATTTTTGGCACACCTTTAAGAAGGTATCATCATCGAATGGGGGCTAGAAATTTAAAATGTTATCCATTGAATTAGATATAGGATTATATTTGTCTAGATGGGAGGGCTGATATAGTTTGAGCTTGAAGGAATTAATTATTGGAGAATACCCTATTGTAGAGGAAGCTTTGGGTTGAATGAAATTTGATGAACCCACTGTAGAATATGTGAGCTAAATTTTTTATTTTTAATATGTTTTTTCCTTATACTATTTCTTATGACAGATGGCATATGATATGTAGGAAGCTTTTCACTCTATAGAAGATATTCATGGCCTTCTGTATGGTCAAGAAGATTCCTAAACCTCAAATGACAACAATCTACTATTCAAAGTTAAGAAAGATATTTTGGATACTAGAAGTTCATTTGTATCATGCTTATGCATGGTACAAGCTCTATATCCTCCAGAAAAGCTAAGATAAATACTTAGCATAGAAGGATTTGCAGCTGATGGCATCATCTGGATTGTTGGCTACCACTGTGAAATGGGATGAGGGAAATTTGAAATGGGATCAGGGAAATGTGTAGAAAAATCATATTCTAGAAACCATTTATCTTTGGTTGGGTGTTTACCAATATTTCCCATGATGTAAATAGTTATGATGTCATGTTGAGTAGATTTTTGGCACACCTTTAAGAAGTTATCACTATCGAATGGGTGGTAGAAATCTAAAATGTTATCTATTGAATTAGATATAGGATTATATTTGTCTAGATGGGAAGGTTGATATAGTTTGAACTTGTAGGAATTAATTATTCGAGAATACCCTATTGCAGAGGAAGCTTTGGGTTGAGTGAAATTTCATGAACCTACTATAGAGTCTGTGAGCTAAATTATTTTTATTTTTAATATATTTTTTCCTTATACTATTTCTTATGACAGATGGCATATGATATGTAGGAAGCTTTTCACTCTATAGAAGATATTCATGGCCTTGTGTATGGTCAAGAATATTCCTAAACCTCAAATGATGACAATCTACTATTCAAAGTTAACAAAGATATTTTAGATATTAGAAAGTCATTTGTATCATTCTTATGCATGGTACAAGCTCTATATCCTCCATAAAAGCTACAATAAATACTTAGCATAGAAGGATTTGCAGCTGATGGCATTATCTGGATTATTGGATGCCATTTCTATTATGCCCTATGATCATAAGCATGGGGATCACCATTTTAAGCTTGAGAATGGGAAGGAAAGAAGTTCAACAATGGCTAGTCTTCTAAGTTTTGGGATTTAGTTTGGATTCTAAAATGGATACCAAAGAAGTGGTAAGTTATTTCAATGAAAAGGCTTAAGTTCATCTGTCATTGTTGTTAGGATATTCCGACACATAGGAAATAGTTAAGTACAACTTGGTCTAGTATAGAGTTAGGTATAGAGTTAGGTAAAGTGTGTTTCTTTACCTTGTACATTTTGTAACTTACAATCCGACGGTCATGATATGTAGTGATCCGATGGTTCATTCTCTCCTCGGTATTACTGACACTTGATCCGTGGCTTGACACCCGATTGGTCCATGATTTCTATTTAAAGCGCATGGAGGGTCATTTGTAGGGTAATCCGTCTATGAGAGAAGCTTATGTAAATTTTCATTCTTTTATTAATAAATTGCCTGAAGTGGCCGCGTTAGCTCAGGCCGTGGACTGTTTCCCTCTTTGAGGGTTTTAACCACGTCAAAAATACTGGTGTATTGATCTGCGATCTGGCTGTGAGGGTGTCCTTTGGTGCTTAAGAAATCCCTTTATGGTCTCAAGCAAGCTCCTCGAGCTTGGTATGCCAAAATGGATAGCTTTCTTTTAGAATCTGGCTTTTCTAGGTGTCATTCTGACAATACTGTCTACACCAAGAAAGTGGGCAAGTCTCTTATCATTCTTGTTCTTTATGTTGATGATCTTATCCTTACCGGTAGTGATCCCAACCTTATAAACCATGTGAAGTTCAGCCTTAAAAGGAAATTTGAAATGACAGACTTAGGACACTTACATTATTTTCTTGGTCTTCAAGTCTTGCAATCCAAGGAGGGTATTTCCCTTTCCCAGTCCAAGTATGCATGTGATATTCTACGCCATTTTCACATGGAAGACTGTAAGCCAGCCCCTTCTCCCTTCTAGTCTGGAGTCAAACTTTCAATCACTTGTACTTCTCCTGAAGTTCATGCTACCTTATACCATCAACTTGTAGTAAAACTTTTGTATCTAACCCATACTCGACCTGACCTTTCCTTTGCCGTTGGCCTTGTTGCTCGGTTTATGCAAAAACCACGTGAAAGTCATTGGAAAGCAGCTAAAAGAATACTTCGTTATGTTCAAGGTACAGTTCAGTTTGGGATTCATTACAGTGCCAAAGCATCTCCTCTATTGGTTGGTTTCACTGATTCCGATTGCGCTGGTGACCCTAATGATCGGAAGTCTACTGCCGGTTATGTGTTCACTATTGGTTCAGGACCTATTACATGGGCTTGCAAGAAACAAGGTGCCATTTCTCTTTCATCAGCAGAAGCAGAGTATCGTGGTGCCGTAGAAGCTAGTAAGGAAGCCTTGTGGCTTCGTCAGATCCTATCAGAGTTTGGCTTTCAGTAGCAGCATCCAACTACACTTTGGTGTGATAATCAAAGTTCCATTCAGGTATGCAAAGATCTAGTCCAACATCAGCGCAGCAAACACATTGAATTGCACATGCACTTCATCAGAAAGCTCATCCATGACCATGTTCTTGAAGTGCAATATTGTTCAACAGATGATCAAGTTGCAGACATCTTTACAAAGGCTCTCATAGAGGCGAAGTTCACTAAACTTCGACTTATGGTTGGAGTTCAGGAAGTTGTCACTAAGGGGGGATAGGCTCTAGTGCCTCCTTCCTTCTCCTATTGTGTCATATTTGTAAATCCTTCAATCCTATCCCAAGTTGTTCTTAAGGGGAGATGTTAGGATATTCCGACACATAGGAAATAGTTAAGTACAACTTTGTCTAGTATAGAGTTAGGTATAGAGTTAGGTAAAGTGTGTTTCTTTACCTTGTACATTTTGTAACTTACAATCCGACGGTCATGATATGTAGTGATCCGACGGTTCATTCTCTCCTTGGTATTACCGACACTTGATCCGTGGCTTGACACCCGATTGGTCCATGATTTCTATTTAAAGCGCATGGAGGGTCATTTGTAGGGTAATCCATCTACGAGAGAAGCTTATGTAAATTTTCATTCTTTTATTAATAAATTGCCTGAAGTGGCCGCGTTGGCTCAGGCCGTGGACTGTTTCCCTATTTGAGGGTTTTAACCACGTCAAAAATACTGGTGTATTGATCTGCGATCTGGTTGTGAGCGGTGTCCTTTGGTGTTCTGTCTAAGGAACTTACCCTGTAAATTCCTACAATTGTTTGAGATGTTTGCATTTGTATAGGTTTTTCTAGTATAAGTATTATATTTTATGCTTAGTTCAAGAAGTTTACTTCCAATATGTCTAATAATAATATGTTTTTTTGGCAGTTGTCACGCTCAACACTTCTATTTGAAGTGGTAAGTAATAGGTAAAAAGATCATTAAAGAATTTATTTTTGAAATTAAGTCTTTCCTTGATGTTGTTGAGAAGTCAAAGCACACATATATTCTTCTAAGCACTTTTTATGATTGTACAGGTTACCTCCCATATGTCTTTCCATATGTACCTTGTACGTTGTTACTTACCAATGTACCTTGTTACCTCCAAACTTGCAAGTAAATTGTTACCTTCCATATGAAGAATTATCAGCCACTGAGATAGAAATCAATGTTTCACCTGCCAAAGGTCCCAATGTTCAATCAAAAGTAGTACCCATAGCAGCAACTCCACCTCCTGTCCTAGATCTTCTTGGTTATTTGATAGGTTTAGGCAATGCACTTGTCCCTAGAGATTAGTGAGTAGTAGGCTTTGGGTGGGTATTAGATAGTCAATTCCATTTCATTTTTTTAAATAACAAATGGAAAAAATTAGCTTTATTGTTGTTAGATGTGAATTGTATTTACTATGATAAGTGTCAACCTGATTAAAGCAACCTGTGATATTTGGTTAATGCTTTGTGTAGGCCTCCATTGCCTATTTTACTTGCATCATCAGTATGTCAAGGCCTTCATATCAATGGGAAACTTAGATGGCGCGATGGTCAAATTTTTTATAGCTTGAAGCTTTAGAATAACTCTTTTGGTCTTGCAGCTGCTGGACCTCTATAGGTGCAGTTCATAAAATGTGAAAATAGTTGAGATATTAGTTCTATTTACTATAAATATTGCTAGTTTAATAGGATGTAGATGCACATCTATTTTGAGTCATTTTCCTAAGTTTCGTTCCTGGTAAATTAGGTGCCACCATTGCAGCCTGGTAGCTCAGCACACACACTACAACCAATGGTACTATTTCAAAACATATCTCCTAGATTGGCAAATGCTCATTTGTAGGTGGAAGTAATAAATAATCAACAACTTGTTTGGTATTTTAATGATAATATTTCATTTGAAGTTTTATTCACTGAGGATGGCAGGATGGAGCATGCAACATTTTTGGACGTAATAATGAATGATAGGATCTAAATTTTAAGCTTTGGAAGTTTTCTTCATTGATGATGGTAAGATGGAGCGTGCAACGTTTTTGGAGGTAATAATGAATGCTAGGACCACTCTCCACCACTCTGCCTATGCCTTCGACTCTGTTGGACTTTTAGGACTTTTGGGTCAGAAGGACTCGGCAAGATGGACAAGTCCAAGAGATCAAAAGGGGAAGAGGAAGAGCACATAGATGGTGAGCTTGTGCTCTCCATTGAAAAGTTGCAGGAAATCTAGGATGAGCTTGAGAGGGTAAGTTCTCATGCACTCTAAAAATTGATTTTGGGGGTTATTTTATTTTATTTATTTATTTTTAAATTGGTTTCTTTCTTATCTTTTTTTAAAACATTTTGCCCATTCCATTCTCTATGTATTAGTTTTTTGATTTAGTGGTGCATCTTGTTGAAATTTGGTATCGGAGGACAGGTGGTTCCCTTAGGCTTTGATCTTTGGCCTAGGGAAAAGTTTCCAAAAGAATTTATTTTTTCTCCTAAAGTGACTTTATAATTTTATAAAGTTAAATCTAATTTAAAAGTGACTTTAAGTGATAAAGTTACTAAGTCTAATTTTAAAGTGACTTTTATAAAGTCAATGAAAAATTAGAAAGGAAAAATGACTTTGGAAATAAATGACTAAGTGGGTCTTTATTAAAGTGGGGTGAATTAAAAAATAAAAAGTGAGATTTAAATGAGCATTTAATCTCAGCCATTGATCTAAATCTATTTCAGCCATTGGATTTAGAGATCACCCAAAAGTCACTTGGGTCACCCAAAAGTCATTTGGAGTTATATTAAGGGAGGAAAAGGAGGAAAAGATCACATTCAATTCAATTCTTTCATGAGCAGATTGGGAGAAGGAGAGCAAGAGAGCAAGAGAAATTTCTGAGCAGGGAGGAGAAGGAGATAGCAGCTTGGCACACATTCCAAGGCAGCAGTTGAGCAGATTTGTATAGCTAATTCACCACACAGTCAAAGGCAAATTTTGGCACGATTTTCGAGGAGAGGTTTGCACAAAAATCGAGGAGCAGTTTGCTGGTTTTTCTGCACGCAAAACGAGGGCCATACAGCAACATTTAATGCTGAAAGTGGGCACGAAAATCGAGGAGACCGTACAGCATTTATTGCTGTCCTGTTTGCTGTAATTTCCAGTTTGCTGTGAAGCATGGGAAAAGAGATAAGTTGTAAATTTGCTTGCTAATTTTTTGTTGAAAATTTCTCACTGTAAAAGGCAATTTTCAGAGATAAAGAAGAGCTCTCAAACTAGTTTTCCCCAAGAGTTGTAGGGGGTTTTTCCAGGGTCACATTGACCAAAAATCTCAGTGTTTAAATGTGTTTTAATGGCTGTTTATTACTGCTGATTTTTATTTCTGCAATTTCTAGCATTCTGTAAAATTTCCAGAATTTGTGTTTTCAGCAAATTTATTTTTTTCAGATTGTTAAATGTATGGTTATGGGAAAGGGCATTTAACTATATGGGAGAAATAAGGAGAAACTGAAAACCGTGGTGGGAAAACAGAAATTTTTACATGGTATCAGAGCTTGAGTGCTGAAGGGCAGTTTGGGACAGCAAAAGGAAAAATTACAGTTGCTGATTTTTCACTCAGAAAATTCCAGCAAGATGATTTTTTCATAAACAACAGTTTTATCTTTACTACAGCAGTGCTATTTTTCAGTTTTAGGACAACAGGATGTCATTGGGATTGAGGGTGAAGGATAGGCTGGATGGGTATATAAATTACAACGTTTGGAAGGAGAGAATGCAGAGTATCTTTGAGGAGGGAGAAGTCTGGGATATCATGGTGCATACCACACAGAACCCTGTTGTTGTTCCTACTGATGCTACTCAGTTGACAGCTTATAATAAAAAGAACAACAAGGGTAAGAGGCTGATTCTAGACGGAATCAAAGACCATTGCATTCCTCATGTGAGAGGAAAGAGCAATGCCCATGAGATGTGGATAGCATTGTCCAATCTCTACCAGAGTACCAATGAGAACCGGAAGATGGTCCTGAAGGAGAAGCTGAAGAACATTAAGATGGGTAATGATAGTGCAGCTGGATATCTCACAAAGATTACTAATGTGAGAGATGAGTTGGCAGCGATTGGAGAGGCCATTCCACCCACTGAGTTGGTGCGGATTGCAGTGAATGGCCTCCCCCGTTCATGGTTGAACTTTGCTGATGGGGTTTGTGCACGTGAGACCCTTCCCACGTGGGAGAGGTTTTGGGATGATTGCATTCAGACAGAGATCAAGAAAGGTCAGCTTGGGGCAGCCAAGCCAGTTGAGCAGGATGAGGATGTAGCACTGGTGGCAGGAGGCAAGAAAGGCAAAGGGAAGAAGCAGGCTTCCACAAGCAGTGGTGGGGGAAAGGCAAAGGTAAAGGTAAACAAGGGAACACACAGAATGACAATTCCAAGGTGAAGTGTTGGAATTGTCAAAAGATGGGACACTATGCAGTTGTGTGTCCGGAGAAGAAGAAGAAGAAGGGGAAGAAACAGGACGTGGCAGCTTCAGCAGAGATTGAGGACTTTGCTGGTCGTTTTGACCGAGAGTTTGTGTTCACTACGTGTGAGTCCTCTAGTGCAGGATCACCTGCCACACAGGTTCAGAGGGAGCATGCTTTTCCCTCGATTAGCGGAGCATCTTCAGGTATCTGGTATGTGGACAGTGGGGCTTCACGTCATATGACAGGAGTCCGTGAGTACTTCTCAGAGCTTTCAGAGAGTGGCACTGATATTGAGGTAGTACTCGGTGATGACAGAGTTGTTAGAGCAGTCGAGGTGGGGACAGTGACATTTCAGAGGGAGTCCAAACCTCCCTTGAAGGTGTCAGAGGTTCTTTATGTGCCAGGGATGAGGAAGAACCTCATATCCATCTCAGCTTTGGAGGACAGAGGATATGAGGTACTGTTCAGGGGAGGACAGGTGTTGATGTATCCCAGGGGCACTCCAGCTGATTCAGCTAGAGTGATAGGTGTACGCCATGCAAAGGTGTACAAGTTTGCATTCCAGCCCCTTTTGGCATTGAGCAGTAGTATTGACAGCAGAGCTAGCAGTTCTGAGCTGTGTGAGATTTGGCACCGCAGGATGGGACATATGTATCATGGAGCCTTGAGGACATTGTGGGAGATCACTACAGGTGTGCCAGATTTCAGTACTGATCACTTTCATACTTGCAGAGGTTGTGCGATGGGCAAATTTGCCAAATCCCCTTTTCCCAGCAGTGACAGCAGAGCGACGGGGATACTTGATTTGATTCATTCCGATGTGAGCGGTCGGATGTCTCATGTTTCCTTGAGTGGATATGAGTACTATGTTTTATTCATTGATGATCACTCTAGGAGGACTTGGATTTATTTTTTGAAGACCAAGAGTGAGGTCTTCAAGCGGTTTCAGGAGTTCAGAGCTCTTGTGGAGACTCAGACAGGTCGAAAGATCAAGTCCTTGTGGTCGGAAAATGGAGGAGAGTACACCCTTGGAGAGTTTGTTGACTATTGTGCAGAGGCAAGCATTAGGAGGGAGTTCACTGTTCCTTACAACCCCCAGCAGAATGGGGTTGCGGAGAGGAAGAACAGATCCATCATAGGGGCTGCCAAAGCCATGTTACATGATCAGAGGTTGCGATTGTTCTTGTGGGCAGAGGCCTGCAACACAGCTGTTTACTTGCAGAACAGGAGTCTGCATCGTGCCTTGGGGCACACGACTCCGGAGGAGGCTTTCTTTGGGAAGAAGCCTGATATTGGTCATCTTCATATCTTTGGATGCATTACATACTCCTATATACCCAAGGAGAAGAGGACCAAACTAGAGCCCACCGCAGAGAAGGGTATCTTTGTGGGCTACAGTGAGACCTCAAAGGCCTTTCGGATTTACATTCCTGCACAGAGGAGAGTTGTTGTCAGACGGGATGTGAAGTTCGAGGAGGACAGGGCCTTTAGGAGGTCACGGGAGTTAGAGTATCTGGATCAGCCAGACCCTCAGCAGCAGTTGAGTTAGTCGCAGGGATCTAGTGGGCAGGGATCAGGAGCATCCGAAGGTACATCTATGAGGATGTCAGGTCCGTCAGTGAGCAGTGGCTTGCCGAGCCAGAGGGGTGGTGCTCCGGGCAGCATGCAGAGCAGTTCACAGAGGAGTTCACTAGGGAGTCCATTGATGGAAAGTTCACACAGTGCCTCAGCTTCTACAGGTTTAGGTGCAGGCAGGAGGACATCAGATAGACAGTCAGGAGTTCAGGCTACTGATGGTGATGAGGAGGAGGAGTTTCATTCTCCTATGGGAGAAGCATGCTCAGGGAAGAGAAAGCCCAAGTGGCTTCAGGACACCTTGAGAGATGCCACATCTGTTGCTGAGCCGAAGAGGCCGGTCAGAGAGAGTAGACCACCTGAGAGGTTTTGTAGCTATATGGCGATGGTTACCAGCATCCTTGACTCTGAGCCTTCTAGCTATGAGGAGGCAGCTAGCCAGCAGGTCTGGAGAGAGGCCATGCAGGAGGAGTATTCTTCTATCATGAAGAATGATGTTTGGGAGGTGGTGCCAAGGCCTGAGGGCAAATCCGTGGTTACTTCCAGATGGCTTTACAAGGTAAAGCATGCTGCAGATGGCAGCATTGAGAAATTCAAAGCGAGGTTTGTGGCTAGAGGGTTCTCCCAGGTAGAGGGAGTTGATTATGAGGAGACCTTCGCTCCCGTGGCTCGATATACTACGATCCGCTCCATTATATCGATAGCAGCAGAGATGGGTTGGAAGATCCACCAGATGGATGTGAAGACCGCATTTCTCAATGGCTTCATACAGGAGGAGGTGTACATTGAGCAGCCACAGGGCTTTGAGGTGCATGGGAAGGAGTCCCATGTGTGCAGACTGAAGAAGGCCCTTTATGGCCTGAAGCAAGCTCCCAGAGCTTGGTACTCCAGGATAGATACATATTTACAGGGGATGGGTTTCACAAAGAGTGAGGCAGATCCGAACCTTTACTTTATTGTGATTGGTGAGGAGCCTCTCATTCTGGTGCTGTATGTGGATGACTTGATCATTACAGGTGCAGAGAGACTCATAAAGCACTACAAGAGAGATCTTGCGACGGAGTTTGAGATGAAGGACATCGGCTTGATGCATTACTTTTTGGGTTTGGAGGTGTGGCAGGAGGAGGGGCATTTCTTCCTGGGGCGGGGGAAATATATTGTGGACATCCTTAACAGATTCCACATGGAGGATTATAGACCCATGTCGACACCAATGATCACCAACTGGAAGAAGCTTCATGCTTCAGATTCCGAGTTGGTGGATCCCACATTGTACAGGCAGCTGATTGGTTCCTTGATGTAATTGGTCAACAATAGACCAGATATCTGTTTTGCAGTCAAAACGATGAGTCAGTTTATGTGTGAGCCTAGGAAGGTTCACTGGGTGGTTGCAAAACACATTTTGCGATACTTGCAGGGGATAGTGGATTATGGTCTGGACTACAGGCAGGGAGATGGAGTGAGATTGGCAGGATACACTGATTCTGATTGGGCAGGTTGTGCTTCTGATAAGAAGAGCACTTCAGGGTGCTGTTTTGGGTTGGGTTCAACAGTAGTGTCATGGTTCAGACGAAAGCAGCAGTCAATAGCAGTGAGTTCAGCGGAAGCAGAGTATATGGCAGCCAGTCTAGCTAGTTGTGAGGCTATCTGGCTTCGCGAGATGTTGTTTGGCTTATTTGGTCAGCCGTTGAGACCTTCAGTGATTTACTGGGATAATCAGAGTTGCATTAAACTCACGGAGAATCCAATATTTCATGACAGGTCAAAGCATATTGGGATCAGATATCATTTCATCAGAGACTATGTTCAGAAGGGAGTTGTGAAGCTTGAGTATATTTCCACTGATGAGCAGGTTGCAGATATCCTTACCAAAGCCTTACCACGGGGCAAGCATGTCTACTTCAGAGACAAGATGGGTGTGGTGAGCAACACCTTCCTCGGTAAGAGGGAGTGTTGAAATTTGGTACCGGAGGACAGGTGGTTCCCTTAGGCTTTGATCTTTGGCCTAGGGAAAAGTGTCCAAAAGAATTTAATTTTTCTCCTAAAGTGACTTTATAATTTTATAAAGTTAAATCTAATTTAAAAGTGACTTTAAGTGATAAAGTTACTAAGTCTAATTTTAAAGTGACTTTTATAAAGTCAATGAAAAATTAGAAAGGAAAAGTGACTTTGGAAATAAACGACTAAGTGGGTCTTTATTAAAGTGGGGTGAATTAAAAAATAAAAAGTGAGATTTAAATGAGCATTTAATCTCAGCCATTGATCTAAATCTATTTCAACCATTGGATTTAGAGATCACCCAAAAGTCACTTGGGTCACCCAAAAGTCATTTGGAGTTATATTAAGGGAGGAAAAGGAGAAAAAGATCACATTCGATTCAATTCTTTCATGAGCAGATTGGAAGAAGGAGAGCAAGAGAGCAAGAGAAATTTCTGAGCAGGGAGGAGAAGGAGACAGCATCTTGGCACACATTCCAAGGCAGCAGTTGAGCAGATTTGTACAGCTGATTCAGCACACAGTGAAAGGCAGATTTTGGCAGGATTTTCGAGGAGAGGTTTGCACAAAAATCGAGGAGCAGTTTGCTGGTTTTTCTACACGCAAAACGAGGGCCATACAACAGCATTTAATGCTAAAAGTGGGCACGAAAATCGAGGATACCGTACAAAATTTATTGCTGTCGTGTTTGCTGTAATTTCTAGTTTGCTGTGAAGCATGGGAAAAGAGATAAGTTGTAAATTTGCTTGCTGATTTTTTGCTGAAAATTTCTCACTGTAAAAGGCAATTTTTAGAAATAAAGAAGAGCTCTCAAACTGGTTTTCCCCAAGAGTTGTAGGGGGTTTTTCCAGGGTCACATTGACCAAAAATCTCAGTGTTTAAATGTGTTTTAATGGCTGTTTATTACTGCTGATTTTTATTTCTGCAATTTCCAGCATTCTGTAAAATTTCCAGAATTTGTGTTTTCAGCAAATTTATTTTTTTCAGCTTGTTAAATGTATGGTTATGGGAAAGGGCATTTAACTATATGGGAGAAATAAGGAGAAACTGAAAACCGGGGTGGGAAAACAAAAATTTCTACACATCTGTGGACTGATTGAATTTTTGCTTGTCCGTGTGCTGCTTGAGAATGATTTGTTACAACCCTTAAGATGGGGTTTGAGGAAAAGAGTGGTTTTTTCAGTAAAGTCACACTTCATCTTCATATTCTTTCAGTCTTTTGGATATTGAAATTTTGATTGGTTTACATATATTGTTTTTCCAATAGTGTCGAGCAAATTATTTCAAGGAATAATTGAAACTAGAACATCCTCAAATTACTTATTTCAGTTTTTTTTCCATATCCATTTATTGTTTGGGCGTTAGTTGTTAATGTTTGAGGTTAAACAAATGTAAGATTTTGTGCGATAATTCTTGATCAGTTACAATTTTCCTATTTACGATTAGGTTCATAATGACCTGGTGACCTAAGGCTCTCTCAACGTAGTATGCCACACTCCTAAATCCCTTTTGGTCTCAATTACAGTCTGCATGTTTATGATAAGGTCATAGTGGCCTGGTCACCTAGGGTACTCTCGGCATAGTCACTGCCCCCAAAGGATCTAACAAGGTTGCTGGACTTAATGGCAAAAGCTCACAATTCTATTCGGCACCTGCCCTTAGGGAAGGGTAGACCTGCCTTACCTATATGGTTGTTGACAGTTGGCTTATTCTTACATTTGTCTTTTTATTAGTTGCTGGAAAGCTTTCTTGGAGGAATTAGTGGATAGAGTTTAAGTTGGATTCTGCATGACAATCAGAGTATTCCTACATTACATATTTGTAATTTCATAGTTTCATTCAATTGAGGAAGAACTAGATTCATTGTATCACTTTTGTTTTCCCTTTCCCCACTTATATAGCGATGTTGTAGCTATGGATTTAATTTTTTCCTTCTACTTTGAATCTAAAGTTTCCAGTACCTAGCAGAGCCTTTTTCTCTTCTATCATAAGATGCATGTGTGTGTAAACCTGTGTAGTTGATGAGATAAGTTTGGAGTGGATTGAAACAGTGAGATTTTGGTGTGGCCGTGGTGATGAATCATTTTTTCAATTGAGCATAACATGTCTATATGATATAATGGAGAAAAATGGAAAAAAAGTGAAATTTTTAAAGGGTGCATTGAGCTGCTCTCTTTTGGCTATTCATCTCCAATGATGTTGAATGTTAGAAATGGGGGCCAACTGCAAAACTTTTTTCTTTCATGAGACTGCAGAAATCGGTCTCCAAATGAATTGAAAATGTCCAGGTGCACTCTCGTTTGTTCTATCACTAGTCTTACATGAGATGTTTGTATTCAAGTCATTCAGGTTATTATTTTTTTAAGCTATTATATGACGTCAAACTGTGTGGGGCCTTTTACATGGGTAAATTGCACTTGGGTATTATGGACAATTGAGTCCTCAATTATTCTTTATGCTTTGTCGTTCACTACAGGATCTTTAACATTCATTATTGTTTGATACGCTGAGCATTAAATATCATCTGCGCTTCTTTGTGCTTTTCCTTTCACTACAGTGTCTTTAACATTCAACACTATTTGATACGCTAAGCATTAAATATCATGTGCCCTTCACCATAAACCATAAAAAAATAAAGCTTTCTTTATATATAATTTATTTGAATGAAAAAAAGGGAGAGAGTTTTTGTTTCAATTTCTCTAGTGTGGCATACACCAAACTGTATAATAGAATAAGCATACAGTTCATGGAATTAAAAATCGAATTATATCAAAGCTACAAATCAGAACACCCATTTTTAAAAATCCCCCTATCAGGGAACACCATCGAAATATGCTTATTTCCATTAGAATTGAGTGACAAGGTTATGATAAGCAGCTTAATGTTATGAAAAATGCAGCATGTTTACATGCGATCGCCACTGTGAACTAATGGCATTCTAGAAAGGGGTGTCTTCCTTGTGTACAATCTGAAACAAGTTCTTCATTAGATATATCAAATTTTCTCATAATACAACATTCAATAATCATGTGATTCTGGATCCTATGAATAGTAATAATGAGAATTGACCATGGTTGAAAATATGTAATCTTAGTAAGGGAATACTACAACTAAAGAAGGTGATGATAACAATCTGCAGCAGAAGGCCTCTGACCTGGGTCTTGTTCCAAGCATCTATTCTGTAAATTCCTCAAAAACTCAAACATATTTAGCCCACTTGTCGTGATAAGGTGTCGAGTACTCCACACATCAACTTTAACCCCATGAACACCCCTAGACATCTCGAGCATGGTTCAAGCCACTAAGATTATGAGGGTAAATCTGAGGTTCACCAATGGCATCCTCAAAATCTTTTATAAACCACTCATCTGATTCAATGTTCTTCATCATGTTATCCCACCTGAGATCCCTGTGCATAAACAAAATGGTGTGCAAAGACACTAGTGCCTTGGTCACAAATTTCAGAGCTTCCACAAGCTGTTTGGGTTTGGTGTTTGGGTTTGTTCATAGTTTTTAATTTTTATCTTCTTTCTTTAATTTAAAATCAACGACTATAAATGTAATGTTAACGATTGCCATAACTCTTCACTTGGTTTGGTGTTTGGGTTTGTTCTTAGTTTTTAATTTTTATCTTTTATCTTTTTTCTTTAATTTAAAATCAATGACAATAAATGTAATTTTAAGGATTGGCATAACTCTTCACATAATTTTTTAGAGTGTGCTAGCTCAATGGAAGAGCATTTGCTTTAGGAGGTAACATGAAAATCTAGTTTATGTGGTATATTTTTTAATTAGTATTAATAATGAGGTAATCTTGTATTGAATTTAGGTATCACATGTAGCTTAAAAAAATATATGTGTGGTATATTTTTTAATTATTATTAATAATGAGGTTTTTTTTAATGTAAGATAATAATAAATTTGTTCATGTAAAGTAGGTTTTGGTAATCTTGTTAATAAATGTTTTTTTTTTAATAAGTTTTTGAAAATTTATTTCAATAAAATTGCCACGCTACCTTCAGTTTCCCCACACATACAGACTTCAATAATTAAGACTAAGTTGTTTTTCCACAATAAAGGTCATAATCTTTGACCGCGAAATCTTCAGCTCCGCGGTACAGAGACATAAAGATATTCATAATTAGAGCAATTAGTTTTTCCACAACTCCAGGGAAAATATTTGACGACATTCATAATTAGGGCAATCAGTTTTTCCACAACTCCAGGGAAAATATTTGACGAGAGCGGCATGTCATTTTCAGTTCTCCCTGCGCGCATATGGGGTGGGCGGGCCCATGTCATATTACGCGCCAAAACATTTCACACGGGATCGGCGAGGCCCACGTGGGCGGCCCCCAAGCGGTACCACCCAAAACAAGACCTTGTATGTCAGTACACCGTGCGGGGATTGCGGGGCGGGCCGCCCAATGCAGGCGCGACCCCCTTTGTTCATGAGTTCAAATGTTTGGCTTTGCATCAAAGTCTTCAGAATAGGCTTATTCTTCTTGGATTTCTTCACGCGCAAAGGGGTAGAGGTACATTTTAAACTTTTTGTGATTATTGATTAGAAAATTATGATTCGGATCATCCATAGTACTATATTCATTTTGTCAAAATTTCAAATCCTAAAAAAAAATCCATCTCCAAAACAAAAAAACATAATTTTTTACAACAAAGCACTATACTATTTGATTCGCTGTACTATTTGTGTCGTGACAAATAGTACACCAACACAGGAATGAGTTTGGTGAGGCGTTGTTTTTGAACATTGCCAATATGATTTAATTAGTTGAAAAATAAACAAACCTGAATTATTGGTGCTCTTGGAATTTGGATTGAAGTGTTTAATCATAAATATGGTTTCTTTAGTATTTGTGACTGTTCAAAAACTTTTACTTTTATCATGGGACCCACTGACCCTTTAGCATAATCTTGCATGTGAATTTAGTATTTGTGACTGTTCAAAAACTTTTACTTTTATCATGGGACCCACTGACCCTTTAGCATAATCTTGCATGTGAATTCCTTTTTTTGGTGGACTTTTACCATAATCTTGCATGTGAATTTAGGTATCACATCGGAAGGAAAATCTAGTGTGGTTATATGAAAATCTAGTGTATGTGGTATGCTTTTTAATTATTATTAATAATAAGGTAATCTTGCATTGAATTTAGGTATCACATGTAACTCTATACTTCCGAAGGAAAATCTTATCTTTCTAACTAACCTTTGTATATATTTCTTTATATATTTCTTTATATATATATATATATATATATATATATATATATATATATATATATATATATATAGATATATATATATATATATATATATATACACACACACGCTTTAAGTCTCATTTAAATAACGAATTATAATTTTTAATTATTAAACAATACCTTTTTAACTAACCTTTAACGATTTTTAAATTAATTTATATTTATATATTCACATAATTTAACTAATTTCCATTAAATCTTGACTCTGGTCCTAAATTCAAAATTAGTCATTAGTCAAGATAGCCGTTGGAGTCTCTGCTCAGACTATTTAACTTGCTAAGCTAGATCTGTTTCTTCAACTTGCCCTGACGATGAACCACACTTGTTGGTTCGAAACGCGTCAACAAATGATTTATCTTGTGATTTACACCGAAGAATTTCTCTTAAACTTGATATGGATCACATGAGCCTCAATTCAACAATTGAATCACTCCTAAAAGCAGTCGTTCCTCTTGAAATTGTCTTTCCTTTCGAAGTTTTCATCTTCTCAAAGCCTTCTAGAGAAGCAATTTTGGTTATTTCTTTCGTACTAGATATTGTAGATGAAGCAATATTGGGAATGATGGAATATATTTTTTGGCTAATCCCCCATTAAAAACGCATTATGAGAAATATAACTACTATGCTTATATGCATGCATGTTAGCCATTTATTTGGTATATGCATATTTGGATCTATATTTGGAACTTATACAAATTATCCTTAATTATGGAAGTAGTGTTCATTGACTACTTCATTTAAAAATAATAAATTGCAATGGACCTTAACCCCATTGTTGAATGGTGATAATTTTGTCAAAATATTAGAAAAACCATGAAGAAAGTCTACTTGGCTTATAGGGCTCCACTAACATGCAAATATTGCATGATTGAATCCTGTAATATCCCAACATCAAAATTTTAATGAGATATGGTACACTCTAGGTGTTCTAATGAAATTCTTGCACTAAAAACACCTAACACAATAAAGATCTAAGAATGCAGCCTCTTCTTTATGTAAATAAATAGAAACAAAATTACATGCCCACACAAGACCTACTAAAGTCCGTGCCTTGGCATGTATGGCTGCCCATCAACAAATAAATTAAATATATTGAAGCACAATCGTAGATCCTATATGGATCCACTACACAAATTACTCCCATGGGTTTTCATACCTAGGATCAACTAGAACTAGCCTTGCCAAGTTCACATCAAAATCCAAATAGATAAATAACTCTCCTATCGCCTTTTATAGGCTTGATTGACTCTTTAGAGACTTTATTTTATTCTTTTCCCTCGAAAAACAAAGGCAACTACCATGGGTGAATGCCATGGGCAACTGCCACATTAAATACCATGGGAAGATTCCATCCACTTTGACCATATCCATATATATATATTACAAATCCTCCTGCCCAAAGATTGTTTGCCCTCAGGTAATCCACTTCTATCCAGAAAAGAAGCATTTGTATATTGATGAGTTATTCTTCTTCTTGGATTTCTTCACGCGCAAAGGGGTAGAGTTATTTTGCCTTTGTTCACGAGTTGAAATGTTTGGCTTTGCATCAACGTCTTTAGAATACGCTCCCCGACATTGTTTTCTCATGGATCAATGAATTACAATAATAGATAACTTTTATAGTAAAGCGTAATTTAATTGTCTACAATTTTTGGCTATTCAAAATTGTTTGAATTTTTACAATTATTTAAGTTTATTTAATTTTGTTCGATCAAATTTTGAAATTTGCCATCAAATTATGCATACTATTATGGCTAGTTAAAATGATAAAATATTAATTGTGATATTTTAAACAATGGTTGTGGTATTTTAAACAGTAAAGGAACAGGGAGGAAATGAAACAAACAAGCTTGGGTTCATAAATGCATGGGCATTAAGCTAAATATGAAACTTATGTATATATAAAAACTATAAAACAACCAATAATTACTGTGCGAATCATGCGTTGTGCAAAAAGTGTTATGGGATATTGTTATGAATGGGTTGGAGATACCCTCAAGGAAAATAGCAGTATCCTTGTGTTGATTAAGACTTTTATAAATACTCTCATGTAATTAAGCATCTCAGCGTAGCATTTAATTGTTTGTGAAAGTCTTTTTTAATATAATGAAAATTATTACTCGTAAAATTTATTAATATTTTAATTATATGGTTAAAATTGCATAAAGGTTTTGTTTAATTATTAATTATATTTTAGTATTTTGATTAATAAGACTCGATTACAACCTCCAACTGAGCAGAGCTCGATTACAAAATAAGACTTGATATATCTCAACGGGGAGTCTTTATCATTTATATTGGATTCATACTTATTGTGGCCTTCCCAAGCTATTGTCCTCGCATTAAAAATAATGTACATAGACTTTTAAAGAGACAACTAGTCACTGTACTATTTCAGAGGAGTTATTCTTCTTAGACACCCGTGCATTGTGGCCATAACTCCTCTTAGACACCCACTTATTGTGGCCTTGCCAAGCTATTTTCCTTGCATTAAAAATAATGTACATAGAATTTTAAAGAGACAACTGCTCACTATACTATTTCAAAGGAGTTATTGTTCTTAGGCAGCCACGCATTGTAGCCATAACTCCTCTTAGACGCCACTTATTGTGGCCTTGCCAAGCTATTGTCCAAAATACCATTTTTTAGAATTTATTTATCAGTGTGCTAAACTCAAAAATCTTTCTAAGCAAGCTATGATGTCCTCCTCAATAAGCCATGACGTCTCATGATTGTTTCCCAATTATTTTTACTCTAACTACATCTCTATTTTTATTTTCAAGATGTCAATACTTTCTAAAAATACTTAAAAACAATGGAAATCCCTCGTCACAATATTTAAAACTCTAATAACAATTCAAGTAAAAAACCTATTGTCTCATCACCTCCTAAAAGAAGTCGCTCCTCTTGAAATTGTCTTTCCTTTCGAAGTCTCCGTCTTCTCAAAGCCTTCTAGAGAAGCAATTTTGGTTATTTCTTTCATACTAGGATATTGTAGATGAAGCTATGTTGGGAATGATGGAATATATTTTTTGCCTAACCCCCCATTAAAAATGCATTATGAGAAATATAACTACTACGCTTATATGCATGCATGTTAGCCATTTATTTTTTATATGCATATTTGGATGTATATTTTGAACTTATACAAATTATCCTTAATTATGGAAGTAGTGTTCATTGACTATTTCATTTAAAAAGAATAAATTGCAATGGATCTTAACCCCATTGTTGAATGGTGATAATTTTGTCAAAATATTACAAAAACCATGAAGAAAGTCTACTTGGCTTATAGGGCTCCACTAACATGGAAATATTGCATGATTGAATCCTGTAATATCCCAACATCAAAATTTTAATGAGATATGGTACACTCTAGGTGTTCTAATGGAATTGTTACACTTAAAACACCTAACACAATAGTGATCTAAGAATGCAACCTCTTCTTTATGTAAATAAATAGAAACAAAATTACATGCCCACACAAGACCTACTAAAGCCCATGCCTTGGCATGTATGGCTGCCCATCAACAAAGAAATTAAATATATTGAAACATAGATTGTTTGCCCTCAGGTAATACACTTCTATCCACAAAAGAAGAATTTGTATATTGATACCAAGATCCCATACAACCCAATGTGTTATTCCATGCCTCCATTCTAAATCATCATGAATGGATCCTTCGATACCTAAATCCAAAACAATCCTTTGGTCAATCCTACCCCCAATGGATTCTTCTAGATCCCAATGCCACCGAAGTCCTTGGACATGTTGGTTATGACACCACCTCAGCCCTCCATCATTGCCTGTGCTTGAGGGCCCAAGTTGCAATATGCCTTTGGCTAAGAGTATCCCGTCGATAGAGTTCCAACTCATAATATCTCATAAATCCATCTCGTGGGAAGTATATAATGCATGAATCCTTGCACATGGAATAAATCTACATGCTGATGTTTCCTAATTCTCAACTCATGTTGCTCCACCCAATCACCCATCATGATCCATTTGTATAACTCTTCCTTACTATCCCCAATGTATAATGGCAGGTTGGTAGAGTTGCAAGCCTTATCTATGTACTCTTGTAGAGGGCTGCTTTGCAACTCCCAAATGTACTCCTCTTTCCGCCTTGTGAGGGGCTTGAGTTGTTCCTCAACACTAGAAAACTATGTCATTGATTCAACACATACCACTATGAGGTCCTCAAATTTTCTATTCTTCTGTAAGACAATGTCTCAGGCTACCCTCACTGTCTACTTCAACATTGTAAGATCTGTGTTGAAATGCATGAACCTTTCCCAAAATTCTTCTACTAGAAATTCTTGTGCCCTACAGAATGTCTCTATATTTGACTGCACCAGATGCCCCATGATCACAACTTTAACTTGAACCTTTGTTTGACCCTCCAGAAATGGCTTATCATGCATACTATATTTGTCATGATACCCTGCATGATCATGCTCATCATTTTGATTTATTATTATTGGCTCCTCGTTTGGTTCTCCTAGAATGTCTTCTTCCTGGCCTCTTTCACATGTGGGGATAAGTTGTCCACCCTCTTTGATTGTCTAACATTGCTGTATTGGTGGACTATTATCTATACTTGATTGCCCATACTCTTTATGGATGTTCTCTTGGGTATCTATAGACTCAACTACCTCAACATCAGGAGGAATTCCCTCCTTCCTTTCCCGATTTACTTTGTCAAGTTGATTGATTATCATCGACCTGTCCTATAAGTTTCTTTGAAAAACATGGTGTTGTTGCTCACCATTTGTACTTGACTGCTTGGATCCTTCATAGGTTCTCTTCTAAAAACCGGTGAAACCAACTATGGATGAATCTTCATGATCTGCCCTTGTTTCTTCTTATCACCTGGACATGAATGGTTAAGGGTGCATGGTCCCTTGTAGATAAAGCATAGTCCTCTCATCCTTAGTTCATTATTGATGCATATTTTGTTCTTGTTTCCTCCATCAATCCTTATCAACTCATTCCTAGTGAGCACCCTTTTGAGTAATTTTATGTTTTTCCTGTGTTGGGTTGTGTTATATTCTTTCCACATAGTTAACAGGGGGTTTGAGGGGTGCCTGTAACCCCAGTTTATGGGGTCTGGGGTAGCACCCCGAAAAATTTGGATTTTGGACTCTATGTTAGGTTGGGCGGACCCACCTATGGTTTTGTGCATTATCTACGCACATGGTTTTTTTGGACGCAATGGTTTTTGGTTCATGGTATTCGACGTGATGGTTTTTTCGGTCCATGGCATTAGATGCTTCAGCATGTATAAATATGTATTATAACATTGAAAGGAACGTAATGAAAAATCATGTTGGTAGTCCCAGTTTTGGGATCCAGGGGAAAATCTCTGTGTATATGTATTTTATGTGTTAGCCTCTCGCTATTGTTTCTTTTATGTGTTTTAGAATTCGTATGCATCTAATTTTTGTACAGGGTTAGAACCTACATTTGATATCGGAGCAACTTTGGCTTCAAGGGGACGCCTTTGTTAATGAGGGGTTTCGCTCGGGCCTATGATAGAGCCTATTCAGTGGGAGATCTGGGAGATCAATTCTGGTGGTGAAAGAAGATGGCGAGCAATGGAAAGATAGAGATCGAGAAATTTAATGGTCAAAGTTTTTAGTTGTGGAAACTCAAGATGGAGGATCTGTTGGTGGATAAAGATCAGTGGATCACTGTAGATTTGGGTACTAAACCAACGGGAGTGTCCATTGAAGAATGGAAGAAGTTGGATCGGAAGGCAAAGAGCACAATAAGATTGTGTGTCTCAGATTTAGTATTTCTGAATGTATCAGGGGAAGCTACGGTGACGGCTTTGAGGGACAAGTTAGGGACTTTGTAGAAATCTAAGTCTCTGGTGAATAAATTGTTCCTGTGGAAAAAGCTATATAACCTGAGGATGAAAGATGGAGACTCGGTGACAGAGCATCTGAATGCATTTAATACTGTGGTAAGCCAGTTAGCATCTGTTGATATTAAAATATCAGATGAAGATAAGTGCATTAGTTTGTTGTGTTCTCTACCAGATTCTTGGGATAGTCTAGTTATTGCAATAGGTAGCCAGAACGGTGTTGCGTTGTCTGCACGAGGACAGTCCCAAAATAGAAATAAAAATAAGTCATCTAGTGGGAGATCTATATCTAGAGGGAGATCTAAGTATTTAGGAAAACTTGTAAAGGTGGTGTGCTGGAAATGCAGAAAGGAAGGGCACTACAAAAGGGACTGTAAATCTAAAGCTTCTGATAGAGGAAAGGGATCTGATGATGCTCCTTCTGCAGAGGTGAAAACTACCTTAGATGAAGGTGGGGATGTGTACTTGGCTTCTTCAAGTACACAAGTAGATCATGAGGCATGGTTGATTGACTCAATTGCATCCTTTCACTTCACTCCCCATAGAGAGTGGTTCTGCAAATATGAGAAATACGATGGTGGTGATGTCTTCTTAGGGGATGATAAGAAGGCTAGAATCGCTGGTCACAGAAAAATAAAATTGAAGTTGCAAGGTGGAAGGGTTAGAACATTTCCAAGTGTTCTGCATATTCCTACATTGGCCAGAAATCTGATTTCTATAAGCAAGCTAGATGATGCAAATGTAAAGACAATGTTTGAGAAAGATACCTACAAGATGGTTTGGGGAGCACTAGTATTGATGCAGGGAGTTTGTATTGGAACTATGTACAAGCTACAAGGTAGTACGGTTGTTGATGGGTGCAACAGTTCTATGGTTCCTAAAAGTGGAGCAAAAAATCTAGTGGTCTCTGGAGGGAAGACCATGATGTGGCAACAAAGGCTTGGACATATAGGAGAGAAAGGTTGTCAAATACTTAATGGTAAAGGTATGGTAGAAGGTATGAGTAATAGCTCTCTGGATTTTGATTTCTTTGAAAATTGTGTATATGGGAAGCAGAATCAGGTGAGTTTCCGCTATGGTGGTAAGAGGGCGAAACAGATATTAGAGCTTGTGCACAGTGATGTGTTTGGACATTTGAAGTTTCCATCACTCGGTAAGTTTGTGTACTATGTATCATTTATAGATGACTTGTCAAGGAATACATGGATATATTTCCTTAATAAGAAATTTGAAGTCTTTGACAGGTTTAAAGAATTTAAGGCTCTCGTGGAAAATCAAACAGAGAAGAAAATAAAGGTGCTGAAGACAGATAATGGTGGAGAGTTTTGCAGCAAGGAATTTGAAGAATTCTATAAGGAGTGTGGTATAGCACAATAGAAGACTAATCCATATACACTGTTGGGTGAAAATATTATTGTTTAATTTTGTTGTAGTACTTGCCCAACTATTTAATTTGTCAATCCAAGGTTCGTAGGCTTACAAGGCACATGCACTATATGCGCAAGACCGAAGTGGAACTAATCCAATCTAATCTAATCTAAATTACTGAGGTCAAATTAATCTAAGAAGGCATTGAAACATTAACTATAAAAGCAAGAAATTGCATAAGGGAAAAGCAATACAACATGTGAAGAATTTGAATGACAAACAACATATGTGAGCTCACAACAATAAAGATATTTTAAATTATATTACAAGAACCAAATAACAAATCATGAAAGTGTAACAATAAAAGAATATGAATCAAAGCTAAGAATCCCCTTCTCCTAATTACAAAACTATCTCTTAAAGCTAATCTCTATCTTTTAAAATGAAGAGAGATCACTCTCTTATATACATGAAGAAGATAACCATCTCATAATTACATATCTAATATTCTCTTAAGAACTCTCAACTACTTTCCCATTATTACAAAATATGATCCCTTTGAATCCTCCACACATCTCTCACATATCTTGGATAAGATATGCCAACTAAGTCCTCCATGATCTTCTCCTTAGGAATAGACTTGAATAATTATCTCCTTAATATGGTGGAGGAGATATTTGAGAAGTCTCTTGGAATTAATTCTTCACATATTTCCTACACATCACAAAACTCATATATTCTTGAGATATATATAAAAATATGTATATTTTCTAATATTTAATCATAAATTCACTTGTAATACAAAAATGAATAAAATGGAAAATAAGAAGGTGAAACCCAAATGTATTTATGAAAATGATATGATAAAAGGTTAATGGATGATGAAATGTAAGGAATAGCGAAGAAAAAGGTGGATGAAAATATGACATTTTTGAGTCCCAACATCCTCCCCAACTGAACTTGTTGCATGTCCTCATGCAACCATGCATGGGTCTCTTTAAGAACATTTGGCATCTTGAACTTTGGCTTTACATGATGATGTCTTTTAATAATGAATGTTTCCAGGATATGTGAAAGACATGAGTAACAACTTACATTTTCTTATGGTTGGTTCTTGTGTGACAACCATGAATACAAAGAATGTTGGTTCTTGTGTTAACAACATTCATTTCGTTTTCTATTCTCTTTACTTCAATAATAATGTAAACACTCATTAGAAATCATAATGTGCATAAGAAGGCCCTTTTGTAGTATTAATGAAGCATGCCAATATTGTGTATGAATCAAAATGCAACAAAGTATCATTGGAAAATAAATGTTGGTGAATGGTAAATGAGAAAGAAAAATGGAGTGATAGTGGTGAAGAAATGGAATCATGGTAGTGAATATGCAGTGAATATAGTTCCCCCCTCCCCCCCCCCCCAACTGAATTGGTTGCTTGTACTCATGCAACTTGACATGGCTCATGAAAGGAAATGTAGCATGGTGATGGAATTTTCCAAAATATTCAAGGTAGCATATAAGGAATTGCATGATTGAAGTTTAGAAAACAACATACCTCTACTTACCCAAGAATGATGAACTATGCAATAGGAATGTAGCTGCTGCTGCTACTGCTGGATCAGGAAAATGTGACTGATGTTGTTGTAACTGGATCCTGAGAAATAAAGGAATCTAAACTACTGATACTGAATCATGGAAAAGATAAACGCTAAAAGTGGAATTGTAGTACTATTGTCGATCATAATTCATGCTGCGGTAACTGCTGAGGGAATCGTGAAAAAGTGTATAGTCTTCACCTGCGACAAAACTTCTTGGTACAATTCTAATCATGCGAAAGAATGTGTTGATGTCGAGCATGAAAAGAAATCATTAGATTACTGGCCATTGATGAATGCCGTTAACCAATGTGAGGCAAACTCACCATTGATGTCAATGAGTGCCAAGGTACCTCAGTACATCTTGAGAAATGCGAATAAACGGGTTGACGTCGAGCCATTTGCAAGATCTGATGATCAAGGGACATTGATGTATTCCCATGATTGTCAGAGAGAGAACTTGCCATTGAGGCATGCAAGTCTCAAGGTAACCAAAATGAACTCTAGTCTATTTCCCAGATAAGGTGTTGATGTCGATGGGGCAAGACTTGTTGAAAGGTGTGCCTTAAGGAATCCCACATCAGTCAATGTGAGTTTGTACAAAAATATTGGTAGGACTATAAATGGAAAGAACTCACAGGCGAGTACTGTGGATCAGCATGGCGAGAAAACAAGGCAATGTAATCATGGAAAGGGAATGAGTTTTATTCAGAAGGCAGACTAGAAGGAAATAAACTGAAAAGGATAAAGGAATGTATGCGATTCAGAAAAATAGGCGTGCATGAAGTTGTGAAAGATAAGGTAATGGAAAATGGGCTTCAACACAAGGATGGACTAGGCATTTGGAAAAAGGTGAGTAATCACGACACAAAAGGATTTTTGTGTAGTGGAAAATGTCATGATATGTGTTGTGAAGAATTAATTCCTTCAATCATCCAATGACGCATGTTTCATTGTGATTTCGAAAAATCACTTTTGCATTAGATTGTCTTCAACTCTGAAAAACTTAGCACCATTCCTGCATAAAAATTGTCACCTTTATGTGCCTTCTCCATCGATCATTCGTTTATGAAGTGACTCAAAAACAAATTAGCTCATCTTCAATAATTTATGAAATGTCCATTTTTTAATTATTTTTCGAAGTTACTCTAATTGTGGATGAAAAGGGTGTCGCATCGTAATGTTGAGCTTTCTACATAAGCTTCTTGTTGACCTACACATAACACCAATCTCATTTCACTTGTTAGTATATGCATCCTAACTCTTGCCCACAAAAATAAATGATAAATTCCAACATACTTTTATTTCCCCCCAACTAGAAATATTGCATGTCCCCATGCAATGTACTCATTGATTGTGTAATACTTTTTCAAAACGTTTTTATTGGTTTGCAGGAAAAGTGATTTAAAACATTTGAAAAGGTTTTGTATTTGTCAGGGAACAAGTAGTTAGTTTATAAATGAATGAGGGAAATTTTATTTTATTATTATTTTTTTTAGTTTTTTTTTTATATTTTTTTATCATTTTTTTAATAAATAACAAATTAAAAAATCTAAAGTTTTTAATTTATTATTTATGTCAATTTATTTATTAAAAACAAAACTAATAATGAAAATAATAAAAAAACTAACCCTAATTAAAAAAAACGACCAAGGGCTGTGAGACGAAAATGACCAGTTGTGGAACTATCCTGCGCAGATTGTCTGGGTGGCTTGGCAAAGAGTAGGCAGAATGGAAGGAGAGTAAGAAGAACCACCGACAATATTGAAATCCGCAACGCAAGCATATGCCCTCAGCCAGTTGCCATGGGTTTTCACAGATCAAGTATTGTTTGCACACTGCAGCCCATTGCAGTCGTTATTGCCACCAGAAGGCATACGCTCACCAGTACAACCTTGGCCATAGTCATTGCCATTTTCAATCACTCGATTCTGTCCACTCTTCCATAGTGGCAACACAGATGTGATGCTCCCCAACCTTGACAGAATTGTAGGAATTGGGCTTCAATTCGTCCCCTTTGCCACTTAACATCATGTGAACGATCTTCTGTTCGAGCTTTGTCGTCTCCTTATCTATCTTCGACTTGCACTCATCTTCGATGACTTTATCGCAAGCATTGGATATCAGAGCATCAGTGTCGGTATATGGAGGGCGGATCCCCAATCTCTCCATAATGCTGCTCAGCCTGGTTGCATCGAGAGGAGATTTGGGCTTCGACATACTTACTGCAGAAAATGCAAAACCCACCATAAACCTTTACCAGACATCGACATCCAAAATAGACATTTTATTTCAACACTTGGAGGCCAGATGAATGTTTCTGCACAAAATCCGAGCATTGACCTCATCGGCCTTCTCCAGCACCATATAATGATGCGAAAGCCTTTCTACGTCGAAAGCATAGTGTTTCATTATTCAAATGCATCGCCTGAAGTTTGGGGAAATGGTGTACCAAGCCTTTGAGGGAAAATAGGTTCATCATCAAGCTGAAGATCGACGCAACCTCAGTCTCAATATTGAATGCAAAAACGTTGAATCCCTCCATACAGCACGTGACTAATTCCTTGCAATCTGCGTTAACAATAAAGCCTCCTCTCGATTTAGTGATAGAAAAATCCGATTTGACTTATCATGTAGTGATTTGTTCCTGCAAAATTGGAATTTGTATTATCGTTTCCTGATTTTCTGGACAAAGAGCCGGATTTTTAATTTATGTTTTGGAGGATTTTGTGGGCGTTGCTGAGGGAGTTGCGATGGTGAAGGGCATTTTTTTAATGATACGCTAGCCAGGGATAGAGGATGCTGCCAAAATCTCGAAAAATATTGCAAAATTGGATCCTTTTCTCAATAGGAAGAGGGGTGTAGGGTAACCACCAAGTTGTGCCAAAGCTGAATTAAGAGCAATCGGATTATGCTCACAAAAAAAACCTATGCATCAAAGATAACACCATTTTGTTCAGAGCTTCATTGTTCCCATTGAACATAAGATTGTGCATCAGACTTGGAACCAAGTTACTTGTAATAGAGATGACCCCTCTAGCTTCATAGTTACACCTTGTCAATTATATGCAGTTTGCCGAATATTTGGTAAAATTTGACTAAACTGCAGCCTCCATTTTTCGATTAATAATGGCGTGCGAAGGTCATTGTCGGAATGGCGTTGGTGAATCTACAGTTTCGAGCCTGCAATGCAGTGCATTTTTTTCTCCTCTCGGGCCTGCAGTGCGTTTTTCCTCTCGGCCCTTTATATGCTGCGTGATATATGAATTGTTTTATGTTTTTTTTTTTTTTTTTTTTTTTTTATTGAGTGCGCTGACTGTTTTATTTTTTATTATTTTTTTTAATTTTATTTTTGTTTTTTTATTTTTTATGATTTGTTTTTATTTTATTGTTTTAATTGTTTTATTATTTTGCGTTGTTTTGTTTTCATGAATGTTTTATTTTTTTTTAAATGAAAAACTAAAATTTAGAAAGAAACTAAACTTTCTCTACACTTAATTTTTTTAACAAATGGACATAATGATTTGCATATTGAAAGATGTTTTTGATCAAGCATATTGCAAAACATTTATTTATTCTTGAAATTAGTCTAAATCATCCCTATTTTCTGATCCTCGCGATCACACTAAGCGTGGAGGAGAGCATACTTATTCTAAGCAAAACTGAAAATGAAAGCAAAAACTAAAAATGAAAGCCTACCTACTCTATACTAAAAAAAAAAATTAGTTACATGTAATTAAACTTCCAATGAAGCCACTCATGTAGCAGTAACAACAACATATTCAATAGCAATTTTTCAAATGAAAAATGAAAATATTCGAGAGTGAATGAGTCTATTTGTTGTATCTGCAAATCAACTAAATAAAAATAAAAAGATGAATTTAATCGAGTACTTACCTGGAACCATTGTTGGATAAAGCTTTGATAGGCACAGTTTCTCTCACTTAGATCACGTTGTAACTCCTCTTCTTCTTCTCCGATTTGGTATTCTTCTTCCTCGAGTTCCTGTTCGAATGATTGTTCACCATCAGATACGTAGGATTCTTTAGATGTTAAATCTTCATTTATTTCTTGGGGAGTAGTTGAACTTTCAATTCTTGTCAAGATCTCCTTTTCCAGGGAAGAGGAAATTCTGACTTCTGCAAGGATCTGAGTGAGCAGTTCCAAGCTGACACTCATTATAAAACCATGTTGAAAGAGATTCTAAAAAGCAAAGTGCTAATAATTGTCTAAGTTTTTAATCCTTTTACAAGGTTTTAGTTCACAAAAGCTCTTCCAAATCAACACACTAGAAATTGAATTAAAAACAAAAGGACCATAGAAATAATCTTGAATTCAATACTCAATTAAACCCTCTTACAAGGACTACTCATTAATTGAGTAATCAAATTCTTCAACTACAACCATGAACCATGAATTCATCAAACACTCTTCACAGTTGCAAAAATCAAACACACTTGCAGAAATTGAAATTCACACTTGCATAAATGTAAACGCACCCTACATGCCCTGATCCATAAGAGGTCGAGCCTATTACGGTATCTCGAATGCGATGCATAGGTTGTTCCCCACGTCTTACCACCTTAACACCTCAGAGTAAGGAACATGTCTAAACACACTTACATGAAAAATCAAACTAAACTTCAATCCATCGTGCCTCCTCGGCAACGGCGCCAAAATGTTGGGTGAAAATATTATTGTTTAATTTTATTGTAGAACTTGCCCAACTATTTAATTTGTCAATCCAAGGTTTGTAGGCTTACGATGCACATGCACTATATATGCAGGACCGAAGTGGAACTAATCCAATCTAAATTACTGAAACCAAATTAATCTAGGAAGGCATTGAAACATTAACTATAAAAGCAAGAAATAGCATAAGGGAAAAGCAATACAACATGTGAAGAATTTGAATGACAAACAACCTATGTGAGCTCACAACAATAAAGGTATTTTAAATTATATTACAAGAACCAAATAACAAATCATGAAAGTGTAACAATAAAAGAATATGAATCAAAGCTAAGAATCCCCTTCTCCTAATTACAAAACTATCTCTTAAAGCTAATCTCTATCTTTTAAAATGAAGAGAGAGCACTCCCTTATATACATGAAGAAGATAACCATCTCATAATTACATATCCAATATTCTCTCAAGCACTCTCAACTACTTTCCCATTATTACAAAATATGATCCCTCTGAATCCTCCACACATCTCTCACATATCTTGGATAAGATATGCGAACCAAATCCTCCATGATCTTCTCCTTAGGAATAGACTTGAATAATTATCTGCTTAATATGGTGGAGGAGATATTTGAGAAGTCCCTTGGAATTAATTCTTCACATATTTCCTACACATCACAAAACTCACATATTCTTGAGATATATATAAAAATATGTATATTTTCTAATATTTAATCATAAATTCACTTGTAATACAAAAATGAATAAAATGGAAAATAAGAAGGTGAAACCCAAATGTATTTATGAAAATGATATGATAAAAGGTTAATGGGATGATGAAATGTAAGGAATAGTGAAGAAAAAGGTGGATGAAAATATGACATTTCTAAGTCCCAACATACACCTCAGCAAAATGGAGTTGCAGAAAGAATGAACAAGACGTTGATGGAAAGGGCAAGAAGCATTCTCAGTGGTGTCGGGTTAGGACAGGAATTCTGGGCAGAGGCAGTGGATACAACATGTTACCTAGTCAATAGGTCATGTTCATCAGTGTTGGAGGATAAGACTCCACAGGAGGTATGGACTGGTAAGAAACCTTCTCTTTCACATCTGAGGGTATTTGGAAGTGATGCATATGTACATGTTCCAAAGGAGGAATGAACCAAGTTGGATAGTAAATCTAAAAAGTGTATCTCTATTGGGTATAAGGATAGTTTAAGGGGTTATAAGCTTTGGAACCCAGTACCAAGGAAGGTTTTTTACAATCGAGATGTGGTGTTCAGAGAGGTGAAAGATGTTATTAAACATGAAGTCCAACCAAAGGAACCTAAGAAGATAGAGTTTGAGCTAAAGGAGGAAGAATCAAGCTCTACAGCAGAGGAGGAATTAGAAGATGAAGAGCCACAAACTCCGGGACTCAGAAGATCAGTTTGAGAAAGAAGGCAGCCAGAATGGTATAGTCCATCTGTTTTTTGTTCGAATTTTTCTTTATCTATTACTAACGATGATCCTAGAACTGTGAAGGAAGCAGTAGATTCAGAGGATGGAAAACTCTGGAAAGAGGCCATGGTTGATGAAATGGCATCTTTGCACAAAAATTAGGCTTCAGATCTGGTGGAGTTGCCAGCTGGAAGGAAACCGATTGGCAATAAATGGGTGTTCAAGAAGAAGACAAATGCAGAAGGAAAGGTGGAGAAATACAAAGCTCGGTTGGTAGAAAAAGGTTATTCCCAGGTTCCAGGAATTGATTTTGGTGATATTTTTTCTCCTGTTGCCAAGGTGACTTCTATTAGATTACTTTTATCTGTTGCTGCTTCTTTTGATTTTGAGGTAGAATAGATGGATGTGAAGATAACATTTCTTCATAGGGATCTAGAAGAGGAAATCTACATGAAGCAACTTGAAGGCTTTGCGGTGAAGGGTAAGAAAGAACTTGTATGCAAGTTAAAGAAGTCTCTGTATGGGTTAAAATAGTCACCAAGGATGTGGTATCAGAAATTTGATACATTTATACCGGGACTTGGCTTCAGCAGAAGCAAAGCAGATCCTTGTTTGTATTTTAAATTAATTGGTGACCGTGATATTTATTTGTTCTTGTATGTGGATGATATGTTGTTGGTTGGAAATGAGAAAGAAATTATCTAGGATTTGAAGACCCAATTGTCCTCCAAATTTGACATGAAAGATCTTGGTGCTGCAAACTATATTTTGGGCATGGAAATTAAAAGAGATCGGGCAAAGAGGAAGCTCTGGTTAAACTAGAGGAAGTATGTTGAGACAATACTACAAAGGTTTAACATGCAGGATAGTAAACCGGTGAAGGTTCCTCTTCCTATAGGTGTGAGGTTATCTGTTGAACAGTGTCCCAAGACACAAGAAGAGGAAGAGGACATGTCCCATATTCCATATGAAGGTGTAGTCAGTAGCCTGATGTATGCAATGTTCTGTATTAGACCAGATATTACAAATGCAGTGGGAGTATTGAACAAGTTTATGTCAAAACCAGGGAAGGATCACCGGACAACAGTGAAGCGGGTTTTTAGGTATTTGTGTGGCACTAGTGACTATGGTTTGTGCTACGAAGGAAGACTAGGATTAGATAGAATGTTGGATATTCATGGCTTTGTTGATGCAGACTAGGCTAGAGATCTGGATCATAGAAGATCTACAAGTGGGTATGTGTTTAACCTATTTTGAGGTGCAGTCAATTGGATGAGTAAGAAACAATCTGTAGTGGCACTATCAACTACAGAGGCAGAATACATGGCAGCCACTCTTGCAAGCAAGGAAGTAGTTTAGTTACAGAGATTGTGTTTAAGCATCGGGTTAGTACAGGGAGCTATAAGGATATACTATGACATCCAAAGTGAAATTTTCTTGGCAAAGAACCCCGCATATCATTCAAAGACAAAGCACATTGATGTTTAGTAACACTTTGTGAGGGATATGATAGAAACAAAAGGATGTTGCTGATAAAGGTGGACACTTTGAAGAATATTACAGATGCATTGACAAAATTTGTGAGCTCTGAGAAGTTCTCTTGGTGTAGAGAAAAATGGGCATTGCAGGGCTGGATAAATGACTAATCTCTCTTGTGGCCCCCCATGTGGAAAGAAGACAGCAAGTGGGAGAATGTTGGGTTGTGTTATATTCTTTAAACATAGTTAATAGGGGGTTTGATGGGAACCTGTAACCCCACTTTATGGGGTACGGGGCAACGCCCCAGAAAATTTTGATTTTGGACCCTATGTTAGGTTGGGTGGAACCACCTGTGGTTTTTTGAAGGATTTCCGCACATGTTTTTTTGGACGCAATGGTTTTCGGTCCATGGTATCTGACGTGATGGATTTTTCCGTCCATGGTATTGGATGCTTTGGCATATATAAATATGTATTATAACATTGAAAGGAACATAATGAAAAATCAAGCTGGTAGTCCCGATTTTCGGATCCAGGGGAAAATATCTGTTTATATGTGTTATGCTCTTGCTATTGTTTATTTTATGTGTTTTAGAATTTGTATGCAGCTAATTTCTTTACAGGGTTAAAACCTACATCCTAACAAACTTCTCGACTAGATCATAGGATCCTTGTGATCCTTCCTCCAAATGGTCAACAATTTACATCTTAGTATCTTGCATATGTGAGCATGGCCTTCTAATAATAGAGACACAATCTTTTGCATGTATGTTTTGACATGAACTAAATGAGCTGATGTAATACTGGTGTAAAAGTTATAGAGAAACTAAAAGATCAACTCATCACATTCCAAATTCAGTATGAATGTGGCAAAGTTGAATTATGCCATTACTGTCAAAATTTCTACATTGGTTCTAAAAGGTAAGAAGCATGATATTATTCAACCCTTTAAGGCCTTCCACTATCAACTACAATATCTCCTTCATAAGATCATTATTGTAAGACAATACTCAAGAAGTTAAAGCTATGATCTTGTTGAGACAAGAAGCAAATGTGAGCTTGACCTCTTCACAAGGATGCTCCGAGAGTTGGGTTGTATTAATGCAAGCATAGATGGCTTGAGATTCCAGCTGAGTTTCCTCCATTCTAATTGCCCCACCTCTAAGAGCCATGTGTCTAATTCCTCAAATTTCTAAAGGTCTATGGTTGACCTTGTTCATTGCAATTAAGATCCAAGTGTGAAGAACTTAGCTCCTCTTCCTTGTCCTTCCTTCACTTCCCATGGGAATTTTTGTTCCATAATGGAATAGACCTTTTTTGAGACCATTTTTGAGAAAGACTTGCTATTCTATTATAAAGTGGTATTGCTAAGAAAAGGCGCCATGCTTCTTTTATTTTATCTAGAATTTTGTCCAAAATTTTATGAGTGTTTTCTAGGGAAAGTCCCATCTCCCCTCATACCAAAGCATGAATACAGTAATTCTTCAATGGATTTCGCCCCAAGATAAGGTAAATACAAACTTGATTGGTAATAGTAAGATGATTGTACCACCTCCTTCCTTTCATCTTCCCCCCCCTTCTTTTTTAACACAAAATCTCCTTTCTATTGTCAAACTCCAAAATTTTACAAACCCCTTGTCAAATGCTAAAACCAATCAAAATTTTCAAAACTATAAACATGGTTTAGTCCATAACCTGCCATCTTTCATGCTTCCACACTGAGATTTTTGAGCGGAAAATCTATGTAGATGGAAAGAGAATTAGTTTTCAGGTAAAGACTTAGATCCTCATATACTAATCAAGAGTTTGTTGACCCAATAATTATGCCCTTGCGAGTGATCAATGGATCATGTGCGACATTGAATTTGATGTTAGAGGTTTCAAATGTATTGGCATAAGACTATATTCAACAATGATAAACCTCTACACCAATCCAACCACATAATGCAACATACTATATAACGAAAAAAGACATAGCATTACTTTATTTAATTATGGTGACCCGACACAAAATCTTTTCATGAAATATAATTTACTCAGTTCTGCAAAAACACCTTTTCTTTGCCTCTATGACTAATGTGTGAGTGATCTTGATGTAGCGGGAACAATTTATCTAATGTAATAAAACAAATACTTTGGCATGCACCTAAAGAGGACCATGGTTAGCTCCCTAACTGACGCTACGGTAAAAATAATCTTGTCTCTGCTATTAAGAGTGATGACAACATTGGCTCCCATAATGAATCGATGGTCAATGCCAGAACTCAAGCCTATGAAACTTGCACACCTCCTTCCTTCACTTAGAGGTTTGTGGTGACAGTGCAATGCCCAGGCTATGTCTACTTCCTTTCGCCTGGAACAGATATGGGGATGTTCAACTCCTTCCTCTGCTCAGATAGTTGTTGTGATAGTGTTTTGGTGTGACCAATTCTCAGGCTATATCAACTAATCAGCATGTAACACTCATACTCCCTTTCGCCTTCCATTGAAATGAATCAGAGGCTGAAACCAATCTAACACCTCTACTCATTGGATGGCTCAGTGTTCATTTTAACACACAAAATTACCCTCCTTGTGACCTCGACTGCTACTGAGAAACATCACCCTTCAAATCAGCAATGCGACTATTTGGTTATGAGTCCCTCGAATTCCCTTCTATCAGTGGTAGAGTCCCATGTGATTGACTCAATGGGTTAGCGCGATTTTCGGCCGACCTCTTTGCTCTAGTGACTTGAATACTCCCTTTCACAGTGAGGTGCCTCCCGGAAGGTGAAACAGTGGATAACACCATTGTTGACCTGATCTATGGTTCAACAATGTCAGTAGAGTGTTTTGATGCAATATATGCCTATGGCTATTGGTTCTATCCTCAATGGCCCTCAAATTCACTTGCTAAAGAAAAAATATTCCGCCTTCTCTCCCTATTTAACTCGGTCCCCTTTGATGAAAGTGTTATCACCAAAAAATGATCATCTAGCCTAATTTACTAGATGGATCAAAGTACACCATGTAAAGTCAATTTTACCATAGTAAAATTGCTTTCATTGTGAGAAATTACTTAATAAACCACCTTTGTTAAGTAATTTATAATTAAAACCATGAAGAATAATTAAATAAATCACTATTTATTTTATTTTCTTCTAGGAATAATTAATTAAACCATTGTTCAATTGTTATTCCTTGTCATATTTGACCCAATTATGAAAAATCAAAAGATAGATTATTAATTGTCTTATTTTTCTCTAGGAATAATTAATTAATTAATCACTAAAGTTTAAATACGTTTTCCCTCGTAACCAAATATAATAAAATATTCCAAGTCATTATTCCAAGGAATGGGGTTAATAATATTTTATTATTGCTCATTATTACAGGATAACTCATTATTTTGTTATAAATATAAGATTTTGTTATAAATAGAAGGGTTTTCCATTCATTATTCACTTTTGATTATTTTTGTTGTTGCACTCATTGCTGTAACTTTTATTATTTTCATTGTCGCACACCATTTCTTTTCCATTTGAGTTCCATTAAGCTCAAACATTTTATTTGTTGGGTTTTCACATTATAGAGGAGAGAGACTCTACACAAGCTGAAGACATTTCAGGATAGACCAAAACCCATCCCATAGAGGGGGACTGGTAAAATTTATTTGTTTCTTTCACAAGTGTTATAATAAAATATATTCTTTGTATATCTGGTTTCCATTGGATGATTGGAGTTATTACTGTTTCTTTTTTTTGTTTAACTATGAGCTCTGATGAGGTTAATCCCTCCAATATCAACTTGCAAACTCGATCGCGTCAATATGATAGGCCATCAACTTCGTCCACAACGGAGTCTAAAACCAATTCTTCTACTGAACCTCTTACGACATCAAATGTTCCATTACAAATCCCTCAACCTAAAGCTAAGGCAACTCCCAAGATCCCAAAGGGACCATTACTCCATAACATAGCTTCTAACCAAGTTGCCCATACATACAGTATAGTAGATGACTTGGCGCAGTCATGCCCATCTCAAAAGAAAGCTCTAATAACTTCTTTGGGCATAGTAGATCCCTTTGATGATCATTTGATTGTCTTCCCAGTCGATACATCAGAACACCCCCCATTGCCTTGCTCCATTGCTTTCTAGGTACTAGTCTGAGTCCGTCATGTCATCATCTCCTGATGCATTACTAACGATGGGGCATCCACCTATGTGATGCCCACTACCATTTGGAAAAAAACTTTAGTCACCTGAGTTGTCCCCCTGCATGATCACTTTGCATGCTTGGGAAAAACACTCCTCCTAGCCTCTTAGCATGTACTGCAACTATCCAGTGACCCTTGCAGGCAAGACTTCCCATGTAAGTATTCAGTTCATTGATGCCCCTTTAGATTACAACATTCTCTTGGGTCATAGTTACACATATACCATGTCAGCTATTGCATCTACAGTTTTTCGCAAGATGTGATTCCCCCATGAAGGGAAGATCGTTACCATAGATCAGTAGAATTACTACGAGCCAACATGTATGACATCCCCTAAGTCCATTATCTCATCAGTGTTAGATAATAAGTCTTCAACTCCTCTCACTGGTGTTTCACCGAGAGCCTATAAAGATTCCTCATTGTTGGGTTCTTTCCCTGTTCCTCCCCCTGTCATCTTAGAGCCTAAATCTTTCAGCGTCACGAGTTTTCCTCAACTAGTTTAGTACATTCAATCCACAAAGAGCTCATCCACACTGTGCAGTTACCATCCTAGCTGAGCCATCCAGATCCACCCCCCAAGACCTCCTCCATTTGTGGGTGCCTCTCCTATCTTCCCCCAAGAACTGTTCCTCCAGGTATCAACCATCCAAGAGTTGTTCCACCAGGACATTACCTTGCAAGCAAAACACCTTTCTTATTTCCCCCTCCAATAATATTTTATGTCCCTATCATGTCTTCGTTGGTCCTTCCTAACATGACTTTAGGGATCCCCATATGGTACATTTACCCCCCTGAAAGCATTCTTCTTGGTTAGCTAAGACATGATCATGCTCTGACCCTGGTTCGACTGGTCCCTATGGCCCCTACCACTACTTTAGTTCTATCACAACCTCAAGAGAAAATGACTCCCCAACCTCCTCCAGTCCCCAAGGCCCCAAAGTCATCACCTCCCTGCACTTTTTGTAAACTTGTGGGGCACGCGACCAATAATTGTCCTGAGCTTCCTCATCTCAAACCTTTGGTTCATGAAATGTTCCCTTAGTCAAATATCCCTAAAGTCTAGTTTAACTTATCGAGTCCACCCAAGAAATTCACGGCGTTACACAAAAATCACCCTTGTGCCCTGTGTGATCTTCATGGTGACTACTCCAGTTGTTTCCCTCATCTCAATGAATTTTGTGATTTCCTTAAGGTACTTCATGAATATGAGACCACTCGTGATGGATCACCTTCTCCTCTTCATGTGGATTTTTGTACCAATAGTAAACCAGAATAGGGAGAATCTAGTTCCACTATTGTGATCCCTTCCCCAGATGTCGAGATGACAGATGCCATGGGCCATATCCTTTACCTATCATCATCCTTGAGTTGCTTGGAAGCAATCCTTTCTGAGGTTTCTGAGCACACTCCTATTCAACCTCTTTCGATAGAATCCCAGGTCTCAACATAAATAGATCCTTCATCTACTATCTCGCCGTCTACCATTCCATATGATGCGTATGTAAACTTCTTTCTCAGATTGACGTGCTAGGTACCGCGCCACATGATGTAGTCAATATTCGTCTCATCCGCTCATCTTCCATTTTGATGAGGACATCATGGAAGCTATGTCTACCCCTAATTACCCTTGCACTTAGGCAAGGGGGAATATTTTTTGGAGGATTCTAAAGGCCATTTCCTTCCTAATAATCCCAATGCAATCTACCTAAAGAAATTCTTCTCATAGCTTATCTCTTTGATTTGCATGTCTTTATTTCTATCATGAAGTTAGGTAGGATGCACCATCTCATCTATCGTCTTTTGCACCTTTCATATTGATCCATCATCCACACCATATATCGGTCATGTTGATGGTGCAAGTCGCTTCTCTAGGAATATAGCCTCGACAGCCTGGGCCATTTTTACCCCCTTGCATACATTAGTCCTTTCGAACGACATGTGCATTGGATCTGCCACCAATAACTAGGCCGAATATGATGCAGTGATAGGTTTGTTAGTCGGTTCCCTTTCTCATCGCATCCTTCATCTTCATGTTCGTTTATATTCCTTACTACTTGTCCTGCAATTGAATGGTGTGTATCATGTGCATAACCAAGTCATATTTAGAAAATATCTGCGTGTTAAGCTGTTGGTAAGTGAATTTGAAACCATTACTCTTAGTCAAGTTCCTAGAGCCCAAAATAACTATGTAGATACCATTGAAAATAACATTCTAGATTGACATTTATCACATGTATACCATAGAAGACAACCATAAATAAAACACATGGTGAACCATCATCTTCATATAAAAATGCATAATCATATTATGTATCATATAAGTGTTAAGAGCTCATAGCTCTAAATACATCTGACATGCCCATAACATGTTATAAAAATCAAAATCAAAGGGACCCACATGTCCCAATATCTAGTCACTATTCGAAGGATCATGCACCAAAGGCTCTGCCCCACTTGCACATAGATCACGTATTGCATGGCCAACCATCGCCATGCGCCACATGATACCTCGCCACTCTAAGGGAAGGCCATTACACTCATATATGTATCGATCGTCTAGCTCATGCTATCCGTGCTTAGAAACTCTGGTCAAGAGTACCCCACATCTACGGTGTAGATAAACGAGTAGCACACTATCCCTGGATCTTGACAAGATGACGATGTTCCCCAATCTGCAGCCATAGGCACTGTGGGTCGTCCTGCATTTCTTGCTGGTTTTACTGGTGCTATGTCTACATACCACATATTTTACACTTAGTACCATATACATGTGATAAAAATATGAAATGCACCATAAAAATAACAACTTAAAAATTACCGTTTGGTCCCCATGCTTGCCTGAGGGAAATTGGCAAGTTAGGATCTCCATGATAGTTCATCCTGCTATAAGGATAATCATCGATTTAGAGGGACATCTGATCCCAATGTGCAAAAAATGCAGATTGGAACACCCGTTCGACTCCCCGTCCTCCTCTCTGTAGTAGCTACCCCCAGTCGTAGATCTTGGGCTCCAGTGGGCCCCAATATTGGATCTATACATAAGGAAGGAAGGTGGGTATCTTCTCAAAGAAGAATGCACAGAGTACTGCACCAGAAACATAGTCACGACTCACTTATATAGACTTAACTATCGTTTCATCGACGATAGCATCATCTTGGCCCACCCATAGTAGGTCCTAGCCAAAACACTCTCAACCAGCACCATCTACCCCCAGTAATGTGGTGGAACACATGTCTACCCAAGACTCGTAGCACAGCTGCAGAAACAACCTATGTCTCTAGCTGGTCTAAATCACCAATCGGGATAGTCGTGCCCTTCACATGCACATCCTATGTACAATGGCGCTCCACAAACTTTGTAATGTTCCTCCCACAAGGAAACAATATATGTATATGCCCCACTAGTCTGAGGGGAGGGAGTCTGGTGAAGAAATAAATATCCTGTAATGTGAGCTCAATATTGTGCCCCTGCACGACAAATACCTCATGGTTTGGATCCCAATAGCTCACAATTCTCAATAGCAAGGTCTCACCTGGCCTCATCAATGCGTTCTCTACTAACCTGAGAACCCCATAGCGAGCCAATGCCCCTTGAACTCCCTAATCCATCTGAATCTCTATTCGGAGAGTATCCAAGTCTCACTCACACCAGTTGATTTTTAACTCTACCATGCCTGCAAAACACCACATGTCTTGTTAGTTGAGAGAAGAAAACACTGGTCTACACTAATCAACCTACAACCCCCACCAAGAGAGCAAACCACCCCTCTTTTCAGCCCCAAATCACAGTTTTATGCCCAGAAAGTGTTAGCTCATAGGTTTTCACTTGTTTCCTGTGATCCAAATTTCACTTCTAGGCACAAAAAGTGTGATTAGACCATCAAGAGGAGCAAGGGTCTCCCATGGAGCTACCAAGAGCCAAAAGTCACAAAATAAATAACTGAAATTGAAGAGATGAGTAAGGCCACCTACCTGAAAGTCGCATATCCTGATTCTGATGGCCGATTTGTCCGCTATGATCTCCAAAAGATTTAGGGGCTTTTCCTCCCCTCCAAATTTAGCACAACTCAGTTAAAAAATGAATTCTAATTAGAGGGAAAATGTCCTTTCATAGAAAAGACAACAAATTTTTCTATCGCCCGCTTTGACCAAATGGTAGCTTAGCTTGACAAACCATCAACATCATTGGAAATCTCTCATCAAGTACTATAATGGGTCTTTCTTAGTTTTGGATGATTTGAACCTTCACTAGGAAGCCATTTTTCCAAGAAGGGCCACTTCGTCACATCTAAAAATCAGATTTCTTCATATGCAACACTTGTAATTTGGGGATCACCTTTCCTTGGAACTTGTCATTTCATGTGCCAATTTTCATCATGTGCAACCATCATTTATTCATCTTTTCATGCTCCCCACCGGGACTATTTTGTGTGGTAGTGTCATCGAGTCACCCTTGTTCAGAGCATCCGCAATGAGTCACCCTAGCATCCATGGAGTTTGTTTCATATCCTATTATATCATATCATAGTATTCCATCCATATTTTGATACCATTCATCCCATCTTGCGCATTTTGGCCTCCAGTCATACTATCCGCATCTCATCCGGAGTTTAGTCAGCTTCTGCTAGGTCAACCATGAACTTTATGCTCTGACAAGGGAAGTCATTTATTTGTCCCTCAATCCCTCATTTTCCATTATACTTGGTGTCAGTCCATCAGCCACATTAGTATTTTCCCTCATACCTTAGTTGAGGATCCTCATTGCCTCACCTATCGTGGGCCCTATTATGTTGACATCAGCTCATTTCTTCCTTAAGAACGAACTAGACGGTGGTGTATCTTGGTTCCATTTTCCATTCTTGTTCGGTACTTTGGATCAAGTAGAGAGATTCATTATTGCCCTTTGACTTGGTTGTTTCATGTTTGTGATCCATACACTTGATGGTCCAGTGATGCAGCAGATTGTACCAGTGGTTCCTAGGTGTGTGTGAGATGTTTGAGACCTCATGAGGGGGTGGCCCTTTAGGTAGCCCCCCATATTATCGGTTGCATTCCTATTATGCTACAGCCTTAGATACAATTCCACAAATATAATGGGTTCAGTTCCTACCAATCACAGTGTTCATAGCATGCACATCTCCTTCAGATGATCCATTTAGTTTTGCAGATCGCTTCCTTGTTCAACAGGGCTTCTTTAGTTGTTCTACCCTCCCTCCAACCCATTTTTTGAGGGAAGGGCCATTATATCTCATGTAATCAGTTCATATTATATTCAATCCTGGCTCATATTTTTCCAGGTGCATTATATATATGGGACACATTGTATTATTTTCTGACTCAGTTATGCCAACATGTCATGTACCATTAAGCATGTATTTCATTGCGCAGTTTGATGTTTCTTAGCACACCATTATTTTTGTACTAAGTTATCTTAGCAGGTATATGTATGCATCCCTCGTCTCAATGAGGTTTGGTACCACAACATAAAAGGTGACTTGCATTGGTCTTGTCCCCTCTGTCCCTATCCTCCTTCTTCAGTTGTATTGGTCTCTCTCTCTCTCTCTCTCTCTCTCTCTCTCTCTCTCTCTCTCTCTCTCTCTCTCTCTCTCTCCACTTTGTTGTGTAGTGATTATGTCTTTACAACATAGTTCGGTCATATATTTTCGTCCTAACACTCGTATGTTGGGGGTAAATCTGTTATCACCAAAATGTTGATCATCTAGCCTAATTTACTAGATGGATTGAACTACACCATGTAAAGTGAATTTTACAATAGTAAAATTTCTTTCACTGTTAAAAATTACTTAATAAACCACCTCTTTTAAGTAATTTATAATTAAACTCGTGCATAATAATTAAATAAATCACTATTTATTCAATTTCCTTCTAGGAATAATTAATTAAACCATTGTTCAATTATTATTCCTTGTCATATTTGAACCAATTGTGAAAAATCAACAGATAAATTATGAATTATCTTATTTTTATCTAGGAATAATTAATTATTATTCCTTATCTATTTGGCTTAGACACCAATAATAGTCATACCTATTTAAACGAGATTTTAGAACATTGTGTTTCAGATTTGAAGATCCTTGAAATGATCTTTATTTGTCATGAACCCCCTTTCCTTTGATACCAGAATCTTAGAGACGCACAAAGGTTGATCCTTTACCTTCAATAAGGATCTAACCAATGGAAAACCACGAACACTATTTTTCAAACCCTCTTGATTGATGTCCTAAGGCCGAGGATAATTCACCTTTTCTAGCCTTTTATACTTCTCTGTGAGACAGAAAAAGCCCTAATACAAGGCTGAAGTCATGTCAATGAGCTCAAGAATAATATTATATATATGAACTTAGATGCTAGGAACTTTATAGCTTCAGATATGATTTTATATAAACTTGCAACAGAGAAGGAATTCCGAGTGAGACACTATCTCCAAACCAAATTCAATTCAAGGGTGATTTCATAATAGAAGATTTGACCCTAAAGCAACCAAAGCTTCCTGGTTGTAGTCATGACAAAAGGCCTTATATATAGATCATTTGACCAACAATTTGATAGAGAGCTCTATCCTAGAGATGCTTGATTGATGAGGCCTTGATCTGATTTCCTTTCTGGGATCTACAACCTAGAATTTTGCAGTAGGAGTTTCATTGCTTCACGATGACTGATCTTTGAAGAGGAATGAGGTCAGTGTTGTCAGAAAACTTCTTGCGATTTCTTCCTTCCTTGCTTGGGCTTTCCCTCACCTTAGCTTTGATACCTTGCCCTCACCTTAACTTTGATACCATTCTGGCGGGGCAAGCTAAACATGACAACAATAGAGGTAAGAAGTTGTAGATTCTTCTGTTATCTGTCTTTTATATTCTAGAACATCATATGTTTTATTGCCAATTTCTGTTAAATTTAAAATTGACATACCGATCTGAGAAGAGGGTTTTCAATGCTAATAACCTCTTCTTCAGTCCATGTTGGCACACTCGAGTCTTGTTAAAGGACCAACTGTTTCTTGTGAAAAATTTGAAGCAAATGGCAACATACAACATGTTTTATGAGAATCAAAACAACTTCTATAAGTGCTATGACATTAATCCAACACTATTTTTATAAACTGGTTCGTACTAATGGACATAGGATGTGTAAAAAGTAATCTTTAAAAAAAAAATTCTCTATCAGCTGGTTGAAATCTTACATCGTTACTCCTATCTTGAAGAAAGGGTACTTTCTTCCCTTTCACTTCATAGGTATATGAGAACCTACTTTTGTAAGCACCCATAACCATGAATATTATACAAACTCCCTAATGTTAGTGCATCAATAATGTAAGTGTAACACTCATCCATGTAGCAGTCATAAGGCATTTAGGTAAGGTTTTACTAACACTGGCATCCCAAACCATTAAGATATATCCATGGCCTCAAAATGATGTATTTCCTTTACTCAATAGAACACTCATCATTTCTCTCCCTCAATCATCAATTTTTTTCTCTTGATTTTGAATGAGAAATCAATCAACAAGTCACCATTTTAAATGTTAGATCACAATATGTTTAGCTTCTCTCTTGTGCTTACAGTTTAGTATTCTCGCAGCTTCAGAATCGCGAATCTTAAATGCAGTCTCATGATGTGCATTCAGGGATGCATAATTCACCCTTGCTTTGCATCAAATTACCCCCCTAGCATTCCCTTTACCTTTACATGCCTCAATGCAAGACAGGCCAAGTCAGTACCTACTCAGTTAAATTAGTAAGTTGAGGGGCGTCATATATACCCAACGTTGCCTGCTTGTTCCTCCTCTTCCTATGTCGTAGTGTATGAACAGTCAGCTACACTGGCGAGGATCCACATTAATATTAACATCAATGTTGGCATCTGAATCCGAATGACGTGTTTCCCTTAATTATATGTTTTGTTTTTTTAACAAAAAAGGCTAACAGAGATAGAGACCCTCAAATCTATCTACTTTCGGCTCCTATGCCCATTTTCATCTAGGTTTTTACCATGTCAGTGTCCCTTTCTTTCTCAAAACTGCACAAAATCAATTGATCTATCCATTTCGTAATGCCTTTGGTAAATTTTTCTATCAAATGCTCTAAAGTATATATGAGATCTAAGGGTTGTTTTGGTTGTTGCCAACATCATATTTTTCTAGTAACCATGATATGGGTTTGATGTAGAGGATTACGATTGAGTAAGGGTTGCATTGCTCGATATCTGTTTAGGACAAGGAGAGGGAGAAATTTGGTGTTAGGGTTGAGAGCTAAAGATGCCTGTGAAAAGAGGAGGTGTGTGGAATGGAGGGTGGCAAGGCTACCAGCGCGATAGAAATGGAGGATGGAGAGGTCGGGGTTTTCATCATTGAATAGCTCTGGTGGGATTCCTTGTTATCTTTGTGGTCATTCCATTGGTTTTCTTGGAAGCTAGGTTTCATCACTCCATATCTACATGTGCAACTGGTAAGCTTCTTCCTTCCCTCCTCCCTCGCTAGTAAGCTTCTTCCTACCCTCCTCCCTCCCTCGTAAGATTCTTCCTGCCCTCCTCCCTATTCAAGTTTCTTTTATCTCTTTTTTTGGGGTGGGTCTGCATTTAATTTATCTTTGTTGGCAAGCATGCCCTTACTTAATCTGGTAGTATTACAATGAGGTGTAGACTTCTTACAAAATTCAAGTAAGATCTCCATTACAATGAAGTGCAGTCATCTTATACTATTTTAGAAAGATCCCTTTCATTGAGAACCCACTGAACAATGTATTTATGTGATCTGAGCCTTGGTGGGGAATTATCATCAACCCCAGTTAACCGTTGAACCAAGACCCCGTGGACCTACTTCGAAATTTGATTTGCCTTCACCACCCCTGGTCAGCCATTGAACCAAAACCCCATGGAACTGCTTTGGAATTTGATTATCCATTTAGCTTTTTCATGGGATCTGAAGGCATGGATGTTATCAAACTTACTTTTCTTGCTTATTGTCAAAAGTCTAGCACCTCTAACATTTTTCCAGACATTTTGTGAGTTTTCTTTATAGGTTTCCTTTCATTTGATCTGTGTGAAGCTATGAACTCCATCTCTATATTAACACAGTACAATACCTACCAAGAGAAAGATTCAAAGTTTGTACCTCTCTCATGCAAGAGCAAAGGTTTTACCAACTACCCCTAGAGTAATTTCCCTTGCCAAAGATAATGAATCCATTCATCCCGATAGCAAGAAATAACAATGCACTTTCCATTTTTTAACAAAGGGAAATGCATATGACTGGTAAATTTGTTGGGAAACTACTCGGTGAATTCGTTGGGCACTCCTCATTTTGAGGAGGATGGTACTAAGTGTGCACTAGATTCTGCATAAGCTGGATGGGTATTATAAAAATATATTTGTTAAGAGTTCATTTCAACATCTTACTCATGGGAATTGAATCTTGTGGGAATTGAATCTGGGTGGGAAGGGTAACAATCATTCTTCCCATCCACTCATTATCCAAGCCAGACCCACTTTTCATCCATAAAGCTAAATCCACTTCTCATCAGTCAAGCTAAAACCAGTTCTAATCCACCCAACCTAGATCAAATTCATAACGACAATCTTGTTCACCAGCTACTTTCTACTATACATATCATTTTCACACTGTTCCCATAGTGTTCAGAGCACATTGGCCAAAAAAACGATAGATATTATACACACCATTTTATTATTGATGTGTAATGAAATCTCGATCTTAGTGTATCCATGATAGCAAAGCAACCCCATGTTTAGTGTTTTAGTATTTTTATAGATATTCTTCTCCATCAAGTCTTTCTACCTGACCTTTAATGTTTTTTTTTGTCATTTAAAACAACAGGGCACAACTTCTTGGGAGATGGATCTGTTAGAATGGTATTCTATTTCCACATCTTGAAAACCAATTCTATTTTTCTATGGCACTTGCACTTACGTTAGTATAATCCTAGAAAATAAATAGTGTCCGTAAACTAAAATTTAATCCACCTGAGTGGATTGAAATAGAGAGGAATTATTGAGAATACTAGAGCTCTGTCATATGTTTAAAATCACTCTTATCTAGTTATCTGTGGGGTTCATCAGAACAAGCAGATGACTGGAGAAAGCAAAGTTTAACAAAGAGCATTGACTCTCTCTTCCCAAAGGAGGTAAGTAAAGAAACCTGTTGCATTTGGATATCTTAAATTTGTTTTCTCCCCTATTGAGCAGAGAATTGAAAATAAATTTTATTTACTGGGCAGGTGATTGATGTCATAATAGCTAACAGAGAGGACTCAGGAACTCTAAACTTCAATATTGTTGGACGAAATGATTTATCTTCCTCATGGGTATTAGAAAAGCCCTCCACAATAAACCAAAGGGATATTACTAACTCCGAGGTACAATTGGTGAAGATTTTGGTTATTTTTTCTATTGAACATGTAAGGAAACCTATGTGATGATGATCTATGTAGTTGAGTAGGGTTGTATTAAACAGGAAGTGAAAACCGACATTGGCAGGGATGCTTCTCTATTTCTAATGGTGTACATCAAGCAGAGGCAAACAACTTCTGGAGACAACTTAGAAAAGTTACATTCACAACAAGATGGTGTGATCTTCAATGAAGAAGGTAAGGAAAATCCTGAGGGGGCTAAAATTAATGATGAGGTGTAGAAAAAAACTTCCAATGACGAAAAAATTCTTATGAGGTTTCAAGAGGTTGACATAGGAAGTGAACATCGAGACGTCAAAGAGAATGATCTTGATCGTAAGTTTTGATTTTCCCTAGTTAATTGGTCTACGATGTTGGTAGCCTACTGTAAGGTAATGTCTAGTCAAACTCTGAGGACAATGGTTGTTGTAATGTATACCATTTGCAGCTTGAAGAAAGTCCAACAAAAGTTTTGTGGAGGGTAAAATTATTTACTGCACTAGATCGCTACTTTTTGTTCTCATGGAAAAGGGAATTGTTATATTATTTTCCAAAATCCTTTTGAATGTTAATTCTCCAATAGAAAAAATTTATATATCTTAGATTTTGGCATAGTATGCTTTAATTTATAGTAGTTTAATGCTTACAGAAATTGAGACAAAAGAGGAGGGAGAAAAGGTCAACAAAGTTGATTCAACAGGATGAAAAAAAACGAGTTGAGTTTGAAAAAGCAGCAATGAAACGTTCCAAGGAGGTAGATTCTTTTGTCCTGGGAAAATACAACATTTAGAGGCGGGAGAATGAGAATGAGAATTCTGACTCCACTGTTAGATTGATGTGAAACCAACTGATCATGGCTAGCGTGTACTCAAGCATTTCCCAGGCAAGGAATAATCTTGATTTATACCACGAATTGATGCTTCATATTAAAGAATGTCAGTGTACAATGGGTGAGGCTAATGCAGATTCTGATCTACCTCAAAGGTAATATTTTTCGCATTGGCTGCTTCTAAATCAAGAGTAGTAAGTGCTTCCATATGCATTTGGTGTTCATATCCTTTGTTTCTTTTAAAGTTGCAGTCTATGTGTTAATCTTTCTGGTTTTCGTTCTCTTTTTCATGGACGATAATTGATATGAATGTTTTAGTGCACCTGAGAAGATCAAGGCTATGGGTCATGTCCTATCCAAGGCTAGATAAAAATTTTATGACTGTGTGAGAGTAACAAAGAAGTTACGAACCATGTTTCAGTCTGTAAACAAGCAAGGATCTTCAAAAAGCAAAGTACATTTTTAAGTCAGCTGGCAGCAAAGACTGTTCCGAAGGGCCTACACTATCTGTCCATGCGATTGACCATGTATTAGTACTTGCTTTCCCTTGAAAAGTGAAATTTCCTAAAAGGGACAAGTTGGAGGATCCAAATCTTTATCTCTATGCATTATTTTCTGACAATGTATTGCTGCATCTGTGGTTGTAAATTCAACTGTCATGAATGCTAAGGTGAAGTGTTATTAATTTAAAATACTCTAAAGTTTGGAAGTCCAATAGTTTTGCTGCATTTTACATTTAATATTTGGATCTCATTGTAGGTGATTTACTTATGTTTGCAGGAATCTCAAAAGCATGTGTTTCATATCGTCACAGACAAGTTGAATTTTGGGGCCATGAAAATGTGGTTTTTACTTAATCCCCCAAGGAAAGCTGCGATACATGTAGAAAATGTTGATGATTTTAAATGGCTCAATTCCTCCTATTGCCCTGTGCTTCACCAACTTGAATCCGTAGCTATGAAAGAGTATTATTTCAAGGTAGATCACTCGACTACACTCTCAGCACGTTCCTCCAATTTGAAATATATAAATCCAAAATATTTATCCATGCTAAATCATCTTCGTTTCTATCTTCCACAAGTTTATCCCAAACTAGACAAGATCCTTTTCTTGGATGATGATATTGTGGTGGAGAAAGATTTGACCCCGTTGTGGTCAGTAGATCTTCATGGAAAGGTTAATGGTTCAGTGGAAACTTATGGAGAAAGCTTTCGCTGGTTTGACAAATACCTTCATTTTTCCAATCTGCACATAGCCAGGCACTTCGACCCTAGTGCTTATGGTTGGGCATATGGGATGAATGTATTTGATCTCAAAGAATGAAAGAAACAAGATATAACTAGAATATATCACAAGTGGCAGAACATGGTAAGTGTGTAGTGTGCTCTATTTATGTTAATTCCTGTGATGCTTACTTTAAAGTATTTGAAGTAAATCTGAAGTAATTAGCTAGAAAACTTAATAGGTTTTTTCTTGTTTGATTTCTAAGTTTCTCTTTTATTTTTTGTCAGAATGAGGATAGAGTGTTGTGGAAGCTTGGAACACTTCCCACTAGATTTTCGCATTGGATGCTTCTAAATCAAGAGTAGTAGGTGCTTCCATTTGCATTCAGTGTTCATATCCTTTGTTTCTTTTAAAGTTGCAGACTGTGTGTCAATCTTTCTGCTCTTCATTCTCTTTTTCATGATCGATAATTGATATGAATGTTTCAGTGCACCTAAGAAGATCAAGGCTATGGGTCATGTCCTATCCAAGGCCAGAGAACAATTTTATGGTTGTGCGACAGTAACAACGAAGTTGCAAGCCATGCTTCAGTCTACAGAAAAGCAAATAAGGACCTTGGAAAAGTAAAGTAAACTTTTAAGTCAGGTGGAAAAAAAGTCTGTTCCCAAGGGCCTGCACTGTCTCTCCATGCAATTGACCATAGATTATTACTTTCATCTTCTTGAAAAGCGATAATTTGCTAAAAAGGACAAGTTCGAGGATCTGACTCTTTATCACTATGCATTATTTTTTCACAATGTATTGGCTGCATCTGTGGTTGTGAATTCAATTGTCATGAATGCTAAGGTGAAGTGTTATTAATTTAAATTACTCTAAAGTTCGGAAGTCCAATAGTTTTGTTTCATTTTACATTTAATACTTGCATCTCATTGTAGGTGATTTACATGTGTTTGCAGGAATCTGAGAAACATGTATTTCATCTCATCACAAACAAGTTAAATTTTTGGGCCATGAAAATGTGGTTTTTGTTTAATCACCTAGGAAAAGCTGTGATACATGTAGAAAATGTTGATGATTTTAAATGGCTCAATTCCTCCTATTTCCCTATGCTTCGCCAACTTGAATCCGCATCTATGAAAGAGTATTATTTCAAGGCAGATCACTCGACTACACTCTCAGCACGTTCCTCCAATTTGAAATATATAAATCCAAAATATTTATCCATGTTAAATCATCTTCGTTTCTATCTTCCATAAGTTTATCTCAAAATGGACAAGATCCTTTTCTTGGATGATGATATTGTGGTGCAGAAAGATTTTATGCCCTTGTGGTCACTAGATCTTCATCGAAAGGTTAATGGTTTAGTGGAAACTTGTGGAGAAAGCTTTCACAGGTTTGACAAATACCTTAATTTTTCCAATCCGCACATAGCCAGACATTTTGGTCCTAATTCTTGTGGTTGGGCATATCAAATGAATGTATTTGATCTCAAAGAATGGGAGAAACAAGATATAATTGGAATATATCACAAGTGGTAGAACACGGTAAGTGTGTAGTGTGGTTTATTTATGTTAATTCCTGTGATGCTTAATTCTTTTATTGTATGTCAGAATGAGGATAGAGTGTTGTGGAAGCTTGGAACACTACCCCCTGGATTGAATGTTTTATGGCTTGACCCATCCTTTGGACAAGTCTTGTGCTGGTTTAGGATATAATCCTAGCGTGGACTGTTTAAAGATTGACAATGCAGCTATTGTTAATTACAATGGGAACATGAAACCTTGGTTAGAGCTGGCAATGATGAAGTGCGGGCCTTACTAGATGAAATATATAAAATATTATCATCCTGTCTTACAACAATGCAATATAAATGAATAGTTGTGAACTCAATATTCATACTGCAATAGATTGTCAAATGTAAAGAGTAAAGGCCCTAGATTTTGGTTGATAATTCATTCTAATTCATTTGTTTTTGGAGTTCCACAGAAGGTTTATAGTTTATGGCTTAATGAGTCAAGTTTTTGGAGGTGCAGTGGCCTAGCCAAGTTTAAGATTTACAAATTTTATGTCCTCATTGCATTCCTTCATAGTTGGAAGTAAACTCCTAAACTCCTATATAAGTATTCTTTTCTATGTTAGTTAATATTTCTCTTTCATTAAGTAATTACACAAATTGTCCTTCCAAGAATGCAAAGAAGTACGAGACACAAAGATTTAGGCTTTCAACCTAGGGCAAAACCTATCAATAGGGGAAATCCCAACAATCCTCCTCATATTGAACTTATTCAAAATGAGATATCCAACACAAGACCAAAGAGTCCTTCCAAGTCAGCCCTCCTCTTTAAGTCAAAGTCAATAGTTGAGTCTCTACCTAGTCAAAGTTAGAAGTAGCTTCTAAATTTCTGTCCTTATTACAGGTTTAGTCTCTTATTATAATACATTGACTTCCAGTTATAGACTATTTTCCTTCTATTAATGATCTTTGCCTACTACAGAAAAACCTTGTCTCTTTACAACAGATATTCAAATCCTGCTACAAATAGATAGCTTTAGATTGAGATTCGGCTTAGTCACAGAATTTGGTTTCTTCAAGTGTTGTAGAGTTCTTTTTATCCTCAGTTTTTCTTCTCCCGTTGGATTACAGACTTCGCACTTTTTCACTTTCTTCGTTGCTACCCAAAAGAGGTCTAATATAGGCTAAAACACATGGATATGATTCTCCATGAGCTTTGGCATAACTAAACAAAGAGTGACTATGCCTGGATTGTTGCCTTTGTAATATTGAAATGTCCTGTAATCTTTGCCTGTGAGAAGATGTAATATTTGTAATTAGACAACACTGAAACTAGCTCAATTTAGTGTTTAACTGTCGTGACCAGCTCCTTCATTTTCCCATAGCAGCTATGCTGTAATAGTCTCACATGGAGTGAGGGTTAATTTGCACATGAACATCTCTCTTTTGACAATGAAGGTGATGTGCTAGGCTCTCATCTAATATATGTTCCTAAGATATAATAAACTTATGGTGTATGAGTTATCATCATTATTACTCCTTAGTTATATTATATGTGCTCCCTGTCTTTGTGCTCATTGGTGAAATAAATAACTCTCCATTGAATTTCTATTAGCATCATTCAGAAACTCTTGATTGATTGATGCTCCATGAAATGCATCAGCTCAAAGTTACTCATAATCCACTTTCTTCTTGAGTTAGAGATCAACTGCCACGGTTGTGGAGCTGTTGCATTTCCTCAAGGAGTTGCTAATTTGGTTTCCTTTACAACTGTTAAAAATTTCTCTCTCCTTACCTGGAGTGTTCTTAAGCATTCTTGGGTGGATTTCTACTTACTAGAGTCGTTTCCCTCTTCGCTGAGCATTATTTTCATTTGCTTGGGTGAGTTGGAGTTCAATCTTGGTTGTCTAAGAGACCATGGTTACTAGACAAGGTCATACATAACTATAGGAGATCATTGGCTTTCCAATTTCCCTTCATTCCCATAAATCCATCAAATACATGGGTGCTGAAATCTATGAGGCAAAGCATTCTTGATGTGCATTTATGGTAGAATGTAATTATATTATAGTGTTGTTAAATTGATATTCATTACTTGAGTGATTCAAATTATATGTTGTTCCATTGGTATTGGGAATTGTTACATGAGAACCCATTAACTATAATTATTCACCAATAACATCTAGAGGTTGTTCTATACTAGAATGATAATTGTCTAGTATTTTGTATAATAAGGATAAGGTTGAAGAAATGAATGAGGAGAAACCACATTCAGGGGCCAGTGTGGATGAAAGTTGTACTGTAGAAAAAGAAAATACAACAGTATGGACAAATATGGACAAATTCTAATGAAGAACATGCAACATCAGCCAACTTCGATGAAAACACAAAGTGTGAACAGTTTGAGCTGTCCGATTTCACACTTATTGCATATTCAACTGGTGGATCTGTATCTCCTTATATTGAGAATATGTAAGATCAAGATTACATACAACAATGCATACACACTTTTACCTTAACGCAAAGTGTTGGGCAAAAGACCCTCAAGGAAAACTCCCCTGAGACAAGTATCAACTCAGTTAGAAAAAACTGTTGTAAAGATGCTAGTAGTCAATTATCCAAGGGTGATTTTTGGATGCCCTCAAAAAAACTAAATATTGTATCCCATTATCCAAAGGGTCTTCTCTCAACTAAAAAGGGTATGCTAATAAATTCTTATGGGAAAAAGGCACAACACATTTTCTTTGGTTGGGAGTTTTTCCATATTGCCCATGATGTAAATAGTTATAATGTCATGTTGAGTAGATTTTTGGCACACCTTTAAGAAGGTATCATTATCGAATGGGGGCTAGAAAGTTAAAATGTTATCCATTGAATTAGATATAGGATTATATTTGTCTAGCTGGGAAGGTTGATATAGTTTGAGCTTGTAGGAATTAATTATTAGAGAATACCCTATTGTAGAGGAAGCTTTGGGTTGAATGAAATTTGATGAACCTACTATAGAATATGTGAGCTGATTTTTTTATTTTTAATATATTTTTGCCTTATACTATTTCTTATGATGGATGGCATATGATATGATATACTACGGCCTCCGCGACTCTCTGCGGCTTTAACGACAGGTGCGAAGGGTTTTTTTTCTGCGCGCTTCTCGCCGTGAACGCAGCGATCGATGCGCCATTTTTGAAGATCAGATAAATCTTCAGCTCTGCATCTCAGATAAATCTTCAGCTCTGCATCTCTCACGGTGCCAAGAGATCGATGCGCCATTTTTGAAGATCTTCGATGGAATCGCTTTGCGAACATCCAAACTCCGGCCGAATCTTTTGAAGGGCCGACGTTGGTCCGAATCTGAGAAGCTTTCATTTTAAAATTTCAGGGTTTCTTTTTCGCCATCCATCTGATTTCAGGGTTTTTTTTTTTTCTGCGCGCTTCTGGCCGTGAACGCAGCTGGCCAGGGTTTCTTCTGCGCGCTTCTGGCCAGGGTTTCTTCTGCGCGTGGGCCTCTACCAAATCGCAGGCTAATTCTTTCGGCGATTGTTTCTTTGCATGCTAATAGCGAAGCGAAAAAAGAATTGTTGATAGAGCGGCTTAACAGTCGACTTTCACACCTGACGACTACGTCTTGACTTGAATCTCGCATTTAGCTAGGGTTGTCTTGTTCCCGAGTTCGTTTATGATATTGTTTGTAATTACAGATTTAATATTCTGGGCTATTTTTTTTTGCGGCTGGGTTCTAATCCTCTATAGCTAGATCTAGATCTAATCTTTTCCGACTAGATCTAGATCTAATCTTTTGCCTTTTTCCTCCATGGCTGGGTTCTATAGGGAAGTAAAATATGGCTCCCAGCTTCGCGAAAATAGCCGTTGGCTCAGTGCCTTCAGCTCCTAGAGGGCAAGCTCCTGCCCATATTGTCAGTGAAGCCCCAGCACCCACTGTCCAGGTGGTCCAAGCCTCACTTGATGAGGCTTTGAAGTTTTCTGAAAGTGCCCTAATTTGTCGGTTCAATGGTTTTTGGCCGTGACTAACAACGCTCCACAATTGGATCTCGGAGGTATGGAAGCCTGTAATTTCTGATGAAATTAATATCTACCCCTGTGCTAGGGGTTTCTTTATAGTAGATTTTGAAAATCCTGAAAGCAGACAATGTATTATGGATTCCGGCCCTTGGTTTTGGGAAAAATCAGGCTTATTCATGAAGCCATGGAACCCATCATTCGATCCCTCAATAGCAGTGATAACCTCAGCACCAGTTTGGGTGAGATTGCCAAGCCTACCCTTGCATCTCTGGAATCTCTCCTTGCTAAAAGCCATTGGAAATGCAATTGGGAAATTTTACTGCAGGTGTCCAGAAACAGAGGAATATGCCAGAACCACCTATGCACGCATTTGTGTGGAAATGGACTTCAGTGCCGGATTCCCAGCGGAAATAAACCTAACAAGTAAAGATTATGTGTGGAACCAGAAACTCGATTATGAAAGTGTCCTCTTCCGATGTCGATCCTGCTTTGAGACAGGCCATCTAGCCAAAAATTGCCCAAAAGCCTCCCAGAAAAATCCTGGTAAAAAAAGCCACCACAAATCTACTTGGTGGGAAGGAGCACAAAAAGAACACTACACTGTCATCAAAGAAGAATACTCTAGAGAAAACTCTGAATCACAAGAAATTGGGCAAGACAAAAACAACTCTCAAGACAAGCATGGAGAAAGCCCTGCCCAACAACAAAAAAGTGCACTCGATAACCCCTCAAGTGTCAACAATTATGAGGATTCGAATATCGTGCAAAATAAATCTTCATTTAACAACAAAGCAGATCTCCTAGACCAAACCTCTTCTCCGACTATCTTCAAAAGGACGAACACAATTGATCGCGAAGCTAAGACACCATTGTCTCAAGAACCAGAAGAGATGAAGGAGATGCAAGATAAAGGAAGTTGGAAGACCGTAGAGAAAAAAAAGAGAGCTACAACACCAATCTCGCCAAGAAAGTCGAGGAGCCAGACAATTAAAAATTAAAAATAGTATAGGTCCGATAGACCAATTTGGTCTCAGTGGACGGTAATCATCATCATCATCATCATCAGGAAGCTTTTCACTCTATAGAAGATATTCATAGCCTTGTGTATGGTCAAGAAGATTCCTAAACCTCAAATGACAACAATGTGCTATTCAAAGTTAACAAAGATATTTTGGATATTAGAAATTCATTTGTATCATGCTTATGCATGGTACAAGCTCTATATCCTCCAGAAAAACTACAATAAATACTTAGCATAGAAGGATTTGCAGCTGATGGCATCATCTGGATTGTTGGCTGCCATTGTGAAATGGGATGAGGGAAATGTGTAGAAAAATCATATTCTAGAAACCATTTATCTCTTGTTGGGAGTTTACCCATATTGCCCATGATGTAAATAGTTATGATGTCATGTTGAGTAGATTTTTGGCACACCTTTAAGAAGGTATCACTATCGAATGGGGCGCATAAATCTAAAATGTTATCTATTGAATTAGATATAGGATTATATTTGTCTAGATGGGAAGGTTGATATAGTTTGATCTTGTAGGAATTAATTATTCGATAATACCCTATTGCAGAGGAAGCTTTGGGTTGAATAAAATTTCAGGAACCTACTATAGAAGCTGTGAGCTAAATTATTTTTATTTTTAATATATTTCTTCCTTATACTATTTCTTATGACAGATGGCATATGATATGTAGGAAGCTTTTCACTCTATAGAAGAGATTCATGGCCTTGTGTATGGTCAAGAATATTCCTAAACCTCAAATGACGACAATCTACTGTTACAGGGAAAAGCGTCTATATAGAACTGCTCTATCCCACTAAGGTGTGATAGCTGCCTTAGAAACAAACAGAGAAAAGCTACTTTCGTTTTTCCTTTATGAATTATAGATAGAGAGGAACAAAAAGACCAACCTCTATCTTGCGCTAATCTCCTGATTTGATCCCTCTCTTCTTTGATAGTCTTCAGCTACCTGCTCCCTTGCACGCCCAGCTTCACAAAGTACCTGTAAGATCACAGAAGCATAGCACTATACAAAGACATGGATCTATAATCATAAACAATCTAGGATCAGATGTAAATTGACCATACAAATGTAGCAAGCATCAATGACACAAAAGAATGGAGGAAAACTTGAATAGCTTTTATTGATAAACAAGAAAAGAGCCAAGAGGAGTTACAACCAGTTGTTCTGACCAAACATCAACCTCCCAGCAAAGAAGCCCCTCTTCACCTCAAACAAAGCTTAGATCACCCAACAATCTGATGTTTGTCTCAAGAAACCAACAACAATTCCTTACAATATGCAAAATTCCAGCCTCTGGATCTCTGGGATGAGGGATCCATATATAGATATCTGTAAGGGGGATGAGTCAGCTTGTGATTTGATTAGTGTCCTCCCTCTGATAGTTCTTGCTTCCACTTGGAGATTGATGGTCTCTTACTCATCCTTGGTCGAATTCAGTGAGGCAAGTGTCACAGGAGAAGATTCTGGAAGATTCCATTGCTTCTCCACCTCGCGGAATGACACTGCCATTTGTCATTTCTCACCCATCACACCCCACAAAAGGGATTTTTGAAATGCAACGCACCCACACAGTGTATTTAGGTGAGATACAACACACTTAGCCAGTGGAGCAGCTGAAATGATCCTGTTTTGACCAATTATGAGCAGTTTTTCATGGAGATCTATTGACCTTGTTGCTTTAGGGGTTAGAACAACACTTTTAGGGACTTAGGAGCCCTTGGTTTATGGAAATTTCATGGTTGGGGTTGTAGGGCCCAAAAATGTCTATAACAGTTGCCCCCTAAAGCATGAGGTCGTTAATCTTTTGATGTCGGGTGAAATGCTTTATTATGAGGATCTGAAGTTCTTTCAATGCTGGGAGGAGACCTGTAATAAGATACAATACAATACATTATCTTCATAATATTTTCATGATCTAGCTGAGGCAGGCATTCCCATGCTCAGCTTTATAAATTCATTTTCATGTACATAGGACAGACAATCGTCTGAGTGTAGACTGATGATTCTGATAGAGCCATCATCCTTTTGATTGGATGATTGTCTGTGCAGCAATGATGTACATTTGATGTCTTGATTTTCCCTAAATATATATCGCAGCTTGAATGGATGAAACTAGATCTGGGGTCTTCAATCTCGTTCGATCTTCACTCAGAGTACAAGTCGATCCATGTGAAAATGTTTTGAAGTCGAACATGGAAAGACATCGCTTGATTACCAGTCAATGATGTAAACTGTTGTTGGGTCCCTATAATAGTAGTGATTACCCCATTACTATTGTAGTTATACCCCTTATTTATATTGTTGTGCCCCTATTACCCCCATATTGTTATTTCTGTGCCCCATAGAATCCCTCTATTGTTATTTTTGTGGCTTTATATTATTATTGTTAGGTCGGCTGGATTATATTGTGACTCCTTAGACTCCTATATATAGAAAGGAGGTTTTGTCATTTGTATCATCCAAGAATTGTTCATTTATGTAATGTAAAGGAGGTTCCCCCTCGAAGAGGCTGAATTCTAAGGCGTTGATCTATCTTTTCTATCTTTTCTTGAGCTGGTTTCATAACATTTGGTATCAGAGCTTTGGATTCTAGGGTTTCGCTGCTCCAAACAGGTCATCGTGGCATTTTCGCTATAACTTTTTTCTGTGACGTTTCAGAAGTCGCAAAAAAAACCCATTTGAGAAGAAATCGCGCTGAACCTTGGGTCCAAATTTCAGAGCTTTTTGCGCGATATTTGCGGAGATATGATCTGAGGAAGTTGGTCTTTTTGCAGACTCCTGAATTACATTCAAAACAGGTGACCTGGGGAAAATCGTCATAACTTTCTCTCTGGGGATCGGATTGAAATTTCGTAAGAAGGTACAGAAAGAGGACGGACTGTAGTTTCTTTTGTGTGTGTTTCAGATTCAAAGGTTGAAACAGTGACTCGTGGCACGTCGTACAAGTTCGCTCTACTGAACCAGTCTAAAAACAAGTCACTGTGGGAGATTTCGCATAACTCTTCCTTGGAGAATCCAATTTGGCTCAGACTTGTGGCATTGGAAAGAGGACGTAAAAGGCTACTACAGGTAGCAATTTCAGAACTGGATGATCCAAAATTACAGAGATACATCAGATTCAATATCAGGCTTCTATAAAGTGAAAAAAGGTGTGTAGTTTTTTTTTAAATTTTTGTGTAAGCTTGGTTTAACGGAATTCAAAGGGCATAGTAAAGCATTATTATCGGTAACTGATGCCCCGAGGAAAGAAAATGCAAACACCTAGTAAGGAACCTGAAAGCTCTAGCATGACTCATGAAGAAGAGGAAGAAATGCTACATGATATATCAAAATTACAAGAACAAGTGCAACAAATGTCACGCTCACAAAAGCTAAGATAAGTGGCGTGGAATCTAAGATAAATGGCGTGGAATCTAAGATAAATGGCGTGGAATCTAAGATAAAGGGCATGGAAGCTAAGATGGATGATTCGAAGACAGATTTGAAGAGAGACATGGTAGATTTGAAGATAGATATGAAGACAGACATGGAAGAATTGAAGAAGTTGCTACAAGAAAGGGTCACTAATGGTGAAAAGGTAGTAAAGGAAACTCATGATGAGAACAAAAGAAATGTTAATCATGATTCCATAGATGCTAATGTTGGATCGAAGAATCACCATATTCCAAAAATCGATATGAGGAAGTTTGATGGCAAGGATCCCGCCACATGGATATTACAGATGGAGCAATTCTTCGATCTCAATAATGTGCAAAACACACAAAAGGTACGTATGGCAACTGTATATTTGGAACCAAATCAGTTTGTATGGTATCAATGGCTTTGCTCTCGTAAACAATTTATCACTTGGGCAATTTTTACGGAAGAATTGATAGCACATTATGAAGATACAAAAAGCAACACTTTTTTTAGCCAATTGATAAGTCTCAAACAAAAGGGTTCAATAATGGAGCACATTGAGGAGTTCCAAAAATTGAACATAAGGGTAAAAGATATTCCAGAGGAGCATAGGATTGATGTGTTCATAGGGTCTTTAAAGGATAATATCCAACATGATGTTCGCCTTTGGGAACCTGATTCATTAGAGAAGGCATTCAGGTTAGCAAGAAAAATGGAAAGCAAAATTATGGCAACCAGGAAGCATACCACTCACAACTATAAAGACGGAAGTGTTGTTGCCCCTAGTCTTCCACAACCTATAAGGTTGACACCACAACAATTGGAAGAAAAAAGAGCAAAAGGGCTTTGTTACAGTTGTGATAGCAAATACACTAAAGGTCATAAGTGTGCTGAGAAGAAATTATTCTACATAGATTGTGAAGAGGAAGAAGAAAAGGAGCAAGAAAGGTCAAAAGAAGAAGATATACTTCAGGAACAAAGCCTAGATGAAGAACAAATAAATCCGACCATATCTTGTAATGCATTGGCGGGAATTACCACTCCTCAAACCATCAAGATAGAAGGACAAATCAAGAAGAAAAAGGTAATAGTGTTGATTGATTCAGGAAGCACCCACAATTTTATTCATTGTAGGGTAGCAAAAGAATTGAATTGCTTCCTATATCCAGCACCAGAGTGTCAAGTGATGATTGCAAATGGAGGAACAATAAATTGCTCTGGAAAGTGCCATAATATCAAGCTATCCATGGGAGAATATGTATTGACTAGCCCAATGCTTTCCATTCCAATGGGAGGTGCTGATGTTGTACTAGGAGTCCAATGGCTACAATCCTTGGGTACAATAGCTTTTAATTTTCAAGAACTTTTCATCAAATTTTCTATGGAAGGAAAGGAAGTTGAATTAAGGGGTATTGCAGGGAAACCAGGAAAGATAATCAGCTCTAATGGTATGACAAAGCTTCTAAAAAAGGAGCAAAGAGGTGTAATTGCACAATTATGTTCGCTAGATGTTTCCACATTGGAATCATCTATTTCTCCAGATCTCCAAAAAGTCCTGGACAATCATTCCAAGGTATTTGAGACTCCCAAAGGTCTCCCACCTATGCGTGATCATGATCATGCTATTCATCTGATTCCAGGAAGTGTTCCTCCAAACATCAGGCCGTACAGATATCCCTATGTCCAAAAAAGTGAAATTGAACGTATGGTTGCAGAAATGCTAGAGGCTGGTATAATTCAACCGAGTCAAAGTTCTTTCTCAGCTCCAGTAGTATTGGTGCACAAGAAGGATGGATCATGGCGCATGTGTCCGGATTATAGGGAGCTCAACAAGCTCACTATTAAAGATAAGTTCCCCATTCCTGTCATTGATGAATTACTGGATGAATTGCATGGATCAATTTACTTCACCAAGTTGGATCTTCGTTCGGGATATCATCAAATCAGAATGAAGATTGAAGACATTCCAAAAACGGCATTTAGAACTCATGAGGGTCATTATGAATTTTTGGTCATGCCTTTTGGCCTTACCAATGCACCTTCAACATTTCAAGGTTTGATGAATTCAATTTTCAAACCATTCCTTAGAAAATTTGTGTTAGTATTTTTTGATGATATACTAATCTACAGCAAGTCTTGGAAGGATCATGTTGAACATGTTGACAGGGTGCTACAACTATTGGAGGAGAAACAATTATATGCAAAAAGATCCAAATGTTTCTTTGGAGTCCAGGAGGTGGAATATTTGGGTCATATTGTATCTCATGAAGGAGTTAAGGTAGACCCTAGCAAAATTAAAGCCATTAAGGAATGGAAAATCCCCACATCCATAAAGCATCTGCGAGGATTTCTTGGGTTGACAGGGTATTATCGCAAGTTTGTTAAGAATTATGGGAGAATAGCAGCACCTCTAACAACATTATTGAAGAAAGATTCATTTTCATGGACTTCGGAAGCAACAAAGGCCTTTGAACATCTTAAAGAGGCAATGTGCCAAGCACCGGTCTTAGCTACACCGGACTTCACAAAAACCTTTATTGTGGAATGTGATGCTTCAGGAAATGGAATTGGTGTTGTTCTAATGCAAGATGAAAGACCCATTGCTTTTGAAAGTCGTCCAATCAAGGGAAAGTTTTTAAGCAAAGCTATTTATGAGAAGGAAATGTTGGCAATACTCCATGCACTTAAGAAATGGCGACCCTACCTAATGGGAAGACACTTCAAGGTAAAAACGGATCATGATAGCCTTAAATACTTTTTAGAACAAAGATTATCCTCTGAAGAGCAACAAAAGTGGGTCACAAAGATGTTGGGTTATGACTTTGAAATCATCTACAAAAAAGGGAAGCAAAATGTGGTGGCAGATGCACTCTCAAGAAAGGATGAGGATGTGGAAGCATTGTTGTGTGCCATTTCTATTATCCAACCAGATTGGATAAACGAAGCAAGGGAGGAATGGAAGAATGACGAAGAAGTGTGGGCACTTATTCGAAAGCTACAACAAGATTCCAGTACTTCTGATACATTTAGCTGGCAAAATGATTCGTTATGGTACAAAGATCGCTTATACCTCTGTAAGAATTCCCAGCTAAAACAAAAGATTCTTATGGAATTGCACACTTCTCCCTTAGGAGGGCACTCAGGATTTTTAAAAACTTACCACAGGGTTAAGAAGGAATTTTTTTGGGATGGCCTTAAATCAGATATTCAAAAGTTTGTGGCGGAATGTTTGGTTTGCCAACAAAATAAAGTTGAAACAATTAAGACACCGGGTCTATTACAACCTTTATCCATTCCAAGCCAACGTTGGGAGGAGGTTTCAATGGATTTTATCACAGGTTTACCCAAGTCTGAGGGAAAGAGTGTCATCATGGTGGTAGTTGACAGACTTACCAAGTATGCACACTTTTGTGCATTATCACATCCATTTAAAGCCAGTACAGTTTCTACTGCATTTATGGAAACAGTTCAAAAGCTACATGGAAACCCAAAGATTATTGTAAGTGACAGAGATCCCATTTTCACTGGAAATTTTTGGACAGAATTATTTTCTTGTCTTGGTACTCAGTTAGCTCATAGCTCATCTTATCATCCTCAATCTGATGGGCAAACTGAGATAGTAAACAAATGTTTGGAAGGATATCTTCGTTGCTTTGTATCTGATAAACAGACACAATGGGTCAAATGGTTGCCTCTGGCTGAATGGTGGTATAACACTTCCTTCCATACAGCAACAAAAATGACCCCATTTATGGCACTTTATGGGTATCAACCACCATCCATCACATCATATTTAAGAGAAAATTCTAAGGTTCAGGCAGTGGAACATCACATCGAACATCAACAACAAGTCCTCCAACTCTTAAAGGATAACCTCGTGTTGGCACAAAATAGAATGAAACAACAGGCAGATCAACATCGCAGTGAAAGAAGTTTTGATGTAGGTGATTGGGTATTCCTACGGCTACAACCATATAAGCAAATGTCCCTAAAGCAAGCTAAGAAGGATAATAAATTATCACCAAAGTATTATGGTCCGTACAAGGTGTTGCAAAAGATTGGTACTATGGCATACAAATTGGAGCTTCCTGCAGCTTCTCGATTGCACCCAGTTTTCCATGTTTCATGTTTAAAGAAGGTTATAGGTGACAAGCTCCCAATTCAAACAATATTGCCAGAACTTGACGAGGAAGGAAAAATTATATTGGAACCGGAAGCAGTCACAGAAACAAGAACTCGACAGCTACGAAATCGATCAATTTCAGAGTATCTTATCAAGTGGAAGAACTTATCCGCTGAAGATTCCACATGGGAGGATGAGAATTTTATGCAGAAGTATCCAGAACTACTCAAGCGTTGAGGACAACACTTTTTTGAAGGAGAGGGGCATGTTGGGTCCCTATAATACTAGTGATTACCCCATTACTATTGTAGTTATACCCCTTATTTATATTGTTGTGCCCCTATTACCCCCATATTGTTATTTCTGTGCCCCATAGAATCCCTCTATTGTTATTTTTGTGGCTTTATATTATTATTGTTAGGTCGGCTGGATTATATTGTGACTCCTTAGACTCCTATATATAGAAAGGAGGTTTTGTCATTTGTATCATCCAAGAATTGTTCATTTATGTAATGTAAAGGAGGTTGCCCCCTCGAAGAGGCTGAATTCTAAGGCATTGATCTATCTTTTCTATCTTTTCTTGAGCTGGTTTCATAACAACTATTAACAAGCATGAGAGGAATAACCGATAATGATAATGACCCTCAAGGTACTGCAGTACAATTCACGTGGTGTGAATAAAGGACTTGGCGTCGAACACCACGCAAAATCTTTTGGTCGAAGACCATTGATGTAAACTTGTCGCCGGAAGTGAGAAACTTGCCATTGAGGCATGCAAGCTTCAAAGTACTGAATGGGGTGTTCCTAGATCAATCTTCTTGGATAATGAGCTGATGTCGACAAGAAGTGATCCGTCATAGGAGGGCCTTAATAAATCCCACATCAATGACATGGAACGGAGCAAATGATTTTAATGGAGGTGAAAACGATCTGGTGATATAAGGTTCAGGGTGGCGGTCATGAAAGAATGGAGTATAAATGTATGGTAGTGGGTGAGACACAGGTGAATTCTTTGAATGACTTCTCTTGAACATATCGGTGACACTGATGTGATGGATTGGTAGCATTAAGCCCAAATGTGGATGGTATGATGGGACCATGGTGATGTGACCGGTGAATGAAACAACGCAACCCGACTCAGACACGGAGTGGAAGTGTCATGTTCAAGAGCGACTTGCTACCAACAAAGTTTCTTCAAGTTTTCTTCCCAATTTTCCCCAGTCATTGCTAACCAGTACCTCTTTATTTTTGTCAAGCTTGAGGAGGATAACATATGCTTGTTCTATAATTTTCCCTTCGGGCAAACCCATCATTATGTTTTAACGAGCATAGCGATAGTGAAACTCGTTCTTGTCTATAGACAAGTTTGTCGCTATTAATCTTTTTAACGAGTTTACCGACAAAGATAACTCGGTCCTTTTCAATTTTAGAGAGTCTGAAAAGGAACGTAAAGGTAACTCCAAAATTCCTTTTTCGTCATCTAATCCCTTAAGTCCAAAAAAGTATAAAACAATATAGAAGGGATGAATTTTCGATACTTTTAACGAGCCGAACAAAACAAGCGCTCGATCTTTTTGTGTAATAATCCCTCAGGTCCAAAAGATTAAAATTTAGAGGAGGGATAACACTTCCTGTCCCTTTAACGAGCTGGAGAGGCCAATGGCTCGACAATCTTTTCATATTTTACGAGTCAGTTGAAATGAGCTTAAAGGAGATTCGTCTTTTGAGGAACGAGTGATAAAATGGGTAGCAGCTGATTCCAGGTAAGGTTTGGAATTTTCCAATCACGGCAGTGTCACAAGGATGGCTAGTGAAATCACTCTTTGTAGTTGTTCCTCAAAATGGGTAAACAATCAAATGGGGGTGAATGATCGGCCAATGCAAAAGTGAAGGTGATGGTGCAAACATGACCAAGGCTTTATTGGCTGAAGTACTACATTCACGATGGTTATTTACTGGGGAGTAGTTCATTTTTTAACGAGCTTAAACGCGGGGGGAAACATTTTCTCATGGCTTATGTTTATTTTTTAATGAGCTTGAACTATGTGCTAAAACTGCTCGATTAATCCAGTCGTGTGATAAGAATGTCTCATATAAAAACGACAACTTTTAGAGTTTTGCCCCACATCCTTTCTTTATGCAAGTTAGGAAACGACCAATCCTACGAGTTTAAAGGGTTAGAGGACCTACAAATTTAAAAAAATAAATAGTCGCTCTTCGCTTGCACGCCAAAAGGCTTGCATGCCCCCAGGTATAAAATAGAGTTTCAAGGTTACCCCTTCTTTAGTCCGTTAAAACATTTGTTTTACCGAGAGAGGCCTACCTCTTACAGGTTACCAAAGATTGTTCTATTTACGGCGTAAACAAAACACTTCCTTCAGAGATGTCTACCGAGATAAACAAAGATGAGCGGCGATGCCCGCCAACTCACATAACTTTGACAAGACGATCTTGTTCTAGAATAACCCCCTCTTCCAATCACGGACGGGAGTACAGACTAGTCATATTTTCTCGCGGAAACCTACCCTATACCCGGAGTTTTCCTGCTGAAGTAGACCAGGGTGCATGCCCCCTGGGATTCAGTCATTTCCCCCCGAATCACTCGTGCTCATCGGGTGGACGGACTGGAGATTGAGACATTTCTTGCATGAAAAGACCATTTAGGGATGGTATATGACTATTTGCTATGCGTGATCTGGGAAATGAAAGCTGGTCTATGAGCTTGACCACTCTTCCTTCGTGCGGAAAACACATCACTCTAAAGAGTGATGAGACAATGGCTCTCATGCAATATAGTCTCGTCCAAGGAGTAGATTGTAATCCAAGGGCCCTTGAACTACCATTACATTCATGTGAACGGTTTTCCCTCTCAATGTTATGGGCACATTGGGAAGGATCCCTAACGGTCGACTGGTTCCTTTGTCAAAACCTGTTAGATTTCTCATCTCAGGCAAAAGTGATGGCGAACCAAGCGCTTTCCAAGCAGTTGAGGAAAGGATACTCACAGAAGCCCCTTCATCTATGATGGTACTAGCCATAACCATTCTATATATTTGAACAATGATTCAGAATGGTATACTAGCTGGTAAACGGGGTCTGCCTAGTTGATTCCATCGAAGGAGACAACTAGGTTGCTTGGAGGTGGGACCGAATAGACGGCCGGGTACAACTCTGACGAACTTCCTTCCTGCGGTAAAGGAACGGGTAAATTGCCCCCATGTTTGTTGGAGTCTGTGCTTATGAAATGAATTTGGACGGTGTCATCCTTGTTCTCTTCAGTGATTGTATCATCTGAAGATGGAACCTCTGAAGGCAAGACTGGGTCAACTACTGCCTCGACCTTTTGACTTTCGTCTGGTATCGGTTCAGATGGTTTATCTTCAATGATAGATGCTTCGGCCGACCACCTGAGTGGGCCAGCTAGATTTTCAACTAGTGACGGACTCGGCAAGAGTTTTTTATATCCAGGAGGAAGTCGTAACGGTGAAACCGGACGATCGTCTAAAACTCTTTTAGCTTCGTCTAAGAAGGGACAATGGTGGACGGCATGATCGCCTTCGCACAGTTTACAAGGAAATCTATATTTTCCTTTTTGTCCTGGGGCTTCACTTTCACTAGTTGACGGTGTGTTTTCAACATGACCCTCAGAGGTTGACAACACCGGGTTGTGCAAACGAGGAGACCAGTCCCTTAAGATCCTAGGGATGCAAGGACAATCTCTGTGATAGTAGTCTCCTTTGCAAATGACACATGGCGATTTAGGCCTAGTCGGTGCAGTGTGTGGATTTTCGCTAGACGACACTCGTTTTCCCCCATTCGCTTTTGGCTCCTTCTTCTTCTTCTCTTTCTTCTTCTTTTCCTCCTTCTCCTTAGGTACTTGACTTTTGGCTTTACCAGCCCCATCAAGTGAAGAGGAAGGAGGAGAGGAAGAATTAGAGGAAGTAGAAGGTTGGTGGGTAACTCTGGACTCGTCTAGTTGCTGATTCGATTGTTCAGGAATTGTGGTGTTCTGAATGACAGAGGTTGAGAAGAGCCATACAGGAAAACCAATTGTCAGTCCTGGAAGCGACAATGTGGCCAAATGGGGTGCACCAACATCTCCACAAGAGGAGAAGGGACTAGGATTTCCTCCAAGGGGAATTCCTTGGTTGGTGGATTCCATTTTTCTCAACCCAAGATCAACGTAGGAAAGGGTAATGAATATTCCGTTTAAAATAAATTTTAGACGCTTTGACACAACTTGTTTTTTCAATTTTTAAGAGTCGAGAAAAAACAAAAGATGACTCTAGTCTCCTTCGATTTTTAATGAGCCTGAAGTGACAAGTGCTCAGATGGACCTTTTCCGTTAAGGAGTCTGAAAAGGAACGAAAGGGACTGCTCTGGAAATCTAGGTAGAGGGATTACCAAACCAATCGCAAAACTGCAGAATACTTTTTACGGTATGGCAGTCAATCTTCCCTAATGCTGTGTTTAGTGCATTGCAATCGATAGGGCGGCAGACACGGCTTCCTATGGATAAAGGATTAAGCCTATTGGGGTCTCCCAAAATATATTCGACGGTACGTGGGAGCACAAGTCCGTAGAGGCACTTATTGTTTCAAAGTGGAGGAATCACCTAACCATCGGTGAGAACAACAGTTACCAGGTTTCACGATGCCGGAATACGTCTCTAGCCTAGACTTCTAAATGTTGTGCGTTAAGTTCCAAAGCGTTGTTAGATTCATTGAATTTATTTTAAGTTGATCTTGCTTATGAAGTTTGCCTTTCAGGTTCACCACGAGATGTAGATGTAATTCCTAAAATGCAATCTAAGATGATAAATAAACTTTTTATCTTCTTTGTGCAATGAAAATCCTAGCTACTAAGGAGAAGAAAGACAGAATCTTTTCACAAAGAGCAAAGAGCACACTCTAAATGCACTTTCCTAAATCAAGCCAATCAGACTGTCTATATGCAAATGCACATGCATGTATTTGTTTTTTGACTTTCTTAGTATATGAATGCTAAAAAGAAATTTGATGCACAAATCTGAATTTCTTTTCAAGCGACAAATATCAACAAGTTTCTTTTCGAAATCAAAAGTGGAGACGATCACAACACCTTACGATTTTGAAATGAATACTTGTTCTAGACACTAGAAAATTACAAATCCAGACCAAAAGCAATAGTAACAGGATAATCGACCATCAACAACAATCAAACTCTTTCCTACGATTGAAATAGACACTTGCGACAGTTTCAAATCAAAGGACGACAGTACAATTATGCTACTTTTGCAAAGGAGAACTGTCAATGACTCAACAAACACACAAAAACTTCTACAGTTCTTTTGTACAAAGGAGGCAGAATAACAGCAAGGAAAAGGGGTTTCAAACAGACATATACTGATCACAGGTAGCAAAATTCAGGAATAGAACTGGAAAGAATGAATCACAGAAGCCAAAACTACACAGAGCTAGTCTGATCAGCACACCTGTAACACAGAGAATCTGAAATGCAGCGCAGCTTGTCCACTCGGGAAGTGCGTTGAAGTTCAGAATCTTTGAACAATACCTGCGCTGGGCCAGAAACGAGACTCTGTTCGAGTTCCGGGTCACAATTTGCAGTTCAGTTCTTGGGTTTTGGCCGAGCAAAAAGCAATCAGTGATGCAACAATCAGGGGTAGATCTAAGGAAGATCTAAGAGCTATCACAAGGGAAATCAGATAGTTTGTGAATCAGTTGTTTAAATCATAAACAGATCCAGTAGATGGATTGAAGTAGCAGTTATCTACTTTGCATTTGCTATGGAAAATGCAGTTCGAATACTACTTGTAAGTTTATGAAATAGACAACAAAGAAAGATAAACAAACAAACTAATTCTTCCCCAGCGGAGTCGCCATTTTGTTACAGGGAAAAGTGTCTATATAGAACTGCTCTATCCCACTAAGGTGTGACAGCTGCCTTAGAAACAAACAGAGAAAAGCTACTTTCATTTTTCCTTTATGAATTATAGATAGAGAGGAACAAAAAGACCAACCTCTATCTTGCGCTAATCTCCTGATTTGATCCCTCTCTTCTTTGATAGTCTTCAGCTACCTGCTCCCTTGCACGCCCAGCTTCACAAAGTACCTGTAAGATCACAGAAGCATAGCACTATACAAAGACATGGATCTATAATCATAAACAATCTAGGATCAGATGTAAATTGACCATACAAATGTAGCAAGCATCAATGACACAAAAGCATGGAGGAAAACTTGAATAGCTTTTATTGATAAACAAGAAAAGAGCCAAGAGGAGTTACAACCAGTTGTTCTGACCAAACATCAACCTCCCAGCAAAGAAGCCCCTCTTCACCTCAAACAAAGCTTAGATCACCCAACAATCTGATGTTTGTCTCAAGAAACCAACAACAATTCCTTACAATATGCAAAATTCCAGCCTCTGGATCTCTGGGATGAGGGATCCATATATAGATATCTGTAAGGGGAATGAGTCAGCTTGTGATTTGATTAGTGTCCTCCCTCTGATAGTTCTTGCTTCCACTTGGAGATTGATGGTCTCTTACTCACCCTTGGTCGAATTCAGTGAGGCAAGTGTCACAGGAGAAGATTCTGGAAGATTCCATTGCTTCTCCACCTCGCGGAATGACACTGCCATTTGTCATTTCTCACCCATCGCACCCCACAAAAGGGATTTTTGAAATGCAACGCACCCACACAGTGTATTTAGGTGAGATGCAACGCACTTAGCTAGTGGAGCAGCTGAAATGATCCTATTTTGACCAATTCTGAGCAGTTTTTCATGGAGAACTTCTGGGAGAAGCTTTAATCTGTTGACCTTGTTCCTTTAGGGGTTAGAACAACACTTTTAGGGACTTAGGAGCCCTTGGTTTATGGACATTTCATGCTTGGGGTTGTAGGGCCCAAAAATGTCTATAACATATACTATTGAAAGTTAACAAAGATATTTTAGATATTAGAAAGTCATTTCTATCATTCCTATGCATGGTACAAGCTATATATCCTCCAGAAAAGCTACAATAAATACATAGCATAGAAGGATTTGCAGCTGATGGCATCATCTAGATTATTGGACGCCATTTCTCTGATGCCCTATGATCATAAGCATGGGGATCACCATTTTAATCTTGATAATGAGAAGGAAAGAAGTTCAAGAATGGCCAATCTTCTAAGTTTTTGGATTTAGTTTGGATTCTAAAATGGATACCACAGAAGTGGTAAGTTATTTCAATGAAAAGACTTAAGTTCATCTGTCACTGTTTGAGATGTTTGCATTTGTATAGGTTTTTCTAATATAAGTATTATATTTTATGCTTAGTTCAAGAAGTTTACTTCCAATATGTCTAATAATAATATGTTTTCTTGGTAGTTGTCACGCTCAACACTTCTATCTGAAGTGGTAAGTAATATGTACATAGATCAGTAAAGAATTTATTTTTGAAATTAAGTCTTTCCTTGATGTTGTTGAGAAGTCACAACGCACATATATTCTTCTAAGAAATTTTTATGCTTGTATAGGTTACCTCCCATATGTCTTTCCATATGTACCTTGTACGTTGTTACCTCCCAATGTACCTTGTTACCTCCAAACTTACAAGTAAACTGTTACCTTCCATATGAAGAATTATCAACCATTGAGACAGAAATCAATGTTTCACCTGCCAAAGGTCCCAATGTTCAATCAAAAGCAGTACCCATAGTGGCAACTGCACCTCCTGTCCTAGATCTTCTTCGTTATTTGATAGGTTTAGGCAATGCACTTGTCCCTAGAGATTAGTGAGCAGTAGACTTTGGGTGGGCATTAGATAGTCAATTCCATTTCATTTTTTATATAAAAAATGGAAAAAAATGGCTTTATTGTTGGTAGATGTCAATTGTATTTACTATGATAAGTGTAAACCTGATTAAAGCAACTTGTGATATTTGGTTAATGCTTTGTGCAGGCCTCCATTGCCTATTTTACTTGCATCATCAGTATGTCAAGGCCTTCATATCAATGGGAAATTTATATGGCACGACGGTCAATTTTTTTACAGCTTGAAGCTTTAGAATAACTCTTTTCGTCTTACAGGTGCTGGACTTCTATAGGTGCAGTTCATAAAATGTGAAAATAGTTGAGATATTAGTTCTATTTAGTGTAAATATTGCTAGTTTAATAGGATGTAGATGCACATCTATTTTGAGTCCTTTTCCTAAGTTTCGTTCCTGGTAAATTAGGTGCCAACATTACAGCCTCGTAGCTCAGCACACTCACTGCTACCAATGGTACTATTTCAAAACATATCTCCTGGACTAGAAAATGCTCATTTGTAGGTGGAAGTAACAAATAATCAACAACTTGTTTGGTATTTTAATGATAATATTTCATTTGAATTTTTCTTCACTGAGGATGGCAGGATGGAGCATGCAACATTTCTGGACGTAATAATGAATGATAGGATCTAAATTTTAAGCTTTGGAATTTTTCTTCATTGAGGATGGCAAGATGGAGCGTGCAATGTTTCTAGAGGTAATAATGAATGCTAGGACCATTCCCTCTCTGCCACTTTGCCTGCGCCTTCAACTCTGTTGGATTTTTAGGACTTTTAGGTCAGAAGAACTGGGTAGGATGGACAAGTCCAAGAGATAAAAAGGGAAAGAGGAAGAGCACATAGACGGTGGGGTTGTGCTCTCCATTGAAAAGCTACAGGAAATCCAGGATGAGCTTGAGAGGGTAAGTTCTCATGCACTCTAAAAACTGCTTTTGGGGGTTATTTTATTTTATTTATTTATTTTTAAATTGGTTTCTTTCTTATCTTTTTTTAAAACATTTTGCCCATTCCTTTCTCTATGTATTATTTTTTTGATTTATTGGTGCATCTGTGGATTGATTGAATTTTTGCTTGTCCGTGGGCTGCTTAAGAATGATTTGTTACAGCCCTTAAGACCGGGTTTGAGGAAAAGAACGGGTTTTTCAGTAAACTCACACTTCATCTCCATATTCTTTGAGTCTTTTGGATATGGAAATTTTGATTGGTTTACATATATTGTTTTTCCAATAGTGTCGAGCAAATTATTTCAAGGAATAATTGAAACTAGAACATCCTCAAATTACTTATTTCAGTTTTTTTTCATATCCATTTATTGTTTGGGCGTCAGTTGTTAATGTTCGGGGTTAAACAAATGTAATATTTTGTGCGATAATTCTTGATCAGTTACAGTTTGCCTATTTACGATTAGGTTCATAATGACCTGGTGACCTAAGGCTCTCTCAACATAGTATGCTGCACTCCTAAATCCCTTTTGGTCTCAATTACAGTCTGCATGTTTATGATAAGGTCATAGTGGCCTGGTGACCTAGGGTACTCTCGGCATAGTCACTGCCCCCAAAGGATCTAACAAGGTTGATGGACTTAATGGAAAAAGCTCACAATTCTATTCGGCACATGCCCTTAGGGAAGGATAGACCTAACTTACCTATATGGTTGTTGACAGTTGGCTTATTCTTACACTCATCTTTTTATTAGTTGCTGGAAAGCTTTCTTGGAGGAATTAGTGGATAGAATTTAAGTTGGATTCTGCATGACAATCAGAGTATTCCTACATTACATATTTGTAATTTAATAGTTTCATTCAATTGAGGAAGAACCAGATTGATTGTGTCACTTTTGTTTTCCCTTTTCGCACTTATATAGGGACGTTGCAACTCTGGATGTTATTTTTCCCTTTTACTTTTTCTCTCTGAGAGTGAATTTAAAGTTTCCAGTACCTAGCATAGCCTTTTTCTCTTCTATCATAAGATGCATTTGTTTGTAAACCTGTGTAGTTGATGAAATAAGTTTGGAGTGGATTGAAACAGTGAGATTTTGCTGTGGCGGTGGTGATGAATCATTTTTTCAATTGAGCATAACATGTCTATATGATATAATGGAGAAGAATGGAAAAAACGTGAAATTTTTAAAGGGTGCATTGAGCTGCTCTCTTTTGGCTATTCATCTCGAGTTATGTTGAATGTTAGAAATGGGGGCCAACTGCAAAACTTTTTTTCTTTCATGAGACTGTAGAAATCAGTATCTAAATGAATTGAAAATGTCCAGGTGCACTCTAGGTTGTTCTATCACTAGTCTTACATGGGATGTTTGTATTCAAGTCATTCAAGTTATTATTTTTTTTAGCTATTATATGATTTCCAACTGTGTGGGGCCTTCTACATGGGTAAATTGCACTTGGGTATTATGGACATTTGAGTCCTCAATTATTTTTTATGCTTTGCCGTTCACTACAAGATCTTTAACATTCATTATTGTTTGATACACTAAGCATTGAATATCATTTGCGCTTATTTGTGCTTTGCCTTTAACTACAGTGTCTTTAACATGCAATACTATTTGATATGCTCAGCATTAAATATCATCTGCCCTTCACCATAAACCATAAAAAAATAAAGCTTTCTTTATATATAATTTATTTGAAAGAAACAAAGGGAGAGAGCTCTTGTTTCAATTTCTCTAGCATGGCATACATCAAACTATATAATAGAATAAGCATACAATTCATCGAATTAAAAATCGAATTATATCAAAGCTACAAATTAGAACACCCATTTTTAAAAATCCCCCTATCAGGGAACAACATGGAAATATGGTTATTTCCATTAGAATCGAGTGTCAAGGCTATGATAAGCAGCTTAATGTTATGAACACTGTAGCCTCTATTTACATTAGATCGCCATTATGAACTAATGGCATTCTAGGAAGGGATGTTTTCCTTGTGTACAATCTGAAACAAGCTCTTCATTAGATATATCAAATTTTCTGATAATACAACATTCAATAATCATGTGATTCTGGATGCTATGAATAGTAATAATGGGATACATAGGACTGAGAATTGACCATGGTTGAAAATATCTAATCTCAGTCAGGGAAGACTGCAACTAAAGAAGGTGATGATAGCAATCTGCAGTAGAAGGCCTCTGATCTGGGTCTTGTTCCAAGCATGTATTCTGTAAATTCCTCAATAGCTCAGACACATTCAACCCACTTGTCTTGATAAGGTGTTCAGTACTCCTCACATCAACTTTAACCCCATGAACAACCCTAGACATCTCAGGAGCATGGTTCAAGCTACTAAGATTATGAGGGTAAATCTGAGGTGCACCAATGGCATCCTCAAAATCTCTTATAAACCACTCATATGATTCAATGTTCTTCATCACCTTATCCCACCTGAGATCCCTCTGCATAAACAAAAGGGCGTGCAAAGACACTAGTGCCTTGGTCACAAATTTCAAAGCTTCCACAAGTTGTTTGGGTTTGTTCATAGTTTTTAATTTTTATCTTCTTTCTTTAATTTAAAATCAATGACTATAAATGTAATTTTAAGGATTTCCATAACTCTTCACTTGGTTTGGTGTTTGGGTTTGTTCATAGTTTTTAATTTTTATCTTTTAACTTTTTTCTTTAATTTAAAATCAATGACTATAAATGTAATTTTAAGGATTGGCATAACTCTTCACATAATTTTTTAAAGTGTGCTAGCTCAATGGAAGAGTGTCTGCTTTAGGAGGTAACATGAATTAATCAATGATTTTGTAGTTCATTTTTAATTAAATTTTTTTTATATCGATTTATTTCAATGGTGAGATATTTTTGGATTCATTGTTTTATATTGTCTCTAAAGAGACAAAAGTGATCTTTAAATAAATTTTTTATAGTCTCTAGAGAGACAATAGCTAGTATTAAAGACATATTGTCTCTAATCCAAGTGTTGTCTTTAGAGAGACAAAAATGAAATTGTCTCCAGTGAGACAAAAATGGTTGTGTTATATACTCTCTTTATAGAGACAATATTTTTTAAGACAATAATATTTAAAACAATATACTTTAAGACAATATTTTTTAAGGCAATAATATTTAAGACACTATTTTTTAAAGCAATAATCTTTAAGACAATAGTTTTTGAGACACCCACTTAAAGACAATACACAATTTTTTTTTTGTCAATTTACCCAAAAATTGCGTCAAATATTGTTTGAAAACCCTCCTTTATGTAGTAGTGTAAACTAACTGTATATCCTCGAATAGTCAGTCCTAGATAAACCAATAATCTTGTACTGCATTTATTCTTTCCCATACCTGCCATGCAAAAATAATGTACTTAACCAAAACCAAAAGAAAAGAAATCGATGACGCCTTTGTGTAGACCAAAAAGAAAGCAAAATCATGAACCATGACATATTTGTGCATATACTACACTGAAGAAATATTTAACTGCATGTACTGAAATATGAAGCAAGATATCACATAAATATCTATAAATATGTAACAATAGGTACACTTAAATTTAATTAGATACATTTAAATGAATATATACATTAAATTTAATTTTGATTGATAATTTTTTATTTAATTGGTTTATTTAATTAATTATTCAATTAACTACTTATTAGGAGATATCACTACCCTACCAGAAAATCATTAAAACAAAGTAACCACCTAGGTAGGTTTTGCTCATACATAAATCAGAGTTACAATATGCCAGCGTCCATCTTCTTCTATTTATAAGTAAATAGAGTATTTGACTCTAAACTAACTATATATCAACACATAGTCAATCTTAGATAAACAGATAATCTTCGACTGCAATTAGTTTTTCCACAACTCCAGGGAAAATATTTGACGACATTCATAATTAGGGCAATCAGTTTTTCCACAACTCCAGGGAAAATATTTGACGAGAGCGGCATGTCATTTTCAGTGCTCCCTGCGCGCATATGGGGTGAATGGGCCCATGCCCCAACGTCCTCCACCATGTCATATTACCTGCCAAAACATTTCATACGGGACCGGCGAGGCCCACGTATCCCGATTTCGAACGATTTTACACTTTAATAAGATTTTGTGTTTAAAAGATGGTTTAATGGTTAGTCATGCATAGTGAATTAAGATTATTATATTTATTACTAGTAATTTTTTAAGTCTAACTATGTGTCTTGGAGCAATTGAATAAATTTGAATTAAGGATTAGTAGCTCTATTATGTTGTAGGTTATGTGTGGTATTCTATCCTTTCTTAAAGAGGTTTCATAAAGCCCTTCCTTTGACCCCTATGATTTTGTTTTTTAGGTAGGAGTTTGAGATTGTAAGTATTGTAGTTATTTTTAAAATTTCAAGAATAAAAGGTAGTCTTGATGATCTCATCCACAAATTAAGGCATTGTATTCTATCTTTTCAGCGTGCCATCAAGTTCGAGGTGGAAGAATTTTGAGATGTTTCCGCCCTTGCTACGAGCATGGGGTCGTTGTCGATTTTTTTTTTTGAGGATCGTTAAAGGTCAAAGTTGTTCATTAAAAAATAGACATTTCTTCTTACGTATCGAAGTTCATGATAGACATATCTTCAAAGTGGTTTTTAATTATTGCAAATGAAAACTTTATTAAAAAAAATGAAAAAGATGGAGATGTAAGATAAAAGAGAGAATATTAAAGAATTAATGAGAAGGAAAAAAATAAAAAATAAAAAGAGAAAGAGTGATCGAGAATTCAAAAAATAATATCTATATATATATATAATCTCTTTCAAAACTAGTCAAAATATAAAACAACCAATAATTGCTGTGGGAATCATGCTTTGTGCAAAAGTGCTATGAGATATTGTTATGGATGGGTTATATGCTTATTTTAGCTCTTTCAAAACTAGTCAAAATATAAAACAACCAATAATTGCTGTGGGAATTATGCTTTGTACAAAAATGTTATGGGATATTGTTATGAATGGGTTGGAGATACCCTCAAGGAAAATAGTAGCATCTTTGTGCTGATTAAGACTTATTGTGGCCTTGCCAAGCTATTGTCCAAAATACTATTTTTTAGAATTTATTTATTAGTGTGCTAAACTCAAAAATCTTTCTGAGCGAGCTATGATGTCCTCCTCAATAAGCCATGACATCTCATGATTGTTTCCCAATTATTTTTACTCTAACTACATCTCTATTTTTATTTTCAAGATGTCAATACTTTCTAAAAATGCTTAAAAACAATGAAAATCGCTCGTCACAATATTTAAAACTCTAATAACAATTCAAGTAAAACACCTATTGTCTCATTATCTCCTAAAAGGAGTCGCTCCTCTTGAAATTGTCTTTCCTTTCGAAGTTTCCGTCTTCTCAAAGCCTTCTAGAGAAGCAATTTTGGTTATTTGTTTCGTACTAGGATATTGTAGGTGAAGCTATGTTGGGAATGTTGGAATATATTTTTTGGCTAATCCCCCATTAAAAACACATTATGAGAAATATAACTACTATGCTTATATGCATGCATGTTAGCCATTTATTTGGTATATGCATATTTGGATCTATATTTTGAACTTATACAAATTATCCTTAATTATGGAAGTAGCGTTCATTGACTATTTCATTTAAAAAGAATAAATTGCAATGGACCTTAACCCCATTGTTGAATGGTGATAATTTTGTCAAAATATTAGAAAAACCATGAAGAAAGTCTACTTGGCTTATAGGGCTCCACTAACATGCAAATATTGCATGATTGAATCCTATAATATCCCAACATCAAAATTTTAATGAGATATGGTACACTCTAGGTGTTCTATTGAAATTCTTGCACTAAAAACACCTAACACAATAAAGATCTAAGAATGCAGCCTATTCTTTATGTAAATAAATAGAAACAAAATTACATGCCCACACAAGACCTACTAAAGCCCATGCCTTGACATGTATGGCTGCCCATCAACAAAGAAATTAAATATATTGAAGCACAATCGTAGATCCTAGATGGATCCACTACACAAATTACTCCCATGGGTTTTCATACCTAGGATCAACTAGAACTAGCCTTGCCAAGTTCACAACAAAAGCCAAATAGATAAATAACTCTCCTATCCCCTTTTATAGGCTTGATTGATACTTTAGAGACTTTATTTTATTGTTTTCCCTCGAAAAACAAAGGCAACTACCATGGGCCAATGCCATGGGCAACCGCCACATTAGTTACCATGGGAAGATTCCATCCACTTTGACCATATCCAAATATATATATATATATATATATATATATATATATATATTACAAATCCTCCTACCCAAAGATTGTTTTCCCTCAGGTAATCCACTTCTATCCACAAAAGCAGCATTTGTATATTGATACCAAGATCCCATACAACCAATGTGTTTTTCCATGCCTCCATTCTAAATGATCATGAATGGATCCTTCGATACCTGAATCCAAAACAATCCTTTGGTCAATCCTACCCCCAATGGATTCTCCTAGATCCCAATGCCACCTAAGTCCTTGGACATGTTGGGTATGACACCACCTCAGCCCTCCATCATTACCTTTGCTTGAGGGCCCAAGTTGCAATATGCCCTTGGCTAAGAGTATCCCGTCAATAGAGTTCCAACTCATAATCTCTCATAAATCCATCTCATGGGAAGTATATAATGCATGAATCCCTACACATAGAATAAATCTACCATGCTGATGTTGGCTAATGCTCAACTCATGTTGCTCCACCCGATCACCCATCATGATCCATTTGTATAACTCTTCCTTACTATCCCCAATGTATAATGGCAAGTTGGTAGAGCTGCAAGCCTTATCTATGTACTCTTGTAGAGGGCTGCTTTGCAACTCCCAAATGTACTCCTCTTCCTGCCTTGTGAGGGACTTGAGTCGTTCCTCAACACCAGAAAACTGTGTCATTGATTCAACACATACCACTATGAGGTCCTCAAATTTTCTATTCTTCTGTAAGACAATGTCTTAGGCTACCCCGACTCTCTACTTCAACATTGTAAGATCTGTCTTGAAATGCAATTCTCATACCCTACAGAATGTCTCTATATTTGACTGCACTAGATGCCCCATGACCACAACTTTAACTTGAAACTTTATTTGACCCTCCAGAAATGGCTTATCATGCATACTATATTTGCCATGATACCCTGCATGATCATGCTCATCATGTCGGTTTATTATTATTGCCTCCTCATTTGGTTCTCCTAGAATGTCTTCTTCCTGGCCTTTTTCACATGTGGGGATAAGTTGTCCACCCTCTTTGATTGTCAAACATGGCTGTATTGGTGGACTTTTATCTATACCTGATTGTCCATACTCTTTATGTATGCTCTCTTGGATATCTATAGACTCAACTACCTCATCATCAGGAGGAATTCCCACCTTCCTTTCCCGATTTTCTTTGTCAATTTGATTGATTATCATCGACCTGTCCTATAAGTTTCTCTGAAAAACATGGTGTTGTTGCTCACCATTTGTACTTGACTACTTGGATCCTTCATAGGTTCTCTTCTAAAAACCGGTGAAACCAACTATGGATGAATCATCATGATCTGCCCTTGTTTCCTCTTATCACCTGGACGTGAATGGTTAAGGGCCCAAGGTCCCTTGTAGATAAAGCATAGTCCTCTCATCCTTAGTTTATTATTGATGCATATTTTGTTCTTGCTTCCTCCATCAATCCTTATCAGCTCCTTCGTAGTGATCACCCTTTTGACTAATCTTATGTCTTTCCTGTGTTAGGTTGTGTTATATTCTTTCCACATAGTTAACAGGGGGTTTGAGGGAAACCCGTAATCCCACTTTATGGGGTCTGGGGTAGCACCCCAAAAAATTTGGATTTTGGACCCTACGTTAGGTTGGGCGGACCCACCTATGGTTTTGTGCATGATTTCCGCACATGTTTTTTTGGACGCAATGGTTTTTTCGGTCCATGGTATTGGATGCTTTGGCATGTATAAATATGTATTATAACATTAAAAGGAACATAATGAAAAATCAAGTTGGTAGTCCTAGTTTTGGGAACCATGGGAAAATCTCTGTGTATATGTGTTGTATGTGTTATGCTCTTGCTATTGTTTATTTTATGTGTTTTAGAATTCATATGCATCTAATTTTTGTACAGGGTTAAAACCTACATTTGGTATCGGAGCAATTTTGACTTCAAGGGGACGCCTTTGTTACTGAGGGGTTTCGCTTGGGCCTATGATAGACCCTGTTCAACGGGAGATCTGCGAGATCGATTTTGGTGGTGAAAGAACATGGCGAGCAATGGAAAGATAGAGATCGAGAAATTTAATGGTCAGAGTTTTGAGTTGTGGAATCTCAATACGGAGGATTTGTTGGTGGATAAAGATCAGTGGATCGTTGTAGATCCGAGTACTAAACCAATGTGAGTGTCCACTGAAGAATTGAAGAAGTTGGATCGGAAGGCAAAGAGCACAATAAGATTGTGTGTTTCAAATTCAGTATTGCTGAATGTATCAGGGGAAGCTACGACGAAGGCTTTGAGGGACAAGTTAGGGACTTTGTACCAATCTAAGTCTCTGGTGAATAAATTGTTCCTGTGGAAAAATCTATATAACCTGAGGATGAAAGATGGAGACTCGGTGACAGAGCATCTGAATACATTTCATATTTTGGTAAGTCAGTTAGCATTTATTGATATTACAATTTCAGATGAAGATAAGTGCATTAGTTTGTTGTGTTCTCTACCAGATTCTTGGGATAGTCTAGTTATTACAATAGGTAGCCAAAACGATGATGCCTTGTCTATACGAGGACAGTCCTAGAACAGAAACAAAATTAATTCATCGAGTGGGAGATCTAAATCTAGAGGGAGATCTAAGTCTTTAGGAAAACCTGTAAACGTGGTGTGCTGGAAATGAAAAAAGGAAGGGCACTACAAAAGAGACTGTAAATCTAAATCTCCTGATAAAGGAAAGGGATCTGATGATGCTCCTTCTACAGAGGTGAAAACTACCTCAAATGAAGGTGGGGATGTGTACTTGGCTTCTTCAACTACACATGTAAATCATGAGGCATGGTTGATTGACTCAGGTGCATCCTTTCACTTCACTCCCCATAGAGAGTGGTTCTGCGAGTATAAGAAATACAATGGTGGTGATGTCTTCTTAGGGGATGATAGGAAGGCTAGAATCATTGGTCGCAAAAAAGTAAAGTTGAAGTTGCAAGGTGGAAGGGTTAGAACACTTCCGAGTGTTCTGCATATTCCTACATTAACCAGAAATCTGATTTCTATAAGCAAGCTGGATGATGTAGATGTAAAGACAGTGTTCGAGAAAGATACTTGCAAGATGGTTCGTGGAGCACTAGTATTGGTGCGGGGAGTTCGTATTGGAACTCTGTACAGGCTGCAATGTAGTACGGTTGTTGATGGGTGCAACAGTTCTATGGTTCCTGAAAGTGGAGCAGAAAATCTAGTGGTCTCTGGAGGGAAGACCATGCTGTGGCATCAAAGGCTTGGACATATAGGAGACAAAGGCCTTCGAATACTTCATGGTAAAGGTATGGTAGAAGGTATGAGTAATAGCTCTCTGGATTTTGATTTCTTTGAAAATTGTGTATATGGGAAGCAGAATCGGGTGAGTTTCTGCTCTGGTGGTAAGAGGGCGAAATAGATATTATAGCTTATTCACAGTGATGTGTTTGGACCTCTGAAGGTTCCATCACTGGGTAAGTCTATGTACTATGTATCATTTATAGATGACTTCTCAAGGAATACATGGATATATTTCCTTAAGAAGAAATATGAAGTCTTTGATAGGTTTAAAGAATTTAAGGCTCTCGTGGAAAATCAGACAGAGAAGAAAATAAAGGTGCTGAGGACAGATAATGGTGGAGAGTTTTGCAATAAGGAACTTGAAGAATTCTGTAAGAAGTGTGGTATAGCATGATAGAATACTACTCCATATACACCTCAGCAAAATGGAGTTGGAGAAAGAATGAACAAGATGTTGATGGAAAGGGCAAGAAGCATTCTCAGTGGTGTCGGGTTAGGACAAGAATTCTGGGCAGAGGTGGTGGATACAACATGTTACCTAGTCAATAGGTCACCTTCATTAGTGTTGGAGGATAAGACTCCACAAGAGGTATGGACTGGTAAGAAACCTTCTCTTTCACATCTGAGGGTATTTGGATGTGATGCATATGTACATGTTCCAAAGGAGAAATGAACCAAGTTGGATAGTAAATCTGAAAAGTGTATCTTTATTGGGTATAAGGATGGTTTAAATGGTTATAAGGTTTGGAACCCAGTAACAAGGAAGGATTTTTATAGCCGAGATGTGGTGTTCAGAGAGGTGAAAGATGTTATTAAACATGAAGTCCAACCAAAGGAACCTGACAAGATAGAGATTGAGCTAAAGGAGGAAGAATCAAACTCTACAGTAGAAGAGGAATTAGAAGATGAAGAGCCACAAACTCCGGGTCTCAGAAGATCAGTTTCAGAAAGAAGACAGCCAGAAAGGTATAGTCCATCTGCTTTTTGTTCAAATTTTGCTTTATCTATTACTAACGATGATCCCAACACTGTGAAGGAAGCAGTAGATTCATAGGATGGAAAAATCTAGAAAGAGGCCATGGTTGATGAAATGGCATCTTTTCACAAAAATGAGGCTTCGGATCTGGTGGAGTTGCCAGTTGGAAGGAAACCCATTGGCAGCAAATGGCTGTTCAAGAAGAAGACAAATGCAAAAGGAAAGGTGGAGAAATACAAATCTTGGTTGGTAGAAAAAGGTTATTCCCAGGTGCCAGGAATTGATTTTCGTGATATTTTTTCTCCTATTCCCAAGGTGACTTCTATTAGATTAATTTTATCTGTTGTTGTTGCTTTTGATTTTGAGGTAGAATAGATGGATGTGAAGACAACATTTCTTCACAGGGATCTAGAAGAGGAAATCTACATGAAGCAACCTGAAGGCTTTGCGGTGAAGGGTAAGAAAGAACTGGTATGTAAGTTAAAGAAGTCTTTGTATGGGTTAAAATAATCACCAAGGATGTGGTATCAGAAATTTGATAAATTTATACGGGGACTTGGCTTCAGCAGAAGCAAAGCAGATCATTGTGTGTATTTTAAATTAATTAGTGACTGTGATATTTATTTGTTCTTGTATCTGGATGATATGTTGCTAGTTGGAAATGACAAAGAAATTATCCAGGATTTGATGACCCAGTTTTCCTCCAAATTCGACATGAAAGATCTTGGTGCTGCAAACTATATTTTGGGCATGGAAATTAAAAGAGATCGGGCAAACAGGAAGCTTTGGTTAAACTAGAGGAAGTATGTCGAGACAATACTGCAGAGGTTTAATATGCAGGATAGTAAACCGGTGAAGGTTCCTATTCTTGTAGGTGTGAGGTTATCTGCTGAACAATGTCCCAAGACACAAGAAGAGGAAGAGGGCATGTCTCGTGCTCCATATGTAGGTGCAGTCGGTAGCCTGATGTATGCAATGGTCTGTATTAAACCAGACATTGCACATGCAATGGGAGTATTGAGCAGGTTTATGTCAAAACTAGGGAAGGAGCGTTGGACAACAGTGAAGCGGGTTTTTAGGTATTTGCGTGGCACTAGCGACTATGGTTTGTGCTACCAAGGAAGACTAGGATTGGACAGAATGTTGGATATTCATGCCTTTGTTGATGCAGACTGGCCTGGAGATCTGGATTAGAGAAGATCTACAAGTGGGTATGTGTTTAACCTATTTTGAGGTGCAGTCAGTTTGATGAGTAAGAAACAATCTCTAGTGGCACTATCAACTACAAAGGCAGAATACATGGCAGCCACTCATGCAAGCAAGGAAGTAGCTTGGTTGCAGAGATTGTGTTCAAGTATGGGGTTAGTACAGGGAGCTATAAGGATAGACAGTGACAGCCAAAGTGCAATTTTCTTGGCAAAGAACTCCACATATCATTCAAAGACAAAGCACATTGATGTTTAGTAACATTTTGTGAGGGATATGATAGAAGACAAAAAGGTGTTGCTGATAAAGGTGGACACTTTGAAGAATACTGCAGATGCATTGACAAAATTTGTGAGATCTGAGGAGTTCTCTTCATGTAGAGAAACAATGGGCATTGCAGGGCTGTGTAAATGACTAAGCTCTCTTGTGGCCCCCGTGTGGAAAGAAAGCAACAAGTGGGAAAATGTTGGGTTGTGTTATATTATTTCCACATAGTTAACAGGGGTTTGATGGGCACCCGTAACCCCACTTTATGTGGTACGGGGCAGTTCTCTGGAAAATTTTGACTTTGGACCCTATGTTAGGTTGGGCAGACCCACCTATGGTTTTGTGCATGATTTCCACACATTTTTTTTTGGACGTGATGGTTTTCGTTCCATGGTATTGGATGCGATGGTTTTTTTGGTCCATGGTATTGGATGCTTCGGCATGTATAAATATGTATGATAACATTGAAAGTAACATAATGAAAAATCAAGCTAGTAGTCCTGGTTTTTGGATCCAGGGGAAAATCTTTGTGTATATGTGTTTTATGTGTTATGCTCTCGCTATTGTTTATTTTATGTGTTTTAGAATTCGTATGCAGCTAATTTCTTTACAGGGTTAAAACCTACATCCTAACAAACTTCTTGACTAGATCATAGGATCCTTCTGATCCTTCCTCCAAATCATCAACAATTTACATCTTAGTATCTTGCATATGTGAGCATGGCCTTCTAATAATAGAGACACAATCTTTTGAATGCATGTTTTGACATGGTCTAATTGAGTTGATGTAATACTGGTGTAAAAGTTATGGAGTAACTAAAAGATGAACTCATCACATTCCAAATTCAGTATGAATGTGGCAAAGTTGAATTCTGGCATGATGGTTAAAATTTCTACATCGGTTCTAAAAGGTAAGAAGCATGATGTTATTCAACCCTTTAAGGCCTTCCACTATCAACTACAATGTCTCCCTCATAAGATCATTATTGTAAGACAATACTCGGGATGTTAAAGCTATGATCTTGTTGAGCTTGACCTCTTCACAAGGATGCTCCGAGAGTTTGGGTTGTATTAATGTAAGCATAGATGGCATGAGATTCCAACTGAGTTTCCTCCATTCTGGTTGCCCCACCTCTAAGAGCCATGTGTCTAATTCCTCCAATTTCTAAAGGTCTATGGTTGACTTTGTTCGATGCAATTAAGATCCAAGTGTGAAGAACTTCACTCCTCTTCCTTGTCCTTCCTTCACTTCTCATGGGCATTTTTGTTGCATAATGGCATAGACCATTTTTGAGAAAGACTTGCTATTCTATTATAGAGTGGTATTGCTAAGAAAAGGTCCCATGCTTCTTTTATTTTATCTAAAATTTTGTCCAAAATTTTATGATTGTTTTCTAGCGAAAGTCCCATCTCCCCTCATACCAAAGCATGAATATAGTAATTATTCAATGGATTTCGCCCCAAGAGAAGGTAAATACAAACTTGATTGGTAATAGTAAGATGATTGTACCACCTCCTTCCTTTCCTATTCCCTTTTTTTTTTAAACACAAAATCTCCTTTCTATCTTCAAACTCCAAAATTTTACAAACCCCTTGTCAAATGCTAAAACCAATCAAAATTTTCAAAACTATAAACATGGTTTAGTCCATAACCCGCCATCTTTCATGCTTCCACACTGAGATTTTTGAGCGGAAAATCTATCTAGATGGAAAGAGAATCAGTTTTCAGGTAAAGACTTAGATCTTCATACACTAATCAAGAGTCTATGGACCCAATAATTATGCCCTTGTGAGTGATCAATGGATCATGTGCGACATTGAATTTGATGTTAGAGGTTTCAACAATGATAAACCTCTACACCAATCCAACCACATAATTCAACATACTATGTAACGAAAAAAGACATAGCATTACTTTATTTAACTATGGTGACCCGCCACAAAATCTTTTGATGAATTATAATTTACTCAATTATGCAAAAACACAGTGTCTTTGCCTCTATGACTAATGTGTGAGTGATCTTGCTATAGTGAGATCAATTTATCTAATGTAATAAAACAAATACTTTGGCGTGCACCTGAAGAGGACCATGGTTGGCTCCTGTTGTGGCCACCAACAACCCCCCTATTTGTTTGGTATTAGCAATAACACCAAGCAAATGGGGACCCTTAATAAAGAAATCCAAAAAAACATTTTATGAAATTTTTTGTATTTCAACTCCTTAAAGCTGTATCGCATCGCGAGAAGAGAATGAAACATTTTCTTATGAGCATAATAAACTTCGAAGAAGCGACGCGAAATTCATCACATCGCATACATTATGAAGCACTCTTAAAAGAAAAATCTTAAGAAACCTACGACGGTCGATATGCGACATCGCATATCGCAACATCGCGTAAGCAGCACACAATGATTGAATGACTAAGCGCGATCTGCGATCTGTTATTTGCGATCTGTGATAAATGCGATTTGCGATAAATGCGATCATGAATTTATGCGATGACACATCTTGACGATGCGATCCGCGATGCTGCGCTGCGAGTCGCAGAAATCACCCATCACAAATTTTCCTCGACGCAGTATTCAAGGAAAGTTGTCCGTAAACCAAAATTGGGCGCACGCCTTAAAAGAAATTAATGATTGTATGCCAAAGTATTCAAGAAGGACAGTCTTGTGTTTTTCGAAGTGTCAGTTAGTTATGGGTGTCATGATTATGCATTCATAAGAGCTTAAAGCTTTCATGTCAATCTTTGTTATCATTACTCTTTTCCTTTGCGTAAACTGTAAGACAGGAAATAACATAAAGCAATGTGCAGGAAACATCTAAGGAAAAGGGGAAAGCGCCAATGCACGAAGAACAGAGAAGAGATCCCTTCAGAAACGGATGCCGCATGCAACAGGACCACAGATTCTAGAGTATCACTCAACAGATGCTGATGTCAATAGGCCATCCAACGCCCAGAGTCAAAAGCGCACAAAAGCAGCATGTTTACAAAAGATCCTGAAGCTTATGCTGGGTAAAGCAAAAAGAAAAAGGTGCTAAATAAGGAGAACGCACCAAAAAAGCCCGGAACAAAGAACGAAGGCAGTTTTCGATGCAGAAAATTGTTCAGAAAGCAAATTCCGTAACTTATTTAGTCATTCGCAAGGCCAGAAACCGAAATAGCAAAAGCAGAATCAGTTTGAGAGAAATTTGGGTTATTACCAAATATACACGCAGTGAATACACCTAGCCAGAGTAAGATTCTCGAAAATATCTTCTAGTTTACCAGAAAGTGGTGCCAACGCTTGTTATTTCTATTTTCATAGCTCAAACGAAAGCAGAAGGTGACCAGCCGACTCTTCCTAGGCGAATGTTGCATGCTTGCAGCACTAAGGAGCAAATACAGAAATGGTTAGGAATTAGATTCAATTTTTAGAAATAGTTTTGCTTTAGCAGAAGGGCGGTCATTTAAAACCGTGTCCTAAATTGATGTAATTAAATTAATTAGTTAGCAGTATTTAAACCCTTCTCATGCATTTAGAGAAGGGTCCAAAAATTTGTCAAAAAACTTGTCCTCAGAACATGCACTTTTGCACCCTCAGAAGGGGTTTTGATGAATGGATGGATCAAGGTTTATTAATGTTTGCATTTGATATCTGCTACTGATGTTGCACTTCTGTACTCTTAGTAGATGTTAGAGCAAGGAGAGATAAATCATTGTTGCTTGAAGTTTATGAGTGGAACCAGTCATAAATGGTACTTTTATCTCTTGACTGTTTCTGTTTATATTCTTAAAGTGATATATAGTTTTTAGTTGTTTATATGTTACTGCATGAATGTATGAGTTACCATTTGGCACTTTTGTACGGTGGAGTCATTTATTTATGTTTGATATATGAATAACTTATTATGCGATATGCTGTTCACAACTGTTTTGCCTAACTTTTTATGCAAAGTGGTTTATCTTAATTGATTTCTATTCTTATGATAGCTGAATGATCTTTATTACCAGTTATTGTTTGAAATCTCTTTAGATCGCATACTAGAAGAAATTCACCCCGGGTTAGCGTAGATTAGATGTGTTGTTTCTCATTAGATTACAATAGCATAGAGTTAGTTTAGAAGTTTGAATTAAATTAGCTTAAAGTACTCTTAGATCAGCATCATCCAACTCTACACACACACACACACCCTTAGATTGGGAAACTGGTCCCATTAACCCCAGTCGGACCCGCTATACCAAACGGATAAGGAGCTGCCAACCAACGTTCGAACCAGGTGGGTATCCTCCTTGTTGTTGACCTGATTTTCGGGGCTTCAACATATTTGGCGCTAGAAGGAGGGCCTGAACTATGAATGGCACCTAAATGAAAATCTAAATACCATTCTGAGAGTAAATCGCCCTCATCAACTCCCCCGACTTCCCCAGTATGTTTAAATCCAGAGTCGGAAGTCGCTCGAGTATTAACCGCTGCTACATACCCTAATATTTCAGACCAATCTACCATTGAATCCCCTGAAGTTCAAACTCTGATTCACAAACTCCAAGGATTTTCTATTTTTACATAGAGGTCTGATAAATCTCAAAGCACCGTGACTTCGCAGTACAATCCTGCTCATCCCCTGACCATATTAAAGAGTGAAAAATTTGGCATCCAGCCAACTGAATTCCCTCTCCCCACCAGGAAAAGAGCAAGGAAAACACCACCAGAGTCTGACAGTGAGACTCTTTCATCTACATCGTCCATTTCAACTACCTCACCGCGAAGTCAGCCACCCACATCTCCATTCCAAACCACTCATCCATCTTCCACAACCCCTCTTCTTCAATCATCTAAGATCATAATATCTTCATCTTCCCAGCCTCAGGGATCATCCTCTGCACTTTCATTTACTAGCAGCTCAACAATGGCCCAGTCTCCATGGAACAATCTTGGGGCAGTTTTAATGCCTCCACCCCTAAGCCAAATACCGGCCCATCCTGAGAAATGGCTACCCAAATTCAATCCAGAAGCAGGCATGCTAGCTGAAGAGCACATTAACAATTTCATGCTTTCTGTCAATCTCAACGGAGTTACCAATGAGGATGTTGTTGTCCGGCTTTTTCCCTATACAATGCAAGGAACAGCCGGGTCATGGTACTTTTCATTACCTTCCGGGTCTATCACAAGTTCGGACATTTTTCAAAGTCAATTCCTTACCAAGTTTGGTGATGATAGATCAACGGCAACGTTAATCAATGACCTATCCAATCTTAAAGCCAAGGCTAGAGAACCCATCAAAGATTTCAATTTACGGTTCAATAAAATCCTCAACAAAATTCCCACTGCTTCCCAACCCAGCGAAGAAGTACGATGTGAATGGTATATTATGGCCTTACCATCAAACTTAGCAATCTTCGTGGATAGGGCGAATAAAACAACCTTAGTTGAAAACCTGACAGAGGCGATAGCAGTAGAGAAAGTAGCCCTGGAAAAGAGATCTGCGATAGAGGAGCGTAAATCTAAAAAAATCACCTTCAAGGAAGACCCCAAGAAGAAACAAACGAAAGATCCTTTCGATTTCGAAGGATTGCAAAAAGTATTAAAGATCATGTCCAATGAGATGATTGACATAAAAAAACAAGTAGTAGAAACTTCTTCAAAAAAGCCCTGCAGAGCTTTTAAAAGAGGCCCTTCAATGGATGTGAAACCACCCAACGCTATCTCAAATGTCGAATCCGAAGAAGAGGAAGAAGAAGAGAGTACCACTGAAGGGCAGACTGATGACGAAGAAGTTGTGGAACTACAACGAATGTGGGATTTCATCCTCCCACAAGAAGAAGATCAAGAAGCATTTCCGGTTAGCACACGAAGCAAAAATCAACCTGATCCTCGCCAAACTACCCCTAAGCAGAAGGGCGCAAGCCCTGCAGCAAAAGATAAAGTCGCAACAAAGAAAACGACTGCTAAATCGACTCAATCTAGCCCAGTCCAACCAGATCAAACACCTCCATCAAGAACACTGATAGTGTCGGATGAAATGGAATACAATATTATTGATGACATGAAAAAGACTAGGGCTAATATCACTCTTTATGAATTGAGCAAATTGAAACATCAACAGAAGATAATGATGAAAGAATTACATGTCATGCCTACTACATCTTTGCCTATAGCTGTAGCTTCCCACAACATGGGAAGACCTCCAACCAACACGATCAATAAGATGGATCCAAATGACATCGCCTTGATTGGAGGAAGATCAAGGTCTCACACTCCCCCTTTTCTTCTCACTTAAGAAATTTTCAATAAAAATGTGCACAATTGTTTGGTAGATTATGGTGCTTCAACGAATATTTTACCCAGATCAATATGTGCCAAGTTGAATGTTCAACCACAAAAATCCGCAATGCACATAGTTCAGCTTGATCGATCTCAAGTCGAAGTGATTGGTGAACTTAATCAAGTGACCATAAGATTGTCGTCTAACGTGAAGGTGTGTCAGGTTATTGACATTCTAGTAGCTGATATCCCAGAATTCTATGGTTTGATTCTTAGCAGGGATTGGTCCAAAAAATTGCATGGACACTTCTCAACCAACTAGTCACACATGTGGTTACCCTACAATGGTAAACCAAATCAAACAAAGGTTGAACGAGAGTTACACCAGAAGTACATAGTGACGGAATTGGAGGGAGAAAATGAAGCAATAGCATATAACAGCAGTATCATAGGCAATTACTCGGTAGATTCTTTCCTCAGCAATTTCAATGCTCATACATCACCTTACTTAGAAAAGTCAGTTTTGTCCCAAGTCGAAAATTTTTCCCAAACTGATAATTCAAAGTGTGTTAATTTTGTAGATAAACCTGTAAATACATCTTTGTTTTGGAAATTATATTTTGATGGCTCTAAATCTAACGAAGGAGTAGGAGCAGGATGCGTTCTGATTAGTCCAGAAGGAAATAAGACCATGCTTACGTTCAGACTTGAATTCGATTGCACAAACAATACAGCAGAATATGAGGCCTTGGTGCAAGGTCTATACAAAACAATCGGGTTGAACGTCAAGTATCTTCAAGTCTTCGGAGACTCTGAGATTGTCGTCAAACAGGTACGTAACACCATACATTGCCTATCAGGTCATTTGAAACACTATCAATCTTTAGTACAAGATCTGACTGAGCATTTTATAGCATTCAATATTTCGTCAATCCCAAGACTTCAAAACGTGAGCGCAGACCTTTTATCTAACGTAGCCTCTAGACTTATTCCCTCCGCAGATTTTAGTCCGGATAGATTCTCAATAGAATTAATCTTTACACCGTCCATCCCTGACAACATTACAAATTGGAGAGTATTCAATGACGATCCTGATATTGTTAATTTCCTCACCTCTGAAGGATCCTACTCCAATCAAATAATTGACGAAGATCATCACGATCGACAAATACAACAAGATAGCACTGATAATGCTATACCTAAATCGGTGGTTAAGTTGGAAGACTTATACGATTTGAAAAGTCAGTTTAAAAGGTCTACCAATTCGAAGCTCTACAGTTCAACTCTGAACTACGAATTAGTAAACCTAGGGACCGATGATAAACCACAAAACGTTAATCTAGGCCACGGCCTAGCCCCTGAAGAAAAACTAGCGTATATTCTTCTTTTGAGACAATACAGAAATGTTTTGCCTGGAATTACGATGAACTGAAGACATACGACACTTCTATCATTCAACATACTATCCCTATGATTGACAACGAAAAACCTGTTTAACAGAAACTTAGAAAAATCCACCCCAATTTAGAAAATCAGATAAAAACTGAGCTAAATAAGTTATTAAAAGCCAGACTAATTTTCCCCGTCAGACATTCCAAATGGGTCTCCAATATGGTACCCGTTAGAAAGAAAAACAGAGATATTAGAATCTGCATCGATTTTCGGAATCTCAACAAAGCCTGTCAAAAAGACAATTTTCCCCTCCCACCTATGGAGCAGATATTACAGGCAGTAGCAGGCTCAGAACTAATGTCTTTTTTGGATGGATTTTCAGGATACAATCAAGTGCTGGTACATCCCGATGATCAGTTAAAAACCACATTTCGAACTAAATGGGGCACATACACATATCGGAAGATGCCATTTGGTTTGATCAATGTCGGCGCTACATTTCAGAGAGCCATGGACATCGCATTCAAGGGTTTAGTCAATAAATCTGTAGTAATTTATTTGGATGATATAACAGTGTATTCCAAGCAGTGAAGCGACCATCTCAAAGATTTGAAACAAATCTTTCAACGATGTTTAAGGTATGGGATTTCACTTAACCCAAAGAAATCTTTTTTCGCATTAAGTGAAGGAAAACTTCTAGGATTCATAGTGTCAAAATCTGGTATTCACATTGAGCTGGATAGAATCAAAGAAATTTCTGAAATATCCCTACCTCATAACAAAGAAGCCATGCAATCTTTCCTTGGTCAAATCAATTTCGTGAAGAGATTTGTCCCAGATTTTTCACGAATTGTTTCTCCTTTGCAAACCATGATTAAAAAGAATTCAAATTTTAAATGGGGTCAAGATGAGCATGAGGCATTCAACCTGATCAAACAAGCTATCGTTAACGCTCCATCTTTAGCAACCCCAAATTTTTCAGAATCTTTTATCTTATACACATTTGCCTCAGAGAAATCATATGCCACGATTCTAACTCAAGCAAATCAAGAGAAGGCGGAAGCTCCAATCGCATTTTTTAGCTCGAATTTACAAGGTGCTGAACTCAACTATTCAAACGTGGAGAAACAGACATATGCTGTTTTCAAAGCGGTCAAATATTTCAGACCTTTCTTACTTAAAACCCATACTAAGGTCATAGTACCATTTCCAGCGGTAAGAAATCTTCTAATACAGAAGGATGTGGGTGAAAAAAGAGCAAATTGGATCACCGCTTTACAAGAATACGACCTTGAGATAAAACCAGCAAGCATTGTGAGAGGTCAAGGCTTCTGCAAAATGTTGGCTGGAGCATCGCAAACTCCTGAAAATTCATCTGAAGAGCTACAAATGTATGAGGTAACCCTAAACGATGCAGAATCATTATATGCTGACACCATTTATTATCTTAAGAACGGGTATGCTCCATCACACCTGGATCACACCAAGAAAAGAGCTCTGAGATTGAAAGCTAAACAATATCAGCTCATAAATGATGTTCTGTTTAAAAAGAATTACGATTCTATTCTTCTTAGGTGTCTTGAGAAAACTGAAGCCGAAAAGGTTTTGCAGGAACTCCACGATGGACCAGCAGGCAAACACTATGTTGGAGACGCTACTGCACATAAAATTTTACGTGCAGGATATTATTGGCCCACGCTGTTCAAAGACTCACACAGTTACGTGAGGAAATGCCAAGTCTGCCAAACTACTGCAGGGAGACAAAAGAAACTGTCCATGCCACTACAGCCGGTAAACATCGAGCAATCATTCAGTCAATGGGGCTTGGACATAATAGGTGAGATCGTTCCTCACTCTTCTAAGCAACATAGATACATCCTCACAGCAACAGATTATTTTACTAAATGGGTAGAAGCAGTTCCTCTCAAGACAACTAATTCTGAAAACATCATTGAATTCATAGATCAATTTATAATCACTAGGTTTGGATTGCCAACGGCTTTAATGTTTGATAATGCCTCATACTTTTCTGGGAATGCAATGACTGAGTTTGCACTTAAAAGAGGGTTCAAACTGAAATATTCGGCCAACTACTATCCGCAAGGTAATGGATTGGCTGAGTCAACAAATAAAAACCTAATCAGGATTATTAAAAGAACAGTTGACCAGAACCAAAAGAATTGGCACAAAGCTTTGGTAAATTCTTTATGGGCAGATAGAATAACGAAGAAAGCTTCAATCGGCACTTCTCCCTTTAATTTAGCTTATGGGAAAGAAGTGGTTCTTCCAACTCACTTAGTCATCCCCTCTTTGTCTTTAGTACAATACATCGATGAAGTATCTACTTCCTCCATACAACTAAGAAAAATGGAAATAATTAAATTAGAAGAACAATGAGAACAAGCTAAGAAAACCCATGCTCATCACCAAGTGCTAATAAAATCCTCTTTTGACTCGAGCATAATGACCAGAAAAAAATTTCAGATGGGAGATTTAGTTTTGAAATGGGATAAGGCTCATGAAGAAAAGGGCAAACATACAAAATTTCAGAAGATGTGGCTTGGTCCTTTTCAGATTGTAGAAGTCATAGGCCCATCAACATTTGTGTTGCAGGATTTAGCAGGTAGAAGGGATTCTTTTCCTGTTAATGGACAAATCCTTAAAATATATTTTCCATAGAAGATTACTCTTCTATTTTGTAGGATAGTTTTAGTTTTTCTTTTTTTTTTTTCCATAATAAAACCAGTTGTAGATGGTTACTACAGGGACTCACGAAAAAGACACCAATTCTCTATCAGATTTTGATTTTCTTTTTGCTTGTACAAGTAGTAAAATTTTCGAAAAATCTGATCTTTATTATTGACAGATAGAGTTAACTTTAGCCTAGATATGATACTAGTTTCAACTTCAAAAAATTTGATGAAGGCAACCTTTAGCGAAGAAATTGTTTTATATCAGCACAATGAAAGGTATCAATAACAAAATAAATATTCTCTGTAAAACTGCTGTTTTCAAACTCTATTATTGTCATCCAGAGCTTTCTTAAGGAAAAACAATGACTTCCTCCCTGCTAAAGAAAATCGTAGCATTCAGAGGAACAATCCGAGAAAACACTATATCTCAAAGACTAAGAGGTCTCATCACGAGTCGGCTTATCATGATCACAGATATTATAACTTGCTGACATTGCCAATACTATCCACCAAAACAGGGCAACGACTCAAGATTGTTGCAATCAAAAGACAAGGGGTCTCATCACGAGCCAGCTTGTTCAGCAAAAGTGTAAATCAAGTGAATGACTATGTCATAATTTGGCCACCAAACCAAGACATTGTTCTTTAGAGAATAAAAAAGGAAAAAGTGTCAAAATGGGTTTTTCTCTAAAATGTTGTAAATAGCCTTAAGCAGGATAAAGGATCATTGCTGGGTAATAGGTAACCCTGTCGAGGCTATGGACGCCTGCTGGCAGCAGAGGCTCTACCTATGACAAATGAGCATATTTTAAAAGCCAGCACACAGAGAAGACCTTATTTTATCTTTAAAAGACCAGGTAATGGCTGATGTAAATGCAAGGACTAAGCCTGAGGAAGCAAACAATTGGAATAGGAAAAGGTTGAAACAAAATATCATTTATAGGATAAGTCATAATGTACTCTATCTGTCCATAAGAAAATTTAGACTTATGAAAATTTTTCTGCTTTGGAAGTTAAAATTCAATAGAAAAGCAGAGATAACTGGTTCTTCCCAGTGAATCGCCATTGTTGTGGCAACCAACAACCCCCCTATTTGTTTGGTATTAGCAATAACACCAAGCAAATGGGGACCCTTAATAAAAAAATCCAAAAAAACATTTTATGAAAATTTTTGTATTTCCACTCCTTAAAGCTGTATCGCATCGCGAGAAGAGAATGAAACGTTTTCTTATGAGCATAATAAACTGCGAAGAAGTGACGCGAAATTCATCGCATCACATACATTATGAAGCGCTCTTAAAAGAAAAATCTTAAGAAACCTCCGACGGCCGATATGCGACGTCGCATATCGCAACATCGCGTAAGCAGCACACAATGATTGAATGACTAAGCGCAATCTGCGATCTGCGATAAATGCGATTTGCGATAAATGCGATCATGAATTTCTGCTATGACACATCTTGATGATGCAATCTGCGATGCTGCGATGTGAGTCGCAGAAATCACCCATCACAAATTTTCCTCGGCGCAGTATTCAAGGAAAGCTGTCCGTAAACCAAAATTGGGCGCGCGCCTTAAAAGAAATTAATGATTGTATGCCAAAGTATTCAAGAAGGATAGTTTCGTGTTTTTCGAAGAGTCAGTTAGTTATGGGTGTCATGATTATGCATTCATAAGAGCTTAAAGCTTTCATGTCAATATTTGTTATCATTACTCTTTTCCTTTGCGTAAACTGTAAGACAAGAAATAACATAAAGCAATGTGCAGGAAACATCTAAGGAAAAGGGGAAAGCGCCAATGCACGGAGAACAGAGAAGAGATCCCTTCAGAAACGGATGCCGCATGCAACAGGACCACAGATTCCAGAGTATCACTCAACAGATGCTGATGTCAATAGGCCATCCAACGCCAGAGTCAAAAGCCCACAAAAGAAACATGTTTACAAAAGATCCTGAAGCTTATGTTGGGTAAAGCAGAAAGAAAAAGGCGCTAAAGAAGGAGAACGCACCAAAAAAGCCCGGAACAAAGAATGGAGGCAATTTTTGATGCAGAAAATTGTTCAGAAAGAAAAGTCCCTAACTTATTCAATCATTCGCAAGGCCGGAAACCGAAATAGCAAAAGCAGAATCAATTTGAGAGAAATTTGGGTTATTACCAAATATACACGCAGTGAATACACCCAGCCAGAGTAAGATTCTCGAAAATATCTTCTAGTTTACCAGAAAGTGGTGCCAGCGCTTGTTATTTCTATTTTCATAGCTCAAACGAAAGCAGAAGGCGACCAGCCGACTCTTCCTAGGCGAATGTTGCATGCTTGCAGCACTAAGGAGCAAATACAGAAATGGTTAGGAATTAGATTCAATTTTTAGAAATAGTTATGCTTTAGGAGAAGGGCGGTCATTTAAAACCATGTCCTAAATTGATGTAATTAAATTAATTAGTTAGCAGTATTTAAACCCTTCTCATGCATTTAGAGAAGGGTCCAGAAATTTGTCAAAAAACTTGTCCTCAGAACATGCACTTTTCCACCCTCGGAGGGGGTTTTGATGAATGGATGGATCAAGGTTTATTAATGTTTGCATTTGATATCTACTACTGATGTTGCACTTCTGTACTCTTAGTAGATGTTAGAGCAAGGAGAGATAAATCATTATTGCTTGAAGTTTATGAGTGGAACCAGTCATAAATGGTACTTTTATCTCTTGACTGTTTCTGTTTATATTCTTAAAGTGATATATAGTTTTTAGTTGTTTATATGTTACTGCATGGATGTATGAGTTACCATTTGGCACTTTTGTACGGTGGAGTCATTTATTTATGTTTGATATATGAATAACTTATTATGCGATATGTTGTTCACAACTGTTTTGCCTAACTTTTTATGCAAAGTGGTTTATCTTAATTGATTTCTATTCTTATGATAGCTAAATGATCTTTATTACCAGTTATTGTTTGAAATCTCTTTAGATCGCATAATAAAAGAAATTCACCCCGGGTTAGCGTAGATTAGATGTGTTGTTTCTCATTAGATTACAATAGCATAGAGTTAGTTTAGAAGTTTGAATTAAATTAGCTTAAAGTGCTCTTAGATCAGCATCATCCAACTCTACACACACACACACCCTTAGATTGGGAAACTGGTCCCATTATCCCCAGTCGGACCCGCTATACCAAACGGATAAGGAGCTGCCAACCAAGGTCCGGACCGGGTGGGTATCCCCCTTGTTGTCGACCCGATTTTCGGGGCTTGAACAGCTCCTTAACCGATGCTACGGTAAAAATAATCTTGTCTCTACTATTAAGAGTGATGACAACTTTGGCTCCCATAATGAATCAATGGTCAATGCTAGAACTCAAGCCTATGAAACTTGCTCAGCTCCTTCCTTTGCTTAGAGGTTTGTGGTGATAGTGCACTGCCCAGGCTATGTCCACTTCCTTTCGCCTGGAATAGATATGGGGATGCTGAACTCCTTTCTCTGCTAAGACAGTTGTTGTGATAGTGTTTTGGTGTGACCAATGCTCAGGCTATATCAACTAATCAGCATGTAACACTCATACTCCATTTCACCTTCCATTGAAACGAATCAGAGGTTGAAACCAATCTAACACCTCTAGTCATTAGATGGTTTAGTGTTCATTTTAACACACAAAATTACCCTCCTCGCGACCTTGAGTGCTACTAAGAAACATCACCCTTCAGATCAACAATGGGACTGTTTGGTTATGAGTCCCTTAAATTCCCTTCTATCAGTGGTATAGTCCCATGTGATTGACTCGATGGGTCTGCGTGATTTTCAGCCGACCTCCTTGCTCTAGTGATTTGAATACTCCCTTTCGTGGTGAGGTGCCTCCCGGAAGGTGAAACGGTGGATCAGACCATCGTTGACTTGATCCACGGCTCAGCAATGTCGGTAGAGTGTTTTGATGCATTCTATGCCTGTGGCTATTGGTTCTACCCTCAATGGCCCTTAGATTCACTTGCTAAAGAAAAAATATTCCACCCTCTCTCCTTGTTTAACTTGGTCCCCTTTGATGAAAGTGTTATCACCAAAAATTGATCATCAGGCCTAATTTACTAGATTGATCAAAGTACACCATGTAAAGTCAATTTTACCATACTAAAATTGCTTTCATTGTGAGAAGTTACTTAATAAACCACCTTTGTTAAGTAATTTATAATTAAAATCATGAAGAATAATTAAATAAATCACTATTTATTTTATTTTCTTCTAGCAATAATTAATTAAACCATTGCTCAATTATTATTCCTTGTCATATTTAACCCAATTATGAAAAATCAAAAGATAGATTATTAATTATCTTATTTTTCTCTAGGGATAATTAATTAATCACTAATTAATTATTATTCCTTGTCAAATTTGACTAAATCCCTTAGGAATAATTAAATAAATCATTATTTATTTATTATTCCTTAACTAATTTCTTGAGATGATAAATAAATTATTTATTTGTTTATTATTTCTAAATAAAAGTTTAAATACGTTTTCCCTCCTAACCAAATATAATAAAATATTCCAAGTAGTTATTCCAAGAATGGGGTTAATAATATTTTATTATTGCTCATTATTCTAGGATAACTCAATATTTTGTTATAAATAGAAGTGTTTTCCATTCATTATTCACTTTCGATTATTTTCGTTGTTGCACTCATTGCTGTAACTCTTATTATTTTCATTGTCGCACACCATTTCTCTGCCATTTGAGTTCCATTAAGCTCAAACATTTTATTTGTTGGGTTTTCACATTATAGAGGAGAGAGACTCTACACAAGCTGAAGACGTTTTAGGATAGACAAGAACCCATCCCATAGAGGGGGACTGGTAAAATTTATTTGTTCCCTTCACAAGTGTTATAATAAAATATATTCTTCGTATATCTGGTTTGTATTGGATGATTGGAGTTATTACTGTTTCTTTTCGCTGTTTAACTATGATTGTGTCACAGGTCAGGACTTTGCTAGGTTTTGTTTTTATCATTTGCTGCAAATCTACAATGTTTAGTAGCCATTTATATTTTTCAGATTGTTTGTCATCCGCAATCTTAAGTGGGTTATTTTCATACATCTTTGAGACAAAGAGCCTACAACAAAATTGACAACTCCATTGGTTTTTTACTTCAAATCCAGAAACTTGGGTGACCTTCAGTTTTCAGGTTAAGGTTTCTTATTTGTTCACACTCTTAGTGTTATTTACTATATTTCTAACCCTAGATATGTCAAAGTGGAATTTATCCCCTTAGGGCTTCTAGTACGCTTCCACCTTTATAGTAGATGTTTAGCTGAGTAATAAGTCTGAGTTTCTCCAACACTTTCAGCCATATTTTCTAGATCTGTACCCTTTTCTTTTAGATCTCCAAAGATAGGTTGTTTCCATCCATGGTTTCATATTAAACCTTGTTTGGTCATTAGCCTTATGGTCCAATCAGTTGCCCTAGGATTTACGCCCATCTCCCTATCTTTTTGTAGCGATCTTCCTCTCTGGATTTTTGTTGTTGCTGCACCACTTCCTAGTAGCCTAGTGCCATTTCATCCCAATCACACTGACACTTAGATCCCTTGAACATTTTAGTGTGTTTTTAGTCGATTTCACCACCAACAGTCACAGTGTTTACAAATTCACTTTGGGTGGGGTTTAGTTAATGGTTTTGTCGTTCATTTACTATTGTAAATTTTAGTTTATTTTCAACAATATTTTTCTTTTTTACAAACACGATCTAGGCTTAACCAATAAATACAATTGCACATGCAATCACACCCTAAGTGAAGGGTAGTTGGTTTACACCCCCAAGCCAGGACTGAACATAAAAATTTTATCTCCCCTCATCGAGTCAAAGTCATATTGTTGATCTCCCTTCACCATTTTCATGTCACATGTGTCTTACCACCATTGTGCCACCAAGGCATTTGTCACAGAGACTCTTATAGCTTCCTCCCCATTTTCCACTCGAGCATATTACTCGTCCCCACTGGGTTCGAGTTCATAGCCCTCCGAGCCCCCATACCGACTCTTCTCCTGGTTCATCTGATTCCGAGCCTCCTTCACCACATATTGTCACTATGTTTGGACCCACAACTGGTGTAGGAACCCAAACTGGTGTTGGCTCCAGTTCTACCCTAGTGATCACATCTAGAGGAGAAATCTCATGAACCGTTCAGAAAACTCCCATACTCCCTTTTATGGCTAGCTTAAGTGTCTTGGATTTTAGCTAGATGATAAATGACCCAATACACCATGATGCTGGTTGGCATGCTATGCCGACTAAGCTTCTCTCAAATATCCCAAATTTTGAAGGTAATTCTAGAGAGGATCCTACCGGTGATGTTCGCTCCTTCAACATGTGGTGTTCATCCAACTCCATGACCGATGACTTCATTCGTTTTCAGCTGTTCCAATGCACGCTCATTAGAGATGCTACAAAATGGTATGTAGACTAGCCCGCCACATTTCATTCCATTTTCGTGACGCTTGCTAAATTGTTCCTCTCATATTTCTAGCTACCTCTCCAATATGACACTGGTAAAAATATATTGACCTCATTTTGTCAATCCTCTGCCACTCGCCTTTCTGACCATGTTCAAGAGTGGTGTAGAAGGAGCAGCACATGGTGTGCCCCGCACTTCAAAGACCGTGTCTATCTAGATTGGTTTCTCAGGAGCCTTTTAGCACCCATTGGAAAAGATGTCGCGTCCCATTTTCTTCAGACTGAGGAAGAAGCTATCCAAACCACTCTGAGATATGACCTGATTTATGCGCAATCTGGTTCTGTCTATACTGTCATTCCAAACCTTCCCCGTCCTAGAGGTTCTAATGCACTGGGGTAATCTCACGTTGTCGACGGTATCATTGGAACCTTTTCACATCCTTCACCATATACTCAACAAAGTTATGGAAATCCACAGGGGGGCACCAGTTCCTCCAACACTTATGCCCGTCCTGCTAGCAACATGTTTTTAGGGCCCCAACCTATCTACCAAACTATTTCTCCTCCTTATGAACAATCGAGCACTCCAACCCCTCAAGCATTAACACCGCAGCCTCCCATGAATCCTCAGCCCCCGCAGTTACTGCCCCCTTAGGGTCAGGTGTTTGCACAACAGAGTGAAACCAATCCCAAAAATTTGAAGAAAAATAATAAGTGGAAGGGTAACAATGGTAACAAGGGTAGCCATGGTAATCAAGGTAATCAACCTAGTGAATCCCAAGGGAACCAGCATAACACCAACAACCAACAATAGGGAAGACAACCCAAGCAAAACAAGGCTATTTGTATGAACAAACCTTGTGCATGTTGTGGTGTACATGGGCATTATACACATGAGTGTCATATCTTACCCCAGATGCACCAAATGTGGGAAGCTCAAGCAAATTCTAGAGGCCAACAATTGCCTCAGAATCCTACACCATCTCAACTGACAGTGCTTACAAATCCTTTCCCTCAATAAGGATTTGTTTCTTCTCAACCTCACCCAGGTCAAGTAGCCCACCCTCCCCAACATTCTGGTCCTGGTGACTACCAGATCCTCATGATGAGCTTTGATGAGGTTAATCCCTCCAATATCAACTTGCAAACTCGATCGCGTCAATATGATAAGCCATCAACTTCGTCTGCCACTGAGTCCAAAGCCAAAGCTTATACTAAGCCTCTTAAAACATGAAATGTTCCATTACAGATCCCTCAACCTAAGGTTGAGGCAAATCCCAAGATCCCAAAGGGACCATTACGCCATAACATGGCTTCTAACCAAGTTTCCCATACATACAGTATAGTAGATGACTTGGCGCAATCACCTGCTGGCATGTCGATGCTGGATGTACTCTAGTCATGCCCATCTCAACAGAAAGCTCTAATAACTTATTTGGGCGTAGTAGATCCCTCTGACAATCATTTGATTGTCTTCCTATTCGATACATTAGAACATCCCCCATTGCCTCGCTCCATTGATTTCTAGGTACTAGTCCAAGTCCATAATGTCATCATCTCCCGATGCATTACTAATGATGGTGCATCCACCTATGTGATGTCCGCTACCGTTTGGAAAAAACTTTAGTCACTTGAGTTGTCCCCCTCCACCATCACTTTGCATGCTTGGGATAGACACTGCTCCTAGTCTCTCAGCATGTATTGCAACTATCTAGTGACAGTTACGGGTAAGACTGTCCATATAAATATTGAGGTTATTGATGCCACTTTATATTACAACATTCTCCTGGGTCGTAGTTACACATATGCCATGTCAGCTATCACATCTACATTTTTTCGCAAGATGTGCTTCCCCCATGAAGGGAAGATTGTTACCATAGATCAGTAGAACTACTACGAGCTAGCATCTGTGACGTCCCACAAGTCCATTATCTCATTAGTGTTAGATAAGAAGTCTTCAACTCCTCTCACTAGTGTTTCATCGAGAGTCTATAAAGATTCATCATTGTTGGGTTCTTTCCCTAGTCCTTCCCCTGTCATCTTAGAGCCTAAATATTTCAGCGTCACAGGTTGTCCTCATGAAGTCTGGTACATTCGATCCACAACGAGCTCCTCCGCACTGTTTGGTTACCATCCCAACTAAGCCATCGAGATCCACCCCACAGGACCTCCTCCATTTTTGGGTGCCTCTCATATCTTCCCCCAAGAACTGTTCCTCCAGGTATCAACCATCCAGGAGTTGTTTCGCCGGGACATTACCTTGCAGGCCAGACACCTTTCTTATTTCCCCCTCTCGCAATATTTTATGTCCCTATGATGTCTTCGTTGGTCCTTCCTAACATGACTTTAGGGATCCCTGTATGGTACATCTACCCCCTGAAAGCATTCTTCCTGGTCAGCTAAGACCTTATCATGCTCTGACCCTGGTTCAACTAGTCCCTATGGCCCCTACCACTACTTTAGTTCTATCACAACCTCAAGAGAAAATCACTCCTGTTGCGAAAGCATCTAGACAGGGGGGAAAAGTTAAGAGGAAAGAACCTAAGGACAAGGCTCCCCAACCTCCTCTAGTCCCCAAGACCCCAAAGTCATCACCTCCGTGCACTTTGTGTGAAGTTGTGGGGCACGCGACCAATAATTGTCATGAGCTTCCTCATCTAAAACCTTTGGTTCATGAAATGTTCCCTGAGTCAAATATCGCTAAAGTGCGTGTTAACTTACCGAGTCCACCCAAGAAACTCACATCGTTACGCAAAAATCACCCTTGTGCGTTGTGTGATCATCATGGTGACTACTCCCATTGTTTCCCTCATCTCAAAAATTTTTGTGATTTCCTTAAGGCACTTCGCAAATACGAGACCACTCATAATGGATCACCTTCTCCTCTTCATGTGGATTTTTGTACCAATAGTAAACCAGAATAGGGAGAATCCATTCCCACCATTGTGATCCCTTCCCCAGATGTCAAGATGATGGACACCACGGGCCATATCCTTTACCTATCATCATCCTTGAGTTCCTCGTAGGCAATCCTTTCTGAGATTTTTGAGCATGCTTCTATTCAACCTCTTTCGATAGAATCCCAGGTCTCAACATACACAGATCCTTCATCTACTATCTCGTCATCTACCATTCCATATGATGTGTATGTGAACCTTCTTTCTCAGATTGATGCACTAGGTATCACACCATATGATGTAGTCAATATTCATCTCGTCCGCTCATCCTCCATTTTGATGAGGACATCATGGAAGCTATGTCTACCCTTAATTACCCTTGCACTTAGGCAAAGGCGAATATTTTTTGGAGGATTCTAAAGGCCATTTCCTTGCTAATAATCCCAATGTAATCTACCTAAAGAAATTCTTCTCATAGCTTATCTCTTTGATTTGCATGTCTTTATTTCTATCATGAAGTTAGGTAGGATGCATCATCTCATCTATCGTCTTTTCCACCTTTCATATGGATCCATCATCCACACCATATATTGGTCATGTTGATGGTTCAAGTCGCTTCTCTAGGAATATAGCCTCAACAACCTGGGCCATTTTTACCCCCTTGCATACACTAGTCCTTTCGAATGAGGTGTGCATTGGATCTGCCACCAATAACTAGGCCGAATATGATGCAATGATAGCTTTGTTAGTCAGTTCCCTTTCTCATCGCATCCTTCATCTTCATGTTCGTTTATATTCCTTGCTACTTTTCATGCAATTGAATGGTGTGTATCATGTGCATAACCAAGTCATATTTAGAAAATATCTACGTGTTAAGCTGTTGGTACATGAATTTGAAACCATTACTTTTATTCAAGTTCCTAGAGCCCAAAATAACTATGTAGATACCATTGCAAATAGAATTCTAGATTGACATTTATCACTTGTATACCACAGAAGACAACCATAAACAAAACACATGGTGAACCATCATCCTCATATAAAAATGCATAATCATATTATGTATCATATAAGTGTTAAGAGCTCATAGCTCTAAATACATCTGACATGCCCATAACATGTTACAAAACTTAAAATCAAAGGGACCCACATGTCCCAAATTCTAGTCACTATTCGAAGGATCATGCACCAAAGGCTCTACCCCACTTGCATGTAGATCATGTACTACATGACCAACCATCACCATGCGTTGCATGATACCTCGCCACTCTAAGGGAAGGTCGTTACACTCATATATGTATCGATCATCTAGCTCATGCCATCCAGCTCAGAAACTCTGGTCAAGAGTACCCCACATCTATGGTGTAGATAAATGAGTAGCACACTATCCTCTAGATCTTGATAAGATGACGATGTTCCCCAATCTGCAGCCATAGGCGCTGCGGCTCGTTCTGCATTTCTTGCCTGTTTTACCGGTGATATGTATAAATGCCACATATTTTACACTTAGTACCATATACATGTGATAAAATTATGAAATGCACCATAAAAATAGCAACTTAATAATTACCGTTTGGTCCCCATGCTTGCCTGAGCTAATGTGGCAAGTCAGGATCTCCCTGATAGTTCATCCCGCTATAAGGATAATCATCAATCTAGAGCGGTATCTGATCCCAATGTGCAAAAAATGAGGGTTGGAACATTGTTACACAAAAATATCGTCACCATGATTATTTGCAGTCAGTATGGGTCTATCATCACTTGTACTGTCCTCCTAAGCAAGTCTCAGAGGTCATCAATGATGATCCACTTTTCACAGGTTACATGTGCATGTTTTAGTGCCATTCTTCATGATGACATGTCCAGGGTATGTTTTTGGATTATGATAAGTTGTATTATGATGAATTTATGATGGTGATGTGATCTTCCTGCATGGTTTTATTATATTATTTTGATCAGCTTGTGGTTTGATGTGTGCATTGTATACTTTAAGCTCATTAATGAAAACTAACCCTGGTAAACTTGCTACTTAGTGTGAAAGAAACCTAGAGAATGACCATATTCTTTACCCTATTTATTGATGAGTAGAGTAATCAGCGCTTCAAGTCAAGCTTTGGAAATGAGAGAAAGACATTAAAAATCAATGTAACTCTGGTTCCGCACTTTCTCTCACTATCACCTATGGTCCCGCACCTTCTGTGTACAAAAACTGTGGACCTGCCCGCTCTGTCCCTAACGGTGTAGGTGCGGACCCTTGTGAAAGTCAAAAGGCGCAAGTTTTATCTTAAAAAACTCGCTTTGGGTTAATTCTAGAGGTTTCTAGAAGGAATTTTGACGTGGATTGTTCGCTCTGAGGTGGTTCATGCATCCCAAAAGAGAAGGAGCTAATCCCTTAATGAGAGGAGCTATCCCTTTGAAGGAGGGCTTTATCCCTTTGAAGGAGGACCTAGTAACCTCCCTCCATTGCACTATAAATATGGGCATTGGGCTAGTTGCTAAGGAGGTTAGAAGCTGAACATTTTTTAGGGTAAATGTTGGTGAAATCAAGACTTCCTAGTTGAGCTTAAGAGGAGAGTTTACCATTATTTAAGTTTATTTAATTTTGTTCGATCAAATTTTGAAATTTTCCATCAAATTATGCATAGTATTATGGCTAGTTAAAATGATAAAATATTAATTGTGATATTTTAAACAATGGCTGTGGTATTTTAAACAGTAGAGGAACAGGGAGGAAATGAAACAAACAAGCTTGGGTTCATAAATGCATGGGCATTAAGCTAAGCATGAAACTTATGTATATATAAAAAATATAAAACAACCAATAATTACTGTGGGAATCATGCGTTGTGCAAAAAGTGTTATGGGATATTGTTATGAATGGGTTGGAGATACCCTCAAGGAAAATAGCAGTATCCTTGTGTTGATTAAGACTTTTATAAATATTCTCATGTAATTAAGCATCTCAGCGTAATATTTAGTTGTTTGTGAAAGTCCTTTTTAATATAATGAAAATTATTACTCATAAAATTTATTAATATTTTAATTATATGGTTAAAATTGCATAAAGGTTTTGTTTAATTATTAATTATATTTTAGTATTTTGATTAATAAGACTCGATTACAAAATAAGACTCGATTACAACCTCCAACAGAGCAGAGCTCGATTACAAAATAAGACTCGATATATCTCAACGGGGAGTCTTTATCATTTATATTGGATTCATACTTATTGTGGCCTTCCCAAGCTATTGTCCTGGCATTAAAAATAATGTACATAGACTTTTAAAGAGACAACTAGTCACTGTACTATTTTAGAGGAGTTATTCTTCTTAGACACCCGTGCATTGTGGCCATAACTCCTCTTAAACACCCACTTATCGTGGCCTTGCCAAGCTATTTTCCTCGCATTAAAAATAATGTACATAGACTTTTAAAGAGACAACTGCTCACTGTACTATTTCAAAGGAGTTATTGTCCTTAGACAACCACGCATTGTGGCCATAACTCCTCTTAGACGCCACTTATTGTGGCCTTGCCAAGCTATTGTCCAAAATACCATTTTTTAGAATTTATTTATCAGTGTGCTAAACTCAAAAATCTTTCTAAGCAAGCTATGATGTCCTCCTCAATAATCCATGACGTCTCATGATTGTTTCCCAATTATTTTTACTCTAACTACATCTCTATTTTTATTTTCAAGATGTCAATACTTTCTAAAAATACTTAAAAACAATGGAAATCCCTCGTCACAATATTTAAAACTCTAATAACAATTCAAGTAAAAAACCTATTGTCTCATCACCTCCTAAAAGAAGTCGCTCCACTTGAAATTGTCTTTCCTTTCGAAGTCTCCGTCTTCTCAAAGCCTTCTAGAGAAGCAATTTTGGTTATTTCTTTCATACTAGGATATTGTAGATGAAGCTATGTTGGGAATGATGGAATATATTTTTTGGCTAATCACCCATTAAAATTGCATTATGAAAAATATAACTACTACACTTATATGCATGCATGTTAGCCATTTATTTTTTATATGCATATTTGGATGTATATTTTGAACTTATACAAACTATCCTTAATTATGGAAGTAGTGTTCATTGACTATTTCATTTAAAAAGAATAAATTGCAATGGACCTTAACCCTATTGTTGAATGGTGATAATTTTGTCAAAATATTACAAAAACCATGAATATCCCAACATCAAAATTTTAATGAGATATGGTACACTCTAGGTGTTCTAATGTAATTGTAACACTGAAAACACCTAACACAATAGTGATCTAAGAATGCAACCTCTTCTTTATGTAAATACATAGAAACAAAATTACATGCCCACACAAGACCTACTAAAGCTCGTGCCTTGGCATGTATGGCTGCCCATCAACAAAGAAATTAAATATATTGAACCACAATCATAGATCCTAGATGGATCCACTACAAAAATTACTCCCATGGGTTTTCTTACCTAGGATCAACTAGAACTAGCCTTGCCAAGTTCACAAAAAAAGCCAAATAGATAAATAACTCTCCTATCCCTTTTTATAGGCTTGATTGACTCTTTAGCGACTTTATTTTATTGTTTTCCCTCAAAAAACAAAGGCAACTACCATGGGCAACTGCCACATTAAATACCATGTGAAGATTCCATCCACTTTGACCATATCCATATATATATATATATATATATATATATATATATATATATATATATATATATATATATATATATATATATATATATATATATATATATATATATATATATATATATATATATATATATATTACAAATCCTCCTGCCCATAGATTGTTTGCCCTCAGGTAATACACTTCTATCCACAAAAGAATAATTTGTATATTGATACCAAGATCCCATAGAACCCAATGTGTTATTCCATGCCTCCATTCTAAATCATCATAAATGGATCCTTCGATACCTGAATCCAAAACAATCCTTTGGTCAATCCTACCCCCAATGGATTCTTCTAGATCCCAATGCCACCTAAGTCCTTGGACATGTTGGTTATGACACCACCTCAGCCCTCCATCATTGCCTGTGCTTGAGGGCCAAAGTTGCAATATGCCCTTGGCTAAGAGTATCCCGTCGATAGAGTTCCAACTCATAATATCTCATAAATCCATCTCGTGGGAATTATATAATGCATGTATCCTTGCACATGGAATAAATCTACCATGCTGACGTTTCCTAATTCTCAACTCATGTTGCTCCACCCGATCACCCATCATGATCCATTTGTATAACTCTTCCTTACTATCCCCAATGTATAATGGCAGGTTGGTAGAGTTGCAAGCCTTATCTATGTACTCTTGTAGAGGGCTGCTTTGCAACTCCCAAATGTACTCATCTTCCTGCCTTGTGAGGGGCTTGAGTTGTTCCTCAACACTAGACAACTATGTCATTGATTCAACACATACCACTATGAGGTCCTCAAATTTTCTATTCTTCTGTAAGACAATGTCTCAGGCTACCCCGACTGTCTACTTCAACATTGTAAGATCTGTGTTGAAATGCATGAACCTTTCCCAAAATTCTTCTACTAGAAATTCTTGTGCCCTACAGAATGTCTCTATATTTGACTGCACCAGATGCCCCATGACCACAACTTTAACTTGAACCTTTGTTTGACCCTCCAGAAATGGCTTATCATGCATACTATATTTGTCATGATACCCTGCATGATCATGCTCATCATGTTGATTTATTATTATTGGCTCCTCGTTTGGTTCTCCTAGAATGTCTTCTTCTTGGCCTTTTTCATATGTGGGGATAAGTTGTCCACCCTCTTTGATTGTCAAACATGGCTGTATTGGTGGACTATTATCTATACCTGATTGTCCATACTCTTTATGGATGTTCTCTTGGGTATCTATAGACTCAACTACCTCAACATCAGGAGGAATTCCCTCCTTCCTTTCCCGATTTACTTTGTCAAGTTGATTGATTATCATTGACCTGTCCTATAAGTTTCTCCGAAAACATGGTGTTTTTGCTCACCATTTGTACTTGACTACTTGGATCCTTCATAGGTTCTCTTCTAAAAACCGCTGAAACCAACTATGGATGAATATTCATGATCTGCCCTTGTTTCTTCTTATCACCTGGACATGAATGGTTAAGGGTGCAAGGTCCCTTATAGATAAAGCATAGTCCTCTCATCCTTAGTTCATTATTGATGCATATTTTGTTCTTGTTTCCTCCATCAATCCTTATCAACTCATTCCTAGTGAGCACCCTTTTGAGTAATTTTATGTTTTTCCTGTGTTGGGTTATGTTATATTCTTTCCACATAGTTAACAGGGGGTTTGAGGGGCGCCCGTAACCCCACTTTATGGGGTCTGGGGTAGCACCTCGAAAAATTTGGATTTTGGACTCTATGTTAGGTTGGGTGGACCCACCTATGGTTTTGTGCATTATCTACGCACATGTTTTTTTGGACGCAATGGTTTTTGGTTCATGGTATTCGACGTGATGGTTTTTTTGGTCCATGGCATTAGATGCTTCGGCATGTATAAATATGTATTATAACATTGAAAGGAACATAATGAAAAATCATGTTGGTAGTCCCAGTTTTGGGATCCAGGGGAAAATCTCTGTGTATATGTGTTTTATGTGTTAGCCTCTCGCTATTGTTTCTTTTATGTGTTTTAGAATTCGTATGCATCTAATTTTTGTACAGGGTTAGAACCTACATTTGGTATCGGAGCAACTTTGGCTTCAAGGGGACGCCTTTGTTACTGAGGGGTTTCGCTCGGGCCTATGATAGACCCTATTCAGTGGGAGATCTGGGAGATCAATTCTAGTGGTGAAAGAAGATGGCGAACAATGGAAAGATAGAGATCGAGAAATTTAATGGTCAGAGTTTTCAGTTGTGGAAACTCAATATGGAGGATCTGTTGGTGGATAAAGATCATTGGATCGCTGTAGATTTGGGTACTAAACCAATGGGAGTGTCCATTGAAGAATGGAAGAAGTTGGATCAGAAGGCAAAGAGCACAATAAGATTGTGTGTCTCACATTTAGTATTTATGAATGTATCAGGGGAAGCTACGGTGAAGGCTTTGAGGGACAAGTTAGGAACTTTGTAGCAATCTAAGTCTCTGGTGAATAAATTGTTCATGTGGAAAAAGCTATATAACCTGAGGATGAAAGATGGAGACTCGGTGACAGAGCATCTGAATGCATTTAATACTATGGTAAGCCAGTTAGCATTTGTTGATATTAAAATATCAGATGAAGATAAGTGCATTACTTTGTTGTGTTCTCTACCAGATTCTTGGGATAGTCTAGTTATTGCAATAGGTAGCCAGAACGGTGATGCGCTGTCTGCACGAGGACAGTTCCAGAACAGAAATAAAAATAAGTCATCTAGTGGGAGATCTATATCTAGAGGGAGATCTAAGTATTTAGGAAAACTTGTAAAGGTGGTGTGTTGGAAATGTAGAAAGGAAGGGCACTACAAAAGGGATTGTAAATCTAAAGCTTTTGATAAAGGAAAGGGATCTGATGATGCTCCTTCTACAGAGGTGAAAACTACCTTAGATGAAGGTGGGGATGTGTGCTTGGCTTCTTCAAGTACACAAGTAGATCATGAGGCATGGTTGATTGACTCAATTGCATCCTTTCACTTCACTCCCCATAGAGAGTGGTTTTGCAAGTATGAGAAATACGATGGTGGTGATGTCTTCTTAGGGGATGATAGGAAGGCTAGAATCGCTGGTCACGGAAAAATAAAGTTGAAGTTGCAAGGTGGAAGGGTTAGAACATTTCCAGGTGTTCTGCATATTCCTACATTGGCCAGAAATCTGATTTCTATAAGCAAGCTAGATGATGCAAATGTAGAGACAATGTTTGAGAAAGATACCTGCAAGATGGTTCGGGAAGCACTAGTATTGATGCAGGGAATTTGTATTGGAACTATGTACAAGCTACAAGGTAGTACGGTTGTTGATGGGTGCAACAGTTCTATGGTTCCTAAAAGTGGAGCAGAAAATCTAGTGGTCTCTGGAGGGAAGACCATGATGTGGCAACAAAGGCTTAGACATATAGGAGAGAAAGGCCGTCAAATACTTCATGGTAAAGGTATGGTAGAAGGTATGAGTAATAGCTCTCTGGATTTTGATTTCTTTGAAAATTGTGTATATGGGAAGTAGAATCAGGTGAGTTTCCGCTATGGTGGTAAGAGGGCGAAACAGGTATTAGAGCTTGTTCACAGTGATGTGTTTGGACATTTGAAGGTTCCATCACTCAGTAAGTTTGTGTACTATGTATCATTTATAGATGACTTGTCAAGGAATACATGGATATATTTCCTTAATAAGATATTTGAAGTCTTTGACAGGTTTAAAGAATTTAAGGCTCTCGTGGAAAATCAGACAGAGAAGAAAATAAAGGTGCTGAAGACAGATAATGGTGGAGAGTTTTGCAGCAAGGAATTTGAAGAATTCTATAAGGAGTGTGGTATAACACAATAGAAGACTAATGCATATACACAGTTGGGTGAAAATATTATTGTTTAATTTTTTTGTAGTACTTGCCAAACTATTTAATTTGTCAATCCGAGGTTCGTAGGCTTACAAGGCACATGCACTATATATGCAAGACCGAAGTGGAACTAATCCAATCTAATCTAATCTAAATCACTGAAATCAAATTAATCTAAGAAGGCATTGAAACATTAACTATAAAAGCAAGAAATTGCATAAGGGAAAAGCAATACAACATGTGAAGAATTTGAATGACAAACAACATATGTGAGCTCACAACAATAAAGATATTTTAAATTATATTACAAGAACCAAATAAAAAATCATGAAAGTGCAACAATAAAAGAATATGAATCAAAGCTAAGAATCCCCTTCTCCTAATTACAAAACTATCTCTTAAAGCTAATCTCTATCTTTTAAAATGAAGAGAGAGCACTCCATTACATACATGAAGAAGATAACCATCTCATAATTACATATCTAATATTCTCTTAAGCACTCTCAACTACTTTCCCATTATTACAAAATATGATCCCTTTGAATCCTCCACACATCTCTCACATATATTGGATAAGATATGCCAACTAAATCCTCCATGATCTTCTCCTTAGGAATAGACTTGAACAATTATCTCCTTAATATGGTGGAGGAGATATTTGAGAAGTCTCTTGGAATTAATTCTTCACATATTTCCTACACATCACAAAACTCACATATTCTTGAGATATATATAAAAATATGTATATTTTCTAATATTTAATCATAAATTCACTTGTAATACAAAAATGAATAAAATGGAAAATAAGAAGGTGAAACCCAAATGTATTTATGAAAATGATATGATAAAAGGTTAATGGATGATGAAATGTAAGGAATAGCGAAGAAAAAGGTGGATGAAAATATGACATTTTTGAGTCCCAACATCCTCCCCAACTGAACTTGTTGCATGTCCTCATGCAACCATGCATGGGTCTCTTTAAGAACATTTGGAATCTTGAACTTTGGCTTTACATGATGATGTCTTTTTAATAATGAATGTTTCCAGGATATGTGAAAGACATGAGTAACAACTTACATTTTCTTATGGTTGGTTCTTGTGTGACAACCATGAATACAAAGAATGTTGGTTCTTGTGTTAACAACATTCATTTCGTTTTCTATTCTCTTTACTTCAATAATAATGTAAACACTCACTAGAAATCATAATGTGCATAAGAAGGCCCTTTTGTAGTATTAATGAAGCATGCCAATATTGTGTATGAATCAAAATGCAACAAAGTATCGTTGGAAAATAAATGTTGGTGAATGGTAAATGAGAAAAAAAATGGAGTGATAGTGGTGAAGAAATGGAATAATGGTAGTGAATATGTAGTGAATATAGTTCCCCCCCCCCCCCCCAACTGAATTGGTTGCTTGTCCTCATGCAACTTGACATGGCTCATGAAAGGAAATGTAGAATGGTGATGGAATTTTCCAAAATATTCAAGTTAGCATATAAGGAATTGCATGATTGAAGTTTAGAAAACAACATACCTCTACTTACCCAAGAATGATGAACTATGCAATAGGAATGTAGCTGCTGCTGCTACTGCTGGATCAGGAAAATGTGACTGATGTTGTTGTAACTGGATCCTGAGAAATAAAGGAATCTAAACTACTGATACTGAATCATGGAAAAGATAAATGCTAAAAGTGGAACTGTAGTACTATCGTCGATCATAATTCATGCTGCGGTAACTGCTGAGGGAATCGTGAAAAAGTGTATAGTCTTCACCTGCTACAAAACTTCTTGGTACAATTATAATCATGTGAAAGAATGTGTTGATGTCGAGCATGAAAAGAAATCATTAGATTACTGGCCATTGATGAATGTTGTTAACCAATGCGAGGCAAACTCACCATTGATGTCAATGAGTGCCAAGGTACCTCAGTACATCTTGAGAAATGCGAATAAACGGTTTGACGTCGAGCCATTTGCAAGATCTGATGATCAAGGGACATTGATGTATTCCCATGATTGTCAGAGAGAGAACTTGCCATTGAGGCATGCAAGTCTCAAGGTAACCAAAATGAACTCTAGTCTATTTCCCAGATAAGGTGCTGATGTCGATGGGGCAAGACTTGTTGAAAGGTGTGCCTTAAGGAATCCCACATCAGTCAATGTGAGTTTGTACAAAAATATTTGGTAGGACTATAAATGGAAAGAACTCACAGGCGAATAGTGTGGATCAGCATGGCGAGAAAACAAGGAAATGTAATCATGGAAAGGGAATGAGTTTTATTTAGAAGGCAAACTAGAAGGAAATAAACTGAAAAGGATAAAGGAATGTATGCGATTCAGAAAAATAGGTGTGCATGAAGTTGTGAAAGATAAGGTAATGGAAAATGGGCTTCAACACAAGGATGGACTAGGCATTTGGAAAAAGGTGAGTAATCACGACGCAAAAGGATTTTTTTGTAGTGGAAAATGTCATGATATGTGTTGTGAAGAATTAATTCCTTCAATCATCCAATGACGCATGTTTCATTGTGATTTCGAAAAATCACTTTTGCATTAGATTGTCTTCAACTCTGAAAAACTTAGCACCATTCCTGCATAAAAATTGTCACCTTTGTGTGCCTTCTCCATCGATCATTCCTGTATGAAGTGACTCAAAAACAAATTAGCTCATCTTCAATAATTTATGAAAATGTCCATTTTTTAATTATTTTTCGAAGTTACTCTAATTGTGGATGAAAAGGGTGTCGCATCGTAATGTTGATCTTTCTGCATAAGCTTCTTGTTGACCTACACATAACACCAATCTCATTTCACTTGTTAGTATATGCATCCTAACTCTTTCCCACAAAAATAAATGATAAATTCCAACATACTTTTATTTCCCCCCAACTAGAAATATTGCATGTCCCCATGCAATGTACTCATTGATTGTGCAATACTTTTTCAAAACGTTTTTATTGGTTTGCAGGAAAAGTGATTTAAAACATTTGAAAAGGTTTTGTATTTGTTAGGGAACAAGTAGTTAGTTTATAAATGAATGAGGGCAATTTTATTTTATTATTATTTTTTTTAGTTTTTTTAGTTTTTTTTTTATCATTTTTTAATAAATAACAAATTAAAAAAACTAAAGTTTTTAATTTATTATTTATGTCGATTTATTTATTAAAAACAAAACTAATAATGAAAATAATAAAAAAACTAACCCTAATTAATAAAAGCGACCAAGGGCCGTGAGACGAAAATGACCAGTTGTGGAACTATCCTGCGCAAATTATTTGGGTGGCTTGGCAAAGAGTAGGCAGAGTGGAAGGAGAGTAAGAAAAACCACCGATAATACTGAAATCCGCAACGTAAGCATATGCCCTCAGCCAGTTGTCATGGGTTTTCACAGATCAAATATTGTTTGCACACTGCAGCCCATTGCAGTCGTTATTGCCACCATAAGGCATACGCTCACCAGTACAACCTTGCTCATAGTCATTGCCATTTTCAATCACTCGATTCTATCCACTCTTCCATAATGGCAACACAGATGTGATGCTCCCCAACCTTGACAGAATTGTAGGAATTGGGCTTTAATTCGTCCCCTTTTGCCACTTAACATCATGTGAACGATCTTGTATTCGAGCTTTGTTGTCTCCTTATCTATCTTCTACTTGCACTCATCCTCGATGACTTTTCGCAAGCACTGGATATCAGAGCATTAGTGTCGGTATATGGAGGGCGGATCCCCAATCTCTCCATAACGCTGCTCAGCCTGGTTGCATCGAGAGGAGATTTGGGCTTCAACATACTTACTGCAGAAAATGAAAAACCCACCATAAAACTTTACGAGAGATCGACATCCAAAATAGACATTTTATTTCAACACTTGGAGGCCAGATGAATGTTTCTGCACAAAATCCAAGCATTGACCTCATCGGCCTTCTCCAACACCATATAATGATGCGAAAGCCTTTCTACATCGAAAGCATAGTGTTTCATTATTCAAATGCATCGCCTGAAGTTTGGGGAAATGGTGTACCAAGCCTTTGAGGGAAAATAGGTTCATCATCAAGCTGAAGATCGACGCAACCTCAGTCTCAATATTGAATGTAAAAATGTTGAATCCCTCTGTACAGCACGTGACTAATTCATTGCAATCTGCGTTAACAATAAAGCCTCCTCTCGATTTAGTGATAGAAAAGTCTAATTTGACTTATCATGTAGTGATTTGTTCCTACAAAATTGGAATTTGTATTATCGTTTCCTGATTTTCTAGACAAAGAGCCGGATTTTTAATTTATGTTTTGGAGGATTTTGTGGGTGTTGCTGAGGGAGTTGCGATGGCGAAGGGAATTTTTTTAATGATACACTAGCCAAGGATAGAGGATGCTGCCAAAATCTAGAAAAATATTGCAAAATTGGATCCTTTTCTCAATAGGAAGAGGGGCGTAGGGTAACCACCAAGTTGTGCCAAAGCTGTATTAAGAGCAATCGGATTATGCTCACAAAAAAAACCAATGCATCAAAGATAACACCATTTTGTTCAGAGCTTCATCGTTCCCATTGAACATAAGATCGTGCATCAAACCTGGAACCAAGTTACTTGTAACAGAGATGACCCCTCTAGCTTCATAGTTCCACCTTGTCAATTATATGCAGTTTGCCGAATAGTTGCTGAAATCTGACTAAACTGCCGCCTCCATTTTTCGATTAATAATGGCGTGCGAAGGTCATTGTCGGAATGGCGTTGGTGAATCTGCAGTTTCGGGCCTGCAATGCAGTGCATTTTTTTCTCGTCTCGGGCCTGCAGTGCGTTTTTCCTCTCGGCCCTTTATATGCTGCGTGATATATGAATTGTTTTATGTTTTGTTTTGTTTTTTTTTTTTTGTTTTATGAGTGCGCTGACTGTTTTATTTTTTATTATTTTTTTATTTTTTTTAATTTTATTTTTGTTTTTTATTTTTTATGATTTGTTTTTATTTTATTGTTTTAATTGTTTTATTATTTTGTGTTGTTTTGTTTTCATGAATGTTTTATTTTTTTTTAAATGAAAAACTAAAATTTAGAAAGAAACTAAACTTTCTCTAGACTTAATTTTTTTAACAAATGGACACAATGATTTGCATATTGAAAGATGTTTTTGATCAAGCATATTGCAAAACATTTATTTATTCTTGAAATTAGTCAAAATCATCCCTATTTTCTGATCCTTGTGATCGCACTAAGCGTGGAGGAGAGCATACTTATTCTAAGAAAAACTGAAAATGAAAGCTAAAACTAAAAATGAAAGCCTACCTACTCTATAGTAAAAAAAAAAAATTAGTTACATGTAGTTAAACTTCCAATGAAGCCACTCATGTAGTAGTAACAACAACATATTCAATAGTAATTTTTCAAATGAAAAATGAAAATATTCGAGAGTGAATGAGTCTAGTTGTTGTATCTGCAAATCAACTAAATAAAAATAAAAAGACGAATCTAATCGAGTACTTACCTGGAACCATTGTTGGATAAAGCTTTGATAGGCACAGTTTCTCTCACTTAGATCACGTTGTAACTCCTCTTCTTCTTCTCTGATTTGGTATTCTTCTTCCTCGAGTTCCTGTTCGAATGATTGTTCGCCATCAGATACGTAGGATTCTTTAGATGTTAAATCTTCATTTATTTCTTGGGGAGTAGTTGAACTTTCAATTCTTGTCAAGATCTCCTTTTCCAGGGAAGAGGAAATTCTGACTTCTGCAAGGATCTGAGTGAGCAGTTCCAAGCTGACACTCATTATAAAACCATGTTGAAAGAGATTCTAAAAAGCAAAGTGCTAATAATTGTCTAAGTTTTTAATCCTTTTACAAGGTTTTAGTTCACAAAAGCTCTTCCAAATCAACACACTAGAAATTGAATTAAAAACAAAAGGACCACAGAAATAATCTTGAATTCAATACTCAATTAAACCCTCTTACAAGGACTACTCATTAATTGAGTAATCGAATTCTTCAACTACAACCATGAACCATGAATTCATCAAACACTCTTCACAGTTGCGAAAATCAAACACACTTGCATAAATGTAAACACACCCTACATGCCCTGATCCATAAGAGGTCGAGCCTATTACGGTATCTCGAATGCGATGCATAGGTTGTTCCCCACGTCTTACCGCCTTAACACCTCAGAGTAAGGAACATGTCTAAACACACTTACATGAAAAATCAAACTAAACTTCAATCCATCGTGCCTTCCCGGCAACGGTGCCAAAATGTTGGGTGAAAATATTATTGTTTAATTTTATTGTAGAACTTGCCCAACTATTTAATTTGTCAATCTGAGGTTTGTAGGCTTACGACGCACATGCACTATATATGCAGGACCAAAGTGGAACTAATCCAATCTAAATTACTGAAACCAAATTAATCTAGGAAGGCATTGAAACATTAACTATAAAAGCAAGAAATTGCATAAGGGAGAAGCAATACAACATGTGAAGAATTTGAATGACAAAAAACCTATGTGAGCTCACAACAATAAAGATATTTTAAATTATATTACAAGAACCAAATAACAAATCATGAAAGTGTAACAATAAAAGAATATGAATCAAAGCTAAGAATCCCCTTCTCCTAATTACAAAACTATCTCTTAAAGCTAATCTCTATCTTTTAAAATGAAGAGAGAGCACTCCCTTATATACATGAAGAAGATAACCATCTCATAATTACATATCCAATATTCTCTCAAGCACTCTCAACTACTTTCCCATTATTACAAAATATGATCCCTCTGAATCCTCCACACATCTCCCACATATCTTGGATAAGATATGCAAACCAAATCCTCCATGATCTTCTCCTTAGGAATAGACTTGAATAATTATCTGCTTAATATGGTGGAGGAGATATTTGAGAAGTCCCTTGGAATTAATTCTTCACATATTTCCTACACATCACAAAACTCACATATTCTTGAGATATATATAAAAATATGTATATTTTCTAATATTTAATCATAAATTCACTTGTAATACAAAAATGAATAAAATGGAAAATAAGAAGGTGAAACCCAAATGTATTTATGAAAATGATATGATAAAAGGTTAATGGGATGATGAAATGTAAGGAATAGTGAAGAAAAAGGTGGATGAAAATATGACATTTCTGAGTCCTAACATACACCTCAACAAAATGGAGTTGCAGAAAGAATGAACAAGACGTTGATGGAAAGGGCAAGAAGCATTCTCAGTGGTGTCGGGTTAGGATAGGAATTCTGGGCAGAGGCAGTGGATACAACATGTTACCTAGTCAATAGGTCACGTTCATCAGTGTTGGAGGATAAGACTCCACAAGAGGTATGGACTGGTAAGAAACCTTCTCTTTCACATCTAAGGGTATTTGTATGTGATGCATATGTACATGTTCCAAAGGAGAAACGAACCAAGTTGGATAGCAAATCTGAAAAGTGTATCTCTATTGGGTATAAGGATGGTTTAAGGGGTTATAATCTTTGGAACCCAGTACCAAGGAAGGTTTTTTACAACCGAGATGTGGTGTTCAGAGAGGTGAAAGGTGTTATTAAACATGAAGTCCAACCAAAGGAACCTGAGAAGATAGAGTTTGAGCTAAAGGAGGAAGAATCAGGCTCTACAGCAGAGGAGGAATTAGAAGATGAAGAGCCACAAACTCCGGGACTCAGAAGATCAGTTTGAGAAAGAAGGCAGCCAAAATGGTATAGTCCATCTATTTTTTGTTCGAATTTTGCTTTATCTATTACTAACGATGATCCTAGAACTGTGAAGGAAGCAATAGATTCAGAGGATGGAAAACTCTGGAAAGAGGCCATGGTTGATGAAATGGCATCTTTGCACAAAAATGAGGCTTGGGATCTGGTGGAGTTGCCACCTGGAAGGAAACCAATTGGCAATAATTGGGTGTTCAAGAAGAAGACAAATGCAGAAGGAAAGGTGGAGAAATACAAATCTCGGTTGGTAGAAAAAGGTTATTCCTAGGTTCCAGGAATTGATTTTGGTGATATTTTTTCTCCTATTGCCAAGGTGACTTCTATTAGATTACTTTTATCTGTTGTTGCTGCTTTTGATTTTGAGGTAGAATAGATGGATGTGAAGATAACATTTCTTCATAGGGATCTAGAAGAGGAAATCTACATGAAGCAACTTGAAGGCTTTGCGGTGAAGGGTAAGAAAGAACTCGTATGCAAGTTAAATAAGTCTCTATATGGGTTAAAATCGTCACCAAGGATGTGGTATCAGAAATTTGATACATTTATACCGGGACTTGGCTTCAGCAGAAGCAAAGCAGATCCTTGTTTGTATTTTAAATTAATTGGTGACCGTGATATTTATTTGTTCTTGTATGTGGATGATATGTTGCTGGTTGGAAATGAGAAAGAAATTATCTAGGATTTGAAGACCTAATTGTCCTCCAAATTTGACATGAAAGATCTTGGTGCTGCAAACTATATTTTGGGCATGGAAATTAAAAGAGATCGCGCAAAGAGGAAGCTCTGGTTAAACTAGAGGAAGTATGTCGAGACAATACTACAGAGGTTTAATATGCAGGATAGTAAACCGGTGAAGGTTCCTATTCCTATAGGTGTGAGGTTATCTGTTGAACAGTGTCCCAAGACACAAGAAGAGGAAGAGGACATGTCCCATGTTCCATATGAAGGTGTAGTCAGTAGCCTAATGTATGCAATGGTCTGTATTAGACCAAACATTACAGATGCAGTGGGAGTATTGAACAGGTTTATGTCAAAACCTGGGAAGGATCACTGGACAACAGTGAAGCGGGGTTTTAGGTATTTGTGTGGCACTAGTGACTATGGTTTGTGCTACGAAGGAAGACTAGGATTAGATAGAATGTTGGATATTCATGGCTTTGTTGATGCAGACTGGGGTAGAGATCTAGATCATAGAAGATCTACAAGTGGGTATGTGTTTAACCTATTTTGAGGTGCAGTCAATTGGATGAGTAAGAAACAATCTGTAGTGGCACTATCAACTACAGAGGCAGAATACATGGCAGCCACTCTTGCAAGCAAGGAAGTAGTGTAGTTACAGAGATTGTGTTCAAGCATGGGGTTAGTACAGGGAGCTATAAGGATAGACTATGACATCCAAAGTTAAATTTTCTTGGCAAAGAACCCCGCATATCATTGAAAGACAAAGCACATTGATGTTTAGTAACACTTTGTGAGGGATATGATAGAAGACAAAAGGGTGTTGCTGATAAAGGTGGACACTTTGAAGAATACTACAGATGCATTGACAAAATTTGTGAGCTCTGAGAAGTTCTCTTGGTGTAGAGAAAAATGGGCATTACAGGGCTGGATAAATGACTATCTCTCTTGTGGCACCCCATGTGGAAAGAAGACAACAAGTGGGAGAATGTTGGGTTGTGTTATATTCTTTCAACATAGTTAATAGGGGGTTTGATGGGCACCTGTAACCCCACTTTATGGGGTACGGGGCAGCGCCCTAGAAAATTTTGATTTTGGACCCTATGTTAGGTTGGGTGGAACCACCTGTGGTTTTGTGAATGATTTCCACACATGTTTTTTTGGACGCGATGGTTTTCGGTCCATGGTATCTGACGCGATGGATTTTTCCGTCCATGGTATTGATGCTTTGGCATGTATAAATATGTATTATAACATTGAAAGGAACATAATGAAAAATCAAGCTGGTAGTCCCGATTTTCGGATCCAGGGGAAAATCTCTGTTTATATGTGTTATGCTCTTGCTATTGTTTATTTTATGTGTTTTAGAATTTGTATGCAGCTAATTTATTTACAGGGTTAAAACCTACATCCTAACAAACTTATCGACTAGATCATAGGATCCTTGTGATCCTTCCTCCAAATGGTAAACAATTTACATCTTAGTATCTTGCATATGTGAGCATGGCCTTCTAATAATAGAGACACAATCTTTTGCATGCATGTTTTGACATGAACTAAATGAGCTGATGTAATACTGGTGTAAAAGTTATAGAGAAACTAAAAGATCAACTCATCACATTCCAAATTCAGTATGAATGTGGAAAAGTTGAATTATGCCATTACTGTTAAAATTTCTACATTGGTTCTAAAAGGTAAGAAGCATGATATTATTCAACCCTTTAAGGCCTTCCACTATCAACTACAATATCTCCTTCATAAGATCATTATTGTAAGACAATAGTCGAGAAGTTAAAGCTATGATCTTGTTGAGACAAGAAGCAAATGTGAGCTTGACCTCTTCACAAGGATGCTCCGAGAGTTTGGGTTGTATTAATGCAAGCATAGATGGCTTGAGATTCCAACTGAGTTTCCTCCATTCTAATTGCCCCACCTCTAAGAGCCATGTGTCTAATTCCTCCAATTTCTAAAGGTCTATGGTTGACCTTGTTCATTGCAATTAAGATCCAAGTGTGAAGAACTTAACTCCTCTTCCTTGTCCTTCCTTCACTTCCCATGGGAATTTTTGTTCCATAATGGAATAGACCTTTTTTGAGACCATTTTTGAGAAAGACTTGCTATTCTATTATAAAGTGGTATTGCTAAGAAAAGGCGCCATGCTTCCTTTATTTTATCTAGAATTTTGTCCAAAATTTTATGAGTGTTTTCTAGGGAAAGTCCCATCTCCCCTCATACCAAAGCATGAATACAGTAATTCTTCAATGGATTTCGCCCCAAGATAAGGTAAATACAAATTTGATTGGTAATAGTAAGATGATTGTACCACCTCCTTCCTTTCCTATTCCCCCTCTTTTTTTTTAACACAAAATCTCCTTTCTATTGTCAAACTCCAAAATTTTACAAACCCCTTATCAAATGCTAAAACCAATCAAAATTTTCAAAACTATAAACATGGTTTAGTCCATAACCTGCCATCTTTCATGCTTCCACACTGAGATTTTTGAGCGGAAAATCTATCTAGATGGAAAGAGAATCAGTTTTCAGGTAAATACTTAGATCCTCATATACTAATCAAGAGTTTGTTGACCCAATAATTATGCCCTTGCGAGTGATCAATGGATTATGTGCGACATTGAATTTGATGTTAGAGGTTTCAAATGTATTGGCATAAGACTATATTCAACAATGATAAACCTCTACACCAATCCAACCACATAATGCAACATACTATATAACGAAAAAAGACATAGCATTACTTTATTTAATTATGGTGACTTGGCACAAAATCTTTTGATGAAATATAATTTACTCAGTTCTGCAAAAACACAGTTTCTTTGCCTCTATGACTAATGTGTGAGTGATCTTGATGTAGCGGGAGCAATTTATCTAATGTAATAAAACAAATACTTTGGCGTGCACCTAAAGAGGACCATGGTTGGCTCCCTAACTGACGCTACGGTAAAAATAATCTTGTCTCTGCTATTAAGAGTGATGACAACATTGGCTCCCATAATGAATCGATGGTCAATGCCAGAACTCAAGCCTATGAAACTTGCTCACCTCCTTCCTTCACTTAGAGGTTTGTGGTGACAGTGCAATGCCCAGGCTATGTCCACTTTTTTTCGCCTGGAATAGATATGGGGATGTTTAACTCCTTCCTCTGCTCAGACAGTTGTTGTGATAGTGTTTTGGTGCGACCAATTCTCAGGCTATATCAACTAATCAGCATGTAACACTCATACTCCCTTTCGCCTTCCATTGAAATGAATCAGAGGCTGAAACCAATCTAACACCTCTACTCATTGGATGGCTCAGTGTTCATTTTAACACAAAAAATTACCCTCCTCGTGACCTCGACTGCTACTGAGAAACATCACCCTTCAGATCAGCAATGCGACTATTTGGTTATGAGTCCCTCGAATTCCCTTCTATCAGTGGTATAGTCCCATGCGATTGACTCAATGGGTTTGCGCGATTTTCGGCCAAACTCTTTGCTCTAGTGACTTGAATACTCCCTTTCACGGTGAGGTGCCTCCCGGAAGGTGAAACGTTGGATAACACCAATGTTGACATGATCTATGGTTCAACAATGTCAGTAGAGTGTTTTGATGCAATATATGCCTATGGCTATTGGTTCTATCCTCAATGGCCCTCAAATTCACTTGCTAAAGAAAAAATATTCCACCTTCTCTCCCTGTTTAACTCGGTCCCCTTTGATGAAAGTGTTATCACCAAAAAATGATCATCTAGCCTAATTTACTAGATGGATCAAAGTACACCATGTAAAGTCAATTTTACCATAGTAAAATTGCTTTCATTGTGAGAAATTACTTAATAAACCACCTTTGTTAAGTAATTTATAATTAAAACCATGAAGAATAATTAAATAAATCACTATTTATTTTATTTTCTTCTAGGAATAATTAATTAAACCATTGTTCAATTGTTATTCCTTGTCATATTTGACCCAATTATGAAAAATCAAAAGATAGATTATTAATTATCTTATTTTTCTCTAGGAATAATTAATTAATTAATCACTAAAGTTTAAATACGTTTTCCCTCGTAACCAAATATAATAAAATATTCCAAGTCATTATTCCAAGGAATGGGGTTAATAATATTTTATTATTGCTCATTATTCTAGGATAACTCAATATTTTGTTATAAATAGAAGGGTTTTCCATTCATTATTCATTTTTTATTATTTTTGTTGTTGCACTCATTGCTGTAACTCTTATTATTTTCATGGTCGCACACCATTTCTTTGCCATTTGAGTTCCATTAAGCTCAAACATTTTATTTGTTGGGTTTTCACATTATACAGGAGAGAGACTCTACACAAGCTGAAGACATTTCAGGATAGACCAGAACCCATCCCATAAAGGGGGACTGGTAAAATTTATTTGTTCCTTTCACAACTGTTATAATAAAATATATTCTTTGTACATCTGGTTTCCATTGGATGATTGGAGTTATTACTGTTTCTTTTTGTTGTTTAACTATGATTGTGTCATAGGTCAGGACTTTGCTAGGTTTTGTTTCTATCATTTGGTGCAAATCTACAACTTTTAGTATCCATTTATATTGTTCAAATTGTTTGTCATTCGCAGTCTTAAGTGGGTTCTTTTCGTACATCTTTGAGACGAAAACACTACAACAAAATTGAAAACTCCATTGGTCTTTTACTTCAGATCCAGAAACTTGGCTGACCTTTAGCTTTCAGGTTAGGGATTCTCATTTGTTCAGACTCTTAATGTTATTTACTAGCTTTCTAACACTAGATATGTCAAATTTCTAACTTCTCCAAGTTTTCTGGTCTTTTTTGTAGGTCACAGGAATGAGCTGCGACAGAGATAGTAGTTTTTTCTGAGATTTTCCGACCGAGAATCAAGGATCAGAAATCACACTTTTTAGCCCAAAAAGTGTGATCTCGAGTCTAGAGTGCATATTTCACCCCAAAAACTACGATCCCCCCTAAAAATAGGTTAGTACATGCGATTTTAGGGTTTCCAGGTTTTTATCAGATCTGTTTCTGGGTTTTGTCGACACCTATGTGTTGGGTTGTTTGACCTCTATCTCATCTTTCTTAGGCCTTGATCTACTCTGATTTACTCGTCAAAGTGGAATTTATCCCCTTAGGGCTTCTAGTACGCTTCCACCTTTATAGGAGGAGTTTAGCTGAGTAATAATTCTGAGTTTCTCCAACACTTTTAGCCATATTTTCCAAATCTGTACCCTTTTCTTTCAGATCTCCAAAGATAGGTTGTTTCCATCCATGGTTTCATATTAAACCTTGTTTGGTCATTGGCCTTAGGGTCCCATCAGTTGCCCTAGGATTTACGCCCATCTCCCTATCTTTTTGTAGCGATCTTCCTCTCTGTTTTTTTGTTGTTGTTGCACCACTTTCTAGTGCCTAGTGCCATTCCATCCCAGTCACACCGACACTTAGATCCCTTGAACTTTTTAGTGTGTTTTCGTTCAATTTCACCACCAACAATCACAGTGTTTGCAAATTCAATTTGGGTGGGGTTTAGTTAATGGTTTTCCTATTCATTTACTATTGTAAATTTTAGTTTATTTTTAACAATATTTTTCTTTTTTACAAACATGATCTGGGCTTAGCCAATAAATACACTTGCACACACAAGCACACCTTAAATGAAGGGCAGTTGGTTTACACCCCCAAGCCAAGAATCAACATAATAAATTTATCTCCCCTCATTGAGTCAAAGTCATATTGTTGATCTCCCTTCACCATTTTCATGTCACATGTGTCTTACCACCATTGTGCCACCAAGGCATTTGTCACAGAGACTCTTATAGCTTCATCCCCATTTTCCACTCGGGCATATTACTCCTCCCCACTGGGTTCGAGTTCATAGCCCTCTGAGTCCCCATACCGACTCTTCTCCTGGTTCATCTGATTCCGAGCCTCCTTCACCACATATTGTCACCATGTTTGGACCCACAACTAGTGTAGGAACCCAAACTAGTGTTGGCTCCAGTTCTACCCTAATGATCACATCTAGAGGAGAAATCTCATGAACCATTCAGAAAACTCCCATACTCCCTTTTATGGCTAGCTTAAGTCTCTTGGATTTTAGCTAGATGATAAATGACCCAATACACCACGATGCTGGTTGGCATGCTATGCAGACTAAGCTTCTCTCAAATATCCCAAAGTTTGAGGGTAATTCTAGAGAGGATCCTACTGGTCATGTTATCTCCTTCCACATTTGGTGTTCATCCAACTCCATTACCGATGACTTCATTCGTTTTCAGTTGTTCGAATGCGCACTCGCTAGAGACGCTACAAAATGGTATGTAGACTAGCCCACCACAATTCATTCCATTTTCATCATGCTTGCTAAATTGCTCCTCTCATATTTCTAGCCACCTCTTCGATACGACACTGGTGAAAAGATATTGACCTCATTTCGTCAATCCTTTGCCACTCGCCTTTCTGACCATGTTCAAGAGTGGTGTAGAAGGAGGAGCACATGTCGTGCGCCACACTTTGAAAATAGTGTCTATCTAGATTGGTTTCTTAGGAGCCTTTTAGCACCCATTGGAAAAGATGTCGTGTCCCATTTTCCTCAGAATGAGGAAGAAGCTCTCCAAACCATTCTGAGATATGACCTAATTTATGTGCAATCCAGTTCTGTCTATACCATTATTCCAAACCTTCCCCGTCCTGGAGTTTCCAATGCACTGGGGTAATCTCATGACACCGACGGTATCATTAGAACCTTTTCACATCCTTCACCATATACTCAACAAAGTTATGGACATCCACAGGGGGGCAATAGTTCCTCCAACACTTATGTTCCTCCTGCTAGCAACATGTTTTCAGGGCCCCAACCTATCTACCAAACCATTTCTCCTCCTTATGAAGAGTTGAGCACTCCAGCCCCTCAAGTATTAACATCGCAGCCTCCCATGCATCCTTAGCCCCCGCAGTTACTGCCCCCTTAGGGTCAGCTATTTGCACAATAGACTGCAACCAATCCCCAAAAATTGGAGAAAAATAATAAGGGGAAGGGTAACAACAGTAACAAGGGTAACCACGGTAATCAAGGTAATCAACCTAGTGAATCCCAGGGGAGCCAGCCTAACACCAACAACTAGCAACATGGAAGCCAACCCAAGAAAAACGAGGTTATTTGTATGAACAAGCCTTATGCATGTTGCGTTGTACATGGGCATTATACACATGAGTGTCATATCTTACCCCAGATGCACCAAATGTGTGAAGCTCAAGAAACTTCTAGAGGCCAACAATTGCCTGAGAATCCTACACCATCTCAACTAACAGTGCTTACAACTCCTTTCCCTCAACAAGGATCCATTTCTTCTCAGCCTCACCCAAGTCAAGCAGCCCACCCTCCGTAACTTTCTGGTCTTGGTGACTACCAGATCCTCATGATGAGCTCTGATGAGGTTAATCCCTCCAATATCAACTTGCAAACTTGATCGCGTCAATATGATAGGCCATCAACTTCGTCCACAACGGAGTCTAAAACCAATTCTTCTACTGAACCTCTTACGACATCAAATGTTCCATTACAAATCCCTCAACCTAAAGCTAAGGCAACTCCCAAGATCCCAAAGGGACCATTACTCCATAACATAGCTTCTAACCAAGTTGCCCATACATACAGTATAGTAGATGACTTGGCGCAGTCATGCTCATCTCAAAAGAAAGCTCTAATAAATTCTTTGGGCATAGTAGATCCCTTTGATGATCATTTGATTGTCTTCCTAGTCGATACATCAGAACACCCCCCATTGCCTTGCTCCATTGCTTTCTAGGTACTAGTCTGAGTCCGTCATGTCATCATCTCCCGATGCATTACTAACGATGGGGCATCCACCTATGTGATGTCCACTACCATTTGGAAAAAAACTTTAGTCACCTGAGTTGTCCCCCTACATGATCACTTTGCATGATTGGGAAAAACGCTCCTCCTAGCCTCTTAGCATGTACTGCAGCTATCCGGTGACCCTTGCAGGCAAGACTGTCCATGTAAGTATTCAGGTTATTGATGCCCCTTTAGATTACAACATTCTCTTGGGTCATAGTTACACATATGCCATGTCAGCTATTGCATCTACATTTTTTCGCAAGATGTGATTCCCCCATGAAGGGAAGATTGTTACCATAGATCAGTAGAATTACTACGAGCCGACATCTGTGACATCCCCTGAGTCCATTATCTCATCAGTGTTAGATAATAAGTCTTCAACTCCTCTCACTGGTGTTTCACCGAGAGTCTATAAAGATTCCTCATTGTTGGGTTCTTTCCTTGTTCCTCCCCCTGTCATCTTAGAGCCTAAATCTTTCAGCGTCACGAGTTTTCCTCAACTAGTTTAGTACATTCGATCCACAAAGAGCTCATCCGCACTGTGCAGTTACCATCCTAGCTGAGCCATCCAGATCCACCCCCCAGGAGCTCCTCCATTTGTGGGTGCCTCTCCTATCTTCCCCCAAGAACTGTTCCTCCAGGTATCAACCATCCAAGAGTTGTTCCACTGGGACATTACCTTGCAAGCAAAACACCTTTCTTATTTCCCCCTCCAATAATATTTTACGTCCTTATCATGTCTTTGTTGGTCCTTCCTAACATGACTTTAGGGATCCCCGTATGGTACATTTACCCCCCTGAAAGAATTCTTCCTGGTTAGCTAAGACCTGATCATGCTCTGACCCTGGTTCGACTGGTCCCTATGGCCCCTACCACTACTTTAGTTCTATCACAACCTCAAGAGAAAATCACTCCTATTGTGAAAGCATCTGGACAAGGGGGAAAAGCTAAGAGGAAAGAACCTAAGGACAAGGCTCCCCAACCTCCTCCAGTCCCTAAGGCCCCAAAGTCATCACCTCCCTGCACTTTTTGTAAAGTTGTGGGGCACGCGACCAATAATTGTCCTGAGCTTCCTCATCTCAAACCTTTGGTTCATGAAATGTTCCCTTAGTCAAATATCCCTAAAGTCTAGTTTAACTTACCAAGTCCACCCAAGAAATTCACGGCGTTACACAAAAATCACCCTTGTGCCCTGTGTGATCATCATGGTGACTACTCCAATTGTTTCCCTCATCTCAATGAATTTTGTGATTTCCTTAAGGTACTTCACGAATATGAGACCACTCGTGATGGATCACCTTCTCCTCTTCATGTGGATTTTTGTACCAATAGTAAACCAGAATAGGGAGAATCCAGTTCCACTATTGTGATCCCTTCCCCAGATGTCGAGATGACAGATGCCATGGGCCATATCCTTTACCTATCATCATCCTTGAGTTACTTGGAAGCAATCCTTTCTGAGGTTTCTGAGCACACTCCTATTCAACCTCTTTCGATAGAATCCCAAATCTCAACATACATAGATCCTTCATCTACTATCTCGTCGTCTACCATTCCATATGATGCGTATGCAAACTTCTTTCTCAGATTGACATGCTAGGTACCGCGCCACATGATGTAGTCAATATTCGTCTCATCCGCTCATCTTCCATTTTGATGAGGACATCATGGAAGCTATGTCTACCCCTAATTACCCTTGCACTTAGGCAAGTGGGAATATTATTTGGAGGATTCTAAAGGCCATTTCCTTCCTAATAATCCCAATGCAATCTACCTAAAGAAATTCTTCTCATAGCTTATCTCTTTGATTTGCATGTCTTTATTTCTATCATGAAGTTAGGTAGGATGCACCATCTCATCTATCGTCTTTTGCACCTTTCATATTGATCCATCATCCACACCATATATCCGTCATGTTGATGGTGCAAGTCGATTCTCTAGGAATATAGCCTCGACAGCCTGGGCCATTTTTACCCCCTTGCATACATTAGTCCTTTTGAACGACGTGTGCATTGGATCTGCCACCAATAACTAGGCGGAATATGATGCAGTGATAGGTTTGTTAGTCGATTCCCTTTCTCATTGCATCCTTCATCTTCATGTTCGTTTATATTCCTTGCTACTTGTCCTGCAATTGAATGGTGTGTATCATGTGCATAACCAAGTCATATTTAGAAAATATCTGCATGTTAAGCTGTTGGTAAGTGAATTTGAAACCATTACTCTTACTGAAGTTCCTAGAGCCCAAAATAACTATGTAGATACCATTGAAAATAACATTCTAGATTGACATTTATCACATGTATACCATAGAAGACAACCATAAATAAAAAACATGGTGAACCATCATCTTCATATAAAAATGCATAATCATATTATGTATCATATAAGCGTTAAGAGCTAATAGCTCTAAATACATCTGACATGCCCATAACATGTTATAAAAATCAAAATCAAAGTGACCCACATGTCCCAATATCTAGTCACTATTCGAAGGATCATGCACCAAAGGCTCTGCCCCACTTGCACATAGATCACGTACTGCATGACCAACCATCGCCATGCACCGCATGATACCTCGCCACTCTAAGGGAAGGCCATTACACTCATATATGTATCGATCGTCTAGCTCATGCTATCCGTGATTAGAAACTCTGGTCAAGAGTACCCCACATCTACGGTGTAGATAAACGAGTAGCACACTATCCCTAGATCTTGACAAGATGACGATGTTCCCCAATCTGCAACCATAGGCACTGTGGGTCGTCCTGCATTTCTTGCTGGTTTTATTGGTGCTATGTCTACATACCACATATTTTACACTTAGTACCATATACATGTGATAAAAATATGAAATGCACCATAAAAATAACAACTTAAAACTTACCGTTTGGTCCCCATGCTTGCCTGAGGGAAAGTGGCAAGTTAGGATCTCCCTGATAGTTCATCCCGCTATAAGGATAATCGTCGATCTAGAGGGGCATCTGATCCCAATGTGCAAAAAATGCAGGTTGGAACACTTGTTCGACTCCCCGTCCTCCTCTCTGCAGTAGCTACCCCCAATCGTAGATCTTGGGCTCCAGTGGGCCCTAATATTGGATCTATACATAAGGAAGGAAGGTGGGTATCTTCTCAAAGAAGAATGCACAGAGTACTGCACCAGAAACATATTCACGGCTCACTTATATAGACTTAACTGTCGTTTCATCGACGATAGCATCATCTTGGCCCACCCATAGTAGGTCCTAGCCAAAACACTCTCAACCAGCACCATCTACCCCCCAGTAATGTGGTGGAACACATGGCTACCCAAGACTCGTAGCATAGCTGCAGAAACAACCTATGTCTCTAGCTAGTCTAAATCACCAATCGGGATAGTCGTGCCCTTCACATGCACATCATGTGTACAATGGTGCTCCACAAACTTTGTAATGTTCCTCCCATAAGGAAACACTATATGTATATGCCCCACTAGTCTGAGGGGAGGGAGTCTGGTGAAGAAATAAATATCCTGTAATGTGAGCTCAATATTGTGCCCATGCACGACAAATACCTCATGGTTTGGATCCCACTAGCTCACAATTCTCAATAGCAAGGGCTCACCTAGCCTCATCAATGCGTTCTCTACCAACCTGAGAACCCCATAGTGAGCCAATGCCCCTCGAACCCCCTAATCCATCTGAATCTCAGTTCGGAGAGTATCCAAGTCTCACTCACACCAGTTGATTTTTAACTCTACCATGCCTGCAAAACACCACATGTCTTGTTAGTTGAGAGAAGAAAACATTGGTCTACACTAATCAACCTACAACCCCCACCAAGAGAGCAAACCACCCCTCTTTTCAGCCCCAAATCACAGTTTTATGCCCATAAAGTGTTAGCTCATAGGTTTTCACTTGTTTCCTGTGATCCAAATTGCACTTCTAGGCACAAAATGTGTGATTAGACCATCAAGAGGAGCAAGGGTCTCCCATGGAGCTACCAAGAGCCAAAAGTCACAAAATAACTAACTGAAATTGAAGAGATGAGTAAGGCCACCTACCTGAAAGTCGCAGATCATGATTCTGATGGTCGATTTGTCCGCTATGATCTCCACAAGAATTAGGGGCTTTTCCTCCTCTCCAAATTTACCACAACTCAGTTAAAAAATGAATTCTATTTGGAGGGAAAATGTCCTTTCATAGAAAAGACAACAAATTTTTCTGTCGCCCCACTTTGACCAAATGGTAGCTTAGCTTGACAAACCATCAACATCATTGGAAATCTCTTATCGAGTACTATAATGGGTCTTTCTTAGTTTTGGATGATTTGAACCTTCACCAGGAAGCCATTTTTCCAAGAAGGGCCACTTCGTCACATCTAAAAATCAGATTTCTTCATATGCAACACTTGTAATTTGGGGATCACCTTTCCTTGGAACTTGTCATTTCATGTGCCAATTTTCATCATGTGCAACCATCATTTATTCATCTTTTCATGCTCCCCACTGGGACTATTCTGTGTCGTAGTGTCATCGAGTCACCCTTGTTCAGAGCATTCGCAATGAGTCACCCTAGCATCCATGGAGTTTGTTTCATATCCTATTATATCATATCATAGTATTCCATCCATATTTTGATACCATTCATCCCATCTTGCGCATTTTGGCCTCCAGTCATACTATCCGCATCTCATGCGGAGTTTAGTCAGTTTCTGCCAGGTCAACCATGAACTTTATGCTCTGACAAGGGAAGTCATTTATTTGTCCCTCAATCCCTCATTTTCCATTATACCTAGTGTCAGTCCATCAGCCACATTAGTATTTTCCCTCATATCTTAGTTGAGGATCCTCATTGCCTCACCTATCGTGGGCCCTATTATGTCGACATCACCTCATTTCTTCTTTAAGAACGAACTAGACGGTGGTGTATCTTGGTTCCAGTTTCCATTCTTGTTCGGTACTTTGGATCAAGTAGAGAGATTCATTATTTCCCTTTGACTTGGTTGTTTCATGTTTGTGATCCATACACTTGATGGTCTAGTGATGCAGCAGATTGTACCAGTGGTTCCTAGGTGTGTGTGAGATGTTTGAGACCTCATGAGGGGGTGGCCCTTTAGGTAGCCCCCCACATTATCGGTTGCATTCCTATTATGCTACATCCTTAGATACAATTCCACAAATATAACGGGTTCAGTTCCTACCAATCACAATGTTCATAGCATGCACATCTCCTTCAGATGATCCATTTAGTTTTTCAGATCGCTTCCTTGTTCAACAGGGCTTCTTTAGTTGTTCTACCCTCCCTCCAACCCATTTTTTGAGGGAAGGGCCATTATATCTCATGTAATCAGTTCATATTATATTCAATCCTGGCTCATATTTTTCCAGGTGAATTATATATATGGGACACATTGTATTATTTTCTGACTCAGTTATGCTAACATGTCATGTACCATTAAGCATGTATTTCATTGCGCAGTTTGATGTTTCTCAGCACACCATTATTTTTGTACTAAGTTATCTCAGCAGGTATATGTATGCATCCCTCGTCTCAATGAGGTTTGGTACCACAACATAAAAGGTTACTTGCATTGGTCTTGTCCCCTCTGTCCCTATCCTCCTTCTTCAGTTGTATTGGTCTCTCTCTCTCTCTCTCTCTCTCTCTCTCTCTCTCTCTCTCCACTTTGTTGTGTAGTGATTATGTCTTTACAACACAGTTCGGTCATATATTTTCGTCCTAACACTCGTATGTTGGGGGTAAATCTGTTACCACCAAAATGTTGATCATCTAGCCTAATTTACTAGATGGATTGAACTACACCATGTAAAGTGAATTTTACAATAGTAAAATTTCTTTCACTGTTAAAAATTACTTAATAAACCACCTCCGTTAAGTAATTTATAATTAAAATCGTGCAGAATAATTAAATAAATACATATTTATTCGATTTCCTTCTAGGAATAATTAATTAAACCATTGTTCAATTATTATTCCTTGTCATATTTGAACCAATTGTGAAAAATCAACAGATAAATTATGAATTATCTTATTTTTATCTAGGAATAATTAATTATTATTCCTTATCAAATTTTAAAAATCCCTTGGGAATATTAAATAAATCATTATTTTTTTATTATTCCTTAACCAATTTGTTGAGATGATAAATAAATAATTTATTTATTTATTATTTCTAAATAAAGGTTTAAATATTTTTTCCCTCGTAACCAAATACAATAAAATATTCCAAGTGGTTATTCCAAGAATGGGGTTAATAATATTTAATTATTGCTCATTATTCAAGGATAACTCAATAATTTGTTATAAATACAAAGGTTTTCCATTTATTATTCGCTTTTGACTATTTTCATTGTTGCACTCACTACTGTAAGTCTGATTATTTTCATTGATGAACTCCATTTCTCTACCATTTGAGTTCCCATTACACTCAAACATTTTATTTGTTGGGTTTTCACATTATAGAGGAGAGAGACTCTAAAGAAGATGAAGATGTTTGAGGATAGCCAAGAACCCATCCCATAGAGGGGGACAGGTAACATTTATTTGTTCCCTTCACAGGTGTTATAATAAAATCTATTCTTTCGATATATAGTTTCCATTCGATTATATGAGTAATTACTATTTCTTTTTGCTATTTAAATATGATTGTGGCATAGATTAGGACTTTCATAGGTTTTGTTTCTATCATTTGTTGCAGATGTACAATTTTTAGCAGGCATTTATATTATTGATACTATTTATCATCCACAGTCTTAAGTGGGTTCTTTTCGTACATCTTTGAGAAGAAAACACTACAAGAGAAAGAATTCTAGAAAATGCGTGGAGCAAGGACCCTTGAAACTCTTAGTCTTTGGAAAAGAAATGTGGCCTACAAGTGATCAATCTCCAAGTTTGGCTATGGGTTCAACCTCAATCCTAGGATGAACTTGATTAAACAATTTATATTCTTCCTTGGGATCAAGTTTAGAAACTCGACCTTCCAACCTTTGCAATTTGACCTCTTTTACCTCCAATGAAATCAATCCACAATTATTTCAAGGAGACACTTTAGAGCTATGAGCAAGTTAAAAATGGCATTGAAAGGCAGGGTCTTCTCCTTAGATTTAAATGATCCAACCTCTTTCCAATATAGATTACAAAAATATATTCATACCAATGATCTTGAAATGAAACGGATATAATCTAATATGATACTTGTGCTGAAAATTTAGCCTTTGAACCCTTGGTGTTTGACCCACTAGAACGAGATGAACTCTTCCGTTGGATTTCTATAGACCTGTAATCAAGTTATAGTCAAGATTGTAGTACTTCGTACAACAAATCCCACAGCCTTGCAATACAATTGAAAAGAGACCCTCAAATCTGATAGGGGTTTGATCTCGACGCCGTAACTTAAATGGATAAATATGGTAAACCAAACCTAGGTCAAGTCTAAAAATTTGGAAAAGTAATGTTTTCTCTTTTGTTTGAAATAAAATAATAACTCTCAAAATAATGCAGAAAATTCTCCTTCCAATCAACCGAAAAATAGGACCAACTACGATGATACGAAATACCATCGAAGATAGAAATGTTGGCTAGGGTGAGCATAAATTCCACCAAAGTTCCCTGCATGAAACCTCCAAATAACCCTGCAAATAATCTAGAATTTTCCAATAAAACCCTCACGCTGGCAGGATGCACAGCTCTGATACCACTGTAATTTCCCAATAATCAAAATTTTAATCAGTTTTGGTACATTGTAGATGTTCTAATAAAATTCTTGCAGTAAAAACACCGAACTCAATAAATATCTGAGAAGGTAGCATCTTATTTATGTAAATATAAATAAAATTACATGCCCACAGAAGCACTACTAAAGCTCTTGCCTTGGAATGTATGGCTTCCCATCAACAAAGAAATTAAAGATGTTGAAGCACAATCTTAGATCAACTAGAACTTGCCTTGACAAGCTCTCAACAAAAGAAAAATAGATAAATAACTCTCGATGATTACATTGTTAGGCTCATATCCCCTTTTATAGGCTTCATTGAATCTCTAGAGACTTTATTTTGTTGTTTTCACTTGAAAAACGAAGGCAAATACCATGGGTCAATGCCATGGGCAACTACCACGGTAAATAACATGGGTAGATTCTATCCACTTTAACCAATCGCTTCTTATTTAGTCTAAGAAGTTTATGTTTAGGAATTCCCCAAGATCCATAAAAGCAGAAACTTAATAGAAATTACTCATCAACACCACAAAGTATGTTATTTTTATTGAGAATATTGAGCACATGGAAAGATGCTTGTTCAAGTGGATGTTAGAGAAATCTGTAATGCATAGGTCTAACAATAACAAGAATTGTGTTACCTTTTGGGTAATTTTCTTAAGAATCCTAACTATGTCTTAAAAATGTAGCTCGAGGCATTAAATTTAAATGATATTCCTTATTGATTTTGAGATTGGGATGAGAAAGAGATAGCAGATATTGTCTATTCTAAAAGTAAACATCTTTTCATTTGTATCTTTTCCATACATAATGTCTCTTTTTCATAAATTAAATGGACAACCTTCTTTCCTTAATTCTTCATGAGAAACGATCCTTCCAAGAGGCATTAAGGCCATTTCTAGACAAGTAAGGCCACCTACTAAGTCATAGATTCGAAATCCAATGACTTTGCTATGAGCTCACCAAGATTTAGTAACTCTTACTCTTCTCTAAATGGTCCAACAAATCAATGTACAAATCAATTGGAATTGGGGGCAAGAAGCCCTTTTATAGGAAAAACTCTAGTTTTTTTTTGCCATCACGAGTAAATGGTAGCTCGGTTTGACAAACCATTAGCATTGTTGGAATTATATCACCGATCTCTACAATGGGTCTCCATGTTTCTCATAATTTGAAACTTCGCCACAAAGACATTTTTTCCATGAGGTCTCACCTTGGCGCATTAAATCAAATCTCTTAATATGAGTCGCATGTACTCTTGTACCACTTTTCCTTTGAACTTTTAGAATTATGAGTCAAGTTTTGTCATGAGTAATCACTATTTACTCATTCTATTATGGTGCGGTGTGGGCCTTTCCCATGTGGAAGCATCATATAGTCACCTTTCCTCAAAGCATTAGAGATGAGTCACCCCTACATCTATGGAGCCTGTTTAAAGTCCCATTGAGTCCTGTTACAATATATTATCCATCTATGTGTCGTATTCATCCCATTTTTCTTATATTTGACCTCCATCTATCCTCATGTACGTTTGAAAATCCTATGTCTGAGTAATTGACCATCCCTTATGGAATTGTGTCAGTCACTACGAGGTCAACCTTGCATATTATGCTTTGACAAGGTAAATCATAACTCCACGAGTCCCCATATCTTCCAATTATCATCCTCGGTGTTAGTCGTTATGAGCCATAATACTATGATCCTTGTGCCTTTGTTGACGTCAACACATTTATTCTAGGAGAGTAGTCTTAAGGATTGTGTACCTTGGTTTCATCTTTCATCCTTTCCTGGTGCCTCTAATCAAGAAAAGTGAATCATTATTTCCCTTTTACTTGGTTTTTTATTGCATGTTCAGATTCAACTCATTATCGCATGATTAAGAAACATACACTTTGTGGTTTAGTGATCTAGCAGATTTTCCTAGATTTTCTGAGGTGTGGGTGAGATGTTCTAGACCTCATGAGGGGATGTCCCTTCAGGTAGCCCCTCACATACCTAGATGTCAGAAAATTATGATGTAGCCTTAGAAGAAGTTTTTTTTATTTGAATGGCTTTGTTTTTGTCGATTGCATAACTCACAACATGAACCTCTATTTAAAATGGTCCTTTGAGATATTTAAATACCTATCCTATTCAGTAGGGCTTCTTTGGTTGTGATCTCTCCCCCCCCCCCCCTTCACCACACCAACGTGGGGGAATTATGTCTCATGTACTCAAATAAACATACTTAATTGTATCAATCCTAACCACTGTATTCAAGGAAATTATGTATATGGGGATCATTATCTCATTGTATCATTTTTTGCCCCATTGATGTTAGCATATCATGTATCATTTACTATGTAGCTCGGACCTAGATTGTTAGGCACACCATTATCATTTGTACTCGGTTATCTCGTAGGTATGTGTATATCTCCCCCGCCTTATTGAGATCTTTTACTCATCAATAAAGGAAACTTTTGTCTCACAGGTAGGTTTTAGCCCCTCCAACTTCACTCCTTCCTATTATTTGAGTGATCTCTCTCTCGCCCTATGAATTCTCTTCAGTGTTTTGCGAAATTGAAGCTACAACATATTTCCATCATACGATGTGCTCCTCAAACTCGTATCTTGGGCAACAATCTGTTATCACCCAAAAAATGATCACCTAGTCATGTATTAGTAGGTTGATCAAAATGAACCATGTAGGATAGGTTTCTACATATTAAAACCTTCTTTTACCTTAGGCAATAATTTAGTAAACCAATTTCCTAAAGTATGTTGTTGCATTCTAGACTACTACATGCACGGGTATTTTAAGACAATTTTTTAAGGCAAAATAAATCTTTTGTCTTAAAATTTTCAATATGATGCGCTAATAAAAAAGGTAAACGATTAGGGGTTCGTCTTTACACTATTGATGGTTTCTTCGGGAAGAAGAGTGACGGAGGTTGACAACAACTAATGGGATTTAGGGTGATGGAGGCTGAAAACAGAAGTGTGTGTCATGAGAGGAGTGATGGAGGCACTTTTGAAGAACGTTAAAGGGTGGTAACATAGTTGGAGTACTTTTCGGTGTCTCCATCGATTGTGTTTTAATATGTGTTTTTTTACTGTTTTATTTATTTTGAACGCTACTTATATAGATTGGTTGTTGTTATTAGCAAATTGTTGTGCTAGATTGGCAACATGGATTAGATTCACTTGAAGGATTGTTGAAAAATGTGGCAAGAGATTCTCAATTTGATTTTTCCTTGAGTAAATTGAGAAATTTTGAATTTCTACATCAGCAAACAACTTGGATGCAATTAGCTTGTATGAAATCGTTTGTGTCACCCATTTTACTCAATCAATTCGAGTTGGAGGAGTTAGAGTTTAGTTAAGCATGTGTGATTTCTAATTTGTAGCAGTCAAAGTTAGTTATCTCAAGTTCTTTTCAGTTAAACTAGGTCTAACAGTTGGAAGAACTAGTGGAAGGCTAGTTGTGTAGTGAGACTTCAGTCAAATGCAGTGATCATCTAGTTAAGTGATCTATCATTCCAAAATTGCTAGTGCATGCAAACAATTTGAGTTCCCCAACTATGGTTGAGATTCCATGGCAGTGTAATATTAGTTGTAGACTAGTCTTGAGCATACAGGTGTTGCATGCAGTCACATGATCAACCTTACGAATTGTGCAACCCATTTTGGAAAAAATATAAATAATAGGGGCCTAATTTCTCAAGGAATTACTCAAGGAAATACGGGTTCAAGTAGAGACAGAAATTACCAAAGTTTGGGTTTGAGCTTCTTAGTGAGCAGAGGGATAGGTTATTCACTTACGGGTTGTGCACAGATGAGTAAATTAATTGTAATACATATATATTCATAAGATTGATGCAAGAAGGCATTGGAGTTATTAGAAGATTGCTTTCCCCATGAAAAATATTGTGTGCATGTATTCTATTTCTTATTGCATGTCTGAATTTTTTGTTCTAAATTGTGAATTAACTTTCGTAGAGTAGTAGAGTAGGTCTGTGTCTTATGATTTTGAAAAAACTTCATGATGAGTTGAAAATCTACACCATAATTTGTACATCGTATCATAGCAGGATTCACATTACAGCATGAATTTCGAATTTCTTTCTTAGGAGGTTCAAATTTGTAGTTCAGTGTAGCAAGAGCTCTTAGGAACTGAAAATATGGCCTTCAATGGGTTGTCGCTAGAGTATTCCTTGGAAGGCAACTCTAATTTCATTGACTAGAAGGATCGAATGGAGGAGGTATTCAATGACAATGGATTTGTAGAATACATCAAGAGAGATGTTACAAAACCATCCGAATCTGATGCCGAATACCTTACTCAGTCAAAGAATGTTGTATCGAAGGTGTGGATAATAATATTGGAGGGAGTACGAGACCACATTGTTAGCAATCTCCGTGGGAAAGAAAATTTTTATGGAATGTGGTAGGCACTCACAAATCTGTTCTAGAATAGTACTGACCACAAAAGGTTGGTGCTCAAGGATAAACTTTGAAATATCAAGATGTAGAAGAATGAATTTACCCTACAATATCTGAGGAGGTTCACACACATTCATGGTGAGCTTGCAGGAGTTGGTGTTACTCTTTCAAAGGATAACTTGGTAAGAATATCCCTTCTAGGACTTCCCAAGAGTTGGCATACCTATCGAGATTAAGTGAAGGAGAGGGCGAAACTACCAAATTGGGAACACTTATGGTATGATTTGATACAAAAGGAAATAAGGCAGAATACTAGAGATGGGAACTCATCCAAGGGCAAGGATGAAGAAAAATTTGGATTGGTTGGAAAGGGAAAGAAGGGAAAAGGGGAAGAGATCTCAAACCAAACTAGAATCCAACCATGGGAGAAAGAAGAAAGATTTGTCAGAAATTAAATCCTTCCATTGTCATGAATACGAGCACTATGCCACGAAGTGCCCACAGAAAGAGGCAAGTGAGAAGACCTTAGGAGGAATAGTGGGTGAAGCCTTGGATTCATAGTTCGACCTTGACTTTACCCTTATCGCATGCATGTCCAACATAGTGATTGGGAGCATGTGGTACTAGGACTCAGGTGGATTGTTCCACATGAGAGGGTGTAGAGACTTTTCAGTGACTTGGAGGAGAAATATCTCCATATGTACATCAAGCTAGGGGATGACGGAAGGTACAACATGACCAATATTGGTACAGTCAACTTTCAAAGGAAGTCAGGCTCCCCTATCAGGCTCAAGGATGTCATGTTTGTTGTAGGCCTAAAAAAAATCTCTTCTTTGCTGTAGTTTTGGAAGACCGTGGTTATGACGTGATCTTCAACAAAGGAAAAACATTCCTGAGACACCTAGCCATGAGACAGGTGAAGAAGGTCGAGGTTTGTGTGAAGAATCTATATAAGTTAGATGTGGAAGATTTTGTTGCATTAAAAACTAAGGAAGAGAAAGTGCATGGCCATGATGTAGGTGAACTTCAGCACATAAGCCTTGGCCATTTGCATCATGGCACCTTGAATAGTATACAACAAATATCCACTATCCTCCCTAAAGGAGCACTTGAGCAGCAGGATGTATGCAAAGGATGTACCTTGGGAAAGTACATAATGTTTATGGACCTTTCTTTATAGCCTCCACTTCCCGACACAAATATTTTCTCATTTTTAATGATGACTTCTCAAATAAGTGTTGGATCTCTTCATGAGGAAGAAAGATGGGACATTCTCCAACTTCATAGAATTCAAGGCACTGTTTGAGAAAGAAACCAACAAGAAGGTGAAGGCTCTCTGGAGCAATAATGGAGGTGAGTATTTGTTGATTGAATTTAAAAATTTGTGTGAAAGAAGGAATTCGAGGAGGGTTGACAACACCCCACAACCCACATCAGACTGGGGTTGTTGAGAGAAATATCGATAGCATTTTGGGAGCAACAAGGGTGATGTCGCATGACCAAGGCCTACCTCTACATTTGTGGGTTGAGGAATGCAACACAATAGTTTGTTTGCAGAACTGAAGTTCTCATCGGATTCTTGGCATGATATTACATTGGAGGAGGCTTTCTTGGGAAGAAAGTCGGATGTGTCACACTTCAAGATTTTTGGAGCCTCTATTTATTGCCATGTCTCCAAACAATCAAGGAAGAAGCTTTAGTCAACAGCAAAATTCGGGGTATTTGTGGGTTACACAAAAACTCCCCACAGCTAACATGTGTACTTGCCATCACTCATAATGATAGTTATGTGAAGGGATGTAAATTTTGATGAGGATAAAGCTATGTGGTGCTCTCTTGAGCGGGAGATTTAGATGCCACCAAAAGATGAGATTTTAGCTCAAAAAGAGGAACCTTAAGAAGTTGTAGAGAAACCACAAATTATGGAGCAGAGAGTGGAGACATTCACTAAAGAAAAACCTCCAGAGAAGGCATAAAAAGAACTAAGGAAGTTGATAGACTTGTGCAGGATGTAAGGGAGAATGTGGGATATCCTTCAAATTTGGGTAAGCAAAGGAGGTCACTTGAGAGGTAAACTGGCAACATGGCTCTTATGACTGAGCTTATAGAGATTGAGCCATCCTATTTTAAGGAAGAAATAGAGAAACCTGTATGGGTTGATGCAATGGTGGAGGAATATGAATCCATTTCAAAGAACCGTGTTTGGGAAAAGATCCCAAGAACAACATATAAATCAATAGTGGGTTTGAGATGGATCTTCAAGGTGAAGCAGGCAACAAATGGAAGAATACGGAAGTATAATCCCAGATTTGTGCCCAAAGGTTACTCTGAAGTTGAGGGAATTGACTATGAGGAGATATTTTCTCTTGTAGTAAGGTACTCATCCATTAGATCAATTCTTCGTCTCACTACACAAATGGGGTGGAATATCCACCAGATGGGTGTAAAAACAAAATTTCTAAATGGGGTTATTAAGGAGTAGGTGTACATAGAGTAACAAAAAGGTTTTGAGACATTTGATGAAGAGTCTCATGTGTGCAAACTCAAGTGAGCACTGTATGATCTCAGGCAAGCACCTCGTGCTTGGTACACCAAGATCAATAGTTATGTCACTGGTTTGGGCTTCACCATAAGTGAGCCAGATGTAAACCTCATCACATATGGATAGAAGGTAAATTTCTTATTATTGTCTTATATGTTGATAATTTTATTTTAACTAGCGATGAGACGTTTATCATATCTTGCAAGGAGGACCTTGTAAAGGAATTTTAAATGAAGGACATGGGTCTCATGCACTACTTTCTCGGGTTGGAAGTATGACAAGGTGATGGGTAATTATTTGTCTCTCAAGGCAAGTATGAAAATGAGATACTACAGAGATTCTACATGGAGTGTTGTAAACCCATGGAAACACCTCTAACGAACAACTAGAGGAAGGAGGATGCCACTTCAAGTGAAGTGGATGCTACCATTTATCGATAGCTAGTGGGTTCACTCATGTATCTTATGAACATATGACCAGATATGTGATGTGCAGCCAATGAGCTAAGACACACAATAGTTAGGTCAACCAAACTATTTTGGAAGGCAACTAACCATGTTACGGTACCTCACAGGCACTACCCAGTTTGGGCTATGGCATAGACGAGTAGAGGGAGTGAAGTTGTGCATCTTCACAGATGCAGGTTGGGCATGAAGTCCGTTAGAATGAAAGAGTACATCAAGTGTAATGTTTAGTGTTGGGTTTGTAGTTGTTTGTTGTTACGACAAGAAGCAAAGATCTGTGGTGCTCAGCTAGACAGAAGCATAATACAAGGCTGCAAGTCAAGAAACATGTGAAGTGATATGGATGAGAAAGATACTTGTTGGACTATTTGTTCAGATGATGGATCTAATTGTGATAATCAGAGTTGTATCAATCTCTCTGAGAATCTTATATTTCATGATCAATCCAAGCATATAGATATCCAATATCACCATTTACGAGATTGTGTCTAGAGGCAGATGATGTTGCTACACTCCATTTTGATAAAGGAGTAAGATGTTGACATTTTGACAAAATATTTGTCAAGAGGGAAGTTCGAATTCCTTAGGTGCATGATAGGGGTGGTTGATAATCACTTTCTTGCAGGGAGGGAGTCTTAAAAAATGTAGCAATAAATTATCAATTTGATTTTTCCTTGATTAAATTGAGAGAATTTGAATTTCCACATCAACAAATAGGTTGGATGCAGTTAACTTGCAAGACATGTCTTGTGTCACTTGGTTTACACAGTAAATTCGAGTTGGAGGAGTTATAATTTAGTTAAGAATGTATGATTGTTAATTTTCAACAATAAAAATTCAGTTATCTCAAGCTATTTTCAGTTAAACTAGTTCGAACTGCTTTAGGAACTACTGGAAGGCCAATTGTGTAGTGCGATTTCAGTCAAACTCAGTGATCATTCAGCTAACTAATCAATCAACCCAAAATAGCTAATGCAGGGAGGAATCGAGTTCCCCAGTTGTGGTGGAGATTCCAAGGCAGTGTAACATCAACTATAGACTAGCCTTGAGTGTACAAGTGTTGCATACAGTCAGATGATCAACCTTGGGAATTTCACAATCCATTTTGTAAAAATTCCTAAATAATAGGGGCCTAATTTCTCAAGGAATTGTGCAAGAAAATATGGGCTCAAGCAAAGGTAGAAATTTTCTAAGTCTGGCTTAGAGCTTCTCAGTGAGCAGAGAGACAGGTTATTCACTTGTAGGTTGTGCTCAGTTGAGAAAATAAATTGCAATAAATTTCTATTGATCATATTAGTGCAAACAGACATTGGGGTTTTTAGCATATTGTTTTCCTTAGGAAAAATTTTGTGTGCATGTGTGTTATTTCTTATTGCATGTATGAAATTTTGGTTCTAAATTGTGAATTAACTTCTAGAGAGTAGTAGAGTAGGCTTGTGTCTTATGATTTTGATTAAAACTTCATGAGTAGTTGCAACTCTACACCATAATTTCTACAAGGATGGTGGAGGCAAATTTCAAAATATACGTTAGTAGACAATATGCCTACTTCAAAATATCTATGACAAATTTTGCGAGAAGAAGGCATTGAGGATAAAAGATTGGATTTTCGAAGAATTAGTCACAAAATTCACAAGGGTGGTAATTTTGGCTGCAGGCGTTGAGGTACATGGATTAAATGTAATTTTGGTTGCATGTATGTAGATAGACAAGTCACAGTTACTCCTTTGATTTTTATCGATGATGTGTTACTATTTGGTAGATTGACCTCTTTTAATTAGTCTTTGGACTCCTTATGAATAATATTAAATCTCATATGATTTATTCTTACCCAGATGATCCATTGGTATTGGAAATTTATCATATTTTTTGTGTTATCTCCACTGCATTGGATGCAGATTTTAAATATCTTAGATTTATGCTCCAACCTAATTGTTATGGAATTAAGGATTGGAGCTGAATTATAGAGAAAATCCACTGTATACTTTTATCATGGGCACACAAGAGGCTCTCCCTAGGAGGCAAGTTGACTCTAGTTCGAGCAGTCCTTCAAAGCATCTCTGTATATTGGCTTCATATTTTCACTCTGCCTAAGAATATCAGTAAATCTATCTTTCTGGCTTCATCTTGGCATGGGACAATCTGTGTCGTAAAGGATAGAGTGGGCCTGGTTGATTTTTACTCTGTATGGAGGCACTGGATGACCAGAATCATCTATTTCTTTTATTCTCCAGAGTAAAATCAATTTGGAATGTTATGTTTAATATGTTCCATTTACAGGCAGATTAGAACTACTCTTTTGTGGTTTTGGCACTAGATTATTGAATATAAAACATTTGGACCACTTCCAATATACATTGGGGGTTCCACCCAAAGGATGCATTACTGTCCCAAGATCCTTTGTTGTGAGACATCCACCTTCGTCCTTGTCAAAAAAGCTAAAGGCATCCTTGAACTTAGACATAACCTCGATCCCATATTCCTTTAGTAGATAAAACCCTTCTCTCATTTTCTGACCATGCCAATCTACCCTCCATCCCATATTCTCTCAGGAGCCCTGTGTAAACCACCATTTCATTCAAGGATGGGGATTTTGATGCCTACTATAACCATATTTGTTAGATACTTTCCCCCTTTTCTTGCTTATGGTTTCTTGAGTTGGCCTCCTCTAAATATTCCCTACTCTCCTTAAATTATTTGAAAGGTATCCTTTGGTTACTAACCCCATTTTATCGGAGATCCTTGACATGTCCCTTGAAATTTTGATTTGGCCCCATGAACTATTTTATGCCAGTGACTCGAAAGCTTTAGATTTCTTTTCCACATATTCATTCATGACCATACACTATACCACTAGTTCTAAGAATCTTGTGGTTACTATCACCACAATAAATGTATATTGTAATTTAGAGGAGATAAGAATTGTATATTGCCCTTTGGGACACTTCAAAAATATTTTGATGGACCCTATTTGTCTAACGCTCTAGTATACTTTATGGCATTAATTCCCATTCCATGTTCATCAATGTGGATGCACTTGATGATGTTCTAGGACAACCTAATGTCCTTGTCAACTCCCTCTCATCTTCCTTGTCATGTTTTATAGGACTTGTGTATCCAACAAGAAATTTTGGAGATGAATGACATCAAGGTAGAAAATCAAGGGGTTTCCAAGTCATTTATTTAGGGTTCCCACTAGCATAGTCCCACCATATGATTCACCCAATCCCTAAATTGGGGTTTAGTGCTATTTCAATTAATTATTAGATGATCATGGTGGGTCATAATTCCAGGTTAAGTGTTATGAATCTTCATAGGATATTATTGGAGATACTTTAGGAGACACCTCTTTGGCTAAAGGGTCAAGCAAGGATTTTGACTTTAATATAAAACCATCAACCATATCCTCAACATATCGAACCAAAATCAAGAAGACAACTGAGGTGAAGCATGGGAATCCTTTCTTGCCCATGTTGTTCAGGATATATATCAATCTATGAATGCCTCTACACTCCACCAATTGTGAATCAATAAAAATTTTGTTTGCCCCATTGTCCACCAAGATGGATACCCATTGTCCCAAAATTGCGCCTCTGATTGCCAAAATTGTAAAATTGGGATTTTCCATGTCAAAATATTAATTCAAGACTGACCATGCATTAGAAGGCCATTAACACAAGATTAGGACATACAAATTGAATAATTGACACAATACCAAATATAATAGATACATTCACTTTTGTCTCACAAGGTATCTAGATGCTAATTGAGCAAGTTCACATAAAGAGAGAAAGGAAATGTCATGATACATTGTTCAATTTGTAATCAAGAGCATTATCTTGGATAAGGAAGAAGTAACATTTATTTTATTTCTCATATACAAAGGCAAAATTATGAATCAATGTCAAATGCCTTTTGTGAAGCAATGTTGTTGTAAAGGGTGTTAGAAAGCTTGCATTGTAGGCAAGGCCCTCACACCATACTAGATTGTGTTAACCAAAGCTTGTTAACCATGCCCAATGATCTCAAATTTCATGAGCATGTTCAATGAGTGACCATAAATGAGGGGTGTTAGAGTGGCTAATAATCATAGCTTATAGTGGATGATTGTCATCGTACATAACGTCTATGGTCTAAGTCATTTGTTTGGTGCCCAATATTAGTGAATCATTGTGTTACATCATGGTAGCATATCTTACCTTTTTTAAAGAAAAAATATATTGAAAATAAATTAAGTTATGTCTCATGCAAATGTTCAATATTGTTGTGTTGTGAGCGGTTTTCATATTATATGTATCATATATCTATAATCACTTATTTCAAGCCTACGTTAAGAAATAAACAATGAGGTGGAGGGCCTTTTCATAATAAGGACTCCCACCAACTCCTCTCCTCGTAGCAATCTTTCAAACGTTAGCCCATATATCAAACACATGCCCTTGTTTCTCTAGTTTGGAAACCCTTGGATGGATACGACAGTGAACTCCTCCCAACCACTTCTTTAACCATCTATTGAATGCCTTTGATTGGTATGTGTAAATGATTTTGAATGATTCCTAGAGAGGTGTGAAATCTAATTTTGCATTGACATAATACAAACACCAAACTTAACCCGTGGTAGCCAAAATTTCAGCCTTACAACTCTCTCATCCAATATTAAATATTTCACTAATTAGTCAAGGGGTAATCTCCTTAACAATATATTAAATATTAGAATCATTCATATTAATTGAAAAAATAAGAATATTATTTAATATTAAGTTATAACACAGGTAGCTTCCAAGTTGACATATGAGACGCCCTTGTTTGTGAGACAAGGGAAGCCTCCATTCAATGATTTAACTATTTAATCTATGGATGTGTACATACCTTAATTTCCATTGGATTGAATCTTGTGACCTTTAAGGAGGAAACACTTTAACACAAATCGAACATGTAAATACAAACTTAATTTGTATATGTATCAAAGTTACTTTGAGAGTTGCATGGAATGCTTAATTTTGTATAGAAGCAAGGGAAAACTTGAATGGTTGATCAAAACAAACATGTATGGTCAATTATGATTATCATAGGTATATTAGTTTGGTTTTCCGAATCCAGAACTTGGACACTTTGTTACTATTGTTAAAGGCATGTCATGATGGTTCACTGGTGTAACATCATGTACATTTAGTTGTGTCTATTAAAGGCATGTTAGTTCAATGACAAAACCAATCATTTGTTGACTTGGTCAGCTTAGTGAGCTATGTGTTAATCATCTCAATGAACAACATATAAGGTCAATTAGCTTAGCCATTGACATGCACATTCCATTTTCACTATTAGTGACATGTTAGGTTGGATATTAATATGTATTTTTGATTAACATTATATAGGAGATTAACCAAATCAACATGCACGTTTGACTACAATTGTGGGAGATATGTTAGATAGGTCAACCCCATCAACAACATTTATGTTCAATTGTACATGTTAGAGGCATGACACAATGGTCAATTGATTAGTAACATGTACATTTTGGTTATCGCTATTAAAGTTGTGTTAGGTTGGTTAAATTGCTCACCGACTTGTATGTTTGGTTACAATTATTAAAGCCTCACTTGATTGTTTAATGCAGTAAATGGAGTGTAAGTCTAGTTACCATTGTTGAAGGCATGTTTTGTTGGTTAAATTAGTTAACATCATATACATTCAAATATGATTGTTAGAGCTATCTGAGGCTATTAAACCCATTTAAAGTAGTGCATAACATCGATGGGGGATTGCTTATTTATAGTGTGTTATTTTTTTTGTAATTTGAAGATTTTTCATTAATAAAAAAGAATGTACAAGGGCGTCAAAATGCATGGCTTATAATTATTTATATATTTAATGTAATATGCCTTTCATTAAGAAGAGGAAACAGAATTTGGGGGATAGGGGGAATGGCGTTCTCTAGGGGAAACGTCGATCTCATCTATCTCATCTTCACTCTCCCTTCCCTATCATTAGAATCTCTCTCCTTTTTCTCTTTATCCAACAACACCAATAATAGAATTTTTGTTAAGAAGTAGCATTTGATGACTTAGGACGAGGGTTAGAGCTCATATGTTTATCTTGGGTTTCTCCTTGGGGTTTCTGAGCTTACTTATATTGCTTTAAATTCTTCTTAAACATCCCAACAATATCCTTTCTCATCTCTTGTTCATGAAACTTCAGCTTTCAAGCACAATATTCATCATAAATTTCCTTTGATTCATGTAGCCATTTTTTACCGAGGCCTATTCCTGGGGGGGGGAGATTGGGAGGATCTACATTTGTCAACAAATCTTCTATTGTTGTCCCATGCCACCCCAAACATTATAGCCAATTTTTGTAGCCAACATATACCCTCTTCCATATGTAAACTATGTATTAGATTGATAAAAAGAGAAGATTGAGCTCTTCCATGAGCTTTTATTTGAAGATGAAAATGACAGTGAAATGTTCATTTTTAACTCTACACCTAAACAACCTTAGAGACCCTTCCACCTCACTGGCTTAAAATCTGGACTCAAACCATGGTAGAGTGTGACATTTTGAAGCTTGTCACTCTATTCCCTTTAACAAGGAGTGACATGACACCTTTTGTGAAAGAGCAACAAGAGACTGTCACCTCTTGCCTCTTTGAAAGTGGTGAAACTTTTTAGAAAAAGGGTAAATGTCTAAAAACATCATGGAAAAAGGTTTCAAAAAATTTAAGAATGATTCCATTTTATTGAATCACTACTACAAGGATCTATCACCTCTTCCCCCTTTGAAAAAGGTGAAACTTTCTAGAAAAAAAATATATATCTGAAAACATCGTGAAAAAAAATTTCCAAAGCATTTAAAAATGATTTCATTCCATTGAATTGCTACTGCATGAATTCATCTTAAAATTTCATTTTATTTATTAAATTTATCATAATCAAAATTCCCCATGGAAGATATTCAGAGGCATTAGAATATATATATATATATATATATATATATATATATATATATATATATATATATATATATATATAGATATATTTCATAAGAGCTTGTTAAAACATACCATGGCAATTTAATAACTTTATTTAATACATTTTGTCTCCCGCATACCAGTCACCAAATAAAATTTCGAGGTGGGTGATGCCATTTTTGTTCAAACCCTCAAGGAGGACCCTCGAGGTGCTTTCAGGAATGGAAGAAAAACAATGGGTGACACAATTTTGTTAATATCGTGGATTTTTGAATTCTGGAGAAGGTTTCAACAATTTTCTTCAAACCATGAATTTTTGAATTCTAGAGGAGGCTTCAGCAATGGAGAGCAACGTTTTGCTATGAGTATCCTATTTTTCCCTTCTAGTTTGATAGAGGCAGGGATTGTTGGGGTTTTGTGTAGGGAACAGGACAGCTAACTGGAACTTGTGCGGCTCCTTGATTTCACTATGGAACCCCAGACCCACATAAGGTTAAAACAGGGCTTTTCCTTTCCTCTATCACCCAAAAAATGCCCCTCTCTCTCTACAGGTTGTCACCTTCTCCTCCAAGGTAGTGAAAGAGGTTTATAGGCCTATTCTAGAAATTCTAGACTTGAGTAACTGATGAAAAAGATTCAGTTGTTGGACATCCCCTTCGGAATCATACGTTTTCCCTAGCACAGGAAAAAAAAACCCCTCTAAGGCTACTGTAGCAAAGGTCGTTGATAAATCTGGGGAAGAGGGAAAAAAATAAATGGAGCCTATCGAACTGCCAAGCCTTGGGAATGATTGGATCCATTTTCTTGCAGTGGTAAGTCTCTATCTAACTCCAGTTCTATTATTGAACTTATGTCTTTGGAAGATTTGATGGTTATTAAAACCAGAGTAAATTAAAGGAGAGGAAAAACCCTAGTAAATTAAATTCAGTTTGAATCCATCAAATAAAATAGAATTCTTTGTGAGACAGATAAAGCCCTAATACAAGGCCGAAGGCATGTCAATGAGCTCAAGAATAATATTATATATATGAGCTTAGATGCTAGGAACTTTATAGCTTCAAATATGATTTTATATAAACCTACAATAGAGAAGGAATTCTCAGTAAGACACTATCTCCAAACCAAATTCAATTCAAGGGTGATTTCATAATAGAAGATTTGACCCTAAAGCAACCAAAGCTTCCTCGTTGTAGTCATGACAAAAGGCCTTATATATAGATCATTTGACCAAAAATTTGATAGAGAGCTCTATCGTAGAGATGCTTGATTGATGAGGCCTTGATCTCATTTCCTTTCTAGGATCTGCAACCTAGAATTTTGCAGTAGGCATTTCAGTGCTTCAAGATGACTGATCTTTGAAGAGGAAGGAGGTCAGTGTTGTCAAAAAAACTTCTTGTGATTTCTTTCTTCCTTGCTTGGGCTTGCCCTCACCTTAGCTCTGATACCTTGCCCTCACCTTAACTTTGATACCATTCTGGTGGGGCAAGCTAAACATGACAACAATAGAGGTAAGAAGTTGTAGATTGCTATTTTGTCTATCTTTTAGCTTGTATAACATCATATCTTTTATTGCCAATTTCTGCTAAATTTAAAATTGAAATATTGATTTGAGAAGAGGGTTTGCAATGCTAATAACCTATTCTTCTGTCCATGTTGGCACACTCGAGTCTTGTTAAAGGACCAACTATTTCTTATGCAAAATTCGAAGCAGACGAAAAATATACAACATGTTTTTTGAGAATCAAAACAACTTCTAGAAGTGTTATGACATTAATCCAACACTGTGTTTATAAACCAGTTCACACTAATGGACATATGATTTGTAAAATGTATTCTTTAAAAAAAAAATTATCTGTCGACTGGCTTAAAGCTTACATCCTTACTCCTATCTTGAAGAAAGGGTACTCACTTCCCTTTCACTTCATAGGTATATGAAAACCCAGTTTTGTAAGTACCCATAACCATGAATATTATACCAACTCCCTTTGGTTAGTGCATCGATAATGTAAGTGTAACACTCATCCATGTGGTAGTCATAAGGCATTTAGGTAAGGTTTTACTAACACTGGCATCCTAGACCATTAAGGTCTATCCATGGCTTGAAAATGATGTATTTCCTTTACTCAATAGAACACTCATCATTTCTCTCCCCCAATCATCAAATTTTTTCTCTTCATTCTGAATGAGAAATCAATCAACAAGTCACCATTTTACACAGTCTCATGATGTGCATTCAGGGAGGCATAATTCACCCTTCCTTTGCATCAAATTACCCCCTTAGAATTCTCTTTACCTTTTACATGCCTCAATGCAAGGCATGCCAAGTCAGTACCTGCTTAGTTAAATTAGTAAGTTGAGGGGCGTCATATATACCCAACACTGCCTACCTGTTCTTCCTCTTCCTATGTCGTAGTGTATGAACAGTCAACCAGACGTGTTTCCCTTAATTATATGTTTTGGTTTTTTAACAAAAAAGGCTAACAGAGATAGAGACCCTCAAATTTGTCTACTTCTGGCCCCTATGTCCATTTTCATCTAGGTTTTTACCATGTCAGTGTCCCTTTCTTTCTCAAAACTACATGAAATCAGTTGATCTATCCATTTCGTAATGCCTTTGGTAAATTTTTCTATCAAATGCTCTAAAGTATATATGAGATCTAAGGGTTTTTATGGTTTTTGCTAACTTCATATATTTTTGCTAACCATGATATGGGTTTGATATGGAGGATTATGATTGAGTAAGGGTTGCATTCCTTGATATTTGTTTAGGAGGAGGAGAAGGAGAAAAGTGGTGTTAGGGTTGAGAGCTAAAAATGCCTGTGAAAAGAGGAGGTGTGTGGAATGGAGGGTGGTAGGGCTACCAGCGTGGTAGAAATGGAGGATGGGGAGGTCGGGGTTTTCATCATCGAATAGCTGTGGTGGGCTTCCTTGTTATCTTTGTGGTCATGCCATTGGTTTTTCTGGCAGTTAGGTTTCGTCACTCCACATCTACATCTGCAACTAGTAAGCCTCTTCCTTCCCTCCTCCCTCGCTGGTAAGCTTCTTCCTGCCCTCCTCCCTTGCTGGTAAACTTCTTCCTGCCCTCCTCCCTTGTTAGGTTTCTTATGTCTCTGTTTCTATAGTGGGTCAGCATTTAATTTATCTTTATTGGCAAGCATGCCCTTTCTTAATCTGGTAGTATTACAATGAAGTGTAGAATTCTTACAACATTCAAGTAAGATCTCCATTACAATGAAGTGTACTTGTATTACACTATTTTAGAAAGATCCCTTTCATGGAGAATCCATTGAACAATGTATTTATGTGATTTGAGCCTTGGTGGGGAATTATCATGACCCTTGATTAACCATTGAACAAAGACCCCATGGACCTACTTCGAAATTTGATTTGCCTTCACCACCCCCTGTTAACCATTGAACCAAAAAGCCATGGACCTACATTGGAATTTGATTTTCCTTTTTCGCTTTTTCACAGGATCTGAAGCCACAGATGTTATCAAACTTATTTTCCTCGGTTATTGTCAAAAGTTTAGCACCTCTAGCATTTTTCCAAACATTTTGTTAGTTCTCTTTATAGTTTTCCTTTCATTTGATCTGTGTGAAGCTGTGAACTCCATCTTTGCATTAACACTATACAATAGCTACCAGGAGAAAGATTCAAAGTTTGTACCTCTCTCATGCAAGAGCAAAGGTTATACCAACTGCCCCTAGGGTAATTTCCCTTGCTAAAGATAATGAAACCATTCATCCCGATAGCAAGAAATAACAATTCTCTTCCCATTTTTTAACAAAGGGAAATGCATATGACTGGTAAATTCACTGGGCAACTTCTCGGTGAATTTGCTAGGCTCTCCTCATTTTGAGTGGGATGGTACTAAGTGTGCGTTGGATTCTTCATAAGCTGGATGGGTGTTATAAAAATATATTTGTTAAGAGTTCAGTTCAACATCTTACTCATGGGAATTGAATCTAGGTGGGAAGGGTAACAATCCATCTTCCCATCCACTCATTATCTAAGCTAGACCCACTTTCCATCCATAAAGTTAAATCCACTTCTCATCAGTCAAGCTAAAACCAGTTCTGATCCACCCAACCTAGACCCAATTCACAACGACAATCTTGTTCACCAGCTACTTTCTCCTATACATATCATTTTCACACTATTCCCACAGTGTTCAGAGCACATTGGCCAAAATAAATGATAGATATTACACACACCACTTTATTATTGATATGTAATGAAATCTCAATCTTAGCATATGCATGATAGCAAAGCAACCCCCTTTTTCGTGTTTCAATATTTTTATAGATATTCTTCTCCATCAAGTCCTTCTACCTGATCTTTTATGCATTTTTGGTCATTTAAAACAGTAGGGCACAACTTCTGGGGAGATGTATCTGTTAGAATGGTATTCTCTTTCCACATCTCTAAAACCAATTCTATTTTTCTATGGCCATTTTGTTCTTTTTCAGGATCTGGGAAATGCACTTGCACTTACATTAGTCTAATCCTAGAAAATAAATAGTTTCCCTAAATTGAAATTTAATCGACCTGAGTGGATTGAAATAGAGAGGAATCATTGAGGATACTAGAGCTCTATCATATGATTAAAATCAATCTTATCTATTTATCTATGGCATTCACTGGAACAGGTAGATGAATGGAGAAAGCAGAGTTTAACAGAGAGCATTGAATCTCTCTTTTGAAGGGAGGCAAGTATAAGAAACCTGTTGCATTTGGATATCTTAAATTTGATTTCTCCCCTATTGAGCAGAGAATTAAAAATAAATTTTATTTACTGGGCAGGTGATTGATGTCATAACAACTATCACAGAGGACTCGAGAACTCTAAACTTAAATATTATTGGATAGAATGACTTATCTTCCTCATGGGTATTAGAAAGCCCTCTGAAGTAAGCCAAAGGTATATTACTAACTCTGAGGTATGATTGGTGAATATTTTGGTTATTTTCTCTATTGAACATGTAAGGAAACCTATGTGAGGATGATCTATGTAATTGAGTAGGGTTGTATTAAGTAGGAAGTGAAAACTGACATTGGTAGGGGTGCTTCTCTATTTCTAATGGTGTACATCAAGTAGAGGCAAACAACTTCTAGAGACAGCTCAGAAAAGTTACATTCACAACAAGATGGTGTGATCTTCAATGAAGAAGGCAAGGAAAATCCTAAGGGGGGTAAAATGAATGATGAGGTGCATAAAAAATTTCCAATGACTAAGAACTTCTTATGCGGTTTCAAGAGGATGACACAAGAAGTGAACATTGAGACGTCAAAGAGAATGATCTTGATGGTAAGTTTTCATTTTCCCTAGTTAACTGATATATGATGTTGGTAGCCTAGTGTAAGGTAATGTCTAGTCAAACTCCCAGGAAAATGGTTGTTGTAATGCAGACCATTTACAGCTTGAAGAAAGTCCAACAAAAGTTTCACGGAGGGTAAAATTCTTTGCTGCACTAGATCGCTACTTTTTGTTGTCATGGAAAAGGGAATTGTTATATTATTTTCCAAAATCCATTTTGAATGTTACTTCTCCAATAGAAAAAAAATATATTTCTTAGATTTTGGCATAGTATGCTTTAATTTATAGTAGTTTAATGCTTACAACAATTGAGACAAAAGAGGAGCGAGAAAAGGTCAACAAAGCTGATTCAATAGGATGAATAAAAATGAGTTGAACTTGAACACACAGTAATTAAACATTCCAAGGAGGTAGATTCTATTGTCTTGGGAAAATACAACATTTAGAGGCGAGAGAATGAGAACGAGAATTCTGACTCACTGTTAGATTGATGCAAGACCAACTGATCATGGCTAGGGTATATTCAAGCATTTCCCAGGGTAGGAATAATCTTGGTTTATACCATGAATTGATGCTTCGTATTAAAGAATGTCAGCGTACATTGGATGCGGCTGATGCATATTCTGATCTACCTCAAAGGTAATAGCTTTTGCATTGGCTACTTCTAAATCAAGAGTAGTAAGTGCTTCCATTTGCATTTGCTGTTCATATCCTTTGTTTCTTTTAAAGTTCCAGTCTGTGTGTCAATATTTTTTCTTTTCATTCTCTTTTTCATGGCCGATAATTGATATGAATGTTTCAGTGCACCTGGGAAGATCAAGGCTATGGGTCATGTCCTATCCAAGGCTAGAGAACAATTTTATGACTATGGGATAGTAACAAAGAAGTTGTGAGCCATGCTTCAGTCTACAGATGAGCAAGTAAGGACCTTGAAAAAGAAAAGTACATTTTTAAGTCAGCTGGCGGCAAAGACTGTTCCCAAGGCCCTGCATTGTCTGTCCATGTGATTGACCATGGATTATTACTTGCTTTTGCTTGAAAAGTGAAATTTCATAAAAATGAAAAGTTGGAGGATCCAACTCTTTATCACTATGCATTATTTTCTAACAATGTATTGGCTGCATTTGTGGTTGTGAATTCAACTGTCATGAATGCTAAGGTGAAGTGTTATGAATTTAAAATGCTCTAAAGTTTGGAAGTCCAATAGTTTTGTTGCATTTTACATTTAATATTTGGATCTCATTGTAGGTGATTTACTTGTGTTTACAAGAATCTCAAAAACATGTATTTCATCTCATCACAGACAAGTAAAATTCTGGGGCCACGAAAGTGTGGTTTTTACTTAATCCCCCAAGGAAAGTTGCAATACATGTAGAAAATGTTGTTGATTTTAAATGGCTCAATTCCTCCTATTGCCCTATGCTTCACCAGCTTCAATCCGTAGCTGTGAAAGAGTATTATTTCAAGGCAGATCACTCGACTACACTCTGACCATGTTCCTCCAATTTGAAATATATAAATCCAAAATATTTATCCATGCTAAATCATCTTCATTTCTATATTCCACAAGTTTATCCCAAACTGGACAAGATCCTTTTCTGGGATGATGATATTGTGGTGCAGAAAGATTTGACACCCTTGTGGTTAGTAGATCTTCATGGAAAGGTTAATGGTTTAGTGGAAACTTGTGGAGAAAGCTTTCGTCGGTTTGACAAATACCTTAATTTTTCAGAACCGCACATATCCAGGCACTTTGATCCTAATGCTTGTGGTTGGGCATATGGGATGAGTGTATTTGATCTGAAAGAATGGAAGAAACAAGATATAACTGGAATATATCAAAAGTGGTAGAAAATGGTAAGTGTGTAGTGTGGTTTATTTATGTTAATTCGTGTAATGCCTAATTTAAAGTATTTGAAGTAAATTTGAAGAAATTAGCTAGAAAACTTCATGGGTTTTTCTTTGTTTGATTTCTAAGTTTTTATTTTATTGTATGTCAGAATGAGGATAGAGTGTTGTGGAAGCTTGGAACACTACCCCCTAGATTTTCACATTGGATGCTTTTAAATCAAGAGTAGTAAGTGCTTCCATTTGCATTTGGTGTTCATATCCTTTGTTTCTTTTAAAGTTACATTTTGTGTGTCAATATTTTCACTTTTCATTATCTTTTTCATGACCATTAATTGATATGAATGTTTCAGTGCACCTAAGATGATCAAGGCTATGGGTCATGTCCTATCCAAGACTAGAGAACAATTTTATGGCTGTGTGACAGTAACAAAGAAGTTGTAAGCCATGCTTCACTCTACAGACGATCAAGTAACGACCTTGGAAAAGAAAAGTAAATTTTTGAGTTAGGTGGCAACAAAGTCTGTTCTGAAGGGCCTGCATTGTCTTTCCATGCGATTGACCATAGATTATTACTTTCTTCCTCTTGAAAAGTGATCATTTCCTAAAAAGGAAAAGTTGGAGTATCCGACTCTTTATCACTATGCATTATTTTCTGACAATGTATTCGCTGCATATGTGGTTATGAATTCAACAATCATGAACGCTAAGGTGAAGTGTTATTAATTTAAATTAATCTGAAGTCTGGAAGTCCAACAATTTTGTTGCATTTTACATTTAATATTTTGATCTCATTGTAGGTGATTTACATGTGTTTGCAGGAATCTGAGAAACATGAATTTCATCTCATCATAGACAAGTGAAATTTTGGGGCCATGAAAATGTGTTTTTTACTTAATTCCCTAGGGAAAGCTGCGATACATGTAGAAAATGTTGATGATTTTAAAGGGCTCAATTCCTCCTATTGCCCTATGCTTCACCAACTTGAATCCGCAGCTATGAAAGAGTATTATTTCAAGGTAGAGCACTTGACTACACTCTCAGCATGTTCCTCCAATTTGAAATATATAAATCCAAAATATTTATCCATGCTAAATCATCTTCGTTTCTATATTCCACAATTTTATCCCAAAATGAACAAGAATCTTTTCTTGGATGATGATATTGTGGTGCAGAAACATTTTACACCCTTGTGGTCAGTACATCTTCATGGAAAGGTTAACGGTTTAGTGGAAACTTGTGGAGAAATCATTCGCCAGTTTGACAAATACCTTAATTTTTCCAATCCACACATAGCCAAGCACTTTGATCCTAATGCTTGTTGTGGGGCATATTGGATGAATGTATTTGATCTCAAAGAATGAGAGAAACAAGATATAACTGGAATATATCACAAGTGTCAGAACACGGTAAGTGCATAGTGTGGTTTATTTATGTTAATTCCTATGATGCTTACTTTAAAGTATTTGAAGTAAGTTTGAAGTAATTAGCTAGAAAACTTAATGGGTTTTTCTTTGTTTGATTTCTAAGTTTTTCTTTTATTGTATGTCAAAACGAGGATAGAGTTTTGTGGAAGGTTGGAATGCTACCCCCTAGATTGAACATTTTATGGCTTGACCCATCCTTTGGACAAGTCTTGGCATGTGTTGGGTTTAGGATATAATCCTAGCGTGGACTGTTCAGAGATTGACAATGCAACTGTCGTTCATTACAATGGGAACATGAAACCTTGGTCAGAGCTGGCAATGACGAAGTGCAGGCCTTACTAGACAAAATATATAAAATATGATCATCCTTTCTTACAACAGTGCAATATAAATGAATAGTTGTGACCTCAATATTCATACTACAATAGATTGTCAAATGTAAAGTGTAAATGCCCTTGATACTGGTTGATAATTCATTCTAATTCATTTGTTTTTGGAGTTCCATAGTGTTATAGACATTTTTGTGCCTTACAGCTTTGAGCATGAAATGTCCATAATCCAAGGGATCCAAAGTTCCTAAAGATGTTGTTACAGCTCCTAAAGGAACAAGGTCAACCAATGACAGCTTCTCCCAGAAGTTCTCCACCAAAAACCACTCAGAAACAGTCAATTCAGGATCAATTCAAGTGCTCCACTAGCTGCCTGCGTTGCAAAGCACCCCAGTACACTGTCTAGGTGCGTTTCAACGCACTTGAATGCACTACCCAGGTGCGTTGAGCGGGAAATGACAAGTGGCAGAGTCATTCAACGAGGTGGAAAGACCATGGAAGCTTCCAGAATCTTCTCCAATGACACTTGCCTCATTGAATTCGACCAAGTGATGAGTAAGAGGCTCTCAGTCTCCAAGTGGAAGCAAGAACTGACAGAGAGAAGCCACAAGTCAAAACATAAGCTGACTCATCCTCTATGCTTACATCTATATATGGATCCCTCATCCCAGAGATCCAGAGGTTGGAATTTTGTACTTTGCAGAGAATTGTTGTTGGTTTGAGATTAGTACATTGGGTGATTTATGCTTTGTTGGAGGAGAGGAAGGGATTCCTTTGCTGGGAGGTAGATGCTGGATCAGGACTCACTTGGTTGTATCTCCTCTTGGACTTTCTTATTCTATCAATAAACTATTTGATTTTCTCCTACATGCTGTGTACCAATGATGTTTTGTTATATTTGCATTTTTAGCTTAATCTGATCCTGAGCTTTTTATGAATGTATATCTGTATCTTCGTGTAGTTCCTCTCTCTTGTGATCTTACAGGAATTCGGTGAAGCTGGGCCGGTAAGGGAGCAGGGAGCTGGGAGCCATTGAAGAGAGGAGTGATTGGATCAACAAACTAGCGAAAGATACAGGTTAGTTACATCCCTCCTCCTCATTTACATTTCATAAAGAAGAATACTCAAGTAAGTTTCCTTGTTTGTTGCTAAGGCACTATCACACCTTAGAGTGGGATAGGGGCGTTCTGAATAGATACTTTTCCCAACAACAAATTGGCGACTCCGCTGGGGATCGTATCTAGTTAGTTTATTTGTGTTTCTATTGTTGTTCTTCTCATAAACTCAGGAGTGCTGAATCGAACTGCATTTGCCATTTACAAATGCAAAGTAGAGATCTGCTACTCTAGTCCATTTACTGGGCCTGTTTATGATCTGAACAAGCTGATCCACAAATGCTCTAACAGCCCTTTGTGATAGCTCTTAGTCCTCCTTTAAATCATCCTCCTAATTGTACCTTATTGATAGCTTTTATCCGGCCAAAAACCTTAGATCAAACTGCAAACCGTGACCCAGAACCCAGAGACAATTCTCGTTTCTGCTTCAGCGCAGGCTCTGTGAAGAGACTCTACATTTCAACGTAGGTCCCGAGAGGGCTACCTGCGCTGCAATTCAGTTTCTCTGTTCTGCAGGTGCGCTGATCAGCCTTTGCCCGGTGCAGCTGTGGTTCTTTGCATCCTTGTGTTTAGTTTTATCTCTGTTTTTTGCAACCTGTTATCAGTGTGTGTACCTATCTGAAAACCCCTTTTCTCTGCCTTAATTCCACCTCAGTTGTATAAAAGAAACTGTATTTGTTTTTGTGTATTTGTTACATCATTTGCAATTTCCCATTACAAAAGTAAACTAGTCATATTGTCGCCCTTAGATCTAGACCTGTCGTAAGTGTCGTTTTGATCTTAGGAGAAAGTTTGTTTGCTGTTGATAGTTGATTGCGCTTTTACTTTTGTCTTTTGGTTTGAATTTATGAATTTCTAGTGTCGAAACAAGTGTTTACTTCAAAATCATAAAGTGTCGTAATCGTCTTTTTGGATTTCAAAAAGAAGCCTGTTTGTTTTTCACTTGAAATCGAATTCAAATTTGTACAACAGCTTTCTTTTTGGGCATCAATATTAAGAAAGTGAAAACAAATACATGCATTTGTGCATTTGCATATTGATAGCTTGTATGGTTTGATTTAGGAAAGGTGCATTTACAGTGTGCTCTATGCTCTTTGAGAAAAGTTTGTGTCTTTCTTTTCCCCTTGTAGCTAGGATTTTCATTGTTGAAAAGAGATAAATGCTTGCTTATCATCTCTAGATTGCATTTAGGAATTGTATATACATCTCGTGGTGATCCAAAAAGGCAAACTTCTAAGAAATATCAACCTAAAATAAATTGAATGAACTTAACAACGCATTGGAACTTAACGCACAACATAGAGGTCTAGGCTAGAGACGTGTTCCGGCGTCGTAAAACCTGGTGACTGTCGATGTCGCTGATGGTTGGGTGATTCCTCCTGAGAGACGATAAGCGCCAGTACGGATTGTGCTCCCACGTACCATCGAGTATATATTGGGAGACCCCTATAGGCATAAAACCTTTATCCATAGGAAGCCGTGTCGGCCGCCCTACTGATCACAATGCACTGAACACAGCATTCGGGAAGATTGACCGCCCGTACCTTAAAAAGTATTCTGCGGTTTTGCGAAAAGTTTGGCACACCCTCTACCTAGAACTCTAGAGCAGTCCCTTTCGTTCCTTTTCAGACTCCTTAATGGAAAAGGCCCATCTGAGCACTTGTCACTTCAGGCTCATTAAAAATCGAAGGATACTAGAGTCACCTTTTGCTTTTTCTCGACTCTTTAAAATTGAAAAAGCAAGTTGTGTCCAAGCGTCGTTAAAATTTATTTTAAACGGAATATTCATACCCCTTTTCCTGCGTTGATCTTTCGGTTGAGAAAATGGAGCCTACCAACCAAGGAATTCCCCTTGGTGGAAATCCTAGTCCCTTCTCCTCTTGGGGAGATGTTGGTGCGCCCCATATGGCCACATTGTCGCTTCCAGGACTGACAATTGGCTTGCCAGTCTGGCTTTTCTCAACCAATGTCGTTTAGAACACCACTATTCCTGAACAGTCGAATCAGCAGTTAGACCAGTCCAGAGTTACCCACCAGCCTTCTACTTCCTCTAATTCTTCCTCTCCTCCTTCCTCTTCGCTTGATGGGACTGGTAAAGATAAAAACCAAGTTCCTAGGGAGAAGAAGGAAAAGAAGAAGAAAGAGAAGAAGAAGAAGGAGCCAAGAGCGGCTGGGGGAAAACGAGTGTCATCTAACAAAAATCCACACACAGCACTGACTAGGCCTAAATCGCCATGTGTCATTTGCAAGGGAGACCACTTTCACAGAGATTGTCCCTGCATCCCTCGGATACTAAGGGACTGGTCTCCCCGTTTGCACAATCCGGTGGCATCAACCTATGATAGCCATGTTGAATGCACACCGTCAACTAGCGAAAGTGAATTCCATGGACAAAAAGGGAGAGCTAGATCTCCCTGTAGACTGTGCAAATGCAACCACGCCATCCACCGTTATCCCTTCTTATATGAAGCGAAAAGAGTTTTGGATGATCGTCCGGTTTCACCGTTACGACTTCCTCCTGGATATAAAAAACTCTTGCCGAGTCCTTCGTTAGTTGAAAATCCAGCTGGCCCGCTCAAGTGGTCAGCTGAAGCGCCGGTCATTGAAGATGAACCAGCTGAATGCATACCCGATGAAAGTCAAAAGGTCGAGGTGGCAGTTGACCCGGTCTTGCCTTCAGAGGTTTTATCTTCGAATGATACAGTCAATGAGGAGAATAAGGATGACACCGTCCAAATTCTCTTCATCAACACAGACTCTGACGAACACGAGGGCAATCCACCCATTCCTTTATCGCAGGAAGGAAGTTCGTCAGAGCGATACCCGGCCGTCTACTCGGTCCCACCTCCAAGCAACCTAGTTGTCTCCTTCGACTGGAACCAACTAAGCAGACACCGTTTACCAGCAAGCATACCATTCAGAATTATCGTCCAAATATATAGAATGGTTATGGCTGGTACCATCATTGATGAGGGGGCTTCTGTGAGTATCCTTTCCTCTACTGCTTGGAAAGCGCTTGGTTCGCCATCGCTTTTGCCTGAAATGAGAAATCTGACAGGCTTTGATAAAGGAACCAGTCGACCTTTAGGGATCCTCCCCAATGTGCCCATAACATTGAAAGGGAAGACTGTTCAAATGAACGTGATGGTCGTTCAAGGACCCTTGGATTATAACCTACTCCTTGGACGAGACTATATATATTGCATGGGAGCCATCGTCTCCTCACTCTTTAGAGTAATGTGTTTTCCGCACGAAGGAAGAGTGGTCAAGCTCGTGGACCAGCTTTCATTTCCCAGATCATGCATCGCAAATAGTCATATACCATCCCTAAATGGTCTCTTCACGTAAGAAATGTCTCAACCCACGGTCCGTCCTCCCGATGAGCGCGAGTAATTCGGAGGGATATGATTGGAACCCAGGGAGCATGCATCCTGGTCTGCTTCGACAGGAAAACTTTGGATATAGGGTAGGTTTCCGCGGGAGAATATGACTAGTCCGTACCCCGTCCGTGATTGGAAGAGGGGTTGTTCTAGAATAAGATTCTTTTGTCAAAGTCATGTGAGTTGGCGAGCATCGTCGCTCACCTTTGTTTATCTCGGTAGACATCGCCGAAGAAGTGTTTTGTTTGAAAGATTAACAGAACAATCTTTGGGTGACCTGAAAGAGGTAGGCCTCTCTCGGTAAAACAAATGTTTTGGCAGAAGTGAAGTAGAGGTAACCTTGAAACTCTATTTTATACCTGGGGGCATGCAAACCTTTTGGAGTGCAAGCAAGGGGCGGCTATTTATTTTTTAAATTTTGAGGTCCTCCCTTTAAACCCGTAGGTCTAACCCTTTAAACTCGTAGGATTAGTCATTTCCGAACTTGCATAACGAAAGGATGCGGGGCATAGCTTTGTAAGGCGCAAGCTCCATAAAAAATGGAATCTTACATGAGACATTCTTATCATATGACTGGATTATCGAGCAGTTTTAGCACATAGTTCATGCTCGTTAAAAAATAAACATAAGATCGAGCAAGTGTTTCAACCCGCGTTTAAGCTCGTTAAAAAATGAACTATCCTCCGGTAAATAACCACCGTGAATGTAACATTATCAGCCATTAAAGCCTTGGTCGTGTTTGCACCGTCACCTCCACTTTTCCATTGGCCGATCATTCACCTCCATATGATTGTTTACCCATTTTGAGGAACAGCTGCGAAGAGTGATTTCACTAGCCATCCTTGTGACACTGCCGTGCTTGGAAAATTCCAACCCTTACCTGGACTCAGCTGCTACCCATTTTATCACTCGTTCCTCAAAAGATGAGTCTTCTTTAAGCTCTTTTCATTTGACTCGTAAAATATGAAAAGATTGCCGAGTTTTGGCCTTCCAGCTTGTTAAAGCGACCGGAAGAGCTATCCCTCCTCTAGATTTTAATCTTTTTGGACCTGAGGGATTATTGCACAAAAGGGTTGAGCGCTTGTTTTGTTCGGCTTGTTAAAACTATCGAAAATTCATCCCTTCTATATTGTTTTACACTTTTTCAGACTTAAGGGATTATATGACGAAAAATGACTTTCGGAGTTAACTTTATGTACCTTTTCAGACTCTCTAAAAATGAAAATGACCGAGTTATCTTTGTCGTTAGACTCGTTAAAAAGATTAATAACGACAAACTTGTCTTTAGACGAGAACGAGTTTCACTATCACTAGGCTCGTTAACACATAGTGATGGGTTTGCTCGAAGGGAAAATTATAGAACAAGCATATGTTATCCTCCTCAAGCTTGACAAAAATAAAGAGGTACTGGTCAGCAATGACTGGGGAAAAATTGGGAAGAAACTCAAAGGACCTTTATTGGTAGCAAGTCGCTCTTGAACATGACACTTCCACTCCGTGCCTGAGTCGGGTTGGGTTGTTTCATTCACCAGTCACATCACCATGGTCTCGCCATACCATCCACCTTTGGGGTAAATTCTACCACACAAGTGTCACCGATATGTTCAAGAGAAGTCACCCAGAGAAGTCAACCGTGTCCCATCCACTACCATACATTATACTTCATTCTTTCATGACCGCCACCCTGAACCATATATCATCAAATCGTTTTCACCTCCATCAAAGTCATTTGCTCCGTTCCGTGTCACTGATGTGGGATACATCAAGGCCCTCCTTTGACGGATCGCTTCTTGTCGACATCAGCTCATTATCCAAGCAGTCGATCTAGGAACACCCCCTTCAGTACTTTGAAGCTTGCATGCCTCAATGGCAAGTTTCTCACTTCCGGCGACAGGTATACATCAATGACCTTCGACCGAAAGATTTTGCGTGGTGTTCGACGCCAAGTCCTTTATTCACACCACGTGAATTGTACTGAAGTACCTTGAGGGTCATTATCATTATCGGTGATTCCTCTCGCGCTTGTTAACAGTTTACATCATTGACTGGTAATCAAGCGATGCCTTTCCATGTTCGACTTCAAAACATTTCTCACATGGATCGACTTGTACTTAGAGTGAAGATCGGACGAGATTGAAGACCCCGGATCTTGTTTCATCCATCCGGGCTGCGATATATATTCAGGAAAAATAAAGACATTGACATGTACAGCACTGCAGAACAGATAATCATCCTACCAAAAGGATGATGATTTCATCAAAATCATCAGTCTACCATCAGACGATTGTCTGTCCTATGGACATAAAAATGAATTTATAAAGCTGAGCATGGGAATGCCCGCCTCAGCTAGATCATGAAAACAGTATGAAAAATAATGTATTGTATTGTATCTTATTACAGGTCTCCTCCCAGCATTGAATGAACTTCGAATCCTCCTAATAAAGCATTTCACCCGATAAACGGCCTCATACTTTAGGGGGCAACTGTTATAGACATTTTTGTGCCTTACAGCTTTGAGCATGAAATGTCCATAATCCAAGGGATCCAAAGTTCCTAAAGATGTTGTTACAGCTCCTAAAGGAACAAGGTCAACCAATGACAGCTTCTCCCAGAAGTTCTCCACCAAAAACCACTCAGAAATAGTCAATTCAGGATCAATTAAAGTGCTCCACTAGCTGCCTGCGTTGCAAAGCACCCCAGTACGCTGTCTAGGTGCGTTGCAACGCACTTGAATGCACTACCCAGGTGCGTTGAGCGGGAAATGACAAGTGGCAGAGTCATTCAACGAGGTGGAAAGACCATGGAAGCTTCCAGAATCTTCTCCAATGACACTTGCCTCATTGAATTCGACCAAGTGATGAGTAAGAGGCTCTCAGTCTCCAAGTGGAAGCAAGAACTGACAGAGAGAAGCCACAAGTCAAAACATAAGCTGACTCATCCTCTCTGCTTACATCTATATATGGATCCCTCATCCTAGAGATCCAGAGGCTGGAATTTTGTACTTTGCAGAGAATTGCTGTTGGTTTGAGATTGAGATTAGTACATTGGGTGATTTATGGTTTGTTGGAGGAGAGGAAGGGATTCCTTTGCTGGGAGGTAGATGCTGGATCGGGACTCACTTGGTTGTATCTCCTCTTGGACTTTCTTATTCTATCAATAAACTATTTGAGTTTCTCCTACATGCTGTGTACCAATGATGTTTTGTTATATTTGCATGTTTAGCTTAATCTGATCCTGAGCTTTTTATGAATGTATATCTGTATCTTCGTGTAGTTTCTCTCTATTGTGATCTTACAGGAATTCGGTGAAGCTGGGCCGGTAAGGGAGCAGGGAGCTGGGAGCCATTGAAGAGAGGAGTGATTGGATCAACAAACTAGCGAAAGACACAGGTTAGTTACATCCCTCCTCCTCATTTACTTTTCATAAAGAAGAATACTCAAGTAAGTTTCCTTGTTTGTTGCTAAGGCACTATCACACCTTAGAGTGGGATAGGGGCATTCTGAATAGATACTTTTCCCAACAACACATAGAAGGCTTCTAGTTTATGGCTTAATGAGTCAGGTTTTTGGAGGTGCAATGGCTTAGCCAAGTTTAAGATTTAAAAATTTTATGTCGTCATTGTATTCCTTCATAGTTGGAAGTAAACTCCTATATAAGTATTCTTTTCTTTGTTAGTTAATATTTCTCTTTCATCAAGTAATTACACAGATTGTTCTTCCAAGAACACAAAGAAGTATGAGACACAAAGATTTAGGCTTTCAAGGCAGGGAAAAACCTCTCAATAGGGGGAAACCCAACAATCCTCTTATCGAACTTATTCGAAATGAAATATCCAACACAAGACCAAAGAGTCCCTCCAAGTCAACCCTCCTCTTTATGTCAAGGTCAATAGTTGAGTCTCTGCCTAGTCAAAGTCAGAAGAAGCTACTGAATTTATGTCCTTATTGCAGGTTTAGTCTCTTATTATAATACAATGACTTCCAATTACAAACTCTTTGCATTCTATTACTAATCTTTGGCTACTATAACAAACCATTGACTCTTTACCACAGATATTCAGATCCTGTTGCAAATGGATAGCTTTTGATTGAGATTCGGATTAGTCACAGACTTCAATTTCTTCAAGTGTTGTAGACTTCTTTTTATCCTCAGTTTTTCTTCTCCCATTGGATTATAGACTTCGAGCTTTTTCACTTTATTGGTTGCTGCCCAAAAGAGGTCGAATATAGGCTAAAAATCCTAGATATCGTTCTCCATGAGGTTTGACTTAACTAAACAAAGAGTGACAATGCCTGGATTGTTGCCTTTGTAATGTTGAAATGTCCTACAATATTTTCCTGTGACAAGATGTAATGGCCCTAATTGGACAACACTGAAACTAGCTGAATTCAGTGTTTAACTGCCATGACCAATTCCTTCATTTTCCCATAGCAGCTATGTTGCAACAGTCTCACATGGAGCGAGGATTAATTTGCACATGGACATCTCTCTTTTGACAATGAAGGCAATGTGCTAGGCTCTCATCTAATATATGTTCCTAAGATATAATAAAATTATGCTGTATGAGTTATCATCATTCTTACTCCTTAGTTATATTATATGTGCTCCCTGTCTTTGTGCTCATGGTTGAAATAAATAACTCTCCATTGAATTTCTATTAGCATCATTCAGAAACTCTTGATTGATTAATGCTCTATGAAATGCATCAGCTCTGAGTTACTCATAATCCACTTTCTTGTTGAGTTAGAGATCAACTGCCACGGTTCTGGAGTTGTTGCATTTCCTCAAGGAGTTGCTAATTTTGTTTATATACGACTGCTATGAATTTCTCTCTCCTTACCTAGAGTGTTCTTAAGCATTCTTCAGTGGATTTCTACTTACTAGAGTTGTTTCCCTCTCCCCTGATCATTATTTTCATTTGCTACAGTGAGTTTGAGCTCAATCTTGGTTGTTGAAGTGGCCATAGGTACTAGACAAGACCCTACATAACTGTAGGAGATGATTGGCTTTCCAATTTCCCTTCATTCCCTTCAATCCATCGAATACATGGGTGCTAAAATCTACAAGGAAAAGCATTCTTGATGTGTATTTATGGTAGAATGTAATTATATTAGAATTTTGTTAAATTGAGATTCATTACTTGAGTGATTCAAATTATATGTTGTTCCATTGGTATTGGGAATCGTTACATGAGAACCCATTAACTACAATTATTTACCAATACTATCCAGAGGTTGTTCTGTACTAGAATGATGATTGTCTAGTATGATGTATAAGGAGGATAAGGTTGAAGAAATGAATGAGGAGAAATCACATTCAAGGGCCAGTGTGGATGAAATTTGTACTGTAGAAAAAGAAAATACAACAGTATGGACAAATATGGACAATTTCTGATGAAGAACATGCAACATCAGCCAACTTCAGTGTAAACACAAAGTGTGAATAGTTTGAATTGTCTGATTTCACACTTATTACATATTCAACTGGTGAATCTGTATCTTCTTGTACTAATAATATGGAAGATCAAGATTACATACAACAATGTATACACACTTTTACCTTAAGGAAAAGTGTTGGGAAAAAGACCCTCAAGGAAAACTCCCCTGAGACAAGTATCAAGTCAGTGAGCAAAAACTGTTGTAAAGATGCTAGCAGTCAATTGTCCAAGGGTGATTTTTGGATGCCCTCACAAGAACTAAAGATTGTATCCCACTATCCAAAGGATCTTCTCTCAACTAAAAAGGGTATGCTAATAAATGCTTATGGGAAAAAGGCACAACACATTTATCTTTGGTTGGGAGTTTATCCATATTGCCCATGATGTAAATAGTTATAATGTCATGTTGAGTAGATTTTTGGCACACCTTTAAGAAGGTATCATTATCGAATGGGGGCTAGAAATCTAAAATGTTATCCATTGAATTAGATATACGATTATATTTGTCTAGATGGGAAGGTCGATATAGTTTGAGTTTGTAGGAATTAATTATTGGAGAATACCCTATTGCAGAGGAAGCTTTGGGTTGAATGAAATTTGATGAACCTACTATAGAATATGTGAGCTAAATTTTTTATTTTTAATATATTTTTGCCTCATACTATTTCTTATGATGGATGGCATATGATATGTAGGAAGCTTTTCACTCTATAGAAGATATTCATGGCCTTATGTATGGTCAAGAAGATTCCTAAACCTCAAATGATGACAATATGCTATTCAAAGTTAACAAAGATGTTTTGGATATTAGAAAGTCGTTTGTATCATGCTTATGCATGGTACAAGCTCTATATCCTCTAGAAAAGCTACAATAAATACTTAGCATAGAAGGATTTGTAGCTGATAGCATCATCTGGATTGTTGGTTGCCATTGTGAAGTGGGATGAGGGAAATGTGTAGAAAAATCATATTCTAGAAACCATTTATCTTTGTTTGGGAGTTTACCGATATTGCCAATGATGTAAATAGTTATGATGTCATGTTGAATAGATTTTTGGTACACCTTTAAGAAGGTATCACTATCAAATGGGGGCCATAAATCTAAAATGTTATCTATTGAATTAGATATAGGATTATATTTGTTTAGATGGGAAGGTAGATATAGTTTGATCTTGTAGCAATTGATTATTGGAGAATACCCTATTGTAGAGGAAGCTTTGGGTTGAATGAAATTTCATGAACCTACTATAGAATCTATGAGCTAAATTATTTTTATTCTTAATATGTTTTTGCCTTATACTATTTCTTATGACAGATGGCATATGATATGTAGGAATCTTTTCACTATATAGAAGATATTCATGGTCTTGTGTATGGTCAAGAATATTCCCAAACCTCAAATGATGACAATCTACTATTCAAAGATAACAAAGATATTTTATATATTAGAAAGTCATTTGTATCATGCTTATGCATGGTACAAGCTCTATATCCTCTAGAAAAGCTACAATAAATACTTAGCATAGAAGGATTTGAAGTTGATGGCATTATCTGGATTGTTCGATGCCACTTCTATTATGCCCTATGATCACAAGCATGGGGCTCACCATTTTGAGCTGGAGAATGAGAAGGAAAGAAGTTCAAGAATGGCTAGTCTTCTAAGTTTTGGGATTTAGTTTGGATTCTAAAATGGATACCAGAGAAGTGGTAAGTTATTTCAATGAAAAGGCTTAAGTTCATCTGTCATTGTTTGAGATGTTTGCATTTGTATAGGTTTTTCTAGTATAAGTATTATATTTTATGCTTAGTTCAAGGAGTTTTCTTCCAATATGTCTAATAATAATATGTTTTTTTGGCAGTTGTCACGCTCAACACTTCTATCTGAAGTGGTAAGTAATAGGTACAGAGATCATTAAAGAGTTTATTTTTGAAATTAAGTCTTTCCTTGATGTTGCTGAGAAGTCAGAGCACACATATATTCTTCTAAGCACTTTTTATGCTTGTACCTTGTTACCTCCAAACTTGCAAGTAAATTGTTACCTTCCATATGAAGAATTATCAGCCACTGAGATAGAAATCAATGTTTCACCTGCCAAAGGTCCCAATGTTCAATCAAAAGCAGTACCCATAGCAGCAACTCCACCTCCTATCCTAGATCTTCTTGGTTATTTGATAGGTTTAGGCAATGCACTTGTCCCTAGAGATTAGTGAGCAGTAGGCTCTGGGTGGGTATTAGATAGTCAATTCCATTTCATTTTGTAAATAACAAATGGAAAAAATTGGCTTTATTGTTGTTAGATGTGAATTGTATATACTATGATGAGCGCCAACATTATTAAAGCAACTTGTGATATTTGGTTAATGCTTTGTGCAGGCCTCCATTTGTTGTTTTACTTGGAACATCAGTATGTCAAGGCCTTCAAATCAATGGGAAACTTATATGGCACAATGATAAAAAAATTTACAGCTTGAAGCTTTGGAATAGCTCTTTTGGTCTTGCAGATGCTGGACCTCTATAGGTATAGTTCATAAAATGTGAAAATAGTTGAGATATTAGTTCTATTTACTATAAATATTGCTAGTTTAGTAGGATGTAGATGAACATCTATTTTGAGTCCTTTTCCTAAGTTTCGTTCCTGGTAAATTAGGTGCCACCATTGCAGCCTGGTAGCTCAACACACACTGCTACCAATGGTACTATTTCAAAACATATCTCCTGGACTGGCAAGCACTCTTTTGTAGGTGGAAGTAAAAAATAATCAACAACTTGTTTGGTATTTTAATGATAATATTTCATTTGAAGTTTTATTCACTGAGGATGGCAAGATGGAGCATGCAAAATTTCTAGATGTAATAATGAATGATGGGATCTAAATTTTAAGCTTTGGAAGTTTTCTTCATTGAGGATGGCAAGAAGGAGCATGCAAAATTTCTGGAGGTAATTGTAGAGCTGTAACAAGGGTCTCTTTCACCTCTAGTTATGCTACATTAATAAGTCAATCCGGGAACGCTTTGTTATTGCAAAGAGTGGCTCAAACCGAGGCTATTTGTCAGAGTAATGCTTCGTAGTACAGTGCCTAGAAAATACAAGAGTAAATGGATGCTAAACTACAACTAATTTACTTTTAAAAGAAAGGAATCACACCAGGCGATTTATCAGTCAAGGGTGCGGAAGCGATAACCCATCCCTCTAGAAACTGATGAAAGGAAATTAGAGTATGGACCAAAGATCTGGGAGCTAAGCAGCGACTTGCTGACTCACTACAGCTTCAGGCCTTCTCTCACACCAAAACAGTAAATGCAAGGAAATGGAACGACAGAAAGTAAAATGGAACAGCAAACGGAAAATGGAACAGCAAATCCGAAATGGAACAGCAGTAAATGGAATGGCAATAAATGGAACAGCAACTCAATAAACTAGATCTCGCGAGTCAGAACTGAACTTGTTTTATTAAACTAAACTCACATTCTTCAATCAAATTCTCAAAGGCAATTCCAATGAACTTTATGAGATGATATTCACAAATGAAGTATGGAACAGCAGTCATCAAACCTATGTACACAACACACTTACTATAGCAATCTGATGATTAAAGAGAATATGACTATGTTTCCAGATAGAATAATATTACTTCCGGATTCTAACAAGTAAGAGTTCAAATGAATCCAATACAGCAATATTCAATATGAAGGCTCTGTAACAACACAGTTAGCTTCAATAGTGAACATGCAATCATCTCTGAAAAGATTCATTCACACAATACAAAGTCACTTACATAAATCTCTCGAATGAAACCAGTAATGAATTAGTCGTGACAAAGCATGGAACAGCATATGAGAAACACGTCAGATTACCAAACTATATAAACAATCCACACAGAAACCAAATTATAATGATACAAAAGCAAGTGTCCTTCGGAGCCGACCCCTTAGCTTCCAAGGATACACTGCCTTAGATTACTCCAGACGCAGAGATGAAATAAACACCAAGCCTTTGATATTAATGCATCAACAAGAGTACATCAAAACAAGTCTTAACGAGACTCGATGATCAAAGTTCAAATTGAAACTTAGATTTACATATATGAAAAAAGGTCTCTCGAGCTTAACACTGCTGCCCCTTTTAATAAGAGTAATGGCGAAGGTATCTAGGTAGCAAAAATAAGCAAGACAGCGATCCCTCAGGATCAAAGATCCTGAGGGATTCGCCAAGCCGTTAATCCTTGATTTTCCTTTCTCTGTTCCGCCGAATCGATAAGTCTTCTTCCTTTCCCGGGTCGTTCTGCTTCGATCCGCTTGATCTTGTTCGCATCCGGTTCCCTTCCAAAGGGACAACAGTTACTCTTCCTTTGTCTTTTCCTCTTAGACAGTAATCCTTCGTTTCCACCCTTTCCTGCATGGAAAAATAACAATTATCAGTGATTGAGCTTTTCATACTAATTCTCACATATTCTACTAAAAATGCTTTATCTCTTTAAGTTCATTATGCAGAAAGAGTTACAATTGCTACCGAAAAGTTACTAAATTGTTTGTTAAAAACATACCTTTCCAGAGCTCCACACACCCCCCTGCTTACCCTGTTTCATGCCCTCATGAAATCATTATAGTTGACATGCAAAGCAGTAAGAGAGTAGGCCGGAGAGGGAATCTCGTGTGGAGGCCTACAACCGCGATGAGCAACCAAATCATCAAAAAACTGATTTGTTTGACCTTCAGGCATTTCATACAAGGCCTGGTATCCGGGTGCAGGGTGCCAAATAATTCGACTACGAAATCGATACCCTAACCAGGGTGGCCCTGCTTGCAGAATACGCTCGCCATAAAGGTTCAATCGACTGGTTGCCAGCTCAAAATTTTCATATCTAAATGGTTCCCTGAGCTGGATGTTTGGGTTCGAAATCTGATATCGGAATTTTGCAGCATCGGTGGCAAGGTCTTTAATAGTCAGAAAATATTCCAAGTTTTGTCTGATTAAATCCTCATGCATGGGTCCTAATGTTTCCATAACACCCGTGGTCCTCATAAGGTTCCTATGTGCTCTCCATAACAGTACTGGGTTTCTAGGCTCGGCTCTTACCCACAACTCTAGGCTATTTTCCTGTCTCTGAAAAGTGGTATAAGCCTTGAGCCATTTTAGCTGATTAACCCCAAAGGAAACAAAGGCTTGCAATTGTATGTCCCCAACAAAAGGGCCAGGATTTAAATCAGTTTCATGGTCTAGCACGAGGTTATGCAGGTAAAATTCACATAATAATCTTTGGACCTTAATCCCATAATGCTTGCAACAATCTATGAAATCATTAAGAGTATTGATTTGTATAGGGGCACGTGCCCTGACAACTTTTATCTTTAATCGTAAATATCGTTCAAGCAAAAATAAAGCATTGTTTTTAGCAGGGGCCCCACAGGCTAGAACGTCATTATACAAGGAACACACAGTGTCCATCTGCCTAACAACAATATCTAATCGATGAGTTACCTTTGCAACCTTTTCCTGCTCCTTTTGCCAGCCTTCGAAGGCCTGGCTCTCGGACTGACTAATATTCCGAAGTTGCTGTTGCAACTCTTCATATTTCACCCGGGGGACTGTTTGTTCCTTCAATTGTTCAGTTTCCTGCTGAGCTTCCTTCATCATTTTATGTAGGGTTCTTGTTTTTGGATCCTTTTTCCATAAGGCCGTAGAGGCCAGGAGTTTTACTTGAACCTTTTTATTATGCTGCTTAGAGTTCAGAACCCGGATCACCCCTGAGGGCGGTGCCTCTGTTTGGATTTCCTTGTTCTCCTTTTCTTTCTTGACATGCACAAAAGGTTGTTGTGGTTCCTCTGCTAATGGAACGACAGTCTGTTCTTCAGTGGCAATTGGAACAGCAGTTTGTTGCTCAGTGGCCATTGGAACAACAGTTTGTTCCTCAACGTCATTTGGAACAGCTGCAGGTCTTCTAATCGGGTTTCGACCAAAAGTGCGAGTGTAAGTCCCTCGACTTCTTGTTCGACGGGATTCTGCTGTAGTGGTCCTCTTCCTCTTCTGTGTGGTCCTTTGTATCCTCAGACTGGCTTTCAGAATGCGAATTTTCTGTCGGAGCTGGGCTATAGTGCTCAGCAGCCTCTGCTGTTTAGTCCTCAATTTCTTGATTTCTCTTGTCTCGGCAGAGGGTTTGGGCCTGGCCCTTAAATCTGCCCCAATGTCTAGCATTTCTTCTGGTGCTTCGGGAACAGATTGTTCCCGGTTGGTATCCCTTATTTCTTCCTCATGAACGGGTGGATTTTCTTCTCCTTGGTTCTCTGCATGTGAATTCTCGGGTATCTCTTCCTCTGGCGATCCATCGGGAGGACCTGCTGGGCTGGAGGGTTGGCCATATTCCCCCAAACTGGCCAGGATTGCGTCCAATTCTTCTTCGCCCACAAGGTCTCGTAGCGGGATGCTTTCTGGCTGTATTACTTCCTCCTCCCGATTTTCCTGTTCAGTGACTGCCTTGGAGTGTTCAGCTTCGGAGTGCATTTCTCCCTCCTTACCTTCTTCTCCAGCTTGTTCAACCTCATCCCCAGATTGTCCAGCATTTTCATCAGAAGGTATTTCTTCTGGTTCCGGAGGTTCGTCTATAATCTCAATTGGTTGGCTGGTGTCCCGAATCTTTTCCAGCCTCCCTCGTATTCGAGCTAGGCGAACTGATTTCCTTGGTTTTTCTGGCTGTTCGGGTGTACAAGCAACAAGTTTTTCCGCTATCACTTCTCTACGTTTTTCTGGTCGCTCTGGTGTATCTGAAGAGTGCTTTCGCTTCAGAGCGACACGTTTTCCTGCTGCCACTTCTCTGCGTTTCTCTGATTGTTCTGGCGTGCTGGAGGAAGTCTAACGTTTTGGGGGTGGTGCAGTCGATCCTTCCTCAATCAATGCAATGAGTTCCTCCCAGCTGCTCTGCTGTTAAGTGAGACTATGGCTCACTATCAATCGAATCAATCCATGGTGGCTAACAACTGCGTCTATGTGCTGAGCCGTTTTCAGGCTTCAGGCCGCATCATGCAATAGTGAATTCAAAAGTGCAGGCATATTTACAGAACATTTTTCTTTTAAAACAACTAGGAGTTTAAGATGACGAGGTCTTACCACATCTTTCCTTCCTTCACAAGTAATGTAGCTCTGCACTATCTTTGCTAGTTCAGCCCAGGGTTCTCCTAACGTAGCTGGCAGAACTCCTTTCCCTTTTACTGTCAAGTTTTGGCCTTCATCCTGAAAAATATCCATAATCTTCTGCAGTCTTTCTTTCCTCAGTGTCCATACAGGTCCGGTGGCTGGTAGGCCTGAGACTTCTGCAATTACATCGTCAGTGACCAATATCCGTCTTTCTCTTACTATGGAATGGTCTTCCTGCAAGTTTTGCAGAAATTCCAACGCCACTGTCTCGTTTGACTCCTGTAGGCGATTGAAATAATTCAGCCATCCAGCCTTTTCCAGGATCTCGCGAGCAGCAGCAGAGGCTGTCAATTCGTGGGGTTCACTTCGGACTGCCTTACCTCCCATAGTTCTACGAAGGATTTTTAATGGAACAACAACTGCATGAGCTGTTTTGGGATGCAGAGAAGGTGATCGTCGCGAAAAAAAACAAAGTATGCAGCAAAAGTGGCAACTTTGCGTAAAATAGACTTATCATACCATTAAACCATGCCATTCCTTCGTACACTATCTACCCCGAATGGTGTGGTGACACGTACCTCGTGGAGTAATGATATTACCTTCCCCCCCCACGATGTGATAGGCTACCCCAGCCATCAAATAGAGGAACAGCAGCCATCGTGTAACCAGTCATAAAGTACAGCATATAAAATTACGCCGTGTTTTGGATAGACAACTAAATTCCGAAATCGAGGCAAAAAGGTGGATCGCGTTTTACATAAGAGCTTGCATAGTATGATGCAAGGCTAGGGGATGGGATGTCTGTCACTTGTACGAAGTCCCGAGGTGTCACTGTCAGTTCCTTTGCCATGATTGGTAGTAATGAGTATTCATGCGATAGGTTAATCGAGGAATAAAGTATGAATTATTCATAGGATAGAAGAAACAAGAGGTATTAATATCATCCCTGTTGGTGTAACCATTATGACTTCAATACCATTAACAGAGCTCTGCTGTTGACAGGTGTCCATAACCTTGGCAGAGTTGTTTATTTCACCCCCGGAACCATGATCCTGTATGTGTATACAAATATTTTGTCAAAATACAGGCCATTATGCTGGCTTGGTAACCAGGTAGACATAATGCTATTCACAAGGAAGGCGCGAAACGTGGACAGGCTGGCTCTTGATGAGACCCCCTGTTCCAAGGTCTGTTTATTTAGCATACCTTTGGACCATATCCCTGGTGTGGTGGCCATGCTGGGAATGCCACTTCGCTTCCATCCTGATGATCATGGTAGGCTGGCTCTTGATGAGACCCCCTATCCTGCATTTGACAATAATTCACATTCGTCATCATTTTTCTCTTCTTTTTTCTCTTGTTGTTTTTTTTTCAGTACTTTTTCTTATATATTTACACATAAGGGTGGTTCAGCGCTCCTTAAGAGTGGGAATGGCGAAATAAGTCTTATCATCCCATCAGGAAGATATAAATCCTCTGTTCTTATTCCTGTGTAATAATTAGAGAAAATTTTTAAGGAGATCGCCATGATAAAGATAACCAACTGGGGAAATGGAAATAAGTCAATGACAACGGGGATGAGAAGTAGATATGTCTCCCCTCTTGTCCTCTTATCAATACTAGGCTCTATAAAGATAGCGATTTTATGATGTGCTGACTTCGGCTTGTTGTGATTGATATTCATTGCATAAATATATAGCTGTATCTTAAAGACTGGAGAGATGATGGGTGAAAAAGCATCCTCAATATGAATCATCACTGAGAGCAAAAAATATGACTATGGTGTTCCAAGAGAAGAATCCATGCAACCAAATAGTTGGGATCCCATTCTTTTGAGAAGAAACAGCCTAAGATCATGAGTGCTGTCTTAAAAATTGTCACCTGCTATTCTTTTTGAAAAGGAACAGCAAAAACTCGCAAATGCTGTTCCTTTTGAAAAGGAACAGCAAAAACTCACAACTGCTGTTCCTTTGAAAAGGAACAGAAAAAACTCAAAACGCTGTTCCTTTAAAAAGGAACAGCAAAACTCAAAACAGCAAAACTCGAAATGCTGTTCCTTTTTTTTCGAAAAGACAAGCTGTTGTTCCTTTTGAAAAAGGAACAACAAAAACACGAAGTGCTATTCCTTTTGAAAAAGGAACAGCAAAAACACGAAGTGTTGTTCCTTTTGAAAAAGGAACAACAAAAACACGAAGTGCTGTTCCTTTTGAAAAAGGAACAGCAAAAACACGAAGTGCTGTTCCTTTTGGAAAAAGGAACAGCAAAAAACACGAAGTGCTGTTCCTTCTGGAAAAAGGAACAGCAAAAAAAAACACAACAATGCCAAAAGCATAAAAACAAGCAACTGTTGTTCTTTTTGAAAAAGGAACGGCAAAACTTCGCAACTGCTGTTCCTTTAAAAGGAACAGCAAAAATCCCAAAAATGTTGTTCCTTTTGAAAAGGAACAGCAAAAATCCCAAAAATGCTGTTCCTTTTGAAAAGGAACAGCAAAAACTCACACCTGCTGTTCCTTTTAGAAAAAGGAACAACAAAAACACGAAAACAAACCACTTCTGTTCCTTCTGGAAAAGGAACAGCATAAACTCAAAAATGTTGTTCCGTTTTAAAAAAGGAACAACAAAAACACACTAACTGTAAAGAGCAATCTTAAGAAAGAAAAATCAAACAAATATTAAGAAAACTTATATACAAGACTTATGTACAAGTCAAAAGAATGAGTTCCTTACTGAATTGCAGGCGAGGAAGATTTTACTTCCTCTCCTAAAATTTTCATGTCAGTACCCTGTCGTAGCTGCTCACAGAAGGATTCTCGAGTGAGTGGCCTGCGATAGAGACGAACTCAGTGGCCATTTACCTTGAATGCATATCCAGAACCATCGATTGTAATGAGAGTGAGGGTCCCATTATCATGTACCTTTTGGATTTCATATGGCCCCAGCCATCGAGTCTGCAGTTTCCCCGGTAAATCCTGAAACCGAGAGTCATATAACAGAGCCCAATCTCCTTCGTGAAAGACTTTGTTCTTGATAAGTGCATCATGCCATTTAGCTCGCTGTTGTTGAATAAGTGTTGTATTTTGTAATGCAGAGAGCCTTATTTCGTCCAATTCGTTAATCTGCTGTAGTTGATTGATTTGTGCCTCACTTAAATCTAGGTCAACTTCCTGTGCAGTTCGTAGGGTTTGGATTTCGAATTCTATGGGGAAAATAGGTTGTTTCCCAAACACTAATTGATAGGGTGAATAACCAGTGGTACTTCTCCAGGTGGTTCTATAGGCCCAGAGTGCTTCAGGTAGTCGGGCGGCCCAATCACGCCTATGTGAAGCAATGGTTTTTGTTAAAATTGATTCTATTACCTTATTACTGCTTTCTACTTGCCCATTCGCCTGCGGCTGATATGGGGAAGTAATTTTGTGCTGGACGTGATAGTTGTTAAGTGTTTCAGCTAGTTTGTTTTCAGTAAATTGTGGTCCTCCATCTGTAATTATTTCTCTCGGAAGGCCATATCGTACAAACAAATGGAATAGGAACTGAACTACCGAATCTTCTGTAGCTCTAGGTAACGCTTCAGCTTCAACCCATTTGGTAACATATTCTGCGGCTACCAAGATATATGTTCTGTGATTTGATGATGGGTTGATGGGTCCAACGAAGTCAAGAGCCCACCGTTCAAATGGTTCAATGACTAATTGTGGCCTCAGAGGTATCTCGTCAGCTTGACCAGGTCGTCTTGCTCGCTGGCAGCTGTCACAGGCTTGAACGAATTTCTTCGCATCTTTAAAAATTGTAGGCAAGTAGTATCCTGTCTGCAGTACTTTATGTGATGTTATTTTTTCCGCAAAGTGTCCCCCGCATGGTCCATCATGACAAGCTTTTAAGATGTCAAGAATTTCATCTTCACGAATACATCTCCTGATTTGCATGTCTGCCCCTGTGTGGAACAAATAGCCCCCAATCCACGAAAATCGAGTGCTCTTCTGAACAATCTGCTTACGTTCATTAGGGGTTAAGTGTTTTGGTAGTTTACTTGGTGCAAGGTAATTAGCAACATCAGCATACCAGGGTGTTTGAGCAGCAACAACAAACAGGTGTTCATCCAGAAATTGGTCTTCTACTGCTGCTGCTTCAATTGGTTTTGGTATCCGTGAGAGAAAATCAGCTACAGGGTTTTCCTTGTCGGGTCTATCTTTGATTGTGATATCAAATTCCTGCAATAAGATCAACCATCTTGTTACTCTGGCATTTGTAACAGGCTTATTTGCTAAATATTTAATAGCAGAATGATCTGTATATAAAACAACGGGATAGCCTGTGATATAATGTCTAAATTTATTGACAGCATGTATTACAACGAGGAATTCTTTTTCGGTGACAGTGTAATTCAATTCTGCAGGGGTTAAATTTTTGCTGATATAATAAATAGCATAAGGTTTTTTATCCTCCTCCTGTCCTAGGACTGCACCGATTGCTGTGTCTGAGGCATCAGATGAGATTTGGAATGGTAAATTCCAGTTTGGTCCTCGAAGGACTGGAGCTGTTGATACAAGCTTCTTTAAATCCTGGAAAGCGCGGTCACATTTTTCTGTCCACATGAAATCAACATTACCTGTTAGTGCATATAGAGGTGCAGCAATGTGTGAATAATGTTCTATAAATCGTCTGTAATACCCAGAAAATCCAAGAAAGCTGCGTACCTCCGTCTGAGTAGTGGGAGTGGGAATAAGCAAAAGAATTTGAATTTTAGCCGGATCTACCTGAATGTCGGTTGCTGAGACGTAGTACCCTAGAATAAGCCCTTCTGTCATCATCATATAACACTTTTCGTGGCTTAAGCAAAGCCTGGTAGCAATGCAGCACTGTAGGACTTTTTCTAGAGTGTCTAGAGCTGGATCAAAATCATCTCCATATGGTGTAAAATTGTCCATGTAGACTTCAAGCCCATCATTTATTAAATCTGCAAAGATGCTAAGAATGACCCTTTGGAACGTTGCAGGGGCATTACATAGGCCAAAGGGTAGAACTCTATAGGCGAACGTTCCCCAAGGACAAGTAAAGGTAGTTTTATCTTGGTCTTCAGGGGCAATCTGAATCTGATTGTATCCACTGAAGCCATCTAGGAAAGAAAAGAATTTCTTTCCTACTAATGTGTCCAGTACTTGGTCTATGAATGGGAGGGGAAAATGGTCTTTTTGTGTGGCTTTGTTTAGCTCTCTATAATCCACACAAATCCTCCATTTCCCATTCTTCTTGGGTACAACCACAAGTAGAGAGACCCACTTACTATCAGAAATAGGATAAATAAAATTAACATCTAAAAGCTTCTGAAGTTATGCTTTCACGACATCTTTTAGATGGGGGTTGAGTCTTCTTTGCGATTGACGGACAGGTCTTGCATCTTTTTCTATGTAAATATGGTGGGTGCACAATTGGGGATCAATCCCTTTCATATCAGGGTAGTTCCATGCAAATGCTTCTTGATATTTTTGTAACAGATGGATGAGTTTTCTTTCTTGGTCCGGCGTAAGGTTGGCATTGATGTTTAATGTTTTCCCCGGTTCAATTTCCACTACTTTACTGTTGGCAACAGAAGTCACAGGTATCGTTTGGTCATGTGTATCTTTCAAGGAATCTTCTTCTAGTTCATTCTCGAATGCAGCCTCTATCATAAGACACTGTGCATGAGGTCTAGATTCAGTTTGACTAACGAAGTTATTGATGGCATCATCTTCTGTTTGATCTTTAAAGTCTAGTGCCTTCTGTATAGTCAATGGTGATCTGATATTGTCAGTAAGGTATGATACAGGGTGCTGGTTAGTTTTTATCATTGTAAGACTTGGCTGTGTTGGAGGATATAGGACTAGATTTTTAATATCTGGTCCTCTCATTATTTTCATATTCCCCTGCCAACAACCAATATAAGCATCGGCAGTGGCCAGCCAGGGTCTACCTAAAATTAGAGGGTGTCCATCCAATCGGGTTTTTGGATTAATTACCAGGAATTCAGTCGGGTATTCCCAAGAATCTACAGAGACCATGACATCGTATAGAGTTCCTTCTGGTTGCACTACAGATCGGTCAGCCAATTCTAGCAAAGTCGAAGTGGGTTCTACCGATGTAATCCCAAGTTTTTGGCACGTAGAAGTTGTCAAAATATTAATTGCAGCTCCTAAATCAACTAAAGCATTGGTCAAAGTCTGTCCATAGATTTGAACAGTTACTATTGGGTTTCCTGGATCTTCATATTTAATGGGTATTCCTGATAACAAGTCAGATAAAGTACCGACTACTTGGACTCTTGGGTTAGTGGTTGGATTCCTCCTTGATTTCTTTATGCACAATTCTTTTATAGTTTTAGCGTATATAGGGATGTCTTGAATGGCTTGGAGGAATGGAATTCTTATGTACAGATTTTGTAACTCCCCTAGAATGTCAAAGTCTGGATGCTGTACAGGTCGTGGTATGACTAATCATTCTGGGAAGGGAGGAGCAGGTGCATTTATTTGATGATAAGTCTGCTCCTTATTTACGCTCTCTTGTTGTAACGGTTGTTCTATTGGTAACTGATCTTCAATGTGCATTGTTTTATCTCCCTTTGTTTCTATTATTCGTCCAGATCTTAACTGAAGATCATTGCACTCCCTCAGTTCAGGTCCGATTTCTATTGATTCTATGATTTGGAGAGACTGGACCGGCCTATTATTAGGATTAGGATTAGGTTGGGCTGGGAGTTGCGGTCTCAGATTAGACTGGGGGTTTTGTTGCAAAGCTGGCAGAGTCGGTTGAGGGAGCAGGATAGTTCCTGTTGGCTAATATGTCGATCTTGGCCAATTTGTCTGCCAGGGTGAACTTTGTGAAGTAGGGGGGGTCCATTGCGGAGGGTATGAGTTATTCTGCCAATATGGTGGAGTGTAAGGAAAATTCGGCCAACCAAATTGGCTTAGCTGATTCATCCATGGATTTGGAGAAGGAAATGGTTGTGATGACCAGTTCAGAAATTGGGGTTGAGATTGGTTTTGCCACATACTATATTGTGGAGGCTGAAAAGAAGAAGTTGGGTACGAAAACATACCTGTTTGCCTTGGTTGCCATTGGCGACGCTGGTTAACAAAGTATGCTGCTTCTGGTTCTTCTTCTGCTTCCTTATATACTGCTTTCAATCCAGGAAGTGAGGGGCAACTTTCAGTAAGGTGATCTTTTGTATAGATGGCACATGTTTGAACTGTATCCAGCAGACATTCCTTGTGGCTATGCTTTCTTCTACATCGGGGGCAGAAGATCGCCAAATTCTGTTATGCCTCAATCTGCTTCTGCTTAGCCTGCACAATATCAAGTTGTGTAGTTAATGTCCCCAGAATATCAGTTTTAAAATTTTCTAATAAATTGCCAAGTTCTACACGTGTTACTCCTTCTGTTGGTGCTTTGTTATCTCTGACAAACCGATCATATTCTAGTGGTTTTATCCTTGTTCTACCTCTCGAACTTCTGATACATAGATCAATGATGTCAGCAAAATTTTCTTGATAGATATCCCCTTTTCCCATGATATTTAATGTTTCGATCCACTACTCTTTCATGCCTCTGATCAATGCAGTTTTTAACACATTATCAGGCAGTGGTAATGATGCATAAGGCGACCTTTGTAAATTATACTGAAATCGTTCTACATATTCTTCTAATGTTTCATTTGGTCTAGCTATCATTTGGAATATTTCATCTTTCAATTCTCTAGACCTACAGTAATCTTGATATTTCTTCAGAAAAGATTCCTTCATCTGCTCCCAGTTATTTATAACCCCACCACCTAAACCCATAAACCATCTTAAAGCTGCTCCTTTCAAAGTGGAGGGGAACAACTTTAATTTCTGGGGATCAGTGGTGTAATCATATCCCCTGCATAATACATCAAATTTAAATAAGAATGCATCAGGGTCTTCTGATGTAAGTCCATGAAATGTAGGAATGTGTTGAAGGGGAATTGCTTTCATAGGAGCATTTGCTGCGGAATCTACTATAGGATATTGTAATGTAGAAGTTTGAGTATTGGGCTGATTCTGTGCCATAGGATCGAATATGTGCCAATATCCTTCCAGGATTTCTAAAAGGGTATTCTTAGGCTGAGAAGGTACGGATTTGGTTGTCTTAATAGCACTTCCTTTGTCCAGAATAACGAAAGCTTCTGTTACTTGAGGAGATTGAATCCCTTCAATGAATTTTACAGCGCTTCCTTTATCTGGGGTTTCCAACGGATGGGTTATCCTAGGAGATCTTGGCTCTTCAACTTCTCCTGTTTCCCCTTCTCCTTCACAAAGGTTGCTTAGATTCCCTTCTTGCAGTCGTTCTGGAATAGAATTTTCAATTTCTTGAAAGTCCTGTTCATCAGTCTGACTATGCACCTCAGCAAAGGCTACAGATGGTGATCCTGTGGCCTGAAGGGAACCAGTAGGCTGCTTGGAACTGGTTTTTCTGAAACCTACTGATGGCTGAGATTCAGTTTTCTTATAGATTTCGTCTATGAAGGTCGTTCGGCCAAGGGTTATCAGCCCTTTGGCTTTTCCGGGTTTGAATGGAGGTTTGATAATTTTTTCTGGCTTTTTCTGCTTAGTCATGCACTCTATAAACTACCAAATTCTATTCAACCCACAATTCTGCCAGGAAAGCGGATGGTGGAGCAGGGCTTTTACATGCTCCGTACACAGGTTCTTACCTTCCGTTTTTAAAATCCAACTCTCCCCCAGCAGACTCGAACACTACTCCGTAAAAACAAATGGCTACACTCTTTCCCCGGCAACGGTGCCAAAATGTAGAGTTGTAACAAGGGTCTCTTTCACCTCTAGTTATGCTACATTAATAAGTCAATCCAGGAACGCTTTGTTATTGCAAAGAGTGGCTCAATCCGAGGCTATTTGTCAGAGTAATGCTTCGTAGTACAGTGCCTAGAAAATACAAGAGTAAATGGATGCTAAACTACAACTAATTTACTTTTAAAAGAAAGGAATCACACCAGGCGATTTATCAGTCAAGGGTGCGGAAGCGATAACCCATCCCTCTAGAAACTGATGAAAAGAAATTAGAGTATGGACCAAAGATCTGGGAGCTAAGCAGCGACTTGCTGACTCACTATAGCTTCAGGCCTTCTCTCACACCAAAATAGTAAATGCAAGGAAATGGAACGGCAGAAAGTAAAATGGAACAACAAACGGAAAATGGAACAGCAAATCCGAAATGGAACAGCAGTAAATGGAACGGCAATAAATGGAACAGCAACTCAATAAACTAGATCTCGCAAGTCAGAACTGAACTTGTTTTATTAAACTAAACTCACATTCTTCAATCAAATAACAATTCTCAATGGCAATTCCAATGAACTTTATGAGATGATATTCACAAATGAAGTATGGAACAACAGTCATCAAACCTATGTACACAACACACTTACTATAGCAATCTGATGATTAAAGAGAATATGACTATGTTTCCAGATAGAATAATATTACTTCCGGATTCTGACAAGTAAGAGTTCAAATGAATTCAATACAGCAATATTCAATATGAAGGCTCTGTAACAACACAGTTAGCTTCAATAGTGAACATGCAATCAACTCTGAAAGGATTCATTCACACAATACAGAGTCACTTACATAAATCTCTCGAATGAAACCAGTAATGAATTAGTCGTGACAGAGCATGGAACATCATATGAGAAACACGTCAGATTACCAAACTATATAAACAATCCACACAGAAACCAAATTATAATGATACAAAAGAAAGTGTCCTTCGGAGCCGGGCCCTTAGCTTCCAAGGATACACTGCCTTAGATTACTCCAGACGCAGAGATGAAATAAACACCAAGCCTTTGATATTAATGCATCAACGAGAGTACATCAAAACAAGTCTTAACGAGACTCGATGATCAAAGTTCAAATTGAAACTTAGATTTACATATATGAAAAAAGGTCTCTCGAGCTTAACACTGCTGCCCCTTTTTATAAGAGTAATGGCGGAGGTATCTAGGTAGCAAAAATAAGCAAGACAGCAATCCCTCAGGATCAAAGATCCTGAGGGATTCGCCAAGCCGTTAATCCTTGGTTTTCCTTTCTCTGTTCCGCCGAATCGATAAGTCTTCTTCCTTTCCCGGGTCGTTCTGCTTCGATCCGCTTGATCTTGTTCGCATCCGGTTCCCTTCCAAAGGGACAGCAGTTACTCTTCCTTTGTCTTTTCCTCTTAGACAGTAATCCTTCGTTTCCACCCTTTCCTACATGGAAAAATAACAATTATCAGTGATTGAGCTTTTCATACTAATTCTCACATATTCTACTAAAAATGCTTTATCGCTTTAAGTTCATTATGCAGAAAGGGTTACAATTGCTACCGAAAAGTTACTAAATTGTTTGTTAAAAACATACCTTTCCAGAGCTCCACAGTAATAATGAATGCTAGGACCATTCCCTCTCTGCCACTCTGCCTGCGCCTTTGACTCTATTGGATTTTTAGGACTTTTGTGTCAGAAGGACTAGACAGGATGGAAGAGTCCAAGAGATCAAAAGGGGAAGAGGAAGAGCACATAGATGGTGAGCTTGTTTTCTCCATTGAAAAGCTGCAGGAAATCCAGGATGAGCTTGAGAGGGTAAGTTCTCATGCACTTTGAAAACTGCTTTTTGGGGTTATTTTATTTTATTTATTTATTTTTAAATTGTTTTTATTCTTATCTTTTTTTAAAACATTTTGCCCATTCCTTTCACTATGTATTATTTTTTGATTTATTACTGCATCTGTGGATTGATTGAATTTTTGCTTGTCCGTGGGCTGCTTGAGAATGATTTGTTACAGCCCTTAAGAGCAGGTTTGAGGAAAAGAGTGGTTTTCTCAGTAAACACACACTTCATCTTCATATTTTTTCAGTCTTTTGGATATGGACATTTTGATTGGTTTACACATATTGTTTTTCCAATAGTGTCGGGAAAATTATTTCAAGGAAAAATTGAAACTAGAACATCCTCAAATTAGTTATTTCAGTTATTTTTCCATGTCCATTTATTGTTTGGGCATGAGTTGGTAAAGCTCGGGGTTCAACAAATGCAATTTTTTATGTGACAATTGTTGACCCGTTACATTCTTCCTTTTTACGATTAGGTTCATAATGACTTGGTGACCTGAGGCTTTCTCAATGTAGTATGCCACACTCCTAAATCCCTTTTGGTCTCAATTATAGTCTGCATGTTTATGATAAGGTCATAGTGGCCTGGTCACCTGGGGTACTCTCAGCCTACTCACTGCCCCCAAAGGATCTAACAAGGTTTCTAGACTTAATGGCAAAAGATCACAATTCTATTCAGCACCTGCCCTTAGGGAAGGGTAGACCTCCCTTACCTATATGGTTGCTGACAGTTGACTTATTCTTACATTCATCTTTTTATTAGTTGCTGGAAAGCTTTCTTGGAGGAATTAGTGGATAGATTTTAATTTGGATTCTGGATGATAATCAGAGTATTCGTACATTACATATTTGTAATTTCATAGTTTCATTCAATTGAGGAAGAACTAGATTCATTGTATCACTTTTGTTTTCCCTTTCCCCACTTATATAGCGATGTTGCGGCTGTGGATTTTATTTTTTCCTTCTACTTTTTCTCTCTGAGATTGAATCTAAAGTTTCCAGTACCTAGCAGAGACTTTTTCTCTTATATCATGAGATGCATATGTGTATAAACCTATGTAGTTGATGAAATAAGTTTGGAGTGGATTGAAATAGTGAGATTTTGCTGTGGCGGTGGTGATGAATCATTTTTTCAATTGAGCATAACATGTCTATATGATATAATGGAGAAAAATGGAAAAAAAGCGAAATTTTTAATGGGTGCATTGAGCTGCTCTCTTTTGGCTATTCATCTCCAGTTATGTTGAATGTTAGAAATGGGGGCCAATTGCAAATTTTTTTTCTTTCATGAGACTGCAGAAATCAGTCTCCAAATGAATTGAAAATGTCCTAGTGCACTCTGGGTTGTTCTATCACTAGTCTTACATGGGATGTTTTTATTCAAGTCATTCAGGTTATTATTTTTTTTATTTATTATATGATGTCCAACTATGTGGGGCCTTCTACATGGGTAAATTGGACTTGGGTATTATGGACAATTGAGTCCTCAATTATTTTTTGTGCTTTCACTTTCACTACAGGGTCTTTAACATTCATTAATGTTTGATACATTGAGCATTAAATATCATCTGCCCTTCTTTGTGCTTTGCCTTTCACTAGAAGGTCTTTAACATTCAATATTGTTTGATACACTGAGCATTAAATATCATTTTCCCTTCACCATAAACAATAAAAAAATGAAGCTTTCTTTATATATAATTTATTTGAATGAAAAAAAGGGAGAGAGTTGTTGTTTCAATTTCTCTAGCATGGCATATACCAAACTGTGAAACAATTCGTTTCTATTTTAACATAATAAGCATGTAGTTCATTGAATTGGAAATTGAATTGTATCAAAGCTACAAATTAGAACACCCATTTTTAAAAATCCCCCTATCAGGGAACAACATGGAAATATGCTTATTTCCATTAGAATCGAGTGTCAAGGCTATGATACGCAACTTAGTTTTATGAACATTGCAGCCTGATTACATCAGATCTCCATTGTGAACTAATGGCATTTTAGGAAGGGGTGTCTTCCTTGTGTACAATCTAAAACAAGTTCTTCGTTAGAGATATCAAATTTTCTGATAATACAACATTCAATAATCATGTGATTCTAGATCCTATCAATAGTAATAATGGGTTACATAGGATTGAGAATTTACCATGATTGGCAATGTCTAATCTCAGTAATTAGGTAGGGAAGACTGCAACTGAAGAAGGTGATGATAGCAATCTGCAGCAGAAGGCCTCTGATCTGGGTCTTGTTCCAAGCATCTATTCTATAAATTCCTCAACAACTTAGACACATTTAGCCCACTTATCCTGATAAGGTGTCCAATACTGCACACATCAACTTTAACCCCATGAACACTCCTAGACATCTCAGGAGCATGGTTCAAGCCACTAAGATTATGAGGGTAAATCTGAGGTGCACCAATGCAATCCTCAAAATCTATTATAAACCACTCATTTGATTCAATGTTCTTCATCATGTTATCCCACCTGAGATACCTGTGCATAAACAAAAGGGTGTGCAAAGACACTAGTGCCTTGGTCACAAATTTCAGAGCTTCCACAAGCTGTTTGGGTTTGTTGTTTGGGTTTGTCTGTAGTTTTTAATTTTTATCTTTTTTCTTTAATTTAAAATCAATGACTATAAATGTAATTTTAAGGATTGCCATGACTTTTCACTTGGTTTGGTGTTTATGTTTGTTCGTAGCTTTTAATTTTTATCTTTTCACTTTTTTCTTTAATTTAAAATCAATGACTATAAATGTAATTTTAAGGATTGGCATAACTCTTCACATAATTTTATGAAGTGTGCTAGCTCAATGGAAGAGCATCTGCTTTAGGAGGTAACATGAATTTAATCAGTGATTTTGTAGTTCATTTTTAATTAAATGTTTTTTATATCGATTTATTTCAATGGTGATGGGATGATCAAATTCACGTATACTTTGCAAAGAAAAGGTTGCAATATATTTCAAAGATTAACAAGGTGTCACAATCATAACATAACTTTGCACTTGTTGAACCACACATGGTATGTTGAAGGAGAATGGTAGTTTTAAAAACCATTGGAAAAGCCTCCATGTACCACTCATAAATCGTTATGCTCTTGACCTGCGAGAAGTTCCAGAAAACCAAATATGCAAAGAAATACAACTGAGAACATAGAACAAAATGAGAAAAACAAGAAGTTTTTTATTATTAAGAGATGAAAGGAGTGTTCACTTGCCTCTTCGAGGGGGCAACCTCCAACATAGTAGAGCTCAATTACAAAACAAGACTTGATATATCTCAATGGGGAGTCTGTATCCTTTATATATGATTCATACATACAATACCATGGGTCATTATCATGGTTCTCTCAACACCATCTATCTAATAACATGGCCCGTTTGCAACTAACTGTGGTCCCTTTCGTAAATGAAGGTCAACCACTTACAATTATTAATATGAGCTTTATTGACTCTTTAACTAACTATAACTATGACTTGACCCTATTACTTAAATAAAGGGGTTACGGTTGGACCCTAACATAAATCCCAACGAGGTTTCTTGCAATCCTATACAATGGTTGGAAAAGTAATTATTGATGACTTGATTTTCAACCAAAATAGATAAATAAGGGGAATTTATCTAAATGACAAGGAAGTATTAATCCAAACTAATTATGTCCAATGGAAGTTCAAGTTCATGGTTTGAAAATATCATCTAGAAAGTTATTATTCATGGAATAACATCAAAATTTACAAGCATAGAACCTTCCAAAATTTGGAGCCCCATTTCAAATGTCAAGCATTATCCACTACCCCAAAGTTGTAAAATATTCACATATGCTTGCTTTTCTACTTTCATTTACATTTTGAATTAGTTGTATGATTAATAAAATTACCTATGGCTTCCAAAGAAATATGTTGTTCCTTATAAAAACCATTTCTCACAACCCTAAAGATGAGAGCATAATTCACCATGAACTATATATTTTCACAACCTACGTTACTAGGGAAACACCATACAAGATTTTTCATGTAATATTTGGAAAATTCTAGGATGATTGTGATTGAATTCCCACCTAGGATTGTGTCTCTCTATGTGCCAAAATTGATAATCCTTCTCAACAAGCCATGATGTCCATTGATTATTCTTGAATTACTTTTCCTATAACTATTACATTTATTTATTAGATGTCAATACTATATAAGAATGTTGCACACTTGGACAATGAAAATCCTTCATCCCAATATTTAAAACCATTAAAAAAATTAAGTAAAACACTTATTGCCTCATTCCCTCTGAAAAGGAGTCCCTCTTCTTGAAATTATCTTTCATTTCCAAGCTTTTTCCTTTCCAAATCCTTCTAGAGAAGGAATTTTGGTGATTTCTCTCATACTAGAATATGATGATGATGATACTATAGATGAAGCTACCTTGGGAATGATGGAAAATATTTTTTGCTAACTCCCCAATTAAAAACACAATATGAGAAACATAAATACCATGCTTATATACATGTTAGGGATATATTTAGTAGATAAATATAGTTCATAAACTCTACCTCTTGGATTTATATCTTGAGCATATCATATTATCCTTAATAGTGGAAGTAATGTTTCTTGAATATTTTACATAAAAAATGAAATTGTAATGGAAACTAATGGTGATAATTCTATCAAAACATTATAGAGTATCTTAAGAAATACTACTTGGCTTATAGGGCTCTACTAACATGCAAATATTTTATGATTGGATCATTGCTTTCCATTTAGTCTAAGAAGTTTATGATCAAGAGCTTTCCAAGATCTATATAACCACAAAGTTAAAATAAATTACTCATGAAGAGCACAGAGTATGCTACCCTAATTGTGATTATAGATTGTTCACTTTATCTCTTAGCAAATGCAAAGATGTATGTTAATCTGGTTGCTAGAGACAAATCCCTGATTCATAGATCTAATTATAACTAGAATTGTGATACCTTCTCCATAAATTTCTAAAGAATCTTAACAATGCCTAAAAATGTATCTCCAAAAGAGAGATAAAAGAGAGATTGACCATTCTCAAAGTAAACACTCACTTTTCCATACATAATGTCCCTTTTTTACCTCGCACCATGTACCAATTTTTTCTAATAATATTATAAAGCTTGTAATGTGCATAAATAGGGCATATATCAAAAGGTATAATGGACCAATGAGTTAGGAAAGCTTCCATAGGGAATATCTTGGAAAGTATAGAAAATCAATGGATAAAAGTTTTACCTCATGTAACATGAATATCTTATTTTATCTCCTCAAATTTTCACTAACTAAAACATCACAAAATGGAAAAAAGACTCATTCAATTCCTAAACCAAATTTTTTCTTCACTTTTAAAATGTCAATAGTATTCCCTAGGTTCTTTTGTACACTTCGAATCTCTTTGAGCTTAGATGTTTTTCAATTATAATCAAGTCACCCGTACTTGTAAAATTGGGTGAGCTAACTCATACTACATGGCTTAGTGAACTTGACATAATATTATTTCATATCTTCTTATTTTGTTGGAGTTAGCATGAGCAAAATATATCAACATATATCGTTGGAAATCTCCAAGAATAATCATTTGAACCATATATCCTATGCTCACATTAAACTATGTATATAGAATAAAAATGAATTCAAAGATAAGATATCCAACCTAGGCATCAAAAGTCAACAACAATATTTCCAACAATCTTCATCTTACAATCTTTATCTTCAACATCTATAGTCTTCCCATGTCTTTCACATTAATTAAAATAATATTTCCAACAATCTTTGTTGGAGAAATGACATGAATCCATGATTTTCACAATTTCTATCTTGAGGATCGGGCTTAAATGGATATCAGGCACATTAATGTCAACTAAAAAGCAACCCCTAAACATGAAATACTTTAGGATAGTTTTTTGGGGATTTTTACCCATAACATTAGGAATTGCCCATGGTAAAAGTAGGTTGTTTGTTTGAGTTGAGCCTAATGTAAAACTACAAATAAGTATGCAATATTCTATGATAGGTATGGCTAATAAATGGACCATGCAAAACAAATATTCCTGTAGATTAACTCTTTTTTTCAATTTACAAAAAGTGCACCAAGGGCCTAGTTTTGTGAAGGCTTCTAAGGTTAACAGTATTGGGGCCTTTGGGCCTAATAAAGTATTACAGGTGCTTAACATTGAGTTCATGATTTAGGCCTTATGCCTTGTCCTCAAGCATTTTGGAATTAACAAAAGCACTATCAAAACTATTTAAAATTGAGCTTGAATGTCTTAGTAATCGTTTCTAGCATTGAAGCCATAATAAATGAATTCCATATTTACGTCAGGAAATGATTTAAGAGCGATAATAAGGTCACAATATTATATCTCTCACGCAATGGAATTAAGGATGATGGCTCATGTTTTATTGATGCATATATCATCGTTAATGGAGTAGGTAGACTACATTACTCCTCAAATGGGCTTCTTGATATGCCTATAAAATTGCTAATGGATATAAGTCCTATTTAATGTGCACAAACTCAAAGTAAGTCCATTTAATAGAGAATTAAATAAATCAATTTTTCAAAATAGTTCATATAGCCTTATTCCAATCTATGATTAGCTCGAGGATTAATTCGTAACCAATGGGAGCCATATTGAGAGATTTAAGGCTACTGATATCATCCAATGAATCACATTATGTAAAAAAGTTCATTTATTGTGTGTTGCATAGTTTTCTCCTTTGTAAGCTCTAATTCATTTAATGGTGTTCACAAATTCCGAGATAGAATTAGAGGATAATTTCTATATAGTGTGACAATGTCAAAGGAGTGATTGTTCATTCTCTACAAATTTATTAGTTATGAAGGTAGATATGAAACTATTTTTTTCTACCATATTAGGATTTTGATGCATTTTCTAAAGGGGAAGGAGATCATTTTAGCCTACTAGTTGATCAGTACCCTAGAATAATGGCATTTAATATCTAGAAGAATTCTAGGAATCTTAACAAAGCCTTATATTAGTTTGGGTTAATCAAAATTCTTGTTGAGGAAAAAAAAATTAAGAAGTGACAATTGGGATCCTTGTTTAGTAATAAATTATTTTATTGAGGCATTAGAAGAAAAAAATATTTGTCTAAAGAGAAAAGGAGGAAGAGGTAGGGTTTTTCAAACCCTTACCCTCAAGAAGAAAATAAAGAAGTCAAAGAAACTCTAGTAGAGAGAGGACACTGAAATCATAGAGACAAAAGAAATTTTAAGACTAGAGTCTATGATGATATTGGAAGACGAAGATGCTACTAAAATAGGAGATACCATAAAATCAATGCTACTTCAGAAAGAATAATTGTTGAAAATAAGATATGAAAGGAAGAAGAATGAAAACGATCATGCTAGAACCAAAAAGAAAGGTGACAAAAGCAATTATGAAGAATCCACAGGAAACTACAAAAAAAACCATTGTGATATTTGAAATGAAGTAAAAGAGAATTAAAAGGAAGATTCTGGAACAAGGATACCAGAAGACAAAACAAATGTAAAATCATCACATGAAGCATGAAAAAAGTAGACAATATTGTTTCATTTGAGAATTTGAAAGTTGCAGAGCTAAAAGAATCGGAAAGATTAGCGACAAATCCTGAAAGAAAAGGTTCAAAGGTCTATGAAACTTAGCAACATATCTATTATTATTTTGACAATCTGGATCAAGAAGCACAAAAAGAAGAGGTAAAGGATCCCTCTCGTAAAGTCTAACGATCAATGGAATTTAGAAACATATCTATTTTTATTTATTTTTGGATCAAGAAGCACAAAAATAAAAAGTGAAGGATCCCTCTGCTACTCTTGGGTGTACTTTCAATAGTGATATTCCAACACCTACCATTCACAATCCTATACATAATAACAATTTAACTTTTTCTAGGGATAAAGATATATTATAAAATTAAAAGAAGAAATAACTCAATTAGAAATCCTAGAGAAACATGTGAAAGGGGAAAATGAGAATCTCAAAGAAAACAATCATAAGATACTAAAATGAATGTATTATTGGTATCACAAAAACTCTAGGCTAAAGAAGAAAAATAAAGTACTCGAACAAAAAAACAAGGGTTTAAAGACAAAGATGTTAACGAAGAATCCAAGGTCATCCATCTCCATGATAAAGAAAGGAGCCATAAGTAACGTGGATATTTTGATCCAAGCAACTAAAACTATCTTCTGAATTGTAGTATTATCCAAATTTTTAAAAATTTCTAACTTGCACGTGGGCTTGCAATACCCTAAGAACCTGAAAATGTTGGAAAATTTTGATAGAAAAGAATGACCTCAACAACATCAAGGAGTGATCCAGGTGGCTCTAGTGAGACAAATAGGGCAAAGAGGGCTTATGAATGCTTGAAAATCAAAGTGCTCAGAATGACTTCGACCTAAGACCAAAGCGTAGATCTCATCGTCTTGATCACGAAGGTGTGAATGGTTCGTCAATCTAAGCTCATATGAGGGAGAAGGGGTGAGTCAAGGTTTTGGTCAATGTTGGGGTGTGGGCCAAGTTTAAGTGTCCTACAATTTGACCGACCCCAAGGCATAAACCTAACTCCCAAAATCGGTCGAAATTGTGGCCTCGTTAATTTTCCCAATGACCATTATTTTCTAAAAATTTAAAAACAACCCCCTCATTATAAATATAAAAAAAAAAAAAATCATAAATGAGGTGGCAGGCCACCACCCCCGCCACCCCAAAATTTCATAACAATAATATTTTAAAAATAACATTAAATTATATATTAATTATTTAAATATAGTCTCAACTATCTTATGTACAGAATTAGTGTTTATATTAATAAAATATATTCTAAAACTAAAATAAAAGGATAAAAATTTATATATTAATAATTTATTTTCATATCAATGTTAAAGATAAAAGTGCAATAATTATCATTGTATATAAATCCAGTTACTTCGAGGAATTATCATTTCCCATTCGTTAGTGCATTAATAAATGGTACCACCCAAAACCTTGTATGTCAGTACACCGCGCGGGGATTACGAGGGATAATTTTTTGCCCTGTTTACTAATGTAACTACTCAGGTTTCTTCACGCGCAAAGGGGCAGAGTTATTTTGCTTGGGCGGAAAAAATAAATTGAAATCTTTGTTATTTTGCATGTGAATTCCTTTTTTTTTGTGGACTTCTACCATAATCTTGCATGTGAATTCCTTTTTTTGCTGGACTTTTACGATAATCTTGCATGTGAATTTATGTATCACATTGGAAGGAAAATCTATTGTGGTTATGTGAAAATATAGTCTATGTGGTATACTTTTTAATTATTATTAATAATAAGGTAATCTTTCACTGAATTTAGGTATCACATGTAACTCTATAGTTCCGAAGGAAAATCTAGTGTATGTGTGGTATATTTTTTAATTATTACTAATAATAAGGTCTTTTTATGTAAGATAATAATATGTTTGTCTATGTAAGATATTTTGGTTTTGGTAGTCTTGTTAATAAATGTTTTTATTTTTTTTATTTTTTGAGAATTTATTTTAATAGAATCAACTTATTTATTATTTTTTTAGAAATGTATTTTTGGTGGTTAATGTTATTAAAAATGTATATAGTTTTATCTAGTATCAAGTGTTTTCATGTAATAATATTAGCTCGATTCATAATAAGATTACTATTATAGATATTTGGTGGCTATTGAAGATATTTTTAAGGAAAAAAAATTCAGTTCAAAATTGGAGGATTTACCCCTCAAATCAGTTGTGATGAATTTCTCATACTACTTTATAAACCATTCATTTGAACTTAAGTTGGGGTGGTGGAGAACCTATGGCCTACCTCCTTATATTTTGTTTCAAGTTGAAAAGAGGTTTCATAAAGCCCTTCCTTTGACCCCTACGATTTTGATTTTTAGGAAGGAATTTGAGATTGTAAGTATTGTAGTCATTTTAAAATTTCATGAATAAAGGTAGCCTTGATGATCTCATCCACAAATTAAGGCATTGTGTTATGTAATCTTATCGATGAATTGTAATTATTAGCACAAGACACCATTAAAATCATGTCAATAGTCATCATCTTCAATATGCAAGTCTCAATAAAAGCTATTCACATGTTGGAAGTAAATCCAAGGATTATAGAGAGACAAATGTGATGGGATGATCAAATTCATGTATACTTTGCAAAGAAAAGGTTGCAAGATATTTTAAAGATTAACAAGGTGTCACAGTCATAACATAACCTTGCACTTATTGAACCACACATGGTATGTTGAAGGAGAATGGTAGTTGTAAAAACCATTGGAAAAGCCTCCATGTACCACTCATAAATTGTTATGCCCTTGACCTGCAAGAAATTCCAGAATACCAAATATGCAAAGAAATACAACCTAGAACATAGAACAAAATGAGAAAAACAACAAGTATTTTATTATTAAGAGATGAAAGCAGTGTTTACTTGCCTCTTCAAGGGGGTAACCTCCAACAGAGCATAGCTCGATCAGAAAATAAGACTTGATATATCTCAATGGGGAGTATTTATCCTTTATATAGGATTCATACTTATTGTGACCTTCCCAAGCTATTATCCTCGCATTAAAAATAATGTACATAGAATTTTAAAGAGACAACTGGTCACTGTACTATTTTAGACCAGTTATTCTTCTTAGACACCCACTTATTGTGGCCTTGCCAAGCTATTATCCTCGCATTAAAAACAATGTACATAGAGTTTTAAAGAGACAACTATTCACTATACTATTCAGAGGAGTTATTCTTCTTAGACACCCACGCATTGTGGCCATAACTCCTCTTAGACACCACTTATTGTGGCCTTGCCAGGCTATTGTCCAAAATACCATTTTTTATAATTTATTTATCAGTGTGCTAAACTCAAAAGTATTTCTAAGAAAGCTATGATGTCCTCCTCAATAAGCCATGACGTCTCATGATTGTTTCCCAATTATTTTTACTTTAGCTACATCTCTATTTTTATTTTCAAGATGTCAATACTTTCTACAAATACTTAAAAACAATGAAAATCCCTTGTCGCGATATTTAAAATTCGAATAAAAATTCAAGTAAAACACCTATTGTCTCATTACCTCCTAAAATCAGTCGCTCCTCTTGAAATTGTCTTTCCTTTCGAAGTTTCCATCTTCTCGAAGCCTTCTAGAGAAGAAATTTTGGTTATTTCTTTCGTACTAGGATATTGTAGATGAAGCTATGTTGGGAATGATGGAATATATTTTTTGGCTAATCCCCCATTAAAAATGCATTATGAGAAATATAACTACTACGCTTATATGCATGCATGTTATACATTTATTTGATATATGCATATTTGGATCTATATTTTGAACTTATACAAATTATCCTTAATTATGGAAGTAGTGTTCATTGACTATTTCATTTAAAAAGAATAAATTGCAATGGACCTTAACCCCATTGTTGAATGGTGATAATTTTGTCAAAATATTAGAAAAACCATGAGGAAAGTCTACCTGGCTTATAGGTCTCCACTAACATGCAAATATTGCATGATTGAATCCTATAATATCCAAACATCAAAATTTTAATGAGATATGGTACACTCTAGGTGTTCTAATGAAATTCTTGCGCTAAAAACACCAAACACAATAGAGATATAAGAATGCAACCTTTTATTTATGTAAATAAATAGAAAGAACATTACATGCCCACACAAGACCTACTAAAGCCCGTACCTTGGCATGTATGGCTTCCCATCAACAAAGAAATTAAATATATTGAACCACAATCGTAGATCCTAGATGGATCCACTACACAAATTACTCCCATGGGTTTTCATACCTAGGATCAACTAGAACTAACCTTGCCAAGTTCACAAAAAAATCCAAATAGATAAATAACTCTCCTATCCCCTTTTATAGGCTTCATTGACTCTTTAGAGACTTTATTTTGTTGTTTTCCCTCAAAAAACAAAGGCAAATACAATGGGCCAATGCCATGGGCAACTGCCACATTAAATACCATGGGAAGATTCCATCCACTTTAACCATATCCATATATATACACACACACACACACACACACACACACACATATATATATATATATATAGATATATATTACAAATCCTCCCGCCCAAAGATTGTTTGCCCTCAGGTAATCCACTTCTATCCACAAAAGAAGCATTTGTATATTGATACCAAGATCCCATACAACCCAATGTGTTATTCCATGCCTCCATTCTAAATGATCATGAATGGATCCTTTGATACCTGAATCCAAAACAATCCTTTGGTCAATCCTACCCCCAATGGATTCTCCTAGATCCTAATGCCACCTAAGTCCTAGGACATGTTGGTTATGACACCACCTCAGCCCTCCATCATTGCTTGTGCTTGAGGGCCCAAGTTGCAATATGCCCTTGGCTAAGAGTATCCCATCAATAGAGTTCCAACTCATAATCTCTTGTAAATCCATCTCATGGGAAGTATATAATGCATGAATCCCTGCACATGGAATAAATCTACCATGCTATCTTGCCTAACACTCAACTCATGTTGCTCCACCCAATCACCCATCATGATCCATTTGTATAACTCTTCCTTGCTATCCCCAATGTATAATGGTAGGTTGGTAGAGCTACAAGCCTTATCTATGAACTCTTGTAGAGGGTTGCTCTGCAACTCCCAAATGTACTCCTCTTCTTGCCTTGTGAGGGACTTGAGTCATTCCTCAACACTATAAAACTACGTCATTGATTCAACACATAGCCCTATGAGGTTCTCAAATTCTCTATTCTCTTGTAAGACAGTGTCTTAGGCTACCCCAACACTCTACTTCAACATCGTAAGATCTGTCTTGAAATGCATGACCCTTTCCCAAAAGTCCTCTACTAGAAATTCTTGTGTCGTGCAGAATGTATCCATATTTGACTGCACTGGATGCTCCATGACCACAACTTTAACTTGAAACTTTGTTTGACACTCCAGAAATGGCTTATCCTGCATACTATATTTGTCATGATACCCTGCATGATCATGCTAATCATGTCGGTTTATTATTATTGGCTCCTCATTTGGTTCTCCTAGAATGTCTTCTTCCTGGCCTTTTTGACATGTGGGGATAAGTTGTCCACCCTCTTTGACTATCAAACATCGATGTATTGGTGGATTGTTATCTATACCTAATTGTCCATAATCTTTATGGATGTTCTCCTAGATATCTATAGACTCAACTACCTCATCATCAGGAGGAATTCCCTCCTTCCTTTCCCAATTTATTTTGTCAAGTTGATTGATTATCATCAACCTATCCTATAAGTTTCTCTCAAAAGCATGGTGTTGTTGCTCACCATTTGCACTTGATTGGTTGGATCCTTCATAGGTTCTCTTCTAAAAACTGGCGAAACCAACTATGGATGAATCTTCATGATCTGTCCTTGTTTCCTCTTGTCACTTGGACATGAATGGTTAAAGGCCCAAGTTCCCTTGCAGATAAAGCATAGTCCTCTCATCCTTAGTTCATTATTGATGCATATTTTGTTCTTGCTTCCTCCGTCAATCCTTATCAACTCCTTCGTAGTGAGCACCCTTTTGAGTAATTTTATGTTTTTCCTGACAAACTTCTCGACTAGATCATAGGATCTTGTGGTCCTTCCTCCAAATGGTCAACAATTTACATATTAGTATCTTGCATATGTGAGCATGGCCTTCTAATAATAGAGATAAAATCTTTTGCATGCTTGTTTTGACATGGTCTGAATGAGTTGATGTAATACTGGTGTAAAATTTATGGAGCAACTAAAATATCAACTCATCACATTCCAAATTCAGTATGAATGTGCCAAAGTTGAATTCTGCCATGACTGTTAAAATTTCTACATCGGTTCTAAAAGGTAGGAAGCATGATGTTATTCAACCCTTGAAGGCCTTCCACTATCAACTACAATATCTCCCACATAAGATCATTATTGTAAGACAATACTTGGGATGTTAAAGCTATGATCTTGCTGAGACAAGAAGCAATTGTGAGTTTGACCTCTTCACAAGGATGCTCGAAGAGTTTGGGTTGTATTAATGCAAGCATAGATGGCTTGAGATTCCAACTGACTTTCCTCCATTCTAGTTACCCCACCTCTAAGAGCCATGTGTCTAATTCCTCCAATTTCTGAAGGTCTATGGTTGACTTTGTTCATTGCAATTAAGATCCAAGTGTGAAGAACTTAACTCCTCTTCCTTGTCCTTCCTTCACTTCCCATGGGAATTTTTGTTGCATAATGGCATAAACCATTTTTGAGAAACACTTATTATTCTATTATAAAGTGGTATTGCTAAGAATAGGCCCCATGCTTCTTTTATTTTATCTAGAATTTTGTCCAAAATTTTATGAGTATATTCTAGGGAAAGTCCCATCTCCCCTCATACCAAAGCATGAATACACTAATTTTTCAATGGATTTTGCCCCAAGATAAGGTAAATACAAACTTGATTGGTAATAGTAAGATGATTGTACCACCTCCTTCCTTTCCTACTCCCTCTTTTGTTTTTAACACAAAATCTCCTTTCTATCGTCAAGCTCCAAAATTGGACAAACCCCTTGTCAAATGCTAAAGCCAATCAAATTTTTCAAAACTATAAACATGGTTTAGTCCATAACCTGCCATATTTCATGTTTCCACACTGAGATTTTTAAGCAAAAAATCTGTCTAGATTGAAAGAGAATCAATTTTTAGGTAAAGAGTTGGATCTTCATACGCTAATCAAGAGTCTATGGACCCAATAATAATTCCCTCACGACTGATCAATGCATCATGTGCGACATTGAATTTGATGTTAGAGGTTTCAAATGTATAGGCATAAGACTATATGCGACAATGGTAAACCTCTACACCAATCCAACCACATAATGCAACATACTATATAACAAAAAAAGACATAGCATTACTTTATTTAATTATGGTGACCGACTACGAAATATTTTGATGAAATATAATTTACTCGATTCCAGAAAAAAACAGTGTCTTTGCCTCTATGACTAATGTGTCAGTGATCTTGATGTAGCGAGATCAATTTATCTAATTGTTATAGACATTTTTGGGCACTGCAACCCCAATCATAAATGTCCATAAACCAAGGGCTCCTAAGTCCCTAAAAGTGTTGTTCTATCCCCTAAAAGAACAAGGTCAACTGATTACATCTTCTCCCAGAAGTTCTCCATGAAAAACCACTCAGAACTGGTCAAAACTGGACCATTTCACCTGCTCCATAGGCAAAGTGCACTGCATCCCACCTGAATACACTCAGTAGGTGCGATGCATGTCAAAAATCCCTTCTATGGGGTGCGATGGGCGAGAAGAGACAAATGGCAAGGTCAATCCGCAAGGTGGAGGAGCATGGAATCTTCCAGAAACTTCTCCTGTGACACTTGCCTCTCTGAATTCGACCAGGGATGAGTAAGAGGTCATCAATCTCCAAGTGGAATCAAGAACTATCAGAGAGAAGACACTAATCAAATCTCAAAAGCTGACTCACCCCCCTTGCAAATATCTATATATGGATCCCTCATCCCAGAGATCCAAAGGCTGGAATTGTGTATCTTGTAAGGAAGTGCTGCTGGTTTCTTGGTGCAATCTCATAGTGTTGGGTGATCTAAGCTTTTCATGAGGTGAAGAAGGGCTTCTAGCTGAGAGGATGATGTTGGGTCAGACCAATTGGTTGTAATCCTCTTTGCTCTTTCTTGATTATTATTAAAGCTATTCAAGTTTTCCTCCACATTCTTGTGTAATTGATGTTGCATGCATTTTTGTGGTTAATATACATCTGATCCTATATTGTTTATGATAATAGATCCATGTTCCCATATAGTGTTATGTTGCTTTGATTTTGCAGGTGCTCCTGAAGCTGGGCATACAAGGAAGCAAGTAGCAGAGGACTATCAGAAGGGAGAAGGACCGAGTAAGGAACCAAGCGCAAGATAGAGGTTGGTCTCCTTTATTCTTCTCTCATCTATCTCTCATAAAGGAAAACGAAAGTAGACTTAGTGTGTTTGTTTCTAAGGTAGCTATCACCCTTAGTGGGACTAGCAGTTCTGCATAGACACTAGTTTTCCCGATAACAAAATGGCGACTCCACTGGGGAGCGAATAGGTTGTTTGTTTATCTACATTTGTTTACTTTATAAACTTATAGACGGAGCCTGAAGCCAAGCCAGCTAGCCTTCGAACTGCATTTGTTTTACGAATGCAAAGTAGATCAATGTTGCTTCAGTCAATCTCCGGGTTCGTTTATGAATTGAACAAATGATCTACAAGCTCTCTAATTTCCCTTGTGGTAGCTCTAGTAACCTCTTTAAGATCTACCCTTGTGATTGATTTACTGATTACCAATAGCTTGGCCTAAATCCTTGAACTGAACTGCAAACTGTGACCTGGAACCCAATCAAGGTCTCATCCCTAGTCCATCGCACTCTCTGTTCTGTGAACTTCGGATGCATCGCACTTCCCGAGTGTAGTAGGTGCACTGCATTTCAGTTTCACTGTGCTACAGGTGTGCTGATCATACTAGGCCTTGTTCCTCAATTTTGGTTTCTGTGTTCACTCTTTCTAGATCTATTCAAGAGTTTTTCTACCTGTAATCTGTACACCTCTGTTGAAACCCCCTTCCTTGCAGTTATTCCGCCTCCATAGTGCAAAGAACTGGAAGTGTTTTTATGTATTTTGCATCATTTTCGGTCCTCTTTTGCAAAAAAGTAGCATAATCGAGCTGTCATTCTTCGATCTGAAAGTGTCGTAGCTGTCGTTTTCAGTCATACAAGACAATCCCATTGCTGTTGGTAGTCGATTATACAAATTACTATTGCATATGATTTGAATTAGTAGTTTTTAAAGTGTTGAAAAGCAATTTTCATTTCGAAATCGCAAAGTGTGTCTCTTACTTCCACTTCATTTTGAAAAGAAATTTGTTGAGTACTATCGCTTTAAAAGTAATTCAGATTTGCGCTTAGCTTTCTTACTTTCACATACATTAAGGAAGCCGAAAAACAATACATGCATGTGCATTTGCATTTAGACTGCTTGTCGTTTGATTTAGGAAAGTGCATATAGTGTGTGCTCCTTGCTCTTTGTTGAAAGAACTCATTCTCTCTTTCCTTAGTAGCTAGGATTTTCATTGCTGAAAGAAGATTAAACGACTGTTTATCATCTTAGACTGCATTTTAGGATTTGTACATCTACATCACGCGGTGAACATGAAAGGCAAATTTCATAAGAAAGATCAACTATCAGATAAATTTAATGAATCTAAAAATTCTTTGGAACCTAACACAAAACATTTAGAAGTCTAGGCTAGAGACGTGTTCCGGCGTCGTAAAACTTGGTATCTGTTGCTTTCATTGTTGGTTGGGTGATTCCTCCACTTTGAGATGACAAGTGCCAATACGGACTTGTGCTCCCACGTGCCATCGAGTATATATTGGGAGACCACAATAGGCTTTATCCTTTATCCATAGGAAGCCGTGTCTACCGCCCTATTGATCGCAATGCACTGAACACAGCATTCAGGAAGATTGACTGCCATACCGTAAAAAGTATTTTGCAGTTTTGCGACTGGTTTGGTAAACCCTCTGTCTAGATTTCCAGAGCACTCCCTTTCGTTCCTTTTCAGACTCCTTAACAGAGAAGGTCCATCTGAGCACTTGTCACTTCGGGCTCATTAAAAATCGAAGGCAACTGGAGTCATCTTTTGTTTGTTCTGGACTCTTAGAAATTGAAAAAACAAGTTGTGTCAAAGCATCTAAAATTCATCTAATTTGGAAACATACTTCCCCTTGATTTTTAGTTGATTAAGTAATCCGCAATCATGGAAGAAAGTCAATTGAAACCCCATCATTCGCGGAGGCTTATGAGTCAACCGTCTTTATCTCCAGAGTCAAAACTGTTACGGACAAAGTGAACTCGTTTAACGAGTTCCAAATCCCCTGGTAAATTTAGAACAAGTGTTCCAACACCATCAGAGACTCCGGTTACTCCAAACATTTCTGGTATCCCTGCCTTTACAGAAGAAGTTCAGAAACCACCAAAGGATAGTAGCACTGATCGTAGTGTGAAAATCACTTGCATTACTGAACCAGTTCCATCTACAACTGATTTGGAAGGTGTTGTTCCACAAACATCTGTCGTTGTAGACTCAATAACTTCTTCGGCACCAAAAATATCTTACAGACCTGATGGTCTACCTCTTCCGCCTGGTCTGATTGCTATAGAAGAAATTATAGAGGATCCTTCATCTAGTACTCCATCACAATTTGGAGTTGGGATCACTCTGTATCCTTCTTCTTCAGAAATTAGTCCACCGCCATCGGAAATTCCTGTAGAATCGCTAGGAAATCTTTTGGATAAACTAGAAATGTCTGAACAACTGTCAACATCTAGGACTGTGTCATCGGACACAGCGATAGCAGAACTTCCCGTCGTCACTCCGATGATGTTCGCCGGCATACCATCTGTCCCGACTTGCTCTCAATCGCTAGACGAGGCCCACACAGGGGCTATTTCAATAGTATGGTCCGTTCTTGTTTGTTCATCCAGAATAGTATCCGGAAACCCTTATGTTGAATCTCAACAAATTGGTCCTTCAGGATGTCAATTTGGGAAGTCCGGTCCTCAAGGAGAAACAATTCCTTTAAGTACTGGGTTACCGCCGTATGGGGGGCAATATACCCTTTCATTGTCTCCTCCAGGAGGACAACCATACGATATTTCACAACAAAATTCAGGTTATGCTGGAATTACATCCAGCGGTTGGGTGCCGATACTACCTCAACAACCAAGAGTTGTATACTCGATGCAACAATGTTTGCCTATGCCAAATATACCAACTACACCGGCTATAGTGACAGTGTCACAAGTACAAGTGCTGCCTGTTGTATGCCAACCTCAGGTTTCTCAGGTTGTAATGCAACAACCTCTTGTCCCTGCGACTCAGCCGCTATCACCTACTAGTGGGATGACACATACCCAAACGGGTACAATTACCCCTCACCTTGGTCAAGCGGTTAATATCGGACAACAACACATGGCTTCGCAACCATGGCTGGTACAGTACCAACAACCACAATTCAAACAAGTATACCAAGGATCCGAACAACAAATCTTTGCAAATAGTCGGCAACCGTATATTCAAAACAGTCAAAATCAACCATTCTACAATGGTTATGCCCATCACCCTTATCAAAGTTACCAGCATCAAATGCATTATGCTGGTATGCAAAGGCCAACTGCTCAGGTCATTCTGTCCTATCCTGGGTATGCTTCGCCAAACCTTAATCAACAGTTACCCTTCGTGGTGACTTTAGAGTTACCAGATCTGAATCGGCTAACAAACGATCCAATTGCTTACACCCCTTGGTGGCCAGCGATTCCACATAAACTTCCATCAGATATTCCTAAATTTAATGGAAATCCGGGTGAAGACCCGTCGAATCATGTGATGATGTTTCATCTATGGTGTTCATCAAATAGCCTAAACGATGATTCGATTAGGCTTCGCCTTTTTCAGAGGACATTAACTGGTCTAGCAGCGAAGTGGTATATCGAGTTACCCAAAGCTTCGTTTGACAACTTCAGTTCCATTGCCACAACCTTTTTAACCCATTTTAAATTACCCATAAGGTACAAAACAGGAACAGAACTTCTTACCAATTTCAAGCAAACAACGACCACTCACATATCAGATCATGTTCATGAGTGGCGACGTCGTCGCAGAATGGTGAAAACGTATGTTCCTGATCAGCTTTTAGCTGAATGGTTTATAAAGTCATTATTACCTTCCATTACAGAAGATGTGGCAAAAGGAGGAGTCGTCACGGAAGAGCAAGTTATTGCTTGTGCACAATATTTAGACTTGATTTATACTCAGTCTTGCACGCTCTACGATAAAATTCCTGATGCTCCCAAACTAGAATTTTCTGTCCTTCCTCCTCCTAAATCAAACAATGACTCTCATGCTGGCGATGGTGTGATTGGTACGACAGGCACGAAATTGACAAAGGCTACATCTAAGAAGGCCCGTAATATTTCCTATCAAAATGCAAAAGAAGAACTTCTCGCCTTGGAAGTAAATTCCGTCTCAATAGACAAAGGCAAAGAAACCAAGAAACTAGGAGGCAAGAAGAAAAACCAAGGGAAGAAAAAGAAACAGGAGAAATCATCACCTGAAAAATATTCTTCGAACCCTTCTGGAAATAGGAAACCAAAAAATCCATGCTCAATATGTGATGAGGATCATTGGACAAGCGAGTGTCCATAATTAGCTGAGCTTAAAAGATTCTTTAAGAGTTCAGAAACCTCGGTGGTATTAACTGATCCGTTTCCAAATCCAGGCACAAATCTGGTTGCTGGTGAAAATGCTTCCCCGTCCCAAGTGCTGATGTTATCAGTTTTGAAACAGCAAAATTATGCTTTGATATCGACAAGGAATAAAGATTACGGGAATCCACAGTTGTCGAACAACAAGGACAATGATCAACCTAGTAGTTCGACAACAACTTCGAAAGAAGTTGCACCGCCCACCATTCCAGAACTAACAATAAAACCACCAAAGGGAGTAGTACACAAATAGACATTTAATCCTCGTGCCAGAGCAGTACAACATTATAATATAGTGGAAGATTTGACACAATCGCCATCCGCTATGTCAACACTTGAGGTATTACAAAGCTGCCCATCCCAAAAATAGGCTTTATTATCAGCTATCGGTGGGATAAACCCAAAGGATTCTAATCTTGTATCCTTCAATCATAAAGGATACGATCCTCAGTTACCAGCTCAACTAGCTTTCCTCATTCAAGTGAAAGCCCTCAACAAAATTGTTCATCGAACAATTATTGATGACGGGGCATCTACATGTATTATGTCGATGAGTTGCTGGAAAACTTTAAGATCTCCAACCTTGTCGCGATCTCCAACGACATTAAAAGCATTTGACGGATGAACATATACCCCATATGGTATTCTAAGTAACTTGCAAGTTGAACTAGGAGGAAAAACAGTAGAAATAGATGTCGAAGTAATCGACGGAAACCTCAATTACAACATCCTACTGGGAAGACCATGGATATATGCCATGGCTGCCATTGTGTCAACCTACTTTAGGAAGATTGTGTTTCCCTTCCAAGGGGGGATTACAATCGTTGACCAACAAACTTTTCTCCCCAATGGTTCCCAAGTTACAGGAAGCATCCCGATGATCCATGGAAGCCCCCATTCGCTTCAGAATATTGGAGTAGGTTTATTAAAAGACCCTATCTTAATAGGTACTTTTTCCCTCCTCCCTCCAATCAATTTGGCGGAAGTGGCAAAGATAGGAACCTACAATATGATATCTTCTATTCACAAGATGTCAGAAAATGATATCAACATGAATCATCAGTCGGTGTTGCCTCCAAGCCCAATAGAAATATTATAGCAATCAATGTTCCTGGCTTGGGAGGCGAACCCAAATCAACGCTCATCAAGCGTTTGGGTAGATAGGTCTAAGGAATATGACACCCCTTTAGATCCTTGGTCACAAGTTCATTACAGCGATGAAGGAATTGTTCAGTCAATGATAACTGACGGGGTGCCATGGGAAGACTACCACCATCGTTCCCATCTTCTGAATTGTAAAGAAGATACTCCTAATGACCTTCATAACCCTTCAATTTTTGATATCCTATCAAATACTGTAAACACGGTGGATTCAGAGAAAAACTTGTCCAATATTGAAGACACTATCGCCATAAATATCTCGACCAAAATGGATATTGTAGAGAATATATATGTAGGCAAATGTTGTTCCCCTTCAGAGCTAGAAATATATAGTGCTCTTTTTCGCGAATTAAGAGATGTCTTTGCTTGGTCATATGATGAAATTCCAGACATTAACTCGAGTATAGTTGAACACGAAATCAAGATGTATCCAGATGTCAAACCAGTACGACAACGGCTACGGCAGGTCCACCCCAAGAAAGCCGCTGTCATCAAGGCAGAAGTTGAAAAGCTTCTCCATGCTGGTTTCATTTACCCAGTTCCCCTAACCGATTGGGTATCGAACATTGTTCCTGTGATGAAAAAACAAGGAACGATTAGAGTGTGCGTCGATTATAGGGATGTAATCCAAGCTTGTCCAAAAGACAACTACCCTACACCCTTTATCGACCAGATAATTGATGAATGCGCCGGATACGAAATCTTTTCATTCATGGATGGATTCTCCGGGTATAATCAAATAAATATCCGCCCACAGGACCAGTCAAAGACTGCATTTATTTATCCATGGGGCACATTCGCGTACCGCAAATTACCCTTTGGTTTAAAGAACGCAGGGGCAACTTTTCAGAGGGTAATGAATTATGCCTTCCATGACATCAAAAACATCGTTCAACCATATCTTGATGACCTTCTGGCTCATTCGCGAAAGCGGACCGATCATCCGCAGCATTTAAGAGCGATATTTCTACGTTGCCGACACTACAAGATACGACTCAATCCACACAAATGTGTGTTCTGTGTCAGTTTTGGTCGTTTGCTAGGCTTTGCAGTCTCAAAGGACACGATTCGTCTCGACCCATGTAAGGTTCAGGCAATCATAAATTTGCCTCCACCTTCAAACTTGCTTCAGATTCAGAAACTCCAAGGGAAAGCAAACTTTCTGAGGAGGTTCATTCCAAATTATGCCGAACTTTCTAAAGGTTATACACGTCTATATAAAAAGGAAGTACCCTTCATCTGAGATCAGATCGCGCAAGCTTCCTTTGATGCTTTAAAAGAATCACTAATAAAAGCATCATTAATGTATGCTCCTGATTATAAAAAAGACTATAACCTGTATCTGGCTACAACAGATACAACCATGGCAATGGTTTTAGTTCAAGAAGACAACGGAATTGAACATCCTATATACTATTTAAGTAGAAACTTAAATGATACAGAAAGCAAATATTCTTATGTTGAAAAGCTAGCACTCGCAGCTGTTTAAGCGATATAGAGATTTTGACATTATGTGCTCTTTCGAAAAACTACCATTTTGTCAGATTGCAACCCCATGATTTATATATTGTCGTGACAGTTGCTGGGGGGAAAATATTCAAAATGGATAGCAATTCTTCAAGAGTTTCATCTGGAATTTGTAAAATCCAAATAAAAGAAATCCCTCGTATTCGCAGAATTACTATGCGATCTCCCATCGTCATCCAACGATAAAATGTCCGAAGAAACCATCGTGGATGAATATATGTTTCTGATATCTTCAAGCGACCCATGGTATGGAGATATAATCATCTATCTCCAAACCCAAAAATATAGGTCTAACACCTCACGCTCAGAACAAAAATGTGTTCGATACTAATCAAAAGACTACATGATCGTCGGTGATACACTTTACCGTCATGGTGTCGACACAGTTCTAAGGAGGTGCCTCACCCATGAGGAGGTCGAGAAAGTCCTGAATGACTGCCATTCAGGCGCGTGTGGGGGGCATCAGTCTGGTTATGCTACGGTGCAAAATTTGTTACGATCAGGATACTTCTGGCCAAAAATGTTCAAAGATTGTATAAACGCAGTCAGAAGCTGCCATGCATATCAAATTTTCGATAGTAAAACCAGAAAACCACCTACACATCTACAACCAATAGTTGTTGTTGGGCCATTCACCAAATGGGGCATAAATTTCATGACATGTAACCCCACCTCGACCGGGGGGCATGGTTATATTATAGTTGCCGTAGACTATTTTACCAAATGGACCGAGGCGATGTCTACATTAAATAACACTGGTGAAACAGCTGCCCTTTTCTTTTTCAATCATGTAGTCACCAGATTCGTCGTTCCACAAGCCATAGTCACAGATCATGGATCGCATTTTCGTAATCACATGATGATCGAATTAGCTGCCAAATTAGGGATGTCCCACGACAGCTATACTCCATATTACCCGTAGGCCAACGAGCAAGTTGAAGCAATCAACAAAATCCAAGAGCGGATGCTGCAAAGGATGATTGGAGTCCACAAAAGGAATTGGCACCTAATCCTGTACTCAGCCTTGCGGGCATACCGAACGTCGGTAAGGCATGCAATCGGGTTCACGCCTTTTCAATTGGTGTATGGCCTAGAAGCAATCTTACTATTTCAGTGTGAAATCTCGTCCCTCAAACTCGCAGTCGACCTTCTCCCTGCAACTTCGGAAGAGGAGGCTCGTTTCTTGGAATTAATCCAATTGGATGAAACCCGTCGTGATGCCTCTTTGGCTAACGAAGCCCATAAGAAACGAGTCAAGGCGCAGTTCGACAAGAATGTCAAACCCCGTGTCTTCTTAGAAGGAGACTTGGTCTTGCTTTACAACCAAGAATCTGATAAATTGGGAGCAGGTAAATTACAGTATTTAAGGATGGGCCCCTATATTGTAAAGCGAGTATTAGCAAAATGAGCCTGCGAGTTAATGGATTATGACGGGATTCCGCTGGCGCAACCCCGTAATGGGTTGTACCTCAAGCATTACTACGCATGATTCAGTGTGGTAACACATATGCTTTTGTTACATTTTTGTTTTCGCTAAAAGTATTTGTTTTGTTCAAGTAATCCACTTTTTAATTTGTCGCAGATGACAAACCTATTGGAATCTTTTGTTGGATATGCCGACAGAGCAAGTCGTAGTTCGCGGAACCTTTCTTCTACGGCCTGGGCCATTTTCGAGCAGTTTTAGCACATAGTTCAAGCTCGTTAAAAAATAAACATAAGTCATGAGCAAATTTTTCTCCCCGCATTTAAGCTCATTAAAAAATGAATGGGTAAGCAACCATCGTGAATGTAGTACTTCAGCCTTTAAAGCCTTGGTCGTGTTTTCATCATCACCTCCACTCTGTATTGGCCGATCATTCACTTCATTTGATTGTTTACCCCTTTTCAGGAACAGCTGCGAAGAGTGATCTTGTTAGCCATCCTTGTAACACTGCCGTGATTGGAAAATTCCAAACCTTACCTGGAATCAGCTGCTACCCGAATTTATCACTTGTTCCTCAAAAACGAGTCTCCTTTAAGCTCTTTTCAATTAACTCGTAAAATATGAAAAGATGGCCAAGCCATTGGCCTCTCCAGCTCATTAAAGTGACCGGAAGTGCTATCCCTCCTTTAGATTTTAATCTTTTTGGACCTGAGGGATTATTACACAAAAATATTGAGTGCTTGTTTTGTTTGGCTCGTTAAAAATACCGAAAATTCATCCCTTTTATATTGTTTTATACTTTTTCGGACTCAAGGGATTAGATGACGAAAATGGATCTTATCGAGTTTTCTTTACGTCCCTTTTCAGACTCTCTAAAATTGAAAAGGACCGAGTTATCTTTGTCATTAAACTCGTTAAAACCTAATAGCTACAAACTTGTCCATAGCAGACAAGAGCGAGTTTCAATATCACTAGGCTCGCTAAAACATAGCGATGGGTTTGCCCGAAGGGCGAATTATAGAACAAGCATATGCTATCCTCCTCAAGCTTGACAAAAATAAAGAGGTACTAGTCAGCAATGACTGGGGAAAAATTGGGAAGAAAACTTGAAGAAACTTTGTTGGTAGCGAGTCGCTCTTGAACATGACACTTTCACTCCGCACCCAAGTCAGGTTGGGTTGTTCCATTCACTGGTCACATCACCATGGTTCCATCACACCATCCACATTTGGGGCTAATGCTACCAATCCATCATGTTAGTGTCGCTGATATGTTCAAGAGAAGTCACTCAGAGAATTCACCTGTGCCTCACCCACTGCAATACACTTACGCTTAATTCTTTCATGACGGCCACCTTGAACCTTATGTGATCAGATCATTTTCACCTCCATTAAAATCATTTGCTCCATTCTGTGTCATTGATGTGGGATTCTCTAAGGCCCTCCTATGACGGATCGCTTCTTGTCGACATCAGCTCATTATCCAAGAAGTCGATCTAGGAACAACCCTTTCAGTACTTTGAAGCTTGCATGCCTCAATGGCAAGTTTCTCACTTCCGGTGACAGGTTTACGTCAATGGCCTTCAACCAAAAGACTTTGCGTGGTGTTCGATGCCAATTCCTTTATTCACACCACGTGAATTGTACTGTAGTACCTTGAGGGTCATCATCATTATCGATGATTCCTCTCGCGCCTGTTAACAGCTGACATCATTGGCTGGTAATCAAGCGATGTCTTTCCATGTTCGAATCTAGAACATCTCTCACATGCATTGACTTGTACTTTGAGTGAAGATCCAACGAGATTGAAGACCCCGGATCTAGTTTCATCCATCCGAGCTGCGATATATATTCAGGAAAATAAGGACATCAAATGTGCATCGTTACTGCACAGATAATCATCCAACCTAAGGGATGATGGCTCTACCAGAATCATCAAACTACACTCAGTCGATTGTCTGTCTCATGTACATGTAAATGAATTTATAAAGCTAAGCATGGGAAATTCCCGCCTCAGCTAGATCATGAAAATATTATGAAGATAATGTATTGTATTGTATCTTATTATAGGTCGCCTACTAGCTCAAAAAACTTCAGATCCTCATGATAAAGCATTTCACCCGACATCAAAAAATTAACGATCTCATGCTTTACGGGGCAACTGTTATAAACATTTTTGGGCACTGCAACCCCAATCATAAATTTCCATAAACCAAGGGCTCCTAAGTCCCTAAAAGTGTTGTTCTATCCCCTAAAAGAACAAGGTCAAAGGATTACATCTTCTCCCAGAAGTTCTCCATGAAAAACCACTCAGAACTGGTCAAAACTGGATCATTTCACCAGCTCCATAGGCAAAGTGCGCTGCATCCCACCTGAATACACTCAGTAGGTGTGATGCATGTCAAAAAGCCCTTCTATGGGGTGCGATGGGCGAGAAGAGACAAATGGAAAGGTCAATTCGCAAGGTGGAGGAGCATGGAATCTTCCAGAAACTTCTCTTGTGACACTTGCCTCTCTGAATTCGACCAGGGATGAGTAAGAGGTCATCAATCTCCAAGTGGAATCAAGAACTATCAAAGATCCAAAGGTTGGAATTGTGTATCTTATAAGGAAGTGTTTCTGGTTTCTTATTGCAATCTCATAGTGTGGGGTGATCTAAGCTTTTCATGAGGTGAAGAAGGGCTTCTAGCTGAGAGGATGATGCTAGGTTAGACCAATTGGTTCTAATCCTCTTTGCTCTTTCTTGATTATTAACAAAGCTATTCAAGTTTTCCTCCACATTCTTGTGTAATTGATGTTGTATGCATTTGTGTCGTTAATATACATCTGATCCTATATTGTTTATGATAATAGATCCATGTTCTCGTATAGTGTTATGTTGCTTTGATTCTGCAGGTGGTCTTGAAGCTGAGCATACAAGGAAGCAAGTAGCAAAGGACTATCAGAAGGGAGAAGGACCGAGTAAGGAACGAAGCGCAAGATAGAGGTTGGTCTCCTTTATTCTTCTCTCATCTATCTCTCATAAAGGAAAACAAAAGTAGACTTAGTGGGTTTGTTTCTAAGGTAGCTATCACCCTTAGTGCGACTAGCAGTTCTGCATAGACACTAGTTTTCCCGATAACACTAATGTAATAAAACAAATACTTTAGCATGCACCTGAACAGGACCATGGTTTGCTCCTTGACCGACCCTACAGTAAAAATAATCTTGTCTCTACTATTAAGAGTGACGATAACTTTGGCTCCTGTAATGAATTGATGGTCAATTCCAGAACCGAAGCCTATCAAATTTTCTCAGCTCCTTCCTGCACTTAGAGGGTTGTTGTGATAGATATGGGGATTCTCAACTCCTTTCTTTGCTCAGACAGTTGTTGTGATAGTGTTTTGGCAATGCGACCAATGCTCAGGCTATATCAACTAATCATCATGCGACACTCATACTCCCTTTCACCTTCCATTGAAACGAATTAGAGGCTGAAACCAATCTAACACCTCTACTCATTAGATGGCTCGGTGTTCATTTTAACACACAAAATTACCCTCCTCGCGACCTCGACTGCTACTGAGAAACATCACCCTTCAGATCAGCGATGCAACTATTTGGTTATGAGTGCCTCGAATTCCCTTCTATCAGTGGTATAGTCCCATGCGATTGATTCAATGGGTCTGCGTGAATTTCAGCCGACCTCCTTGCTTTAGTGATTTGAATACTCCCTCTAGTGGTGAGGTGCCTCCCGGAAGGTGAAATAGTGGATGAGACCATTCTTGACCTGATCCATAGCTCAGCAATATTGGTAGAGTGTTTTGTTACAATCTATGCCTACGGCTATTGATTCTATCCTCAATGGCCCTCAGATTCACTTGCTTCAAATTCACTTGCTAAAGAAAAAATATGCCACCCTCTCTCCCTGTTTAACTCGGTCCCTTTTGATGAAAGTGTTATCACCAAAAATTGATTAGCTAGCCTAATTTACTAGATGGATCAAAGTACACCATGTAAAGTCAATTTTACCACAGTAAAATTGCTTTCATTGTGAGAAATTACTTAATAAACCACCTTTGTTATGTAATTTATAATTCAACCCATGAAGAATAATTAAATAAATCACTATTTATTTTATTTTCTTCTAGGAATAATTAATTAAACCATTGTTCAATTATTATTCCTTGTCATATTTGACCCAATTATGAAAAATCAAAAGATAAATTATTAATTATCTTATTTTTCTCTAGGAATAATTAATTAATCACTAATTAGTTATTATTCCTTGTCAAATTTGAATAAATCGCTTAGGAATAATTAAATAAATCATTATTTATTTATTATTCCTTAACCAATTTCTTGAGATGATAAATAAATCATTTATTTATTTATTATTTCTAAATAAAAGTTTAAATACGTTTTCCCTCCTAACCAAATACAATAAAATATTCTGAGTGGTTATTCCAAGAATAGGGGTAATAATATTTTATTATTCCTCATTATTCGAGGATAACTCAATATTTTGTTATAAATAGAGGGGTTTTCCATTCATTATTCACTTTCGATTATTTTCATTGTTGCACTCATTACTGTAACTCATATTATTTTCAAATACTGCAGACCATTTCTCTGCCATTTGAGTTCCCATTAAGCTCAAACATTTTATTTGTTGGGTTTTCACATTATAGAGGAGAGAGACTCTACACAAACTAAAGACATTTTAGGATAGACAAGAACCCATCCCATTGAGGGTGACAGGTAAAATTTATTTGTTCCCTTCACAGGTGTTAAAATTTAACTATGATTCTGTCATAGGTCAGGACATTGCTAGGTTTTGTTTCGATCATTTGTTGCAAATATACAATGTTTAGTAGCCATTTATATTGGTCAAACTGTTTGTCATCTGCAGTCTTAAGTGGGTTCTTTTCATACATCTTTGAGACGAAAACACTACAACAAAATTGGCAACTCCATTGATTTTTTACTTCAGATCTAGAAACTTGGGTGACCTTCAGTTTTTAGGTTAGGGTTTCTTATTTGTTCAGAGTCTTAACTTTATTTACTATCTTTCTAACCCTAGATATTTCAAATTTCTAACTTCTGCAAGTTTTCTGGTCTTTTTTGCAGGTCACACGAACGAGCTGTGATAGAGACAGTAGTTTTTCTGAGATTTTCTGACCAGGAATCAAGGATCAGAAATCACACTTTTTAGCCAAAAAAGTATGATCTCGAGTCTAGAGTGCATATTTCACCCCAAAAACTGCAATCCCCCCTAAAAATAGGTTAGTACCTGCGATTTTACGGTTTCTGGGTTTTTATCAGATCTGTTTCTAGGTTTTGTCTAGAGTTGTGTGTTGGGTTGTTTGACCTCTATCTTATCCGGCTTAGGCCTTGATCTACTTTGATTTACTAGTCAAAGTGGAATTTATCCCCTTAGGGCTTCTAGTATGCTTCCACCTTTATAGGAGGAGTTTAGTTGAGTAAGAAGTCTAAGTTTCCCCAACACTTTCAGCCATATTTTCTAGATTTGTACCCTTTTCGTTTAGATCTCCAAAGATAGGTTGTTTCCATCCATGGTTTCATATTAAACCTTGTTTGGTCATTGGCCTTAGGGTCCCATTAGTTGCCCAAGGATTTACACCCATCTCCTATCTTTTTGTAGCGATCTTCCTTTCTGGTTTTTTGTTGTTGCTACACCACTTTCCAGTAGCCTAGTGTCATCTCATCCCAGTCACACCCACACTTAGATACCTTGAACGTTTTAGTGTGTTTTTAGTCAATTTCACTACCAACCAGAACAGTGTTTGCAAATTCAGTTTGGGTGGGGTTTAGTTAATGGTTTTGTTGTTCATTTACTCTTGTTAATTTTAGTTTATTTTCAACAATCTTTTTTCTTTTTGACAAACATGATCTAGGCTTAATCAATAAATACACTTGCACACACAAGCACACCTTAAGGGAAGGGCGGTTGGTTTACACCCCCAAGCCAAGGCTAAACATAATAAATTTATCTCCCCTCATCGAGACAAAGTCATATTGTTGATCACCCTTCACCATTTTCATGTCACATGTGTCTTACCACCATTGTGCCACCAAGGCGTTTGTCACAGAGACTCTTATAGCTTCTTCCCCATTTTCCACTATGGCATATTACTCCTCCCCACTGGGTTCGAGTTCATAGCCCTCTGAGTCCCCATACCGAATCTTCTCCTGGTTCATCTGATTCCGAGCCTCCTTCACCACATATTGTCACCATGTTTGGACCCACAGTTGGTGTAGGAACCCAACCTGGTGTTGGCTCTAGTTCTACCCTAGTGATCACATCTAGAGGAGTAATCTCATGAACTATTCAGAAAACTCCCATACTCCCTTTTATGGTTGGCTTAAGTCTCCTGGATTTTAGCCAATTGATAAACGACCCAATACACCACGATGCTGGTTGGCATGCTATGCCGACTAAGCTTCCCTCAAATATCCCAAAGTTTGAGGGTAATTCTAGAGAGGATCCTACTGATCATGTTCACTCCTTCCACATGTGGTGTTCATCCAACTCCATTACCGATGAATTCATTTGTTTTCAGCTGTTCCAATGCAAGCTCACTAGAGACGCTACAAAATGTTATGCAGACTAGCCCGCCACATTTCATTCCATTTTCGTGATGCTTGCCAAATTGTTCGTCTGATATTTATAGCTACCTCTCCGATACAACACTAGTAAAAAGATACTTACCTCATTTTGTCAGTCCTCTGCCACTCACCTTTCCGACCATGTTCAAGAGTGGCATAGAAGGAGGAGCACATGTCGTGCCCCACACTTTGAAGACCGTGTCTATCTAGATTGGTTTCTTAGAAGCCTTTTAGCACCCATTGGAAAAGATGTCGTGTCCCATTTTCCTCAGACCGAGGAAGAAGCTCTCTAAACCACTCCGAGATATGACCTGATTTATGTGCAATCCAGTTTTGTCTATACCGTTATTCCAAACCTTCCACATCCTGGAGGTTAAAATACACCAGGGGAATCTCACGTTGCCAACGGTATCGTTGGAACCCTTTCATATCCTTCCCAATATACTCAACAAAGTTATGGCCATCCACAGGGGGGCACCAGTTCCTCCAGCACTTATGCCCCTCGAGCCCCTCAAGCATTAAAAATGTAGCCTCCCATGCATCCTCAAACCCCGCAGCTACTGCCCCCTTAGGGTCAGGCGTTTGCACAGTAGAGTGCAACGAATCCCCCAAAATTGAAGAAAAATAACAAGGGGAAGGGTAACAATGGTAACAAGGGTAACCAGGGTAATCAAGGTAATCAACCTAGTGAATCCCAGGGGAACCAGCCTAACACCAACAACCAGCAACAGGGAAGCAAACCCAAGCAAAACAAGGCTATTTGTACGAACAAGCCTTGTGCATGTTGTGGTGTACATGGCCATTATACACATGACTGTGCTATCTTACCCCAAATGTGCCAAATGTGGGAAGCTCAAGCAATTTCTAGAGGCCAACAATTACCTCAAAATCCTACACCATCTCAACCGACAGTGCTTACAAATCCTTTCCCTCAACAAGGATTTGTTTCTTCTCAACCTCACCCAGGTCAAGCAGCCCACCCTCCCCAACCTTCTTGTCCTGGTGACTACCAGATCCTCATGATGAGCTCTAATGAGGTTAATTCCTCCGATATCAACTTGTAAACTCGATCGCCTCAATATCATAATCCATCAACTTCGTCTACCACTGATTCCAAAGCCAAGGCTTCTACTGAGCCACTTACGACATCAAATGTTCCATTACAGATCCCTCAACCTAAAGCTGAGGAAATTCGCAAGATCCCAAAGGGACCATTATGCCATAACATGGCTTCTAACCAAGTTTCCCATACATGCAAGATAGTAGATGACATGGGGCAATCACCTGCCGCCATGTCGATGCTAGATGTACTCCCATCATGCCCATCTCAAAAGAAAGCTCTAATAACTTCTTTGGGAATAGTAGATCCTTTTTATGATCATTTGATTGTCTTCCCAGTTGATACATCATAACATCCCCCATTGCCTTGCTCCATTGCTTTCTAGGTACTAGTCCAAGTCCATAATTTCATCATCTCCTGATGCATTACTGACGATGGTGCATCCACCTGTGTGATGTTCGCCACCCTTTGGAAAAAACTTTAGTCACCTGAGTTGTCCCCCTCCACCATCACTTTGCATGCTTAGGACAGACACTCCTTCTAGCCTCTTAGCATGTACTGCAACTATCCAGTGACCCTTGCGGGTAAGACTCTCCATGTAGATATTGAAGTTATTGATGCCCCTTTAGATTACAACATTCTCTTGGGTCGTAGTTACACATATGCCATGCCAGCTGTCGCATCTAAGGTTTTCTACAATGTGTGCTTCGCTCATGAAGGGAAGATCATTACCATAGATCAGTTGACTTACTACGAGCTGGCATCTGTGACATCCCTCGAGTCCATTATCTCATCAGTGTTAGATAAGAAGTCTTCAACTCCTCTCACTGGTGTTTCACCCAGAGTCTATAAATATTCCTCATTGTTGGGTTCCTTCCCTGGTCCTCCCCCTCTCATCTTAGAGCCTAAATCTTTCAGCGTCACGGGTTGTCCTCAAGCAGTCTGGTACATTCGATCCACAATGAGCTCCTCTGCACCATGCGGTTACCATCCCAGCTGAGCCATCCAGATCTAGCCCCCAGAACCTCCTCCATTTGTGGGTGCCTCTCCTATCTTCCCCCAGGAATTGTTCCTCCAGGTCTAAACCATCCAGGAGTTGTTTCCCTGGGACATTACCTTGCAGGCTAGACACCTTTCTTATTTCCCCCTCCAGCAATATTTTATGTCCCTATCATGGCTTCGTTGGTCCTTCCTAACATGACTTTAGGGATCCCTGTATGGTACATTGATCCCCCTACAAGCATTCTTCCTGGTTAGCTAAGACCTTATCGTGCTCTGACCCTGGTTCAACTCGTCCCTATGGCCCCTACCACTACTTTAGTTCCGTCACAACCTCAAGAGAAACCCACTCTTGTTGTGAAAGCATCTAGATAGGGGGGGAAAGCTATGAGGAAAGAACCTAAGGACAAGGCTCCCAAACCTTCTCTAGTCCCCAAGGCCCCAAAGTCATCACCTCTGTGCGTTTTGTGTAAAGTTATGGGGCACGCAACCAATAATTTTCCTGAGCTTCCTCATCTCAAACCTTTGGTTCATGAAACATTCCTTGAGTCAAATATCCCTAAAGTCCATGTTAACTTACTCGGTCCACCCAAGAAACTCAAAATGTTACGCAAAAATCAGCCTTGTGCCCTGTGTGATCATCTTGGTGACTACTCCCATTGTTGCCCTCATCTCAACAAATTTTGTGATTTCCTTAGGGCTCTTCGCGAATACGAGACCACTCATAATGGATCACCTTCTCCTCTTCCTGTAGATTTTTTTACTAATAGTAAACTAGAATAGGGGGAATCTGGTCCCACCGTCGTGATCCCTTCCCTAGATGTCGATATGATGGACACCACGGGCCATATCCTTTACCTGTCATCGTCCTTGAGTTCCTCGTAGGCAATCCTTTCTAAGGTTTCTAAGCACGCTTCTATTCAACCTCTTTTGACAGAATCCCATGCCTCAACATACATAGATCTTTCATCTACTATCTCATCGTCTACCATTCCATATGATGTGTATATGAACCTTCTTTCTCAGGTTGATGCACTAGGTACCACGCTGCATGATGTAGTCAATATTTGCCTCATCCATTCATCTTCCATTTTGATGAGGACATCATGGAAGCTATCTTTACCCATAATTACCCTTGCAATTAGGCAAGGGGGAATATTTTTTGGAGGATTGTAAAGGCCATTTCCTTCCTAATAATCCCAATGCAATCTACCCAAAGAAATTTTTCTCATAACTTATCTCTTTGATTTGCATGTCTTTATTTCCTTCATGAAGTTAGGTAGGATGCATCATCTCATCTGTCACATTTTGCACCTTTCAGATGGATCCATCATCCACACCATATATCAGTCATGTTGATGGTGCAAGTCGCTTCTCCAAGAATATAGCCTCGACAGCCTGGGCCATTTTTACCCCCTTGCATACATTAGTGCTTTCGAACGATGTGTGCATTGGATCTACCACCAATAACCAGGCCGAATATGATGCAATGATAGGTTTGTTATTCGATTCCCTTTCTCATCGCATCCTTCATCTTCATGTTCATTTATATTCCTTGATACTTGTCATGTAATTGAATGGTGTGTATCATGTGCATAACCAAGTCATATTTAGAAAATATCTGTGTGTTAAGTTGTTGGTACGTGAATTTGAAACCATTACTTTTAGTTAAGTTCCTAGAGCCCAAAATAACTATGTAGATACCATTGCAAATAACATTCTAGATTGGCATTTATCACATGTATACCATAGAAGACAACTAGAAACAAGACACATTGTGAACCATCATCGTCATATAAAAATGCATAATCATATTATGTATCATATAAGTGTTCAGAGCCCATAGCTCTAAATACATCCAACATGCCCATAACATGTTACAAAAATCAAAATCAAAGGGACCCACATGTCCCCATATCTAGTCACTATCTGAAGGATCACACACCAAAGGCTTTGCCCCACCTGCACATACATCACATACTGCATGACAAGCCATCGCCATGTTCCGCATGATACCTCACCACTCTAAGGGAAGGCTATTACACTCATATATGTATCGATCATCTAGCTCATGCCATCTACGCTCAGAAACTCTGGTCAACATTACACCACATCTATGGTGTAGATAAACAAGTAGCACACTATCCTCTAGACCCCGACAAGATGATGATGTTCCCCAATCTGTAGCCACAAGTGTTGCGGCTCATCCTACATTTCTTGTCGGTTGTACCGGTGCTATGTCCGCATACCACATATTTTATGCTTAGTACCATATACATGTGATAAAAATATGAAATGTACAATAAAAATAGCAACTTAAAAATTATCGTTTGGTCCCCATGCTTACCCGAGCGAAAGTGGAAAGTAAGGATCTCCCTGATAGTTCATCCCGCTATAAGGATAATCGTCAATCTAGAGGGACATCAGATCGCAATGTGCAAAAAATGCGGGTTGGAACACTTGTCCAACTCCCCGTCCTCCTCTCCGCAGCATCTGCCCCTAGTGGCGTATCATGGGCTCCTATGGGCCCTCATATCGGATCTATACATGAGGAAGGATGGTGGCTATCTTTTCAAAGAATAATGCGCACAGTACTGTACCAAAAACATAGTCATGGCTCACCTGCATAGATTAACTATCATTTCACTGACGACAGCATCCTCTCGACCCACCCATAGTAGGTCCTAGCCCAAACACTCTCAACCAGCATCATCTACCCACCAGTGATGTGGTCGAACACATGGCTGCCCAAGACCCGTAGCACAGCTACAGAAACAACCTATGTCTCTAGCCAGTCTAAATCAGTAGTTGAGATATTCATGCCCTTCACATGCATATGATGTGGACAATGGCTCTCCACAAACTTTATAATGTTCCTCCCACAAGGAAACACTAGATGTATATCCCCCACCACTCTAAGGGGAGGGAGTCCGGTGAAGAAATAAATATCCTATATTGTGAGCTTAATATTGTGCCCTTGCATGACAAATACGTCATGGTCTGGATCCCAATAGCTCACAATTCTCAATAACAAGGGCTCACCTACCCTCATCAATGGGTTCTCTACCAACTTGAGAACCCCATAGTGAGACAATGCCCCTCGAACCCCCTGATCCATCTAAATCTCGAATCGGAGGGTATCCAAGTCTCACTTACACCAGTTGATTTTTAGCTCTACCATGCCTGCAAAACACCACATGTCTTGTCAGTTGAGAGAAGAAAACACTGGTCTACACTGGTCTTCCTGTGATCCAAATTGCACTTCTAGGCACAAAAAGTGTAATTAGATTATGAAGAGGAGCAAGGGTCTCCCAGGGAGCTACCAGGAGCAAAAAATCATGAAATAAATAACTGAAATTGAAGAGATGAGTAAGGCCACTACCTAAAAGTCGCAGATCTTGATTCTGATGGCCGGTTTGTCTGCTATCATGTCCACAAGATTTAGGGGCTTTTCCTCCTCTCCAAATTTACCACAACTGAAATAAAAAATGAATTCCAATTGGAGGGAAAATGTCCTTTCATAGAAAAATCCACAATTTTTCTGTCACCTGCTTTGACCAAACAGTAACTCAGCTCGACGAACCATTAACATCATTGGAAATCTCGCATCGAGTACTATAATGAGTCTTTCTCAGTTTTGGATGATTTGAAACTTCACTAGGAAGCCATTTTTTCAAGAAGGGTCACTTCGTCGCCTCCCAACATCAGATTTCCTGATATGCGATGCTTGTAATTTGGGGACCACCTTCCCTTGGAACTTGTCATCTCACGTGTCAATTTTCATCATGTGTAACCATCATTTACTAATTTTTTCATGGTCCCTACCGGGCTTATTCTCTATGGCAGCGTCATCGAGTCACACTTGCATCCATGGAGTCTGTTTCATATCCCATTATATCATATCACAGTATTCCATCCATATTTTGATACCGTTCATCCCGTCTTGCCCATTTTAGCCTCCAGCAATACTATCCGCATCCCATCCGGAGTTGAGTCAGTTGCTGCTAGGTCAACCATGCACTTTATGCTCTGACAAGGGAAGTTGTGTATTTGTCCCTCAATCCCTCATTTTCCATTATACCTGGTGTCAATCCATCAGTCACATTACTATTTTCCCTCATACCTTAGTTGAGGATCCTCATTGCCTCACCTATCGTGGGCCCTATTTTGTCGAAATCAGCTCATTTATTCCATAAGAATGACCTAGAGGGTGGTGTATCTTGGTTCCAACTTCCATTCTTGTTTGGTACTTTGGATCAAGTAGAGGGACTCATTACTTCCCTTTGACTTGGTTGTTTCATGTTCATGAGCCATACACTCAATGGTCGAGTGATGTCGCAGATTGTACCAGTGGTTCCTAAGTGTATGTGAGATGTTTGAGACCTCATGAGGGGGTGGCCCTTTAGGTAGCCCCCCACATGCTCGCATGCATTCCTATTATGCTACAACCTTAGATGCAGCTCTGATAATATAATGGGTTTGGTTCCTACCAATCACAGTGTTCATAGCATGCACATCTCCTTCAGATGATCCATTTAGTTTTGCACATCCCTTCCTTGTTCAACAGGGCTTCTTCAGTTGTTCTACCCTCCCTCCAACCCATTTTTTGAGGGAAGGTCCATTATATCTCATGTAATCAATTCATATTATATTCAATCCTGGCTGATATTTTTCCAGGTGCATTATATATATGGGACACATTGTATTATTTTCTAACTCAGTCATGCCAACATGTCATGTACCATTCAGCATGTACTTCATTGCACAGTTTAATATTTCTCAACACACCATTATGTTTGTACTAAGTTATCTCGGCGGGTATATGTATGCTTCCCCCACCTCATTGAGCTCTAGTACCACAACATAAAAGGTGACTTGCATTGGTCTTGCCCCCTTTGTCCCTATCCTCCTGCATCAGTTGTATTAGTCTCTCTCTCTCTCTCTCTCCCCACTTTGTTGTGTAGTGATTGTGTCTTTACAACACAGTTTGGTCATATGTTTTCCTCCTAACACTCGTACGTTGGGGGGAAATCTGTTATCACAAAAATATTGATCATCTAGCTTAATTTATTAGATGGATCAAACTACACCGTGTGAAGCAAATTTTATAATAGTAAAATTTCTTTCACTGTGAAAAATTACTTAATAAACCACCTTTGTTAAGTAATTTATAGTTAAACTCATGCAGAATAATTAAGTAAATCACTATTTATTTGATTTCCTTCTAGATATAATTAATTAAAACATTGTTCAATTATAATTTCATGTCATATTTGACCCAGTTATGAAAAATCAACAGATAAATTATTAATTATCTTATTTTTCTCTAGGAATAATTAATTATTATTCCTTGTCAAATTTGAAAAATCCCTTGGGAATAATTAAATAAATCATTATTTCTTTATTATTCCCTAACCAATTTGTTGAGATTTGTAAATAAATTATTTATTTATTTATTATTTCTAAATAAAAGTTTAAATATTTTTTCCCTCCTAACCAAATACAATAAAATATTCCAAGTGGTTATTCCAAGAATGGGGTTAATAATATTTTGTTATAAATAGAAGGGTTTCCCATTCATTATTCACTTTTGACTATTTTCATTGTTGCACTTACGACTGTAACTCTGATTATTTTCATTGATGCACTCCATTTCTCTGCCATTTGAGTTCCCATTAAGCTCAAACATTTTATTTGTTGGGTTTTCACATTATAGAGGAGAGAGACTCTAAAGAAGATGAAGACGTTTGATGACACCCAAGAACCCATCCCATAGAGTGGGACAACTAGCATTTATTTGTTCCCTTCACAGGTGTTATAATAAAATCTATTCTTTTTATATATAGTTTCCATTGGATTATTTGAGTTATTACTGTTTCTTTTTGTTGTTTAACTTTGAATGTGGCATAGATTAGGACTTTCACAGGTTTTGTTTCTATCATTTGTTGCAGATCTACAATTTTTAGTAGCCATTTATATTATTGATACTGTTTATCATCCACAATCTTAAGTGGGTTCTTTTCGTACATCTTTGAGAAGAAAACACTACAAGAGAAAGAATTCTAGAAAATGTCTGGAGAAAGGACCCTTGAAACCCTCAGTCTTTGAAAAGAAATGTGGCCTCCATGTGATCAATCTCCAAGTTTTGCTATGGGTACAATGTCAATCCTAGGATGAGCTTGATTAAACAATTTATATTCTTCCTTGGGATCGAGTTTAGAAACTTGACCTTCCAACCTTTACAATTTGACCTCTTTTACCTCCAATGAAATCAATCCACAATTATTTCAAGGAGACACTTTAGATCTATGAGCAAGTTAAAAATGGCATCGAAAGGCAGGGTCTCCTTCTTAGATTTAAATGATCCAGCCTCTTTCCAAGATAGATTACAAAAATATACTGATACCATTGATCTTGAAATGAAATAGATATAATCCGAATTTAGCCTTTAAACCCTTGGTGTTTGACCCACTAGAAGGTGATGAACTCTTTCAATGGATTTTTATAGACCTGTAATCAAATTATAGTCAAGATGGTAGTACTTCCTACAACAAATATCACAACCTTGCAATACAATTGAAAAGAGACCCTCAAATCTGATAGGGGTTCGATCTCGACCCCGTAAACTTGAATGGATAAATATGGTAAGGCAGACCCAGGTCCAATGTAAAAATTTGGCAAAGTAATGTTTTCTCTTTTGTTTGCAATAAAATAATAACTCTCAAAATAATGAAGAAAATTCTCCTTCCAATCAACTAAAAAATAGAACCAACTAAGATGATACGAAATTCCATCGAAGATGGAAATGTTGGCTAGGGTGAGCATAGATTCCGCCAAAGTTCGTTGCATGAAACCTCCAAATAACCCTACAAATAATTTAGAATTTTCCAATAAAACCCTTAGGCTGGTGGGATGCACAGCTCTGATACCACTGTAATTTCCCAATCATCAAAATTTTAATCAATTCTGGTACATTGTAGGTGTTCTAATAAAATTCTTGCAGTAAAAACATTGAACACAATAAAGATCTGAGAATGCAGCATCTTATCTATGTAAATAAATATAAACAAAATTACATGCCCATAGAAGCACTACTAAAGCTTGTGCCTTGGCATGTATGGCTTCCCATAAACAGAGAAATTAAAGATGTTGAAGCACAATCTTAGATCCTCGATGGATCCACTAGAGAAATTACTCCCATGGGGTTTTCATTCTTGGGATCAAATAGAACTTGCCTTGACAAGCTCTCAGTAGAAGAAAAATAGATAAATAACTCTCGATGATTACACTGTTAGGCTCCTATCCCCTTTTATATGCTTCATTGAATCTCTAGGGACTTTATTTTATTTTTTTTACTCAAAAAACGAAGGCAAATACCATCGTCAATGCCATGGGGAACTACCACTGTAAATACCATGGGTATATTCCGTCCACTTTAACCATATCCACAAAAAAAAAGAATATTGCAAATCGATTGCTTCTTATTTAGTCTAAGAAGTTTATGTTTAGGAATTCCCCGAGATCCATAAAAGTAGAAACTTAATAGAAATTACTCATCAACACCACAAATTATGTTATTTTTATTGAGAATATTGAGCACATGGAAAGATGCTTGTTAAAGTGGATGTTAGCGAAATCCCTAATGCATAGGTCTAACAATAACAAGAATTGTGTTACCTTTTGGGTAATTTTCTTAAGAATCCTAACTATGTCTTAAAAATGTAGCTCGAGGCATTAAATTTAAATGATATTCCTTATTGATTTTGGGATTGGGATGAGAGCGAGATGGGAGATATTGTCTATTTTAAAAATAAACATCTTTTCACTTGTATCTTTTCCATACATAATGTCTCTTTTTCATAAATTTAATGGACAACATTTTTTCCTTAATTCTTCATGAGAAACCATCCTTCCAAGAGGCATTAAGGCCATTTCTAGACAAGTAGGGCCACATACTAAGTCATAGATTTGTAATCCAATGACTTTGCTAGGAGCTCACCAAGATTTAGTACCTCTTACTCCTCTCTAAATTCTCCAACAAATCAATGTAAAAATGAATTGGAATTGGGGGCAATAAGCCCTTTTATAGGAAAAACTCTAGTTTTTTTTGGCCATTAGGAGTAAATTGTAGCTTGGTTTGACAAACTGTCAGCACTGTTGGAATTCTCTGGCCAATATCTACAATGGGTCTCCGTGTTTCTCGTAATTTGAAACTTTGCCACAAAGCCAATTTTTCCATGAGGTCTCACTTTGGCATATGTACTCTCGTACCACTTTTCATTTGAACTTTTAGAATTATGAGTCGTTGTCACAAGTAATCACTATTTACTCATTCTATTATGGCACGCTGTGAGCCTTTCCCATGTGGAAGCATCATATAGTCACCTTTCTTCAAAGCATTAGAGATGAGTCACCCCTACATCTATGGAGTCTGTTCAAAGTCCCATTGAGTCCTGTTACAATATATTATCCATCTATGTGTCACATTCATCCAATTTTTCTTAAATTTGACCTCCATCTATCCTCATGTGCCTTTCAGAAGCCTTCGTCTGAGTAATTGACCATCCCTTATGGAATTGTGTCAGTCACTATGAGGTCAACCTTGCATGTTATGCTCTAACAAGGTAAATCATAACTGTACAAGTCTTGATATCTTCCAATTATCATCCCCATTGTTAGTCGTTATTAGCCATAATATTATCATCCTTGTGCCTTTGTTGAGGATTCATAGTTTCCTAAACTCTGGTGGGCCTGCTTTTGTTAACATCAACACATTTATTCCAGGAGAGTACTCTAGAGGATGGTGTACCTTGGTTTCATCTTTCATCCTTTCTTGGTGCCTCTAATCAAGCAAAGTGAATCATTATTTCCCTTTTACTTGGTTTTTTCTTGCATGCTCAAATTCAACTCATTATCGCACGATCAAGAAACATACACTTGGTGGTTTACTGATCTAGCAGATTTTCCTAGATTTTCTGAGGTGTGTGTGAGATGTTCTAGACCTCGTGAGGGGATGTCCCTTCAGGTAGCCCCTCACATACCTAGATGTCAGAAAATTATGATCTAGCCTCGGAAGAAGTTATTTTTATTTGAATGGCTTTGTTTCTGCCGATTGCATAACTCACAAAATGAACCTCTATTTAAAATGGTCCATTGAGATATTTAAATACCTCCCCTATTCATCAGGGCTTCTTTGGTTGTGATCTCCCTGCCCCCTTCACCACACAAACGTGGGGGAATTATGTCTCATGTCCTCAAATCAACATACTTAATTTTATCAATCCTGGCCACTGTATTCGAGGAAGTTACGTATATGGGGATCATTATCTCATTGTATCAAGTTTTGCCCCATTGATGCCAGCATATCATGTATCATGTACTATGTACCTCAGACCTAGATTGTTAGGCACACCATTATCATTTGTACTCAGTTATCTCATAGGTATGGGTATATCTCCCCTACCTTATTGAGATATTGTACTCATCAATCAAGGAAACTTTTATCTCACAGGTAGGTTTCACCCCCTCCAACTTCACTCCTTACTATTACTTGGGTGATCTCTCTCTCTCCATATGACTTCCCTTCAATGTTTTGTGAATGTGAAGCTACAACATATTTCCATCATATGATGTGATCCTCAAACTCTTATGTTGGGCAACAATATGTTATCACCCAAAAAATGATCACCTAGTCATGTATTACTAGGTTGATCAAAATGCACCATGTAGGATAGGTTTTTACATATTAAAACCTTCTTTTATCTTAGGCAATAATTTAGTGAACCAATTTCCTAAAGTATGTTGTTGCATTCTAGACCACTACATGGAGGGGAATTTTAAGACAATTTTTTAAGACAAAATAAATCTTTTGTCTAAAAATTTTCTATGATGCGCTAGTAAAAAAGGTAAAGGTTTAGAGGTTCGTCTTTATGCTATTGATGGTTTCTTTGGGAAGTAGAGTGATCGAGGTTGACAACAACTAATGGGATTTAGGGTGATGGAGGCTGAAAATAGAGGTGTGCATCGTGAGAGGAGCGATGGAGGCACTTTCCAAGAACGTTAATGGGTGGTAACATAGTTGGAGTACTTTTCGGGGTCTCCATCGATTGTGTTTTGATATGTGTTTTCTTACCGTTTTATTTATTTTGAACGCTACTTATATACATTGGTTGTTTTTATTAGCAAATCGTTGTGCTATATTGGCAACATCGATTAGATTCACTTGAAGGATTGTCATAAAATGTGGCTAGAAATTCTTAATTTTATTTTGCCTTGATTAAATTGTAAAATTTGAATTTCCAGATCAGCAGACAACTTGGATGCAATTAGCTTGTATGACATGGTTTGTGTCACCCATTTTACTCAATCAATTTGAGTTGGACGAGTTAGAGTTCAGTTAAGCATGTGTGATTTCTAATTTGTAGTAGTCTAAGTTAGTTATCTCAAGTTGTTTTCAGTTAAACTAGGTCTAACTGTTGGAGGAACTAGCGGAAGGCTAGTTGTGCAGTGAGACTTTAGTCAAATGCAATGATCATCTAGTTAAGTGATCAATCATCCCAAAATTGCTAGTGCATGCAAACAATTTGAGTTCCCCAGCTATGGTGGAGATTCCAAGGCAGTTTAATATTAGTTGTAGACTAGTCTTGTGCGTATAGGTGTTGCATGCAGTCACATGATCAGCCTTAGGAATTGTGCAATCCATTTTGGAAAAAACCTAAATAATAGGGGCCTAATTTCTCAAGGAATTGCAAAAGGAAATAGGGGCTCACGCAGAGGTAGAAATTGACAAAGTTTGGGTTTGATATTCTTAGTGAGCAGAGGGATAGGTTATTCACTTACGAGTTTTGCACAGTTGAGTAAATCAATTGTAATACATCTATATTCATAAGATTTACGCAAGAAGGCATTCGAGTTATTAGAAGATTGCTTTCCCCACGAAAAATATTGTGTGCATGTATTTTATTTCTTATTTCATGTCTGAATTTTTTGTTCTAAATTGTGAATTAACTTTCGTACAGTAGTAGAGTAGGTCTGTGTCTTATGATTTTGAAAAAAATTCATGATGAGTTGCAAATCTACACCATAATTTCTACATCGTATCATAGCAGGATCCACATTACAGCATGAATTTCGAATTTGTTTCTGAGGAGGTTCGAATTTGCAGTTTAGTGTAGGAAGATCTCTTAGGAACTAAAAATATGGCCTTCAACGGGCTGGCGCTAGAGTATTCCTCGGAAGAAAAATATAATTTCATTGACTGCAAGGATCGCATGGAGGAGGTATTCGATGACAATGGATTTCTAGAATACATCAAGAGAGATGTTACAAAACCAGCAGAATCCAATGCCGAATACCTTACTCAGTCGAAGAAAGTTGTATCCAAGGTGTGGATAATAATATTGGAGGGAGTACGAGACCACATTGTCAGCAATCTCCATGGGAAAGAAAATCCTTATGGAATGTGGTAGGCACTATCAAATCTGTTCTAGAATAGTAGTGATGACAAAAAGTTGCTGCTCAAGGATAAACTTTGAAATATCAAGATGTAGAAGAATGACTGTACCCTGCAATATCTGAGGCGGTTCACACAAGTTCATGATGAGCTTACAGGAGTTGGTGTTACTCTTTCAAAGGATGACTTGGTAAGAATATCCCTTCTGAGCCTCCCAAGAGTTCACATACCTATCAAGATTAAGTGAACGAGAGGGAGAAACTACCGAATTGGGAAAACTTATGGTGTGATTTGGTACAAGAGGAAATAGGGTAGAATACTAGAGATGGGACCTCATCCAAGGGCAAGGATGAAGAAAATTTTGCATTGTTTGGAAATGGAAATAAGGGAAAAGGGGAAGAAATATCAAACCAAACCAAAATCCAACTAAGGGAGAAAGAAGAAAGATTTGTCAAAAATTAAAGCCTTCCATTGTCATGAATACGAGCACTATGCCACGAAGTGCCCACAGAAAGAGGCAAGTGAGAAGACCTTAGGAGGAGTAGTAGTTGGAGCCTTGGATTCATAGTTAGACCTTGACTTTACCCTTATCGGATGTATGTCCAACATAGTGATGGGGAGCGTGTGGTACTAGGACTCAGGTGCATTGTTCCACATGACAAGGTGTAGAGACTTTTCGTTGACTTGGAGGAGAAAGATCTCCATATGTGCATCAATCTAGGGGATGACAGAAGCTACAACATGACCAGTATTGGTACAGTGAACTTTCAGAGGGAGTCAGGCTCCCCTCTCAGGCTCAAAGATGTCATGTTTGTTTTAGGCCTAAAGAAAAATCTCATCTCTGTTGCAGTTTTGGAAGACCGTGTTGGCATTATGATTCTGGTATGGCTCTATGTTACAGGTGTTGTACTTGATGGCAACTCTCTTAAGCGGCAATGCTCTGTTCAGGCTCTCAAAATATGTTGGAAAATAAGAGGTACGCAGGTACACAGTTCAAAAGGTGCGGACCCGCAGGTTATGCATTCGTAATGTGCATACATGTACGCAGGATCACAGAACAAAAGGTGCGGTCCTAAAGTGCACACACTTTCATGCAGAGAAAAGCACACGTGGGGTTTCTTATGTTCAACCCTTGGTATTTAGCCGACGGTATTGTGTTATTATGGTTTTGGCCCGTGGTATTGTGAAAGGCCTAAGGCTATAAATAGAGAAGGAGATCACTTGGCTAAAGTATCTTTTGCAAATTGAATATCTTAAGATCTAAAATATTGCGTTATCGGTTTAAAAGCTTGATCTATATAAAAGTGAAGTTGAAAGTGAGTCTATGAAGGGTGATCTCTCGGGCGCATGATCAGATTTGGGCATCTGACTATCTGTGGCACACTGGTGGACTCCCAATTTGGCCCTAATCAGAGGTTCGCAGGTAATTAACTGAGCAAGTGTGTGAGTACGCACAGCAGAAGAAGGCGCAGTGCGTGGTTACGCAGGGCAGCAGAAGGTGCAGTGCATGGGTACGCAGCACAATAGAGGATCAGGTGCGGAGGCACAGTGGAAGTACGCGGCACTACAGAAGCCGCAGGTGCGTAGATACGCAGTGCGACAGAAGCCGCAGTGCAGAGCTACAGTAGAGGTACGCGGCGCGATAGAAGCCGCAGGTGCGGAGCTACAGTATATGTACACGGCGCGACAGAAGGTTTAGGTGTGTAGATACGCAGTGCAACAGAAGGATCTTTGCGGGTATACGCAGGGGAGAAGAAGGTGAAGTGCGGGGCTACGCAGGCCAGATAAAGAAAAACTACGGATCTGTCTTAAGACTTTTTGTTGGCTGAATTTCTCTGGTGATAAGGTGTTCTGGGTTTAGTTTACTGTTATTGTTGATCTGGTTACTGCAATTAACTGTGTGATTTACATGTACTTGATGATCATTTGATGTTCATGGATCCAGTTTGAAAATTTATGAAAAGTGGTCCTTGAAAGAAAAGAAGTAGGGGGTTGTAGCTCCCTTCCAGGAGAGACTGGAAAACGAGAGAGAGTTGTAGCTCTCTGCAGGTTGCAGCCTGCGTACTGGTAAAGGACTGCACCAATACAAAACCATTGTAAAAGGAGCTTCTAAATTTGAAAGAAGATAGAGACATATTGCAGCAGGTGGTTTTCACCCACATTGGGTTTCCACCTTATATCTGGTGTTCTTTGGTGTGACTATCTGTTTTTCTTGTTCATGCTCATTATTTTATGGTACTGACATGCAAAAATAATTCAAAGTATAAATAAGGAAGATTTATTAAAAGAACTTGATAATACTGATTCATCCCCACTCTCAGTATTATTTCCAACAATTGGTATGAGAGCAGGTCCTTCAGAGAAGCTTGATCGCTTGAAGGAAGATCACTCATCATGAGCAACTACGAGAGGGAAGCATCAATCAGGCCACCAATTTTTGATGGGACAAACTTCAATTATTGGAAGGTAAGAGTTACTACCTATCTTTAATCTCTTGGTACAGAAGTTTGGGATATCATAGATACAGGCTACACTTTTCCTTTAGCTACTCCTACAGATTCGGCCGAAAAGAAGAAATATGAAACAAATGCTAAAGCAGTCAATACTCTACTAGGATGCTTATCTCTAACAGAATTCGTGAAGGTTATGCAATATAAATCCGCAAAAGAAACATGGGACAAGATTGTCTTGAGCTACGAAGGAGATGAACAGGTAAAGCGTGCTAAACTTCAAACCCTCGGGATTCAGTATGAGAATCTCAGAATGTATAATGATGAAAGTGTGGCGAAATATTTCCTTCGGGTAGACGAGATTGTTAATTGCATGAAAAACTTGGGTGAAGAAATAAAAGAGGCTATTGTGGTTGAAAAAGTTCTAAGATCATTATCCCCCAAGTTTGAATCTAAAGTGTCTGCAATAGAAGAAAAGGAAAATCTATGAACTCTTACTATGTCTCAGCTACACGGAATGCTAACTGCTTATGAAATGAGAAAGGGAGGTCCATCAAACAGAAGAGAAGCTGCTTTTAAGGCCTCAGGCAAAGGAGACTACTATGAAGCAAGTCACGGGCCAGAAGAAGAAGAAGAAGAATCAAATTTTGTCAGAAATCTTCAGCGAGGTACTGGAAGGTTCAAAGGTAAGTTACCTTTTAAATGTTTTGCTTATGGAAGAGTAGGTCATTATGCTGCAAAATGTCCTCATAAGGATAAGATTGACAAAGGAAAGGAACCTGCTAGATGGAGTAAGAAACAGAATGCAAATAAGAAAAGCTACTACACTCATGAAGATAGTGATGGTCTATCAAATAGTGATGAAGATGAACGAGGTAATGACTATAAACTTTTAATGGCATTTGAAGATGATGATTACATGGATGCTATAGATGTGGATAGCTTTCATGAAGAAATTTCTAGACTCAAAACATGTATAGAAGAAAAGAACATGATCATTGATACTCTACAATTTCAAATTGATGAAAAAGAAAAATATCTTGAAAAGCTAGAAGGTGAAATTGTTGATCTTAGAAAAGAGATTGAGAAAACAAAGGCTATTAATCTTAAGTTTGTCAAAGGATCTGAAACTCTGGATGATATCATCAATGTACAGCGTTCTCCTCTAAACAAGACAGGTCTGGGGTATAATGGAGAAACTTCTCAAGCATCCACCTCAAGAAGTTATCTTGATGTAGCAAGAAGGAATGAGCAAAAGCACAATGGAGATCACCAGGTAAAGCAGGGACGAATTGCAAACAAAGACTATCAGGGGCAATCCGTCTTAAGGGTGAACAAAAGCTACAACCAGCCACAGGTAAAATCTTCTCAATTTGGTTCAAGAATGGATGACAATAGAAATTACAATCATTTGGCCGGTAGATTTGATAACCGCAGAAGTTTCTTCAATGGACAATGTTTCTCTTGCCATAACTTTGGTCACAAAGCAGCTCAATGTGTTGCATATAAAACAATCATGACTAGAGAAGCTCAAAAACAAAGAAGTATGACCGGGATTACAAAAAGGACCTATAACAACTTTTCGGATCTTGAAAATGAAGTTGAATGTTCTATTTGCAATAACTTTGGTCATGAAGATTCTGAATGCAGGAGCAGGTTTCAGCAGAAAAAGGAACAAGCCTCAAGCACCAAAACATGGAGAATAAAGGAACCACAAACAGAAATATGTGGGATAGCATTTTATGCAGAGGGACAAGAAAATCTATGGTACATTGGCAGTGGATGTTCAAAGCATATGACAGGTGATAAAGAAAAAATTGAATCATATTCTACTTTAGAAAAGGGAAAAAAAGTTTCTTTTGGAAATGATACTCCTGCAGCTATAAAAGGAAAAGGCACTGCTCAGTTAAAAGAAAAAGTCAAAGCTGGAAATGTTTTATATGTTGATGGATTGAAGCATAATCTTCTGAGTGTCAGCGAGATGTGTGATCAAGGAACCGAGGTGATATTTAGATCAAATGGATGTCTTGTTCGTGATCTTGATACAGGTAAAACAGTGATCAAAGGTGAAAGAACTCCAAATAATCTATACATATTTGAAGAAGGACAACAACAATGCTATCTAAGCAAGGATGATGAACACTGGTTATGGCACCGGAGGTTGGGGCATCTAAGCTTTTCACAAATAAGGAAAGCATGCAAATATCAGGCAGTTCGCGGTCTTCCAGATATCAAAATTCCAGACAACACCATATGCAAATCATGTCAGTTTGGAAAGCAAACCAGAACTAACTTTCTGGAGAAGGAAGGAACAGCCAGCATGCCTCGTGAGCTAGTACATACAGATGTATGTGGTCCATTCAGGAAAAGGACACCTCGAGGAGAAGAATACTTGATATTATTCATTGACGATTTCTCCAGGTTTGTCTGGTTAGGACTTATGAAGCACAAAGATGAAGCATTCGAAAAATTCAAATCCTTTAAAGCCTTGGTTGAAAATGAGTCAAGATACAAAATTAAGTGCCTCAGATCCGACAGAGGTGGGGAGTTTACCTCAAATGAATTTTTTGATTTCTGTGAAGAACATGGGATAAGAAGAGAATTCTCTACAGCTAGAACTCCTCAGCAAAATGGAGTGGTGGAAAGAATGAACAGAACAGTCCAACAAATGGCTCGGGCTATGCTTGATGAGTCTGGAACTCCCGCAACTTTCTGGGGTGAAGCTGCATATGTTTCGGTTGTTATTCTCAACAAAACAAATGTCCGGGTGAACAGAACTCAAACCCCTCATGAGCTCTGGTATGGTGAGACTCCTTCGGTAAAACACTTCAAAATCTTTGGGAGAAAATGCTATATTAAGAATACTGATGAACAACTTGGCAAACTTGACCCTAGAGTAGATGAAAGCATTCTTCTTGGTTATTCTCCACACAGCAAAGCATACAAGTGCTACAATAAAAGCCTTGGAAGAATTGTTGACAGCATTGATGTAGTGGTTGATGAGAAGGGATACATTCCTAGGCAGGTAAATCATGAAGATATCGAAGAAGATGAAGACTACCCTCAAAGACAGAATGTTGAAGAAGAAGAACCTCAAGAAGAACCAGAGGAGCAGATAAGGATAGAAGAGAAGACTCCATCCAGATATGTTCAAAAGAATCATCCAGAATCTCAGATTTTGGGGTAGAAAGAAGCAGGTGTACAAACAAGAAGAACAATTGCAGAAGCTTCAAGCTATTTGGCATTACTCTCTTCCACTGAACCACAAAATGTGAAAGAGGCATGCAAATATGAATGTTGGGTCAAAGCAATGGATGAAGAACATGAGCAGATCGAAAAGAACAACACTTGGGAGTTGGTTTCTAGACCAAAGGATAAGAATGTTATAGGGACAAAATGGGTCTTCAAAAATAAATTGAATGAAAATGGAGAAGTAATTAGAAACAAGGCCAGACTTGTTTGTAAAGGGTATGCGTAGCAAGAAGGAATAGATTTTGAAGAAACTTTTGCTCCTTTTGCAAGACATGAGGCCATCCGAATGTTCCTTGCTCTCTCAAGCTTTCAAAACTTCAAAGTATTTCAAATGGACGTGAAATCAGCCTTTCTGAATGGAGACTTGGAAGAAGAAGTATACATTGAGCAGCCAGATGGTTTCATTCTTGGAAATGATCCAAATCTTGTATGCAGATTGAAAAAGGCTCTCTATGGTCTCAAACAAGCTCCAAGGGCTTGGTACTATCGTTTGGACAAATATCTTCATCAACAAGGTTTTTCAAAAGGATCAGCAGATAACAATATTTATATAAAAGTTGAAAACGACAAATTGCTAATACTTGTTGTGTATGTAGATGACATTATCTTTGGCAGCAATGAAGAAGCTATGAGTCAAAGCTTTGCCTTGGTAATGCAGAAAGAATTCGAAATTTCCTTGCTGGGAGAACTGACATATTTTCTTGGTTTGCAAATCCAACAAAAAGAAGGAGGGATCTTTTTGTCTCAAACCAAGTATCTCAAGCAGATTTCGAAGAAATATGGCATGGAAGATGCAAAACCAGTATGTACACCCATGGTCACAGGATGTAGCCTCAGTGCAAATGATGAATCAGCAGCAGTGCATCAACCAACCTATAGATCTACGATTGGAAGTCTACTTTATTTGACAGGTACCCGACCGGACATCATGCATGCAGTGGGAATAGTTGGAAGATTTCAGGAAAATCCAAAGGAGACTCATCTTCAGGAAGTGAAGAGAATTTTCAAATATCTTCAAGGGACTCAAAATTATGGCTTATGGTATCCTAGAGATACAGATCTCACACTTCATGCTTATACAGATGTAGATTGGGCCGGAAGCGTGGATGACAGGAAGAGCACAAGTGGTGGTGCGTTCTTTATGGGTTCCAGATTAGTATCTTGGTTCAGCAAGAAACAAAGTTCGATTGCCTTGTCTACAGCTGAAGCGGAATATGTTGCTGCTGCATCTTGCTGCACTCAACTCCTTTGGATGATGCAGACCTTGCAGGATTTTCAAATCACTTGTACACCACCTATCTCTATCTTATGTGATAACACAAGTGCAATCAGCATTTCAAAGAACCCAGTCATGCATTCAAAAACCAAGCACATACCAATCAAGTATCATTTTCTCTGGGAACAAGTGCTTGAACAAAAGGTCAAGTTGGAGTATGTTCCTTCTAAGGAACAAGTTGCTGATATACTCACCAAACCATTGCCCAGGGAGACTTTTGAATACCTCGGGCAAAAGCTGGGGGTTGTTGATGCATCATCTTGTTGTTGAATCTCTTCTGATTGATGGTTGTACGCAAGGTTCATCTGGGGTATATGCGTACAATTGCTGGGTTGCGGATTGGTCGAAGATCGAATGGCACAGGTTCAAGGGGAGCATATAATGCATTGTTGGCATTATGGAGGAAGTACAGGAGGAGATCATGGATGCTGGTCTGAATATTGCTACAATATGTCTCTATCTCTTTCATGGTCATTTATGGTGTTTGGTGGATTATGGCTCTTCTTTGCAGATCTAGTTTATAGTCAGGGGGAGCATGTTCTTAGGGGGAGCATAACCCTTTGCCCTTGATGTCAAAGGGGGAGAATGACATTGAAGATCTTGAGGTTGCCATCAAGTCCAAAGGGGGAGATTGTTGGCATTATGATTCTGGTATGGCTCTATGTTACAGGTGTTGTACTTGATGGCAACTCTCTTAAGCGGCAATGCTCTGTTCAGGCTCTCAAAATATGTTGGAAAATAAGAGGTACGCAGGTACACAGTTCAAAAGGTGCGGACCCGCAGGTTATGCATTCATAATGTGCGTACATGTACACAGGATCACAGAACAAAAGGTGTGGTCCTAAAGTGCACACACTTTCATGCAGAGAAAAGCACACGTGGGGTTTCTTATGTTTAACCCTTGGTATTTAGCCGACGGTATTGTGTTATTATGGTTTTGGCCCGTGGTATTGTGAAAGGCCTAAGGCTATAAATAGAGAAGGAGATCACTTGGCTAAAGCATCTTTTGCAAATTGAATATCTTAAGATCTGAAATATTGGGTTATCGGTTTAAAAGCTTGATCTATATAAAAGTGAAGTTGAAAGTGAGTCTATGAAGGGTGATCTCTCAGGCGCATGATCAGATCTGGGCATCTGACTATCTGTAGCACACTGGTGGACTGCCAATTTGGCCCTAATCAGAGGTTCACAGGTAATTAACTGAGCAAGTGCGTGGGTACGCACAGCAGAATAAGGCGCAGTGCGTGGGTACGCAGGGCAGCAGAAGGCGCAGTGCGTGGGTACGCAGCGCAATAGAGGATCAGGTGCGGAGGCACAGTGGAAGTACGCGGCGCTACAGAAGCCACAGGTGTGTAGATACGGGGTGCGATAGAAGCCGCAGTGCGGAGCTACAGTAGAGGTACGCGGCGGGATAGAAGCCGCAGGTGCGGAGCTACAGTATATGTACATGGCGCGACAGAAGGTTCAGGTGCGTAGATACACAGTGCAACAGAAGGATCTCTGCGGGTATACACAGGGGAGAAGAAGGTGAAGTGCGGGGCTACGCAGGCCAGATAAAGAAAAACTGCGGATCTGTCTTAAGACTTTTTGTTGGCTGAATTTCTCTGGTGATAAGGTGTTCTGGGTTTAGTTTACTATTATTGTTGATCTGGTTACTGCAATTGACTGTGTGATTTACATGTACTTGATGATCATTTGATGTTCATAGATCCAGTTTGAAAATTTATGAAAAGTGGTCCTTGAAAGAAAAGAAGTAGGGGGTTGTAGCTCCCTTCCAGGAGAGACTGGAAAACGAGAGAGAGTTGTAGCTCTCTGCAGGTTGCAGCCTGCGTATTGGTAAAGGACTGCACCAGTACAAAACCATTGTAAAAGGAGCTTCTAAATTTGAAAGAAGATAGAGACATATTGCAGCAGGTGGTTTTCACCCACATTGGGTTTCCACCTTATATCTGGTGTTCTTTGGTGTGACTATCTGTTTTTCTTGTTCATGCTCATTATTTTATGGTACTGACATGCAAAAATAATTCAAAGTATAAATAAGGAAGATTTATTAAAAGAACTTGATAATACTGATTCACCCTCCCTCTCAGTATTATTTCCAACAGACCGTGGTTATGACGTGATCTTCAACAAAGGAAAAACATTCCTAAGACACATAGCTATGAGACAGGTGAAGAAGATCAAGTTTTGTGTGAGGAATCTATATAAGTTAGATGTGGAAGATTGTTTTGCATTAAAAACTAAGGAAGAGAAAGTGGAGGGCCATGATGTAGGTGAACTTTAGCACATAAGCCTTGGCCATTTGCATCATGGCACCTCGAATAGTATACAACAAATATCCACTAACCTTCCTAAAGGAGCACTTGAGCATCAGGATGTATGCGAAGGATGTACCTTGGGGAAGTACTTAAAATCTTAATTTCATGATCGGGACAACAAAGTGCATGGAGTCCAAGAAAGGATCCACTTTGATGTCTGTGGACCTTTCTTTATAGCCTCCACTACCCGACACAAATATTTTGTCCTTTTTATTGATGACTTCTCACATAAGTGTCAGATCTCTTCATGTGGAAGAAAGATGGGACATTCTCCAAGTTCATAGAATTCAAAGCATTGTTTGAGAAAGAAACCAACAAGAAGGTGAAGGCTCTCTAGAGAAATAATGGAGGTGAGTATGTGTTGAATGAATTTAAAAATTGATGTCCAAAAGAAGGTGTTCGATGAGATTTGACAACTCCCCACAACCCACATTAGACTAGGGCGGTTGAGAGAAATATCCATAGCATTTTGGGAGCAACAACGGTGATGTTAAATGACCAAGGCCTACCTTTGATTTTGTGTGTTGAGGCATGAAATACAACAATTTGTTTGCAGAACTGAAGTTCTCATCGAATTCTTGGCATGATATTACACCAGAGGATGCTTTCTCGGGAAGAAAGACGGATGTGTCGCACTTCAAGATTTTTGGAGCCTATGTTTACTGCCATGTCTCCAAAGAATCAAGGAAGAAGCTTTAGTCAACAACAAAATTTGGGGTATTTGTGGGTTACACAAAAACTCCCCACAACTAGCATGTGTACTTGCCATCACTCGTAATGATAGTTATGTGAAGGGATGTAAATTTTGATGAGGAGAAATCTATGTAGTGCTCTCTTGAAATAGAGCTTTAGATGCCACCAAAAGATGAGATTTTAGCTCAAAAAGAGGAACCTCAAGAAGTTGTAGAGTAACCACAAATTTTGGAGTAGAGAGTGGAGACATTCATTAAAGAAAAACCTTCAGTGAAGGTAGAAAAAGAACTAAGGAAGTTGATAGACTTGTGTAGGATGTGAGGGAGAATGTGGGATATCCTTCAAATTTGCATAAGCAAAGGAGGTCACCTGAGAGGTACACTGGCGACATGGCTCTCATGACCGAGCTTATAAAGATTGAGCCATCCTATTTTGAGGAAGAAATAGAAAAATCTGTATGGGTTGATGCAATGGTGGAGGAATATGAATCCATTGCAAAGAACTGTGTTTGGGAAAAGATCCCAAGAACAACATATAAATCAATAGTGGGTTTGAGATGGATCTTCAAGGTGAAGTAGGCAACAAATGGAAGAATAGGGAAGTATAAGGCCAGATTTGTGGCCAAGAGGTACTCTCAAGTTGAGGGAATTGACTATGATGAGACATTTTCTCTTGTAGTAAGGTACTCATCCATTAGATCAATTCTTCATCTCGCTACATAGATGGGGTGGAATATCCACCAGATGGGTCTAAAAACAACATTTCTGAATGGGGTTTTTAAGGAGGAGGTGTACATAGAGTAACAAAAAGGTTTTGAGACATTTGATCAAGAGCCTCATTAGTGAAAACTCAAGTGAGCGATGTATGATCTTAAGCAAGCACCTCGTGCTTGGTACACCAAGGTCAATAGTTATCTCACCAGTTTGGGCTTAACCATAAGTGAACCAGATGTAAACCTCATCACGTATGGATAGAAGGTGAATTTCTTATTATTTTCTTATATGTTGATAATTTTATTTTAACTAGTGATGAGACGTTGATCATATCTTGCAAGGAGGACCTTGCAAGGGAATTTTAAATGAAGGACATGGGTCTCATGCACTACTTTCTCAAGTTGGAAGTATGACAAGGTGATGGGTAATTATTTGTCTTTCAAGGCAAGTATGAAAATGTGATATTGCAGAGATTATGCATGGAGAGTTGTAAACCCATGGAAATACCTCTAACAAACAACTAGAGGAAGGAGGATGCCACTTTAGGTGAACTGGATGCTACCATTTATCGACAACTAGTGGGTCCACTCATGTATCCCGTGAACACATGACCAGATATGTGATGTGCAGTCAACAAGCTAAGACACGCTATGGTTAGATAAACCAAACTATTTTGGAAGGAAACTAAGCATGTTTTACGATACCTCACAGGCACTACCTAGTTTGTGCTATGGTATAGATGAGTAGAGGGAGTGAAGTTGTGTGGCTTCACAGATGCAGTTTGGGCACAAATCCATTAGAATGAAAGAGTACATCAAGTGTAATTTTTAGTGTTGGGTTTGTATTTGTTTCTTGGTATGACATGAAGCAAAGGTCTGTGGTGCTTAGCTAGATAGAAGCATAATACATGGCTACAAGTTAGGAAACATGTGAGGCGATATGGATGAGAAATATACTTGTTCGTCTATTTGGTCAGATGATGGATCTAATTGTGATAATCAGAGTTGCATCAATCTCTTTGAGAATCTTATATTTCATGATCAATCCAAGCATATAGATATCCAATATCACCATTTACGAGACTGTGTCTAGAGGCAGATGATGTTGCTACACTCCATTCTGATAGAGGAGTAAGATGTTGACATTTTGACAAAATCTTTGTCAAGAGGGAAGTTCAAATTCCTTAGGTGCAGGATAGGGGTGGTTGATAATCCCTTTCTTGCAGAGAGGGAGTCTTAAAAAATGTAGCAAGAAATTCTCAATTTGATTTTTCCTTGATTAAATTGAGAAAAATTGAATTTCCACATCAACAGACAGCTTGGATGTAGTTAACTTGTGTGACATGGCTTGTGTCACCTGGTTTACACAGTAAATTCGAGTTGGAGGAGTTATAGTTCAGTTAAGCATGTATGATTGTTAATTTGTAGCAATCAAAGTCAGTTATCTCAAGTTATTTTCAGTTAAACTAGTTCCAACTGCTTGAGGAACTAGTGGAAGGCCAATTGTGCAGTGGGACTTCAGTCAAACTCAATGATCATCCAGTTAACTAATCAATCAACCCAAAATATCTAATGCATGGAGAATTCGAGTTCCCCGGCTATGGTGGAGATTCCAAGGTAGTGTAACATCATCTATAGACTAGCCTTGAGTGTACAGGTGTTGCATACAGTTAGATGATCAACCTTGGGAATTTCACAATCCATTTTGTAAAAATTCCTAAATAATAGGGGCCTAATTTCTCAAGGAATTGCGCAAGGAAATATGGTCTCAAGCAGAGGTATAAATTTACTCAGTTTGGCTTAGAGATTCTTAGTGAGCAGAGAGACAGGTTATTCACTTGTAGGTTGTCCTCAGTTGAGAAAATAAATTGCAATGCATTTCTACTGATCATATAAGTGCAAACAGACATTGGGGTTTTTAGCATATTGTTTTCCTTAGGAAAAATTTTGTGTGCATGTGTGTTATTTCTTATTGCATGTATGAAATTTTGGTTCTAAATTGTGGATTAACTTCTAGAGAGCAGTAGAGTAGGCTTGTGTCTTATGATTTTGATTAAAACTTCATGACTAGTTGCAACTCTACACCATAATTTCTACAAGGATGGTGGAGGCAAATTATAGAATATTCGTTAGTAGACAATATGCCTACTTCAAAATATCTATGACAACTTTTGCGAGAAGAAGACGTTGAAAATAAAATATTGGATTTTTGAAGAATTAGTCACAAAATTCACAAGGGCGGTAAGTTTGGTTGCAGGTGTGGAGGTAGATGGATTAAATGTAATTTTGGCTGCATGTGTGTAGGTAGATAAGTCACAGTAACTCCTTTTACTTTTGTCAATGATGTGTTACTATTTGGTAGATTGACCTCTTTTGATCAGTCTTTGGACTCCTTATGAATAATATTAAATCTCATATGATTTATTCTTACCCAAATGATGCATTGGTACTGGAGATTGATCATATTTTTGGTGATATCTCCACTGCATTGGATGCAGATTTTAAATATCTTAGATTTATGCTCCAACCTAATTGTTATGGAATTAAGGGTTGGACCTGAATTATAGAGAAAATCCACTGTATATTTTATCATGGGCACACAAGAGGCTCTCCTTAGGAGGCAAGTTGACTCTAGTTCGAGCAGTCCAACAGAGCATCTCTGTATAATGGCTTCATATTTTTGCTATGCCTAAGAATTTCAATAAATGTACCTTTCTGGATTCATCTTGGCATGGGACAATTTGTGTCGTAAAGGATAGAGTGGGCCTGGTTGTTTTTTACTCTGTATGGAGGTGATGGATGACTAGAATCATCTATTTCTTTGATTCTCCAGAGTGAAATAAATTTGGAATGGTGTATTTAATATCTTCCATTTATAGGCAGATTATAACAACTCTTTTGTGGTTTATTGTATTTGGCATTAGATTATTGAATATAAAACATTTGGACCACTTCCAATATACGTTGGGGGTTCGACCCAAATAATGCATTACTGTCCCAAGCTCCTTTGTTGTGATACATCCACCTCCGTCCTTGTCAAAAAAGCTAAAGGCCTCCCTAAACTTAGGCATAACCTCCATCCCATATTCCTTTAGTAGATAAAACCCTTATCTCATTTTCTGACCATGCCAATCTACCCTCCATCCCATATTCTCTCATGAACCCTGTGTAAACCACCATTTCATTCAAGGATGGGTATTTTGATGCCGACTCTAACCATATTTGTTAGATACTTTCCCCCTTTTCTTGCTTATGGTGTCTTCAATCAGCCTCCTCTAAATATTCCCTTCTCTACTTAAATTATTTGAAAGGTATCCTTTGGCTACTGACCCCATTTTACCAGAGATCCTTGACATCTCCCTTGAAATTTTGATTCAGCCCCATGAACTATTTTATGCCAGTGAGTCGAAAGCTTTAGATTTATTTTCCACATATTCATTCATGACCAAACACTATATCACTAGTTCTAAGAATCTTGTGGTTACTATCACCACAATAAATGCATATTGTATTTTAGAGGAGACAAGAATTGTATATTGCCCTTTGGGACACTCCAAAAATATTTTGATGCACCCTATTTGTCTAACACTCTAGTATACTTTATGACCTTAATTCCCATTCCGTGTTCATCCATGTGGATACATTTTATGATGTTCTAGGACAACCTAATGTCCTTTTCAACTCCCTCTCATCTTCCTTGTCATGTTTTCTAGGACTTGTGTATCCAACAAGAAATTTGGGAGATGAATGACATCAAGGTAGAAAATCAAGGGGTTTTCAAGTCATTTATTTAGGGTTCCCACTAGCATAGTCCACCCATATGATTCACCCAATCCCTAAATTGGGGTTTAGTGCTATTTCAATTAATTATTAGATGGTGATGGTGGGCCATAATTCCAGGTTAAATGTTATGACTCTTCATAGGATATTATTGGAGATACTTTAGGAGGCACCTCTTTGGCTAAAGGGTCAAGGAAGGATTTTGACTTCAATATCAAACCATCAACCATATCCTCAACATATTGAACCAACAATCAAGAAGACAACTGAGGTGAAGCATGGGAATCCTCTCTCACCCACATTGTTTAGGATATTGTTGATGCCTCGAAAATCACTGCAACAACAATGGGGGATAACCACACAGTCCGAACCTTAAAGCAGCTCCTTTTCCGTTTGGTGTGGTGGCTCCGATTGGTTTAATTAGGTCCAGTTACCTTCTCCCTATCGCTATTGGTTTATGATGTATCTTTAACTACCAATAGACAGGGATATCAGATCACTTCTTCTTGCTGATCAGGCAAGAGAATGACCCTTAAGCTGATTTGGGTTCAGCCAAGCCACAACTAAAATTTTGCCTCTTTGAGGAGAGGACTTAAAAGAATGTAGAAATTACTCTAAATGCAAGCTTATTTTATGATGCAAGCAAAAGAAACTAATCTAAATCCTATCTTAATTAGGCAGATATAGATCTAACCCAACTAAGAGCAAGATAATTAAAGTATTGGGATTTAAATATGTCTCGTTTATAATGAATATCAAGTTAATGAAGTAGTTCAATTAACTGATATTATGATTACCAAAACACATCCTATTGAGACCTATCAACTGAAATAATAAACCAACAACATTACCGGAAGTAGTTCACAAAAGTGATATTGATTATCATATCAGTAAATACAATAATTAAACAATAATATGTGGAAATAGTTCACAACACATTACCATTCAATAAATCAGTTTTATAAGACAGATTTCTAAGTAAATAGTTACTCAGAAATCAGATTTTAATTCATAAGAACAGAGATACCTAATAACAACATTGAGACAAATTACCCATATTGACAATAGTGTACAAACATGAATAAAATGAGACATTCCTGTTACCATAAAAATGAAATTGATATTCGAAACAATAGTATTAGAAATACAAATTTATTGCATTCATTTCTCAGTCCTTGGTCTCCAACAGTCCTTTACATTGCTTGAACTTCTGCCTTCAAAACTAGAGCCACAATAGTGCAAACCGTACCCCTCATACATAATTCAAGATACAAAGGAAAAATCCTCAATAATCCCCAGATCTGTGATTTTCTCTCCTCTCTCCTACAACTCTAAATTCATATTACATTAGTGCTTTTACAAGTCTAAAATTGCAGAGGAGAGCAGCCCTCCTTTACATTCTGCAATCTGTTATTTATAATATTTGTCAAGGAATTCTTGAGAGAAGAGTTTGTTGAAGAGAAATCTGCTAAATCCAATTTTACTTGCTCAAAAATCCTAATCTTTAATTGCTGGAGCATTCTCATTGATTGAGATTCTTTTCTCCATATTTCTTCCACTGTTTTCCTACAAAACAAATCAAAATAAATTAAGATGCAATCAAAATATCATTTCTGGTAGTTAAATCAAATCCAATGAAATTCTATTTAAATAAATAATTGAAAATAAAATATAAGCTTTCAATTGATGCATGGGATGGTTTGATTGGCTAAAGATATTATTAATCAATGGATCTGCAATTAGAAAAGGCTTGGACAAATGAAAATGAAGAAAATAACTCAGAAAATTGATTTTGCTTTCAAAATTCGGAGCTTGATCTTTTGCCTGATTTTTGACCCAATAAATGATTAAATATGTTAGTGAAACCTCCTCAAAAATGTTCTCCTTGATTTTCTCTTTCCAATGAGCCATCCTAGGCCTCATTTGGCCAAGTATAACTCAATCTATAAGCCTCCAAAGTTGATGGATCATATCTGGCATGAATCTGGAAATTCTGTTGCTAGGCTAAAAATATTGTAATTAAAAACTAATCTTAAATTAGTCTCTAATTAATTCTAATTTAATTGCTAATTATAAACTAAACTAATTATTAGTAAACTATTTATTAATTAATATCTAATTAACTATTATAATTAACAAATTAATCTAATTAATTAATATAATTATTTATTTATAAACTAATTAATCTAAATAATAATTAAATTTTAATTTAATTAACTTAATTAAATTTTGATATTAATTAAATTAATTAATATAAAATTTATTATTACAAAATATTAATTTTAATATTTAAATACCCCTACCTTTATTCATTCCATTTCACTCATACGTATGAGTGAGTTCAAAACAAAACATGAATTCTAAAAAGCTTGGTTAATGCCCCCAAGCTTGGTTAGTGCCCCCTTTGACTTATGTTTATCGGATCGGGACATGGCCATCGGGCTTTTAAAACAATACAATACAAAATCATGGTGGAATCATGGTTATCGGGGTTTTGTTAACTTGTCATATAAAAGTCTCCGATGCGATGTATTGAAATATATGTTTATTCCCTTTTGACTTAAGCTTTTCGGCGATCGAGGATATGGATGTATCAGGGATCGGAGGTATGGAGGTATTGGGGGTATGGAATGACATGCGCCGATATAAATCCCCGATGCGATCAAGTTTTATTTTATATATTATTTTTTTTTATATATTAAATTTTAATTTAATTTAATTAATTATATATTAATTAAATTTAATTAATTTAAGATTTAATATCATTTTTTATTTTGATTTTATTTTAATGAGGATTATTTTATAAACTACAACCACTCTTAACAAAAGTAAAAATATAAAAATAAACTACAGCCACTTTGAAAATTTTGGGTTTTCGAGATTAATAATTGATTTGGAAATTGGAGTAAATTTTTTAAATCCCGATAATTAATGATTTGGCCACATAACTAAAAATGGAAAAATGTTAGTAAAAACTCGCTATGGGTTAATATTTAAAATGAATGCGTTATTGAACTAATTTATTTACAAAATGCAATATTGTACATTTTAAGCATTTTTAACCCAGGCTACATAAATAATCAGACTTTCAAAGGAGTGCCATTTTCCAACCAGTTGACCAAATGAGGCGAAACAAGCGTCAATGGGAAGCTTATAAAAAATCGATTCTAACAAAGCAATCAAAACAAGAATCCAAAGAAAACGAAAAATTAACAAAAGTGTAGGGCAATCAACTAAATAAAAATCCAAAAAGGTGTTTAGCCAAAATTTTTATAGAAAGGGTCCCCATTATTGATGTGTTCACTTCAAAAAAAATGGGGGGTTGTGTTTTTGCCACAACAATGGCGACACACGGGAGAAGAACCAGTTATCTCTGTTTGAATAAGATTTTCCTAAAATTAAAGTAAAAATAATTAAAGAAGAGAAAATTATGCTCGAAATGCTTGACTAAGTTCATTAGTCTGAATAAAAGCAAGAATCATCTAATTGTAATTTTTCCTAAAATTCCTCATACATTAAAATATTTCAAAACTCTACATCAGTCCTTAATTAGTTGTAGAGATAAAGCAGGGGTCACTTTACAGCTTAGCTTTTAAAATATACTCCTTTGTCATAGGTAGAGCCACTGCTGCCAGCAAACATCTAAAGTTTCGACAGGGTTACCTTTTTAATCATAAATGATTCAGAATCCCATCTATTTAAGAATTATTGATCTAGAGATAAATCCATTTATATATGTTTATTTTTTTTATTTTTATTTTTTTTTAAGTAAATCTTAAAAGCCATTGTCCTGGTATGGTAGCCAGATAGTTGACAATGCCATTCACTGGTTAAAATTTGACTGAACAAGCTGGCTCGTGATGAGACCCCTTGTCTTATAATTGTTGGAAATCATAAGCCATTACCCTGGTTTGTTTAGCAGTGTTGGTAATGTCAGCCTATTTTTCCCCTATGATCATGGTAAGCAGGCTCCTGATGAGACCTCTTATCTTTTAAGGTTAAATATATTTCTGGATTATACTCTAGAAAAATAAGACTCTTTGGGACAGGGAGAATCATTGACTCCTTAAGAGTTAAGAATGACAATTTCAGAGTTAAAGGTGCTTTACTGTAAAGTGTCTTTACTTGGTTATAAATAACTTTTTTTGACTGATAATAAAGCTTTGAAAGATCTTAATAAAATTTTGAAATCTCAAAATGATTACAATTTGATGAAAAAGAAATTTTCAGATTTTATGATACTTTGCCAAATTCTCTTGATTGGTAATCTCTTCCTTAAATATGTCTACTTTTATAATAAGAAATCAAACTTTACTAAGAGATTTAAGAAAACGCTAATAGGTAACTATTAACATTTTTTCTCCATGAATATTGACCATTGTTAGGTAACAAGTAGGCCTTCCATATAAATAATGGCAAAGTCACCAAAATCAAAGCTGAAATCCAAAGGAAAAGAATTCTTATAATAAAATGAGAAAAGAAATCAGCGAACAAAAATAAAAATGAAGAAATCTCTAAAAATGGAAAGGAAAATCCAAGTTTCGCAAGATAAACTCAAACAAGAATGTTTATACCAATGTCCCAACAATAAGAAGAAAAAGAAAATAATCGTGTAATCAATCATTCTCATGTCGAGATTGGGTAAATCATACCTTGCAGGGTTATGAGTGTTTTAGGCTTTTTGAATAGCAGCGATGATAAAATTCAGCCACAATGAAAACCTTTCTGTCTTATATTATTCTTCTTGTTTCAAAGCATCATCTTAATCATTTTTTAAATAACAGGAATGCTCAAAGAAATAAACTAAAGGTTCAGAAATTCCCTGGTGTAGCTATTTCGATGAAGACTATCGCTGCTTCTTGAAATTAAGCCAGGAGAAGAGTATGGACTTCGAAAATATGATCTGGCAGAGGATTGGAAGCTTCAAATGGAGAACTGTAAAACAGACTTTTTATATTAGAAAAACAAAACTGAAACTAAAGCAACGAAATGGAAATTGATGAAAGTGGGTACATGAATCTTACCATTGGATAATTTCTTTTGATCTTACCTGAAAGTATCAGTTTCTCCAAACTAGCTGACTTCTTATTTTAATTAGCATTCAAAACATAAAGAAGTCAAACTAACCAAAATCCTGTAACCCAAAATCATTATTTATTTTATTTACACTAAAGCAAGCAGTAAAATGTAAAAATGGAATGCTTAATGCTCAAGGAAGTTGAAATTAAAACAAATGCATCAGAAATGAGAATGAGAATTTGCAGTAACGAATGTTTCTCAAAATATTATAAGTTTCATATAAACTCCATGATTTTATAAAATCCAAAATCAAGACCAAATCGAAGATAATAAAATTTAAATATGAAGATAGAGAGGTCTTGAATTCCATTTTTAATTATGGAATTATATATTTAAAACTAAAATCTATGAGAAATTGAAATGATTTTTGTATGTTGCAATTTTGTCAACAATTACTTTTTTTCCCATAGTGGTTTCCCAAGCTCGCTTTCAAAATAACATATCGCCGTATCGGATGATTCACATAACAAGTTTCTTCACCATGCTTCAATTTTAATTTGCAAGAATTCACTTTGGTTGCTATGCCATATATCGATTAAATGTTAATGGCTCAAAGGCATGCATTGGAAGCTATCGCATCGGAGATTGCAATGGCAAATTGCCGATAAGAACATGTGCAATGAAATGAAGTGATCGCATCATTAAAGAAATATTATATCGGGGATCGGAGAATGTGAGCATAAAAAATGTGATGAAATGATTGCACTATCGACGATGCGATGGATGACGTAGCTAATCGGTAATCGACAAACTTTGGGTACCCGATGTAACACAATATGTTTCTTACGATGCAGATATGCGATGAATAGTGACCCCAATAATTTTATAATGAAAATTTAATAACATATCGGATCCAAGACATCGGCCCTTCAAAATTATGCCCTTACTTTTATTGTGATTGAACGGACGCGATATTTTTTATGAATTTGATTTGAATTTCATATCGGGTCCGTGATTATGTTTTCATCGCAATATCGATAAAGTCAATTATTGGCGATTCACAATAATGGAATTATACTTCAACTACAAAGCTCTGATATGCGAAATGCAATATGGCATATGAGTAAGATAATACATCGGAGGTATTTTATGAACAATTTGTTCTCAAAAGAAATGCTAAGAACTACTTTCGATGAAATCTTATGATGCGAATGGTCTTATGATATTCCTGGAAATTTCAATTGGGTTTTCTAAGTGAATAAAAGCAAATTTAAAAATGCTTAAATTCTAATGAATCAAAAGTAAAATTTCCCTGAACCTGTTGCAAATTTGAAATGGGTTTACTGCTTACTTCAAGTTTTTGAAAACAAATGAAAACCTGTAAAATAAAACAGAACACGAATCAAAAATAAACTAAGGAAAAGAGAAACTAATAAGAGATGAGGAAGAACTTGTAAATGCGTACCTGGAAGGAAATTGTCTACAGATTTTACCTCATAAATCTTCAAATTCTTCCTTTGATTTATCAAAATTTCGACTTTGTTCAAAATCATCTCATCATTTATTCTAAATCTAAGTGTGCAATCAGCCTAAATAAGATCTGTTTATTCATGTTCAGGAAATATAAAATTTACCAGAAATAAATATAAAAATAGGCTCCCCTTTTGAATTGAAACAACAATTTATTATCTCTGCTTATTCTGAATAACTTGAGAAGAATCCGTATTGTTATAGCGACTGTTCAATAATACCTTTAGTAAATGAATATGATGTGTTTTGTAGCATCAAATAATAAACTAAAGATCAGAATGGGATAAAGCCACTAATTGTGGAAAAATATCAAAACAGATTTGAAGGTGTGCACACAGCAGAATGGACATCCTTAACAAATTTCGAGGAATATAAATTTCATATGATTACTGTGAAAGGTTAGACTGACTAATAATGATTGAATTAGAATTAAGCTTATGATCGATAGTCATACATTTCATGGGATAATGGGATCATGAAGCTTTTATATCCTCAAATCCTTACCATATAAATTTCAAAAGAAAATCTTAGAAGGAAATCTCAAAATAAAGAAAAGTGGCTTTGAGGCGATCAATGCCAAGTGCAATCTTAATTGAATTTAATCAAGACATTATTCAAAATAAGCAGAGTAGAGGTATTGCTGCAAGAATTTAAAAAGGAAAGCAAGAATTAAAACTTTCTGATAAGGAGAAAATGTTTCAATGAACATGCATGAGAAGGCTGATTGCTTTGTTTTATTTTTTAATCTACAAAACTGTTAAAACAAATTAACTATACAAAACAAACTAACCAAATTAATTCTACTCCTATTCTAATCATATACATGAAAATGACTATGTATAGTCATATTTCCAGTGTAGCCATTTTCTCATTTTAATTGCTGCATGTATGTACAGTTCAAATGTTAGTAATAAAAATACAAATCTAATTAAACTAAGAAAATTAAATATGAAATCAGAATGTACAGTTATTGTTAGCAAGTTGATTAAAATCTCCTTCTCTTGAAATTTGCTTTCCAATTCACTACCAATTGGATCACAAAAATCTGGATGGATTTTCATTAATGATTGGGAAACGTTCAAAAGAGGAGATGACAGACCGGATTGTGGATATGAGTTTTCAAATTCAAAGGCCTGAAAAAAATTGTTAGTGTTATGTACAAATGTTAAGCTATTAACAATCTTCTTTGAGGGAAAAATTTCCAAATATTTTCCAAATGAATTAATGAAAAATGAATGGAAATCTGTTAAATACAATTGAAAATTATTAATTGAATTAAAATGTTGGCTAGATTGTAAAAATATATCCTCTAGTTGAGATTGTCTTTGAGGAAATAGAAGTTTTTGATAAGAAATGAACATCAATTGATATTGACATGTTAACAGCTCTTGATGTTCATGGTTATAATATGAAACTTCAATTTCCCAATAAAGCAATTCATCAATTGAGTTTTTGACAGTAAAGTGCTCAATATGATAGCATAAAGTGTTAAAATTCTGAAAAATAAAATCAAAAAATAAATCTAAATTTAAACAAAATAAGTGTGAAATAAAAACTAAAATGAAATCACTATTTGTACAACTAATGTTACAACACAATTGGGATTGTTTTGAAATAATTTTCTTTTCACAAGGATTGGCCATAATTATGGAATTTGAGTAATTTTGAATTCCAACTTGTGAATTAGAAAACGAATTATGATTATGAGTAGGAATGAGAGTTTGATTATGATATGAATCATAAGTTAGAATGTTTTCTTGAATGGTGAAATCATAAAGATAATTTGTTACGCTAAAATGAGGATAGGTTGGAATAATTTCTAAATTGAAATGTTCCTCATTCTCAGATGTTATTTGAATTTTATCATAAGGATTTTCTTCAGAAAAATTGAAATCAACATCCTCAATATGAGAATAATTATCATAAATGACCTCACAAGATTCTCTAGAATTCCCCTCGATCTTATCCAATATATCAAAACAAGGAGGAACAAGAATTTCATGTTCATTAGTGGCAAAAGAATGATCAATAATTGCTTCTCTATCTTGATAAAAACTTAATGGTAATTTATTTAGATCAGCCTCTGTATTTTCTAAAATATCATTAATACCAAGAGGGGAAAAATTACCATCATTAAAAATATCAGGATAAAGGGAAAAATGTGAACCTGAAACAATGCATTTAAAACTGTCTCTGTTTGAGAACTCTTGTGCATTATGCTTGTTGTAAATTTCAGATTCTAAATCATTCTTTTGCGTGCTCTTGCTTTCTTGAAGAAGGCTATTTTTCTGTTCTGATTTCGGCCTTTGCTCATCATGGAAAAATTCATAAATTTGTACAGCAGTCTCCATGTTATTATTTACTTTGATTGCTTCTTGTACTTGTTGATTTGCGATTTGATTTTCTGAATTGACCACAGAGTAATTTTCAGATTCCAAAGCAGTTCTTTCTCCAAAATTGTTGTTGTTGTCTTCTTGCATTTGATTAGAAATATTTTCCAAGCTTTGTGAAACCACTTCATCACAATTTATTTGCACATCCAAATTGGGATTCTCATTTATATTGTAATGGGATGGAACAAAGCTTGAATTAATTTCATATGGATTGGGAATGGGTGGAAGAGAACAAATATATTCAAACCAATCTAATGATTCATCTCCCGTAGGTTTATCTTTGTCTTTAAATCTTAAGCAATTCAAATGAAATCGAATATTAAAATCATTAACAGACTCATTTTCAAACCTTCGTAAATATTCAATTTCTTCACATACTTGTTCATAATCATAGCCGTCAAATTTACAAATGAAAATTGTAACAAATTGATCCCAGCTGTGGATTGAAGCAACTAGAAGAGTTCTACACTAGCTTCTAGCTTTTGCCGCAAATGTGAGAGTAAAAATTCTGCATAAAATGCCTTCATCAATTCCTTGAAAAGCGTAATTTGAAACATTTTGAAGAAATTGAAAGACATGGTTAAAAGCAAAAGAATTTCTCTTACCATTGAACTTTACCTAAGACAAGAGTCTTACCACTTCGGGTGGAGTATTGGAAGATGCACGTCCATGGATACAACTCCAAATTGGAAGTTTAAAAGGAGTCATCACAATAAATAAAATATTAAAATTGAAAAGACTCCAATAGACAAAAAGTCTCAGGCCCTCCTTCTAGCGCCAAAAATGTTGATGCCTCGAAAATCGCTGCAACAACAATGGGGGATAACCACCTGGTCCGGACCTTAAAGCAGCTCCTTTTCCGTTTGGTGTGGTGGCTCCGACTGGTTTAACTAGGTCCAGTTACCTTCTCCCTATCGCTATTGGTTTATGATGTATCTTTAACTACCAATAGACAGGGATATCAGATCACTTCTTCTTGCTGATCAGGGAAGAGAATGACCCTTAAGCTGATTTGGGTTCAGCCAAGCCACAACTAAAATTTTGCCTCTTTGAGGAGAGGACTTAAAGGAATGTAGAAATTACTCTATATGCAAGCTTATTTTATAATGCAAGCAAAAGAAACTAATCTAAATCCTATCTTAATTAGGCAGATATAGATCTAACCCAACTAAGAGCAAGATAATTAAAGTATTGGGATTTAAATATGTCTCGTTTATAATGAATATTAGGTTAATGAAGTAGTTCAATTAACTAATATTATGGTTACCAAAACACATCCTATTGAGACCTATCAACTGAAATAATAAACCAACAACATTCCCGGAAGTAGTTCACAAAAGTGATATTGATTATCATATCAGTAAATCCAATAATTAAACAATAATATGTGGAAATAGTTCACAACACATTACCATTCAATAAATCAGTTTTATAAGACAGATTTCTAAGTAAATAGTTACTCAGAAATCAGATTTTAATTCATAAGAACAGAGATACCTAATAAAAACATTGAGACAAATTACCCATATTGATAATAGTGTACAAACATGAATAAAATGAGACATTCCTGTTACCATAAAAATGAAACTGATATTCGAAACAATAGTATTAGAAATACCAATTTATTTCATTCATTTCTCTGTCCTTGGTCTCCAACAGTCCTTTACATTGCTTGAACTTCTGGCTTCAAAACTAGAGCCACAATAGTGCAAACTCCGCCCCTCTTACATAATTCAAGATACAAAGAAAAAATGCTCAACAATCCCCAGATCTGAGATTTTCTCTCCTCTCTCCTACAACTCTAAATTCATATTACAGTAGTGCTTTTACAAGTCTAGAATTGCAGAGGAGAGCAGCCCCCCTTTACATTCTGCAATCTGTTATTTATAATATTTGTCAAGGAATTCTTGAGAGAAGAGTTTGTTGAAGAGAAATCTGCTAAATCCGATTTTACTTGCTCAAAAATCCTAATCTTTAATTGCTGGAGCATTCTCATTGATTGAGATTCTTTTCTCCATATTTCTTCCACTGTTTTCCTACAAAACAAATCAAAATAAATTAAGATGCAATCAAAATATCATTTCTGGCAATTAAATTAAATCCAATCAAATTATATTTAAATAAATAATTGAAAATAAAATGTAAGCTTTCAATTGATGCATGGGATGGTTTGATTGGCTAAAGATATTATTAATCAATAGATCTGCAATTAGAAGAGGCTTGGACAAATGAAAATGAAGAAAATAACTCAGAAAATTGATTTTGTTTTCAAAATTCGGAGCTTGATCTTTTGCCTGATTTTTGACCCAATAAATGATTAAATCTGTTAGTGAAACCTCCTCAAAAATGTTCTCCTTGATTTTCTCTTTCCAATGAGCCGTCTTGGGCCTCATTTGGCCAAGTATAACTCAATCTATAAGCCTCCAAAGTTGATGGATCAAATCTGGCATGAATCTGGAAATTTTGTTGCTAGGCTAAAAATATTGTAATTAAAAACTAATCCTAAATTAGTCTCCAATTAATTCTAATTTAATTGCTTATTATAAACTAAACTAATTATTAATAAACTATTTATTAATTAATATCTAGTTAACTATTATAATTAACAAATTAATCTAATTAATTAATATAATTAATTATTTATAAACTAATTAATCTAAATAATAATTAAATTTTAATTTAATTAACTTAATTAAATTTTGATATTAATTAAATTAATTAATATAAAATTTATTATTACAAAATATTAATTTTAATATTTAAATACCCCTATCTTTATTCATTCCATTTCACTCACACATATGAGTCCGTTCAAAACAAAACATGAATTCTAAAAAGCTTGGTTAATGCCCCCAAGCTTGGTTAGTGCCCCCTTTGACTTATGTTTATCGGATCGGGACATGGCCATCGGGCTTTTAAAACAATACAATAAAAAATCCCCGATCTGATATCGGATCAGGGGAATCATGGTTATCGGGGTTTTGTTAACTTGTCATATAAAAGTGTCCGATGCGATGTATTGAAATATACGTTTACTCCCTTTTGACTTAAGCTTTTCGGCGATCGGGGATATGGATGTATTAGGGATCGGAGGTATGGAGGTATCGGGGGTATGGAATGGCATGCGCCGATATAAATCCCCGATGCGATCAAGTTTTATTTTATATATTATTTTTTTTTATATATTAAATTTTAATTTAATTAAATTAATTATATATTAATTAAATTTAATTAATTTAAGATTTAATATCATTTTTTATTTTGATTTTATTTTAATGAGGAATATTTTATAAACTACAGCCACTTCGAAAATTTTGGGTTTTCGAGATTAATAATTGATTTGGAAATTGGAGTAAATTTCTTAAATCCCGATAATTAATGATTTGGCCGCATAACTAAAAATGGAAAAATGTTAGTAAAAACTCGCTATGGGTTAATATTTAAAATGAATGCGTTATTGAACTAATTTATTTACAAAATGAAATATTGTACATTTTAAGCATTTTTAACCCAGGCTACATAAATAATTAGACTTTCAAAGGAGTGTCATTTTCCAACCAGTTGACCAAATGAGGCGAAACAAGCGTCAATGGGAAGCTTATAAAAAATTGATTCTAACAAAGCAATAAAAACAAGAATCCAAAGAAAACAAAAAATTAACAAAAGCGTAGGGCAATCAACTAAATAAAAATCCAAAAAGGTGTTTAGCCAAAGTTTTTATACAAAGGGTCCCCATTATTGATGTGTTCACTTCAAAAAAAATGGGGGGTTGTGTTTTTGCCACAACAGATATATATCAATCTATCAATGCCTCTACACTCCACCCACTGTGCATCAATAAAAATTTTGTTTGCCCCATTGTCCACCAAGATGGATACACATTGTCCCAACATTGTGCCTCTGATTGCCAAAATTGTAAAATTGGGATTTTCCGTGTCAAAATTATAATTCAAGACTGACCATGCATTGGAAGGCCATTAACACAATATTAGGACATAAAAAATGAATAATTGACACAATACCAAATACAATACATATATTGAGTTTGTCTCACAAGGTATCTAGATGCTAATTGAGCAAGTTCACACAAAGAGAGAAAGGCAATGTCGTGATACATTGTTCAATTTGTAATAAAGAGCATTATCTTGGATAAGGGAGAAGTAACATTTAATTTATTTCTCATATACAAAGGCAAAACTATGAATCAATGTCAAATGCCTTTTGTGAAGCAATGTTGTTGTAAAGGGTGTTAGAAAGCTTGCATTGTAGGCAAGGCCCTCACACCGTACTAGATTCTATTAACCAAAACATGTTAACCATGTCCAATGATCTCAAATTTCATGAGCATTTTAAATGAGTGACCATAAATGAGGGGTGTCAGAGTGGTTAATAATCATAGCTTATAGTGGATGATTGTCATCATACATAACATATGTGTTCCAAGTCATTTGTTTGGTGCCCAATATTGGTGAATCATTGTATTACATCATGGTAGCATATCTTGCCATTTTTAAAGCAAAAATATATTGAAAATAAATTAAGTTATGTCTCATGCAAATGTTCAATATTGTTGTGTTGTGAGTGGTTTTCATATTATATGTATCATATATCTATAATCACTTATTTCAAGCCCACCTTAATAAATAAACAAAGAGGTGCAGGGCCCTTTCATAATAAGGACTCCCACCAACTCCTCTCCTCGTAGCAATCTTTCAAATGTTAGCCCATAAATAAAAAACATGCCCTTGTTTCTCTAGTTTGGAAACCCTTGGATAGATATGACAGTGAACTCCTACCAACTACTTCTTTAACCATCTATTGAATGCCTTTGATTGGTATGTGTAAATGATTTTGATTGATTGCTGGAGAGGTGTGAAATCTAGTTTTGCATAAAGACATAATACAAACACCAAACTTAACTCGCCTTACAATTCTCCCATCCAATATTAAATACTTCACTAATTAGTCAGCGGGTAATCTCCTTAACAATATATGAAATATTAGAAGCATTCATAATAATTGAAAAAATAAGAATATTATTTAATATTAAGTTATAATGCACGTAGCTGCCAAGTTGACATATGATACCCCCTTGTTTGTGAGACAAGGGATGCACTCCATTCAATGCTTTAACTATGTAATCTATGGATGTGTACATACCTTAATTTCCATTGGATTGAATCATGTGACCTTTAAAGAGGAAACACTTTAACACAAATCGAACATGTAAATACAAATTTAATTTGTATATGTATCAAAGTTACTTTGAGAGTTGCATGGAATGCTTATTTTTTTATAGAAGCAAAGGGAAACTTGAAGGGTTGATCACAACAACCATGTATGGTCAATTATGATTACCATAGGTATATTATTTTGGTTTTCCCAATCTAGAACTTTCACACTTTGTTACTACTGTTAAAGGCATGTCATGATGGTTTACTGGTGTAACAACATGTACATTTAGTTGTGTCTAGTAAAGGCGTGTTATTTCAATGACAAAACTAATGGTTTGTCTACTTGGTCAGCTTAGTGAGCTATACGTTAATCATCTCAATGAACAACATATAAGGTCAATTATCTTAGCCATTGACATGCACATTCAATTGTCACTATTAGTGACATGTTAGGTTGGATATTAATATGTATTTTTGATTAACATTATCTAGGAGATTAACCAAATGAACATGCATGTTTGACTACAATTGTGGGAGATATGTTAGATAGGTCAACCCCATCAACAACATTTATGTCCAATTGCACATGTTAGAGGCATGCCACAATGGTCAATTGATTAGTAACATGTACATTTTGGTTATCACTATTAAAGTTGTGTTAGGTTGGGTAACTTGTTCAACGACTTGTATGTTTGGTTACAATTATTAAAGCCTCACTTGATTGTTTAATGAAGTAAATGGAGTGTAAGTCTAGTTACCATTATCGAAGGCATGTTTTGTTGGTTAAATTAGTTAACATCATATACATTCAACTATGATTGTTAGAGCCATCCAAGGCTATTAAACCCATTTAAAGTAGTGCATAACATCGATGGGGGCTTGCTTATTGCATTGTGTCTGAGTATAGTGTGTTATTTTTTTTGTAAGTCGAAGATTTTTCATTAATCAAAAGAAATGTACAAGGGCGTCAAAATGCATGGCTTATAAATATTTATATATTTAATGTAATATGTCTTTCATTACGAAGAGGAAATAGACTTTAGGGGATAGGGGAAAAGGCGTTGTTTGGGGGAAACGTCGATCTCATCTATCTCATCTTCACTCTCCCTTCCCTATCATTAGATTCCCTCTCGTTTTTTCCTTTATCCACCAACACCAATAATAGACTTTCTGTGAAGAAGTAGCATTGGATGACTCAAGACGAGGGTTAGAGCTCATATCCTTATCTTGGGTTTCTCCTTGTGGGTTTCTGAGCTTACGTATATTGCTTTATATTCTTCTTAAACATCCCAACAATATCCTTTCCCATCTCTTGTTCACGAAACTTCAACTTGTGAGCACAATATTCATCCCAAATTTCCTTTGAAGATTCATGTAGCCATTTTGCATTGAGGCCTATTCCTAGGGGGAGATTGGAAGGATCTACATTTGTTGACAGACCTTCTTATTGTTTCCCCACGCCACCCCAAACTTTATAGCCCATGTTTGTAGCCAAGATATACCCTCTTCCATATGTAAACTCCTTATCAGATTGATAAAAAGAGAAGACTGAGCTCTTCCATGAGCTTTTATTTGAAGATGAGAATGACAGTGAAATGTTCATTTTTAACTGTACACCTAAACAAACTTAGAGACCCTTCCACCTCACTAGCTTAAAATCTGGACTCAAACCATGGCAGAATGTGACATTTTGAAGCATGTCACTCTAGTCCCTTTGACAAGGAGTGACATGACACCTTTTGTGAAAGAGAAACAAGAGATTGCCACCTCTTGCCCCTTTGAAAGTTGTGAAACTTTTTAGAAAAGGGTAAATGTCTAAAAACATCATGGAAAAAGGTTTCCAAGAATTTAAGAATGATTCCATTTTATTGAATCACTACTACAAGAGACTATCACCTCTTTCCCCTTTGAAAAAGGTGAAACTGTCTAGAAAAAAATATATATCTGAAAACATCGTGAAAAAAACTTTCCAAAGCATTTAAAAAAGATTCCATTCCATCGAATCACTACTACATGAATTCATCTTAAAATTTCATTTTATTTATTAAATTTATCATAACCAAAATTCCCCATGGAAGACATTGAGAGGCATTAGAAGATATATATATATATATATATATATATATATATATATATATATATATATATATATATATAGATTTCATAAGAGCTTGTTAAAACATACCATGGCAATTTAATAACTTTATTTAATTTATGTATTAGGGGGTTTACGTAGTGCATTATATTAGATGTCATTTTGGGATTCACTACATTAAGTAAGTTGAATAATTAAATTCAAAAAGAGTGAAGGGATCTCTACTTGAATGGTTCACGAGGCACAATACTTGCTAAGGTTTTTCAAATGGGGTAGCAAGCTAAGTGGGCTTGATCGTGAGGAAAACTTCACAGTTAAGCGCGCTTGAGCCAGAGGCGATCTAGGATGGGTGACCTCCCGCGAAGTCCTGGTTACCTGGTGAAAGCCCCGGAAGTGATGATTGACGCTATGTGATTCATTTCACTAGTTTCAATCCAACTTCATCACCCCTGTGAGCATCACCCAATGCAATGAGTGCTAAGTGAACTATTCAGAAATCATGAGAAATTAGTTAGTTATTACTACCTCTCATGGAAATGGTCATACGTTAATGACTTACTTAATGCAGTTGAATCCCAAAATGAGATCTAATATAATGCACTGCGTAAACCTCCTAATACTTAAATTCAAAAAGAGTGAAGGGATCTCTACTTGAATGGTTCATGCGGCAAAATACTTGCTAAGGTTTTGCAAATGGGGTAGCAAGCTAAGTGGGCTTGATTGTGAGGAAAACTCCACAGTTAATTGCGCTTGAGTTAGAGGCGATCTGGGATGGGTGACCTCCCGAGAAGTCATGGTTACCAAGTGAAATCCCCGAAAGTGATGATTGATGCTATGTGATTCATTTCACTAGTTTCAATCCAACTTCTTCACCCCTGTGAGCATTACCTGATGCAATGAGTGCTAAGTGAACTATTCAAAAATCATGAGAAATTAGTTAGTTATGACTACCTCTCATGGAAATGGTCATATGTTAATGACTTACTTAATGCAGTTGAATCCCAAAATGACATCTAATATAATGCACTGCGTAAACCCCCTAATACTTAAATTCAAAAAGAGTGAAGGGATCTCTATTTGAATGGTTCATGAGGAAAAATACTCGCTAAGGTTTTGCAAATGGGGTAGCAAGCTAAGTGGGCTTGATTGTGAGGAAAACTCCATAGTTAAGGGTGCTTAAGCCAGAGGCGATCTAGGATGGGTGACCTCCCGAGAAGTCCTAGTTACCGAGTGAAAGCCCCGGAAGTGATGATTGACGCTATGTGGTTCATTTCACCAGTTTCAATCCAACTTCTTCACCCCTGTGAGCATCACCTGATGCAATAAGTGCTAAGTGAACTATTCAAAAATCATGAGAAATTAGTCAGTTACGACTACCTCTCATGGAAATGGTCTTATGTCAATGACTTACTTAATGCGGTTGAATCCAAAAATGACATCTAATATAATGCACTCCGTAAACCCCCTAATACTTGAATTCAAAAAGAGTGAATGGATCTCTACTTGACTCGTTCATGAGGCACAATACTTGCTAAGGTTTTGCAAATGGGGTAGCAAGCTAAGTGTGCTTGATTGTGAGGAAAACTCCACAGTTAAGGGCGCTTCAGCCAGAGGCGATCTGGGATGGGTGACTGTTATGAAACCAGTTCAAGAAAAGATAGAAAAGATAGATCAACGCCTTAGAATTCAGCCTCTTCGAGGGGGCAACCTCCTTTACATTACATAAATGAACAATTCTTGGATAATTCAAATGACCAAACCTCCTTTCTATATATAGGAGTCTAAGGAGTCACAATATAATCCAGCCGACCTAACAATAATAATATAAAGCCACAAAAATAACAATAGAGGGATTCTATGGGGCACAGTAATAACAATATGGGGGTAATAGGGGCACAACAATATTAATAAGGGGTATAACTACAATAGTAATGGGGTAATCACTAGTATTATAGGGACCCAACATGCCCCTCTCCTTCAAAAAAGTGTTGTCCTCAACGCTTGAGTAGTTCTGGATACTTCTGCATAAAATTCTCATCCTCCCATGTGGAATCTTCAGCGGATAAGTTCTTCCACTTGATAAGATACTCTGAAATTGAACAATTTTGTAGTTGTCGAGTTCTTGTTTCTGTGACTGCTTCCGGTTCCAATATAATTTTTCCTTCCTCGTCAAATTCTGGCAATATTGTTTGAACTAGGAGCTTGTCACCTATAACCTTCTTTAAACATGAAACATGGAAAACTGGTTGCAATCGAGAAGCTGCAGGAAGCTCCAATTTGTATGCCATAGTACCAATCTTTTGTAACACCTTGTACGGACCATAATACTTTGGTGATAATTTATTATCCTTCTTAGCTTGCTTGAGGGACATTTTCTTATATGGTTGTAGCCGTAGGAATACCCAATCACCTACATCAAAACTTCTTTCACTATGATGTTGATCTTCCTGTTGTTTCATTTTATTCTGTGCCAACACGAGGTTATCCTTTAAGAGTTGGAGGACTTGTTGTTGATGTTCAATGTGATGTTCCACTGCCTGAACCTTAGAATTTTCTCTTAAATATGATGTGATGGATGGTGGTTGATACCCATAAAGTGCCATAAATGGGGTCATTTTTGTTGCTGTATGGAAGGAAGTGTTATACCACCATTCAGCCAGAGGCAACCATTTGACCCATTGTGTCTGTTTTTCAGATAGAAAGCAACGAAGATATCCTTCCAAACATTTGTTTACTATCTCAGTTTTCCCATCAGATTGAGGATGATAAGAGGAGCTATGAGCTAACTGAGTTCCAAGACAAGAAAATAATTCTGTCCAAAAATTTCCAGTGAAAATGGGATCTTTGTCACTTACAATAATCTTCGGGTTTCCATGTAGCTTTTGAATTGTCTCCATAAATGTAGTAGAAACTGTACTGGCTTTAAATGGATGTGATAATGCACAAAAGTGTACATACTTGGTAAGTCTGTCAACTACCACCATGATGACACTCTTTCCCAAAAAAATTCCTTCTTAACCCTGTGGTAAGTTTTTAAAAATCCTGAGTGCCCTCCTAAGGGAGAAGTGTGCAATTCCATAAGAATCTTTTGTTTTAGCTGGGAATTCTTACAAAGGTATAAGCGATATTTGTACCATAACAAATCATTTTGCCAACTAAATGTATCAGACGTACTGGAATCTTGTTGTAACTTTCGAATAAGTGCCCACACTTCTTCGTCATTCTTCCATTCCTCCCTTGCTTCGTTTATCCAATCTGGTTGGATAATAAAAATTGCGCACAACAATGCTTCCACATCCTCATCCTTTCTTGAGAGTGCATCTGCCACCACATTTTGCTTCCCTTTTTTGTAGATGATTTCAAAGTCATAACCCAACATCTTTGTGACCCACTTTTGTTGCTCTTCAGAGGATAATATTTGTTCTAAAAAGTATTTAAGGCTATCATGATCTGTTTTTACCTTGAAGTGTCTTCGCATTAGGTAGGGTCACCATTTCTTAAGTGCATGGAGTATTGCCAACATTTCCTTCTCATAAATAGCTTTGCTTAAAAACTTTCCCTTGATTGGACGACTTTCAAAATCAATGGGTCTTTCATCTTGCATTAGAACAGCACCAATTCCATTTCCTGAAGCATCACATTCCATAATAAAGGTTTTCGTGAAGTCTGGAGTAGCTAAGACCGGTGCTTGGCACATTGCCTCTTTAAGATGTTCAAAGGCCTTTGTTGCTTCCGGAGTCCATGAAAATGCATCTTTCTTCAATAATGTTGTTAGAGGTGCTGCTATTCTCCCATAATTCTTAACAAACTTGCGATAATACCCTGTCAACCCGAGAAATCCTCGCAGATGCTTTATGGATGTGGGGATTTTCCATTCCTTAATGGCTTTAATTTTGCTAGGGTCTACCTTAACTCCTTCATGAGATACAATATGACCCAAATATTCAACCTCTTGGACTCCAAAGAAACATTTGGATCTTTTTGCATATAATTGTTTCTCCTTCAATAGTTGTAGCACCTTGTAAACATGTTCAACATGATCCTTCCAAGACTTGCTGTAGATTAGTATATCGTCAAAAAATACTAACACAAATTTTCTAAGGAATGGTTTGAAAATTGAATTCATCAAACCTTGAAATGTTGAAGGTGCATTGGTAAGGCCAAAAGGCATGACCAAAAATTCATAATGACCCTCATGAGTTCTAAATGCTGTTTTCGGAATGTCTTCAATCTTCATTCTGATTTGATGATATCCTAAACGGAGATCCAACTTGGTGAAGTAAATTGATCCATGCAATTCATCCAGTAATTCATCAATGACAGGAATGGGGAACTTATCTTTAATAGTGAGCTTGTTGAGCTCCCTATAATCCGGACACATGCGCCATGATCCATCCTTCTTGTGCACCAATACTACTGGAGCAGAGAAAGAACTTTGACTTGGTTGAATTATACCAGCCTCTAGAATTTCTGCAACCATACGTTCAATTTCACTCTTTTGGACATAGGGATATCTGTACGGCCTGATGTTTGGAGGAACACTTTCTGGAATCAGATGAATAGCATGATCATGATCACGCATAGGTGGGAGACCTTTGGGAGTCTCAAATACCTTGGAATGGTTGTCCAGGACTTTTTGGAGATCTGGAGAAATAGATGATTCCGATGTGGAAACATCTAGCGAGAATAATTGTGCAATTACACCTCTTTGCTCCTTTTTTTCTTCCTCTTCACAATCTATGTAGAATAATTTCTTCTTAGCACACTTATGACCTTTAGTGTATTTGCTATCACAACTGTAACAAAGCTCTTTTGCTCTTTTTTCTTCAAATTGTTGTGGTGTCAACCTTATAGGTTGTGGAAGACTAGGGGCAACAAAACTTCCGTCTTTATAGTTGTGAGTGGTATGCTTCCTGGTTGCCATAATTTTGCTTTCCATTTTTCTTGCTAACCTGAATACCTTCTCTAATGAATCAGGTTCCCAAAGGCGAACATCATGTTGGATATTATCCTTTAAAGACCCTATGAACACATCAATCCTATGCTCCACTGGAATATCTTTTACCCTTATGTTCAATTTTTGGAACTCCTCAATGTGCTCCATTATTGAACCCTTTTGTTTGAGACTTATTAGTTGGCTAAAAAAAGTGTTGCTTTTTGTATCCTCATAATGTGCTACCAATTCTTCCGTAAAAATTGCCCAAGTGATAAATTGTTTACGAGAGCAAAGCCATTGATACCATTCAAATTGATTTGGTTCCAAATATAAAGTTGCCATACGTACCTTTTGTGTGTTTTGCACATTATTGTGATCGAAAAATTGCTCCATCTGTAATATCCATGTGGCAGGATCCTTGCCATCAAACTTCCTCATATCGATTTTTGGAATATGGCGAGTCTTCGATCCAACATTAGCATCTACGGAATCATGATTAACATTTTTTTCATTCTCATCATGAGTTTCCTTTAGTACCCTTTCACCCTTAGTGCCCATTTCTTGTAGCAACTTATTCACATTTACCTTCAATTCGTCCATGTCTGTCTTCAAATCTATCTTCAAATCATCCATCTTAGCTTCCACGTCAATCATCTTAGCTTCTACGCCTTTCTTTAAACAATCCATCTTAGATTCTACACCTTTCTTTAAACCATCCATCTTAGATTCTGTTCCTTTTTGTGGACAGTTGTTGCACTTGGTCTTGTAATTTTGATATATCATGTTGCATTTCTTCTTCTCCTTCATGAGTCATGATAGAGCTTTCAGGTTCCTTACTAGGTGTTTGCATTTTCTTTCCTCGAGGCATCAGTTACCGATAATAATGCTCTACTATGCCCTTTGAATTCCTTCAAAACAAATTTTCAAACCAAGCTTAAGCAAAAATTTAAGAAAATCTACACACCTTTTTTCACTTTGTAGGAGCTCGATATTGCCTCTGATGTATCTTTTTACCTTCCAATCATCGAGTTTTGAATTTGTGACCTGTAGTAGCCCTCTATGTCCTCTTTCCAATGCCACAAGTCTGACCTAAATTGGATTCTCCAAGGAATATTTATGCGAAATCTCCCACAATGACTTGATTATAGACTAGTTCAGTAGAGCGAACTTGTATGACGTGCCACGAGTCACTGTTTTGACCTTTGGATCTAAAAAACGCATAGAAGAAACTAAAATCTATCCTCTTTCTATACCTTCTTACAAAATTTCAATCCGACCCCCAAAGAGAACGTTATGACGATTTTCCCAAGGTCACCTGTTTGGAATGTAATTCAGGAGTCTGCAAAAAGACCAACTTCCTCAGATCATATCTCCGCAAATATAGCGCTAAAAACTCTGAAATTCGGACCCAAGGTTCAGTGCGATTTCTTCTCAAATGGTTTTTTTTGCAACTTTTGAAACGTCACAGAAAAAAAGTTATAGCGAAAATGCCACGATGACCTATTTGGAGCAGCGAAACCCTAGAATCCAAAGCTCTGATACCAAATGTTATGAAACCAGCTCAAGAAAAGATAGAAAAGATAGATCAACGCCTTAGAATTCAGCCTCTTCGAGGTGGCAACCTCCTTTACATTACATAAATGAACAATTCTTGGATGATTCAAATGACCAAACCTCCTTTCTATATATAGGAGTCTAAGGAGTCACAATATAATCCAGCCGACCTAACAATAATAATATAAAGCCACAAAAGAAACAATAGAGGGATTCTATGGGGCACAGTAATAACAATATGGGGGTAATAGGGGCACAACAATATTAATAAGGGGTATAACTACAATAGTAATGGGGTAATCACTAGTATTATAGGGACCCAACAATGACCTCCTGGGAGTCCTGGTTACCGGGTGAAAGCCCTGGAAGTGATGATTGATGCTATGTGATTCATTTCACCAGTTTCAATCCAACTTCTTCACCCCTGTGAACCTCACCTGATGCAATGAGTGCTAAGTGAACTATTCAAAAATCATGAGAAATTAGTCAGTTACGACTACCTCTCATGGAAATGGTCATACATTAATGACTTACTTAACGTAGTTGAATCCCAAAATGACATCTAACTTTATTTAAGAGATTTTGTCTCCTGTGTACAAGTCACAAAATAAAATTTTGAGGTGGGCGATGCCATTTTTGTTCAAACCATCAAGGAGCACCCTCAAGGAGGTCTCAAGAATGGAAGAAGAACAATGGGCAACGCAATTTTGTTCATACCCTAGATTTTTGAATTCTGGAGAAGGTTTCAACAATTTTGTTCAAATCATGAATTTTTGAATTTCGGAGGTTTCGGCAATGGAGACCAATGTTTTGCTATGAGTATCCTATTTTTCCCTTCCAGTTTGATAGAGGCAGGGGATTGTTGGGGATTTGTGTAGGGAACGGGACACCTAACTGGAACTTATGCGGCTCCTTGATTTCGCTATGGAACCCCAGACCCACATGAGGTTCGAACAGGGCTTTTCCTTTCCACCATCACCCAAAAAATGGCCCTTTCTCTCTTTATGTTGTCGCCTTCTCCTCCAAAGCAGTGAAAGAGGTTGATAGAACTATTCCAGAAATTCTGGACTTGAGTAACTAATGAAAAAGCTTTAGTTGTTGGACATCCCCTTCAAAATTATACATTTTCCCTAACACAAGAAACAAAAACCCATCTGAGGCTACTGCAACAAAGGCTGTTGATAAATTTGGGGAAGAGGGAAAAAAATTCATGGAGCCCGTCAACCTGCCAAGCCTTGGGGAAGAACTTTCGACTGTATCCATTTCTCGCCGTGGTAAGTCTCTATCTGACTCCAGTTCTATTATCAAATTTCTATCTTTGGAAGATTTGATGGTTACTGTTACACTAAAATTTTTCACCATGACTATTTGCAGTCAGTAAGGCTCCATCAATTGTCATACTGTCCTCCTTGGCAAGTCTTATACCTCTACTCCTCATGTCAAACTCCAAGAGAGAGAGAAAGTCTTTAAAAAATCAATATAACTCTGGTTACGCAGTTTCTCTTACCCTTACCTGCGTGTATGCACCTCAAGTTCATAATACCTGCGTACTTGTACGCTCTGTCTGTAAAGGGGTGGGTGCGTACTCCTGTAAAGGTCAAAAGGCGCAAGTTTTACTTCAAAAAAGTTACTTGTGGTCGAATCTAGAGCATTCTAGAAGATGGTTTGACGTGGATTGAGCGCCTCCATATGGTTCATGCATCCCAAAGAAAGAGGAACTTATCCCATGAAGAAAGGAGCTATCCCATTGAAAGAGGGGCTTATCCCATTCATGGTGGACCTGATTAACTTCCTCCAAAGCACTATAAATATAGGCATTGGGCCAGAGGGAGGGGAGGTTGAAAGCTGAACATTCCTAAGGGTAGATGCTGCTGAAATTAGGACTCCCTTAGAGAGCTTGAGGGGAGAGATTCCAATCCTTTCTTAGCTTCAGTTAGAAGTGGGTGAGCTGATCAAAGTAGAGGAGAACTCTTGCTGGACCCTGGGAGGAACCTGCACAACACCAAGGCACTAGTTGTAAGCTTTCTTTTGTTTCCAATTAATACAATTAAATTCATTTTTCTCAACAAGTTGTTATATATAATTTGTTCCATAAACTCCTTGGTCTTTATGATGAATATGTTTTATTATATGAGTTATTCAGGTGCTATGTAATTGTTTTCTTGTTAGTGAATGCAGGCTTCAAGGAGAAGGAGGAGCTCATCTGGATCGGAGAGGCTTGGCTGCTACAAACAGCGTTGGACTAAAGGTATGCCTTAAACACCTGGTTGCTTTTATTTTAAATGCATATTTAGGGAAAGATAGTGCTTGATTGTTTTGTTTGTCACTAGAAAGCCTTAGCTTCTAGGGAGGTCGGTTTTGTCCGTAAAATTGACTCTTTCCGCATGACAAAATGGCGGCTCCACTGGGGAACCATGGATTTGATTGATTTCTCTTTTGATTGATACTTTGATTTGCGAAAAGTTGATTTCTTTCTGATTTTTGACTGATTGACTGTGAATTTGGGTGGAATAGCTTAGGGTTGAGTTAGTTTTTTATTTTTCTTGTTTTTGAGAGCAGTACGCACCCTCTGCATTAAGCACAGTGCATACCAGTACGCACTTCTACTTTGTACACAGAGCGTGGCCGCACCTGTGCAAACAGGCTGCCTACGTACCCTGTCAAAAGTTTGGAAATTTTCCATTTTTTCCTTTTTACCTATTAGATTTTGTTTATAATTTACTTTTTGCTACCCAGATCCACTGGTTACCTGTCAAAAATTTTCATCTAAGCTTGTTTCATTAGCATCAAGGGTTTTAGTGAAGTTCATAGAGATTCTAGCCCTAGGTTTGATTTTTGTATTGGTCTTGTAGTGACTCTGGCTTTAGAAGTTGTAAAAACCTTGGATATCCCTGGTATTTTCAGTCTTCTTAGGAGTCGGACCATTCGTAAAATCCACCTTTGTGAGAAACCTACCGTTGTGTTGCCCCTTTGCGGAATTTCGAGAAGGCTTGTTTGTTAAGTTGTGAATTTCATTCTTAAGAAAAAGAACAAAAGCTTTTTATTTTTGTTTTTGACTGATTTATGATCTGCATGAATTAGTCCTTGGTTGAATTGTAACCGAGTAAAACTTCCTGGAATTATATTTTGTAGGCTTTCACCTCATTAGATTTGTTTTTAGGTAAATTTCTCTTGGATTTTCATAGATCTTAAAATTGTTTTTTGTTAAGTAGTTTTACATGCTTTGTCAAAATAAAAAAATGGTTTGCATTAGTTTTTCTTGATAAAATTAGTGCATTAGAGAATTTGTTATATTTTCTCTTAGTGATCAATTTTTTGCATTGTTGGAAGTGAATGGAAACTCTCTCCTTACTTTAGTTAGGATTCATCGAATTGAAAAGATTAAATTCTCATATTCGATTACATTCAGTTTTGAGTCGGGTCATAACACCATTGGTTTCGTATCCATTTACCCCTTTGAGTAATAACAGCCTAAATAACACAACGGTTAATTAAAATTCATCTAGTAATTTTTACGTTTCTAGGGCTCTGATACACCAACTAGCTTAGGCTAGTGTCTTGGATTAGGATCTAGTTAACAATCCAAGACAGTAAAACAAACAAGTAGTCGATCTTGCGGTAGGAAGAAATCCAATTGTTGCATTTATACTCTGGGAAAGCTCCTCTTAAAGGAGAAGCACGAGATCATATCTGAACCAGTGTGGGAATCAATCCCTCCTCATTGGTAACGATAGAAGATATTCACGTATTAAAAACGGTAAACCTCGAATTAACCATTGTCGAGGAGCCTGAGGTCGCTTGTTGGAAAAACCTTGGATTATGTCAAGGAGCCTTCAAGGGGATTGAGCCTGTTACTCTGCCCTTGCGTGCGTATCGTATCGTAGACTGTTCCCCCAGGTATACTTGTTTCAGTTGGTAACCTTAGTGGCCATATTCTTTAGGATTCTTCCTAAGAACAAATATTTCATTAAAATTGGAAATATTTTATTACAAGGACATGATTAAAATTTAGCTTTTTGGTTATTTTGAAATTCTAGATCCACTATTTAATTCCAAATTTATTTAAATATGTGTTTAAGGTGACGGTGGAGGGAAGATCCCACTGTACCTGGAGCAGACGTCGGCTATACTCACTTGGATTTTCTGGGGGGTTCACTTCACTCGAGACGGTTAAGTGGAGGAACTTGTGCCAGTCTATTCATTAAGTAGGTTGCCGGGGTAAATGTTCCACCCGCCACTTCTGTACTGAATTCTGCGATGTTGGATTTCATCACCAACTAGTGTTTTCGGTCCGGAAGGTTACTGTTTGTGTGTGGTTTGACTCCTAGATTTGATAGCGCCTGTTAATTTGTTTGTTTTTACTTTTAGAGACCATAGGTGTGAATTGTGAATTTTAATTGTTAGGTGTGAATTGTGAATTGTTAATTTTAGTTTTAAATTGTTAATAAAATTCACTGAAGTTGAATATAATGGCAAATGTTCCGGAATTTATCAACCTAGGAACCCCTCCTAACGAGAATCCTAGTACTTTTCCTTACTTTGGAAATGTTGGTCCTCCTTACATGGCTACTTTGTCATTACGTGGATTTACAATAGGTTTAACGATATGGTTATTTTCAACTTCGTTGGCCCCAAATACTCCAATTGTTCCACCTCAACCGAATGCTTCACCTCAACAGAGTTCACCATCTCAACATCAACAAACTTCTGTTGACCCTTTAACTTATTCGCCTAATTTTTCTTCCTCCATTTCTTCCTCTTCGCTTGGTAAAAGCCTTGATGCTAGTAACCAGGTGTCTAAGAAGAAGAAGAAAGGGAAGAAGAAGAAGAAGAAGAAGAAGCAAGATAAGAAAGAAGTCAACCAACCAACCACGACTGTAAGTGTTAGTTGTGTTGAGGAAAACTCCGACATGCATCGTAAACCCAAATACCCTTGCAGGCTTTGTAAGGGTGACCGCTTCCTTGTCAATTGTCCTGGTATTCCAAAGGTGTTGGAAGTATGGTCAGAAAAATCTCATCAACTTTCCATTGATCCATCAACCAGTGATAGTCAGGTTCCTGGGAAAAAGGGTAAAGTTAGGTTTCCTTGTAAGTTATGCAAAGGGAGTCATCAAACTCACATTTTCCCTCACATGGATGAAGCCTCAAAATTGTTGGAAAACCTTACTGTTCCACAGCAAGAATTTCCAACTGGTTACCGTAAACTTTCTCCCAACCTACCATCAACTGACGGAGTTGTTGTGGGGAAAAATGCCTATGCAGGACGATCCTATCCACCTAAGGTGTGACAGTGCCTTAGCAACAAACAAAGACAGTTATTCTAGTATTCTTCCTTTATGAAATGAGAATGAAGAGAGATAGGTGGACTTACCGGTGTCTTCCGTTTGTCCCTCGATCCGGTTTCTCTTCTCTTTGGGAGTTCCCAGCTACTTGTCTTCTTGCTCGCCCAGCTTCAACAGGTTCCTGCCAGATCACAAGAGAAGAACACTACACAAAGACATATATTCACATTCATAACTAGTTTAGGATTAGAAATAAACCAAATACACTAATGCAATCATACATCAAAGACACATCAGTATATAGGAGAAACCAAGATAGCTTTATTGATGAATAACAAGGTTCAGGAGGAGATACAACCAAGAGAGGTCCAATCCAGCACCTCCTTCCCAGCAAATGAAATTCCTATCTTCACCTCCCTTCAAAGCATTAAGCACCCAATGATTCCAGTCTCAAACCAACAACAATTCTTTGCAATAACAAAATTCCAACCTCTAGATCTCATGGAGAAGAGATCTATATATAGATGTTTGGAGTGAAGATGAGTCAGCTTGTGATCTGACTAGTGTCCTCTCTCTCTGTGAGTTCTTACTTCCACTTGGAGGCTAAGAGCCTCTTACTCATCACTTAGTCGAACTCATCAAGGCAAGTGTCATGGAGGAAGATTCTGGAAGCTTCCACAGTCTTGACACCTTTCACAAGAGACCCTGACATTTGTCACTTCCCGCTCAGCGCACCCTGGTAGTGCTTCTACCTGCGTTGCAATGCAACTAGCCAGTGTAACCTCTGCATTTCAACGCAGGCAGCTAGTGGAGCTTCTGAATTGATCCTGAATTGACTTGTTTTTGAGCAGTTTCTGGTGGAGAACTTCTGTGAATTGCTGTGGTTTGTTGGCCTTGTTCCTCTAGGGGTAGGAACAACATGTTTAGGGACTTTGGATCCCTTGGATTATGGACATTTCATGCTTATTGCTGTAAGGCACAAAAATGTCTATAACAGTTGCCCCCTAAAGTATGAGGCCGTTTATCGAGTGAAATGCTTTATTAGGAGTATCCGAAGTTCATTCAATGCTGGGAGGAGACCTGTAATACAATACAATACAATACATTATTTTCATACTTTTTTCATGATCTAGCTGATGCGGGCATTCCCATGCTCAGCTTTATAAATTCATTTTCATGTACATATAACAGACAATCGTATGATGATAGACTGATGATTCTGAAAGAGCCATCATCCTTTTGGTAGGATGATTATCTGTGCTGCAAAGCTATACATTTCCATGTCTTTATTTTCTGAATATATATCGCAGCCCGGATGGATGAAACTAGATCTGGGGTCTTCAATCTCGTCCGATCTTCACTCTAAGTACAAGTCGATCCATGTGAGAATTTCTCTGAAGTCGAACATGGAAGGACATCGCTTGATTACCAGTCAATGATGTAAACTGTTAACAAGCACGAGAGGAATCATCGATATGATGATGACCCTCAACATACTGTAGTACAATTCACGTGGTGTGAATAGAGGACTTGGCGTCGAACACCACTCAAAATCTTTCGGTCGAAGGTCATTGATGTATACCTATCGCCGGAAGTGAGAAACTTGCCATTAAGGCATGCAAGCTTCAAAGTACTGAAGGGGTTGTTCCTAGATCAACTTCTTGGATAATGAGCTAATGTCGACAAGAAGCGATCCGTCAAAGGAGGGCCTTAACGAATCCCACATCAATGACACGGAATGGAGCTAATGATTTTGATGGAGGTGAAAACGATCTGGTGATTTATGATTCAGGGTGGCGGTCATGAAAGAGTATAATGTATGGTAGTGGATGGGACCCAGGTGACTTCTCTGAACGACTTCTCTTGAACATATGGTGACACTGATGCGATGGATTGGTAGCATTACCCCAAATATGGATGGTATGGTGAGACCATGGTGATGTGACCGGTGAATGAAACAACCCAACCCGATTGTGGTACGGAGGAAAAGTGTCATGTTCAAGAGCGACTTGTTACCATCAAAGTTTTCTTGAGTTTCTCCCAATTTTTCCCCAGTCATTGCTGACCAGTACCTCTTTATTTTTGTCAAGCTTGAGGAGGATAACATATGCTTGTTCTATAACCTGCCCTTCGGGCAAGCCCATCGCTATGTTTTAACGAGCCTAGCGATAGGGAAACTCGTTCTCGTCTAAAGACAAGTTTGTCGCTATTTCATCCTTTTAACGAGTCTAACGACAAGGATAACTCGGTCCTTTTCATTTTTAGAGAGTCTGAAAAGGTTCATAAAGTTAACTCCAGAGGTCCTTTTTTGTCATCTAATCCCTTAAGTCCGAAAAAGTATAAAACAATACAGAAGGGATGAATTTTCGATCTTTTTGACGAGCCGAATAAAACAAGCGCTCGATCTTTTTGTGCAATAATCCCTCAGGTCCAAAAAGATTAAAATCTAGAGGAGGGATAGCTCTTCCGGTCACTTTAACGAGCTGGAAGGCCAAAACTCGGCAACCTTTTCATATTTTACGAGTCAGATGAAAAGAGCTTAAAGAAGACTCGTCTTTTGAGGAACGAGTGATAAAAGGGGTAGCAGCTGATTCCAGGGAAGGATTGGAATTTCCAAATCACGGCAGTGTCACAAGGATGGCTAGTGAAATCACTCTTCGCAGCTGTTCCTCAAAATGGGTAAACAATCATATGGAGGTGAATGATCGGCCAATGGAAAAAGTGGAGGTGGTGGGCAAACACGACCAAGGCTTCAATGGCTGATTGTCGCTACATTCACGGTGGTTATTTACCGGAATAGTTAATTTTTTAACGAGCATGAACTATGCGCTAAAACTGCTCGGATCTTGTGTTTATTTTTTAACGAGCATGAACTGTGTGCTAAAACTGCTTGATTATCCAGTCATATGATAAGAATGTCTCATTGCAAAACCAGGCAAACTTTCGAGCATTGCCCCACATCCTTTCTTTATGCAAGTTCGGAAACGACTAATCCTACGAGTTTAAAGGGTTAGAGGTCCTAAAAATTTTAAAAAAATAAATAGCCGCCCCTTGCTTGCACTCCAAAAGGTTTGCATGCCCCCAGGTATAAAGTATAATTTCAAGGTTACCCCTCAATTTGCAGATAGAACTTTGGTTCTACCGGGAAAGGCCTACCTCTTTCAAGCTACCCAAAGATTGTTCTGTTAATCTTTCAAACAAAACACTTCTTCGGCGATGTTCCTCGAAACATACAAACAAAGGTGAGTGACGACGCCCGCCAATCTCACATAACCTTGACAAGAGAATCTTATTCTAGAATAACCCCTCTTCCAATCCACAGACGGGGTACAGACTAGTCATATTCTCCCGCGGAAACCTACTCTATACACAAAGTTTTCCTGCCGAAGCAAACCAGGATGCATGCTCCCTGGGTTCCATTCATATCTTCCCGGATTACTCGCGCTCATCAGGAGGACGGACCGTGGGTTGAGACATTTCTTGAGTGAAGAGACCATTTAGGGCTGGTATATGACTATTTGCGATGCGTGATCTGGGGAATGAAAGTTGGTCCACGAGCTTGACCATTCTTCCTTCATGCGGAAAACACATTACTCTAAAGAGTGAGGAGACTATAGCTCCCATGCAATAAATATAGTCTCGTCCAAGGAGTAGGTTATAATCCAAGGGTCCTTGAACGACCATCACCTTCATTTGAACAGTCTTCCCTTTCAATGTTATGGGCACATTGGGGAGAATCCCTAAAGGTCGACTGGTTCCTTTATCGAAGCCTGTCAGATTTCTCATTTCAGGTAAAAGTGCTGGTGAACCAAGCGCTTTCCAAGCAATAGAGGAAAGGATACTCACAGATGCCCCCTCATCAATGATAGTGCCAGCCATTACCATTCTGTATATTTGAATGATAATTCTGAATGGAATGCTTGCTGGCAACCGGGGTCTACCTAGTTGGTTCCAGTCGGATGATACAACTAGGTTGCTTGGTGGTGGGACCGAATATACGGCCGGGTATGACCCTGACGAAGTTCCTTCCTGCGATAAAGGAATGGGCACATTGCCCCCTTGTTCGTCGGAGTCTGTGTTGATGAAGAGAATTTGGACGGTGTCGTCTTCATTCTCTTCTGTGATGGTATCATTCGAGGATAGAGCCTCTGAAGGCAAAACCGGGTCAACTGCCACCTCAACCTTTTGACTTTCGTCAGGTATGGATTCAGACGGTTCATCCTCAATGATAGGTGCTTCGGCTGACCACCTGGGCGGGCCAGCCGGATTCTCAACTGGTGAAGGACTTGGCAGGAGTTTTTGATATCCAGGAGGAAGTTGTGCTCGTAAAATCGGGCGATCTTCCAAAACTCTCTTAGCCTTGTCTAAGAAGGGACAACAGTGGATGGCATGGTTGCCTTCATACAGTTTGCAGGGAAATCTAGCTTTCTCTCTCTGTCCTGTGGCTTCACTTTCACTAGTTGACGGTGTGCTGTCAACATGGCTATCAGAGGTTGACGCAACCGAATTGTGCAAGCGGGGAGACCAGTCCCTTAGTATCCGAGGGATGCAGGGACAATCTCTGTGAAAGTGGTCTCCCTTGCATATGACACATGGCGATTTAGGCCTAGTCAGTGTAGTGTGTGGATTTTCATTAGACGCCATTCGCTTGCCGCCAGTTGCTTTTGACTCCTTCTTCTTCTTCTCTTTCTTCTTCTTCTCCTTCTTCTCCTTAGGAGCTTGGCTTTTGGCTTTACCAGCTCCATCATGCAAAGAGGAAGGAGGGGAGGAAGAGTTATAGGAAGTAGAAGGCTGGCGGGTAGCTCTTGACTGGTCTAACTGCTGATTCGATTGTTCAGGAGTAGTGGTGTTTTGAACAACATTAGTTGAGAACAGCCAGACAGGCAAGCCTATTGTCAGTCCTGGAAGCGACAATGTGGCCATATGGGGCGCTCCAACATCTCCCCAAGAGGAGAAGGGACTAGGATTTCCACCAAGGGGAATTCCTTGGTTGGAGGGCTCCATTTTCTCAACCGAAAGATCAACACGGGAATAAGGGTGATTGATTATTCCGTTAAAATAAATTTTAATGACGCTTAAGACACAACTTGCTTTTTCAGTTTTAAAGAGTCGAGAAAAAGCTAAAGATGACTCTAGTCACCTTCGATGTTTTAACGAGCCTGAAGTGACAAATGCTCAGATGGACTTTTTCTGTTATAGAGTCTGAAAAAGGCCAAAAGGAACTGCTCTGGAGATCTAGGTAGAGGGTGTGCCAAACCAATCACAAAACTGCAGAATACGTTTTACGGTACGACAGTCGATCTTCCCGAATGCTGTGTTCGGTGCATTGCGATCAGCAGGGCGGTCGACACGGCTTCCTAAGGATAAAGGTTTTAAGCCTATAGGGGTCTCCCAATATATACGCGACGGTACGTGGGAGCACAATCCGTACTGGCACTTTTGGTCCCTCAGGAGGAATCACCCACCATCAGCGAGGCCAATAGATACCAGGTTTTACGACGCCGGAACACGTCTCTAGCCTAGACCTCTATGTTGTGCGTTATGTTACAAAGCGTTATTAAGTTCATTCAATTTATTTTATGTTGATCTTTCTTAGAAGTTTGCCTTTTGAGGTTCACCACGAGATGTATAAACAACTTCCTAAATGCAATCTAAAAGATGATATGCAAATTTTATCTCTTTTTCAACAATGAAAATCCTAGCTACAAAGGGAAAAGAAAGACACCATCTTTTCTCAAAGAGCAATCAGCACATCTAAAATACACTTTTCCTAAATCAAACATGCAAACTATTAAGATGCAAATGCACAATGCAGGTGTTCGTTTTCCTCTTTCTTAATATTGATGCCTAAAAAGAAAGCTTTTTGCACAACTTTGAATTTGCTTTTAAATGATCACTACAAACAAGTTTACTTTTTCGAAATCAGAAAGGGTAGAAGAGATTACAACAATAACGATTTTCGAAATGAACTACTTGTTTTGACACTTAAAAGAGACAGACTCAAACCAAAAGCAAAAATGAATGTATAACCAATCTGTAAATAGCCAATGAACTCTCTCCTAAGATCACAATCAACAGATCTGAATCAAGGCCTACATGATGACTATTTCAATCTTGCAAAAGTAGACTGTAAATGACGCCACAAACACATAAAAACACTCACAGTCTTTTGTACAAAAGGAGGTGGAATTTAAGCAGAGAAAAGGGGCTATCAGACTGGTACCTATGCTGGTTACAGGCTGCAAAAATCAGATATCAAAACAAGACAAAACAGAGCAGAGAACCCCCGCTGCACAAGGCAAAACTAGATCAGCGCACCTGTATAACAGGGAAACTGAATTTCAATGCAGGTAGCCTTCACGAGAACTGCGTTGAAATGCAGAGTCTCTTCACAGAGCCTGCGCTGAAGAAACGAGAGTTGTTTCTCTGGGTTCTGGGTCACGGTTTGCTATTTAATCTACAGTTTCAGGCCAAATCAAAGCAACAACCAAGGTGAAATCAAAGGGATGCTTTGAGGGAGGAATAAGATCTATCACAAAGGATCATCAAATCATTTGTGAGTCCATTGTTCAGATCATAGACAAATCCAGTGATTGGATCAAAGCAGCAGCTGTCTACTTTGCATCTGAGAATAGCAGATGCAGTTCGATTGCTGCTGTTGAGTCTATGAAACAAACAATGATAGAAACACAAATAAAATGACTAAACAGATCTCCCCAGCGGAGTCGCCAATTTGTTGTGGGGAAAAATGCCTATGCAGGACGATCCTATCCACCTAAGGTGTGACAGTGCCTTAGCAACAAACAAAGACAGCTATTCTAGTATTCTTCCTTTATGAAATGAGAATGAAGAGAGATAGATGGACTTACCGGTGTCTTCCGTTTGTCCCTCGATCCAGTTTCTCTTCTCTTTGGGAGTTCCCAGCTACTTGTCTTCTTGCTCGCCCAGCTTCAACAGGTTCCTGCAAGATCACAAGAGAAGAACACTACACAAAGACATATATTCACATTCATAATTAGTTCAGGATTAGAAATAAACCAAATACACTAATGCAGTCATACATCAAAGACACATCAGTATATAGGAGAAACCAAGATAGCTTTATTGATGAATAACAAGGTTCAGGAGGAGATACAACCAAGAGAGGTCCAATCCAGCACCTCCTTCCCAGCAAATGAAATTCCTATATTCACCTCCCTTCAAAGCATTAAGCACCCAATGATTCCAGTCTCAAACCAACAGCAATTCTTTGCAATAACAAAATTCCAGCCTCTAGATCTCATGGAGAAGAGATCTATATATAGATGTTTGGAGTGAAGATGAGTCAGCTTGTGATCTGACTAGTGTCCTCTCTCTCTGTCAGTTCTTACTTCCACTTGGAGGCTAAGAGCCTCTTACTCATCACTTAGTCGAACTCATCAAGGCAAGTGTCGTGGAGGAAGATTCTGGAAGCTTCCACAGTCTTGACACCTTTCACAAGAGACCCTGACATTTGTCACTTCCCGCTCAGCGCACCCTGGTAGTGCTTCTACCTGTGTTACAATGCAACTAGCCAGTGTAACCTCTGCATTTCAATGCAGGCAGCTAGTGGAGCTTCTGAATTGATCCTAAATTGACTTTTTTTTTAGCAGTTTCTGGTGGAGAACTTCTGTGAATTGCTGTGGTTTGTTGGCCTTGTTCCTCTAGGGGTAGGAACAACATGTTTAGGGACTTTGGATCCCTTGGATTATGGACATTTCATGCTTATTGCTGTAAGGCACAAAAATGTCTATAACAGGAGTGATTGATCTAACTTCAAGTACAGTCAATCACACTCTTCCATTGGAGAGTGAAACTCATGTCACTCAGGTTGATGATCCATTAGTTGATCAAGTGGTCGATTCAACTTCACATTCGGTCGATCACACTCTCCCTTTCGAGAGTGAATTTCATACCGCTCATGTTCGTCTTGTTACATCAGATTCTTCTATGCCGGGGGGCATTTCACCTGTTTCTACAGAACCCCCTCCAAGTTCTGAGGTCTTTTCCTTTGATTGGAATAGACTGACAGAACCTCGTCTTCCTTCCTCCATCCCTTTCCAAATCATTGTCAAGGCTGGTGGTAGGGACATACATCGTACTCAGGTAGATGAAGGTGCTTCTGTTAGTATTTTATCCTCAACTGTTTGGAAAGCTTTGGGTTCCCCTCAGCTTGCGCCTATTACGCAGAATTTGAAATATTTTAACAGAACCATTAGTGAACCTTTAGGGATCCTTCCTAAGTTTTCTATTACCTTGGAAGGTAAAACTGTCTGTATTGATCTTATCGTAATTCGAGGTCCCTTGGATTTCAATTTACTCCTCGGGCGAGACTATGTTTATGCAATGAAAGCTGTCGTATCGACAATCTTTTGCGTGATGTCTTTCCCTCACAATGGCCGTATTGTGACTATAGACCAGCTTTCGTTCCCTAGTCTTGTTTCAACTACCAATAATATGACACCCCTAAATGTTCCTGATTCTAAAGTGGTATCTACCCTGCCACGGGTTAATTATGTGGCAACTGGTCCCATGTTTTCAGTTACCGATGGAAGTGAGCCTCTCACTGTTTTCTCATCTTCCTTTGATTTAGATCTGGTAATTGACATGGAAAACTCTATGGGATTACTTGAACGCGATGTTCTTATCCCTTTTGAGTCCCTTGACATGTGCTCCTTCCAAAGAACTATTCTTCCTTCTGATGAAGACCTCTTGGAAGCCATGATCAAGGAGTGTCCATTGACATGTCTTTCTTCCATTTGGAAGCCATGATCAGTGTAGCGAGGATAGTTTGTTCCCATCTCAACCTCGTTAAAAAATGAAACTGGATGTTGTGAGGATAGTTCCTTTTCCTGTGTCAACCTCGTTCAAAAATGAAACAGGGTGTCTGAGGACAGTTCCTTTTACTGAGTCAACCTCATTAAAAAATGAATCAAGTAGTTTGTAGGTTATATAGGTAGATTGTAGAGAGTAGTTTTGAGCATAGTTCCTTGTCTTGTGTCAAGCTCATTAAAAAATGAATCAAGGATTTTAGAGCATAGTTCCTTGTCTTGTGTCAAGCTCATTAAAAAATGAATCAAGGTTTTCAGAGTATAGTTCCTTATTAGATAGATTGTAGAGAGTAGTCATGAGCATAGTTCCTTATCTTGTGTCAAGCTCGTTTAAAAAATGAAACAAGGGTTTTGAGGATAGTTATTTTCCTGTGTCAACCTCACTAAAAAATGAAACAACTCCCACAAGTCTTTCCAAAATTTCGAAAGTAAAGCCTCATTTCATCCACCTGGTTGAATGCAATGAAGCTTGGGGTCATGTACCTTGATTTGCGTCATTATGCTGGGGGCATGCGAACTTATAACAAGCATAGTTTTTGTTTCAAGCTTGCGTAAACATGAAACTGAATCCGAGCATAGTTCTTTTCCTGTGTCAAGCTCGTTAAAAAATGAAACAAATCCTCCTCTAATTGAGTCGAGAGTTTGACTAGATCTCATAAATGTTAAGTTGTATATTTAGGTTAGTTATTTCAGTGTTTTGCATAATTTTCTTACAGTTTTAGGTCGAGTCTTTCAAATGATCTCGTACATGAACCTTCATTCCATCCAGCTTGTACTTAGTTGAATGAAATGAAGCTGGGGGGCATGCACTCTAGCAGTTACGCTTAGGGGGCATCAAGCACAGTTTTCTCTCTGTTTCAAGCTTATGTAAAAATGAAACTACTTTGAAAGCATAGTTTTTCTCTGTTTCAAGCTTTTGTAAAAATGAAACCTATCTCGAGTCAATTTCAGTTATTTTCAAGACTCGTTAAACTCATGAAAATCCCGAGATTATTTTGCTATCTTTCATTCTCGTAAAACAAATGAAAATGTCGAGTTCTTTTCGTCTTTTCCTGCTCGTAAATTAAATTGAAAGTCGGCCATATGAGTACATTTTTATCATTTTTTCAAACTCATTAAAACTTACGAAAAAGTGAAAACCATGAGTATATTTTTATCCCTTTTTCAAACTCGTTAAAACTTACGAAAAAGTGAAACCTCAGAGTCATCTTTAAGCCCTTTTCTGACTCCTAAAACATGAAAAGATTGCCGAGCGTTTCTTTTACACTCGTTAAAACGGAATTAAAAGACGGTCCTCTTATAGCCCTTTTCTGACTGTAAAAACATGAAAAGATTGCCGGATTTTTGTCGTTTCAAATTTGATATTGGAAATAAAACGATGTGTCCTTGATCGCTTTTTACTTTTCAGATCAGAGACACTAATCATGAAAGTACTCCTTGGTCGTAAAGATCAAGTGGTTCTCTCAAGTATTATTTTATACTTTTTTCGGGCTTGGGAGACACAAATTTACGAAAAAGGTCAACCCTAGAGTCTTCTTAAGTTTTTTCAGACTCTCTAAAATTGAAAAACGTCGAGTTTCTCCTATACTGGACTCGTTAAAATTTCAGAGTAAAGGACCTGTTCGATTACAAACAGGAACGGACCACTCCTTCTTAGGGTTCGAATCTAAACTAAGTTGGACTCATCCGAAGGATGAGCTTATAATCAAGCAAATGTTATCCTCCTCAAGCTTGTAAAAAATAAAGAGGTACTTGCCAGAAATGGTGGGGGAAAAGAGAGAGAAATGAGCCTATTTATTATCCTTTGTCTCAGAAAAACCTTATCACCACTATTGAACACGACACTTTTCATTCACCTGGGTTGGGAAATCCTTTGCCTAACAGTTGATCAAACCACATTGAAAATCTTCAGCCAGTTTCTGGGTATTAACTTTGGGTCAATTGTCACCAAGCCATCTGTTGTGTCGTTATGTGTTCAAGAGGTCACTGCAAATAAAACATTCATCTGCAAAATACCTGTCATCCATCTTGACCATCCCTGAGTCAGTCCTTACAGCTACATTTCCTCAACTTGATTTATGATTTCGTGTTGTGGGCTTGCCTGCAATGGGTCGCTTTCTATCGACATCAGCACATTATCTAGAAAGATAACTTAGAAATCATCAGTACCTTGAGATCTACATGCCTTAATGGCAGGTTTCTCGCCTTTGACGACAGTTTACATCATTGACTTTCGATCGAAGGATTCCGTGACATGTTCGACATCAACACATCTACTCACATCTCATGGATTGTACTGGGTACTTTGAGAACCATTGACATCACTGGTGGTCTCTCTCACACTTGTTAACAGTTTACATCATCGACTGGTAATCAAGTGGTTTCTACCATGTTCGACATCGACTCATTTATTTGCATGGATAGAATCGTACTATTTCGGGAAGTAGAAATGAAGACCCTGGATCTAGTTTCCGCCATCCAGGCTGCGAGGAGTTTTGTATTCATTATATAGTAGACTAATTATAAACAGATGGCTGCATCCATACTGTGTCTACATGAGTCTATGATTATGATGTACTGTGAAATCATTCCTATATCAGAGCAGTAGTTAGTTTGTTAGTTAAGTTTTCAATTTGACTATGGGAATGCCTACCTCAGCAATGATATGATCTCATATATGTATTTTGTGTTGAATATTTGCAGGTTCCAACTGGGCTCTCCACAAGATAATCCTTGAAATGATAAAGTGCTTCACCATTCCTAGATGATATGAAACCCTAATCTACTACAGGCTTCGCACTTTAGGGGGCAATCTGTTACACTAAAATTTGTCACCATGACTATTTGCAGTCAGTATGGCTCCATCAATTGTCATACTGTCCTCCTTGGCAAGTCTTATACCTCTACTCCTCATTTCAAACTCCAAGAAAGAGAGAAAGTCTTTAAAAAATCAATATAACTCTCGTTACGCAGTTTCTCTTACCCTTACCTGTGTGTACGCACCTCAAGTTCATAATACCTGCGTACTTGTACGCTCTGTCTGTAAAGGGGTGGGTGCGTACTCCTATAAAGGTCAAAAGGCACAAGTTTTACTTCAAAAAAGTTACTTGTGGTCGAATCTAGAGCATTCTAGAAGATGGTTTGACGTGGATTGAGCGCCTCCAGACGGTTCATGCATCCCAAAGAAAGAGGAACTTATCCCATGAAGAGGGGAGCTATCCCATTGAAAGAGGGGCTTATCCCATTCATTGTGGACCTGATTAACTTCCTCCAAAGCACTATAAATACAGGCATTGGGCCAGAGGGAGAGGAGGTTGAAAGCTGAACATTCCTAAGGGTAGATGCTGCTGAAATTAGGACTCCCTTATAGAGCTTGAGGGGAGAGATTCCAATCCTTTCTTAGCTTCAGTTAGAAGTGGGTGAGCTGATCAAAGTAGAGGAGAACTCTTGCTGGACCCTGGGAGGGACCTGCATAACACCAAGGCACTAGTTGTAAGGTTTCTTTTGTTTCCAATTAATACAATTAAGTTCATTTTTCTCAACAAGTTGTTATATATAATTTGTTTCATAAACTCCTTGGTCTTTATGATGAATATGTTTTATTATATGAGTTATTCAGGTGCTATGTAATCGTTTGCTTGTTAGTGAATGCAGGCTTCAAGGAGAAGGAGGAGCTCATCTGGATCGGAGAGGCTTGGCTGCTACAAACAGCATTGGACTAAAGGTATGCCTTAAACACCTGGTTGCTTTTATTTTAAAGGCATATTTAGGGAAAGATAGTGCTTGATTGTTTTGTTTGTCACTAGAAAGCCTTAGCTTCTAGGGAGGTCAGTTTTGTCCGCAAAATTGACTCTTTCCGCATGATAGTTACTGAAACCAGAGTAAATTAAAGGAAATGAAAAGCCATAGTAAATTAAATTCTGTTTGAATCCATCAAATAAAATAGACTTCTTTGACTAAGACTAATTCTATCCTAGCTTTAACTGATGTAATGCAGATTTTCCAGCTATGAAAAATAATGTGCAACATGCACCATGCATGGGTACAAGAAATTACTAATTAGAGTATATAAAGGTTTTTTAAACCCGAGATGTAAAAATCATATAAAAAGTGATGGCTCTAGGCTAAACCCACGTGTGTGTCCTGATTGCCTCAATGAGTTGATATGAGAAGAAATGTTGAGATGCATTTGGCTTAGACACCAATAACAATCATACCTATTCAAATGAGATTTTATAACATTGTGTTTCATATTTCAAGATCCTTGAAATGATATTTATTTGACAGGAACCCCCTTTCCTTTGATACCAGAATCTCAGAGATGCACAAAGGTTGATCCTTTACCTTCAATAAGCATCTACCCAATGGAAAATCACGAACACTATTTTTCAAACCCTCTTGATTGATGTCCAAGGGCCAAGGATACTTCACCTTTTATAGCCTTTTATACTTCTCTATGAGACAAACAAAGCCCTAATACAAGGCTGAAGGCATGTCAATGAGCTCAAGAATAATATTATATATATGAGCTTAGATGCTAGGAACTTTATAGCTTTAGATATGATTTTATATAAACTTGCAACAGAGAAAGAATTCTGAGTGAGACACTATCTCCAAACCAAATTCAATTCAAGGGTGATTTCATAATAGAAGATTTGACCCTAAAGCAACCAAAGCTTCCTGGATGTAGTCATGACAAAAGGACTTAGATATAGATCATTTGACCAAAAATTTGACAGAGAGCTCTATCCTATAGATGCTTGATCGATGGGGCCTTGATCTCAGTTTCTTTCCAGGTTCTGCAACCTAGAATTTTGCGCTAGGAGTTTCAATGCTTCATGATGACTAATCTTTGAAGAGGAAGGAGGTCAGTGTTGTCAGAAAACTTTTTGTGATTTCTTTCTTCCTCGCTTGGGCTTTCCCTCACCTTAGCTCTAATACCTTGCCTTCACCTTAACTTTGATACCATTCTGGTGAAGCAAGCTAAACATGACAACAATAGACGTAAGAAGTTGTAGATTCTTGTGTTGTCTATCTTTTAGCTTCTAGAACATCATATGTTTTATTTCCAATTTCTGCTAAATTTAAAATTGACATACTGATCTCAGAAGAGGGTTTGCAATGTTAATAACCTCTTCCTTAGTCATGTTGCCACACTCGAGTCATGTTAAAGGACGAACTGTTTCTTGTGCAAAATTTGAAGCAGACGACAACATACAACATGCTTTCTCAAAATCAAAACAACTTCTAGAAGTGCTATGACATTAATCCAACACTATGTTTATAAACCAGTTCATACTAATGGACACAGGATGTGTAAAATGTATTCTTTAACAAAAATTTTCTCTGTCAGCTGGTTTAAAGCTTACATCCTTACTCCTATCTTGAAGAAAGGGTACTTGCTTCCCTTTCACTTCATAGGTATATGAAAACCCAGTTTTGTAAGCACCCATAACCATGAATATTATACCAACTCCCTATGGTTAGTGCATCAATAATGTAAGTGTAACACTCATCCATGTGGCAGTCATAAGGCATTTAGGTAAGGTTTTACTAACACTAGCATCCTAGACCATTAAGATCTATCCATGGCCTCAAAATGATGTATTTCCTTTACTCAATAGAACACTCATCATTTCTCTCCCCCAATCATCAAATTTTTTCTCTCCATTCTGAATGAGAAATCAATCAACAAGTCACCATTTTAAATATTAGATCACAATATCTTTAGCTTCTCTCTTGTGCTTACACTCTAGTATTCTCGCAGCTTCAGAATTGCAAATCTTAAACACAGTCTCATGATGTGCATTCAGGGAGGCATAATTCACCCTTTCTTTGCATCAGATTACCCCCCTAACATTCCCTTTACCTTTACATGCCTCAATGCAAGGCATGCCAAGTCAGTACCTACTCAGTTAAATTAGTAAGTTGAGGGGTGTCATATATACCCAACGCTACCTACTTGTTCTTCCTCTTCCTATGTCGTAGTGTATGAATAGTTAGCCAGACTGGTGAGGATCCCCATTAATAATAACATCTATGTTGGCATCTGAATCCGAATGACGTCTTTCCCTTAATTATATGTTTTGATTTTTTAACCAAAAAGGCTAATAGAGATAGAGACCCTCAAATATGTCTACTTCCGACCCCTATGCCCATTTTCATCTAGGTTTTTACCATGTCAGTGTCCCTTTCTTTCTCAAAACTACATGAAATCAATTGATCTATCCATTTCGTAATGCCTTTGGTAATTTTTTCTATCAAATGCTGATCTAAGGGTTTTTTTGGTTGTTGCTAACTTCATATATTTCTGCTAACCATGATATGGGTTTGATGTAGAGGATTATGATTAAGTAAGGGTTGCATTACTCGATATTTGTTTAGGAGGAGGAGAAGGAGAAAAGTGGTGTTAGGGTTGAGAGCTAAAGATGCCTATGAAAAGAGTAGGTGTGTGGAATGGAGGGTGCTAGAGCTACCAACGTGGTAGAAATGGAGGATGGGGAGGTCGAGGTTTTCATCATTGAATAGCTATGGTGGGCTTCCTTGTTATCTTTGTGGTCATGCCATTGGTTTTTCTGCCAACTAGGTTTCATCACTCTTCATCTACATCTGCAACTGGTAAGCTTCTTGCTGCCCTCTTCCTTCACTTGTAAGCTTCTTCCTGCCCTCCTCCCTCACTGGTAAGCTTCCTCCTGCCCTCCTCCCTCCTCAGGTTGGTTCTGTCTCTTTTTTTGTGGTGGGTCAGCATTTAATTTATCTTTATTGGCAAGGATGCCATTTCTTAATTTGGTAGTATTACAATGAAGTGTAGACTTCTTACAACAATCAAGTAAGATCTCCATTACAATGAAGTGTAGTCATCTTATACTATTTTAGAAAGATCCCTTTCATTGAGAACCCATTGAACAATGTATTTATGTGATTTGAGACTTGGCGGGGAATTATCATCACCCACAGTTAACCATTGAACGAAGACCCCATGGACCTGCTTCAAAATTTGATTTGCCTTCACCACCCTCGGTTAACCATTGAACCAAAACACCATGGACCTACATTGGAATTTGATTTTACTTTTATCTTTTTTCACAGGATCTGAAGGCGCATGTTAGGCCCCTATACTACTAGTGTAACCCCTTATTGTTATTAGTACAACCCCCTTATTATATTGATGTACCCATGTAGTGCCCATATTGTTACTCTTGTACCCCAGAGAAGCCCACTATTGTTATTATTGGGCCCTTACATTACTATTGTTATGTCGGCTCTAATTATGTTATGTCCCCTTAGACTCCTATATATAGAAAGGAGGTATTCTCATTTGTATCATCAAAGACTTATTCATTTCTGTAATGTAAAGGAGGTTGCCCCCTCAAAGAAGCTGAATTCTAAGGCGTTGATCTATCTTTTCTATCTTCTCTTGAGCTGGTTTCATAACATTTGGTATCAGAGCTTTGGATTCTAGGGTTTCGCTGCTCCAAACAGGTCATCGTGGAATTTTCACTATAACTTTTCTTCTGTGACGTTTTAGAAGTCGCAAAAAAAACCCGTTTGAGAAGAAATTGCGCTGAACCTTGGGTTTGAATTTCAAAGCTTTTTGCACGATATGTGCGGTGATATGATCTAAGGAAGTTGGTATTTTTGCAGACTCCTGAATTACATTCAAAACAGGTGACCTGGGGAAAATCGTTATAACTTCCTTTCTAGGCATCGGATTGAAATTTCGTAAGAAGGTATAGAAAGAAGACAGACTTTAGTTTCTTGTATATCGTTTTTAGAACCAAAGGTCGAAAAATTGACACGTGACACTTCATACAAGTTCGCTCTTCTGGAAAGGTCTATAATCAGGTCATCTTGGGAGATTTTGCATAACTATTTCTTGGAAAATCCAATTTGGATTAGACTGGTGGCATTGGAAGGAGGACACAAAGGGCTACTACAGGTAGAAATTTCAGAACTTAAATATCTGAAATTACAGAGTTACAGTCGTTTCAAGATCGAGGTCCTAAAATCATGAAAAAGCAAGATGAGGAAGTTTGATGGCAAGGATCCAGTAAATTGGATACTTCAGAAGGAGCAATATTTTGATCTACATGGTGTACCACTGTTACAAAAGGTATGTATTGTATCTTCATATTTAGAACCGGATCAATTTTTATGGTATAAATGGCTTTGTTCTCGTAAACAACTTGTTACATGGTCAATTCTCACGGAGGAAATGATAGCACATTATGAGGATACAAAGAGCAACACCTTCTTTAGAGAAACGCCACAACAATTGGAAAGATTAAAAGGGATTTGTGACATATTGGAAAGTAAAATTATGGCAACAAGGAAGTCTACCCCTCACAACTATAAAGATGGAATTATTGTTTCTCCTAGCCTTCCACAACCTACAAGGGTTACACCACAACAATTGGAAGGAAAAAGAGAAAAAGGGCTTTGTTACAATTGTGATAACAATTGCACTAAAGTTCATAAGTGTGCCGAGAAGAAATTATTTTACATAGAGTATGAAGAGGAGGAAGAAAAGGATCAAGAAACATAAAAAGAAGAGAATATATGCCAGGACTCAAACCCAGAGAATGAAGAAAAGAATGAGACCATATCTTGTAAACTATTAGCAAGAATGACCACTCCTCAAACTCTCAAGATAGAAGGACATATCAAGAAGAAAAAGGTGAAAGAAGTGAAAGATCACGTCAAGAAAAAAGAAATGAATCCAACCATATCTTGTAATTCATTGGTCGGAATTACCACTCCTCAAACTATCAAGTTAGAAGGACATATGAAGAAGAAAAATGTTCACGAAGTGAAAGATCACATCGAGCGTCAAGATCCGACGATATCTTGTAAAGGATTGGAAGAAATTACCACTCCTCAAACTCTAAAGATAGAAGGACATATCAAGAAGAAAAAGGTTCAAGCAGTGAAAGATCACATCGAGAATCAACAACAATTTCTCCAACTTTTAAAGGATAACGCCACTTTGGTGCAAAATCAAATGAAACAACAGGTAGATCAACATCATAGTGAAAAATGTTTTGATGTAGGTGATTGGGTATTTTTACTGCTACATATAAAGAAAACTATTTATGAGAAGGAAATGTTGGCAATACTACATGCACTTAACAAATGGCGACCTTATCGAATGGGAAGACTCTTCAAGAATGACGATGTGGAAGCATTGTTTTGTGATATTTCTATTATCCAACCAGATTGGATAAACGAAGCAAGCGATGAATGGAAGAAGGACAAAGAACTATGGCCACTTATTCGAAAGTTGCAAAAGATTCCAATGCAAACAATATTGCCAGAAATTGAAGAGGAGGGAAAAATCATATTGGAACCTCAAGTAGTCATAGAAATAAGAACCCGATAGCTATGAAATCGATCAATTTCAGAGTATCTAATCAAGTGGAAGAACTTACCTGCTGAATATTTCACATGGGAGGACAATAATTTTATACAGAAGCATCAAGAACTACTCAAGCATTGAGGACAATGCTTTTTGAAGGAGAGGTGCATGTTAGGCCCCTATACTACTAGTGTAACCCCTTATTGTTATTAGTACAACCCCCTTATTATATTGATGTACCCATGTAGTGTCCATATTGTTACTCTTGTGCCCCATAGAAGCCCACTATTGTTATTATTGTGCCCTTACATTATTATTGTTATGTCGGCTCTAATTATGTTATGTCCCCTTAGACTCCTATATATAGAAAGGAGGTATTTTCATTTGTATCATCGAAGAATTGTTCATTTATGTAATGTAAAGGAGGTTGCCCCCTCAAAGAGGCTGAATTCTAAGGCGTTGATCTATCTTTTCTATCTTTTCATGAGCTGGTTTCATAACATTTGGTATCAGAGCTTTGGATTCTAGGGCTTCGCTTCTCCAAACAGGTCATCGTGGCATTTTCGCTATAACTTTTCTTCTGTGACGTTTCAGAAGTCGGAAAAAAAAACCCATTTGAGAATAAATCGCGCTGAACCTTGGGTCCAAACTTGAGAGCTTTTCGCGCGATATTTGCGGAGATATGATCTAAGGAGGTTGGTCTTTTTGTAGACTCCTGAATTACATTCAAAACAGGTGACCTGGGGAAAATCGTCATAACTTTCTCCTTGAGCATCAGAAGGAAATTTCATAAGAAGGTATAGAAAAAGGACAGACTGTAGTTTCTTGTATATCTTTTTCAGGACCAAAGGTCGAAAAATTGACACGTGACACTTCATACAAGTTCGCTCTTCTGGAAAGGTCTATAATCAGGTCATCTTGGGAGATTGTGCATAACTATTTCTTGGAGAATCCAATTTGGAATCGGTCGAAATTGCAGCCTCGTTAGTTTTCCCAATGACCCTTATTTTCAAAAAATTTAAAAACAACCCCCTGAATATAAATATCAAAAAAAAAAATCATAAATGAGGTGGCGGTCCACCACCCCTCCACCCCAAAATTTCATAACAAAAATATTTTAAAAATAACATTAAATTATATATTAATTATTTAAATATAGTCTCAACTATCTTATGCACCGAATTAGTGTTTATATTAATAAAATATTTTCTAAAATTAAAATAAAAGGATAAAAATTTATATATTAATAATTTATTTTAATATCAATGTTAAAGATAAAAGTGCAATAATTGTCATTCTATATAAATTTTCAAATTGAAGTATATAAATTTCTAATATTAAAAATCGTGTAGCCTAACAAGGCGGAGGAGTTGCCTAGAAAGTTATGGAAATTCCAATTATATTTAGAGAAAATCCGGCAAGGATTTTTTGTAAATCCAAACTATAATTGTTAAACTTCAAAATTTTAGGTGTCCTTGATGTTTTTGATGGTGTTGAATCCTTTTCCACCATCAAAAACATGATTGAAATACTACCTCTACAAGATATTTTGAATTTTTTTTGGGCGGATTCCTGCCACTCAGGCAATTCCTCCACCTCATTAGACGACTCCATTAAAAATTCTAAAATATGTTGACATTATAACTTGTGTTTTTAAAATATCTATTAATAGTTTATGAGATTTTAGATAAACAATGATGGATGTATATGACAATAATATAGCCTCACCATTTCCAAACATAAAAAGATAGAGACATTCATAATTAGGGCAATTAGTTTTTCCACAACTCCATGGAAAATATTTGACGAGAGCGGCATGTCATTTTTAGTTCTCCCTGCGCGCATATGGGGTGGGCAGGCCCACGCCCCGACGCCCTCCACCATGTCATATTACGCGCCAAAACATTTGATATCGGACCGGCGAGGCCCACGTGGGCGGCCCCAAAACAAGTTAATGCATTAGTAAAGGGTACCACCCAAAACCTTGTATGTAACACCGCGCGGGGATTACGGGGCGGGCTGCCCAATGCGGAGCCGACCCCACTTATATATTTTTTTGCCTTTGTTCACGAGTTGAAATGTTTGGCTTTGCATCAAGGTCTATGTGATATACTTTTTAATTAGTATTAGTAATAAGGTAATCCTGTATTGAATTTAGGCATCACATTACTCGGAAGGAAACATATATGTGTGGTATATTTTTTAATTATTATTAATAATGAGGTTTTTTAATGGAAGATAATAATAAGTTTGTTTATTTAAGATGGGTTTTGCTAGTCATGTTTTTTTTTTTTTTTTAATAACTTTTTGAGAATTTATTTCAATAGAATTGCCATGCTACCTTCAGTTTCCCGACACATACAGACTTCAATAATTAAGACTGAGTTGTTTTTCCACACTAAAGGTCATAATCTTTGACCGCGAAATCTTCAGGTACTCGGTACAGAGACATAAAGATATTCATAATTAGAGCAATTAGTTTTTCCACAACTCCAGGGAAAATATTTGACGACATTCATAATTAGGGCAATCAGTTTTTCCATAACTCCAGGGAAAATATTTGACGAGAGCGGCATGTCATTTTCAGTTCTCCTTGCGCGCATATGGGGTGAGTGGCCCACGCCCCAACGTCCTCCACCATGTCATATTACCCGCCAAAACATTTGATACGGGACCGGTGAGGCCCACGTGGGCGGCCCCAAAACAAGTTAAGCATTAATAAACAGTACCACCCAAAACCTTGTATGTCAGTACACCGCGCGGAGATTGCTGGGCGGGCCGCCCAATGCAGACCCGACCCCCACTCATATATTTTTTTGCCTTTGTTCACGAGTTGAAATGTTTGGCTTTGCATCAAGGTCTTCAGAATAGGCTCCCCGACATTGTTTTCTCACGGATCAATGAATTACAATGATAGTAAAATGTAATTTAATTGTCTACAATTTTTGGCTATTCAAAATTGTTTGAATTTTTACAATTATTTAAGTTTATTTAATTTTGTTCGATCAAATTTTGAAATTTTCCATTGAATTATGCATAGTATTATGGCTAGTTAAAATGATAAACTAGAATTTGCACCACATGTTGCAAAGGAAACGTCGTAAGGCAATGATATAAAAAACAATAGCATAGAAGAAAGAAGTCAAAATTTTATGCAAATGACATAAGAGACAACAACATAGAAGAAAGAAGTCAAATTTTTATGCAATTTTGTTTCTTTACCGGTGTTTATTTGTTATCATCAACAAATGGCTAGATCATCTATTCATATTACCAAGTGCTTTCAGTTCATAAGGTTTATCCTAAGGTCCTTGATGGATGCCAATACTGTCTTCTGACATTGCTTGATGAACATTTGACAAAGGATGAGAACAATGATGTAATTGAAATTCAAAGATTATGAATAAATAAGGAAGACCTTTATATAAGGGAAATTAACTCAATATGTTCATTTTAAAGATATGCTATCACCAATATTAATATTCATTAGGTTGGGGACAAATAGAAAATTAGCATTAGGTTTCTAACATCCAAATGGTCTCACCATTGTTTGAATTAAGCACTCCTAGTGATAAAAAGAGTGAAAATATGTTAAAAATTGGATTCTATCAGCTTCTAGAGGCCATTATGTTGTCAAAGATTTCCCGAGGTGAGAATTAATCAAGTGTCGGATACCCAAAAAACCAGCGATTGGATTTAGTAAACTACAAGTAAAGCCTGTTCAAGGTGTAAGATCGAATTTACCATAATGAGCATAGACAAACTAACTAGTGGACAGGTAGTCAAACAAACTATGTGCTTCTAAAGGCATTATGTCGTCAAATATTGCAGATGCCCCAACGTGAGAATTAAACAGGTGGATGATACTAGAATTTGAATGTGTAACATCAAAGTTCCAAATGGCTAGTTTATAAAGAGAAAATTAGTAAGAAAGGAGTAGGGTAATCTTATATAATTTCATTGGCTTCACATTTGAACATTATGTTGTTCTGAACCATGATACCCTTAATTCATATATTAATTCAATGGATTTCATTAAACAATGCCCTATCCTTGAAGCAAAGTAATAGAAGAGTACTACCATTTCTGTGGAAACTATATATGTTCTGAACCTTCTTTCTTGATAAGTTAATGTCGGATATATGATCTGATGGCTATTTATTTCTGTGAATGTTGTCATAGTTTGCTTCTGATATTTTTTCCAGTTGATAGACAACTTTCAAGACTTTTACTGACTGCAAAACACAATTTCATGACCAACACACAACTAAAGAAAGCAAAGCAAACTGTGTGAAAGGCAAATAATGCCGAAGGAAAAAGAATAATCTCTGAAATCAGTGAGAATCTATGCCCATGCAACCTACAAAATTTGTACGTGCTTAATATTGGCATAAATTCTACACCAATTGGGCTTCACACAGACATTTTTCTCAACCCATATTTAGGTAACTCTTACATTTCCGAAATCTTCATTGATGACTCTTCCCTGGCCAGTATTCATTAATATCTGACTTGAAAACCTAGAAAAAACAGTGAATTTTGACCCATCAATTGCAACAAAAAACTAAACCATTCGACATTACCCATTCGTAGTTCTATGTGCTAAAAATGAAATTGCAGCATTAAAACAATTCCAGTCAGTCATGACCATGGACCCTCTGTCTAAAAAAATTATAACTATATTGGCAACTAACACAGTAATATCCATGCTTGCAATTACTTACGTGCTTATCTGTATCACTCAGTGTCAGAAGATCAACATGAACTTGAGTGGCACGCATTCTAAACAATGGACCAACAAGAGTTGCACTATTTTTGACACGACACACTATATCTTGATCCTTAATCTCTGCAACCTGCAATCAGATCAGTTAGCAGATAGTTAACACTGGAACTCTATCTATATCAAGATAAGATGTGCAAATGTTCTCTGCTAGGATATTCACAAAAACAGTGTCAGAAGAGCATAGTTATTTAAGGCTGCATGTATAAGATTTCAAGAGAAGCTATGCATGGCAGATTCTACCTGCCCTAACATAATTCACCCAAAAGATACAAAATTTATCTGACAAACTGAATTATCTTAGACAATTTGATTGTTATATGAGAAGGCATGCATTGCGCTTAAGATTGTAAAATATCTTATAACCTTTTCCAACTCATTCTGACCATATCCCTTTACAAGATTAGTCCATGACACCACATCTCTTTTAGGCATTCCATCAAATAATTGTTGTGCTGCAGAATTGTGCACAAAAGTGCACAAACTCTTACGAATTCTAAGAATGATGTTAAAATTGAAACAAGGCAGGGTGCAACCATTTGGTTTCCATCTTTGTTACAAGTATTCCATGTCAGAGAAGCTATCCATTGAATATATGATAGGTCTTGTCTCTGTATAGAGGCCCTTTTGGGCCATGATCCATTTTCCTTTGAAAATATTACATTTTCCTGCATCTTTCTTTGGATCGATCTGAATTGTCTCTAAAACCTTGCATTCATTCCTTTTAATATCTTGAATTTAAGACATTTTCTCTATGCTACTTCTTGTGTTTACACTGCCGTTGTCAAAGAAATAGTGACTGGTATGGGACCATTTTTATTGTACAGGCAAGAACAACATGAAATTGGGTTTAGGAGCTTCAAGGCCATCAAATATTGAACTGAATGATCGTCAGGGATCATATGTACCCACAACTCTTTCAATCAAGGAAGACTGTCAAATTGAGAGAGAAGACATTAGAACAAAAGGGAAGGAAGACAACCAGTGCCATATCAACAACGATTTCTTTATGTGAAAATAACTTTGACTTACAAATCATAAGGCCTAAATTATCCATATCTGCTAAAACAATTTGCAGAGTAATATGGCAGCTTCATTAACTTGGGAAATAAACATGCCACTGAAAAATTAAAGGAATGGACGATGCCTTCATGTTGACTTTTGATTTTGAAACAAGGGAACCTTTACACATTATTGAGCAAATACTCTGTCTACCTGAAGATAGAGGGACTGACTTAGCATGAAACCCCCATTTTCATCAAACACTTTCCTTTATCAATAAGAGAAAATAACATATCCAAGTGTTCATCAGGATCTTAAATTTCTACAAAATCATACAAAAGTCACTGTTCAAAAGTACAGAGTTCAAGCAAGTACACAGATGATCTACAAGAGTCTTAAAGTTACATAAGGGTTGCAACAAAGATTGAAAGATCTCTCGAACATGGGTAAAATTGCAGGAGAAGAAAATTTGTGCAGGGCTACCCAATTTGGGTAACACAAATATATAGAGGGAATATATGTAAACCTAGGAGGCCAAAATCATTAGAAATTGTATAGTAGGTGGTAGCTTCATAATATTAATTTTCACATGTCTCACCATGAGCTAGAGACAAAACTGGTATACTTGAGGATTAGACATCAATGTCTGATCGATCCAATTTCCATGAAAACTCAAGAGTCATTTTTCCAACAACATAAAATATTACATTTTCATGCATCTTTCTTTGGATCGATCTAAATTGTCTCTAAAACCTTGCATTCATTCCTTTTAATATCTTGACTTTAAGTCATTTTCTCTATGCTACTTCTTGTGTTTACACTGCCATTGTCAAAGAAATAGTGACTGGTATGGGACCATTTTTATTGTACAGGCAAGAACAACATGAAATTGGGTTTATGAGCTTCAAGGCCATCAAATATTGAACTGAATGATTTTCAGAGATCAGATGTACCCACAACTCTTTCAATCAAGGAAGACTGTCAAATTGAGAGAGAAGACATTAGAACAAAAGGGAAGGAAGATAACCAGTGCCATATCCACAACGATTTTTTTATGTGAAAATAACTTTGACTTACAAATCATAAGGCCTAAATTATCCATATCTGCTAAAACAATTTGCAGAGTAATATGGCAGCTTCATTAACTTGGGAAATAAACATGCCACTGAAAAATTAAAAGAACGGTGGAAAATAAGGAAGAAAGGAGCAGGGTAATCTTATATAATTTCATTGGCTTCACATTTGAACATTATGTTGTTCTGAACCATGATACCCTAAATTCATATATTAATTCAATGGATTTCATTAGGGATATTCTTTGAAACAATGCCCTATCCTTGAAGCAAAGTAATAGAAGAGTACTGCCATTTCTGTGGAAACAGTATATGTTCTGAACCTTCTTTCTTGATAAGTTAATGTCGGATATATGATTTGTTGGCTATTTATTTCTGTAAATGCTGTCACAGTTTGCTTCTGATATTTTTTCCAGTTGATAGACAACTTTCAAGACTTTTGCTAACTGCAAAACACAATTTCATGAACAACATACAACCAAACAAAGCAAAGCAAACTGTGTGAATGGCAAATAATGCCAAAGGGAAAAGAATAATCTCTGAAATCAGTGAGAATCTATGCCCATGCAACCTACAAGATTTGTACGTGCTTAATATTGGCATAAATTCTACACCAATTGGGCTTCACATAGACCATTTTTCTCAACCCATATTTAGGTAACTCTTACATTTCTGAAATCTTCATTGATGACTCTTCCCTGGCCAGTATTCATTAATATCTGACTTGAAAACCTAGAAAAAAATAGTCAATTTTGACAGTACCCAATTGCAGTTCTATGTGCTAAAAATGAAATTGCAGCATTAAAACAATTCCAGTCAGTCACGACCATGGACCCTCTGTCTAAAAGAATTATAACTATATTGGCAACTAACACAGTAATATCCATGCTTGCAATTACTTGCGTGCTTATCTGTATCACTCAGTGTCGAAACATCAATATGAACTTGAGTGGCATGCATTCTAAACAATGGACCAACAAGAGTTGCATTGTTTTTGACACAACACACTATATCTTGATCCTTAATCTCTGCAACCTGCAATCAGATCAATTAGCAGATATTTAACACTGGAACTCTATCTATATCAAGATAAGATGTGCAAATGTTCCTTTGCTAGGATATTCACAAAAACAATGTCAGAAGAGCATAGTTATTTAAGGCTGCGTGTAGAAGATTTCAAGAGAAGCTATGCATGGTAGATTCTATCTGCCCTAACATAATTCACCCAAAAGATACAAAATTTATCTGACAAACTGATTTATCTTAGACAATGTGATTGTTATATGAGAAGGCATGCATTGGGCTTAAGATTGTAAAATATCTTATAACCTTTTCCAACTCAGTCTGACCATATCCCTTTACAAGATTAGTCCATGACACCACATCTCTTTCAGGCATTCTATCAAATAATTGTTGTGCTGCAGAATTGTGCACAAAAGTGCACAACTTCTTATGAATTCTAAGAATGATGTTAAAATTGAAACAAGGCAGGGTGCAACCATTTGGTTTCCATCTCTGTTACAAGTATTCCATGTCAGAGCAGCTATCCATTGAATATATGATAGGTCTTGTCTCTGTTTGGGCCAAGATCCATTTTCCTTTGAAAATATTACATTTTCCTGCATCTTTCTTTGGATCGATCTGAATTGTCTCTAAAACCTTGCATTCATTCCTTTTAATATCTTGAATTTAAGACATTTTCTCTATGCTCCTTCATGTGTTTACACTGTCGTTGTCAAATAAATAGTGACTGGTATGGGACCATTTTTATTGTACAGGAAAGAACAACATGAAATTGGGTTTAGGAGCTTCAAGGCCATCAAATATTGAACTGAAACAAATATATAGAGGGAATATATGTAAACCTAGGAGGCCAAAATAATTAGAAATTGTATAGTAGGTGGTAACTTCATAATATTAATTTTCACATGTCTCACCGTGAGCCAGAGATGAAACTGGTCTACTTGAGGATTAGACATCAGTGTCTGATCAATCCAATTTCTATGAAAACGCAAGCGTCATTTTTCCAACAACATAAAATATTACATTTTCCTGCATCTTTCTTTGGATCGATCTGAATTGTCTCTAAACCCTTGCATTCATTCCTTTTAATATCTTGAATTTAAGCCATTTTCTCTATGCTACTTCTTATGTTTACACTACCGTTGTCAAAGAAATAGTGACTGGTATGGGACCATTTTTATTGTACAGGCAAGAACAACATGAAATGGGGTTTAGGAGCTTCAAGGCCATCAAATATTGAACTGAATGATTGTCAGGGATCATATGTACCCACAACTCTTTCAATCAAGGAAGAATGTCAAATAGAGAGAGAAGACATTAGAACAAAAGGGAAGGAAGACAACCAGTGCCATATCAACAACGATTTTTTTATGTGAAAATAGCTTTGACTTACAAATTATAAGGCCTAAATTATCCATATCTGCTAAAACAATTTGCAGAGTAATATGGCAGCTTCATTAACTTGGGAAATAAACATGCCACTGAACAATTTGAAGGAATGGTGGAAAATTAGCAAGAAAGGAGCAGGGCAATCTTATATAATTTCATTGGCTTCACATTTGAACATTATGTTGTTTTGAACCATGATACCCTAAATTCATATATTAATTCAATGGATTTCATTAGGGATATTCTCTGAAACAATGCCCTATCCTTGAAGCAAAGTAATAGAAGAGTACTGCCATTTCTGTGGAAACTGTATATGTTCTGAATCTTATTTCTTGATAAGTTAATGTTGGATATATGATCTGTTCGCTATTTATTTCTATGAATGCTGTCACAGTTTGCTTCTGATATTTTTTCCAGTTGATAGACAACTTTCAAGACTTTTGCTGACTGCAAAACATAATTTCATGAACAACACAAAACCAAACAAAGAAAAGCAAACTGTGTGAATGGAAAATAATGCCAAAGGGAAAAGAATAATCTCTGAAATCAGTGAGAATCTATGCCCATGCAACCTACAAGATTTGTACGTGCTTAATATTGGCATAAATTCTACACCAATTGGGCTTCACATAGACCATTTTTCTCAACCCATATTTAGGTAACTCTTACATTTCCGAAATCTTCATTGATGACTCTTCCCTGGCCAGTATTCATTAATATCTGACTTGAAAACTTAGAAAAAACAGTGAATTTTGACCCATCCTTTGCAACAATAAACTAAACCATTCGACATTACCCAATTGTAGTTCTATGTGCTAAAAATGAAATTGCAGCTTTAAAACAATTCCAGTCAGTCATGACCATGGACTCTCTGTCTAAAAAAATTATAACTATATTGGCAACTAACACAGTAATATCCATGCTCGCAATTACTTACGCGCTTATCTGTATCACTCAATGTCGGAAGATCAATATGAACTTGAGTGACATGCATTCTAAACAATGGACCAACAGGAGTTGCACTGTTTTTGACATGACACACTATATCTTGATCCTCAATCTCTGCAAAGGAAATGCCGTAAGGCAATGATATAAAAAACAATAGCATAGAAGAAAGAAGTCAAAATTTTATGCAAATGACATAAGAAACAACAGCATAGAAGAAAGAAGTCAAATTTTTATGCAATTTTGTTTCTTTACCGGTGTTTATTTGTTATCATAAACAAATGGCTAGAACACCTATTCATATTACCAAGTGCTTTCAGTTCATAAGGTTTATCCTAAGGTCCTTGATTGATGCCAATACTGTCTTCTGACATTGCTTGATGAACATTTGACAAAGGATGAGAACAATGATGTAATTGAAATTCAAAGATTATGAATAAATAAGGAAGACCTTTATATAAGGGAAATTAAGTCAAGATGTTCATTTTAAAGATATGCTATCACCAATATTAATATTCATTAGGTTGGGGACAAATAGAAAATTAGCATTAGGTTTCTAACATCCAAATGGTCTCACCATTGTTTGAATTAAGCACTCCTAGTGATAAAAAGAGTGAAAATATGTTAAAAATTAGATTCTATCAGCTTCTAGAGGCCATTATGTTGTCAAAGATTGCCCGAGGTGAAAATTAATCAAGTTTCGGATACCCAAAAAACCAGCCATTGGATTTAGTAAACTACAAGTAAAGCCTGTTCAAGGTGTAAGATCGAATTTACCATAATGAGCATAGACAAACTAACTAGTGGATAGGTAGTCAAACAAACTATGTGCTTCTAAAGGCATTATGTCGTCAAATATTGCAGATGCCCCAACATGAGAATTAAACAGGTGGATGATACTAGAATTAGGTGGATGATACTAGAATTTGAATGTGTAACATCAAAGTTCCAAATGGCTAGTTTATAAAGAGAAAATTAGTAAGAAAGGAGTAGGGTAATCTTATATAATTTCATTGGCTTCACATTTGAACATTATGTTGTTCTGAACCATGATACCCTTAATTCATATATTAATTCAATGGAGTTGCCCTCTATCAGGCTTGCCTGGGCATGTATTTATTTATGTGAGGTTGTGGCTAGTATCACAGTCACATGTCTCTGCCTTTCGTTTGCATGGATCTATGCTGGGCCTTGGCTGACCGGTAGTCTGCTCTACTTTCCACTGGTGCAACAGTGAGACAGAGCCTTGAACAAAAGTTCAGTCTGGTAACGTAATAGAAAAGGCATATGTTCTTGACTTAAAGGGATGACCAACTGGTGATCTCATATGTCGTTTTCCCATTTTCTGAGCATTCACATCCACCACTTCTTTAAGTATTGCTTGTGTTACAAGCGAAAGTTAGATTGCTTCTCTATGTTGAATGATCCACTCAGGAGATTAATTTGGGTGTTAGGATGTTTAGCCAATTTATAATTGAAATTGTGTAGAAAATTAATGAGAATTTGAAATCACTATTTTATTTCTGAAACGAAAAAACGATTTAAACACATTAATTTTTTTCACCATATTCCGATGAGAACTGGGCCGTCGGGGAAAAATTGTGGCTTCGATAGATAATGCATCTCCTCAATCGTGTAGTCTAAACAGATCACAATTTTGCTCGAAAAAAACTAGAAATTCTAATATTATTTTGAGAAAATCTCACATTATTTTTTGAGAATCTCGGATACCACTGTCAAGCTTCAGGATTTTGGGGTGCCCTCCTCTGTTTTCAAAGTCTTAATTTATATTGGAGGAGGGAATGACCAATGTCTTTTTATTTGCATTTTTGTTATACACTAAAAGAACTACTAGTACCCTTTTATCCACCATTTCTCTATACAAGGAGCATAGATTTAAATTTCCCAAAAAAAAATAACCTGTTACAATTTTACAAAATGTTAAAAGACACAACAGCATGAATACAGGGTATGCCAACTTCCTTTTAAAAGCTTTGCACATGAAATCGAGCTCGAAACCAGATCTGCATAATCTTATATAATGTGACCATGATCTTGCAACTGATGCATGAACTCCCTCTCCTGGGTAACAAATCTGGCTAAAGCAAACTTCCCAGCACTTTTATAGGCATCTATAATTGCCTTGAACATGAATTCGTTTAGCTGAAAACCCTTCTGTTTCATTTTGTAAAACATTCTCCTAACACCGTCTACCAACCCTAGCTTCCCATAGCTAATTGTCATACTTGCATAAGTAATTGTATCTGGTTCAAGACCTTTGGCTTGCATGATCATGAACATGTTGTAAGCTTCATTAATCCTACCAGCACTACCAAGTGCATATATAACAGCATTGTAAGAAGACACATCAAAATCCAACCCAGAAGCTCTCAGTTCATCACAAGCTTCCAAAGCTTCAGCGTGCATCCCCACTGCAGAAAAGATCGTCATTCTCAAGGCTTGAATACCATGTGGAAGCTATACAAGGAGCATAGATTTAAATTTCCCACAAAAAAATAACCTGTTACAATTTTACAAAATGTTAAAAGACACAATAGCATGAATACAGGGTATGCCAGCTTCCTTTTAAAAGCTGTGCACATGAAATCGAGCTCGAAACCAGATCTGCATAATATTATATAATGTGACCATGATCTTGCAACTGATGCATGAACTCCCTCTCCTGGGTAACAGATCTGGCTAAAGCAAACTTCCCAGCACTTTTATAGGCATCTATAACTACCTTGAACATGAATTCGTTTGGCTGAAAACCCTTCTGTTTCATTTTGTAAAACATTCTCCTAACACCATCTACCAACCCTAGCTTCCCATAGCTAATTGTCATACTTGCATAAGTAATTGTATCTGGTTCAAGACCTTTGGCTTGCATAGTCATGAACATGTTGTAAGGTTCATTAATCCTCCCAGCACTACCAAGTGCATATATAACAACATTGTAAGAAGACACATCAAAATCCAACCCAGAAGCTCTCAGTTCATCACAAGCTTCCAAAGCTTCAGCATGCATCCCCACTGCAGAAAAGATTGTCATTCTCAAGGCTTGAATACCATGTGGAAGCCCACTTTTACATGCAACATCGAGCTGCTCTACTGCATCCCTTGGAATGCCTCCTCTCTTCAGAAGAATGCCCAGTGTTTTGTATGTATTCTCATTGGGTGAAGCTTTTAGTTTTAACATTTGATGAAAAACTTCAGCAGCCTCTCTCAATCTTCCATCTGCAATGAACAGGCTAATGACGCTATTAAAAGAAAGAACGTTAGTAAGAAAACCCGATTCTAACATTTCCTTTGCAATTTCAGTGGCTTCATTAAGCCTTCCATTCTTTTTGTATAGGGACAACATCATGGAAAAAGAAAATTCATTTGCCTGCCGCTTTTCCTTCAAGACTTTGAATACTTCTTGTGCTTCAGTCACCATATCAGTGCAAGCATAAAGGTCAAGCATACAGCCTGATAAAAAGGCATCTGGTTCAACACCCAATTTCTGAATGCGTTTGTACGTTTCTTGTGCTTCCTTCAAAAAACCACGTTTACTATAAACCTTAATCAAAGAACTATACACCACAGAGTTCCCTGCAAAACCAGCATTTTGCATTATTTGAAAGTAACGTATAGCTTCTTCCACACATCCAGCTTCAGCAAATGCATTTATCAAGGCACCATAAACAAAAACATCTAGCTCCACACCTGCGTTAACCTGGCCTCCTCAGTTTCCAAGTTTCTTCCGGGAGCTTATGATCCACTCCCAGCCTCCAGGGTTCATCATTTTGTGCTGTTATTGCCGCCTATGGAAGATTGGGTCGAGTTGCAGAGGTAGAGAAGATGTTTGAAAAGATGGTTAACGTAGGTGTGGAGCTAGATGTTTTCTCTCAGTTCATCACAAGCTTCCAAAGCTTCAGCATGCATCCCCACTGCAGAAAAGATTGTCATTCTCAAGGCCTGAATACCATGTGGAAGCCCACTTTTACGTGCAACATCGAGCTTCTCTACTGCATCCCTTGGAATGCCTCCTCTCTTCAGAAGAATGCCCAGTGTTTTGTATGTATTCTCGTTGGGTGAAGCCTTTAGTTTTAACATTTGATGAAAAACTTCAGCAGCCTCTCTCAATATTCCATCTGCAATGAACAGGCTAATGACGCTATTAAAAGAAAGAACGTTAGTAAGAAAACCCGATTCTAACATTTCCTTTGCAATTTCAGTGGCTTCATTAAGCCTTCCATTCTTTTTGTATAGGGACAACATCATGGAAAAAGAAAATTCATTTGCCTGCTGCTTTTCCTTCAAGACTTTGAATACTTCTTGTGCTTCAGTCACCATATCAGTGCGAGCATAAAGGTCAAGCATACAGCCTGATAAAAAGGCATCTGGTTCAACACCCAATTTCTGTATGCGTTTGTACGTTTCTTATGCTTCCTTCAAAAAACCACGTTTACTATAAACCTTAATCAAAGAACTATACACCACAGAGTTCCCTGCAAAACCAGCATTTTGCATTATTTGAAAGTAACGTACAACTTCTTCCACACATCCAGCTTCAGCAAATGCATTTATCAAGGCACCATAAACAAAAACATCTAGCTCCACACCTGCGTTAACCATCTTTTCAAACATCTTCTCTGCCTCTGCAGCTCGACCCAATCTTCCATAGGCGGCAATAACAGCACAAAATGATGAACCCTGGAGGTTGGGAGTGGATCATAAGATCCCGGAAGAAACTTGGAAACTGAGAAGGCCAGGCTATAATGACACTGGGTAGCAGACCCCGCAATTACAAAGGAAAAGAACATACAGTAGGTAATGTTAAACGTATGTAACTGGTAAACAAGCTGCAATTATTAAACGGAGATCAGGTTGGCTGATACCACATATCCAAATCGAAGATTTATAACTCTTTATAACGTAGACAACTCCTTGAAATATGTAAACGATATAACATACGGGCAAACACGAGTAAGCAAGGAATTGAGTATACATCACATTATTTTCTGAAGATATAACCGAAGACGCAAACCCCGAACTGGGTATACATATTTAGCAAAGATTCAAAAACAAATTTAAGCAAATGGTGCCGTCGACTGCTGGCCATGGTAGCCATATCAAACCGCAGAATAATTAAACGGCACAACTCTATAAACCTTCATCATCACAAAAGAGAATAACAGGAAACTACATAATTTCAGAGCAGAATAAGCTCTGGGTAATATCTGAAATGATAATCACATCGTCATAGCAAAATTTATTTACATTTGGGAAAAAAACCCATTAAAAGCTCTAACCCTCTTCTAAATTGAGCTTTTTGGCTACGAAACAGGCATCCCATAGATGCAGAGAGCCATAGCCACGCTTTAAGTTTCACCTCCAACCAGGGCAACTTCTTACCCATAACTGGAAACTCTGCCACTGTAGACACGTCGCCCTACCAAGCAGGTTGAGCCAGCTCCGGGTCCCAACGTCATGTGTTGCATTTCAAATACAGGAAAACTGATTAGGGTATCTGATAGGGCTTGAATGCCTACAGTCACAAAGAACAAGGAAATAAGAGCAGAGAACCAGCTGAAAGATAAAACCAAAGCTTTTTACCTGTAAACATTTCTGATCCACCGCCAGACCATCAAACAGGACCCAAACAGAGTTACCGACCACCGAAACAGCACTGCAGAAAATGGCCGCATCAGAGCAACCTTCGCAGGTGGAATGCAAAACAAATGAAGTCATTCTCTCCACAGTTGGAGATGAGGAAACTCTGGCAAAAGCTCCACCGTTGGGTCGCATTGGAGCCACGCTTTAAATTTCCCCTCAAACTATGGGAAGTTCTTACCCGTAAGGAAACTCCGCCACTGTAGACACATCGCGCTACCAAGCAGGTTGAGCCAGCTCTGGGTCCCAACGTCCTGCGTTGCATTTCAAATACGAGAAAACTGATTAGGGTATCTGATAGGGCTTGAACGCCTACAGTCACGAAGAACAAAGAAATAAGAGCGGAGAACCAGCTGAAAGATAAAACTAAAGCTTTTTACCTGTAAACATTTCTGATCCACCGCCAGACCATCAAACAAGAACCAAACAGAGTTACCGACCACCGAAACAGCACTACGGAAAATGACCGCATCAGAGCAAACTTCACGGGTGGAATGAAAAACAAATGAAGTCATTCTCTCCACAGTGGGAGGATCTGAATCTGGCATCTTCGTTCATAATCCAGTCCGTCCTCTGTCTGTAAGGGGATTTTCCTTCATAAAACGCGGGAAATTTCTTCTGATCGATGCAGGATTTCTCTTCCGATGGAGGAAATCTGAAGCCCTGAAGATCCATTTAAAACTTTGCCTGCAAAACCCTCACTGGAGATAAAAGCTCATCAAGCTCCAAGCTCCTAGAGTTGGATGCCCAGAGACGCTGCCTGCTCAGGGAGATTTGAAGCAGCGAGAAAAACTGTGCGGCGATTTGAAGCAGCGAGAAAAACTGTGCGGAAAAAATATAAAAAACTAACCTAAACTACATCCAATGGTTTGGAACGTTTCAATCGTCTAACATCTGATCTGATGGCTCAAGCAAGGACACGGTGGCAATTGGGGGGAGTTGATTTCAGAGGGAAACGCCTTACGGCGTAAATATTAATTGTGATATTTCAATTTCTGTACATGGACCATCCCAGAAACCTCCAACTTACTTGCAAAAACATCCAACTCTTTTGAAGCGTCAGAGTTTGAGTACTTGCTCTCCAATATCCGGGAGCGGTACCCATGCCGGTTTTGAACAATTTTACACTTTAATAAGATTTTGTGTTTAAAAGATGGTTTAATGGTTGGTCATGCGTAGTGAATTCAGATTATTATATTTATTACTAGTAATTTTTTAAGTCTAACTATGTGTCGTGGAGCAATTGAATAAATTTGAATTAAGTATTAGTAGCTCTATTATGTTGTAGGTTATGTGTGGTATTCTATCCTTTCAGAGTGGCATCAAGTTCGAGGTGGAAGAATTTTGAGAAGAGAGTATTAGGTTAACCATTTGTAACTGTTAACATGACCAACGAAAGAATAAACTGAGTTGCAATGGAGAGGAATCTGCACAGAAGTTGCCACAGGCGTCCCCACAGGAACCAAGTGAGACGCCATTGAAAGGCAGCTGCACAGATGTTGCGGCCCTTGCTACAAGAATGGGGTCGTTGTGGATTTTTGTTTGAGGATCTCATTAAAAAAGTATTCAAAGTATGTCATGTTGTCCATGTTTTACATGACATGTAGGGAAATGTTACGTTTTAAAACAATTAGTTTCGAATATTGTTGTGGATCGATTTATTTGTTAAAGGTCAAACTTGTTCATTAAAAGATAGACATTGCTTCTCACGTATCGAAGTTCGTGTTAGACATATCTTCAAAGTGGGTTTTAAATATTGCAAATGACAACTTTATTAAAAAAATGAAAAAGATGGAGATGTAAGATGAAAGATAGAATATTAAAGAATTAGTGAGAAGGAAAAAAATAAAAAATAAAAAGAGAAAAGAGTGATCGAGAATTCAAAAAATAATAGAGTAAGAGTATATATATATTTATATATAGATATAAAAGTTCTTTCAAAACTAGTCAAAATATAAAACAACCAATAATTGTTGTGGGAATCATGCTTTGTGCAACAGTGCTATGAGATATTGTTATGAATGGGTTATATGCTTATTTTAGCTCTTTCAAAACTAGTCAAAATAGAAAACAACCAATAGGAATTATGCTTTGTACAAAAATGTTATGGGATATTGTTATGAATGGATTGGAGATACCCTCAAGGAAAATAGTAGCATCCTTGTGTTGATTAAGACTTATTGTGGCCTTTCCAAGCTATCGTCCAAAATACTATTTTTTAGAATTTATTTATCAGTGTGCTAAACTCAAAAATCTTTCTAAGAAAGCTATGATGTCCTCCTTAATAAGCCATGACATCTCATGATTGTTTCCCAATTATTTTTACTCTAACTACATCTCTATTTTTATTTTCAAGATGTCAATACTTTCTAAAAATACTTAAAAACAATGAAAATCCCTCGTCACAATATTTAAAACTCTAATAACAATTCAAGTAAAACACCTATTGTCTCATTACCTCCTAAAAGCAGTCGCTCCTCTTGAAATTGTCTTTCCTTTCAAAGTTTTCGTCTTCTCAAAGCCTTCTAGAGAAGCAATTTTGGTTATTTCTTTCGTACTAGGATATTGTAGATGAAGCTATGTTGGGAATGATGGAATATATTTTTTGGCTAATCCCCCATTAAAAATGCATTATGAGAAATATAACTACTACGCTTATATGCATGCATGTTAGCCATTTATTTGGTATATGCATATTTGGATCTATATTTTGAACTTATACAAATTATCCTTAATTATGGAAGTAGTGTTCATTGACCATTTCATTTAAAAAGAATAAATTGCAATGGACCTTAACCCCATTGCTGAATGGTGATAATTTTGTCAAAATATTAGAAAAACCATGAAAAAAGTCTACTTGGCTTATAGGGCTCCACTAACATGAAAATATTGCATGATTGAATCCTGTAATATCCCAACATCAAAATTTTAATGAGATTTTGTACACTCTGGGTGATCTAATGAGATTCTTGCACTAAAAACACCTAACACAATAAAGATCTAAGAATGTAGCCTCTTCTTTATGTAAATAAATAGAAACAAAATTACATGCCCACACAAGACCTACTAAAGCCCGTGCCTTGGCATGTATGGTTGCCCATCAACAAAGAAATTAAATATATTGAAGCACAATCATAGATCCTATATGGATCCACTACACAAATTACTCCCATGGGTTTGCATACCTAGGATCAACTAGAACTAGCCTTGCCAAGTTCACAACAAAAGCCAAATAGATAAATAACTCTCCTATCCCCTTTTATAGGCTTGATTGGCTCTTTAGAGACTTTATTTTATTTTTTTCCCTCGAAAAACAAAGGCAACTACCATGGGCCAATGCCATGGGCAACTGCCACATTAAATACCATGGGAAGATTCTATCCACTTTGACCATATCCAATTATATATCTATATATCTCTCTCTCTCTCTCTCTCTCTCTCTCTCTCTCTATATATATATATATATATATATATATATATATATATATATATATATATATATATATATATATATATATATAGATAGATATATAGATATATATATATATATATATATATATATATTACAAATCCTCCTGCCCAAAGATTGTTTGCCCTCAGGTAATCCACTTCTATCCACAAAAGAAGCATTTGTATATTGATACCAAGATCCCATACAACCCAATGTGTTATTCCATGCCTCCATTCTAAATGATCATGAATGGATCCTTCGATACCTGAATCCAAAACAATCCTTTGGTCAATCCTACCCCCAATGGATTCTCCTAGATCCCAATGCCACCTAAGTCCTAGGACATGTTGGTTATGACACCACCTCAGCCCTCCATCATTGCTTGTGCTTGAGGGCCCAAGTTGTAATATGCCCTTGGCTAAGAGTATCCCGTCAATAGAGTTCCAACTCATAATCTCTCATAAATCCATCTCGTGGGAAGTATATAATGCATGAATCCCTGCACATGGAATAAATCTACCATGCTGATGTTGACTAATGCTCAATTCATGTTGCTCCACCCAATCACCCATCATGATCCATTTGTATAACTCTTCCTTACTATCCCCAGTGTATAATGGCAGGTTGGTAGAGCTGCAAGCCTTATCTATGTACTCTTGTAGAGGGCTTTTGCAACTCCCAAATGTACTCCTCTTCCTGCCTTGTGGCGGACTTGAGTCGTTCCTCAACACTAGACAACTATGTCATTGATTCAACACATACCACTATGAGGTCCTCAAATTTTCTATTCTTCTGTAAGACAATGTCTCAGGCTACCCCAAATCTCTACTTCAACATCGTAAGATCTGTCTTGAAATGCATGATCCTTTCCCAAAAGTTCTCTACTAGAAATTCTCGTGCCCTATAGAATGTCTCTATATTTGACTGCACCAGATGCCCCATGACCACAACTTTAACTTGAACCTTTGTTTGACCCTCTAGAAATGGCTTATCATGCATATTATATTTGTCATGATACCCTGCATGATCATGCTCATCATGTCGGTTTATTATTATTGGCTCCTCATTTGGTTCTCCTAGAATGTCTTCTTCCTTGCCTTTTTCACATGTGGGGATAAGTTGTCCACCATCTTTGATTGTCAAACATGGCTATATTGGTGGACTGTTATCTATACCTAATTGTCCATACTCTTTATGGATGTTCTCTTAGATATCTATAGACTCAACTACCTCATCATCAGGAGGAATTCCCTCCTTCCTTTCCTGATTTACTTTGTCAAGTTGATTGATTATCATTGACCTGTCCTATAAGTTTCTCTGAAAACATGGTGTTGTTGCTCACCAGTTGTACTTGACTGCTTGGATCCTTCATAGGTTCTCTTCTAAGAACTGGTGAAACCAACTATTGATGAATCTTCATGATCTTCCCTTGTTTCCTCTTATCACCTGGACATGAATGGTTAAGGGCCCAATGTCCCTTGTAGATAAACCATAGTCCTCTCATCCTTAGTTCATTATTGATGCATATTTTGTTCTTGCTTCCTCCATCAATCCTTATCAACTCCTTCGTAGTGAGCACCCTTTTGAGTAATTTTATGTTTTTCCTGTGTTGGGTTGTGTTATATTCTTTCCACATAGTTAACAGGGGGTTTGAGGGGCACCCGTAACCCCACTTTATGGGGTTTGGGGTAGCGCCTCGGAAAATTTGGATTTTGGACCCTATGTTAGGTTGGGCGGACCCACCTATGGTTTTGTGCATGATTTCCGCACATGTTTTTTTGGACGCAATGGTTTTTGGTTGATGGTATTCGACACTATGGTTTTTTCAGTTCATGGTATTGGATGCTTCAGCATGTATAAATATGTATTATAACATTGAAAGGAACATAATGAAAAATCAAGTTGGTAGTCCCAGTTTTGGGATCCAAGGGAAAATCTCTATGTATATGTGTTTTATGTGTTATGCTCTTGCTATTGTTTATTTTATGCGTTTTAGACTTCGTATGCATCTAAAATTTGTACAGTGTTAAAACGTACATCTGGTATCGGAGCAATTTTGGCTTCAAGGGGACGCCTTTGTTACTGAGAGGTTTCGCTCAGGCCTATGATAGACCCTGTTCAGTGGGAGAGCTGCGAGATCGATTCTGGTGGTGAAAGAAGATGGCAAGCAATGGAAAGATAGAGATCGAGAAATTTAATGGTCAAAGTTTTGAGTTGTGGAAACTCAAGATGGAGGAACTGTTGGTGGATAAAGATTAGTGGATCGTTTTAGATCTGGGTACTAAACCAGTGGGAGTGTCCATTGAAGAATGGAAAAAGTTGGATCGGAAGGCAAAGAGCACAATAAGATTGTGTGTTTTAGGTTCAGTATTGCTGAATGTATCAGGGGAAGCTACGACGAAGGCTTTGAGGGACAAGTTAGGGACTTTGTACCAATCTAAGTCTCTAGTGAATCAATTGTTCCCGTGGAAAAAGCTATATAACCTGAGGATGAAAGATGGAGAGTCGGTGACAGAGCATCTGAATACATTTAATACTGTGGCAAGTCAACTAGCATCTGTTGATATTAAAATTTCAGCTGAAGATAAGTGCATTAGTTTTTTGTGTTCTCTACCAGATTCTTTGGATAGTCTAGTTATTGCAATAGGTAGCCAGAATGGTGATGCCTTGTCTGTACGAGGAGAGTCCCAGAATAGAAACAAAAATAAGTCATCGAGTGGGAGATCTAAATCTAGAGGGAGATCTAAGTCTTCAGGAAAACCTATAAAGGTGGTGTGCTGGAAATGCAGAAAGGAAGGGCACTACAAAAGGGACTGTAAATCTAAAGCTCCTGATAAAGGAAAGGGATCTGATGATGCTCCTTTTGCAGAGGTGAAAACTACCTCAGATGAAGGTGGGGATGTGTACTTGGCTTCTTCAAGTACACATGTAGATCATGAGGCATGGTTGATTGACTCAGGTGCATCCTTTCACTTCACTCCCCATAGAGAGTGGTTCTACGAGTATGAGAAATACAATGGTGGTGATGTCTTCCTTGGGGATGACAGGAAAGATAGAATCGTTGGTTGCGTTAAAGTAAAGTTGAAGTTGCAAGGTGGAAGGGTTAGAACACTTCCGGGTGTTCTGCATATTCCTATATTGCCCAGAAATCGGATTTCTATAAGCAAGTTGGATGATGCAGGTGTAAAGATGGTGTTCGAGAAAGATACCTGTAAGATGGTTTGGGGAGCACTGGTATTGATGCAGGGAGTTCGTATTGGAACTCTATACAAGCTGCAAGGTAGTACGACTATTGATGGGTGCAAAAGTTCTATGGTTCCTAAAAGTGGAGCAAAAAATCTAGTGGTCTTTGGAGGGAGGACCATGTTGTGGCATCAAAGGCTTGGACATATAGGAGAGAAAGGCCTTCGAATACTTCATGGTAAAGGTATGGTAGAAGGTATGAGTAATAGCTATCTGGATTTTGATTTCTGTGGAGATTGTGTATATGGGAAGCAGAATTGGGTGAGTTTCCCCTCTGGTGGTAAGAGGGTGAAACATATATTAGAGCTTGTGCACAGTGATGTGTTTGGACCTCTGAAGGTTCCATCACTGGGTAAGTCTGTGTACTATGTATCATTTATAGATTACTTCTCAAGGATTACATGGATATATTTCCTTAAGAAGAAATCTGAAGTCTTTGACAGGTTTAAAGAATTTAAGGCTCTCGTGGAAAATCAGATAGAGAAGAAAATAAAGGTGTTGAGGACAGATAATGGTGGAGAGTTTTGCAGCAAGGAATTTGAAGAATTCTATAAGAAGTGTGGTATAGCAGGATAGAAGACTACTCCATATACACCTTAGCAAAATGGTGTTGCAGAAAGAATGAACAAGACATTGATGGAAAGGGCAAGAAGCATTCTTAGTGGTGTTGGGTTAAGATAGGAATTTTGGGTAGAGGCAGTGGATACAACATGTTACCTAGTCAATAGGTCACCTTCATAAGTGTTGGAGGATAAGACTCCACAAGAGGTATGGAATGGTAAGAAACCTTCTCTTTCACATTTGAGGGTATTTGGATGTGATGCATATGTACATGTTCCAAAGGAGAAACGAACCAAGTTGGATAGTAAATCTGAAAAGCGTATCCTTATTGGGTATAAGGATGGTTTAAAGGGTTATAAGCTTTGGAACCTAGTAACAAGGAAGGTTTTTTACAGCCGAGATGTGGTGTTCAGAGAGGTGAAAGATGTTATTAAACATGAAGTCCAACCAAAGGAACTTGAGAAGATAGAGTTTGAGCTAAAGGAGGAAGAATCAAACTCTATAGCAGAGGAGGAATTAGAATATGAAGAGCCACAAACTCCGGGTCTCAGAAGATCAGTTTGAGAAAGAAGGCACCCAGAAAGGTATAGTCCATCTGCTTTTTGTTAAAATTTTGCTTTATCTATTACTAACGATGATCCCAGAATTGTGAAGGAAGCAGTAGATTCAGAGGATGGAAAACTCTATAAAGAGGCCATGGTTGATGAAATGGCATCTTTGCACAAAAATGAGGCTTGGGATCTGATGGATTTGCCGGCTGGAAGGAAACCCATTGGCAGCAAATGGCTGTTCAAGAAGAACACAAATGCAGAAGGAAAGGTGGAGAAATACAAAGCTTGGTTGGTAGTAAAAGGTTATTCGCAGGTGCCAGGAATTGATTTTAGTGATATTTTTTCTCCTATTGCCAACGTGACTTCTATTAGATTACTTTTATGTGTGTTGATGCTTTTGATTTTGAGGTAGAATAGATGGATTTGAAGACAACATTTCTTCACAGGGATCTAGAAGAGGAAATCTACATGAAGCAGCCTGAAGGCTTTGCGGTGAAGGGTAAGAAAGAACTAGTATGTAAGTTAAAGAAGTCTATGTATGGGTTAAAATAGTCACCAAGGATGTGCTATCAGAAATTTGATACATTTATATAGGGACTTGGCTTCAACAGAAGCAAAGTAGATCATTGTGTGTATTTTAAATTAATTGGTGACCATGATATTTATTTGTTCTTATATGTGGATGATATGTTACTGGTTGGAAATGACAAAGAAATTATCCAGGATTTGAAGACCCAATTGTCCTCCAAATTCGACATGAAATATCTTGGTGCTGCAAACTATATTTTAGGCATGGAAATTAAAAGAGATCGAGCAAAGAGGAATCTCTAGTTAAACTAGAGGAAGTATGTCGAAATAATACTACAGAGGTTTAATATGCAAGATAGTAAACCGGTGAAGGTTCTTATTCGTGTAGGTGTGAGGTTATCTGTTGAACAATGTCCCAAGACACAAGAAGAGGAAGAGGACATGTCTCGTGTTCCATATGCAGGTGTAGTAGGTAGGCTGATGTATGCAATGGTCTATATTAGACCAGATATTGCACATGTAGTGGGAGTATTAAGCAGGTTTATGTCAAAACTAGGGAAGGAGCACTGGATAGCAGTGAAGCGGGTTTTTAGGTATTTGTGTGGCACTAGTGACTATGGTTTGTGCTACCAAGGAAGACTAGGATTGGACAAAATGTTGGATATTCATGGCTTTGTTGATGCAGACTGGGCTGGAGATCTGGATCAGAGAAGATCTATAAGTGGGTTTGTGTTTAACCTATTTGGAGGTGTAGTTAGTTGGATGAGTAAGAAACAACCTGTAGTGGCACTATCAACTACAGAGGCAGAATACATGGCAGCCACTCATGCAAGCAAGGAAGTAGTTTGGTTGCAGAGACTATGTTCAAGTATGGGGTTAGTACAGTGGGTTATAAGGATAGACTGTGACAACCAAAGTGCAATTTTCTTGGCAAAGAACCCCGCATATCATTCAAAGACAAAGCACATTGATGTTTAGTAACACTTTGTGAGGGATATGATAGAAGACAGAAAGGTGTTGCTGATAAAGGTGGACACTTTGAAGAATACTGCAGATGCATTGACAAAGTTTGTGAGCTCTGAGAAGTTCTCTTGGTGTAGAGAAGCAATGGGCATTGCAGAGCTAGATAAATGACTAAGCTCTCTTGTGGCCCCCCTCCGGAAAGAAAACAACAAGTGGGAGAATGTTGGGTTGTGTTATATTCTTTCCACATACTTAACAGGGGGTTTGATGGGCACCCGTAACCCCACTTTATGGGGTACGGGGCAGCGCCTCAGAAAATTTTGATTTTGGACCCTATGTTAGGTTGGGCAGATCCACCTATGGTTTTGTGCATGATTTCCACACATGTTTTTTTGGACGCGATGGTTTTCAGTCCATGGTATTGGATGCGATGGTTTTTTTGGTCTATGGTATTGGATGCTTCAGCATGTATAAATATGTATTATAACATTGAAAGGAACATAATGAAAAATCAAGCTGGTAGTCTCGGTTTTGGGATCTAGGGAAAAATCTCTGTGTATATGTGCTTTATGTGTTATGCTCTCACTATTGTTTATTTTATGTGTTTTAGAATTCATATGCAGCTAATCATAGGATCCTTGTGATCCTTCCTCCAAATGGTCAACAATTTACATCTTAGTATCTTGCATACGTGAGCATGGCCTTCTAATGATAGAGACACAATCTTTTGCATGCATGTTTTGACATGGTCTAAATGAGCTGATGTAATATTGGTGTAAAAGTTATGGAGCAACTAAAAGATCAACTCATCACATTCCAAATTCAGTATGAATGTGGCAAAGTTGAATTCTGCCATGACTGTTAAAATTTCTACATCGGTTCTAAAATGTAAGAAGCATGATGTTATTCAACCCTTTAAGGCCTTCTACTATCAACTACAATATCTCCCTCATAAGATCATTATTGTAAGACAATACTCGGGATGTTAAAGCTATGATCTTGCTAAGGCAAGAAGCAAATGTGAGCTTGACCTCTTCACAAGGATGCTCCGAGAGTTTGGGTTGTATTAATGCAAGCATAGATGGCCTTAGATTCCAACTGAGTTTCCTCCATTCTAGTTGCCCCACCTCTGAGAGCTATGTGTCTAATTCCTCCAATTTCTAAAGGTCTATGGTTGACTTTGTTCGTTGCAATTAAGATCCAAGTGCGAAGAACTTAGCTCGTCTTCCTTGTCCTTCCTTCACTTCCCATGGGCATTTTTGTTGCATAATGGCATAGACCATTTTTGAGAAATACTTGCTATTCTATTATAAATTGGTATTGCTAAGAAAAGGCCCCATGCTTCTTTTATTTTATCTAGAATTTTGTCCAAAATTTTATGAGTGTTTTCTAGGGAAAGTAGCATCTCCCCTCATACCAAAGCATGAATACAGTAATTCTTCAATGGATTTAGCCCCAAGATAAGGTAAATACAAACTTTATTGGTAATACTAAGATGATTGTACCACCTCCTTCCTTCCCTATTCCCTTTTTTTTAAACACAAAATCTCCTTTATATCGTCAAACTCCAATATCTGACAAACCCCTTGTCAAATGCTAAAACCAATCAAAATTTTCAAAACTATAAACATGGTTTAGTCCAGAACTCGCCATCTTTCATGCTTCCACACTGAGATTTTTGAGCGGAAAATCTATCTAGATGGAAAGAGAATCAGTTTTCAGGTAAAGACTTAGATCTTCATACGCTAATCAAGATTCTGTGGACCCAATAATTATGCCCTTGCAAGTGATCAATGGATCATGTGCGACATTGAATTTGATGTTAGAGGTTTCAAATGTATAGGGATAAGACTATATTCAACAATGATAAGCCTCTACACCAATCCAACCACATAATGCAACATACTATATAACGAAAAAAGACATAGCATTAGTTTATTTAATTATGGTGACCCGCCACAAATTTTTTTGATGAAATATAATTTACTCAATTCTGCAAAAACATAGTTTCTTTCCCTCTACTACTAATGTGTGAGTGATCTTGATGTAGTGAGATCAATTTATCTAATGTAATAAAACAAATACTTTGGCGTGCACCTTAAGAGGACCATTGTTGGCTCTTTAACTGACGCTACGGTAAAAATAATCTTGTCTCAGTTATTAAGAGTGATGACAACTTTGGCTCCAGTAATGAATCAATGGTCAATGCCAGAACTCAAGACTATGAAACTTGCTCGGCCCCTTCCTTTGCTTAGAGGGTTGTGGTGACAGTGAAATACCCAGGCTATGTCCACTTCCTTTCGCCTAGAACAGATATGGGGATGCTCAACTCCTTTCTCTGCTCAAACAGTTGTTGTGATAGTGTTTTGGTGCGACCAATGCTCAGGCTATATCAACTAATCAGCATGTAACACTCATACTCCCTTTCGTCTTCCACTGAAACGAATCAGAGGCTGAAACCAATCTAACACCTCTACTCATTAGATGGCTCAATGTTCATTTTAACACACAAAATTACCCTCCTTGCAACCTCGACTACTACTGAGAAACATCACCCTTCAAATCAGCAATGTGACTGTTTGGTTATGAGTCCCTCGAATTCCCTTCTATCAGTGGTATAGTCCCATGTGATTGACTCGATGGGTCTACGTGATTTTTGACTGACCTCCTTGTTGTAGTGATTTGAATACTCCCTTTTGTGTTGAGGTGCCTTCCAGAAGGTGAAACGGTGGATAAGACCATTGTTGACCTGATCCATGGCTCAGCAATGTCGATAGAATGTTTTGAAGCAATCTATGCCTATGGCTATTGGTTCTATCCTCAATGGCCCTCAAATTCACTTGCTAAAGAAAAAATATTCCACCCTCACTCCTTATTTAACTCAGTCCCCTTTGATGGAAGTGTTATCACCAAAAATTGATCATCTAGTCTAATTTACTAGATGGATCAAAGTACACCATGTAAAGTCAATTTTACCATACTAAAATTACTTTCATTGTGAGAAATTACTTAATAAACCACCTTTGTTAAGTAATTTATAATTAAAACCATGAAGAATAATTAAATAAATCACTATTTATTTTATTTTCTTCTAGGAATAATTAATTAAACCATTGTTCAATTATTATTCCTTGTCATATTTGACCCAATTATGAAAAATCAAAAGATAGATTATTAACTATCTTATTTTTCTCTAGGAATAATTAAGTAATCACTAATTAATTATTATTCCTTATAAAATTTGACTAAATCCCTTAGGAATAATTAAATAAATGATTATTTATTTATTATTCCTTAACCGATTTTTTGAGATGATCAATAAATCATTTATTTATTTATTATTTCTAAATAAAAATTTAAATACGTTTTCCCTCCTAACAAAATATAATAAAATATTCCAAGTCGTTATTCCAAGAATGGGGTTAATATTATTTTATTATTGCTCATTATTTGAGGATAAATCAATATTTTGTTATAAATAGAAGGGTTTTCCATTCATTATTGACTTTCGATTATTTTCATTGTTGCACTCATTGATGTAACTCTTATTATTTTCATTGTCGTACACCATTTCTCTGCCATTTGAGTTCCATTAAGCTCAAACATTTTATTTGTTGGGTTTTCACATTATAGAGGAGAGAGACTCTACACAAGCTGAAGATGTTTTAGGATAGACAAGAACCCATCCCATAGAGGGGGACTGGTAAAATTTATTTGTTCCCTTCACAAGTGTTATAATAAAATATATTCTTTGTATATCTGGTTTCCATTGGATGATTGGAGTTATTACTATTTCTTTTTGTTGTTTAACTATGATTGTGTCATAGGTCAGGACTTTGCTAGGTCTTTTTTCTGTCATTTGTTGCAAATCTGCAATGTTTAGTAGCCATTTATATTGTTCAGATTGTTTGTCATCCATAGTCTTAAGTGGGTTCTTTTCGTACATCTTTGAGACGAAAACACTAAAACAAAATTGAGAACTCCATCGGTTTTTTACTTCAGATCCAGAAACTTGGGTGACCTTCAGTTTTCAGGTTAGGGTTTCTTATTTCTTCAGACTCTTAATGTTATTTACTAGCTTTCTAACCCTAGATATGTCAAATTTCTAACTTCTGCAAGTTTTTGGGTCTTTTTTGCAGGTCACAGGAACGAGTTGCGACAGAGACGATAGTTTTTTTTAGATTTTCTGACCAGGAATCAAGAATCAGAAATCATGCTTTTTAGCCCAAAAAGTGTGATCTCGAGTCTAGAGTGCATATTTCACCCCAAAAACTGTGATCCCCCCTAAAAATAGGTTAGTACTTGCGATTTTAGGGTTTCCAGGTTTTTATCAGATCTGTTTCTAGGTTTTGTCGACAACTTTGTGTTGGGTTGTTTGAACTCTATCTCATCCTGGTTAGGCCTTGATCTACTCTGATATACTCATCAAAGTGGAATTTATCCCCTTAGGTTTTCTAGTACGCTTCCACCTTTATAGGAGGAGTTTAGCTGAGTAATAAGTCTCAGTTTCTCCAACACTTTCAACCATATTTTCTAGATCTGTACCCTTTTCTTTCAGATCTCCAAAGGTAGGTTGTTTCCATCCATGGTTTCATATTAAACCTTGTTTTTTCATTGGACTTAGGGTCCCATCAGTTACCCTAGGATTTACGCCCATCTCCCTATCTTTTTGTAGCGATCTTCCTCTCTGCTTTTTTGTTGTTGATGCACCACTTTCTAGTAGCTTAGTTTCATTTCATCCTAGTAACACCGACACTTAGATGCCTTGAACTTTTAAGTGTGTTTTCAGTCGATTTAACAACCAACAATCACAGTGTTTGCAAATTCATTTTGGGTGGGGTTTAGTTAATAGTTTTGCTGTTCATTTACTATTGTAAATTTTAGTTTATTTTCAACAATATTTTTCTTTCTTACAAACACGATCTAGGCTTAACCAATAAATACACTTGCACACATGAGCACACCTTAAGCGAAGGGCAGTTGGTTTATCTCCCCTCATCGAGTCAAAGTCATATTGTTGATCTCCCTTCACCATTTTCATCTCACATGTGTCTTACCACCATTGTGCCACCAAGGCATTTGTCACAGAGACTCTTATAACTTCCTCCCCATTTTCCACTCGGGCATATTACTCCTCCCCACTGGGTTCGAGTTCATAGCCCTCTGAGTCCCCATATCGACTCTTCTCCTGGTTCATCTCATTATGAGCCTCCTTCACCACATATTTTCACCATGTTTGGACCAATAACTGGTGTAGGAAACCAAAATGGTGTTGCCTCCAGTTCTACCCTAGTGATCACATCTAGAGGAGCAATCTCATGAACCATTCAGAAAACTCCCATACTCCCTTTTATGGCTAACTTAAGTCTCCTGGATTTTAGCTAGATGATAAATGACCCAATACACCACAATGCTTGTTGGCATGCTATGCCGACTAAGCTTCTCTTGCATATCCCAAAGTTTGAGGGTAATTCTAGAGAGGATCCTACCGGTCATGTTCACTCCTTCCACATGTGGTGTTCATCCAAATCCATTACCGATGACTTCATTCGTTTTCAACTGTTCCAATGCAGGCTCACTGGAGACGCTACAAAATGGTATGTAGACTAGCCCGCCACATTTCATTCCATTTTCGTGACGCTTGCCAAATTGTTCCTCTCATATTTCTAGCTACCTGTCCAATATGACACTGGTAAAATGATATTGAACTCATTTCATCAGTCCTCTGCCACTCACCTTTCTGACCATGTTCAAGAGTGGTGTAGAAGGAGGAGCACATGTCGTGCCCCACACTTCGAAGACCGTGTCTATCTAGATTGGTTTCTCAGGAGCCTTTTAGCACCCATTGGAAAAGATTCTGCATCCCATTTTCCTCAGACTGAGGAATAAGCTCTCCAAACCACTTTGAGATATGACCTGATTTATGTGCAATCTGGTTCTGTCTATACTGTCATTCCAAACCTTCCCCATCCTGGATGTTCCAATGCACCGGGGTAATCTCACGTTGCTGATGGTATCATTGGAACCTTTTCACATCCTTCACCATATACTCAACAAAGTTATGGACATCCACAGGGGGGCACCAGATCCTCCAACACTTATTCCCCTCTAGCTATCAACATGTTTTGAGGGCCCCAACCTATCTACCAAACTATTTGTCCTCCTTATGAACAGTCGAGCACTCCAACCCCTCAAGCATTAACACCGCAGCCTCCCATGCATCGTCAACCCCCACAGTTACTGCCCCCTTAGGGTCAGCTGTTTGCACAATAGAGTGTAACCAATCCCCAAAATTTGAAGAAAAATAATAAGGGGAAGGGTAACAATGGTAACAAGGGTAATCAGGGTAATCAAGGTAATCAACCTAGTGAATCCCAGGGGAACCAGCCTAACACCAACAACCAGCAACAGGGAAGCCAACCCAAGCAAAAAAAGGCTATCCGTATGAACAAGCGTTGTGCATGTTGTGGTGTACATGGACATTATACACATGAGTGTCATATCTTACCCCATATGCACCAAATCTGGGAAGCTCAAGCAACTTCTAGAAGCCAACAATTACATCAGAATCCTACACCATCTCAACCGACAGTGCTTACAAATCCTTTCCGTCAACAAGGATTTGTTTCTTCTCAACCTCACCCAGGTCAAGCAACCAACCCTCCCCAACTTTCTAGTCCTAGTGACTACCAGATCCTCATGATGAGCTATGATGAGGTTAATCCCTCCAATATCAACTTGCAAACTCGATTGCGTCAATATGATAAGCCATCAACTTCGTTTGCCACTGAGTCCAAAGCCAAAGCTTCCACTGAGCCTCTTACGACATCAAATGTTCCATTACAAATCCCTCAACCTAAAGCTGAGGCAACTCCTAAGAGCCCAAAGGGACCATTACACCATAACACGGCTTCTAACTGAATTGCCCATACATATAGTATAGTAGACGACTTGGTGCAATCACCTGCTGCCATGTCGACGCTGGATGTACTCCAGTCATGCCCATCTCAAAAGAAAGCTCTAATAACTTCTTTGGGCATTGTAGATCCCTCTAACGATCATTTTATTGTCTTCCCAGTCGATACATCAGAACATCCCCCATTGCCTTGCTCCGTTGCTTTCTAGGTATTAGTCCGAGTCCATAATGTCATCATCTCCCGATGCATTACTGTCAATGGTGCATCCACCTATGTAATGTCCGCTACCATTTGGAAAAAACTTTAGTCACCTGAGTTGTCCCCCTCCACCATCACTTTTCATGCTTGGGACAGACACTCCTCCTAGCCTCTTAACATGTACCACAACTATCCAGTGACCCTTATGGACAAGACTGTCCATGTAAATATTGAGGTTATTGATTCCCCTTTAGATTACAACATTTTCTTGGATCGTAGTTACACATATGCCATGTCAGCTATCACATCTATAGTTTTTTGCAAGATGTGATTCCCCCATGAAGGGAAGATCATTACCATAGATTGGTAGAATTACTACAAGCAGGCATCTGTGATGTCCCTCAAGTCCATTATCTCATCAGTGTTAGATAAGAAGTCTTCAAATCCTCTCACTGGTGTTTCACCGAGAGTCTATAAAGATTGATCATTGTTGGGTTCCTTCCCTGGTCCTCCCCCTATCATCTTAGAGCCTAAATCTTCCAACATCACAGGTTGTCCTCAAGCAGTCTGGTACATTCGATCCACAACGAGCTCCTCTGCACCATGTGGTTACCATCCCAACTGAGCCATCCAGATCCACTCCCCAGGACCTCCTCCATTTGTGGGTGCCTCTCCTATCTTACCCCAATAACTGCTCCTCTAGGTATCAACCATCCAGGAGTTGTTTCGTCGGGACATTACCTTGCAGGCCAGGCACCTTTCTTATTTCCCCCTCCCGCAATATTTTAAGTCCCTACCATGTCTTTGTTGGTCCTTCCTAACATGACTTTAGGGATACCTGTATGGTACATTGACCCCCCTGAAAGCATTCTTCCTGGTTAAATAAGACCTTATCATGCTCTGACCCTGGCTCAACTGGTCCTTATGACCCCTACCACTAGTTTAGTTCTATCACAACCTTAAGAGAAAATCACTCCTGTTGCAAAAGCATCTAGATAGGGGGGGAAAGCTGAGAGGAAAGAACCTAAGGACAAGGCTCCCCGACCTCCTGTAGTCCCCGATGCCCCAAAGTCGTCACCTCCATGGGCTTTGTGTAAAGTTGTGGGGCACGTGACCAATAATTGCCCTGAGCTTCCTCATCTCAAACCTTTGGTTCATGAAATGTTCCCTGAGTCAAATATCCCTAAATTCCATGTTAACTTACCGGGTCCACCCAAGAAACTCACAGCGTTACGCAAAAATCACCCTTGTGCCCTGTGTGATCATCATGGTGACTACTCGCATTGTTTCCCTCATCTCAATGAATGTTGTGATTTCCTTAAGGCACTTCACGAATATGAGACGAATCGTAATGGATCACCTTCTCCTCTTCATGTGGATTTTTGTACCAATAGTAAACCAGAATAGGGAGAATCTAGTCCAATCATTGTGATCCCTTCCCCAGATGTCAAGATGACAGACACCACAGGCCACATCCTTTACCTATCATCATCCTTGAGTTCCTTGTAGGCAATCCTTTCTGAGCTTTCTCAGCACACTTCTATTCAACCTCTTTCAATAGAATCCCAAGTTTCAACATACATATATCCTTCATCTACTATATCGTCGTCTACCATTCCATATGATGCATATGTGAACCTTCTTTCTCAGATTGACGCACTAGGTACCGCGCCGCATGATGTAGTCAATATTCGTCTCATCCGCTCATCTTCCATTTTGATGAGAAGATCATGGAAGCTATGTCTAACCCTAATTACCCTTGCACTTAGGCAAGGGGGAATATTTTTTCGAGAATTCTAAAGGCCATTTCCTTCCTAATAATCCCAATGCAATCTACCTAAAGAAATTCTTCTCATAGCTTATCTCTTTGATTTACATGTCTTTATTTCTATCATGAATTTAGGTAGGATGCATTATCTCATCTGTCATCTTTTTCACCTTTCATATGGATCCATCATTCACACCATATATCGGTCATGTTGATGGTGCAAGTCGCTTCTCTAGGAATATAGCCTCGACAGCCTGGGCCATTTTTACCCGCTTACATACATTAGTCCTTTCAAACGACTTATGCATTGGATCTGCCACCAATAACTAGGTCAAATATGATGTAGTGATAGGTTTGTTAGTTGGTTCCCTTTCTCATCGTATCCTTCATCTTCATGTTCAGTTATAATCATCGCTACTTGTCATGCAATTGAATGGTGTGTACCATGTGCATAACGAAGTCATATTTAGAAAATATCTGCGTGTTAAGTTGTTGGTATGTGAATTTGAAACCATTACTTTTAGTCAAGTTCCTAGAAACCAAAATAACTATGTAGATACCATTGCAAATAACATTCTAGATTGACATTTATCACATGTATACCACAGAAGACAACCATAAACAAAACACATGGTGAACCATCATTATCATATAAAAATGCATAATCATATTAGGTATCATATAAGTGTTAAGAGCTCATAGCTCTAAATACATCCGACATGCCCATAAAATGTTACAAAAATCAAAATCAAAGGGACCCACATGTCCGAATATCTAGTCACTATTTGAAGGATCACGCACCAAAGGCTCTGCCCCACTTGCACATAGATCACGTACTGCATGACCAGCCATCGCCATGCGCCACATGATACCTCGCCACTCTAAGGGAAGGTCATTACACTCTGGTCAAGATTACCCCACATCTACAGTGTAGATAAATGAGTAGCACGCTATCCTCTGGATCTTGACATGATGACAATGTTCCCCAATCTGTAGCCATAGGCACTGTGGCTCGTTCTGCATTTCTTGCCGATTTTATTGGTACTATGTCTACATACCACATATTTTACACTTAGGACCATATACATGTGATAAAAATATGAAATGCACCATAAAAATAGCAACTTAACAATTACCGTTTGGTCCCCATGCTTGCCTGAGCGAATGTGGCAAGTTAGGATCTCCCTGATAGTTCATCCTGCTATAAGGATAATCGTCGATATAGAGGGGTATCTGATCCCAATGTGAAAAAAAAGCAGGTTGGAACACCCATTCGACTCCTCATCCTCCTCTGCGCAGTAGCTGCCCCCAGTGGCGGATCTTGGGCTCCTATGGGCCCCAATATCGGATCTATAAATAAGGAAGGATGGTGGGCATCTTCTCAAAGAAGAATGCGTAGAGTACTACACCAGAAACATAGTCATGACTCACCTATATAGACATAACTATCATTTCACCGAAGATAAAATCATCTTGGCCCACCCATAGTAGGTCCTAGCCAAAACACTCTCAACCAGCACCATCTGCCCCCCAGTGATGTGGTGGAATGCATGGCTGCCCAAGACTCGTAGCATAACTGCAGAAATTACGATAGTCGTGCCCTTCACATGCACATCCTATGTACAATGGCGCTCCACAAACTTTGTAATGTTCCTCCCACAAGGAAACACTAGATGTATATCCCCCACCACTCTGAGCGGAGGGAGTCTGGTGAAGAAATGAATATCCTGTAATGTGAGCTCAATATTGTGCCCCTTCATAACAAATACCTCATGGTTTGGATCCCAATAGCTCACAATTCTCAGTAGCAAGGGCTCACCTGCCCTCATCAATGGGTTCTCTACCAACCTAACAACCCGATAATGAGCCAATGCCCCTCAAACCCCCTAATCCATATGAATCTCAGATCAGAGAGTATCTAATTCTTACTCACACCAGTTGATTTTTAGCTCTGCCATGCCTGCAAAACACCACATGTCTTGTCAGTTGAGAGAAGAAAACACTGGTCTACACTAATCAACCTATAACCCCCACCAAGCGAGCAAACCACCCCTCTTTTCAGCCCCAAATCATAGTTTTATGCCCAAAAAGTGTCAGCTCGCAAGTTTTCACCTGTTTCTTGTGATCCAAATTGCACTTCTAGGCATAAAAAGTGTGATTAGACCATGAAGAGGAGCAAGGGTCTCCCAGGGAGCTACCAGGAGCCAAAAGTCATGAAATAAATAACTGAAATTGAGGAGATGAGTAAGGCCACCTACCTGAAAGTTGCAGATCCTGATTCTGATGGTCGGTTTGTCTGCTATGATCTCCACAAGATTTAGGGGCTTTTCCTCCTCTCCAAATTTACGACAACTCACTTAAAAAATGAATTCTAATTGGAGGGAAAATGTTCTTTCATAAAAAAGTCCACAATTTTTCTGTCGCCCGCTTTAACCAAATGGTAGCTTAGCTTGACAAACCATCAACATCATTGGAAATCTCTCATTGAGTACTATAATGAGTCTTTCTCAGTTTTGGATGATTTGAACCTTCACTAGCAAGCCATTTTTCCAAGAAGGGTCACTTCGTCGCGTCTCAAAATCGGATTTCTTCATATGCGACGCTTGTAATTTGGGGACCACCTTCCCTTCGAACTTGTCATCTCATGTGTCATTTTTCATCATGTGCAACAATCATTTACTCATTTTTTTCATGGTCCCCATCGGGCCTATTCTGTGTGGCGGTGTCATCGAGTCACCCTTGTTCAGAGCATCCGCGATGAGTCACCCTTGCATCCATGGAGTTTGTTTCGTATCCCATTATATCATATCATAGTATTCCATCCATATTTTGATATCGTTCATCTCGTCTTGCCCGTTTTGGCCTCCAATCATACTGTCTGCATCCCATCCGAAGTTTAGTCAATTGCTGCCAGGTCAACCATGCACTTTATGCTCTAACAAGGGAAGTCATTTATTTGTCCCTCAATCCCTCATTTTCCGATATACATGGTGTCAATCCATCAGTCACATTATTATTTTCCCTGATACCTTAGTTCAGGATCCTCATTGCCTCACCTATCGTGGGCCCTATTATGTCGACATCAGCTCATTTCTTCCTTAAGAATGAACTATAGGGTGGTGTATCTTGGTTCCAGTTTCCATTCTTGTTCGGTACTTTGGAACAAGTAGAGAAACTCATTATTTCCCTTTGACTTGGTTGTTTCATGTTCATGACCCATACACTCGATGGTCCAGTGATGCAGCAGATTGTACCAGTGGTTCCTAGGTGTGCATGAGATGTTTGAGACCTCATGAGGGGGTGGCCCTTCAAGTAGCCCCCCACATGCTCGGATGCATTCCTATTATGCTACAGCCTTAGATACAATTCTGCAAATATAATGGGTTCAGTTCCTACAAATCACAGTGTTCATAGCATGCACATCTCCTTCAGATGATCCATTTAGTTTTGCAGATTGCTTCCTTGTTCAACAGGGCTTCTTTGGTTGTTCTACCCTCCCTCCAACCCATTTTTTGAGGGAAGGGCCATTATATCTCATGTAATCAGTTCATATTATATTCAATCCTCGCTCATATTTTTCCAGGTGCATTATATATATGGGACACATTGTATTATTTTTTGACTCATTTATGCCAACATGTCATGTACCATTCAGCATGTACTTCATTGCACAGTTTGATGTTTCTCAGAAAAACATTATTTTTGTACTAAGTTATCTCAGCGGGTATATGTATGCCTCCCTCACCTCATTGAGGTCCGGTACCACAATATAAAAGGTGACTTGCATTGGTCTTACCCCCTCTATCCCTATCCTCCTGCTTCAGTTGTATTGGTCTCTCTCTCTCTCTCTCTCTCTCCACTTTGTTGTGTAGTGATTATGTCTTTACAACACAGTTCAGTCATATATTTTCCTCCTAACACTTGTATGTTGGGGAGAAATATGTTATCACCAAAATATTGATCATCTAGCCTAATTTACTAGATGGATCGAGCTACACCATGTAAAGCGAATTTTACAATAGTAAAATTTCTTTCACTGTGAAAAATTACTTAATAAACCACCTTTGTTAAGTAATTTATAATTAAACTGCTGCAGAATAATTAAATCAACCACTATTTATTTGATTTCCTTCCAGGAATAATGAATTAAACCATTGTTCAATTATTATTCCTTGTCATATTTGAACCAATTATGAAAAATCAAAAGATAAATTATTAATTATCTTATTTTTATCTAGGAATAATTAATTATTATTCCTTATCAAATTTTAAAAATCCTTTGGGAATAATTAAATAAATCATTATTTCTTTATTATTCCTTAACCAGTTTGTTGAGATGATAAATAAATCATTTATTTATTTATTATTTCTAAATAAAAGTTTAAATATTTTTTCCCTCCTAACCAAATACAATAAAATATTCCAAGTGGTTATTCCAAGAATGGGGTTAATAATATTTTATTATTGCTCATTATTCGAGGAAAACTCAATATTTTGTTATAAATAGAAAGGTTTTCCATTCATTGTTCACTTTTGACTATTTTCATTGTTGCACTCACTACTGTAACTCTGATTATTTTCATTGATGTACTCCATTTCTCTACCATTTGAGTTCCCATTACACTCAAACATTTTATTTGTTGGGTTCAGGGAAAATTTTAAGAACACCCCCTAAATTTATATATATAATAAATGGGCGAATCTCCATGGTATATAGGAAAAATGGAAGGCAATTTTATCAATAATATAATATGCATATATAATTTTTTGGTGAATCTCTCACCAGGCATAGCGAATATTTTACTCAATTATAAAATCTTATGATTATTGAATACACAAATGAAATCATTGCATTTCTTTAAAATATCTTTTGAAATCAAAATTACAGAAATTACATATCGATAACCTCGTGGGTGTAGGATAAAATTCACCCGTGTCATTCACAGAAAGCATGTGAAAAGTCCTAATACTATATATAAAACCAAGAAAAATTCAAATTCATCACTTCTGGGGACATCGTAACCACCCTACCAATACACAAGTATGTTCCTGTTTGCAGTTAGAAAAATTACCCAAATTACAATCTGTTTACTCCAGCATATGTTGGAAAGTTATAAAAGGATGACTAGTGCAATCAATCCGTTGCTTTTAGCCCTGGATTTGTTTTAGTTTAAAACAGAAGTATACAAATATACTTGTCCAATGTCTACGCTTTAACCATTCACCTTAAGATGTTTTTACAATATAATTTCCTATGTCTATTTAATATCTTCATTATCATAAAAACCAACCTATATCCATTTTGACTCCACATCTACCACTCTTAGGTGGATGAAATCTATTTATCCCTTTGAGCACTTGGTAGACCCAGAATTAAGATGGATCTAAGATGATAGAATTTCCCCTTTAAATAGTCTATGCTCACATGAATACCATGGGTTATCATAAACCTGGAGCTTAAAAATTACTATTAGTAATTTATAAAAATTAATAAAATTAATAGTTGATTTTTATTTTATTTTTTATTTTAACCAAGCTAAAATGTTTAACATACATTAAATTACAACATCCATTTTTACTCTTGATCCACCAAACCCGGATCAAATATTTTTTCACTCTATGCTAGTTTGCATATCACGATATTTGATACCTCTCAGGGGTTAGTAGATCCTGAGTAAGGATGGATCTATGCTGGTTTAATTCCCCCATTTAAATAGGTTACATTCTAGGTGAATACCATGGGTCAATACCATGTGCCATTTTGGTGAATACCATGGGTCAATACCATGTGCCATTTTTATTTTTATTAATACTAATATTAGGGTTAATAATGTTTTTTTGCATGGTATTAATAACAATCTAGTCCATGGTATTTGTCCCATAGTATTTTGCCCATAGGTTTCACCTAAATATAACACATTTTTTTAGTGTTAGTAAATATAAGGTGACTTATGGAGTAAATATAAAAAAATGTTTTATTTGTTTACCATACCTCTCGTTTATTTATATTTTTATTAATTTACCATACCTCTTTTACAAATATGGTATTTGGCCCATAGGATTCACTTAAATAAAACCTCTTTATTGAGCCTTCATAAATAGAACGAGGGTTATGGACTAAATATAAAAAGAGGTTTTATTTATTTACCATACGTCTAGTTTATTTATAATTTTATTTATTTACCATACCTTTTGAGTAAGTATAAAAAGACGTTTTATTTATTTACCATACCTCCACTATACTTATATTTTTATTTGTTTACACCCTTGCATGTATATAACGTGACTTATGAAGTAAATATAAAAAATGTTTTATTTATTTACCATACCTCTCATTTATTTATATGTTTATTAATTTACCATACCTATTTTATAAATATGGTATTTGGGCCTTTGGCCCATAGCATTAACTTAAATAAAACCTATTCTTGAAAATGAGCGAATGGAATGTTGTAACTCCTCATTTCAAGGGCTAAATTTACCTTTTTTACCCTCTCCCTTAAAATTAAGGTGGGCTATTTGAGGTGATTTGTAAAAATGTACTATGATACAAAATATTCACCCACTAAAAATATAAAACCCCTTAATTTCGCCAAAGGCCGAACATTCGCCCCTAAAATTTTCTATGGTTGGGTTTTCACATTATAGAGGAGAGAGACTCTAAAGAAGATGAAGACGTTTGAGGATAGTCAAGAACCCATCCCATAGAGGGGGACAGGTAACATTTATTTGTTCCCTTTATAGGTGTTATGCTTAGGTTTCTGTTGTACAAGCACAAAATCAGTAACATTTATTTGTTCCCTTTATAGGTGTTATGCTTAGGTTTCTGTTGTTACAGGTCCTTCCCCTATTGAGAGCGTAGCTATGCTTAGGTTTTTGTTGTACAAGCACAAAATCAGTAACATAGACGATCATAGACTTCCTAAGCTAGCTTTAAATTCTAGCCAAAACCACCTAAGGCTCAATCGAGGGTGGCATCAAGACACAAGGGCCTGGTTAAACTATTGGGAGATCAACGAAAATGATGCATTGCAAAACATAAATAACATTAAAGATATTGTTACTTCTAAGTTCAAAGAAAAAATGTGGTGTGAGAAAGACTTAGCGGCTAAAAGAAAATTAAGTTATTATAAGAAAGTCATCAACCCCACCCTAGAAGATCAAAAGTATCTCTCTATTTTAACTAGCTCAAAGAAGAAAATTAATATAGCAAATATTAGAACGAATTCTCATGAGCTCCATAGTGAAACAGGTCGTTGGGCAATTCCTAAAACGCCATGGACGGAAAGGATTTGCCATATATGTGAGAATAGGAACATCGAGGATGAAAACCACTTCCTCTTAGAGTGCCCCGCGTATAACCACATTAGATCTCAGTTTCACAATCTTTGTTACAATACTGACCTTCCTAGCCTTTTACAATGTCAAAATTATAGTGAGCTCGGGAGGCTTCTCTCCAAGCTTTTTGAGCATAGGAATAAAATCTTAAATCAAAATAGATAATTTGTTTCTTTAGGTCCGATAGACCATTATTTGGTCTCAGTGGACGTTAATCATCATCATCATCATCATCATCAATAAAATCTATTCTTCGTATATATAGTTTCCATTGGATTATTTGAGTAATTACTGTTTCTTTTTGCTGTTTAAATATGATTGTGGCATAGATTAGGACTTTCGTAGGTTTCATTTCTACCATTTGTTGCAGATCTACAATTCTTAGTAGCATTTATATTATTCATACTATTTATCATCCATAGTCTTAAGTGGGTACTTTTCGTACATCTTTGAGAAGAAAACACTACAAGAGAAAGAATTCAAGAAAATGCGTGGAGCAAGGACCCTTGAAACCCTCAGTCTTTGGAAAAGAAATGTGGCCTCCAAGTGATCAATCTCTAAGTTTGGCTATGGGTTCAACCTCAATCCTAGAATGAGCTTGATTAAACAATTTATATTCTTCCCTGGGATCAAGTTTAGAAACTCGACCTTCCAACCTTTGCAATTTGACCTCTTTTACCTCCAATGAAATCAATCCACAATTATTTCAAGGAGACACTTTAGATCTATGAGCAAGTTAAAAATGCAATTGAAAGGCAGGGTCTTCTCCTTAGATTTAAATGATCCAACCTATTTCCAATATAGATTACAAAAATATATTCATACCATTGATCTTGAAATGAAACAGATATAATCTGATATGATACTTGTGCTCAAAATTTAGCCTTTGAACCCTTGGTGTTTGACCCACTAGAAGGAGATGAACTCTTCCGTTGGATTTCTATAGACCTGAAATCAAGTTATAGTCAAGATGGGAGTGCTTCGTACAACAAATCTCACATCCTTGTAATACAATTGAAAAGAGACCCTCAAATCTGATAGGGGTTTGATCTCGACCCCGTAAACTTGAATGGATAAATATGGTAAAGCAGACCTAGGTCCAATCTAAATATTTAGAAAAGTAATGTTTTCTCTTTTGTTTGCAATAAAATAATAACTTTCAAAATAATGTAGAAAATTCTCCTTCCAATCAACCGAAAAATAGGACCAACTAGGATGATACGAAATACCATCGAAGATGGAAATGTTGGCTAGGGTGAGCATAAATTCCACCAAAATTCCCTGCAAGAAACTTCCAAATAACCCTGCAAATAATTTAGAATTTTCCAATAAAACCCTCAGGCTGGCAGGATGCACAGCTTTGATACCACTGTAATTTCCCAATCATCAAAATTTTAATTAGTTTTGGTACATTGTAGGTGTTCTAATAAAATTCTTGCAGTAAAAACATCGAACACAATAAAGATCTGAGAATGCAACATCTTATCTATGTAAATAAATGTAAACAAAATTACATGCCCATAGAAGCACTACTAAAGCTTGTGCCTTGGCATGTATGGTTTCCCATCAACAGAGAAATTAAAGATGTTGAACCACAATCTTATATCCTCGATGGATCCACCAGAGAAATTACTCCCATGGGGTTTTCATCCTTGGGATTAAATAGAACTTGCCTTGACAAGCTCTCAACAAAAGAAAAATAGATAAAGAACTCTCGATGATTACATTGTTAGGCTCCTATCCCCTTTTATATGCTTCATTGAATCTCTAGAGACTTTATTTTATTGTTTTCACTCGAAAAATGAAGGAAAATACCATGGGTCAATGCCATGGGCAACTACCACGGTAAATACCATGCGTAGATTCTGTCCACTTTAACCATATCCACAAAGAAAAGAATATTACAAATCGATCGCTTCTTATTTAGTCTAAGAAGTTTATGTTAAGGAATTCCCCAAGATCCATAAAAGTAGAAACTTAATAGAAATTACTCATCAACACGAGAAACTGTGTTATTTTTATTGAGAATATTGAGCACATGGAAAGATGCTTGTTAAAGTGGATGTTAGAGAAATCTGTAATGCATAGGTCTAACAATAACAATAATTGTGTTACCTTTTGGGTAATTTTCTTAAGAATCCTAACTATGTCTTAAATATGTAGCTCGGGGGATTAAATTTAAATGATATTCCTTATTTATTTTGGGAATGGGATGAGAGAGAGGTAGAAGATATTGTCTATCCTAAAAATAAACATCTTTTCACTTCTATCTTTTCCATGCATAATGTCTCTATTTCATAAATTAAATGGACAACCTTCTTTCCTTAATTCTTCATGAGAAACTATCCTTCCAAGAGGCATTAAGACCATTTCTAGACAAGTAAGGCCACCTACTAAGTCATAGATTCGAAATCCAACGACTCTGCTACGAGCTCACCAAGATTTAGTAACTCTTACTCTTCTCTAAATTCTCCAACAAATCAATGTACACATGAATTGGAATTGGGGGCAAGAAGCCCTTTATGAAAAACTATAGTTTTTCTTGGCCATTACAAGTAAATGGTAGCTCAGTTTGACAAACCGTTAGCACTGTTGGAATTCTCTCACCGATCTCTACAATGGGTCTCCATGTTTCTCATAATTTGAAACTTCGCCACAAAGCCATTTTTTCCATGAGGTCTCACTTTGGTGCATTAAATCAAATCCCTTAATATGAGTCACATGTACTCTCATACCACTTTTCCTTTGAGCTTTTAGAATTATGAGTAAAGTTTTGTCATGAGTAATCACTATTTACTCATTCAATTATGGCGCGTTGTGGGCTTTTCCCATGTGGAAGCATCATATAGTCACCTTTCTTCAAAGCATCAGAGATGAGTCACCCCTACATCTATGGAGTTTGTTTAAAGTCCCATTGAGTCTTGTTACAATATATTTTGCATCTATGTGTCACATTCATGCCATTTTTCTTATATTTGACCTCCATATATCCTCATGTGCCTTTGAAAACCCTCCGAAAGTGTAATTGACCATCCCTTACGGAATTTTGTCAGTCACTACAAGCTCAACCTTGAATGTTATGCTTTGACAAGGTAAACCATAACTCCACGAGTCCCCATATCTTCCAATTATCATCCTCGGTGTTAGTCATTATTAGCCATAATGTTATGATCCTTGTGCCTTTGTTGAGGATTCATAATTGCCTAAACTCTGGTGGGCCTGCTTTTCTTAACGTCAACACATTTATTCTAGGAGAGTAGTTTAGAGGATGGCGTACCTTGGTTTCATCTTTCATCCTTTCTTCGTGCCTCTAATCAAGCAAAGTGAATCATTATTTCCCTTTTACTTGGTTTTTTCTCACATGCTCAAATTCAACTCATTATCACACGATCAAGAAACATACACTTGGTGGTTTAGCGATGTAGCAGATTTTCCTAGATTTTCTGAGGTGTGTGTGAGATGTTCTAGACCTCATGAGGGGATGTCCCTTCAGGTAGCCCCTCACATACCTAGATGTTAGAAAATTATGATCTAGCCTCAGAAGAAGTTATTTTTATTTGAATGGCTTTGTTTCTACCGATTGCATAACCCACAACATGAACCTCTATTTGAAATGGTCCATTGAGATATTTAAATACCTCTCCTATTCATCAGGGTTTCTTTGGTTGTGATCTCCCCCCCCCCCCCTTCACGACACCAACGTGGGGGAACTATGTCTCATGTACTCAAATCAACATACTTAATTGTATCAATCCTGGCCACTGTATTCGAGGAAATTATGTATATGGGGATCATTATATCAGTGTATCATTTTTTGCCCCATTGATGCCAGCATATCATGTATCATTTACTATGTACCTCAAACCTAGATTATTAGGCACACCATGATCATTTGTACTCGGTTATCTCATAGGTATGTGTATATCTCCCCCACCTTATTTAGATCTTGTACTCGTCAATAAAAGAAACTTTTATCTCACAAGTAGGTTTTACCCCCTCCAACTTCACTCCTTCCTATTACTTCAGTGATCTCTCTCTCTCCCTATGACTTCCCTTCGGTGTTTTATGAAAGTGAAGCTACAACATATTTCCATCATACGATGTGCTCCTCAAACTCTTATGTTGCGCAACAATCTGTTATCACCCAAAAAATGATCACCTAGTCATGTATTACTAGGTTGATCAAAATGCACCATGTAGGATAGGTTTCTACATATTAAAACCTTCTTTTACCTTAGGAAATAATTTAGTAAACCAATTTCCTAAAGTATGTCGTTGTATTCTAGACTATTACATGCATGGGAATTTTAAGACAATTTTCTAAGACAAAATAAATCTTTTGTCTTAAAATTTTCAATATGATGTGCTAATAAAAAAGGTAAAGGATTAGGGGTTTGTCTTTACACTATTGATGGTTTCTTCGGGAAGTAGAGTGATGGAGGTTGACAACAACTAATGGGATTTAGGGTGATGGAGGCTGAAAGCAGAAGTGTGCGTTGTGAGAGGAGCGATGGAGGCACTTTCAAAGAACGTTAATGGGCGGTAACATAGTTGGAGTACTTTTCGGGGTCTCCATCGATTGTGTACTAATATGTGTTTTTTTACTGTTTTATTCATTTTGAACGCCACTTATATACATTGGTGGTTGTTATTAGCAAATTGTTGTGCTAGATTGGCAACATGGATTATATTCACTTGAAGTATTGTTGAAAAATGTGGCAAGAAATTCTCAATTTCATTTTTCCTTGATTAAATTGAGAAAATTTGAATTTCCAAATCAGCAGACAACTTGGATGCAATTAGCTTGTATGAAATGGTTTGTCACCCATTTTACTCAATCAATTCAAGTTGGAGGAGTTAGAGTTCAGTTAAGCATGTATGATTTCTAATTTGTAATAGTCAAAGTCAGTTATCTCAAGTTCTTTTCAGTTAAACTAGGTCTAATAATTCGAAGAACTAGTGGAAGGCTAGTTGTGTAGTGAGACTTCAATCAAATGCAGTGATCATATATTTAAGTGATCAATCATGTCAAAATTGCTAGTGCATGCAAACAATTTGAGTTCCCTAGCTATGGTGGAGATTCCAAGGCAGTGTAATATTAGTTGTAGGCTAGTCTTGAGCATACAGGTGTTGCATGCAGTCACATGATCAACCTTAGGAATTGTGCAATCCATTTTGGAAAAAAACCTAAATAATAGGGGCCTAATTTCTCAAGGAATTGCACAAGGAAATAGGGGCTCAAGCAGAGGTAGAAATTTACAAATTTTGGGTTTGATCTTCTAAGTGGGCAGAGGGATGCATTATTCACTTACAAGTTGTGCACAGTTGAGTCAATCAATTGTAATACATCTATATTCATAAGATTGATGCAAGAAGGCATTGGAGTTATTAGAAGATTGCTTTCCCCACGAAAAATATTGTGTGCATGTATTTTATTTCTTATTGCATGTCTGAATTTTTTGTTCTAAATTGTGAATTAACTTTCATAGAGTAGTAGAGTAGGTCTATGTCTTATGATTTTGAAAAAACTTCATGATGAGTCCCAAATCTACACCATAATTTCTACATCATATCATAGTAGGATTCACATTACAGCATGAATTTCGAATTTGTTTCTCAGGAGGTTCAAATTTGCAGTTAAGTGTAGCAAGAGCTCTTAAGAACAGAAAATATGACCTTCAACGGGCTGAGGCTAGAGTATTCCTTGGAAGGCAACTCTAATTTCATTGACTGCAAGGATCGCATGGAGGAGGTATTCGATGACAATGGATTGCTAGAATACATCAAGAGAGATGTTACAAAACCAGAAGAATCCGATGCCCAAAACCTTGCTCAGTCGAAGAAAGTTGTATCCATGGCGTGGATAATAATATTGGAGGGAGTACGAGACCACATTGTTAGCAATCTCCATGGGAAAGAAAATTGTTATGGAATGTGGTAGGCACTCACAAATCTGTTCTAGAATAGTAGTGACCACAAAAAGTTGGTACTCAAGGATAAACTTTGAAATATCAAGATGTAGAAGAATGACTTTACCCTGCAATATCTGAGGAGGTTCACACAAGTTCATGATGAGCTTGCAGGAGTTGGTGTTACTCTTTCAAAGGATGACTTGGTAAGAATATCCCTTCTAGGACTTCCCAAGAGTTGGCATACTTATCAAGATTAAGTGAACTGGAGGGAGAAACTACCGAATTGGGAACACTTATGGTATGATTTGGTACAAGAGGAAATAAGGCAGAATACTAGATATGGCACCTCATCCAAGGGTAAGGATGAAGAAAAATTTTCGTTGGTTGGAAAGGGAAAGAAGGGAAAAGGGGAAGAAATCTCAAACCAAACCAGAATCCAACCAAGGGAGAAAGAAGAAAGATTTGTCAAAAATTAAATCCTTCCATTGTCACGAATACGAGCACTATGCCACGAAGTTCCCACAGAAAGAGGCAAGTGAGAAGACCTTAGGAGGAATAGTGGGTGAAGCCTTGGATTCATAGTTCGACCTTGACTTTACCCTTATCGCATGCATGCCCAACATAGTGATGGGGAGCGTGTGGTACTAGGACTCAGGTGCAATGTTCCACATGACAGGGTGTAGAGACTTTTCAGTGACTTGGAGGAGAAATATCTCCATATGTACATCAAGCTAGGGGATGATGGAAGGTACAACATGACCAGTATTGGTACAATAAACTTTCAAAGGGAGTAAGGCTCCCCTCTCAGGCTCAAGGATGTCATGTTTGTTGTAGGCCTAAACAAAAATCTCTTCTCTGTTGCAGTTTTGGAAGACCTTGGTTAAGATGTGATCTTCAACAAAGGAAAAACATTCCTGAGACACATAGCCATGAGACAAGTGAAGAAGATCGAGGTTTGTGTGACGAATCTATATAAGTTAGATGTGGAAGATTGTGTTGCATTAAAAACTAAGGAAGAGAATGTGCAGGGCCATGATGTAGGTGAACTTTAGCACATAAGCCTTGGCCATTTGCATCATGGCACCTCGAATAGTATACAATAAATATCCACTAGCCTCCCGAAAGGAGCACTTGAGCAGCAGGATGTATGCAAAGGATGTACCTTGGGAAAGTACATAAAATCCGAATTTCATGATTGGGACAACAAAGCGCATGCAGTCAAAGAAAGGATCCACTTTGATGTCTGTGGACCTTTCTTTATAGCCTCCACTACCTCACACAAATATTTTGTCCTTTTTATTGATGACTTCACACATAAGTGTTGGATCTCTTCATGCGGACGAAAGATGGGACATTCTCCAAGTTCATAGAATTCAAGGCACTATTTGAGAAAGAAACCAAGAAGAAGGTGAAGGCTCTCTGGAGCAATAATGGAGGTGAGTATGTGTTGAATGAATTTAAAAATTTATGTGCGAAAGAAGGCATTCGATGAGAGTTGACAACACCCCACAACCCACATCAGACTTGGGTGGTTGAGAAAAATATCCATAGCATTTTGGGAGAAACAAGGGTGATGTTGCATGACCAAGGCCTACCTCTGCATTTGTGGGTTGAGGCATGCAATACAACAGTTTGTTTGTAGAACTGAAGTTCTCATTGGATTCTTGGCATGATATTACACCAGAGGAGGCTTTCTCGGGAAGAAAGCCGGATGTGTCACACTTCGAGATTTTTGGAGCCTTTGTTTACTGCCATGTCTCCAAAGAATCAAGGAAGAAGCTTTAGTCAACAGAAAATTCGAGGTATTTGTGGGTTACATAAAAACTCCCCACAACTAACATGTGTACTTGCCATCACTCATAATAATAGTTATGTGAAGGGATGCAAATTTTGATGAGGAGAAATCTATGTGGTGCTCTCTTGAGAGGGAGATTTAGATGCCACCAAAAGATGAGATTTTATCTCAGAAAGAGGAACCTCAAGTAGTTGTAGAGAAACCACAAATTTTGGAGCAAAGAGTGGAGACATTCACTAAAGCAAAACCTCCAGAGAAGGCAGAAAAAGAACTAAGGAAGTTGATAGACTTGTGCAAGATGCGAGGGAGAATGTGGGATAAGCAAAGGAGGTCACCTGAGAGGTAAACTGGCAACATGGCTCTTATGACTGAGCTTATAGAGATTGAGCCATCCTATTTTGAGGAAGAAATAGAGAAACCTGTATGGGTTGATGCAATGGTGGAGGAATATGAATCCATTGCAAAGAACCGTGTTTGGGAAAAGATCCCAAGAACAACATATAAATCAATAGTGGGTTTGAGATGGATCTTCAAGGTGAAGCAGGCAACAAATGGAAGAATACGGAAGTATAATACCAGATTTGTGGCCAAGGGTTACTCTGAAGTTGAGGGAATTGACTATGAGGAGACATTTTCTCTTGTAGTAAGGTACTCATCCATTAGATCAATTCTTCGTCTCGCTACACAGATGGGGTGGAATATCCACTAGATGGGTGTAAAAACAACATTTCTGAATGGGGTTATTAAGGAGGAGGTGTACATAGAGTAACAAAAAGGTTTTGAGACATTTGATCAAGAGTCTCATGTGTGCAAACTCAAGTGAGCATTGTATGATCTCAAGCAAGCACCTCGTGCTTGGTACACCAAGATCAATAGTTATCTCACCAGTTTGGGCTTCACCATAAGTGAACCAGATGTAAACCTCATCACATATCGATAGAAGGTAAATTTATTATTATTGTCTTATATGTTGATAATTTTATTTTAACTAGTGATGACACGTTGATCATATCTTGCAAGGGAATTTTAAATGAAGGACATGGGTCTCATGCACTACTTTCTCAGGTTGGAAGTATGACAAGGTGACGGGTAATTATTTGTCTCTCAAGGCAAGTATGAAAATGAGATACTACAGAGATTCTACATGGAGAGTTGTAAACCCATGGAAACACCTATGACGAACAACTAGAGGAAGGAGGATGCCACTTCAGGTGAAGTGGATGTTACCATTTATGGACAGCTAGTGGGTCCACTCATGTATCTTGTGAACATATGACTAGATATGTGATGTGCAGTCAACGATCTAAGACACACTATGGTTAGGTCAACCAAACTATTTTGGAAGGCAACTAACCATGTTTTACGGTACCTCATAGGCACTACCCAGTTTGGGCTATGGTATAAATGAGTAGAGGGAGTGAAGTTGTGCGGCTTCACAGATGAAAGTTGGGCATGAAGTCCACTAAAACGAAAGAGTACATCAAGTGTAATTTTTAGTGTTGAGTTTGTAGTTGTTTCTTGGTATGACAAGAAGTAAATATCTATGGTGCTCAGCTAGATAGAAGCATAATACATGGTTGCAAATCAAGAAACATGTGAGGCAATATGGATGAGAAAGACACTTGTTGGACTATTTGGTCAGATGATGGATCCAATTGTGATAATTAGATTTGCATCAATCTCTCTAAGAATCTTATATTTCATGATCAATCCGAGCATATAGATATCCAATATCACCATTTAAGAGATTGTATCTAGAGGTAGATGATGTTGCTACACTGCATTCTGATAAAGGAGTAAGATGTTGACATTTTGACAAAATGTTTGTCAAGAGGGAAGTTTGAATTCCTTAGGTGCATGATAGGGGTGGTTGATAATCCATTTCTTGCAGAGAGGGAGTCTTAAAAAATGTAGCAATAAATTATCAATTTGATTTTTCATTGATTAAACTGAGAAAAATTGAATTTCCACATCAACAAATAGCTTGGATGCAATTAACTTGTGTGACATGGCTTGTGTCACCTAGTTTACATAGTAAATTCGAGTTGGAGGAGTTATAGTTCAGTTAAACATGTATGATTGTTAATTTGTAACAATCAAAGTTAGTTATCTCAAGTTATTTTCAGTTAAACTAGTTCCAACTACTTGAGGAACTAGTGGAAGGCCAATTGTGCAGTGCGAATTCAGTCAAACTCAGTGATCATCTAGTTAACTAATCAATCAACCCAAAATAGCTAATGCATGGAGAATTCGAGTTCCCCAGCTATGGTGGAGATTCCAAGGCAATGTAACATCAACTATAGACTAGCCTTGAGTGTACAGGTGTTGCATATAGTCAGATGATCAACCTTGGGAATTTCACAATCCGTTTTGTAAAAATTCCTAAATAATAGGGGCCTAATTTCTCAAGGAATTGCGCAAGAAAATATGGGCTCAAGAAGAGGTAGAAATTTTCAAAGTCTGGCTTAGAGCTTCTCAGTGAGCAGAGAGACAGGTTATTCACTTGTAGGTTCTGCTCAGTTGAGAAAATAAATTTCAATACATTTCTATTGATCATATTAGTGCAACTGCAAACATACATTGGGGTTTTAAGCATATTGTTTTCCTTAGGTAAAATTTGGTGTGCATGTGTGTTATTTGTTATTGCATGTATGAAATTTTCATTCTAAATTGTGAATTAACTTCCAGAGAGTAGTATAGTAGGCTTGTGTCTTATGATTTTGATTAAAACTTCATGACTAGTTGCAACTCTACACCATAATGTCTACAAGGATGGTGGAGGTAAATTACAGAATATTCGTTAGTAGACAATATGCCTACCTCAAAATATCTATGACAACTTTTGCGAGAAGAAGACGTTGAGGATAAAAGATTGGATTTTCGAAGAACTAGTCACAAAATTCACAAGGGTGGTAATTTTGGTTGCAGGTGTGGAGGTAGATGGATTAAAAGTAATTTTGGCTACATGTATGTAGATAGACAAGTCACATATACTCCTTTGATTTTTGTCGATGATGTGTTACTATTTGGTATATTGACCTCTTTTAATTGGTATTTGCACTCCTTATGAATAATATTAAATATGATATGATTTATTCTTACCCAGATGATGCATTGGTACTGGAGATTTATCATATTTTTCATGTTATCTCCACTGCATTGGATGCAAATTTTTAATATCTTAGATTTATGCTCCAACCTAATTGTTATGGAATTAAGGATTAGAGCTGAATTATAGAGAAAATCCACTGTATAGTTTTATCATGGGCACACAAGAGGCTCTCCCTAGGAGGAAAGTTGACTCTAGTTCGAGCAGTCCTTTAGAGCATCTCTATATATTGGCTTCATATTTTCGCTTTGCCTAAGAATATCAGTAAATGTATCTTTCCGGCTTCATCTTCGCATGGGACAATCTGTGTCATACAGGATAGAGTGGGCCTGGTTGTTTTTTACTCTGTATGGAGGCGACGGATGACCAGAATCATCTGTTTCTTTTATTCTCTAGAGTAAAATCAATTTGGAAAGTTGTGTTTAATATGTTCCATTTACATGCAGATTAGAACTACTCCTTTGTGGTTTATTGTATTTGGCACTAGATTCTTGAATATAAAACATTTCGACCACTTCCAATATTCATTGGGTGTTCAACCCAAAGGATGCATTACTGCCCCAAGCTCCTTTGTTGTGATACATCCACCTCCATCCTCATCAAAAAAGATAAAGGCCTCCAAGAACTTAGACATAATCTCGAACCCATATTCATTTAGTAGATAAAACACTTCTCTCATTTTCTGACCATGCCAATCTACCCTCCATCCCATATTCTCTCATGATCCTTGTGTAAACCACCATTTAATGCAACGATGGGAATTTTGATGCCTACTCTAACCATATTTGTTAGATACTTTCCTCCTTTTCTTGCTTATGATTTCTTGAGTTGGCCTCCTCTAAATATTCCCTACTCTCCTTAAATTATTTGAAAGGTATCCTTTGGTTACTAACCCCATTTTACCAGAGATCCTCGACATGTCACTTGAAATTTTGGTTCAGCCCCATGAACTATTTTATGCCAGTGAGTCGAAAGCTTTAGATTTCTTTTCCACATATTCATTCATGACCAAACACTATACCACTAGTTCTAAGAATCTTGTGGTTACTATCACCATAATAAATGTATATTGTATTTTAGACGAGATAAGAATTGTATATTGCCCTTTGGGACACTCCAAAAATATTTTGATGCACCCTATTTTTCTAACACTCTAGTATACTTTATGACCTTAATTCCCATTCCATGTTCATCCATGTGGATGCACTTTATGATGTTCTAGGACAACCTAATGTCCTTGTCAACTCCCTCTCATCTTCCTTGTCATGTTTTATAGGACTTGTGTATCCAACAAGAAATTTGGGAGATGCATGACATCAAGGTAGAAAATCAAGGGGTTTTCAAGTCATTTATTTAGGGTTCCCACTAGCATAGTCCCACCATATGATTCACCCAATCCCTAAATTGGGGTTTAGTGCTATTTCAATTAATTATTAGATGATCATGGTGGGCCATAATTCCAGGTTAAATGTTATGATTCTTCATAGGATATTATTGGAGATACTTTAGGAGACACCTCTTTGGCTAAAGGGTCAAGGAAGGATTTTGACTTCAATATCAAACCATCAACCATATCCTCAACATTTGTCCCATTCACCATATCCTCAACATATCGAACCAACAATCAAGAAGACAACTGAGGTGAAGCATGGGAATCCTCTCTCACCCATGTTGTTTAGGATATATATCAATCTATGAATGCCTCTACACTCCACCAACTATGCATCAATAAAAATTTTGTTTGCCCCATTTTCCACCAAGATGGATACACATTGTCCCAACATTGTGCCTCTAATTGCCAAAATTGTAAAATTGGGATTTTCCATGTCAAAATTTTAATTCAAGACTTACCATGCATTGGAAGGCCATTAACACAAGATTAGGACATAAAAATTGAATAATTGACACAATACCAAATATAATACATACATTGAGTTTTGTCTCACAAGGTATCTAGATGCTAATTGAGCAAGTTCACATAAAGAGAGAAAGGCAATGTCATGATACATTGTTCAATTTGTAATCAAGAGAATTATTTTGGATAAGGGAGAAGTAACATTTATTTTCTTTCTCATATACAAAGGAAAAATTATGAATCAATGTCAAATGCCTTTTGTGAAGAAATGTTGTTGTAAAGGGTGTTAGAAAGCTTGCATTGTAGGCAAGGCCCTCACACCATACTAGATTGTTTTAACCAAAGCATGTTAACCATGTCCAATGATCTCAAATTTCATGAGCATGTTCAATGAGTGACCATAAATGAGGGGTGTTAGAGTGGATAATAATCATAGCTTATAGTGGATGATTGTCATCGTACATAACATCTGTGGTCGAAGTCATTTGTTTGGTGCCCAATATTGGTGAATCATTGTATTACATCATGGTAGCATATCTTGCCTTTTTTAAAGAAAAAATATATTGAAAATAAATTAAGTTATGTCTCATGCAAATGTTCAATATTGTTGTGTTGTGAGTGGTTTTCATATTATATGTATCATATATCTATAATCACTTATTTCAAGCCTGCCTTAAGAAATAAATGAAGAGGTGGAGGGCCTTTTCATAATAAGAACTCCCACCAACTCCTCTCCTCGTAGCAATCTTTCAAACATTAGCCCATATATCAAACACATGCCCTTGTTTCTCTAGTTTGGAAACCCTTGGATGGATACGACAGTGAGCTACTCCAAACCAGTTCTTTAACCATCTATTGAATGCCTTTGATTGGTATGTGTAAATGATTTTGATTGATTCTTGGAGAGGTGCGAAATCTAATTTTGCATTGACATAATACAAACACCAAACTTAACCCATGGTAGCCAAAATTTCAGCCTTACAACTCTCTCATCCAATATTAAATACTTCACTAATTAGTCAAGGGGTAATCTCCTTAACAATATATTAAATATTAGAAGCATTCATTTTAATTGATAAAATAAGAATATTATTTAATATTAAGTTATAATGCAGGTAGTTGCCAAGTTGACATATGAGACCCCCTTGTTTGTGAGACAACGTATGCCCTCCATTCAATGCTTTAACTATTTAATCTTTGGATGTGTACATACCTTAATTTCCATTGGATTGAATCCTGTGACCTTTAAGGAGGAAACACTTTAACACAAATCGAACATGTAAATACAAACTTAAAATGTATATGTATCAAAGTTACTTTGAGAGTTGCATGGAATGCTTAATTTTGTATAGAAGCAAGGGAAAACTTGAAGGGTTGATTAAAACAAACATGTATGGTCAATTATGATTATCATAGGTATATTATTTTGGTTTTCCTAATCTATAACTTGCACACTTTGTTACTATTGTTAAAGGCATGTCATGATGGTTCACTGGTGTAACATCATGTACATTTAGTTGTGTGTATTAAAGGCATGTTAGTTCAATGACAAAACCAATCATTTGTCAACTTGGTCAGCTTAGTGAGCTATTTGTTAATCATCTCAATGACCAACATATAAGGTCAATTAGCTTAGCCATTGACATGCACATTCCATTGTCACTATTAGTGACATGTTAGGTTGGATATTAATATGTATTTTTGATTAACATTATCTAGGAGAGTAACCGAATCAACATGCATGTTTGACTACAATTGTGGGAGATACGTTAAATAGGTCAACCTCATCAACAACATTTATGTTCAATTGCACATGTTAGAGGCATGACACAATGGTCAATTGATTAGTAACATGTACATTTTGGTTATCACTATTAAAGTTGTGTTAGGTTGGTTAACTTGTTCAACGACTTGTATGTTTGGTTACAATTATTAAAGCCTCAAATGATTGTTTAATGCAGTAAATGGAGTGTAAGTCTAGTTACCATTGTCGAAGGCATGTTTTGTTGGTTAAATTAGTTAACATCATATACATTCAACTATGATTGTTAGAGCCATCCAAGGCTATTAAACCCATTTAAAGCAGTGCATAACATTGATGGGGGCTTGCTTATTTATAGTGTGTTATTTCTTTTTGTAAGTCGAAGATTTTTCATTAATAAAAAGAATGTACAAGGGCATCAAAATGCATGGCTTATAATTATTTATATATTTAATGTAATATGCCTTTCATTAAGAAGAGGAAACATACTTTGGGGGATAGGAGAAATGGTATTGTCTAGGGGAAACATCAATCTCATCTATCTCATCTTCAATCTCCCTTCCCTATCATTAGAATCCCTCTCCTTTTTTTTTTATCCACCAACACCAATAATAGACTTTTTGTTAAGAAGTAGCATTGGATGACTCAGAATAAGAGTTAGAGCTCATATGTTTATCTTGGGTTTCTGCTTGGGGTTTCTGAGCTTACGTATCTTGCTTTAAATTCTTCTTAAACATCCCAACAATATCCTTTCTCATCTCTTGTTCATGAAACCTCAGCATGCGAGCACAGTATTCATCCTAAATTTCCTTTGAAGATTCATGTACCCATTTTACACCGAGGCCTATTCCTAGGGGGGAGATTGGGAGGATCTACATTTGTCAACAGACCCTTTTATTGCTGTCCCATGCCACCCCAAACATTATAGCCCATGTTTGTAGCCAAGATATACCCTCTTCCATATGTAAACTATGTATTAGATTGATAAAAAGAGAAGACTGGACTCTTCCATGAGCTTTTGTTTGAAGATGAGAATGACAGTGAAATGTTCATTTTTAACTGTACACCTAAACAAGCTTAGAGACCCTTCCACCTCACTGGCCTAAAATATGGACTCAAACCATTGCAGAATGTGACATTTTGAAGCCTGTCACTCTATTCCCTTTAAAAAGGAGTGACATGACACCTTTTGTGAAAGAGCAACAAGAGATTGTCGCCTCTTGCACCTTTGAAAGTGGTGAAACTTTCTAGAAAAAAAATATATCTGAGAACATCGTGAAAAAAAGTTTCCAAAGCATTTAAAAATGATTCCATTCCATTGAATCACTACTATATGAATTCATCTTAAAATTTCATTTTATTTATTAAATTTATCATAATCAAAATTCCCCATGGAAGATATTGAGAGGCATTAGAAGATATATATATATATATATATATATATATATATATATATATATATATTTCATAAGAGCTTGTTAAAACATACCATGGCAATTTAATAACTTTAGTTAAGACATTTTGTCTCCCGTGCACCAATCACCAAATAAAATTTCAAGGTGGGTGATGCCATTTTTGTTCAAACCCTTAAGGAGCACCCTCGAGGTTCTTTCAAGAATGGAAGAAAAATAATGGGTGACGCAATTTTGTTCATACCCTGGATTTTTGAATTCTGGAGAAGGTTTCAACCATTTTCTTCAAACCATGAATTTTTGAATTCTGGATGAGGCTTCAGCAATCGAGAGGAACGTTTTTCTACGAGTATCCTATTTTTCACTTCTAGTTTGATAGAGGCAGGGGATTTTTGAGGTTTTGTGTAGGGAACAAGACACCTAACTGGAACTTGTGCGGCTCCTTGATTTCGCTATGGAACCCCAGACCCATGTAAGGTTCAAACAGGGCTTTTCGTTTCCTTCGTCACCCAAAAAATGCCACTCTTTCTCTATAGGTTGTTGAATTATCCTCCAAGGCAGTGAAAGAGGTTTATAGCCCTATTCCAGAAATTCTGGACTCGAGTAACTGATGAAAACATTTAGTTGTTTGACATCCCCTTTGGAATCATACATTTTCCCTAGCACAGGAAACAAAAACCCCTCTAAGGCTACTGTAGCAAAGCCCATTGATAAATCTAGGGAAGAGGGAAAAAAATAAATGGAGCCCGTCGACCTGCCAAGCCTTGGGAATGATTGGATCCATTTTCTCACAGTGGTAAGTCTCTATCTGACTCCAGTTCTATTATCAAATTTATGTCTTTGGAAGATTTGATGGTTATTGAAACCAAAGTAAATTAAAGGAAAGGAAAACCATAGTAAATTAAATTATGTTTGAATCCATCAAATAAAATAGACTTCTTTGACTAATACTAATTCTATCCTCGCTTTAACTGATGGAATGCAAATTTGGCAGCTATGAAAAATAATGTGCAGCATGCACCGAGCATGGGTACTAGAAATTACTAATTAGAGTATATCAAGGTTTTTTAAACCCAAGATGTAAAAATCATATAAAAAGTGATGGCACTAGGCTAAACCCACATGTCTGTCCTGATTGCCTCAATGAGTTGATATGAGAAGAAATGTTGAGATACATTTGGCTTAGACACCAATAACAGTCATACCTATTTAAATGAGATTTTAGAACATTGTGTTTCAAATTTCAAGATCCTTGAAATGATCTTTATTTGTCATGAACCCCCTTTCCTTTGATACCAGAATCTCAGACACGCACGAATGTTGATCCTTTACCTTCAATAAGCATCTACCCAATGGAAAACCATGAACACTAATTTTCAAACCCTCTTGATTGATGTCTAAGGACTGAGCATACTTCACCTTTTGTAACCTTTTATACTTATTTGTGATACAGACAGAGCCCTAATACAAGGCCGAAGGCATGTCAATGAGCTCAAGAATAATATTATATATATGAGGTTAGATGCTAGGAACTTTATAGCTTCAGATATGATTTTATATAAACCTGCAAGAGAGAAGGAATTCTGAGTAAGACACTATCTCCAAACCAAATTCAATTCAAGGGTGATTTCACCATAGAAGATTTGACCCTAAAGCAACCAAAGCTTCCTGGTTGTAGTCATGCCAAAAGGCCTTAGATATAGATCATTTGACAAAAAAATTGATAGAGAGCTCTATCGTAGAGATGCTTGATTGATGAGGACTTGATCTCATTTCCTTTCTCGGATCTGCAGCCTAGAATTTTGCAGTAGGAGTTTCAGTGCTTCAAGATGACTGATCTTTGAAGAGGAAGGAGGTCAGTGTTGTCAAAAAAACTTATTGTGATTTCTTTCTTCCTTGCTTGGTCTTGCCCTCACCTTAGCTCTGATACCTTGCCCTCACCTTAACTTTGATACCATTCTGGCCAGGCAAGCTAAACATGACAACAATAGTGGTACGAAGTTGTAGATTCCTATTTTGTCTGTCTTTTAGCTTCTAGAACATCATATGTTTTATTGCCAATTTCTACTAAATTTAAAATTGACATAATGATCTGAGAAGAGGTTTTGCAATGCTAATAACCTCTTCTTCTGTCCATGTTGGCACACTCGAGTCTTGTTAAAGGACCAACTATTTCTTATGCAAAATTCGAAGCAGACGACGATATACAACATGTTTTCTGAGAATCAAAACAACTTCTAGAAGTGTTATGACATTAATCCAACACTACGTTTATAAACCGGTTCATACTAATGGACATAGGATGTGTAAAATGTATTCTTTAAAAAAAAAAATCTCTGTCAGCTGGCTTAAAGCTTACATCCTTACTCCTACCTTAAAGAAAGGGTACTTGCTTCCCTTTCACTTCATAGGTATATGAAAACCTAGTTTTGTAAGCACCCATAACCATGAATATTATACCAACTCCCTTTGGTTATTGCATCAATAATGTAAGTGTAACACTCATCCATGTGGCAGTCATAAGGCATTTAGGTAAGGTTTTACTAACACTCGCATCCCAGACCATTAAGATCTATCCATGGCCTCAAAATGATGTATTTCCGTTACTCAATAGAACAATCATGATTTCTATCCTCCAATCATCAAATTTTTTTTCTTCATTCTGAATGAGAAATCAATCAACAAGTCACCATTTTAAATGTTAGATAACAATATGTTTCACTTCTCTCCTGTGCTTACACTCTAGTATTCTCGTAGGTTCAGAATCATGAATCTTAAACACAGTCTCATGATGTGCATTTAGGGAGGAATAATTCACCCTTGCTTTGCATCAAATTACCCCACTAGCATTCCCTTTACCTTTACATGCCTCAATGCAAGGCATGCCAAGACGGTACCTACTTAGTTAAATTAGTAAGTTGTTGGGTGTCATATATACCCAATGCTGCATGCCTGTTCTTCCTCTTCCTATGTCGTAGTGTATGAACAGTCAGCCAGACTAGTGAGGATCCCCATTAATAATAACATATATGTTGGCATCTGAATCCGAATGACGTGTTTCCCTTCATTATATGTTTTGGTTTTTTAACAGAAAAGGCTAACAGAGATAAAGACCCTCAAATCTGTCTACTTCTGGCCCCTATGCCCATTTTCATCTAGGTTTTTACCTTGTCAGTGGCCTTTTCTTTCTCAAAACTCCATGAAATCAGTTGATCTATCCATTTCGTAATGCCTTTGGTAAATTTTTCTATCAAATGCTCTAATGTATATATGAGATCTAATGGTTTTTTTTGTTGTTGCTGACTTCATATATTTCTAATAACCATGATATGGGTTTGATATAGAGGATTATGATTGAGTAAGGGTTGCATTCCTTGATATTTGTTTAGGAGGAGGAGAAGGAGAAAAGTGGTGTTAGGTTTGAGAGCTAAAAATGCCTGTGAAAAGAGGAGGTGTGTGGAATGGAGGGTGGCAGGGTTACCAGCGTGATAGAAATGGAGGATGGGGAGGTTGAGGTTTTCATCATCGAATAGTTGTGGTGGGCTTCCTTGTTATCTTTGTGGTCATGCCATTGGTTTTTCCTCCCTCACTGGTAAGATTCTTCCTACCCTCCTCCGTCGTTGGTAAACTTCTTCCTGCCCTCCTCCCTCGTTAGGTTGCTTATGTCTCTTTTTCTGAGGTGGGTCAGCGTTTAATTTATCTTTATTGGCAAGCATACCCTTTCTAAATCTAGTAGTATTACAATGAAGTGTATACTTCTTACAACATTCAAGTAAGATCTCCATTACAATGAAGTGTAGTCATCTTATACTATTTTAGAAAGATCCCTTTCATTGAGAACCAATTGAACAATGTATTTATGTGATTTGAGCCTTGGCGAGGAAATATCGTCACCCTCGGTTAACCATTGAACCAAGACCCCATGGACGTACTTCGAAATTTGATTTGCCTTCACCACCCCCGGTTAACCATTGAACCAAAATGCCATGGACCTACATTGGAATTTGATTTTCCTTTTAGCTTTTTCACAACATCTGAAGGTGCAAATGTTATCAAACTTACTTTCCTCGCTTATTGTCAAAATTTTAGCACCTCTAGCATTTTTCCATACATTTTGTGAGTTTTCTTTATAGTTTTCCTTTCATTTGATCTGTGTGAAACTGTGAACTCCATCTCTAGATTAACACTATACAATACCTTACAGGAGAAAGATTCAAAGTTTCTACCTCTCTCATGCAAGAGCAAAGGTTTTACCAACTGCCCTTAGGGTAATTTCCGTTGCCAAAGATAATGAAACCATTCATCCCGATAGCAAGAAATAACAATGCTCTTTCCATTTTTTAACAAAGGGAAATGCGTATCACTGGTAAATTCGCTAGGCAACTGCTCGATGAATTCGCTGGGCACTCCACATTCTAAGTAGGATGGTACTAAGTGTGCGTTGGATTCTGCATAAGCTAGATGGGTATTATAAAAATATATTTGTTAAGGGTTCAGTTCAACATCTTACTCATGGGAATTGAATCTGGGTGGGAAGGGTAACTTATCCAAGCCAGATCCACTTTCCATCCATAAAGCTAAATCCACTTCTCATCAGTCAAGCTAAAACTAGCTCTGATCCACCCAACCTAGACCCAATTCACAATGACAATCTTGTTCACCAGCTACTTTCTGCTATAAATATCATTTTCACACTGTTCCCATAGTGCTCAGAGCACACTGGCCAAAACAAATGATATATATTATACACACCATTTTATTATTGATGTGTAATGAAATCTCAATCTTAGCATATGCATGATAGCAAAGCAACCCCCTTTCTAGTGTTTCAGTACTTTCATATGTTTAAAATCACTCTTATCTATTTATCTGTGGGGCTCACTAGAACAGGCAGATGACTGGAGAAAGAAAAGTTTAATAGAGAGCATTGACTCTCTCTTCCCAAGGGAGGCAAGTATAAGAAACCTGCTGCATTTGGATATCTTAAATTTGATTTCTCCGCTATTGAGTAGAGAATTGAAAATAAATTTTATTTACTGGGTAGGTGATTGATGTCATAACATCTATCACAGAGGACTCGGGAACTCTAAACTTAAATATTATTAGACAGAATGACTTATCTTCCTCATGGGTATTAGAAAGCCTTCTGAAGTAAACCAAAGGGATATTACTAACTATGAGGTATGATTGGTGAAGATTTTGGTTATTTTCTCTATTGAACAGGTAAGGAAACCTATGTGATGATGATCTATGTAGTTGAGTAGGGTTGTAATAAGCAGGAAGTGAAAACTAACATTGGTAGGGGTGCTTCTCTATTTCTAACGGTGTACATCAAGCAGAGGCAAACGACTTCTGGATACAACTCAGAAAAGTTACATTCGCAACAAGATGGTGTGATCTTCAATGAAGAAGGCAAGGAAAATCTTGAGGGGGGTAAAATGAATGAAGAGGTGCAGAAAAAAATTCCAATGATGAATAAATTCTTATGAGGTTTCAAGAGGATGACATAAGAAGTGAACATCGAGACGTCAAAGAAAATGCTCTTGATGGTAAGTTTTGATTTTCCCTGGTTAACTGATCTATGATGTTGGTAGCCTAGTGTAAGGTAATGTCTAATCAAACTCCCAAGACAATGGTTTTTGTAATGCAGACCATTTGTAGCTTGAAGAAAGTCCAACAAAAGTTTCATGGAGGGTAAAATTCTTTGTTGCAGTTGATCGCTACTTTTTGTTCCGATGGAAAAGGGAATTGTTATATTATTTTCCAAAATCCTTTTTGAATGTTACTTCTCCAATAGAAAAATTTTATATTTCTTAGATTTTACCATAGTATGCTTTAATTTATAGTAGTTTAATGCTTACAACAATTGAGACAAAAGAGGAGCGAGAAAAGGTCAATAGAGCTGATTCAGCAGGATGAAGAAAAACGAGTTGAGCTTGAAAACACAACAATTAAACATTCCAAGGAGGTAGATTCTATTGTCTTGGGAAAATATAGCATTTGGAGGCAGGAGAATGAGAACGAGAATTCTGACTCCACATTTAGATTGATGCAAGACCAACTGATCATGGATACGGTATATTCAAGCATTTCCCTGGGTAGGAATAATCTTGATTTATACCATAAATTGATGCTCTGCATTAAAGAATGTCAGTGTCCATTGGGTGAGGCTAATGCAGATTCTAATCTACCTCAAAGGTAATAGTTTTCGCATTCGCTACTTCTAAATCAAGAGTAGTAAGTGCATCCATTTGCATTTGCTGTTCATATCATTTGTTTCTTTTAAAGTTGCAGTTTGTGTGTCAATCTTTCTGCTTTTCATTGTCTTTTTCATGGCCGATAATTGATATGAATGTTTCAGTGCGTCTGGGAAGATCAAGGCTATGGTTCATGTCCTATCCAAGGCTAGAGAACAATTTTATGACTGTGGGACAGTAAAAAAGAAGTTGTGAGCCATGCTTCAATCTACGAATGAGCAAGTAAGGACCTTGAAAAAGAAAAGTACATTTTTAAGTCAGTTGGTAGCAAAGACTGTTATCAAGGGCCTACACTGTCTGTCCATGTGATTGACCATGGATTATTACTTGCTTTCGCTTGAAAAGTGAAATTTCATAAAAAGGACAAGTTGGAGGATCCAACTCTTTATCACTATGATTTATTTTCTAACAATGTATTGGCTGCATTTGTGGTTGTGAATTCAACTGTCATGAATGCTAAGGTGCAGAGTTATGAATTTAAAATACTCTAAAGTTTGGAAGTCCAAAAATTTTGTTGCATTTTACATTTAATATTTGGATCTCATTGTAGGTGATTTACTTGTGTTTGTAGGAATCTCAAAAACATGTATTTCATCTCATCACAGACAAGTAAAATTTCGGGGCCACGAAATGTGGTTTTTACTTAATCCCCCAAGGAAAGTTGCAATACATGTAGAAAATGTTGATGATTTTAAATGGCTCAAATCCTCCTATTTCCCTATGCTTCACCAGGTTGAATCCGCAGCTGTGAAAGAGTATTATTTCAAGGCAGATCACTCGACTACACTCTCAGCATGTTCCTCCAATTTGAACTATATAAATCCAAAATATTTATCCATGCTAAATCATCTTCATTTCTATCTTCCACAAGTTTATCCCAAACTGGACAAGATCCTTTTCTGGGATGATGATATTGTGGTGCAAAAAGATTGGACAACCTTGTGGTCAGTAGATCTTCATGGAAAGGTTAAGGGTTCAGTGGAAACTTGTGGAGAAAGCTTTCGCCGGTTTGACAAATACCTTAATTTTTCCAATCTGTACATATCGAGGAACTTTCATCCTAATGCTTGTGGTTGGGCATATGGGATGAGTGTATTTAATCTCAAAGAATGGAAGGAAAAAGATATAACTGGAATATATCACAAGTGGTAGAAAATGGTAAGTGTGTAGTGTGGTTTATTTATGTTAATCCGTGTAATGCCTACTTTAAAGTATTTCAAGTAAATCTGAAGTAATTAGCTAGAAAACTTAATGGGTTTTTCTTTGTTTGATTTCTAAGCTTTTCTTTTATTGTATGTAATAATGAGGATAGTGTTGTGGAAGCTTGGAACACTACCCCCTGGATTTTCACATTGGCTGCTTCTAAATCAAGAGTAGTAAGTGCTTCCATTTGCATTTGGTGTTCATATCCTTTGTTTCTTTTAAAGTTGCAATCTCTGTGTCAATATTTTTGCTTTTCATTCTCTTTTTCATGACCAGTAATTGATATGAATGTTTTAGTGCACCTAAGAAGATCAAGTCTATGGGTCATGTCCTATCCAAGACTAGAGAAAAATTTTATGGCTGTGCAACATTAACAAAGAAGTTGCAAGCCATGCTTCAGTCTGCAGACGATCAAGTAATGACCCTGGAAAGGAAAAGTAAAATTTTAAGTTAGGTGGCAACAAAGTCTGTTCCCAAGGGCCTGCATTTTCTGTCCATGCGATTGACCATAGATTATTACTTTCTTCCTCTTTCTGCATATGTGGTTGTGAATTCAACTATCATGAATGCTAAGCTGAAGTGTTATTAATTTAAATTACTCTAAAGACTAGAAGTCCAATAGTTTTGCTGCATTTTACATTTAATATTTGGATCTCATTGTAGGTGATTTACATGTGTTTACAAGAATCTGAGAAACATGTATTTCATCTCATCACAGACAAGTTAAATTTTGGTGCCATGAAAATCTGGTTTTTACTTAATCCCCCAGGGAAAGCTGCGATACATGTAGAAAATGTTGATGATTTTAAATGGCTCAATTCCTCCTTGTTATCGGGAAATCTAGTGTCTATGCAGAGCTGCTAGTCCCACTAAGGCTGGTAGCTACGTTAGAAACAAACAAACTAAAACCACTTTTGTTTTCCTTTATGAGAAATAGATAAGAGGGGAATAAAGGAGACCAACCTCTGTCTTGCGCTTGGTTCCTTGCATGATTCCTCTCCCTTCTGATAGATCTTTGCCACTCACTTCCTCGTCTACCCAGCTTCAAAGAGCACCTATAGAATCAAAGAAGCATAACACTATCCAAGAACATAGATCTATTATCATAAACAATATAGGACCAGATATATATTGACCACACAAATGCATATATCATCAATCATACCAGAATGTGGAGGAAAACTTGAATAGATTTATTAATAATCAAGAATAGAAAAGAGGATTACAACCAATTGTTCTGACCTAACATCATCCTCTCAGCAAGAAAGCCCTTCTTCACCTCATGAAAATCCTAGATCACCCAACACTATGATGTTGCACCAAAAAACCAGCAGCACTTCCTTACAAGATACAAAATTCTAGCTTCTGGATCTCTGGGATGAGGGATCCATATATAGATGTTTGCAAGGGGGGTGAGTCAGCTTTTGAGATTTGATTAGTGTCCTCTCTCTGATAGTTCTTGATTCCACTTGGAGATTGATGATATCTTACTCATCCCTGGGCGAATGCAGAGAGGCAAGTGTCACAGGAGAAGTTTTTGGAAGATTCCATGATCCCCCACCTTGCAGATTGACCCTGCCATTTGTCCACTCTCACCCATCGTACCCCATAGAAGGGATTTTAAATATGCATCGCACCTTCCATGTGTATTTAGGTGGGATGCAGCGCACTTTGACCATGGAGCAGGTGAGATGGTCCAGTTTTGACCAGTTCTGAGTAGTTTTTCATGGAGAACTTTTGGGAGAAGATGTAATAAGTTGACCTTGGTATTTTAGAGGTTGGAACAACACTTTTAGGGACTTAAGATCCCTTGGTTTATGGACATTTATGATTGGGTTTGTAGTGCCCAAAAATGTCTATAACAGTTACCCCCTAAAGCATGATGTCGTTAATCTGTTGATGTCGGGTGAAATGTTTTATCATGAGGATCTGAAGTTTTTTCAAGATGGAAGGCAACCTGTAATAAGATATAATACAATACATTATCTTCATAATATTTTCATGATCTAGCTGAGGCGGGCATTCCCATGCTCAACTTTATAAATTCATTTTCATGTACACAAGACAGACAATCGTTTGAGTGTAGACTGATGATCCTGTTAGAGCCATCATCCCTTGGATTGGATGATTATCTATGCAGTAATGATGTACATTTGATGTCTTTATTTTCTTGAATATATATCACAGCCCAGATGGATGAAACTAGATCCAGGGTCTTCAATCTTGTTTGATCTTTACTCAAAGTACAAGCCGATCCATGTGAGGGATGTTCTGGAGTCGAACATTGAAAGACATCGCCTGATTACCAGCCGATGATGTAAGTTGTTAACAGGCGCGAGAGGAATCACCAATAATGATGATGACCCTCAAGGTACTATAGTACAATTCACGTGGTGTGAATAAGGGACTTGGCATCGAACACCACTCAAAGTCTTTCGGTCGAAGGCCATTGATGTAAACCTGTCGCCGGAAGTGAGAAACTTGCCATTGAGGCATGCAAATTTCAAACTACTGAAAGGGTTGTTCCTAGATCAACTTCTTGGATAATGAGCTGATGTCGACAAGAAGTGATTCGTCATAGGAGGGCCTTAGTGAATCCCACATCAATGACATGGAACAGAGCAAATGATTTTAATGGAGGTGAAAACAATCTGATCATATAAGGTTCAGGGTGGCAGTCATGAAAGAATGGAGTGTAAATGTATTGCAGTGGATGAGACATAGGTGAATTCTATGAGCGACTTCTCTTGAACATATCGGTGACAATGACATGATAGATTGGTAGCATTAACCCCAAATATGGATGGTGTGATGGACCCATGGTGATATGACCAGTGAACGGAACAACCCAACCCGACTCGAATGTGGAGTGAAAGTGTCATGTTCAAGAGCGACTTGCTACCAATAAAGTTTCTTCAAGTTTTCTTCCCAATTTTTCCTGACTAGTACCTCTTTATTTTTGTCAAGCTTGAGGAGGATAACATATGCTTCTTCTATAATTTTCCCTTCGGGCAAACCCATCGCTATGATTTAATGAGCCTAGAAATAGTGAAACTCGTTCTTGTCTGTATGGACAAGTTTGTCACTATTCGGCTTTAACGAGTTTAACGACAAGGATAACTCGGTCCTTTTCAATTTTAGAGAATTTGAAAAAGGGATGTAAAGAAAACTCCAATAATCCTTTTTCGTCATATAATCCCTTGAGTCCGAAAAAGTATAAAAAAAATACAAAAGGGATGAATTTTTGGTACTTTTAACGAGCCGAACAAAACAAGCGCTCGATCTTTTTGTGTAATGATCCCTCAAGTCCAAAAAGATTAAAATCTAAAGGAGGGATAGCACTTCTGGTCCCTTTAATGAGCTGGAGAGACCAATTTCTCGGCAATATTTTCATATTTTACGAGTTAGTTGAAACGAGCTTAAAGGAGACTCGTTTTTTGAGGAACGAGTGATAAATTCGGGTAGCAGCTGATTCCAAGTAAGGTTTGGAATTTTCCAATCATGGCAGTGTCACAAGGATGGCTAACAGGATCACTCTTCGCAGCTGTTCCTCAAAAAGGGTAAACAATCAAATGGAGGTGAATGATCGGCCAATATAGAGTGGAGGTGATGATGAGAACACAACCAAGGTTTCAAAGGTTGATGATAATACATTCATGATGGTTATTTACCGAAAATTGGTTCATTTTTTAATGAGCTTAAACTCTGGGGGAACATTTTCTCATTGCTTATGTTTATTTTTTAACGAGCTTGAATTCCGCATTAAAACTGCTCAATCTAGTTGTATAATAAGGATGTCTCATTTAAAAATGGCATTTTTTCAAAGCTTTGCCCCGCATCCTTTCTTTATGCAAGTTAGGAAACGACCAATCCTACGAGTTTAAAGGGTTAGAGGGCCTACAAATTTAAAAAATAAATGGTTGCTCTTCGCTTGCATGCCAAAAGGTTTGCATGCCCCCAGGTATAGTGAAGTAGAGTTTCCATGTTACCCCTCAATTTGCAGAAAAAACATTTGTTTTATCAGGAAAGGCCTATGTTTAATAGAGGTATCTTATTCCGGTCTAACCCCATTTTCCTAAATGGATGGGTGCGTCAACCGGTCATATATCCTTCATTGAAACCTACCCTGTACCCAAGGTTTTCTTGTCGAAAGAGGCCAGGGTGCCTGCCCCCTGGGTTTCAGTCATATCCTCCGAATCACTCGCGCTCATCAGGGGGATGGACTAGGGATTGATGAGACATTTCTTACGTGAAAAGACCATTCAGGGATGGTATATGACTATTTTCCATGTGTGAACCAGGGAATGAAAGCTGGTCTACGAGCTTGACCACTCTTCCTTCATGCGGAAAATACATTTCTCTAAAGAGTGAGGAGACAATGGCTCCCATGCAATAAATATAGTCACGTCCAAGGAGTAGATTATAATCCAGGGCTCCTTGGACTACCATTACATTCATGTGAACGGTTTTCCTTCTCAATGTTATCGGCACATGGGGAAGGATCCCTAACGGTCGACTGGTTCCTTTGTCAAAGCCTATTTGATTTCTCATTTTAGGCAAAAGTGGTGGCGAACCAAGCGCTTTCCAAGCAGTTGAGGAAAGGATACTCATAGAAGCCCCTTCATCTATGATGGTACTGGCCATGACGATTCTGTATATTTGAGCAATGATTCGAAATGGTATACTAGTTGGTAAGCGGGGTCTTCCTAGTAGATTCCAATCGAAGGAAACAACTAGGTTGCTTGGAGGTGGGACTGAATAGATGACCGGATATGACTCTAACAAACTTCTTTCCTGCGGTAAAGGAACAGGTAGACTGCCCCCATGTTCATAGGAGTCTGTGCTTATGAAGAGAATTTGGACGGTGTCATTCTTGTTCTCTCTGGTGACTATATCATCTGAAGATGGATCCGCTGAAGGCAATACCGGGTCAACTGCCGCCTCGACCTTTTGAGTTTCGTCTGGTGTGGATTCAGATGGTTTATCTTCAATGATAGACACTTTGGCCGACCAAAATGGCGTGTCAGCTAGATTTTCAACTAGTGACGGACTCGGCAAGAGCTTGTTATGTCCAGGAGGAAGCCGTAACGATGAAACTGGACGGTCGTCCAAAACTCTCTTAGGCTCATCTAAGAAGGGATAACAGTGGATGGCGTGATCGCCTTCACACAGTTTACGAGGAAATTTACATTTTCCTTTTTTTCCGGGGGCTTCACTTTCACTAGTTAACGGTCTATTTTCAACATGATCATCAGATGTTGATGACACCGAATTGTGAAAACAAGGAGACCAATCCCTTAAGATCCGAGGGATGCAAGGACAATATCGATGATAGTGGTCTCCTTTGCAAATGACACATGGCGATTTAGGCTTGGACGGTGCAGTGTGTGGATTTTCGCTAGACGATGCCTAGTCACCCTTTTTTGCCTTTGGCTCCTTTTTCTTCTTCTCTTTCTTCTTGTTCTCCTTCTTCTTCTCAGTTACTTGATTTTTGGCTTTACCATCTTGATCAAGCAAAGAGGAAGGAGGAGAGGGAGAACTGGACAAAGTAGAAGGTTGGGGGGTAACTTTGGTATTGTTTAGTTGCTGACATGATTGTTGAAGAATCATGGTGTTCTGAATGACGGAGGTCGAGAAGAGCCATACGTACAGGCCGATTGTCAATCTTGGAAGCGACAATGTGGCCATATGGGGTGCACCAACATCTCCCCAAGAGGAGAAAGGACTAGGATTTCCTCCAATGGGAAATCCTTGGTTGGTGGACTCCATTTTTCTCAACCTAAGACCAACGTAGGAAAGGTGATGTTTATTCCAATTAAAATAAATTTTAGATGCTTTGACACAACTTGTTTTTTCAATTTTTAAGAGTCTAGAAAAAACAAAACATGACTCTAGTCGCCTTCGATTTTTAATGAGCGTGAAGTGACAAGTGCTCAGATGGACCTTTTCCTTTAAGGAGTCTAAAAAGGAATGAAAAAGACTACTCTGGAAATCTAGACAGAGGGATTACCAAAACAATTGCAAAACTGCAGAATACTTTTTATGGTACGGCAGTCAATCTTCCCGAATGCTGTTTTCAGTGCATTGCGATCAATAGAGTGGCAGACATGGCTTCCTATGGATAAAGGATAAAGCCTATTGTGGTCTCCCAGTATATACTTGACGGTACGTGGGAGCACAAGTCCGTACCGGCACTTATCGTCTAAAAGTGGAGGAATCACCCAACCAGCAATGAAAACAATAGTTACCAGGCTTTACGATGCCGGAATACGTCTGTAGCCTAGACTTCTAAATGTTGTGCGTTAGGTTCCAAAGCATTTTTAGATTCATTAAATTTATTTTATAGTTGATCTTTCTTAAGAAATTTGCCTTTTAGGTTCACCGCGTGATGTAGATATATAATTTCATAAAATGCAATCTAAGATGATAAACAATCGTTTAATCTTCTTTTTGCGATGAAAATCCTAGCTACTAAGGAAAGAGAGACGAAATTCTTTCAACGTAGAGTAGAGAGCACACACTATATGCACTGTCCTAAATCAAACCAACAAACAGTCTAAATGCAAATGCACATGCATGTATTTCTTTTCAGCCTTCTTAATGTGTGAATTATAAAAAGAAAGCTAAGCGCAAATCTGAATTATTTTTCAAAGCGACATTACTAACAAGTTTCTTTTCAAGACAAAATGAAGACAATGACAACACTTTGCAATTTGGAATTGAACACTTGCTTTCGACACTTGAAAAACTACTAATTCAAATCAAATACAAGAGTAACAGTGTAATCAACTATCAAGAACAATCGGATTCTCTTCTATGACTGAAAATGACACTTGCGACACTTTCAAATCATGAAATGACAGTTCAATTATGCTACTTCTTTGTAAAAGAGAACTGAAAATGGCTCAAAATACATAAAAAAATTTATAGTTCTTTGCACAATGGAGGTGAAATAATGGTAAGGAAGGGGGTTTCAACAGAGGTATACTGACTACAGACAGCAAAACTCCTGAATAGAGCTGAAAAGAGTGAACAAAGAAACCAAAATCTAATAACAAAAGAGGTCTTGTCTAATCAGCGCACCTGTAACACAAGGAAAGTGAGATGCAGTGCACCTACTACACTCAGGAAGTGTGATGCATCCAGACTCCAAAGAAGAGACAGTGTGATGGTCTAGGGACGAGACTTCAATTGGGTTCTGTGTCACAGTTTGCAGCTCAGTTCAGGGATTTAGGTTGAGCAAGCGGTAATCAGTAAATAAATCACAGGGGTAGATCTAAGGAGGTTACTAGAGCCACCACAAGGGCAATTAGAGATCTTGTAAATTGATTGTTCAGTTTATAAACAAAACCTGGAGATAGACTGAAGCAGCATTGATCTACTTTGCACTTGCATAGAAAATGCAGTTTGAAGGCTAGCTGGCTTGACTTCAGGGTCTGTCTATAAGTTTATAAAGTAAATAAATATATACAAACAAACAATCTATTCGCTCCCCAGCGGGGTCGCCATTTTGTTATCGAGAAATCTAGTGTCTATGTAGAGCTGCTAGTCCCACTAAGGCTGGTAGCTATCTTAGAAACAAACAAACTAAAACCACTTTCGTTTTCCTTTATGAGAAATAGATAAGAGGGGAATAAAGGAGGCCAACCTCTGTCTTGCGCTTGGTTCCTTGCTTGATTCCTCTCCTTTTTGATAGAGCTTTGCCACTCGCTTCCTCATCTACCTAGCTTCAAAGAGCACCTGTAGAATCAAAGAAGCATAACACTATATGTTATAGACATTTTTGTGCCTTACAGCATTGAGCATGAAATGTCCATAATCTAAGGGATCCAAAGTCCCTAAACATGTTGTTCCTACCCCTAGAGGAACAAGGCTAATAAACCACAGCAATTCACGGAAGTTCTCCACCAGAAACTACTAAAAAACAAGTCAATTCAGGGTCATTTCAATGGCTACACTAGCTGTCTGCACTGAATGTCAAAGCCAACACTGGCTACCTATGCTGAATGTCAAAGGCAACACTGGCTACCTGCACTGAGCGAGAAGGGACATGTGGCAAGTTCATTTCTCAAGGTGTCAGAACCCAGGAAGCTTCCAAAATGACACTTGCCTCAGGGAATTCGACCGGTGATGAGTAAGAGGTTCCAAATCTCCAAGTGGAAGCAAGGACCTCCAAGTGGAATCAAGAACTCACAGAGGGAGAGGACACTAGTCAGATCTCAAGTTGACTCATCCTCTCTCCAAACATCTATATATGGATCTCTCTCCCATGAGATCTGGAGGCTGGAATTTTGTTATTGCAAAGAATTGCTGTTGGTTTGAGACTAGAACTATTGGGTGATTTGCTTTGAAGGAGGTGAAGAGGAGATTTCTTTCTGCCGAGAAGTTGATGCTGGATTGGGCCTCATTTGGTTGTATCACTTCCTGAACTTTACTTCTTCATCAATAAAGCCATTTGAGTTTCTTCTATATGCATGTATCTCAATGATGTTTTGTTGTATTTGCATATTTAGTTTATTCTAATCCTTAAACTAGTTATGAATGTATGCTTCTTGTAGTTTCCCTCTCTTGCCATTTTGCAGGAACTTGGTGTAACTGGGATTACATCCAGCGGTTGGGTACCAATACTGCCTCAGCAACCAAGGGTTGTATATTCAACGCAACCAGTCCACCCTGTGTCGAATATTCCTACTACACCTGCTATGGTGACTGCGTCGCAAGTACAAGCGCTACCTATTGTATGTCAACCCCAAGTTTCTCAGGTTGCAATACAACAGCCTCTTGTCTCAACGACTCAATCACAACCTCAGGTTAGTGACTCCTTATCTGGAGCGACTCAGGCTCAAACAAGTACTATGACTCCTCATCTTGGTCAATCATCCAGTATTGGACAACAGCAAATGGTCCAACAACCAAGGCTGGTTCAATCTCAACAACTGCCGTTCCAGCAATCATATCAAGGACCTGAGCAACAAGTCTTTGTAAGTAATGGGCAACCATGCTATAATGGTTATGCCCATCAACCTTGTTATGTTGGTTTGCAAAGACCCATTGCTCAAGCGATCCCATCTTATCCTGGGTATGCTTCGCCGAACCTGAATCAACAGTTGCCCTTTGTAGAAACTCTAGAATTACCAGATCTAAACCGGCTGACGAATGATCCAATTGCTTATGCCCCTTGGTGGCCAGCGATTCCGAGTAAACTTCCGTCAGATATTCCTAAATTTAATGGAAATCCGGGTGAAGATCCGTCGAATCATGTGATGACATTCCATCTATGGTGTTCATCAAATACCCTGAATGATGATTCGATAAGACTTCGCCTCTTTTAGAGGACGTTAATGGGTCCAGCGGCAAAATGGCACATTGAATTGCCTAGAGCTTCGTTCGACAACTTCAGTACCTTAGCCACAACCTTTTTAACCCATTTTCAATTACCAATAAGGTATGAAACGGGAACAGAACTCCTAACCAACTTTAAACAGACAACGGCCACTCACATATCTGATCATATACATGAGTGGCGACGTCGTCGTAGGATGGTAAAAACGTACGTTCCCGATCAGCTATTAGCTGAATGGTTTATCAAGTCGTTACTTCCCGCTATAACGGAAGATGTGGCAAAGGGAGGAGTCGTAACGGAAGAGCAAGTTATCGCTCGTGCGCAATATCTAGACTTGGTCTATACTCAGTCTGCCACGCTCTATGACAAAATACCTGACGCCCCTAGACCGGAATTCTCAATTCCTCCTCCTCCTAAATCAAACAATGACTCTCATGCCGGCGATGGCGTGATTGGCAAAACAGATATGAAATCGACAAAGGCTACATCTAAAAAGGCCTGTAAGATTTCTAGTCAAAATGCAAATGAGGAACTTCTTGCCTCGAAAGTAAATTCCATGTCGACCGACAAGGGCAAACAACTGAAGCAACCAGGGGGCAAGAAGAAAAAGAAAGGGAGAAAAAGGAAACCCCCTGCGGGGTGTCATATATGCGATGAGGATCATTGGACGAAAGATTGTCCACATATAGCTGAAGTTAAGAAACTCTTTAACAGTTCAAAAACCCCAGCAGTATTGACTGATCCGTTTCCAAGCCCAGGAACCAAACTGGTTGCTAATCAAAATGCTTCCAGATCCCAAGTGCTTATGTTGTCTACCTCAAAGCAGCAGAATAATGCTTTGACAAGGAATAAAGATTACGAGAATCCACAGCTGTCGAATAACAAGGCTAATGAACAACCTAGTAGTTCAACGACAACTTTGACCGAAGTTGTACCACCAATCATTCCTGAAGCAATGATAAAGCCACCAAAGGGAGTAGTACACAAATCGACATTTAATCCTCGTGCCAAAGTAGCACAGAATTATAACATAGTAGAGGACCTGGCCCAATCGCCGTCCGCTATGTCGACACTTGAGGTACCGCAAAATTGCCCCTCCCAAGAGCAAGCTTTATTATCAGCAATAGGTGGGATTGGCATAATGGATTCCAATCTTGTGGCCTTTGATCATAAAGGATATGACCCTCAGTTACCAGCTCAACTAGCTTTCCTTATTCAAGTGAAAGCCCTCAACAAAACTGTTCATCGAACAATTATTGATGAGGGGGCATCTACATGTCTTATGTCGATGAATTGCTGGAAAAATTTAGGCTCACCACCCTTGTCAAAATCGTCAACGATGTTAAAAGCATTTAATGGACGATCATACACTCCATACATAATTTTAAGTAACTTGCAAGTTGAACTGGGGGGAAAAATAGTAGAAGTTGATGTTGAAGTAATCGATGGAAACCTCGATTACAACATCCTACTGGGAAGGCCCTGGATATATGCCATGGCCGCAGTTGTGTCGACCTACTTCAGGAAGATTGCATTTCCCGTTCAAGGAGGAATTACAGTCGTCGACCAACAAACTTTCCTCCCCGACAGTTCACAAGTTACGGGAAGCACTCCAATGATCCATGAAAGCAATCATTTGCTTCAAAATATCGGAGTAGGTCTCATAAAAGACCATGCCTTAATGGGTACTTTTTCCCTACCGCCTCTGAGTAATCTGGCAGAAGTGGCCACAGTGGAAACCTACAAAATGAAATATTCTATATCTAATGGATTCGGAAGATTCCTAAACATTTTGTCAGCATGGATCATCACCCTAATAGAAATACTGCAAATACAATGGGCTCCGAGGACGGCTCTTACCTCGTGTCAACCTCGTTAAAAAATGAAACAAGGAGTCATGAGGATAGTTCTTTTACTGTGTCAACCTCATTAAAAAATGAAACAAACCCCCTTTCCAAATCTCAAAGGTAAACCTTCATTCCAACCACCGAGTTGAATGCAATGAAGCTTGGGGGGCATGCACCTCGATTTGCGTTATTATGCTGGGGGCATGCAAACTTATCTTCGAGCAGTTTTAGCACACAGTTCATGCTCGTTAAAAAATAAACGCAAGATTCGAGCAGTTTTAGCACACAGTTCATGCTCGTTAAAAAATAAACGCAAGATCCGAGCAGTTTTAGCGCATAGTTCATGCTCGTTAAAAAATAAACATAAGATCGAGCAAGTGTTTCAACCAGTGTTTAAGCTCATTAAAAAATGAACCACCTGGTAAATAACCACTGTGATCGTAAATTTATCAGCCATAAAAGCCTTGGTCGTGTTTGCACCGTCACCTCCACTTTTCATTTGGCCGATCATTCACCTCCATTTGATTGTTTACCCATTTTGAGGAACAACTGCGAAGAGTGATTTCACCTAGCCATCCTTGTGACACTGCCGTGATTGGAAAATTCCAACCTGTACCTGGAATCAGCTGCTAACCCTGTTTATCATTCGTTCCTCAAAAGACGAGTCTTCTTTGAGCTCTTTTCAACTGACTCGTAAAATATGAAAAGATTGCCGAGTTTTGGCCTTCCAGCTCGTTAAAGCGACCAGAAGAGCTATCCCTCCTCTAGATTTTAATCTTTTTGGACCTGAGGGATTATTGCACAAAAAGATCGAGCACCTGTTTAGTTCGGCTCGTTAAAACTATCGAAAATTCATCCCTTCTGTATTGTTTTATACTTTTTCAGACTTAAGGGATTAGATGACGAAAAAGGACCTTTGGAGTTAACTTTATGTATCTTTTCAGACTCTCTAAAAATGAAAATGACCGAGTTATCTTTGTCGTTAGACTCGTTAAAAGAATTAAATAGCGACAAACTTGTCTTTAGACGAGAACGAGTTTCCCTATCGCTAGGCTCGTTAAAACATAGCGATGGGCTTGCCCGAAGGGCAGGTTATAGAACAAGCATATGTTATCCTCCTCAAGCTTGACAAAAATAAAGAAGTACTGGTTAGCAATGACTGGGGAAAAATTGGGAGAAACTCAAAGAAACTTTGATGGTAGCAAGTCGCTCTTGAACATGACACTTTTCCTCCGTACCACAATCGGGTTGGGTTGTTTCATTCACCGGTCACATCACCATGGTCTCGCCATACCATCCATATTTGGGGTAATGCTACCAATCCATCGCATCAGTGTCGCCTTATGTTCAAGAGAAGTCGTTCAGAAAGAGTTAACAGTGTCCCATCCACTGCCATACATTATCCTTCATCCTTTCATGACCGCCACCCTGAATCATATGTCACAGATCGTTTTCACCTCCATAACAATCATTAACTCCGTTCCGTGTCACTGATGTGGGATACATTAAGGCCCTCCTTTGATGGATCGCTTCTTGTCGACATCAGCTCATTATCCAAGAAGTGGATCTAGGAACAACCCCTTCAGTACTTTGAAGCTTGCATGCCACAATCGCAAGTTTCTCACTTCCGGCGACAGGTATACATCAATGACCTTCGACCGAAAGATTTTGCGTGGTGTTCGACGCCAAGTCCTTTATTCACACCACGTGAATTGTACTGCAGTACCTTGAGGGTCATCATCATTATCGGTGATTCCTCTCGCGCTTGTTAACAGTTTACATCATTGACTGGTAATCAAGCGATGTCTTTCCATGTTCGACTTCAAAAAATTCTCACATGGATCGACTTGTACTTAGAGTGAAGATCGGACGAGATTGAAGACCCCGGATCTAGTTTCATCCATCCGGGCTGCGATATATATTCAGGAAATAAAGACATTGACATGTACATCATTGCAGCAGATGATCATCCTATCCAAAGGATGATAATTTCATAAAAAATTATCAGTCTACCATCAGACGATTGTCTGTTCTATGTACAGAAAAATGAATTTATAAAGCTGAGCATGGGAATGCCCGCCTCAGCTAGATCATGAAAGCAGTATGAAAAATAATGTATTGTATTGTATCTTATTACAGGTCACCTCCCAGCATTGGATGAACTTCGGATCCTCCTGATAAAGCATTTCACCCGATAAACGGCCTCATACTTTAGGGGGCAACTGTTATAGACATTTTTGTGCCTTACAGCATTAAGCATGAAATGTCCATAATCTAAGGGATCCAAAGTCCCTAAACATGTTGTTCCTACCCCTAGAGGAACAAGGCTAATAAACCACAGCAATTCACGGAAGTTCTCCACCAGAAACTACTCAAAAACAAGTCAATTCAGGATCATTTCAGTGGCTACACTAGCTGTCTGTGCTGAATGTCAAAGCCAACACTGGCTACCTACGCTGAATGTCAAAGGCAACACTGGCTACCTACACTGAGCGAGAAGGGACATGTGGCAAGTTCATTTCTCAAGGTGTCAGAACCCAGGAAGCTTCCAAAATGACACTTGCCTCAGGGAATTCGACTGGTGATGAGTAAGAGGTTCCAAATCTCCAAGTGGAAGCAAGGACCTCCAAGTGGAATCAAGAACTCACAGAGGGAGAGGACACTAGTCAGATCTCAAGCTGACTCATCCTCTCTCCAAACATCTATATATGGATCTCTCTCCCATGAGATCTGGAGGCTGGAATTTTGTTATTGCAAAGAATTGTTGTTGGTTTGAGACTAGAACTATTGGGTGATTTGCTTTGAAGGAGGTGAAGAGGAGATTTCTTTCTGCTGGGAAGGTGATGCTGGATTGGGCCTCATTTGGTTGTATCACTTCCTGAACTTTACTTCTTCATCAATAAAGCCATTTGATTTTCTTCTATATGCATGTATCTCAATGATGTTTTGTTGTATTTGCATATTTAGTTTATTCTAATCCTTAAACTAGTTATGAATGTATGCTTCTTGTAGTTTCCCTCTCTTGCCATTTTGCAGGGACTTGGTGTAGCTGGGCCAGTGAAGGAGCAAGCAGCTGGGAGCAAGCAGGAGGAGTGAGATTGGATCAACAAACTAGCGGAAGACATCGGTTAGTTACATCCTTCTCCTCTATTTACATTTCATAAAGAAGAATACTTAGATAGCTTTGTCTTGTTTGTTGCTGAGGTACTATCACTCCTTAGAGTGGGATAGGGGCATTCCGTATTGGATACTTTTCCCAACAACACTATCCAAGAACATAGATCTATTATCATAAACAATATAGGACCAGATATATATTGACCACACAAATACATATATCATCAATCATACAAGAATGTGGAGGAAAACTTGAATAGATTTATTAATAATCAAGAATAGAAAAGAGGATTACAACCAATTGTTCTAACCTAGCATCATCCTCTCAGCAGGAAAGCCCTTCTTCACCTAATGAAAATCTTAGATCACCCAACACTATGATGTTGCACCACGAAACCAGCAGCACTTCCTTACAAGATACAAAATTCCAACCTCTGGATCTCTGGGATGAGGGATCCATATATAGATGTTTGCAATGGAGGTAAGTCAACTTTTGAGATTTGATTAGTGTCCTCTCTCTGATAGTTTTTGATTCCACTTGGAGATTGATGATCTCTTACTCATCCCTGGGCAAATGGAGAGAGGCAAGTGTCACAGGAGAAGTTTCTGGAAGATTCCATGATCCTCCACCTTGCAGATTGACCCTGCCATTTGTCCACTCTCGCCCATCACACCCCATAGAAGGGCTTTTCGGTATGCATCGCACCTCCCGTGTGTATTTAGGTGGGATGTAGTGCACTTTGACCATGGAGCAGGTGAGATGGTCTAGTTTTGACCAGTTCTGAGTAGTTTTCATGGAGAACTTCTGCGAGAAGATGTAATCAATTGACCTTGTTCTTTTAGAGGTTGGAACAAAACTTTTAGGGACTTAAGAGCCCTTGTTTTATGGACATTTATGATTGGGGTTGCAGTGCCCAAAAATATCTATAACACTCCTATTGTCCTATGTTTCACCAACTTGAATCCGCAACTATGAAAGATTATTATTTCAAGGTAGATCACTTGACTACGCTCTCAACACGTTCCTCCAATTTGAAATATATAAATCCAAAATATTTATCCATGCTAAGTCATCTTCGTTTCTATCTTCCCAAAATGAACAAGATCCTTTTTTTGGATGATGATATTGTGGTGCAGAAAGATTTGATGCCCTTGTGGTCAGTACATCTTCGTGGAAAGGTTAATGGTTTAGTGGGAACTTATGGAGAAAGCTTTCGCCGGTTTGACAAATAACTTAATTTTTCCAATCCGCACATACCCAGGCACTTTGGTCCTAATGCTTGTGGTTGCACATATGGAATAAATGTATTTGAACTCAAAGAATAGGAGAAAAAATATATAACTGGAATATATCACAAGCAGCTGAAAACGGTAAGTGTGTAATGTGGTTTATTTATGTTAATTCCTATGATGCTTACTTTAAAGTATTTGAAGTAAGTCTGAAGTAATTAGCTAGAAAACTTAATGGGTTTTTCTTTGTTCAATTTCTAAGTTTTTCTTTTATTGTATGTCAGAATGAGGATAGAGTGTTGTGGAAGCTTGGAACATTACCCCCTAGATTGAATGTTTTATGGCTTGACCCATCCTTTGGACAAGTCTTGGCATGTGCTAGGTTTAGGATATAATCCTGGCGTGGACTATTCAGAGATTGACAATGTAGCTGTTGTTCATTACATTGGGAACACGAAACCTTGGTTAGAGCTAGCAATGACGAAGTGCAGGCCTTACTAGAACAAATATATAAAGTATGATCATCCTTTCTTACAACAATGCAATATAAATGAATAGTTGTGACCTCAATATTCATACTACAATAGATTGTCAAATATAAAGTGTAAATGCCCTTGATTCTCATTGATAATTCATTCTAATTCATTTGTTTTTGGAGTTCCACAGAAGGTTTCTAGTTTATGGCTTAATGAGTCAGGTTTTTGGTGGTGCAGTGGCCTAGCCAAGTTTAAGATTTACAAATTTTATGTCCTCATTGTATTCCTTCATAGTTGGAAGTAAACTCCTATATAAGTATTCTTTTCTTTGTTAGTTAATATTTCTCTCTCATCAAGTAATTATAGAAATTGTTCTTCCAAGAACACAAAGAAGTACGAGACACAAAGATTTAGGCTTTCAAGGCAGGGCAAAACCTCTCAATAGGGGAAAACCCAACAATCCACCTCTTATTGAATTTATTCAAAATGAAATATCCAACACAAGACCAAAGAGTCCCTCCAAGTCAACCCTCCTCTTTATGTCACGGTCAATAGTTGAGTCTCTCCCTAGTCAAAGTCAGAAGCAACTACTGAATTTATGTCCTTATTGCAGGTTTAGTCTCTTATTATAATACAATGACTTCCAATTACAAACTCTTTGCCTTCTATTACTAATATTTGGCTACTATAGCAAACCCTTGACTCTTTACCACAGATATTCAGATCCTGTTGCAAAGAGATAGCTTTTGATTGAGATTCGGATTAGTCATAGACTTTGGGTTCTTGAAGTGTTGTATACTTCTTTTTATCCTTAGTTTTTCTTCTCCCGTTGGATTACAAACTTCGAGCTTTTTCAGTTTCTTGGTTGCTGCCCAAAAGAGGTTGAATATAGGCTAAAACGCCTATATATCATTCTCCATGAGCTTTTACTTAACTAAAGAAAGAGTGACTATGCCTAGATTGTTGCCTTTGTAATGTTGAAATGTCCTGCGATATTTTCCTGTGACAAGATGCAATAGCCCTAATTGTACAACACTGAAACTAGCTCAATTCAGTGTTTAACTACCATGACCAATTCCTTCATTTTCGCATAGCAGCTATGATGCAATAGTCTCACATGGAGCGAGGGTTAATTTTCACATGGACATCTCTCTTTTGACAATGAAGGCAATGTACTAGGCTCTCATCTAATATATGTTCCTAAGGTATAATAAACTTATGTTGTATGAGTTATCATCATTCTTACTCCTTAGTTATATTATATGTGCTCCCTGTCTTTGTGCTCATGGCTGAAATAAATAACTCTCCATTGAATTTTTATTAGCATCATTCAGAAACTCTTGATTGATTGATGCTCAATGAAATGCATCAGCTCTGAGTTACTCATAATCCACTTTCTTGTTGAGTTAGAGATCAACTGCCACGGTTCTAGAGTTGTTGCATTTCCTCAAGGAGTTGCTAATTTGGTTTCTGTACGACTGTTAAGAATTTGTCTCTCCTTACCTGGAGTGTTCTTAAGCATTCTTGGGTGGATTTCTACTTACTAGAGTCGTTTCCCTCTCCCGTGAGCATTATTTTAATTTGCTAGGTTGAGTTTGTGCTCAATCTTGGTTGTCGAAGAGGCCATAGCTACTAGACAAGGCCATACATAAATATAGGAGATCATTGGCTTTCCAATTTCCCTTCATTCCCTTAAATCCATCGAATACATGGGTGTTATAATCTACAAGGCAATGCATTCTTGATGTGTATTTATGGTAGAATGTAATTATATTAGAATGTTGTTAAACTGAGATTCATTACTTGAGTGATTCAAATTATATGTTGTTCCATTGGTATTGGGAATTGTTACATGAGAACCCATTAACTACAATTATTCACCAATCCTATCCAGAGGTTGTTCTGTACTAGAATGATGATTATCCAGTATGATGTGTAAGGAGGATAAGGTTGAAGAAATGAATGAGGAGAAATCACATTCAAGGGGCAGTGTGGATGAAATTTGTACTATAGAAAAAGAAAATACAACAATATGGACAAATATGGACAAATTCTGATGAAGAACATGCAACATCAGCCAACTTCAATGAAAACACAAAGTGTGAATAGTTTGAGCTGTCTGATTTCACACTTATTACATATTCAACTGGTGGATCTGTATCTTCTTGTATTGATAATATGGAAGATCAAGATTACATACAACAATGTATACACACTTTTACCTTAAGGAAAAGTGTTGGGAAAAAGACCCTCAAGGAAAACTCCCCTGAGACAAGTATCAAGTGAGTGAGAAAAAATTGTTGTAAAGATGCTAGCAGTCAATTGTCCAAGGGTGATTTTTGGATGCCCTCACAAGAACTAAAGATTGTATCCCACTATCCAAAGGATGTTCTCTCAACTAAAAAGGGTATGCTAATAAATGCTTATGGGAAAAGGGCACAACACATTTATCTTAGGTTGGGAGTTTATCCATATTGCCATGATGTAAATAGTTATAATGTCGTGTTGAGTAGATTTTTGGCACACCTTTAAGGAGGTATCATTATCGAATGGGGACTAGAAATCTAAAATGTTATCCATTGAATTAGATATAGGATTATATTTGTCTAGATGGGAAGGTTGATATTGTTTGAGCTTGTAGGAATTAATTATTGGAGAATACCCTATTGCAAAGGAAGCTTTGGGTTGAATGAAATTTGATGAACCTACTATAGAATATGTGACCTAAATTTTTTATTTTTAATATGTTTTTGCCTTATACTATTTCTTATGATGGATGGAATATGATATGTAGGAAGCTTTTCACTATATAGAAGATATTTATGGCCTTGTGTATGGTCAAGAAGATTCCTAGATCTCAAATGATGACAATATGCTATACAAAGTTAACAAAGATATTTTAGATATTAGAAAGTCATTTGTATCATGCTTATGCATGGTACAAGCTCTATATCCTCTAGAAAAGCTACAACAAATAATTAGTATAGAGGGATTTGTAGCTGATGGCATCATCTGGATTGTTGGCTGCCATTGTGAAATGGGATGAGGGAAATGTGTAGAAAAATCATATTCTAGAAACCATTTATCTTTGGTTGGGAGTTTACCGATATTGCCCATGATGTAAATAGTTATAATGTCATGTTGAGTAGATTTTTGGCACACCTTTAAGAAGGTATCACTATCGAATGGGGCCCAGAAATCTAAAATGTTATCTATTGAATTAGATATAGGATTATATTTGTTTAGACGGGAAGGTTCATATAGTTTGATCTTGTAGGAATTAGTTATTGTAGAATACCCTATTGCAGAGGAAGCTTCTGGTTGAATGAAATTTCATGAACCTACTATAGAATCTATGAGCTAAATTATTATTTTTTTAATATATTTTTTCCTTATACTATTTCTTATGACAGATGGCATATGATATGTAGGAAGCTTTTCACTCTATAGAAGATATTTATGGTCTTATGTATGCTTAAGAATATTCCTAAACCTCAAATGACGACAATATACTATTCAAAGTTAACAAATATATTTTAGATATTAGAAAGTCATTTATATCCTGCTTATGCATGGTACAAGCTCTATATCCTCTAGAAAAGCTACAATAAATACTTAGCATAGAAGGATTTGTAGTTGATGGCATCACCTAAATTGTTGGATGCCATTTCTATTATGCCCTATGATCACAAGCATGGGGCTCACTAGTTTGAGTTGAAGAATGAGAAGGAAAGAAGTTCAAGAATGGCTAGTCTTCTAAGTTTTGGGATTTAGTTTGGATTCTAAAATGGATACCAGAGAAGAGGTAAGTTATTTCAATGGAAAGGCCTAATTTGATCTGTCACTATTTGAGATGTTTGCATTTGTATAGTCTTTTCTAGTATAAGTATTATATTTCATGCTTAGTTCAAGGAGTTTTCTTCCAATATGTCTAATAATAATATGTTTTTTGGGCAGTTGTCACACTCAACACTTCTATCTGAAGTGGTAAGTAATAGGTACAAAGATCATTAAAGAGTTTATTTTTGAAATCAAGTCTTTCCTTGATGCTGCTGAGAAGTCAGAGCACACATATATTCTTCTAAGAACTTTTTATTCTTGTACAAGTTACCTCCCATATGTCTTTCCATATGTACCTTGTACCTTGTTACCTCCCAATGTACCTTGTTACCTCCAAACTTGCAAGTAAACTGTTAGCTTCCATATGAAGAATTATCAGCCACTGAGACAGAAATCAATGTTTCACCTACCAAAGGTCCCAATGTTCAACATCGTAAGATCTTTCTTGAAATGCATGATCCTTTCCCAAAAGTTCTCTACTAGAAACTCTCGTGCCCTGCAGAATGTCTCTATATTTGACTGCACCAGATGCCCCATGACCACAAATTTAACTTGAAGCTTTGTTTGACCCTCTAGAAATGGCTTATCCTACATATTATATTTGTCATGATACCCTGCATGATCATGCTCATCATGTCGGTTTATTATTATTGGCTCCTCATTTGGTTCTCGTAGAATGTCTTCTTCCTGAACTTTTTCACATGTGGGGATAATTTGTTCACCCTCTTTGATTGTCAAACATGGATGTATTGGTGGACTATTATCTATACCTGATTTCCCATACTTTATATGGATGTTCTCCTTGATATCTATAGACTCAACTACCTCATCATCAGGAGGAATTCCCTCCTTCCTTTCCTGATTTACTTTGTCAAGTTGATTGATTATCATCGACCTATCCTGTAATTTTCTTTGAAAAACATAGTTTTGTTGCTCGCCATTTGTACTTGACTACTTGTATCCTTCATAGGTTCTCTTCTAAAAACCGGTGAAATCAACTATGGATGAATCTTCATGATCTGCCCTTGTTTCCTCTTATCACCTGGACATCAATGGTTAAGGGCCCAAGGTCCCTTACAGATAAAGGATAGTCGTCTCATCCTTAGTTCAGTATTGATGCATATTTTGTTCTTGCTTCCCCCATCAATCCTTATGAACTCTTTCGTAGTGAGCACCCTTTTGAGTAATTTTATGTTTTTCCTAACAAACTTGTTCACTAGATCATAGGATCCCTATGGTCCTTCCTCCAAATGGTCAACAATTTACATCTTAGTATCTTGCATATGTGAGCATGGCCTTCTAATAATAGAGACACAATATTTTGCATGCTTGTTTTGACATGGTCTGAATGAGCTAATGTAGTACTGGTGTAAAAGTTATGGAGCAACTAAAAGATCAACTCATCACATTCCAAATTCAATATGAATGTGCCAAAGTTGAATTCTGCCATGACTGTTAAAATTTCTACATCGGTTCTAAAAGGTAGGAAGCATGATGTTATTCAACCCTTTAAGGCCTTCCACTATCAACTACAATATCTCCCTCATAAGATCATTATTGTAAGACAATACTCGAGATGTTAAAGCTATGATCTTGCTGAGACGAGAAGCAATTGTGAGCTTGACCTCTTCACAAGGATGCTCCGAGAGTTTGGGTTGTATTAATGCAAGCATAGATGGCTTGAGATTCCAACTAAGTTTCCTCCATTCTGGTTGCCCCACCTCTAAGAGCCACGTGTCTAATTCCTCCAATTTCTCAAGGTCTATGGTTGACTTTTTTAGTTGCAATTAAGATCTAAGTGCGAACAACATAGCTCCTATTCCTTGTCCTTCCTTCACTTCCCAGGGGAATTTGTGTTGCATAATGGCATAGAGAAAAGGCCCCATGCTTCTTTTATTTTATCTAGAATTTTGTCCAAAATTTTATAAGTGTTTTCTGGGGAAAGTCCCATCTCCCCTCATACCAAAAAGCATGAATACACTAATTCTTCAATGGATTTCACCCCAAGATAAGGTAAATACAAACTTGATTGGTAATAGTAAGATGATTGTACCACCTGCTTCCATTCCTATTCCCTTTTTTTTTTTAACACAAAATCTCCTTTCTATCGTCAAACTCCAAAATTTGAAAAACCCCTTGTCAAATGCTAAAACCAATCAAAATTTTCAAAACTATAAACATGGTTTAGTCCATAACCTACCATCTTTCATGCTTCCACACTGAGATTTTTTAGCGGAAAATCTGTCTAGATGGAAAGAGAATCAGTTTTTATTTAAAGACTTAGATCTTCATACGCTAATCAAGAGTCTGTGGACCCAATAATTATGCCCTCGCGAGTGATCAATGGATCATGTGTGACATTGAATTTGATGTTAGAGGTTTCAAATCTATAGGAATAAGACTATATTCGACAAAGATAAACCTCTACACCAATCCAGCCACATAATGCAACATACTATATAACAAAAAAGGCATAGAAATACTTTATTTAATTATGATGACCCACCATGAAATCTTTTGATGAAATATAATTTACTCGATTCCACAAAAACACGGTGTCTTTGCCTCTATGACTAATGTGTGAGTGATCTTGATGTAGCGAGATCAATTTATCTAATGCAATAAAACAAATACTTTGGTGTGCACCTGAAGAGGACCATGGTTGGCTCCTTGACTGACGCTACGGTAAAAGTAATCTGGTCTCTGCTATTAAGAGTGATGACAACTTTGGCTCCCATAATGAATTGATGGTCAATGACAAAACCGAAGCCTATGAAACTTTCTTGGCTCCTTCCTGTGCTTAGAGGGTTGTGGTGACAGTGCAACGCCCACGCTATGTCCACTTCCTTTCACCTAGAACAGATATGGGGACACTCAACTCCTTTCTCTGCTCAGACAGTTGTTATGATAGTGTTTTGGCAATGCGACCAATGCTCAGGCTATATCAACTAAACACCATGCAACACTCATACTCCCTTTCACCTTCCATTGAAATGAATCAGAGTCTGAAACTAATCTAACACCTATATTCATTAGATGGCTCAGTGTTCATTTTAACACACAAAATTACCCTCCTCACGACCTCGACTGCTACTGAGAAACATCATACTTTAGATCAGCAATGCGATTATCTGGTTTTGAGTGCCTTGAATTCACTTCTGTCAGTGGTAGAGTCCCATGTAATTGTTTCAATGGGACTTTGTGATTTTCGGCTGACCTCCTTACTCGAGTGATTTGAATACTCCCTTTCTTGGTGAGGTGCCTCCCAGAAGGTGAAACGGTGGATGAGACCATTGTTGACCTGATCCATGGCTTAGCAGTGTCGGTAGAGTGTTTTGATGCAATCTATGCTTATGGCTATTGGTTCTATCCTCAATGGCCCTCAGATTCACTTGCTAAAGAAAAGATATTTCACCCTCTCTCGCTATTTAACTTGGTCCCCATTGATGAAAGTGTTATCACCAAAAATTGATCATCTAGCCTAATTTACTAGATGGATCAAACTACACCATGTAAAGTCAATTTTACCATAGTAAAATTTCTTTCACTGTGAGAAATTACTTAATAAACCACCTTTGTTATGTAATGTATAATCAAACCCATGAAGAATAATTAAATAAATCACCATTTATTTTATTTTCTTCAGGGAATAATTAATTAAACCACTTTTCAATTATTATTCCTTGTCAAATTTGACTAAATCCCTTAGTAATAATTAAATAAATCATTATTTATTTATTATTCCTTAACCAATTTCTTGAGATGATAAATAAATCATTTATTTATTTATTATTTCTAAATAAAAGTTTAAATATGTTTTCCCTCCTAACCATATATAATAAAATATTCCAAGTGGTTATTCCAAGAATGGTGTTAATAATATTTTATTATTGCTCATTATTCAAGGATAACTCAAAATTTTGTTATAAATATAGGGGTTTTCCATTCATTATTCACTTTCGATTATTTTTGTTGTTGCACTCATTGCTGTAACTCTTATTATTTTCATTGCTGCACACCATTTCTCTGCCATTTGAGTTCCCATTAAGCTCAAACATTTTATTTGTTGGGTTTTCACATTATAGAGGAGAGAGACTCTACACAAGTTGAAGATGTTTTAGGATAGACAAGAACCCATCCCACAGAGGGGGTCTGGTAAAATTTATTTTTTCCCTTCATAGGTGTTATAATAAAATATATTCTTTGTATATCTGGTTCGCATTGGATAATTGGATTTGATTACTATTTCGTTTTGTTATTTAACTATGATTGTGTCATAGGTGAGGACTTTGCTAGATTTTGCTTCTATAATTTGCTGCAAATCTACAATGTTTAGTAGCCATTTATATTGTTCAGACTGTTTGTCATCTGTAGTCTTAAGTGGTTCTTTTCATACATCTTGAGACGAAAACACTACAACAAAATTGGCAACTCCATTGGCTTTTTACTTAAGATCTAGAAACTTGGGTGACCTTCAGTTTTCAAGTTAGGGTTTCTTATTTGTTCAGACTCTTAATGTTATTTACTAGCTTTCTAACCTAGATATGTCAAATTTCTAACTTTTGCAAGTTTTCTGGTCTTTCTGCATGTCACAGGAACGAGTTGCGACAGAGATGGTAGTTTTTTCTCAGATTTTCCGACCAGGAATCAAGGATCAGAAATCACACTTTTTAGCCCAAAATGTGCGATCTCGAGTCTAGAGTGCATATTTCACCCCAAAAACTGTGATCCCCCCTAAAAATAACTTAGTACCAGTGATTTTAAGGTTTCTGAGTTTTTATCAGATCTGTTTCTGGGTTTTGTCGAGAGCTATGTGTTGGGTTGTTTGACCTCTGTCTCATCCTGCTTAGGCCTTGATCTACTCTGATTTACTCATCAAAGTGGAATTTATCCCCTTAGGGCTTCCAGTATGCTTTGGCCTTTATAGGAGGAGTTTAGCTGAGTAAGAAGTCTGAGTTTCTCCAGCACTTTCAGCCATATTTTCCAGATTTGTACCCTTTTCTTTTAGATCTCCAAATATAGGTTGTTTCCATCCATGGTTTCATATTAAACCTTGTTTGGTCATTGGCCTTAGGGTCCCATCGGTTGCCCTAGGATTTACATCAATCTCCCTATCTTTTTGTAGCGATCCTCCTCTCTAATTTTTTGTTGTTGCTGCACCACTTTCCAGTAGCCTAGTGTCATTTCATCCCAATCACACTGACACTTAGATCCCTTGAAATTTTTAGTGTGTTTTCAGTCGATTTCACCACCAACCAGCACAGTGTTTGCAAATTCAGTTTGGGTGGGGTTTAGTTAATGGTTTTGTTGTTCATTTACTATTGTTAATTTTAGTTTATTTTCAACAATCTTTTTTCTTTTTTACAAACATGATCTGCGCTTAATTAATAAATACATTTTCACACACAAGCACACCTTAAGCGAAGGGCAGTTGGTTTACACCCCCAAGGTAAGACTGAACATAATAAATTTATCTCCCCTCATCGAGTTAAAGTCATATTGTTTATCTCCCTTCACCATTTTCATGTCACATGTGTCTTACCACCGTTGTGCCACCAAGGCGTTTATCACAGAGACTCTTATAGATTCATCCCCATTTTCCACTCGGGCATATTACTCCTCCCAACTGGGTTCGAGTTCATAGCCCTTTGAGCCCCCATACTGACTCTTCTCCTGGTTCATCTAATTCCGAGTCTCCTTCACCACATATTGTCACCATGTTTGGACCCACAACTGGTGTAGGAACCCAACCTGGTGTTGGCTCCAGTTCTACCCTAGTGATCACATATAGAGGAGTAATCTCATGAACCGTTTAGAAAACTCCCATACTCCCTTTTATGGTTGGCTTAAGTCTACTGGATTTTAACCAGTTGATAAAGGACCCAATACACCACGATGTTGGTTGGCATGCTATGCTGACTAAGCTTCGCTCAAATATCACAAAGTTTGAGGGTAATTCTGGAGAGTATCCTACCGATCATGTTCACTCCTTCCACATGTGGTGGTCATCCAAGTCCATTACTGATGACTTCCTTCGTTTTCAGTTGTTCCAACACACGCTCACTAGAGATGCTACAAAATGTTATGTAGACTAGCCTGCCACATTTCATTCCATTTTCGTGATGCTTGTTAATTGTTCCTCTCATATTTCTAGCTACCTCTCTGATACGACACTGGTAAAAAGATATTGACCTCATTGCGTCAGTCCTCTACCACTCGCCTTTCCAACCATGTTCAAGAGTGGTGTAGAAGGAGGAGAACATGTTGTACCTCACACTTCAAAGACCGTGTCTATCTAGATTGGTTTCTTAGGAGCCTTTTAGCACCCATTGGAAAAGATGTCGCGTCCCATTTCCCTCAGACTGAGGAAGAAGCTCTCCGAACCGCTCTAAGATATGACCTGATTTATGTGCAATCTGGTTATGTTTATACCATCATTCCAAACCTTCCACATCCTGGAGGTTCCAATGCACTGGGGGAATCTCACGTTGCCGACGGGATTGTTCGAACCCTTTCACATCCTTCCCTATATACTCAACAAATTTATGGCCATCCACACTAGGGCACCAATTCCTCCAACACTGATGCCCCCCCTGCTAGCAACATGTTTTCAGGGCCCCAACCTATCTACCAAACCATTGCTCCTCCTTATGAACAGTCGAGCATTCTAGCCCCTTAAGCATTAACATCGCAACCTCATATGCATCCTCAGCCCCTGCAGCTATTGCCCCCTTAGGGTCAGGTGTTTGCACAATAGAGTGAAACCAATCCCTAAAATTTGAAGAAAAATAATAAGGGGAAGGGTAACAATGGTAACAAGAGTAACCAGGGTAATCAAGGTAATCAACCTAGTAAATCCCAAGGGAACCAGCCTAACACCAGTGTTACACTAAAATTTGTCACCATGACTATTTACAGTTAGTATGGCTCCATCAACTGTCATACTATCCTCCTTGGCAAGTCTTATACCTCTGCTCTCCATGTCAAACTCCAAGAAAGAGAGAAAGTCTTTAAAAATCTATATATCTCTGGGTACGCAGTTTCTCTTAGCCTTACCTGTGTGTACGCACCCCAAGTTCACAATAGCTGCGTACTTGTACGCTCTGTCTGTAAAGGGGAGGGTGCGTACTCCTGTAAAGGTCAAAAGGTGCAAGTTTTACTCCAAAAAAGTTACTTGTGGTCATTTCTAGAGCATTCTAGAATCTTGTTTGACGTGTATGGAGCGCCTCCAGATGGTTCATGTATCCCTATGAAAGAGGAACTTATCCCATCAAGAGGGGAGCTATCCCATCCAAAGAGGGGCTTATCCCATTGATGGTGGACCTGAATAACTTCCTCTAGAGCACTATAAATACAGGCATTGGGCTAGAGGGAGGGGAGGTTGAAAGCTGAACATTCCTAAGGGTAGATGCTGCTGGAATTAGGACCCCCTTGTAAAGCTTGAGAGGAGAGATTCTCATCCTTTCCTAGCCTTATTTGGAAGTGGGTGAGCTGATCAAAGTAAAGGAAAACTCTTGCTGGACCCTAGGAGGGACCTGCACAACACCAAGGCTCAGGTTGTAATGGTTTCTTTTGTTTCCACTTAATACAAATGAACTCATTTTTCTCAACAGATTGTTATTCATGATTTGTTTCATATACTCCTTGCTATGTATGATGGATATGTGTTATTCTATAAGTTTATCAGGTGCTATTTAATCTTTTGTCTTGTTAGTGAATGCAGGTTTCGAAGAGAAGGAGGAGCTCATCCAGATCGGCGAGGCTGGACTACTACAAAGCGTTGGACTAAAGGTATGTTAAAATCACCTGATTACTTGTATTCTCAATGCATGTTTAGAGAAAGGTAGTGTTTATTTGTCTTGTTTGTCACTAGAAAGCCTTTGCTTCTAAGGAGGTCGGTTTTGTCCTCATTATCGACTCTTTCCGCATGACAAAATGGCGACCATATTGGGGACTCCATTGATGTGAATGATTTTTCCTTTGTGTGAAACTTTGGTCTGAGAAAAGTCGTTTGTTTTCTGGTTTTTGGCTGTCTGACTGTGTTTTTGGGTGGGCTAGCTTAGGGTCAAATTAGATTTTAGTTTTTCTTAGTTTTTCTAGAAGTACGCAGCCTCTGCGTTGAGCACAGTGCGTACCTGTATGCACTGCAGCTTTGTGCACAGAGCGTACACGCACCTGTGCAAACAGGTTGCCTGCGTACCCTGTCAAAATTGAGAAAATTTCAATTTTCTCCTTTTTTGCCTTTTAGATTTTAGTTTTAATTTGTTTTTTCTGCCCAGATCCACTGGTTATCTGCCATCAATCTTCACCTAAGCTTGTTTCGTCAGTGTCAAGAGTTTTAGTGAAATTCATAGAGATTTTGCCTTAGGGTTTGATTTTTGCACTGGTCCTGTAGTGACTTTGGCTTTAGAGGTCGTCAAACTTTGGATCTCCCTGGTTTTGTTCAGTCCTCTTAGGAGTCGGGCCTTTCATAGAATCCACCCTTGCGAGAAACCTACCTTTGTGTCCTCTCTTTGCCGAATCTCAAAAAAGTTTGTTGATTGAACTTTGAATTTTATTCTTGAGAAAAAGAACAAAAGATTTTGATTTTTGTTTTTGACTAGTTTTTGGTTCTGCATTAACTAGTCCTTAGTTACATTTTGACTAAGTAAAACATCCGGGAATCATCTTTAGTAGGCTTTTGCCTCGTTAGATTTAGTTTTTAGGTGCATTTCTCTTAGATTTGCTTTTGAGTGAAATTGAGTTGATTTGATTGCCATAGCTTTTTTAACTTTGATTTCTGTTAAAGTAAGTTTTACATGCTTTATTAATTAGGAAAAAATACAAAAATATATTTTGAAGGAAAGTTTGCTTTGGTAGCATTTGAGTCTTTGAAAGGAAAAGGAATTTTCGTGAAGTAATTAGTGGTCATGTGTTGTATGCTTTGGAAAAGATAAAGAGTTTGTTTCTTTGATTTTCATTGCCAAGAAAGTTGTTTTATATCAATTTTGCATTCTCCAACTCTCTTAGCTAGGGAATTCATTGAAAAAGAAAATTAGTATAAATCATCCTAAGTGCATCTTTTTAGTGGATTTCGGTCGAGTCTACACACCATCAGTTTCATCTCCACTACCTTTTGTCTTAAAGAAAAGCCATAAAATTGACGCTTAAAGTAAAATCAACTTAGTAACTTTTCATTTACTAGGGCTCTGAAACACCAATATAGATCAGGCTAGTGTCTTGGAGTAGGAGAGTAATTAACTCTCCAAGACAGTAAAACCAAACAAGTAGCTCATCTTGTGGTAGGATAAATCCAACTGTTTCATTTGTACTCTGGGAAAGCTCCTCTTAAAGGAGAAGCACGAGACCGTGTCCGAACCAGTGAGGGGATCAATCCTCCTTCATTGGGAAAGACGCCAGATACGCACGTACTACAAATGGTAAACCTCGGATTATTGTCGAGGAGCCTGGGGTCACTTGTCGGTAAACCTTGGATTATTGTCAAGGAGTCGGCAAGGGGATTGAGCTTGTTACTCTGCCCTTGCGTGCTATCGGGTCGTAGACTGTTCCCCCAGGTATATTTGTTATTGTTGGTAACCTTAGTGACCATTATCTTTAAGATTCTACCGAGGTGACGGTGGAGGGAAGATCCCACTGTACCTGGAGCAGAGGTCGGCTAGACTCACTTGGATTTTCCGGGGGGTTCACTTCGCTCGAGACAGTTAAAGTGGAGGAACTTGTGCCGGTCTATTCATTAAGCAGGTTGTCGGGGTAACTGTTCCACCCACCACTTCTGTACTGAATTCGGTGATGTTGGGTTTCATCTCCAACTAGTGTTTTCTGTCTGGAAGGCTACTGTTTGTGTATGGTTTGACACCCTAGATTCTTTAGGTGTTTGATTCGAATTTGTTTGGTTCTTTAGAGACTTTAGGTGGTTTGATTTGAGATTTTACTTTGTTTGCGTGTGCAGTAGTTAAAAGTTTTTAACTGTGGCTGAATTACCGAGACAGTCCCGTAGACTTCGGGGCAAGTCTCCTGAGATTGTTACCGTGGCCGATTTGTTGAGGAAGTCCCGTAGGCTTCGGGGCGAACCTCCTGAAGAGGTTCCGGGTCATTACGAGGGTTTGAAAGTCCTTGTAACTCCTAGTGGCAGTAAAGTAGGTTCACCTGAAGAAGGAGAGTCGTCGTTGGTAGTCCATCCAGATTACCAAGGTCTAGAAATAGGTTATAATCCCGAAGCTGTTTCAGTTTCTGAGCTTGCTGGTAGTTTTTCATCTACTAGTGATATAGGCGAAGAACTTGAAATATTTGAACCTGTTACTCCAACTTCTAGTGCACCTGATTCACCTAGGGTAGAAAGAGTCATCACCCAAAATCTTCCTGCTGGATTGATAGCTATTGAAGGACTCACTCCAGAGGAAGAATTTGGCGTCTCTATCCTTGAAGATCAACCTACTATTGATCTAAGGGAGCGTGAATCCATCTTTTACAGTACTCCTAGAAGTACTACTTGGTACCTTTCGTTAACCAATTATTTAGACAACTTAGGGATAAGTTTTTCTCCACCTCGTACTCCTTTTCCACTTGGAGGTATTTATACTCCTGTAAATATGTCTGGTCAGTCGTCCATGTTCACTCAATCTCCTGAATATTTCTTGTACGGTGGTCCTTCTGTTCCCTCTGGGTATCAGTCACTTTCTGGTACTTTTGCGGGAGCATCTCCTCAACCCATTGAACATGGGTTATTAGCTGGAAACAATGGTAATAAACCGTTGGGTGTAGGAGACATTTACATGATGTCAGGTTCAGTTCCTGGTTCTCAACCTCAAGGTGGCCAATTACCGCCTGGGGGGTAGCCTCAATTAACGCCTGGGGGGCAACCTCAAGGTACATAAATTGCGTCCGGGGGGAAACCTCAAGGACAGTATGTACCCATAGTACAATACATTCCTCAAGGTCAACCCCAGCCTCAATATGTACCCCAAGGTCAACCTCAGTATCAATTTATAGCTCAAGGTCAACCCCAGTATCAGTATTTACCTCAAGGGTATCAACCTCAAGGTCAATACTCGAGTCAAGGTTATCAACCACCTCAAGGTCAATCTTATGTTCAAGGTACGGGAAATGTACCTTTCAATTATCAATCCTACCCTCAATCCGGTTATGGATCTCAATATCCTCAACCTGTCATGGGTCAATACCCCGGAATGAACATAGTGTGGGATCCATCGCAAGTTCAACAGGTATTGCAGCTAAGCGTACAGTTGTCATCTCAAGCTGGACAACCGTTAGTTGCTGGTTCAACCCAGCAACCAGTCCAGTCTAATGTTCAAACTTCTGTACCTTCGGTAGTTACTCAGTCGCCAATTGCACCTAGTACTCCATCTCAAACGACTGCTGCAACTACCGCAACATCTGTTCCTTCCACCACACTTGCTTCTGGAGTATCGACAACTCCGGTTTCTACTGTCTCTGCAACTACTCCTCAGACATCTTTACCATTGTCTGGATCTACGATTCAAACTACGGTTCAGATGCCTATAGGACAACCTGGTTTAAGTACAGTTGTCACTAGTCAACCACAATTCACTTATCAACCGTACCAGGGACAGTACCAATACGGGCCTGTTGTCCAACAGCCAGTTTACCAGTGTCAACCATATCCTGGGTACACTTATCAACAACCTCAGCAACCCCAGTACGGTCCGGTTAATCCTGGTTTTCCAGGAGGATACAATATCCCGAATGCGATACCTATTCCAAGTTATCCTGGATATCCTCCTCCTGGGACTGGTCTTGTGACCCAGAGTTTTAGGGATCCTAATCGGCAGTTACCGTTTATCGCAACTTTGGATTTACCAGAGTTGTCGCGCCTAACGAACGATCCAATAAATTATCTTCCGTTCCGGCCGTCAATGCCGAATAAGTTTCCCAGTGATATACCCAAGTTCGAAGGTAAGTCTGGAGAGGATCCGTCAAATCATGTGATGACTTACCACCTCTGGTGTGCTTCAAATTCCATCTCAGATGATTTGATCCGCTTACGGCTTTTCCAGCGTACGCTCATTGGTCTCGCGGCCAAGTGGTACATTGCGTTACCACGGGCCTCTTTTTACAATTTTAGTCAGTTAGCTACCTCGTTCCTAACTCATTTTCAGTTGCCGGTCAGATATGATAATGGCACGGAGCTACCAACTTCATTAAAACAGTCGACGTCCACTTATATTTCCGATCATATACATGAATGGAGATGTTGACGGCGATTAGTGAAAGTTTTTATCCCGGACCAAATCTTAGCTGAATGGTTTGTTAAATCATTATTACCGAAGATTACTGAAGACGTAGCTAAGGCTGGAGTGGTTACTGAGGAGCAAGTAATTGCTCAAGCGCAGTACCTTGACTTAGTTTACACTCAGTCAGGTACGTTACACGAAAAGATCCCAGATCTTCCAAAGTCAAATCAAATCGCTGTTGCTCCTTCGAGATCTCATGCTGCTGATGGCATGATTGGTACGGTAAATACTAAAAGAAAGAAGAAGTCTTCAAAGAATTCTTCGCCCATTATAACCTTACTAGATTCCCCGACAGGAGAATCTTCTCCTGAAATTTCCGCTGATATTCACGCTATAGAGTCATCTACAACTAAATCAAAAAACGGTGGAAAGAAGAAAGGTAAGAAGAAGAGTAAAGCAGACAAGACTCCAAAGGAGAAAATAGAAAAGTCGGAAACCAGTGAGGAAAAGCGCAAACCTCAATATCCTTGTCTTATTTGTGAAGAGGATCATTTTACAAGAGATTTCCCTCATTGGGCCGAGGTTGTGAAAATCGTCAAAGGTTCCCCAACTCCTGCTGTTTTGAAAGATCCATTTCCAAAGCAGGAGAGTAGGATGATAGGTTCTTCCTCGGGTGCCACTGAAGAACCCATATTGATGATGTCTCATGTAAGGATTGCGACTCGATCGCAAGATTATGGTAGTAAAAGTCCTGTTAATGGATCGAAAGAAGCAGAATGTTCTCATTCAAATTCGTCAACCTCAGCTCCCGGTTCTGATCCACTACAGATCGAGAAACCTAACCCTGACTTAGTAATCAAACCGCCCGCCAAGGGTGTACTTCGAAGGTCTGCTTTCAATCCACATGCGAGAGCGGCCTAGAATTACAACATTGTTGAGGATTTAGCTGTTTCACCCTCAACAATGTCGGCTTTAGAAGTGCTGCAATCATGCCTGGCACAGCGAAAATTACTTTTGTCAGCTATAGGAGCTGTTGATGTTCAGGACCCGAACCTAATAATCTTTGATCTAGAAAATAGTACACCATGTTTGCCTCATCAGATGGCTTTCCAGATCCCAATGATAGTCAAAAACAGGCCTATTCATCCGACTGTAATTGATGAGGGAGCTTCCACGTGTATCATGTCGATACAGTGCTGGATATTGCTTAGTTCTCCTTCACTAAATCAATCCCCAACAATTCTTAAGGCCTTTTATGGTCGTGGGTTCCATCCGTTTGGCATTCTACAAGATTTGCCTATAGGGGTTGAAGGAAAAACCGTTAGTCTAGATGTGGAGGTTGTTGATGCCCCTCTAGACTACAACCTTCTTTTGGGTCGAAGTTGGTCTTACGCTATGACAGCGGTCGTTTCATCGGTCTTCAGAGTAATAAAGTTTCCACATAATGGCAAGATCGTAACTATAGACCAGCTGGCTTACTTTTCATCCAACCCAGCCTCTTCAGAGAGTATCCAGCATGTCGGTAAAACGACTATCCCTTATAAGGATGTTGGCGTAGGATTAGTTAAAGATGCCGGTTTACTGGGAACTTTTCCTTTTCCTCCAATCAACGCCGTGTCTTCATTTGCATCTATTCATATGATTACTTCAGACACTATTTTTTATGACGATCCTTGGATCGTTCCTTCTGAATCTGAGATAGACTCATTTGGTGATGCAATGCCTTTGAGTCCATACGAAATAGCCTATGAAGCCGTGCAGTCTTTTACCGACCCAAGTTCAACCAAAATCGACCAAATGAATGTGGTCCGTGAGGAATCCCTTTTCGCGTCAACCTCGGAATTAATAACGTTTCCCGAAGTTGTGTCATCTGATGAACAACTTTGTGAAGTCCTGTGCATAGACGATTTACCATGGGAAGATCTCCATCATAGATCTTTGTTTTTACCTGAGGATGATCGTTTTGAAAACGATTTCTCATCAATCTTTACAGCTGAATATGTCAAAGACGCTCAGAGTCCAATGAAACATCCTGATTGAGAGCTGAATTTGGGAAACATTTCTCACACTATTCCCATTGACATTTCAGTGAAGCACGGAATTGTTGAACACATTCATATAGGTGCCTCGTGTTCAGATGACGAAATTCAAACATACAAGGCCCTATTTCAAGAATTCCGCGACGTGTTTGCCGGGTCTTACGAGGAAATGCCAGGAATTGATCCCGCCATTGTTGTCCATGAAATCAAGACTTACCCGGACGCTAAACCCGTCCGGCAACGTTTGCGTCAGATTCACCCACGAAAAGTGGCTGCGATTAAAGCAGAAGTTGAGAAGCTGTTGAAAGCAGGTTTCATTTATCTGATCCCGTTAACAGATTGGGTATCGAATATTGTTCCGGTTAACAAAAAACAGGGAACAATAAAATGTATCGACTATAGGGATATCAATCGTGCTTGTCCCAAGGACAACTATCCAATGCCCTATATCGATCAAATAATTGATGATTGTGCCGCCAGTGAAATATTTTCCTTTATGGACGGTTTTTCCGGTTACAACCAAATCAATATTCTACCTGCCGATCAACCAAAAACGGCTTTCATTTGTCCATGGGGGACATTTGCTTATTGCAAATTACCTTTTGGGCTTAAGAATGCCGGAGCCACTTTTCAAAGGGCGATGTCGTATGCATTTCATGACATCAAGCACATTGTACAACTGTATCTCGATGATTTGCCTGCTCACTCCTTACATCGAGCTGATCACCTTGTCCATTTACGAGCAATTTTTATGAGGTGTAGGCATTATCGTATACGGTTGAAGCCACACAAATGTGTCTTCTGCATAGAAGTAGGACGATTGCTGGGATTTGTAGTTTCAAAAGCCGACATTCGCGTCGATCCCTCGAAGGTAGAAGCTATCATCAAATTGCCTCCTCCTTCGAGTCTTCGCCAACTCCAAAGTTTGCAGGGGAAAGCAAACTTTTTACGCCGATTCATTCCTAACTACGCCGAGATTACCAAGGGTTTTACCCGATTGTTGAAACAAAATGCTCTATTCTCTTGGGATGAGATAGATCAAAAATCTTTTGATGCGCTAAAGCACGCGTTGACCCATGCACCATTGCTGCATCCTCCCAACTACAACCAGGATTACTTTTTGTACCTCGCCGCCGCTCATTCCACCATTGGAATGGTCTTAGTCCAGGAAGATGAATTCAGAACGGAACATGTGATCTATTATCTTAGTCGGACGTTAAATCCCACTGAGCTCAAATATTCACATGTGGAGAAATTGGCCTTGGCAGCTGTTCAAGCTGTCCAACGTTTTCGTCACTACATTCTTCTCCGTAAAACTACAGTCATTTCGGATTGCAACCCTATGATCTACATTTTGACTAAACAATTGCTAGGGGGCAAGTACTCTAAATGGATCGTTATCCTGCAGGAGTTCGACTTGGAATTTGAAAAGTCTAAGTCTAAGAAATCTTTAGTTTTTGCGGAGTTGATGTGTGATTTCCCGCGTGCTGACACGGAAACTGTGGCAGAGGAACCCATTGCGGACGAATCTCTGTTTCTCATCAGTACTTTAGATCCGTGGTATGGGGATATAATTGTCTATCTCCAAACCCAATCCTTTCGGCCCGAACTTTCAAAGTCGGAACGTCGGAAAATTCGATTCCAATCCCAACAGTACAAAATCATTGGAGATACTCTTTATCGCCGTGGGGCGGACTTGGTTTTTCGTCATTTCTTAAAACATGAGGAAGCTAAAAGGGTTTTGAATGACTGTCACTCTGGAGCGTGTGGCGGTCATATGTCTGGGTATGCCACAACCCAAAAGATATTGCGCGCTGGCTACCTCTGGCCGTCTTTGTTTAAAGACTGTATTATTTCGGTCCGGAAATGCCACAACTGTCAAGTGTTTGATCACAAGATGCGCACACCACCTGCTCCTCTCCACCCTATAATTGTCGTTGCTCCTTTTGCTAAATGGGGTATCGATTTTATTACATGTAACCCTCACTCAGCCGGGGGGCATGCGTATATCATCCTTGCTGTTGATTATTTTACTAAGTGGGCCAAGGCGATGCCTACATTCGAGGCAGACGGCAAGACAACTGCGATTTTTGTATTCAATCACATTATTGCTAGGTTTGGTGTCCCACAAGCGATAATCACTGACCATGGGCGCCATTTTCGAAACATTATGATGACAGAACTTACAGGCCAGCTTGGTTTGCGTCACGATAGCTCAACTCCTTATTATCCACAAGCCAATGGCCTGGTTGAGTCTATCAACAAAGTTTTAGTTATCATGATCTGACGAATCATTGGTATTCATCGGTCGAATTGGCACAACATGTTATTTTCCGCGCTTTGGGCGTACGGAACCTCAGTGAAAACATCAACAGGATTCACTCCTTTCCAACTAGTTTATGGTTTGGAAGTAGTGTTGCCCATTGAATGCGAAATCCCGTCACTTCAAATGGCTGTCGAATTACTTCCAGCTACTTCCGAAGAGGAGAAGCGTCTATTATACTTAGCTCAATTAGATGAGACTCGACGTGATGCTGCATTGGCAATCGAGACTCACACAAAACGGATGAAAGCTCAGTATGATCGCAACGTGACCCCTTGAAATTTTTTGGAAGGAGACCTAGTGCTATTATATGATCAAGCTAATGATAAATTAGGTGCTGGAAAATTCGTTCCTATGTGGCATGGGCCCTACATTTTCAAGCGAAACCTAGCAAAAGGGGCCTATGAGCTGGTAGATTTTGATGGGGACTCTTTGGGTAAGCCCAGAAATGGACTTTACCTAAAGAGGTATTATGCTTAAATGATGGGTATGGAGATTTAGTTAGGTTAGTTTTTCTTTCTAGCTGGTGTGTTTGTTAGTATAGATAGTGTGCTTAGCTTAGAGAGTGTGCTTTTTGTCGTTATTCAGGCTTATCTTGGTTTTACTCTTGATATTGCAGATGTTGACACCTCTCCAAACGTACATTGGATTCACTGATGGTGCTTGTCGTAGTACACGGAATATCTCTTCCGCAACTTGGGTTATCTATTCGCCCTCTGACGAGTTAGTTTCTATGCATGGGGTGAGCCTCGGTCAAACAAAAAACAACATTGCAGAATACAGTGCAGTGATTGAGTTATTGTCTGAATCTATTTCGTTTGGGATTCAGAGTTTGATAGAGAGGTTAGATTCTGAACTCGTTGTATTACAGCTTAATAGAGTGTATGCCATTAGAAATCCTGTGTTATTAAGGTTATTTTTGAGAGTGCGCCTCTTGGAACGTGAATTTGATTACATTGAATATCAGCATATTCCAAGGTCATTAAATACATTAGCAGATGCAATTGCTTCTCGAATGTTAGACAGACATTTGCGATAATCATACATGTAAATTTAAAAACATTTCATCACACATGTTTAACAAGATAAGCCTTTGATGACTGTTGAGGCTCTGCGATGGCGAGGGTTTACGCGAAGGGTTTTGCGGCCGACTGCGAAGGTGCTGGCCCGGGCAAAAATGGAGGATGCGGAAGGGTCAATTGTAGTCCCTGTCAAAGGAATGGAGGAGCTATGAAATTTTTTGCAAGCCAGAATTTAGATCTGCAGTTCTGCGACGCAGATCTTGAAAACCAGTGGTCCAAGCAATCGCCATCGAGCCCTGAGCAAGCACCATTTTCCTTGATCCGAGGCTTGGTGCATAGATCCAGCCTAAGGCACATCCCTACAGCCATCCGGCTGACAGATCGACCTCTATTTTGGCCAGATCTAGAAAGCTTCTTTCGGGGAGACCGAGATCTTGGAGCAGCAGCCAATGCAGTATATGGGATCGATGCCGCTGCATGGGAAATGGAATCCCAATCCCAAAAACGCGCCACTAATCTGATGGATCTACTCAATAGGAGGCCCGATCTGGAAAACGGATCATCAGATGGTGCCAAACATTGTAGATTCGGGGTGGATCTACCAGATCTAGGCAGAAGCAAAATGAAATCTCGCCAGATCCAGAATACAAACCCGAAAAACGGGAGCTGATCAAGGTAGACACAGAGGATCTGAAACAAATCTTCATCAGATCAACATAAGACAGACACATTTGTAAGCAGATCTGGGAACGGATGAGTGTTTTGGAGCTAAAAAAAGAGATCCAGGACAACTTGCGAATCCCAGTTGCATTTCAAAGCCTAATATTTTCTGGGATATGTCTGCAGGATCAACACACACTCCAGCATTACAAGGTTGCAAAGGACTCAACTATTATTCTCAATCACTGATTGCGAGGTGGATCTAAGGGATCTACCTCAAAACCTACTGGCACCTATCGCGATGCAGCCAAAGGAAAAGAACCTCCGAAGGGGAAAGAATCCACAGCTGCTAATATACCTCCAGGGCAGTATATCGTGGATCAAGTGCCAGAGAGTCCCTCCATCTTGCTGGATACGCCAGAGGTAAAGTGCATATTCTCAGATCTAAAACAAAATGCTGTTATTTGTAGATTTAACGGTTTTTGGCCTAGAACGGATGCTTTGTACCAATGGATTCACACGGTCTGGACAAAAAACTGCCAGATCCACCTATGTTCGAAGGGTTTCTTCATAGTAATCTTTCTCGTAGAAGGAGAAAGGGAAAAAATACTCAATGAAGGACCATGGTTCTGGGGCAGTGTGGGATTGTTTGTTACCCCATGGTTCCCGGAGTTTGATGCCAATACTATGGTGGTATCAAGGATGCCAGTATGGGTAAGGTTACATAATCTTCCGATACATTTTTGGCACTTCAAGACCTTATCAACCATAGGAAATACCCTTGGAAGAATGTTAAAGATTGATTCAGAGAGACACTTAAAAGGAATCTTTACTTTTTCTAGGATATGTGTCGAGGTAGATCTTAGCCAAGGATTACGGGAAAGCATCATTCTGAACTTTAACAATTCTCAGTGGAAACAACCTTTGGACTATGAGAATATAGCATTCAGATGCAGGGGATGTCAACAAACAGGTCATCTGTTCAATGCATGCAAAAGCCTCCACAAGAGCAAGCCACAACAAAGAAAGCCCAAAGGATGGCAGAACATAGATGATGTCGCAAAGAAGAGAGCCGCTGAAAAGAAAGCCCCTTCGGTAACAGAAGACGAAGAAACAGAAGCAGAAGAGGATGATACCACCATAGAGGAAGTTGAAATAGAGAACCAGAAGGAAAATATAGTAGACACCAAGGCTTCACCATCCCACTCAAATCAGGCAGAGATCCAGCAAAATTAGGCAGAGATGACAAGCATGGACCAAAGCATGGGAGGCATCAAACGGCATCATCACTCAGATACTTCAGACTCAGACAAAGAAACAGGGACGTCGAATGAAACAACGCAGTTAGTCATTGCTTCGATCGAGCCCACTCAAGGAGAGTGGCGCAAGGCCGAAAAGAAAAAGGGGAGAAAAACTTGAAGCGTGAGTTTAACTCACAGCCAGAATTCAGGTTTTCATCCATTTTTTCTTTCTCTTTCCTCCTTTCTTTTCTTATTTCTTTGTGCACGTTAGTCCTCTAACGTTGCGTGGGGTGCGAAAGCACTCAAGCCCATGTGGCAATTTACTGAATGCTTCATTGCATCTGCTAGTGTAACTTTTCATTAATTTTTTAATGAAAGGTTACCGTTTTTTTTCCTTGGAAAAAAAAAGATAAGCCGGTAATAATGATATATATAGATAGGAGTGTGTCAAAAAATACATCGTCTTCGATCATAGGTTGAAAAACACCTTATGATCGGCAAAAATGATAAGTACAAAAAACCAAAATGTCACATGTGTCTACAAAAAGTGACTAGCCAATCACTGGTGGTGCTCTCTATACGACACCACTGCACGCGCTACCCTACACAAGAACCTCCTAAAAGGTCCTGGGACTGCGACCACATAGCGCTGAAGTCTGATAGGAATATCATCTATAGTCGTCTCTGGTATGTCTGCCGTAAGACGCTCTAGGTCCTGTTCCAACTCAGCTAGGGTCTCTGCGGCCGCATCCTGTGGGGCTGGTGCTGGTGCAACTGGTACTCTCCTCTCGAAAGGCCGGAGATTGGCCGGACGCTGTGGGCCTACATCTGCATTTTGAAAATTGTCACTGTCAGTTTTGAGACGATATAAAAACAAAAAAAGTAAATAATTTAAAAAACTTGTGGAAAATGAAGTACCTGTGTCGTCCCACTGTTCTCCCGCTGGAAGAATCATGTCCGGATCTCCGCGAAAATCAACTCCGGCATACGGAAAATCCTGAATCGAGAAGACCTGGTTCTCTAACCAGTGAAAATACTCCAGTCTAAATCGGACAACCTCCGTGCCCTCGTCAAGATGACGGGCCATCACCGCAACCCATCGCATCAACTTAGGCTCTCGGGGAAGCCCAGCCTCAACAGTGAGCTGCTGCAGGATCAACATCGGAACCCTCTCTAGGGCAAAACTCACAACTAAAGGCCCATAACCAAAAGTCTTCAGTTGCCCGTTTTTTGCCCTAGTCAGTTGGCCCTTTAAATTGGCCAACATAGCATCGCACCAGTTGAAAATGGTGCCTCGATAGCAGTCAATCGCCATCCGCATTTGGGACCCGGTGGCAATGTGCAAAGCGGCAGCGCCGCAAAGTCTGGTAACTGTAAAGGAAATTACCATAAGTTCAGGTAGGGATATCTTTTTGATTTCTATCCCCTTATCCTGGTTTTGGTTGTTACACCACTCTAGCCGGAGGCTAGCAATGGACTGGCCACCCGGCCTAGTCCCGGACAGAGTCAGTTGTTCACCCCTCTTGGGAAAACCAGTGAGGAAGTAAATATCAGAGGGCTCTATCTCGAGCTGGTGCCCTCCAATGTAAAAGCACTGATCCTGAACGTTCCACCTTTCGACCAGCCACTCTAGAAAGCGCACCTGGGCCCTCATGCCAGGTATGGCCCAGTATTTGTAAAGACCGCATGCCTTCAAAGCATCAATGGAAGGTTGATGATTAATCGCGGCCAAATCAACATCTTCGTGCTCCCTCTCGCGCCAATCAAGCATGGTGGGCAATCTACACACCATAAAACATCTGTTAGAGTCCATAAAAATGAAAATTTTTGGTTCATTTTGGAGAATTTGGAGTTTAAAAATCCACTCCACGGTGTACGCAGCCCGCCTTTAGAGACAGGGCGTATGTACGCACCTTCTCTTAAGGCAAGCTGCGTACGCCCGGCATTTTCCCAATGGAGAAAATGTCGGGGTACGCAGGTCACCCATGGGGCACCTGCGTACCCCGAAAAGCAGACCTTGAAACCCCCAAGGCCTCCAAAAAATAAATCTAAAGCCTAAAAACGAATTCTAAACGGATGCAAATGCAAGAGAGGATTTTGTAGAATACCTGATGAGACGGCGTTCGGTTTCGACGGTCGGAACGACCACGGGAAGTTTCTTGCCAAAAGCCCTTTTTCTCGCCTCAACAGTGAAATGGTAAAAATGAAATGGTAAAAGCCCTTTTTATAGGTTTTTTGAGTAAATGAATGTTAAATTTGTTTATTTTCCACCATGAAAAGATATTTTTCAAAGTATTTTTATCTATATTAAACAGGTATGAGTAATGTGTTGGTTTTTGTGCAGGATAAAAGGATTTTCAGGGAAAATTGTCATTTTTCACATACAAAAACATCAGAGTCATCTTTTAAGCCCTTTTCTGACTCCTAAAACATGAAAATATTGCCGAGCGTTTCTTTTACACTCGTTAAAACGGAATTAAAAGACGGTCCCCTTATAGCCCTTTTTCTGACCGTAAAAACAGGAAAAGATTGTCGGATTTTTGTCGTTTCAAATTCGATACTAGAAATAAAACGACGTGTCCTTGATCGCTTTTTACTTTTCAGGTCAAAGACACTAATCATGAAAGTACTCCTTGGTCGTAAGATCAAGTGGTTCTCTCAAGTATTATTTTATACTTTTTCGGGCTTGGGAAACACAACTTTACGAAAAAGTTCAACCTGGAGTCTTCTTAAGTTTTTCAGACTCTCTAAAAATGAAAAACGCCGAGTTTCTCCTATACTGGACTCGTTGAAATTTCACAGTAAAGGACCTGTTCGATTACAAACTGGAACGGACCACTCCTTCATAGGGTTCGAATCAAAACTAAGTTGGACTCATCCGAAGGATGAGCTTATAATCAAGCATATGTTATCCTCCTCAAGCTTGTAAAAAATAAAGAGGTACTTGCCAGAAATGGTGGGGGAAAAGAGAGAAAAATGAGCCTATTTGTTATCCTTTGTCTCAGAAGAAGCCTTATTACCACTCTTGAACACGACACTTTGCATTCACCTGGGTTGGGAAATCCTTTGCCTCACAGTTGATCAAACCACATTGAAAGTTTTCAGCCAGGTATTAACTTTGGGTCAAATGTCACCAAGCCATCTGTTGTGTCGTTATGTGTTCAAGAGGTCTCTGCATATAAACCATTCATCATCAAAATACCCGTCATCCATCTTGACCATACCTGAGTCAGTCCTTACAGCTACATTTCTTCAACTTGATCTATGATTTCGTGTTGTGGGCTTGCCTGCAACGGGTCGCTTTCTATCGACATCAGCACATTATCTAGAAAAATGACCTAGGAATCGTCAGTACCTTGAAATATGCATGCATCAATGGCAGGTTTCTCGCCTTTGACGACGGTTTACATCATTGACTTTCGATCGAAGGATTCCGTGAAATTTTCGACATCAACTCATTCATTCACATCTCATGGATTGTACTGGGTACTTTGAGAACCATTGACATTACAGGTGGTCTCTCTCATGCTTGTTAACAGTTTACATCATTGACTGGTAATCAAGTGGTTTCTACCATGTTCGACATCAACTCATTTATTCGCATGGATAGAATCGTACCTTTTCGGGAAGTAGAAATGAAGACCCTGGATCTAGTTTCCACCATCCAGGCTGCGAGGATTTTTGTATTCACTATACAGTAGACTAATCATAAACAGATGGCTGCACCCATACTGTGTCTACAAAGTCTATGATTATGATGTACTGCAAAATCATTCCTGTATCAGAGCAGTAGATAGTTAATTAGTTAAAGTTTTCAATCTGAGTATGGGAATGCCTACCTCAGCGATGATATGATCTTATATATGTATTTTGTGTTGAATACTTGCAGGTTCCGACAGGGCTCTCCACAAGATAATCCTTGAAATGATAAAGTACTTCACCCTTCCTAGATGATATGAAACCCTTACCTACTACAGGCTTCGCACTTTAGGGGGCAATCTGTTACACTAAAATTTGTCACCATGACTATTTACAGTTAGTATGGCTCCATCAACTATCATACTATCCTCCTTGGCAAGTCTTATACCTCTGCTCTCCATGTCAAACTCCAAGAAAGAGAGAAAGTCTTTAAAAATCTATATATCTCTGGGTACGCAGTTTCTCTTAGCCTTACCTGCATGTACGCACCCCAAGTTCACAATACCTGCGTACTCGTACGCTCTGTCTGTAAAGGGGAGGGTGCGTACTCCTGTAAAGGTCAAAAGGCGCAAGTTTGACTCCAGAAAAGTTACTTGTGGTCATTTCTAGAGCATTCTAGAAGCTTGTTTGACGTGTATGGAGCGCCTCCAGATGGTTCATGTATCCCTATGAAAGAGGAACTTATCCCATCAAGAGGGGAGCTATCCCATCCAAAGAGGGGCTTATCCCATTGATGGTGGACCTGAATAACTTCCTCTAGAGCACTATAAATACAGGCATTGGGCCAGAGGGAAGGGAGGTTGAAAGCTAAACATTCCTAAGGGTAGATGCTGCTGGAATTAGGACCCCCTTGTAAAGCTTGAGAGGAGAGATTCCCATCCTTTCCTAGCCTTATTTGGAAGTGGGTGAGCTGATCAAAGTAAAGGAAAACTCTTGCTGGACCCTAGGAGGGACCTGCACAACACCAAGGCTCAGGTTGTAATGGTTTCTTTTGTTTGCACTTAATACAAATGAACTCATTTTTCTCAACAGATTGTTATTCATGATTTGTTTCATATACTCCTTGGTCTGTATGATGGATATGTGTTATTCTATAAGTTTATCAGGTGCTATTTAATCTTTTGGCTTGTTAGTGAATGCAGGTTTTGAAGAGAAGGAGGAGCTCATCCGGATCGGCAAGGCTAGACTACTACAAAGCGTTGGACTAAAGGTATGTTAAAATCACCTGATTACTTGTATTCTCAATACATGTTTAGAGAAAGGTAGTGTTTATTTGTCTTGTTTGTCACTAGAAAGCCTTTGCTTCTAGGGAGGTCGGTTTTGTCCGCATTATCGACTCTTTCCGCATGACAACCAGAAACTAGCCACAGGGAAGCCAACCTAAGAAAAATAAAGCTAATCATATGAACAAGCCTTGTGCATGTTGTGGTTTACATGACCATTATACACATGAGTGTACTATCTTACCCTAAATGTGCCAAATGTGGGAAGCTCAAGCAACTTCTAGAGGCCAACAATTGCCTTAGAATCCTACACCATCTCAACCGACAGTGCTTACAAATCCTTTCCCTCAACAAGGATTTGTTTCTTCTCAACCTCACCCAGGTCAAGCAGCCCACCCTCCCCAACCTTCTAGTCCTGGTGACTACCAGGTCCTCATGATGAGGTCTGATGAGGTTAATCCCTTCGATATCAACATGAAAACTCGATCGCGTCAATATGATAAGCCATCAACTTCACCCGTCACTGAGTCCAAAGCCAAAGCTTCTACTGAGCCTCTTATGACATCAGATGTTCAATTACAGATCCCTCAACCTGAATCTGAGGCAATTCCAAAGATCCCAAAGGGACCCTTACGCCATAACATGGCTTCTAACCGAGTTGCGCACACATATAGTATAGTAGTTGACTTGGCGCAATCACCTACCGCCATGTCGACGTTGGATGTACTCCAGTCATGCCCTTCTCAAAAGAAAGCTCTAATAACTTCTTTGGGTGTAGTAGATCCTTCTGACGATCATTTGATTGTCTTTCTAGTTGATACATCAGAACATCCCCCATTGCCTTCCTCTGTTGCTTTCTAGGTACTAGTCCGAGTCCGTAATGTCATCATCTCCCGATGCATTACTGATGATGGTGCATCCACCTATGTGATGTCCGCTACCATTTGGAAAAAAATTTAGTCACTTGAGTTGTCCAGCTCCACCATGACATTGCATGCTTGGGACAGACACTCCTCCTAGCCTCTTCGCATGTACCACAACTATCCATGACCCTTGCGGACAAGATTGTCCATGTAGTTATTGATGTTATTGATGCCCTTTTAGATTACAACATTCTCTTGGGTCGTAGTTACATATATGCCATCCTAGCTGTCACATCTACAGTTTTCCGCAAGATGTGCTTCCCCCATGAAGGGAAGATCGTTACCATAGATCAGTTGACTTACTATGAGTCAGCATTCGTGACATCCCCCGAGTCCATTATCTCATTAGTGTTAGATAAGAAGTCTTCAACTCCTCCCATTGGTGTTTCACTAAGAGTCTATAAAGATTCCTCATTGTTGGGTTCTTTCCCTGGTCCTCCCCCTCTCATCTTAGAGCCTAAATCTTTCAGCGTCATGGGTTTTCCTCAAGCAGTCTGGTACATTCGATCCACAACGAGCTCCTCCACACTGTGCAGTTACCATCCCAGCCGAGCCATCCATATCCACCCCCCAGGACCTCCTCCATTTGTGGGTGCCTCTCCTATCTTCACCCAAGAACTGTTCCTCCAGGTCTCAACCATCCAGGAGTTGTTCTGCCAGGACATTACCTTGCAGGCCAGATACCTTTCTTATTTCCCCCTCCCACAATATTTTATCTACCTTTCATGGCTTCATTGGTCAGCTAAGACCTTATCGTGCTCTGACCCTGGTTCAACTGGTCCCTATGGCCCCTACCACTACTTTAGTTCCATCACAACCTCAAGATAAACTCAAACCTGTTGCGAAAGCATCTAGATAGAGGGGAAAATCTAAGAGGAAAGAACCTAAGGAAAAGGCTCCCCAACCTCCTCCAGTCCCCAAGACCCCAAAGTCATCACCTCCGTGCAATTTTTGTAAATTTATGGGGCACACGAGCAATAATTATCCTAAGCTTCCTCATCTCAAACCTTTGGTTCATGAAATGTTCCCTGAGTCAAATAACCATAAAGTTCATGTTAACTTACCGGGTCCACCCAAGAAACTCACAACGTTATGCAAAAATCACGCTTGTTCCGTGTGTGATCGTCATGGTGACTACTCCCATTGTTGTCCTCATCTCAACGAATTTTGTGATTTCCTTAAGGCACTTCGCGAATACAAGACCACTCATAATGGATCACCTTCTCCTCTTCCTGTGGATTTTTCTACTAATAGTAAACCAGATTAGGGGGAATCTGGTCCCACCATCATGATCCCTTCCCCAGATGTCGAGATGACAGACACCATGGGCCATATCCTTTACCTGTAATCATCCTTGAGTTCCTCATAGGAAATCCTTTCTGAGGTTTCTGAGCATGCTTCTATTCAACCTCTTTCGATAGAATCCCAAGTCTCAACATACATAGATCCTTCATCTACTATCTCATCATCTACCATTCCATATGATGCATATGTGAACCTTCTTTCTCAGGTTGACGCACTAGGTACCGTGTCGCATGATGTAGTCAATATTCCTCTCCTCCGCTCCTCTTCCATTTTGATGAGGACATCATGGAAGCTATGTCTACCTGTAGTTACCCTTGCAGTTAGGCAAGGGGGAACATTTTTTGGAGGATTCTAAAGGCCATTTCCTTCCTAATAATCCCAATGCAATCTACATGAAGAAATTTTTCTCATAGATTATCTCTTTGATTTGCATGTCTTTATTTCTGTCATGAAGTTAGGTAGGATGCATCATCTCATCTATCATCTTTTGCACCTTTTAGATGGATCCATCATCCACACCATATATCGGTCATGTTGATGGTGCAAGTCGCTTCTCTAGGAATATAGCCTCAACAGCCTGGGCCATTTTTACCCCCTTGCATACATTAGTCTTTTCGAATGACGTGTGCATTGGATCTGCCACCAATAACCAGGCCGAATATGATGCAGTGATAGGTTTGTCATTCAACTCCCTTTCTCATCACATCCTTCATCTTCATGTTTGTTTATATTCATTGCTACTTGTCATGCAATTGAATGGTGTGTATCATGTGCATAACCAAGTCATATTTAGAAATATTTGTGTGTTAAGCTATTGGTATGTGAATTTGAAACCATTACTTTGAGTCAAGATCCTAGAGCCCAAAATAGCTATGTAGATACCATTGAAAATAACATTCTATATTGGAATTTATCACATGTATACCACAGAAGACAACCATAAACAAAACACATGGCGAACTATCATCGTCATCTAAAAATGCATAATCATATTATGTATCATATAAGTGTTCGGAGCCCATAGCTCTAAATACATCCGACATGCCTATAACATGTTACAAAAATAAAAATCAAAGGGACCCACATGTCCCCATATCTAGTCACTATTCGAAGGATCACCCACCAAAGGCTTTGCCCCACCTGCATGTAGATCACGTACTACATGACCAGCCATCGCCATGCGCCGCATGATACCTCACCACTCTAAGGGAAGTTTGTTACACTCATATATGTATCGATCATCTAGCTCATGCCATCCACGGTCAAAAACTCTGGTCAAGAGTACCCCACATCTACGGTGTAGATAAACGAGTAGCACACTATCCTCTAGACCCTGACAAGATGACGATGTTCCCCAATCTGCGGCCACAGGCGCTATGTCTCGTCCTGCATTTCTTGCCAGTTTTACCGGTGCTATGTCTGCATGCCACATATCCTACACTTAGTATCATATACATGTGATAAAAATATGAAATGCACCATAAAAATAGCAACTTAACTATTACTGTTTGGTCCCCATGCTTGCCTGAGCGAAAGCGGCAAGTCAGGATCTCCCTGATAGTTCATCCTGCTATAAGGATAATCATCAATCTAGAGGGGCATCTAATCCCAATGTTAAAAAAATGCGGGTTGGAATACCCATCTGACTCCCCATCCTCCTCTCCGCAGTAGCTGCCCCCAGTGGTGGATCCTAGGCTCCTGTGGGCCCCCATATTAGATCTATACATGAGGAAGGATGGTGGGTATCTTCTCAAAGAAGAATGCACACAGTACTGTACCAGAAACATAGTCATGGCTCACCAGCATAGACTTAACTATCATTTCACTGATGACAGCATCATCTCGGCCCAACCATAGTAGGTCCTAGCCAAAACGCTCTCAACCAGCATCATCTTCCCACCAGTGATGTGGTGGAATGCATGGCTGCCCAAGTCCCGTAGCACAGTTGCGGAAACAACCTATGTCTCTAGCTGGTCTAAATCACCAATCGGGATAGTCGTGCCCTTCACATGCACATCCTATGGACAATGGTGCTCCACAAACTTTGTAATGTTCCTCCCACAAGGAAACACCAGATGTATATCCCACACCACTCTGAGGGGAGGGAGTCTGGTGAAGAAATAAATATCCTGTAATGTGAGCTCAATATTGTGCCCCTCCACAACAAATACCTAATGGTCTGGATCCCAATAGCTCACAATTCTCAATAGCAAGGGCTCACCTACCCTCATCAATGGGTTCTCTACCAACTTGAGAACCCTATTGCAAGTCAATGCCCCTTGAACCCCCTAATCCATCTGAATTTTGGATTGGAGGGTATCCAAGTCTCACTCACACCAGTTGATTTTTAGCTCTACCATGCCTGCAAAACGCCACATGTCTTGTCAGTTGAGAGAAGAAAACACCGGTCTACACTAATCAACCTACAACCCCCACCAAGCAAGCAAACCACTACTATTTTCAGCCCCAAATCGCAGTTTTATGCCTAGAAAGTGTGAGATCACAGGTTTTCACTTATTTCCTGTGATCCAAATTGCACTTCTAGGCACAGAAAGTGTGATTAGACCGTGAAGAGGAGCAAGGGTCTCCCAGGGAATTGCCAGGAGCCAAAAATCATGAAAGAAATAACTGAAATTGTAGAGATGAGTAAGGCCACCTACCTGAAAGTCGTAGATCTTCATTCTGATGGCCGGTTTGTCTGCTATAATCTTGACAAGATTTAGGGCCTTTTCCTCCTCTCCAAATTTATCACAACTCACTTAAAAAATGAATTCCAATTGGAGGGAAATTTTCCTTTCATAGAAAAATTCACAATTTTTCTGTCACCCGGTTTGACCAAACGGTAGCTCAACTTGATGAACCATCAACATCATTGAAAATCTCTCATCGAGTAATATAATGAGTCTTTCTCAGTTTGGATGATTTGAAACTTCACTAGGAAGCCATTTTTCCAAGAAGGGTCACTTCGTCGCCTCTCAAAATCAGATTTCTTCATATGCGACGATTCTAATTTGGGGACCACCTTCCCCTGGAACTTGTCATCTCACGTGTCAATTTTCGTTATGTGTAACCATCATTTATTCATTTTTTCATGGTCCCTACCGAGCCTATTATGTGTGGCAACGTCATCAAGTCACCCTTGTTTAGAGCATCCGTGATGAGTCACCCTTGCATCCATGGAGTCTGTTTCGTATCCCATTATATCATATCATAGTATTCCATCCATATTTTGATAACGTTCATCCTGTCTTGCCCATTTTGGCCCATAGTCATACTATTCGCATCCCATCCAGAGTTGAGTCAGTTGCTGTCAGGTCAACCATGCACTTTATGCTCTAACAAGGAAAGTCATTTATTTGTCCCTCAATCCCTCATTTTCCATTATACCTAGTGTCAGTTCATCAATCACATTACTATTTTCCCTCATACCTTAGTTGAGTATCCTCATTGCCTCACCTATCGTGGGCCCTATTTTGTCGACATCAGCTCATTTATTCCATAAGAATGACCTAGAGGGTGGTGCATCTTGGTTCTAGCTTCCATTCTTGTTAGGTACTTTGGATCGAGTAGAGGGACTCATTATTTCCCTTTGACTTGGTTGTTTCATGTTCATGATCCATACACTCGATGGTCCAATGATGCAATAGATTGTACCAGTGGTTCCTAGGTGTGAGTGAGATGCTTGAGACTTAATGAGGCGGTGGCTCTTCAGGTAGCCCCCCACATGCTCGGATGCATTCCTATTATGCTACAACCTTAGATGTAGTTCTACAAATATAATGGGTTTGGTTCCTACCAATCACAGTGTTCATAGCATGCACATCTCCTTCAAATGATCCATTTAGTTTTGCAGATCCCTTCCTTGTTCAACAGGGCTTCTTCGGTTCTTCAACCCTCCCTCCAACCGATTTTTTGAGGGAAGGGCCATTATATCTCATGTAATCAGTTCATATTATATACAATCCTGGCTCATACTTTTCCATGTGCACTATATATATGGGACACATTATATTATTTTCTGACTCAGTTATGGCAACATGTCAGGTACCATTCACCACACCATTATTTTTGTACTAAGTTATCTCGGTGGGTATATGTATGCCTCCCCTGCCTCATTGAGGTCCGGTACCACAACATAAAAGGTGACTTGCATTGGTCTCGCCCCCTCTGTCCCTATCCTCCTGCTTTAGTTGTATTGGTCTCTCTCTCTCTCTCTCACTCCACTTTGTTGTGTAGTGATTATGTCTTTACAACACAGTTCAGTCATATGTTTTCAGCCTAACACTCGTACGTTGGGGGGAAATCTGTTAGAACCAAAATATTGATCATCTAGCCTAATTTACTAGATGGATCGAACTACACCATGTAAAGTGAATTTTACAATAGTCAAATTTCTTTCACTGTGAAAAATTACTTAATAAAGAACCTTTGTTAAGTAATTTATAATTAAACTCATGCAGAATAATTAAGTAAATCACTATTTATCTGATTTCCTTTTAGGAATAATTAATTAAACCATTGTTCAATTATTATTCCTTGTCATATTTGACCCAATTATGAAAAATCAATAGATAAATTATCAATTATCTTATTTTTCTCTATGAATAATTAATTATTATTCCTTGTCAAATTTGAAAAATCCCTTGGGAAAAATTAAATAAATCATTATTTCTTTATTATTCCTTAACCAATTTGTTGAGATGATAAATAAACCATTTATTTATTTATTATTTCTAAATAAAAGTTTAAATATTTTTTCCCTCCTAACCAAATACAATAAAATATTCCACGTGGTTATTCCAAGAATGGGGTTAATAATATTTTATTATTGCTCATTAATCAAGGATAACTCAATATTTTGTTATAAATAGAAGGGTTTTCCATTCATTATTCACTTTTGACTATTTTCATTGTTGCACTCACTATTGTAACTCTGATTATTTTCATTGGTGCACTCCATTTCTCTGCCATTTGAGTTCCCATTAAACTCAAACATTTTATTTGTTGGGTTTTCACATTATAGAGGAGAGAGACTTTAAAGAGGATGAAGAAGTTTGTGGATAGCCAAGAACCCATCCCATAGAGGGGGACAGGTAACATTTATTTGTTCCCTTCATAGGTGTTATAATAAAATCTATTCTTTCTATATATAGTTTCCATTGGATTATTTGAGTTATTATTGTTTCTTTTTGTTGTTTAACTATGCTTGTGGCATAGATTAGGACTTTCACAGGTTTTGTTTCTATCATTTGTTGCAGATCTATAATTTTTGGCAGCCATTTATATTATTGATACTGTTTATCATCCACAGTCTCAAGTGGGTTCTTTTCGTACATCTTTGAGAAGAAAACACTAGAAGAGAAAGAATTTTGGAAAATCCGTGGAGCAAGGACCCTTGAAACCGTTAGTCTTTGGAAGAGAAATGTGGCCTCCAAGTGATCAATCTCCAAGTTCGGCTATGGGTTCAACCTCAATCCTAGGGTGACCTTGATTAAACAATTTATATTCTTCCTTGGGATCAAGTTTAGAAACTCGACCTTCCAACCTTTGCAATTTGACCTCTTTTACCTCCAATGAAATCAATCCACAATTATTTTAGGGAGACACTTTAGATCTATGAGCAAGTTAAAAATGGCATTTAAAGGCAAGGTCTCTTCCTTAGATTTAAATGATCCAGCCTCTTTCCAATATAGATTACAAAAATATATTCATACCATTGATCTTGAAATGAAACAGATATAATCTGATATGATACTTGTACTCAGAATTTAGCTTTTGAACCCTTGGTGTTTGACCCACTAGAGGGAGATGAAATCTTCCGTTGGATTTCTATAGACTTGTAATCAAATTATAGTCAAGATGGTAGTACTTCTTACAACAAATCTCATAGCCTTGCAATACAATTGAAAAGAGACTCTCAAATCTGATAGGGGTTTGATCTCGACCCCGTAAACTTGAATGGATAAATATGCTAAAGTAGACCCATGTCCAATCTAAAAATTTGGCAAAGTAATGTTTTCTCTTTTGTTTGCAATAAAATAATAACCCTCAAAATAATGCAGAAAATTCTCCTTCCAATCAACCAAAAAATAGAGCCAACTAGGATGATACGAAATAGCATCGAAGATGGAAATGTTGGCTAGGGTGAGCATAAATTCCACCAAAGTTCCCTGCATGAAACCTCCAAATAACCCTGCAAATAATTTAGATTTTTCCAATAAAACCCTCAGGCTGGCAGGATGCACAACTCTGATACCACTGTAATTTCCCAATCATCAAAATTTTAATCGGTTCTGGTAAATTGTAGGTGTTCTAATAAAATTCTTGCAGTAAAAACACCAAACACAATAAAGATCTAAGAATGCAGCATCTTATTTATGTAAATAAATATAAACAAAATTACATGCCCATAGAAGAACTATTAAAGCTCGTGCCCTGGCATGTATGGCTTCCCATTAATAGAGAAATTAAAGATGTTGAAGCACAATCTTAGATCCTCAATGGATCCACCAGAGAAATTACTCCCATGGGATTTTCGTGCTTGGGATCAACTAGAACCTGCCTTGACAAGCTCTCAACAAAAGAAAAATACATAAATAACTCTCGATGATTACATTGTTAGGCTGCTATCCCCTTTTATATGCTTCATTGAATCTCTAGAGACTTTATTTTATTGTTTTCACTAGAAAAACGAACGCAAATACCATAGGTCAATGCCATGGGAAATTACCATGGTAAATACCATGGGTAGATTCCATCCACTTTAACCATATCCTTAAAAAAGAGAATATTACAAATCGATCGCTTCTTATTTAGTCTAAGAAGTTTATGTTTAAGAATTCCCCAAGATCCATAAAATCAGAAACATAATAGAATGTACCACAAAGTATGTTATTTTTATTGAGAATATTGAGCACATGGAAAGATGCTTGTTAAAGTGGATGTTAGAGAAATCCCTAATGCATAGGTCTAACAATAACAAGAATTGTGTTACCTTTTGGGTAATTTTCTTAAGAATCCTAAGTATGTCTTAAAAATGTAGCTCAGGGCATTAAATTTTAATGATATTCCTTATTGATTTTGGGATTGGGATGAGAGAGAGATAGGAGATATCGTCTATTTCAAAAATAAACATCTTTTCACTTGTATCTTTTCCATACATAATGTCTCTTTTGTTGGAAATAATACAAAGAGGGGGGGTGAATCAATATTATCAAATCAATTATTTTTCATTTCACAATAAGATTTGTATATGCTACTTCAGTTATTGGAAACTATGTATAGATGCTACTGTGTCTAAAGCAACCAACATATATCAGTAAACTTATGATTCATTAAAATTTGATATTTAATCAGTGCATCAGAACTTCATTAACCATAAGAACAGTAATCGGGTGCAGTAAAACATAAGAGATCATCACACACATGGACAGAAGATATAATGTGGAAACCCAATGTGGGTGAAAACCACTTGCTGCAATTCGTCTTTATCTTCTTTTAATAAGAAAATTCTTTTTACAATATTTATGTACTGGTGCAGTCTTATACCAATATGCAGGCTTCTACCTGCAAAAGGATACTACCTTCTCTCGTTCTCCAGCTTCTCCTGGAAGGGAGCTACAGCCCCCTTAGCTCTTGTACTAGCTGATGTACTATTATGTAGGTGCTGACCTATAGAAGGCTACAACCTTCTCTTTTATTCCAGGGACCACGTTTCATAAATTTTCAGACTGGATCCATGAATAACATCAATAAAACATCAAATATATCTGCATCAACCACTCTCATTTGCACCAACCAAAAACTGATTCAAACAATCACTTCTCTGAATGTTGTAACCAGAAAATAGTAACAGTAACTAGACACCAATCTTGAACCCAGAACACTGTAGCAATAAACGGAAGTAGCTAAAACATATTTTATGAGATGTACGCTACTTCAATATATATAACCTACGTGCATACATGACTTTTTTAAGGCAAACCTGCATATATGCTATTTTGACTTACTGAACCAGCGTGTATATGCACCTCTTCTATGCCGAACCTGTGTACAGATCTATAAAAGATAATTTACCCTTTTAACTTATTCAGACATCCGTTATACCCAGATTATCATATTTATAGATCAAGTCATGTGCCAAATATAACATATCAAAATCACTAAAAGATACTACTATTCAAACCTTAAGATCTTGACCCAACAATAGAACTTATGCTTCTTCTAACACTCAGGTTCCTCCTTGTTTCAGATCTAGCTATGCACCATAACCCAATTCTAGATCTTGCTCTTCATAAGATATTCAAAATTTAAGTGAATGCTTTTGCCTAATGATCTCTTCCCCCTTTTATAGTCTTAGGGCTTACTCCATACCATGGTCCAAAACCATAGAGAATCAATACCATGGACCCAATACCTGGGTTCAACACTTTGGACAAGATGCCATGGTCCAAAACCATAGGTCCAAATACCAAGGACTAAATACCATGGAACAAAAAGAAATTTTCCCACATGTACATGCTTTTCCTTACATGAAAATGAGTGCATACATATACGCGCCTTTTGATTGTCTAACTCTCGTGTATATGCGACTTGGTTAAGAGGAAGCAGCGTATATCGCATTTTCTTTCATTCTGAGAGCCTGAACAATGATCTGTTATTTGAGTGAGTTGCCATCAAGGACAATACCTGTGTTGTAGCGCCAAACCTGTGTCATAATGCTAATAATCTCCCCCTTTAGACTTGATGGCAACCCCAAGTCACTCAAAGTCATTCTCCCCCTTTGTCATCAAGTGCAAACGGTTATGCTCCCCCTGACTGTAGGCAAGGTCTCTAAGAAGATGTTCTACAAGAATAAACATGACTTTATACATCATAAATCTCTGCTCTGTTGTGCTGTCCATGCTCCCCCTGACTGTGGACAAGGTCTGCAAGAAGATTTTCTACAAGAAGATACACGACTTTATACATCATAAATGACCTTCCTATCATCAAAGACTCATACATACATCCGTATCCCAACTAAGTGGGGATATACCAATATTGACTCAACTACCCAACCAAGTGGGGATACACCAAAAGTTTACATAAGATAAAACAAGAACATTACATCATCCATCCCAGGCATAGGGGTAAACCAAAGTAGGTCATTACATGACCTTGATAAGAAAAGAAATACATGACATAGAGATGAAATATCTACAACAAGACTATGATAGTTATCAACAACTCTCATTAGCAGCATCTGTCAATCATCATTCAGATCAACAACCATGTTCTCCCTCGGCACCTGTTCCACCTGAAACCAAAAACAACTGTGAAATTGAACCAAGATCTGCTAAGATAATGCCAATAATGCATTATTAGAAGAATATATGCTCCCCCTGAACCTGTGCCAGATCGTCTCTGTCAGACCCATATTAGGCTCTTTTCATCCTGAGCCTGGCCCACTGTTTGTCTTCAAACCAACATATACACGACTGTATCCACATAAACTAGTGTATGTACGTGGATACTCCTCATGAAACTCATGTACAACCACTTTTCTCTGAAACAAACAAGTTTCAATAGCAGGATGATGCATCAACTACTCCCAGCTTCTGTCTGAGGTATTCAAATATCTCCCTAGGCAGTGGTTTGGTGAGTATATCAGCAACTTGTTCCTTGGAGGGAGCATACTCCAATTTGACCTTTTGTTCAAGCACTTGTTCTTGGAGAAAATGATATTTGATAGGTATGTGCTTGGTTTTTGAATGCATGATAGGATTCTTTGAAATATTGATTGCACTTGTGTTATCACATAAAATGGAGATAGGTGGAGTACAAGTGATTTGAAAATCTTGCAAAGTTTGCATCATCCAAAGGAGTTATGTGCAGCAAGATGTAGCAGCCACATATTTTTCTTCAACTGTAGATAAAGCAATTGAACTTTGTTTCTTACTGAACTAAGATACTAATCTGGAACCCATAAAGAATGCACCATCACTAGTGCTTTCTCTGTCATCCATGCTTCCTGCCCAGTCTACATCTGTATATGCATGAAGTGTGATATCTGTATCTCTAGGATACCATAAGCCATAATTTTGTGTTCCTTGAAGATATTTGAAAATCCTTTTAACTTCTTGAACAAGTGCTTCTTTTGGATTTGCCTGGAATCTTCCAACTATTCCTACTGTATGCATGATGTCTAGTTGGGTACCTATCAAATAGAGCAGACTACCAATCATAAATCTATTGGTTGGTTGATGTACTGTTGTTGAATCGTCATTTGTGCTGAGGCTGCATCATTTTACCATTGGGGTACATACTGGTTTCGAATCTTCCATGCCATATTTCTTCAAGATCTGCTCGAGGTACTTGGTTTGTGATAGAAAGATGCCGTCTTTATTTTGTTGGACTTGTAAACCAAGAAAGTATGTCAGCTCACCAAGCAGGGACATTTCAAATCCTCTCTGCATTACCAAAGCAAAGTTTTGACTCATGGCTTCTTCATTGCTACAAAAGATGATATCATCAACATACACAACAAGTATTAGCAATTTATCATTATCGAGTTTTATATATAGATTGCGATTTGTTGATCCTTTTGAAAAGCCTTTTTGATGGAGATATATTTCCAACCAAAAATACCTAGCCCTTGGAACCTGTTTAAGACCATAGAGTGCCTTCTTAAGTTTGCATACAAGTTTTGGAACATTTCCAAGGATGAATGCATCTAGTTGCTCAATATACACTTCTTCTTCTAAGTCTCCATTTAAAAAGGCAAATTTCACATCCATTTGAAATACTTTGAACTTCTGAAAGCTAGAAAGAGCAAGGAACATTATTATGGCTTCAAGTATTGCAACCGGTTCAAAGGTTTTTTCAAAGTCTATACCTTCTTATTGAGCATACCCTTTACAAACAAGTCTACCCTTGCTTCTAATAACATCTCCATTTTCATTCAGCTTGTTTTTGAATATCCATTTTGTCCCTATGACATTCTTATCAATTTGGTCTAGGAACCAACTCCCAAGTATTATTCTTTTAAATTTGCTCAAGTTCTTCATTCATGGCCTTGACCCAGCATTCATCTTTGCACGCTTCGCTTACATTGCGTGGTTCAGTGAAGGAAAGTAATGCTAGATAGCGTGAAGCTTCTGAGATAGTTCTTCTTGTTTGTACACCTGCCTCTTTCTGCCCCAAAATTTGAGTTTCTGGATGATTCTTCTAAACTTACCTGTATGGAGTCTTTTCTTCTACCCTTATCTGTTCTTCTGGTGCCCTCAGAGGTTTCTTCTTCATCATAAGTCTGATTTGATGTTGAAGGATAGTCCTCACCATCTTCGAAATCTTCAGATTTTACCTTCCTAGGAATGTTTCCTTCTTCATCAACCACTACATCAATACTTTCAACAATTTTTCCAAGTGTTTTATTGTAACACTTATATCCTTTGTTGTCGGGAGAGTAACCAAGGAGAATGCCTTCATCTTCTCTAGGTTCAAACTTCCCAAGGTTTTCATCAGTCCTTTTGATGTAACATTTGCTTCCAAAAATTTTGAAGTATTTTACCATAGGAGTCTTACCATACCAAAGTTCATGAGGAGTCTGAGTGCTGTTCACCTAGACGTTTGTCTTGTTGAGAATAGTAATAGCAGAAAATGCAGCTTCACCCTAGAAGGTTGTGGGAGTTCCAGACTCATCAAGCATAGCACGAGCCATTTGTTGAACCATTCTGTTCATCATTTCCACTATTCCATTTTGCTAAGGAGTCCTTGCAGTAGACAATTCCCTTCTTATTCGATGTTCTTCACAAAAATAAAAAAAATTATTCGAGGTAAATTCCCCCCCTCGATCAGACCTGAGGCATTTGATTCTGCGATCTGATTCGTTTTCAACCAAGGCTTTGAATTCTTTGAACTTTTCAAAAGCTTCATCTTTATGCTCCAGAAATCCTATCCAACACATCCTGGAAAAGTCATCAATGAACAATATGAAGTATTCTTCTCCTCGAGGTGACCTTTTCCTCGATGGACCACATACATCAATATGGACAAGTTCAAGTGGCATGCTAGCTGATCCTTCCTTCTCAGGGAAGTTAGTTCTATTTTGCTTGCCAAACTGACATGATTTTCATATTGTATTGACTAGAATTCTGATGTCAGGGAGATCACGAACCACCTGATATTTGCATGCTTTCTTTATCTAAGTGAAGCTTAGATGCCCCAGTCTTCTATGCCATAGCCAGTGTTCATCATTCTTGCTTAGATAGCATTGTTGTTGTCCTCCCTTAAGTATATATAAATTATTTGGAGTTCTTATGCCTTTAATAATTGTTTCTCCTATATCAAGCTCATGAACAATACATCCATTTGTTCAAAATATTACCTCATTTCCTTGACCACACATTTGACTGACACTCAATAGATTATGCTTTAAGCCATCAACATACATAACATTTCCAGCTTTGACCTTTTCTTTCAAAAGAATAGAACCTTTACCTTTTATGACTGCAGGGGTGTCATTTCCAAATGAGAACTTCCTTTCCTTTTCTGAGGCACTATATGACTGAAGTTTTTCTTTATCACCTGTCATATGTTTCAAGCATCCACTGTCGATGTACCATTGATTTTCCAATCCTTCCACTTATAATGCTATACCACATCTTTCTTGTTGTGGTTCTTTCTTTCTCCATGTTTTTGGACTCAGTGAAGCTTGCTCCTTCTGAGTTGTTTACCGAAACCTACTCCTGCATTCAGAATCTTCATGACCAAAGTTGTTACAAATAGAACATTCTATTTCATTTTCAAGAGCAGAAAAGTTATTGTAGGTCCTTTTCATTATCCCAGTCACACTCCTTTGATTTTGTGCTTCTCTAGTCATGATGGTCTTATAGGAAACACATTGAGCAGATTTGTGTCCAAAGTTATGACAAGAGAAACATTGGTCATTGAATAAATTCCTATGATTATCAAACCTACCGTCTAGGTGATTGTAGTTTCCATAGGCAGAATAATTTACCTACTGTTGATTGTAACTTTTGTTCATAATTGAAGTAGATTGCCCCCTATTTACTTGGTGATATCTGTTCATGCTTTAAGTAGATTGACTTTGATTTACCTGGTGATCTGCTTTATGCCTTTGCTGTCGATTGTCAACCTGTTCACTCCTCCTTGCTGCATCTAGATAACTTTTGGAGGTGGATGGCTTTTGTGCTTGAGATGCTTCTTCAGAATATCCAAGACCTGTCTTGATTAGAGGAGAGGGTTGCACGTTGATAATCTCATCTAAAGTTTTAGATCCTTTAGCAAATCTAAGATTAAGAGCTTTTGTTTTCTCAATATTTTTTCTAAGTCCCACAATTTCACATTCTAACTTTTCATTGTGTTTTTCCCTTTCAGCAAGTTAGAATGTCAGAGTATCTATGATCATACTCTTTTCTTCTAAACAGATTTTAAGTTTAGAAATTTCTTCATAGAGATTATCTTCATCTATAGCATCCAAGAAATCATCATCTTCAAAAGCCATCAAAAGCCTATAATCATTACATTGTTCATATTCATCACTAATTGAAAATCCATCACTGTCTTCATGTGTATAATAGCTCTTCTTACTTACATTCTGGTTTCTGTTCCATGTAACTGGTTCCTTACCTTTGTCAAACTTATCTTTATGAGCACATTTGGCTACATAGTGACCGACTTTTCCACAAGAAAAACGTTTGAAAGGTAGCTTACCTCTGAATCTTCCAGAACCTTGTTGAAGGTTCTTGAGAAATTTTGATTCTTCCTCTCCTTCTGACATATGTCTTGAATCATTGTAATCTCCTTTTCCCGAGGCTTTGAATGCAACTTCTCTCCTATCTGATGGTCCCCATTTTCTCATTTCGAAAGCAGTTAAGATTTCGTGCAGCTGTGACATGGTAATGCTCTGTAGCTTCTGCTTTTCTTCTATGGCAGAAACTTTTGATTCAAAATTAGAAGACAAAGATCTTAGAACTTTTTAAACCAAAGTAACTTCTTTTATGTCTTCACCCAGATTTTTCATACAATTAACAATCTCATCTATACATAAGAAATAGTTAGCCACACTTTCATCATTGTGCATTCTGAGATTTTCATATTGAATTATGAGAGATTGTAGTTTTGCATGTTTTACCTTATCATCTCCTTCATAGTTTAGAATGATCTTGTCCCATATTTCTTTTGCGGTTTTGAGCTGCATAAACTTGATGAATTCTGATTGAGATAAACTCCCTAATAGAGTACTAACAGCATTTTCATTTATTTCATACTACTTTTTACCAGCCGTATCTGTAGGAGCTACTGATGGAAATGTATATCTTGCTTCCATGATATCCCAAGCTTCTGTACCAAGAGATTGAAGATAGGCTATCATTCTTACCTTCCAATAGACGATTTTGCTCCCATCAAAGATTGGTGGCCTGATAGATGCCTCCTTTTCGTAGTTTCTCATGATGATAGATCTTCCTTCAAGTGATCAAGCTTTTTCTAAAGGACCTGCTCTGATACCAATTGTTGGAAATAATATTGAGAGGGGGGGGGGGGTGAATCAGTATTATCAAATAATTATTTTTCATTTCACAATCAGATTTGGATATGCTACTTCAGTTATGGGAAACTGTGTATATACGCTACTGTGTCTAAAGTAACCATCGTATACCAATAAACTTATGATTCATTAAAATTTGATCTTTAATCAGTGCATCAGAACTTCCTTAACCATAAGAATAGTAAACAGGTGCAGTAAAACAGAACAAATCATTACACACATGGACACAAGATATAAGGTGGAAACCCAATGTGGGTGAAAACCACCTACTGCAATTTGTCTCTATCGTCTTTTAATAAGAAACTTTTTTTACAATATTTTTGTACTGGTGCAGTCTTATACCAGTACGCAGGCTTCTACCTACAGAAGGCTACTACCTTATCTCATTCTCCAGTTTCTCAAGCCCCTTAGCTCTTGTACTAGTTGATGTACTAGTATGTAGGTGCTGACCTACAGAAGGCTACAACCTTCTCTTTTCTTCCAGGGACCACGTTTCATAAATTTTCAGACTAGATCCATGAATAACATCTATCAAACATCAAATATATTTGCATCAACCAATCTCCTTTGCCCCAACCAAAACCTGATTCAAACAATCACTTCTCTGAATGCTATAACCAGAAAATAGTTACAGTAACTAGACACCAATCTTGAACCCAGAACACTGCAGCAATAAATAGAAGTAGCTAAAACATATTTTATGAGATGTACGCTACTTCAATATGTATAACCTGCATGCACACATGACTTTATTAAGGCAAACCTGCTTATACGCTGTTTTGACTTACTGAACCAGTGCGTATACGTGCCTCTTCTGTGTTGAACCTGCATAAAGATCTATAAAAGATAATTTACCATTTTCACTTATTCAGACATCAATTATACCCATATTATCATATTTATAGATTAAGTCATGCGCCAAATATAATAGATCAAAATCACAAAAAGATACTACTATTCAAGCCTTAAGATCTTGACCCAACAATAGAGCTTATGCTTCTTCTAGCGCTCAAGTTCCTCCTTGGTTCAGATCCAGCTATGCACCATAACCCAATTCTAGATCTTGCTCTTCATAAGATATTCAATACTTAAGTGAATGCCTTTGCCTAATGATCTCTTTCCCCTTTTATAGTGTTAGTCCTTACTCCATACCATGGTCCAAAACCATAGAGAATCAATACCATGGACCCAATACCTGGGTTCAACACTTTGGACAAGATGCCATGGTCCAAAACCATAGGTCCAAATACCAAGGACTAAATACCATGGACCAAAAATAAATTTTCCCACATGTATGCACTTTTCCTTGAATGAAAATGCGTGCATATGTATACGCTTCTTTTGATCGTCTAACTCACGTGTATACGCAACTTGGTTAAGAGGACCCTACATATATCTCTTTTTCATTCATTCTGAGAGCTTGAATAGTGATATATCATTTGAGTGAGTTGCTATCAAGTACAACACCTGTGTCATAGCGCCAAACTTATGTCATAATGCCAACATATTTTTCATAAATTAAATGGAAAACCTTCTTTCCTTAATTCTTCATGAGAAAGCATCCTTCCAAGAGGCATTAAGGCCATTTCTAGACAAGTAAGGCCACCTACTAGGTCATAGATTCAAAATCCAATGACTCTGCTATGAGCTCACCAAGATTTAGTACCTCTTACTCTTCTTTAAATTCTCCAATAAATCAATGTACAAATGAATTGGAATTGGGGGCAAGAAGCAGTTTTATAGGAAAAACTCTAGTTTCTTTTGGCCATTAGGAGTAAATGGTAGCTCGGTTTGACAAACTGTCAGCACTATTGGAATTCTCTCACCCATCTCTATAATGGGTCTCCATGTTTCTCGTAATTTGAAACTTCACCACAAATCCATTTTTTCCATGAGGTCTCACTTTGGCGCATTAAATTAAATCTCTTAATATGAGTGACATTTACTCTCGTACCACTTTTCCATTGAACTTTTAGAATTATGAGTCAAGTTCTGTCATGAGTAATCACTATTTACTCATTCTATTATGGCGTGCTGCGGGCCTTTCCCATGTGGAAGCATCATATAGTCACCTTTCTTCAAAGCATTAGAGATGAGTTACCGCTACATCTATGGAGTTTGTTCAAAGTGGAATTATGTCTCATGTCCTCAAACCAACGTACTTAATTGTATCAATCCTGGCCACTGTATTCGAGGATATTATGTATATGGGGATCATTATCTCATTGTATCATTTTTTGCCCCGTTGATGCCAGCATATCATGTATCATGTACTATGTACCTTAGACCTAGATCTTTATGCACACCATTATCATTTGTACTCGGTTATCTCGTAGGTATGGGTATATCTCCCGCGCCTTATTGAGATCTTGTACTCATCAATAAAGGAAACTTTTATCTCACATGTAGGTTTCACCCCCTCCAACTTCACTCCTTCCTATTACTTGAGTGATCTCTCTCTCTCCCTATGACATCCCTTCAGTGTTTTGTGAAAGTGAAGCTACAACATATTTTCGTCATACGATGTGCTCCTCAAACTCTTATGTTGGGCAATAATCTGTTATCACCCAAAAAATGATCACCTAGTCATGTATTACTAAGTTGATCAAAATGCACCATGACATAGGATAGGGTTTTACATATTAAAACCTTCTTTTACCTTAGGTAATAATTTAGTGAACCAATTTCCTAAAGTATGTCATTGCATTCTAAACTACTACATGGAGGGGAATTTCAAGACCATTTTTTAAGACAAAATAAATATTTTGTCTTAAAATTTTGAATATGATGCGCTAGTAGAAAAGCTAAAGGATTTGGGGTTCATCTTTACCGTATTGATGGTGTCTTCGAGAAGTAGAGTGATGGAGGTTGACAACAACTAATGGGATTTAGGGCGATGGAGGCTGAAACATAGGTGTGCGTCGTGAGAAGAGCAATGGAGGCACTTTCGAATAATGTTAATGGGTGGTAACATAGTTGGAGTAATTTTTGGGGTCTCCATCGATTGTGTTTTAATATGTGTTTTTTTACTGTTTTATTTATTTTAAATGCTACTTATATACATTGGTTGTTGTTATTAGCAAATTGTTGTGCTAGATTGGCAACATGGATTAGATTCACTTCAAGGATTGTTGAAAAATGTGGCAAGAAATTCTCAATTTGATTTTTCCTTTATTAAATTGAGAAAATTTGAATTTCCACATCAGCAAACAACTTGGATGCAATTAGCTTGTATGACATGGTTTGTGTCACCCATTTTACTCAAGCAATTTGAGTTGGAGGAGTTAGAGTTCAATTAAGCATGTGTGATTGCTAATTTGTAGCAGTCAAAGTCAGTTATCTCAAGTTGTTTTTAGTTAAACTAGGTCTAACTGTTGAAGGAACTAGTGGAAGGCTAGTTGTGCAGTGAGACATCAATCAAATGCAATGATCATCTAGTTAAGTGATCAATCATCCCAAAATTTCTAGTACATGCAAACAATTCGAGTTCACTAGCTATGGTGGAGATTGCAGTTTAATATTAGTTCTAGACTAGTCTTGAGCGTACAGGTGTTGTGTGCAGTCACATGATCAACCTTAGGAATTGTGCAATCCATTTTGGAAAAATCCTAAATAATAGGGGCCTTATTTCTTAAGGAATTGCACAGGGAAATAGGGGCTCAAGCAGAGGTAGAAATTGACAAAGTTTGGTTTTGAGCTTCTTGGTGAGGAGAGGGATAGGTTATTCACTTACGGGTTGTGCACAGTTGAGTAAATCAATTATAATACATCTATATTCATAAGATTGATGCAAGAAGGCATTGGAGTTATTAGAAGATTGCTTTCCCCATGAAAAATATTGTAGGCATGTATTTTATTTCTTATTGCATGTCTAAATTTTTTGTTCTAAATTGTGAATTAACTTTCCTAGAGTAGTAGAGTAGGTCTGTGTCTTATGATTTTTAAAAAACTTCATGATGAGTTGCGAATCTACACCATAATTTCTACATCATATCATAGCAGGATTCACCTTATAGCATGAATTTCGAATTTGTTTCTTAGGAGGTTCGATTTGCAATTCAATGTAGTAAGAGCTCTTAGGAACTGAAAATATGACCTTCAACGGGCTGAGGTTAGATTATTCCTTAGAAGGCAACTCTAATTTCATTGACTGCAAGGATCGCATGGAGGAGGTATTCGATGACAATGGATTGCTAGAATACATCAAGAGAGATGTTACAAAACCAACCGAATCTGATGCCGAAAACCTTGCCCAGTCGAAGAAAGTTGTAGCGAAGGTGTGGATAATAATATTGGAGGGAGTACGAGACAACATTGTCATCAATCTCCATGGGAAAGAAAATCCTTATGGAATGTGGTAGGCACTGACAAATCTGTTCTAGAATAGTAGTGACCACAAAAATTTGGTTCTTAAGGATAAAACTTGAAATATCAAGATGAGCTTGCAGGAGTTGGTGTTACTCTTTCAAAGGATGACTTGGTAAGAATATCCCTTCTTGGCCTTCCCAAGAGTTGGCATACCTATCAAGATTAAGTGAATGGGAGGGAGAAACTATCAAATTGAGAACACTTATGGTACGAGCTGGTACAAGAGTAAATAAGGCAGAATACTAGAGATGGGACCCCATCCAAGGGCAAGGATGAAGAAAAATTTGCATTGGTTGGAAAGGAAAAGAAGGGAAAAGGGGAAAAATATCAAACCAAACCAAAATCCAACCAATGGAGAAAGAAGAAAGATTTGTCAAAAATTAAATCCTTCCATTGTCATGAATACGAGCACTATGCCACGAAGTTCCCACAGAAAGAGGCAAGCGAGAAGACCTTAGGAGGAGCAGTGGATGAACCCTTGGATTCATAGTTCGACCTTGACTTTACCCTTATCGCATGCATGTCCAACATAGTGATGGGGAGCATGTGATACTAGGAGTCAAGTGCATTGTTCCACATGATAGGGTGTAGAGACTTTTTCAGTGACTTGGAGGAGAAAGATCTCCATATGTACATCAAGCTAGGGGACAACAGAAGGTTCAACATGACTAGTATTGGTACAGTCAACTTTCAGAGGGAGTCAGGCTCCCCTCTCAGACTCAAGGATGTCATGTTTGTTGTAGGCGTAAAGAAAAATCTCATCTCTATTGCAGTTATGGAATACCATGGCTATGACATGATCTTCAACAAAGGAAAAACATTCCTGAGACACATAGCCACGATACATGTGAAGAAGATTGAGGTTTGTGTGAAGAATCTATATATGCTAGATCTAGAAGATTGTGTTGCATTAAAAGCTAAGGGAGAGAAAGTGTAGGGCCATTATGTAGGTGAAATTTAGCACATAAGCCTTTTCCATTTGCATCAGGGCACCTCGAATAGTATACAAAAAATATCCACTAGCCTCCCTAAAGGAGCACTTGAGTAGCAAGATGTATGCAAAGGATGTACCTTGGGGAAGTACATAAAATCTAAATTTCATGAGCGGGACAAAAAAGCGCATGTAGTCCAAGAAAGGATAAACTTTGATGTCTTTGGACCATTCTTTGTAGCCTCCACTGCTTGACACAAATATTTTGTCCTTTTTATCGATGACTTCTCACATAAGTGTTGGATCTCTTAATGTGGAAGAAAGATGGGACATTCTCCAAGTTCATAGAATTCAAGGCACTGTTTGAGAAAGAAACCAACAAGAAGGTGAAGGCTCTTTGGAGCAATAATGGAGGTGAGTATGTGTTGAATGAATTTAAAAATTTATGTGCGAAAGAAGGCATTTGATGAGAGTTGACAAAACCCAACAACCCACATCAGACTAGGGTGGTTGAGAGAAATATCCATAGCATCTTGGGAGCAACAAGGGTGATGTTGCATGACCAAGGCCTACCTCTACATTTATTGGTTGAGGCATACAATACAACAATTTGTTTGTACAACTGAAGTTCTCATCGGATTCTTGGCATGATATTACACCGGAGGAGGCCTCTATTTACTACCATGTCTCTATCGCACTTCGAGATTTTTGGAGCCTCTATTTACTACCATGTCTCCAAAGAATCAAGGAAGAAGCTTTATTCAATAGCAAAATTCTGGGTATTTGTGGGTTACCCAAAAATTCCCCACAACTAACATGTGTACTTTCCATCACTCATAATGATAGTTATGTGAAGGGATGTAAATTTTGATGAGGATAAATCTATGTGGTGGTCTCTTGAGAGGAAGCTTTAGATGCCACCAAAAGATGACATTTTAGCTCAAAAAGAGGAACCTCAAGAAGTTGTAGAGCAACCACAAATTTTAGAGTAGAGAGTGGAGACATTCACTAAAGCAAAACCTCCAGAGAAGGCAGAAAAAGAACTAAGGAAGATGATAGACTTGTGCAGGATGTAAGGGAGAATGTGGGATATCCTTCAAATTTGCGTAAGCAAAGGAGGTTACCTAAGAGGTACATTGGCGACATGGCCCTTATGACTGAGCTTATAGAGATTGAGCCATCCTATTTTGAGGAGGAAATAGAGAAACCTATATGGGTTGATGCAATGGTGGAGGAATATGAATCCATTGCAAAGAGACGTGTTTGGGAAAAAATCCCAAGAACAACATATAAATCAATAGTGGGTTCGAGATGGATCTTCAAGGTGAAGCAGGCAACAAATAGAAGAATAGGGAAGTATAAGGCCAGATTTGTGGCCAAGGGGTACTCTCAAGTTGAGCGAATTGACTATGAGGAGACATTTTCTCTTGTAGTAAGGTACTCATCCATTAGATCGATTCTTCATCTCACTACATAGATGGGGTGGAATGTCCACCAGATGGGTGTAAAAACAACATTTCTAAATGGGGTTATTAGGGAGGAGGTGTACATAGAGTAACAAAAAGGTTTTGAGACATTTGATCAAGAGTCTCATGTGTGCAAACTCAAGTGACCATGATGATCTCATGGAAGCACCTCGTGCTTGGTACACCAAGATCAAGAGTTATCTCACCTGTTTGGGCTTCACCATAAGTGAACCAGATGTAAACCTCATCACGTATGATAGAAGGTAAATTTCTCATTATTGTCTTATATGTTGATAATTTTATTTTAACTAGCGATGAGACGTTGATCATATATTGCAAGGAGGACCTTGCAAGGGAATTTTAAATGAAGGACATGGGTCTCATGCACTACTTTCTCGGGTTGGAAGTATGACAAGGTGATGGGTAATTACTTGTCTCTCAAGGCATGTATGAAAATGAGATACTGCAGAGATTCTACATGGAGAGTTGTAAACCCATGGAAACACCTCTAATGAACAACTAGAGGAAGGAGGATGCCACTTCAGGTGAAGTTGATGCTACCATTTATCGATAGCTAGTGGGTCCACTCATGTATCTTGTGAACACATGACCAGATATGTGATGTGCAGTCAATGAGCTAAGATATGCTATGGTTAGGTCAACCAAACTTTATTGGAAGGCAACTAAGCATGTTCTGGGATCATCATCAGTAACAGACAAAGAAAAATTTGAATAGAAAACTGATGGAGTATACCTTTTTGGCTACCTTCTTTCTCGAACTGATCTTCTCACAGCCGGAGTTTGTGGCTATTCATATTCTGATTCCTCCTCTGCTGCAGAGTCTGATTCTTCCTCCTTTAGTTCAAACTCTATGTTTTTAGGCTCCTTTGGTTGGACTTCATGTTTAATAACATCTTTGACCTCTCTGAACACCACATATTGGTTGTACACAACCTTCCTTGTTACAGGGTTCCAAAGCTTATAACCCTTTAAACCATCCTTATGCACTTTTCAGATTTACTATCCAACTTGGTTTGTTTCTCCTTTGGAACATGTACATATGCATCACATCCAAATATCCTCAGATGTGAAAGAGAGGGTTTCTTACCAATCCTTACTTCTTGTGGAGTCTTATCCTCCAACGCTGATGAAGGTGACCTATTGACTAGGTAACATGCAGTATCCACTACCTCTACCCAGAATTCCTGTCCTAACCCGGGACCACTAAGCATGCTTCTTGCCCTTTCTATCAATGTCTTGTTCATTCTTTCTGCAACTCCATTTTGCTGAGGTGTATATGGAGTAGTCTTCTGTCATGCTATACCACACTTCTTATAGAATTCTTCAAATTCCTTACTGCAAAATTCTGCACCATTATCTGTCCTCGGCAGCTTTATCTTTTTCTCTCTCTGGTTTTCCACCAGAGCCTTAAATTCTTTAAACCTGTCAAAGACTTCAAATTTATTCTTAAGGAAATATATCCATGTATTCCTTGAGAAGTCATCTATAAATGATACATAGTACACAGACTTACCCAGTGATGGAACCTTCACAGGTCCAAACACATCACTGTGCACAAGCTCTAATATATGTTTCGTCCTCTTACCACCAGAGGGGGAACTCACCCGATTCTGCTTCCCATATACACAATTTTCACAGAAATAAAAATCCAGAGAACTATTACTCATACTTTCTACCATACCTTTACCACGAAGTATTCGAAGGCCCTTTTCTCCAATATGTCCAAGCCTTTGATGCCACATCATGGTCTTCTCTCCAAAGACCACTAGATTTTCTGCTCCATTTTTAGGAACCATAGAACTATTGTACCCATCAACAACAGTGCTACCTTGCAGCCTGTACAGAGTTCCAATACGAACTCCCCGCATCAATACTAGTGCTCCCTGAACCATCTTGCAGGTATCCTTATTGAACACTATCTTTACACCTGCATCATCCAACTTGCTTACAAAAATTAGATTTCTGGCCAATGCAGGAATATGCAGAACACCCAAAAGTGTACTTGAAGAAGCCAAGTACACATCCCCACCTTCATCTAAGGTGGTTTTCGCCTCTGTAGAAGGCGCATCATCAGATCCCTTTCCTTTATCAGGAGGTTTAGATTTACAGTCCCTTCTAAAGTGCCCTTCCTTTCTGAATTTCCAGCACGCCACCTTTATAGGATTTCCTGGAGATTTAAATCTCCCTCTAGATTTAGATCTCCCACTGGATGACTTAATTTTGTTTCTGTTCTAGGACCGTCCTCATACCGACAAGGCATCAGCATTCTAGCTGTCCATATTTTTTTATCTCATCTCCTCCATCAGCAAGGCTGAGACTATTTCATCAAACTGAAAAGTAGTTTCGTTGCTACCTATTGCAATAACTAGACTATCCCATGAATCTGGTAGAGAACACAAAAAACTGATGCACTTATCTTCATCTGAAATTTTAATATCAACAGATGATAACTGACTTACCACAGTATTAAACACATTCAGATGCTCTGTCACCAAGTCTCCATATTTCATCCTCAGGTTATACAGGAACAGTTTATTCACCAGAGACTTAGATTGGTACAAAGTCCCTAACTTGTCAGACAAATCCTTCGCCGAAGCTTCCCCTAATAAATTCAGCAATACTGAATCTGAGACACACAATTGTATTGTGCTCTTTACCTTCCGATCCAACTTCTTCCATTCTTCATCGGTCACTCCCGTTGGTTTAGTACCAAGATCTACCGCGATCCACTAATATTTATCCACCAACAGATCCTCCATCTTGACTTTCTACAACTCAAAAATTTGACCATTAAATTTCTTGATCTCTATCTTTCTGCTGCTCACCATCTTCTTTCACCACTAGAATTGATCTCGCAGATCTCCCACTGAATAGGGTCTACCACAAGCCCAAGAAAAACCCCTCAGCAACAAAGGTGTCCACTTGAAGCCAAAATAACTTTGATACCAAATGTAGGTTTTAACCCCGTACAGAAATTACCTGCATATGAATTCTAAAACACAGAAAATAAACAATGCAAGAGCATAACACATAAAACATATATACACAGAGATTTTCCCCTGGATCCCAAAACCGGGACTACCAGCTTGATTTTTCATTATTTCCTTTCAATGTTACAATACATATTTATACATGCCGAAGCATCCAATACCATGGACCGAAAGTCATCGCGTCCAAAACCATGGACCGAAAAACCATAGGTAGGTTCGCCCAACCTAATATATGGTCCAAAAAAAATTTCCTAGGGCACTGCCCCGGACCCCGTAGAGGGGGGCTACCAGCCCCCCTCAAACCCCCCAAACAAGTGGGGCTGCTGCCCCCCCTGTGACCACCCCACTGCACAATCGGCGCAACAAAGGGGGGGCTCCGCCCCCCCTCTAAACCCCCGGTTCACTACGTAGGTTAGTCATGGAAAGATATAACACAACCCAACAGATATGTGATGTGCCGTCAACGAGCTAAGACATGCTATGTTTAGGTCAACCAAACTATTTTGGAAAGGAAACTAAGCATGTTTTATGGTACCTCGCAGGCACCACCCAGTTTGGGCTATGGTATAGACGAGTAGAGAGAGTGAAGTTGTACGGCTTCATAGATGCAGGTTGGGCACGAAGTCCATTAGAACAAAAGAGTACATCAAGTGTAATTTATAGTGTTGGGTTTGTAGTTGTTTCTTGGTATGACAGGAAGCAAAGATCTGTGGTGCTCAGCTAAACATAAGCATAATGCATGGCTACAAGTCAAGAAACATGTGAGGCAATATGGATGAGAAAGATACTTGTTGGACTATTTGGTCAAATGATGGATCCAATTGTGATAATCAGAGTTGTATCAATCTCTCTGAGAATATTATATTTCATTATCAATCCAAACATATAGATATCCAATATCACCATTTACGAGACTGTTTCTAGAGGCAGATGACGTTTCTACACTCCATTCTGATAGAGGAGTAAGATGTTGACATTTTGAGAAAATCTTTGTCAAGAGGGAAGTTCGAATTCCTTAGGTGCAGGATAGGGGTGGTTGATAATCCCTTTCTTGCAAAGAGGGAGTCTTAAAAGATGTAGCAAGAAATTCTCAATTTGATTTTTCCTTGATTAAATTGAGAAAAAATGAATTTCCACATCAACGGATAGCTTGGATGCAGTTAACTTGTGTGACATGGCTTGTGTCACCTGGTTTACACAGTAAATTCGAGTTGGAGGAGTTATAGTTCAGTTAAGCATGTATGATTGTTAATTTGTAGCAATCAAAGTCAGTTATCTCAAGTTATTTTTAGTTAAACTAGTTCCAACTGCTTGAGGAACTAGTGGAAGGCCAATTGTGCAATGGGACTTCATTCAAACTCAATGATCATCCAGTTAGCTAATCAATCAACCCAAAATAGCTAATTCATAAATAATTCGAGTTCCCCAGCTGTGGTGGAGATTCCAAGGCAATGTAACATCAACTTTAGACTAGCCTTGAGTGTACAAGTGTTTCATATAGTCAAATGATCAACCTTGGGAATTTCGCAATCCATTTTGTAAAAATTCCTAAATAATAGGGCCTAACTTCTCAAGGAATTGTGCAAGGAAATATGGGCTCAAGCGGAGGTAGAAATTTACTAAGTCTAGCTTAGAGCTTCTTAGTGAGTAGAGAGACAGGTTACTCACTTGTATGTTGTGCTCAGTTGAGAAAATAAATTGCAATACATTTCTATTGATCATATTAGTGCAAACATACATTGGGGGTTTTAGTATATCATTTTCGTTAGGAAATATTTTGTGTGCATCTATGTTATTTCTTATTGAATGTATGAAATTTTGGTTCTAAATTGTGAATTAACTTCCGGAGACTAGTAGAGTAGGCTTGTGTCTTATGATTTTGACTAAAACTTCATGAGTAGTTTCAACTCCACTCCATAATTTCTACAAGGATGGTGGAGGCAAATTACAAAATATTCCTTAGTAGACAATATGCCTACTTCAAAAAATCTATGACAACTTTTGCGAGAAGAAGACATTGAGGATAAAAGATTGGATTTTCAAAGAATTAGTCACAAAATTCACAAGGGTGGTAATTTTGGTTGGAGGTGTGGAGGTAGATGGATTAAATGTAATTTTGGCTACGTGTGTGTAGGTAGACAAGTCATAGTTACTCCTTTGATTTTTGTCGTTGATGTGTTACTATTTGGTAGATTGACCTCTTTTGATCAGCCTTTAGATTCCTTATGAATAATATTAAATCTCATATGATTATTCTTACCCAGATGATGCATTGGTATTGGAGATTTATCATATTTTTGGTGTTATCTCCACTGCATTGGATGCAGATTTTAAATATCTTAGATTTATGCTCCAACCTAATTGTCATGGAATTAAGGTTTGGAGTTGAATTATAGAGAAAATCCACTATATACTTTTATCATGGGCACACAAGTGGCTCTCCCTAGGAGGCAAGTTGACTCTAGTTCGAGCAGTCCTTCAGAGCATCTCTGTATACTGGCTTAATATCTTCGCTCTGCCTAATAATATCAGTAAATGTATCTTTCCAGCATCATCTTGGCATGGGACGGGCCTGGTTCTTGTTTACTCTATATGGAAGTGATGGATGACTAGAATCATCTATTTCTTTGATTCTCCAGAGTAAAATCAATTTGGAATGGTGTATTTAATATGTTCCATTTACAGGAAGATTAGAACTACTCTTTTGTGGTTTATTGTATTTGGCACTAGATTATTGAATATAAAACATTTGGACCACTTGCAATATACATTGGGGGTTCGACCCAAAGGATGCATTACTATCCCAAGCTCCTTTATTGTGATACATCCACCTTTGTCCTTGTCAAAAAAGCTAAAGGCCTCCCTGAACTTAGACATAACCTCCATCCCATATTCCTTTAGTAGATAAAACCCTTCTCTCATTTTCTGACCATGTCAATCTACCCTTCATCCCATATTCTCTCATGAGCCCTGTGTAAACCACCATTTCATTCAAGGATGGGGATTTTGATGCCTACTCTAACCATATTTGTTACATACTTTCCCCCTTTTCTTGCTTATGGTTTCTTGAGTTGGCCTCCTCTCAATATTCCCTACTCTCCATAAATTATTTGAAAGGTATCCTTTGGCTAGTAACCCCAGTGTACCAGAGATCCTTGACATGTCCCTTGACATTTTGATTCGGACCCATGAACTATTTTATGCCAGTGAGTCGAAAGCTTTAGATTTCTTTTCCACATATTCATTCATGACAAAACATTATACCACTAGTTCTAAGAATCTTGTGGTTACTATCACCACAATAAATGTATATTGTATTTTAGAGGAGATAAGACTTTTATATTGCCCTTTCGGACACTCCAAAAATGTTTTTATGCACCCTATTTGTCTAGCACTCTAGTATACTTTATGAACTTAATTCCCATTCCATGTTCATCCATGTGGATCCACTTTATGATGTTCTTGGACAACCTAATGTCCTGCCAACTCCCTCTCATCTTCCTTGTCATGTTTTCTAGGACTTGTGTATCCAACAAGAAATTTGGGAGATGAATGACATCAAGGTAGAAAATCAAGGGGTTTTCAAGTCATTTATTTAAGGTTCCCACTAGCATAGTCCCACCATATGATTCACCCAATCCCTAAGTTAGGGTTTAGTGCTATTTCAATTAATTATTAGATGATCATGGTGGGTGATAATTCTAGGTTAAATGTTATGACTCTTCATAAGATATTATTGGAGATACTTTAGGAGACACCTCTTTGGCTAAAGGGTGAAGGAATGATTTTGACTTCAATATCAAACCGTTAACCATATCCTCAACATATTGAACCAATGATCAAGAAGATAACTGAGGTGAAGCATGGGAATCCTCTCTCGCCCATGTTGTTCAGGATATATATCAATCTATGGATGCCTCTACACTCCACCAATTGTGCATCAATAAAAATTCTGTTTGCCCCACAATCCACCAAGATGGATACACATTGTCCCATAATTGAGCCTCTGATTGCCAAAATTGTAAAATTGGGATTTTCCATGTCAAAATTTTAATTCAAGACTGACCATGCATTGGAAGGCCATTAACACAATATTAGGAAATAAAAATTGAATAATTGACACAATACCAAATACAATACATACATTGAGTTTTGTCTCACAAGGTATCTAGATGCTAATTGAGCAAGTTCACACAAAGAGAAAAAGGCAATGTCATTATACATTGTTCAATTTGTAATCAAGAGCATTATCCTGGATAAGGGAGAAGTAACATTTAGTTTCTTTCTCATATACAAAGGCAAAATTATGAATCAATGTCAAATGCCTTTTGTGAAGCAATGTTGTTGTAAAGGGTGTTAGAAAGCTTGCATTGTAGGCAAGGCCCTCACACCATACTAGATTGTGTTAACCAAAGCATGTTAACCATGTCCAATGATCTCAAATTTCATGAGCATGTTCAATGAGTGACCATAAATGAGGGGTGTCACAGTGGCTAATTATCATAGCTTATAGTGGATGATTGTCATCGTACATAACATCTGTGGTCCAAGTCATTTGTTTGGTGCCCAATATTGGTGAATCATTGTATTACATCATGGTAGCATATCTTGCCTTTTCTAAAGCAAAAATATATTGAAAATAAATTAAGTTATGTCTCATGCAAATGTTCAATATTGTTGTGTTGCAAGTGGCTTTCATATTATATGTATCATATATCTATGATCACTTATTTCAAGCCTACCTTAAGAAATAAATGAAGTGGTGCAGGGCCTTTTCATAATAAGGACTCCCACCAACTCCTCTCCTCTCCGCAATCTTTCAAACGTTAGCCCATAAATCAAACACATGCCCCAGTTTCTCTAGTTTGGAAACCCTTGGATGGATATGACAGTGAACTCCTCCCAACCACTTCTTTAACCATCTATTGAATGCCTTTGATTGGTATATGTAAATGATTTTGATTGATTCCTGGAGAGGTGTGAAATCTAATTTTGCATTGACATAATACAAACACCCAACTTAACCTGTGGTAGCCTAAATTTCAGCCTTACAACACTCTCATCCAATACTAAATAATTCACTAATTAGTCAAGGGGTAATCTCCTTAACAATATATTACATATTAGAATTATTTATATTAATTGAAAAAATAATAATATTATTTAATATTAAGTTATAATGCATGTAGCTGCCAAGTTGACATATGAGACCCCCTTATTTGTGAGACAAGGGATGCCCTCCATTCAATGCTTTAACTATTTAATCTATGGATGTGTACATACCTTAATTTCCATTCGATCGAATCCTGTGACCTTTAAAGAGGAAACAATTTAACACAAACCGAACATGTAAATACAAACTTAATTTGTATATGTATCAAAGTTACTTTGAGAGTTGCATGGAATGCTTAATTTTGTATAGAAGCAAGGGAAAACTTGAAGGGTTGATCACAACAAACATGTTTGGTAAATTACGATTATCATAGGTATATTAGTTTGGTTTTCCCAATCTAGAACTTGCACACTTTTTTACTACTATTAAAGTCATGTCATGATGGTTTAATGGTGTAACATCATGTACATTTAGTTGTCTTTATTAAACGGATGTTAGTTCAATGACAAAACCAATGGTTTGTCAACTTGGTCAGCATAGTGAGATATGTGTTAATCATCTCAATGAACAACATATAAGGTGAATTAGCTTAGCCATTGACATGCACATTCCATTGTCACTATTAGTGACATGTTAGGTTGGATATTAATATGTATTTTTTATTAATACTATCTAGGAGATTAACAGAATCAACATGTATGTTTGACTACAATTGTGGGAGATATGTTAGATAGGTCAACCCCATCAACAACATTTATGTTCAATTGCACATGTTAGAGGCATGACACAATGGTCAATTGATTAGTAACATGTACATTTTTGTTATCACTATTAAAGTTGTGTTAGGTCGGTTAGCTTGTTCAACGACTTGTATGTTTGGTTACAATTATTAAAGCCTCACTTGATTGTTTAATGCAATAAATGGAGCGTAAGTCTAGTTACCATTGTCGAAGGCATGTTTGGTTGGTTAAATGAGTTAACATCATATACATTCAACAATGATTGTTAGAGCCATCCAAGGCTATTAAACCCATTTAAGGTAGTGCATAACATCGATTGGGGCTTGCTTATTGCATTGTGTGTGAGTATAGTGTGTTATTTTTTTTTGTAAGTCGAAGATTTTTCATTAATCAAAAAGAATGTACAAGGGAATCAAAATGCATGGCTTATAATTATTTAGATATTTAATGTAATATGTATTTAATTAAGAAGAGGAAACAGACTTTGGGGGATAGGGGAAATGGTATTGTCTAGGGGAAACTTTGATCTCATCTATCTCATCTTCGCTCTCCCTTCCCTATAATTAGTATCCCTCTCCTTTCTTTCTTTACCCACCAACACCAATAATAGACTTTTTGTGAAGAAGTAGCATTGGATGACTCAGGAAAAGGGTTAGAGCTCATATGTTTATCTTGGGTTTCTCCTTCGGGTTTCTGAGCTTACGTATCTTGCTTTAAATTCTTCTTAAACATCCCAAAAATATCCTTTCCCATCTCATGTTCGTGAAGCTTTAGCTTGCGAGCACAATATTCATCCTAAATTTCCTTTGAAGATTCATGTAGCCATTTTGCACCGAGGCCTATTCCTGGGAGGAAGATTAGGAGGATCTACATTTGTCGACAGACCTTTTTATTGTTGTCCCATGCCACCCCAAACTTTATAGCCCATGTTTGTAGCCAAGATATGCCCTCTTCCATATGTAAACTATTTATCACATTGATAAAAAGAGAAGATTGAGTTCTTCCATGAGCTTTTATTTGAAGATGATAATGATAGTGAAATGTTCATTTTTAACTGTACATCTAAACAAGCTTAGAGACCCTTCCACCTCACTGGCTTAAAATCTAGACTCAAACCATGGTAGAATGTGACATTTTGAAGCGTGTCACTCTAGTCCCTTTGACAAGGAGTGACATGATACCTTTTGTGAAAGAGAAACAAGAGACTATCAGCTCTTGCCCCTTTGAAAGTGGTGAAACCTTTTAGAAAAAGGGTAAATGTCTAAAAACATCATGGAAAAAGGTTTCCAAAAATTTAAGAATGATTCCATTTCATTGAATCACTACTACAAGAGACTATCGCCTCTTCCCCCTTCGAGAAAGGTGAAACTGTCTAGAAAAAAAATATATCTGAAAACATCATGAAAAAAAGTTTCCAAACCATTTAAAAATGATTCCATTCCATTGAATCACTACTACATGAATTCATCCTAAAATTTCACTCTATTTATTAAATTTATCATAATCAAAATTCCCCAGGAAAGACATTGAGAGGCATTAGAAGATATATATATATATATATATATTTTCATAAGAGCTTGTCAAAACATACCATGGCAATTTAGTAACTTTATTTAAGACATTTTGTCTCCTGCGTACCAGTCACCAAATAAAATTTCAATGTGGGTGATGCCATTTTTCTTCAAACCCTCAAGGAGCTTCCAAGAATGGAAGAAGAACAATGGGCAACGCAATTTTGTTCATACCCTGGATTTTTGAATTCTGGAGAAGGTTTCAACAATTTTGTTCAACAATGAAATTTTGAATTTTGGAGGAGGTCTCAGCAATGGAGACCAACATTTTTCTACGAGTATCCTATTTTTCGCTTCCAGTTTGATAGAGGCAGGGGATTGTTGGGGTTTTCTGTAGGGAATGGGACACCTAACTGGAACTTGTGCAGCTCCTTGATTTTGCTATGGAACCCCAAACCCACATAAGGTTCAAACGGGGCTTTTCGTTTCCACCATCACCCAAAAAATGCCCCTCTCTCTCTTTAGGTTGTCGCCTTCTCCTCCAAGGTGGTGAAAGAGGTTGATAGACCTATTCCAAAAATTTTGGACTCGAGTAACCAATGAAAAAGCTTTGGTTCCTAGACATCCCCTTCAAAATCATACATTTTCCCTAGCACAGGAAACAAAAGCCCCTCTGAGGTTGCTACAACAAAGGCCATTGATAAATCTGGGGAAGAGGGAAAAAAAATAAATGGAGCCCATTGACTCACCAAACCTTGGGAAAGAACTTTCGACTGTATCCATTTCTCTCAGCGGTAAGTCTCTATATTACTCCAGTTCTATTATCAAATTTCTGTCTTTGGAAGATTTGATGGTTATTGAAACTAGAGTAATTAAAGGAAAAGAAAAACCATAGTAAATTAAATTCAATTTGAATCCATCAAATAAAATAGACTTCTTTGACTGAGACTAATTCTATCCTAGCTTTAACTGATGGCATGCAAATTTGGTAGCTATGAAAAATAATGTGCAACATGTACCGAGCATGGGTACTAGAAATTACTAATTAGAGTATATAAAGGTTTTTTAAACCCAAGAAGTAAAAATCATATAAAAAGTGATGGCTCTAGGCTAAACCCATGTGTGTGTCCTAATTTCCTCAATGAGTTGATATGAAAAGAAATGTTGAGATGCATTTGGCTTGGAAATCAGTAAAAGTCATACCTATTTAAATGAGATTTTATAACATTGTGTTTCAGATTTCAAGATCCTTGAAATGATCTCTATTTGTCATGAATTCCCTTTCCTTTGATATCAGAATCTCAGAGACGCACAAAGGTTCATCCTTTAACTTCAATAAGCATCTACCCAATGGAAAACCACGAACACTATTTTTCAAACCCTCTTGATTGATGTCCAATGGCCAAGGATACTTCACCTTTTGTAGCCTTTTATACTTCTCTGTGAGACAGACAAAGCCCTAATACAAGATCAAAGGCATGTCAATGAGCTCAAGAATAATATTATATATATGAGCTTAGATGCTAGGAACTTTAAACCTACAACAGAGAAGGAATTCTGAGTGAGACACTATCTCCAAACCAAATTCAATTCAAGGGTGATTTCATAATAGAAGATTTGACCCTAAAGCAACCAAATCTTCCTGGCTGTAGTCATGACAAAGCACCTTATATATAGATCATTTGACCAACAATTTGACAGAGAGCTCTATCCTAGAGATGCTTGATTGATGAGGCCTTGATCTCATTTCCTTTCTGGGATATCCAACCTAGAATTTTGTAGTAGGAGTTTTAGTGCTTCACAATGACTGATCTTTGAAGAGGAAGGAGGTCAATGTTGTCAGAAAACTTCTTGTAGACGACAACATACAACATGTTTTTTGAGAATCAAAACAACTTCTAGAAGTGCTATGACATTAATCCAACACTATGTTTATAAACCAGTTCACATTAATGGACACAGGATGTGTAAAATGTATTCTTTAACAAAAATTTTCTCTGTTAGCTGGTTTAAAGCTTACAGCCTTACTCATATCTTGAAGAAAGTGTACTTGCTTCCCTTTCACTTCATAGGTATATGAAAACCCAGTTTTGTAAGAACCCATAACCATGAATATTATACAAACTCCCTATGGTTAGTGCATCAATAGTGTAAGTGTAACACTCATCCATGTGGCAGTCACAAGGCATTTAGGTAAGGTTTTACTAACACTGGCATCCAAAACCATTAAGATCTATCCATGGCCTCAAAATGATGTATTTCCTTTACTCAATAGAACACTCATCATTTCTCTACCCCAATCATCAAATTTTTTCTCTTCATTCTGAATGAGAAATCAATCAACAAGTCACCATTTTAAATTTTAGATCACAATATGTTTAGCTTCTCTCTTGTGCTTACACTCTAGTATTCTTGCAGCTTCAGAATTGTGAATCTTAAACACAACCCTATGATGTGCATTCAGGGAGGCATAATTCACCCTTGCTTTGCATCAAATTACCCCCCTAGCATTCCCTTTACCTTCACATGCCTCAATGCAAGGCATGCCAAGTCGGTACCTGCTCAGTTAAATTATTAAGTTGAGGGTTGTCATATATACCCAACGTTGCCTGCCTATTCTTCCTCTTCCTATGTCGTAGTGTATGAATAGTCAGCCAGACTAGTGAGGATCCCCATTAATAATAACATCTATGTTGGCATCTGAATTAGAATGACATGTTTCCCTTAATTATATGTTTTGGTTTTTTAACCAAAAGGGCTAACAGAGATAGAGACCCTCAAATCTGTCTAATTCCAGCCCCTATGCCCATTTTCATCTACCTTTTTACCATGTCAGTGTCCCTTTCTTTTTCAACACTGCATGAAATCAGTTGATCTATCCATTTCGTAATGCCTTGGTAAATTTTTCTATCAAATTCTCTAAAGTATATATGAGATCTAAGGGTTTTTTTGGTTGTTGTTGACTTCATATATTTCGACTAAATATGATATTGGTTTGATGTAGAGGATTATGATTGAGTAAGGATTGCATTGCTCGATATCTGTTTAGGAGGAGGAGAAGGAGAAAAGTGGTGTTAGGGTTGAGAGCTAAAGATGCCTATGAAAAGAGGAGGTGTGTGGAATGGAGGGTGGCAGGGCTACCAGCGTGATAGAAATGGAGGATGGGGAGGTCAAGGTTTTCATCATCGGATAGCTGTGGTGGGCTTCCTTGTTATCTTTGTGGTCATGCCATTGGTATTTTTAGCAGCTAGGTTTCGTCACTCCGCATCTACATCTGCACCTGGTAAGCTTCTTCCTTCCCTCCTCCCTCACTGGTAGGTTTCTTACTGCCCTCCTCCCTTGCTGGTAAGCTTCTTCCTACCCTCCTGCCTCGTCAGGTTGCTTCTGTCTCTTTTTTTGGGGTGGGTCAACATTTAATTTATCTTTATTGGCAAGCATGTCGTTTCTTAATCTAGTAGTATTACAATGAAGTGTAGACTTCTTACAACATTCAAGCAGGATATCCATTACAGTTAAATGTAGTTGTCTTATACTATTTTAGAAAGATCCCTTTCATTGAGAACCTATTGAACAATGTATTTACGTGATTTGAGCCTTGGCGGGGAATTATCATCACTCCTGGTTAACCATTGAATGAAGAACCCATGGACCTGCTTTAAAATTTGATTTGCCTTTACCAGCCCTCGTTAACCATTGAACCAAGACCCCATGGACCTACTTTGGAATTTTATTTTCCTTTTATCTTTTTCACAGGATCTGAAGGTGCAGATGTTATCAAACTTACTTTCCTCGCTTATTGTCAAAAGTTTAGCACCTCTAGCATTTTTCCAAACATTTTGTGAGTTATATTTATAGGTTTCCTTTCATTTGATCTGTGTGAAGCTGTGAACTCCATCTCTGTGTTAACACGGTACAATACCTACCAGGAGAAAGACTCAAGGTTTGTACCTCTCTCATGCAAGAGAAAAGGTTTTACCAACTACCCCTAGGGTAATTTCGCTTGCCAAAGATAATGAAACCATTCATCCCGATAGCAAGAAATAACAATGTTGTTTCCATTTTTTAACAAAGGGAAATGCATATGACTGGTAAATTCGTTGGGCAGCTACTCGATGAATTCGCTGGGAACTCCTCATTCTAAGTAGGATGGTACTAAGTGTGCGCTGAATCCTTCATAAGCTGGATGGGTATTATAATAACATATTTGTTAAGAGTTCAGTTCAACATCTTACTCATGGGAATTGAATCTTGTGGGAATTGAATCTGGGTGGGAAGGGTAACAATCATTCTTTGGGTCCACTCATTATCCAAGCTAGACCCACTTTTCATCCATAAATCTAAATCCACTTCTCATCAATCAAGCTAAAACGAGTTCTGATCCACCCAACCTAGACCCAATTCACAATGACAATCTTGCTCAGCAGCTACTTTCAACTATACATATCATTTTCACACTGTTCCCACAGTGTTCAGAGCACATTGGCCAAACCAAATGATAGATATTATACACACCATTTTATTATTGATGTGTAATGAAATCTCGATCTTAGCATATGCGTGATAGTAACGCAACCCCCTTTTTAGCCTTTCAATATTTTATAGATATTCTTCTCCATCAAGTCTTTCTACCTGATCTTTTATGCATTTTTTATCATTTAAAATAGCAGGGCACAACTTCTCAGGAGATGGATTTGTTAGAATGGTATTCTCTTTCCACATTTTGAAAATCAATTCTATTTTTCTATGCCCATTTTGTTCTTTTTCAGGATCTGGGCAATGCACTTGCACCTACGTTAGTCTAATCCCAGAAAATAAATAATGTCCCTAAACTGAAATTTAATTGACCTGAGTGGATTGAAATAGAGAGGAATTATTGAGGATACTAGAGCTCTGTCATATGTTCAAAATCACTCTTATCTATTTAGCTGTGGGGTTCACAGGAACAGGCAGATGACTGGAGAAAGCAGAGTTTAACAGAGAGCATTGACTCTCTCTTCCCAAAGGAGGCAAGTATAAGAAACCTGCTACATTTGGATATCTTAAATTTCATTTCTCTCCTATTGAGCAGAGAATTGAAAATAAATTTTATTTACTCGGTAGGTGATTGATGTCATAACAGATATCACAAAGGACTCGAGAACTCTAAACTTAAATGTTATTGGACGGAACGACTTATCTTCCACATGGGTATTAGAAAAGCCCTCTGAAGTAAACCAAAGGGATATTACTAACTCTGAGGTATGATTGGTGAAGATTTTGGTTATTTTCTCTGTTCAACATGTAAGGAAACCTATGTGATGATGATCTATGTATTTGAGTAGGGTTGTATTAAGTAGGAAGTGAAAACTGACATTGGCAGGGGTGCTTCTCTATTTCTAATGGTGTACATCAAGTAGAGGCAAATGACTTCTGGAGACAACTTAGAAAAGTTACATTCGCAACAAGATGGTGTGATATTCAATGAAGAAGGCAAGGAAAATCCTGAGGGGTTTAAAATCAACGAAGAGGTGCAGAAAAAAACTTCCCATGACGAAGAACTTCTTACAAGGTTTCAAGAGGATGACACAGGAAGTGAACATTGAGACATCAAAGAGAATTCTCTTGATGGTAAGTTTTGATTTTCCCTAGTTAACTGATCTGTGATGTTGATAGCCTACTATAAGGTAATGTCTAGTCAAACTCCCACGACAATGGTTGTTGTAATGCAGACCATTTGCAGCTTGAAGAAAGTCCAACAAAAGTGTCACGGAGGGTAAAATTCTTTGCTGCACTAGATCATTAATTTTGTTCTCATGGAAAAGGGAATTGTTATATTATTTTCCAAAACTTTTTGAATGTTACTTCTCCAATAGAAATTTTTTATATTTCTTAGATTTTAGCATAGTATGCTTTAATTTATAGTCATTTAATGCTTACAACAATTGAGACAAAAGACGAGGGAGAAAATTTCAACAGAGCTGATTCAATAGGATGAAGAAAAACGAGTTGAGCTTGAAAACGCAGTGATCAAACATTCCGAGGTAGATTCTATTGTCCTGGGAAAATATAGCATTTTGAGGCGAGAGAATGAGAACGAGAATTCTGACTCCACTATTAGATTGATGCGAGACCAACTGACCATGGCTTGGGTGTACTCAAGCATTTCCCAGGCTAGGAATAATCTTGATTTATACCATGAATTGATGCTTCGTATTAAAGAATGTCAGCGTACATTGGGTGAGGCTAATGCAGATTCTAATCTACCTCAAAGGTATTAGTTTTTGCATTGGCTACTTCTAAATCAAGAGTAGTAAGTGCTTCCATTTGCATTTGGTGTTCATATCCTTTGTTTCTTTTAAAGTTGTAGTCTGTGTGTCAATCATTCTGCTTTTCATTCTCTTTTTCATGACCGATAATTGATATGAATGTTTCAGTGCACCTGAGAAGATCAATGCTATGGGTCAGGTCCTATCCAAGGCTAGAGAACAATTTTATGACTGTGGGATAGTAACAAAGAAGTTGCGAGCCACGCTTCAGTCTACAGACGAGCAAGTAAGGACCTTGAAAAAGCGAAGTACATTTTTAAGTCAGCTGGCAACAAAGATTGTTCCCAAGGGCCTGCACTGTCTGTCCATGTGATTGACCATGGAGTATTACTTGTTTTCCTTGAAAAGTGATATTTCGTAAGAAGGACAAGTTGGAGGATCCAACTCTTTATCACTATGCATTATTTTCTGAAAACGTATTGGTTGCATCTGTGGTTGTGAATTCAACTGTCATGAATGCTAAGGTGAAGTGTTATGAATTTAAAATACTCTAAAGTTTGGAAGTCCAACAGTTTTGCTGCATTTTACATTTAGTATTTGGATCTCATTGTAGGTGATTTAGTTGTGTTTGCAGGAATCTCAGAAACATGTATTTCATCTCGTCACAGACAAGTTAAATTTTGGGGCCACGAAAATGTGGTTTTTACTTAATCCCACAAGGAAAGTGGCAATACATGTAGAAAATGTTGATGATTTTAAATGGCTCAATTCCTCTTATTGCCCTGTGCTTCGCCAACTTGAATCTGCAGCTATGAAATGGTATTATTTCAAGGAAGATCACTCAACTACACTATCGGCAAGTTCCTCCAATTTGAAATATATAAATCCAAAATATTTATCCATGCTAAATAATCTTCGTTTCTATCTTCCACAAGTTTATCCCAAACTGGACAAGATCCTTTTCTGGGATGATGATATTGTGGTGCAGAAAGATTTGACACCCTTGTGGTGAGTACATCTTCATGGAAACGTTAATGGTTCAGTGGAAACTTGTGGAGAAAGCTTTTGCTAATTTGACAAATACCTTAATTTTTCCAATCCGCACATAGCTAGGAACTTTGATCCTAATGCTTGTGGTTGGGCATATGGGATGAATGTATTTGATCTCAAAGAATGGAAGAAATAAGATATAACTGGAATATATCACAAGTGGTAGAACATGGTAAGTGTGTAGTGTGGTTTATTTATGTTAATTATTGTGATGCTTACTTTAAAGTATTTGAAGTAAATCTGAAGTAATTAGCTAGAAAACTTAATGGGTTTTTCTTTGTTCGATTTCTAAGTTTTTCTTTTATTGTATGTCAGAATGAGGATAGAGTGTTGTGGAAGCTTGGAACACCACCCCCTGGATTTTCACATTGGTTGCTTCTAAATCAAGAGTAGTAAGTGCTTCCATTTGCATTTGGTGTGCATATCCTTTGTTTTTCTTAAAGTTGCAGTTCGTGTGTCAATATTTTTCTTTTCATTCTCTTTTTCATGACCAGTAATTTATATGAATGTTTCAGTGCACCTGAGAAGATCAAGGCTATGGGTCATGTCCTATCCAAGGTTAGAGAACAATTTTATGGTTGTGTGAGAGCAACAAAGAAGTTGCAAGCCATGCTTTAGTCTGCAGATGAGCAAGTAAGGACCTTGGAAAAGCAAAGTAAATTTTTAAGTCAGGTAGCAACAAAGTCTGTTCCCAAGGGCCTGCACTGTCTGTCCATGCGATTGACCATAGATTATTACTTTCTTCCTCTTGAAAAGCGATAATTTCCTAAAAAGGGAAAGTTGGAGGATCCGACTCTTTATCACTATGCATTATTTTGTGACAATGTATTGGCTGCATTTGTGGTTGTGAATTCAACTGTCATGAATCCTAAGGTGAAGTGTTATTCATTTAAATTACTCTAAAGTTTGGAAGTCCAATAGTTTGCTGCATTTTACATTTAATGTTTGGATCTCATTTTAGGTGATTTACATGTGTTTGCAGGAATATGAGAAACATGTATTTCATCTCATCACAGACAAGTTAAATTTTGGAGCCATGAAAATGTGGTTTTTACTTAATCCCCTAGGGAAAGCTGTGATACATGTAGAAAATGTAGATGGTTTTAAATGGCTCAATTCCTCCTGTTTCCCTATGCTTTTCCAACTTGAATCCATGGCTATGAAAGAGTATTATTTCAAGGCAAATCATTCGACTAGACTCTCAGCACATTCCCCCAATTTGAAATATATAAATCCAAAATATTTATCCATGCTAAATCATCTTCATTTCTATCTTCCACAAGTTTATCCCAAAATGGACAAGATCCTTTTCTTGGATGATGATATTGTGGTGCAAAAAGATTTGATGCCCTTGTGGTCAGTATATCTTCCTGGAAAGGTTAATGGTTCAGTGGAAACTTGTGGAGAAAGCTTTCGCTGGTTTGACAAATACCTTAATTTTTCCAATTGGCACATAGCCAGGCACTTTGAGCCTAATGCTTGTGGTTAGGCATATGGGATGAATGTATTTGATCTCAAAGAATGGGAGAAACAAGATATAACTGGAATATATCACAAGTGGCAGAACACAGTAAGTGTGTAGTGTGGTTTATTTATGTTAATTCCTGTGATGCTTACTTTAAAGTACTTGAAGTAAATCTGAAGTAATTAGCTAGAAAACATAATGGGTTTTTCTTTGTTCGATTTCTAAGTTTTTCTTTTACTGTATGTCAAAATGAGGATAAAGTTTTGTGGAAGCTTGGAACACTACCCCATATATTGAACGTTTTATGGCTTGACCCATTGTTTGGACAAGTCTTGGCATGTGCTAGGTTTAGGATATAATCCTAGTGTTGACTATTGAGATATTGAAAATGCAGCTGTTGTTCATTACAATGGGAACATGAAACCTTGGTTAGAGCTAGCAATGATGAAATGCAGGCCTTACTAGACAAAATATATAAAATATGATCATCCTTTCTTACAACAGTGCAATATAAATGAATAGTTGTGACCTCAATATTCATACTGCAATAGATTGTCGAATGTAAAGTGTAAAGGCCCTTGATTCTGGTTGATAATTAATTCTAATTCATTTTTTTTGGAGTTCCACAGAAGGTTTCTAGTTTATGGCTTAATTAGTCAGGTTGTTGGAGGTGTAGTGGCCTAGCCAAGTTTAAGATTTACAAATTTTATGTCCTCATTGTATTCCTTGATAGTTGGAAGTAAACTCCTATATAAGTATTCTTTTCTTTGTTAGTTAATATTTCTCTTTCATCAAGTAATTACACAAATTGTTCTTCCAAGAACACAAATAATTACGAGACACAAAGATTTAGGCTATCAAGGTAGGGCTAAACCTCTTAATTGGGGAAAACCCAACAATCATCCTCTTATTGAATTTATTCAAAATGAGATATCCAACACAAGACCAAAGAGTCCCTCCAAGTTAGCCCTCCTCTTTACATCAAGGTCAATAGTTGAGTCTCTGCATAGTCAAAGTCAGAAGCAGGTTCTGAATTTCTATCCTTATTGTAGGTTTAGTCTCTTATTATACTACAATGACTTCCAATTACAGACTCTTTGCCTTCTAATACTGATCTTTGGCTACTACAGCAAACCATTGACTCTTTACCATAGATATTCAAATCCTGCTACAAATAGATAGCTTTAGATTGAGATTCGGTTTAGTCATAGACTTTAGTTTCTTCAAGTGTTGTAGACTTCTTTTTATCCTTAGTTTTTCTTCTCCCGTTGGGTTACAGACTTCGAGCTTTTTCACTTTCTTGGTTGCTACCCAAAAGAGGTCGAATATAGGCTAAAATGCCTGGATATCATTCTCCATGAGCTTTGACTTAACTAAACAAAGAGTGACTATGCCTGGATTGTTGCCTTTGTAATGTTGAAATGTCTTGCAATATTTGCCTGTGACAAGATGTAATGGCCCTATTTGGACAACACTAAAACTAGCTCAATTCAGTGTTTAACTACCATGACCAATTCCTTCATTTTCCCATAGCAGCTATGCTGCAACAGTCTCACATGGAGCGAGGATTAATTTGCACATGGACATCTCTCTTTTGACAATGAAGGCAATGTGCTAGGCTCTCATCTAATATATGTTCCTAAGATATAATAAACTTATGCTATATGAGTTATCATCATTCTTACTCCTTAGTTATATTATATGTGCTCACTGTCTTTGTTCTAATGGCTGAAATAAATAACTCTCCATTGAATTTCTATTAGCATCATTCAGAAACTCTTGATTGATTAATGCTCTATGAAATGCATCAGCTCTGAGTTACTCATAATCCACTTTCTTGTTGAGTTAGAGATCAACTGCCATGGCTATGGAGTTGTTGCATTTCCTCAGGGAGTTGCTAATTTTGTTTCTATACGACTACTAAGAATTTCTCTCTCCTTACCCGAAGTGTTCTTAAGCATTCTTGAGTGGATTTATACTTACTAGAGTTGTTTCCCTCTCCCCTGAGCATTATTTTCATTTTCTACAATGAGTTTGAGCTCAATCTTGGTTGTCGAAGAGGCCATAGGTACTAGACAAGACCATACATAACTGTAGGAGATGATTGGCTTTCCAATTTCCCTTCATTCCCTTAAATCCATCGAATACATGGGTGCTAAAATCTACAAGGCAAAGCATTCTTGATGTGTATTTATGGTAGAATGTAATTATATTAGAATTTTGTTAAATTGAGATTCATTACTTGAGTGATTCAAATTATATGTTGTTCCATTGGTATTGGGAATCGTTACATGAGAACCCATTAACTACGATTATTTACCAATACTATCCAGAGGTTGTTCTGTAATAGAATGATGATTGTCCAGTATGATGTATAAGGAGGATAAGGTTGAAGAAATGAATGAGGAGAAATCACATTCAAGGGCCAGTGTGGATGAAATTTGTACTATAGAAAAAGAAAATACAACAGTATGGACAAATATGGACAATTTCTGATGAAGAACATGCAACATCAGCCAACTTCAGTGAAAACACAAAGTGTGAATAGTTTGAATTATCTGATTTCAGACTTGTTAGATATTCCACTGGTGGATCTGTATCTTCTTGTACTGATAATATGGAAGATCAAGACTACATACAACAATGTATACACACTTTTACCTTAAGTAAAAGTTTTGGGAAAAAGACCCTTAAGGAAAACTCCCCTGAGACAAGTATCAAGTTAGTGAGCAAAAACTGTTGTAAAGATGCTAGCAGTCAATTGTCCAAGGGTGATTTTTGGATGCCCTCACAAGAACTAAAGATTGTATCCCACTATCCAAAGGATCTTCTCTCAACTAAAAAGGGTATGCTAATAAATGCTTATGGGAAAAAGGCACAACAAATTTATCTTTGGTTGGGATCTTATCCATATTGCCCATGATGTAACTAGTTATAATGTCATGTTGAGTAGATTTTTGGCACACCTTTAAGAAGGTATCATAGTTATCGAATGGGGGCTAGAAATCTAAAATGTTATCCATTGAATTAGATATAATATTATATTTGTCTAGATGGGAAGGTCGATATAGTTTGAGCTTGTAGGAATTAATTATTGGAGAATACCCTATTGCAAAGGAAGCTTTGGGTTGAATGAAATTTGATGAACCTACTATAGAATATCTGAGATAAATTTTTTATTTTTAATATATTTTTGCCTCATACTATTTCTTATGACAGATGGCATATGATATGTACGAAGCTTTTCACTCTATAGAAGATATTCATGGCCTTGTGTATGGTCAAGAAGATTCCTAAACCTCAAATGACGACAATCTGCTATTCAAAGTTAACAAAGATATTTTGGATATTAGAAAGTCATTTGTGTCATGCTTACGCATGGTACAAGCTCTATATCCTCTAGAAAAGCTACAATAAATACTTAGCATAGAAGGATTTGTAGCTGATGGCATCATCTGGATTGTTGGCTGCCATTGTGAAGTGGGATGAGATAAATGTGTAGACAAATCATATTCTAGAAACCATTTATCTTTGTTTGGGAGTTTACCGATATTGCCAATGATGTAAATAGTTATAATGTCATGTTGAATAGATTTTTGGTACACCTTTAAGAAGGTATCACTATCGAATGGGGGCCAGAAATCTAAAATGTTATCTATTGAATTAGATATAGGATTATATTTTTCGAGATGGGAAGGTTGATATAGTTTGATCTTGTAACAATTGATTATTGGATAATACCCTATTGCAGAGGAAGCTTTGGGTTGAATGAAATTCATGAACCTACTATAGAATCTGTGAGCTAAATTATTTTTATTTTTAATGTATTTTTGCCTTATACTATTTCTTATGATACATGGCATATGATATCTAGGAAGCTCTTCACTCTATAGAAGATATTCATGGCCTTGTGTATGGTCAAGAATATTCCTAAACCTGAAATGAAGATAATCTACTATTCAAAGTTAACAAAGATATTTTAGATATTAGAAAGTCATTTCTATCATGCTTATGCATGGCACAAGCTCTATATCCTCTAGAAAAGCTACAATAAATACTTAACATAGAAGGACTTGCAGCTGATGGCATCATCTTGATTGTTGGATGCCATTTCTATTATGCACTATGATCACAAGCATGGGGCTCACCATTTTGAGCTAAAGAATGAGAAGGAAAGGAGTTCAAGAATGGCTAGTCTTCTAAGTTTTGGGATTTAGTTTGGATTCTAAAATGGATACCAGAGAAGTGCTAAGTTATTTCAATGAAAAGGCTTAAGTTCATCTATCACTATTTGAGATGTTTGCATTTGTGTAGGTTTTTCTAGTAGAAGTATTATATTCAAGGAGTTTCCTTCCAATATGTCTAATAATAATATATTTTTTGGGCAATTGTCATGCTCAACACTTCTATCTGAAGTGGTAAGTAATAGGTACAAAGATCATTAAAGAGTTTATTTTTGAAATTAAGTCTTTCCTTGATGTTGCTGAGAAGTCAGAGCACACATATATTCTTCTAAGCACTTTTTATGCTTATACAGGTTACCTCCCATATGTCTTTCCATATGTACCTTGTACCTTGTTACCTCCCAATGTGCCTTGTTACCTCCAAACTTGCAAGTAAACTATTATCTTCCGTATGAAGAATTATCAGCCTCCATTTCCTGTTTTACTTGCAACATCAGTATGTAAAGGCCTTCAAATCAATGGGAAACTTATATGACGTGATGGTCAAATTTTTTATAGCTTGAAGCTTTAGAATAACTCTTTTGGTCTTGTAACTACTGGACCTCTACAGGTACAGTTCATATAATGGAAAATAGTTGAGATATTAGTTCTATTTACTGTAAATATTGCTAGTTTAATGGGATGTAGATGCACATCTAATTTAAGTCCTTTTCCTAAGTTTCATTCTTGGTAAATTAGGTGCCACCATTGCAGCCTGGT